>CM036563.1:81683167-82960667 GCA_020745775.1 Theristicus caerulescens | reverse complement strand
TGGGATGGTTTCTCGGGGAAGGAGACCCGGAGGCACGGACCGGCACCAGCAGCGCGGGGTGCGCGCCGGGGGCCCCAGCCCGCCGGGGGCCCCAGCCCACCGGCTCGTTAATTATTACGCCTGACGAGGGCTGTTGAGCAAGCGGATCGGAGGGACGGGAGGGCAGCCCAAAGCTACCTCCAAAATCCTGCCCTCGTCGCCGCGGGGGGTGAGCGGTGGGCACGACCTGAGCCGCTGGCAGCGGGGACGGGCGGCAGGACCACCTCCCTGGCCAAGATACAGCATTTTGTTCCCTTCAGTAGTGTTTGTGTCTGGGCTTGGGTATTTTCTGATGTGTTCCTCGATCTCGCTTGGATTTCCGCCTCTCTAATTCTTCATTACCTTCGCCCGCTGAAAAGATGAGACTGGAGAGAGGGGAAATCTTGTCTGTGGGGTGTCTTAGATCCATCCCTCACGTACGCACTTCTCTGGTGACTGGGCATCGTATACCCACACCTTACAGAAGCACCTGAGCCCAGGGGAGCGCGCACCCACCCCCGTTACAGAGAGGCACCCTGCAGCCCCCAGATCCCGCGGGATTCGGGCACGGCGGGACGGCAGAGGCAGCCGAGGGCTGGCTGCTTTCAGCCCAGCACGGCGCCAGCCTTCATCACTTTTCGCATCCCGCTCCGCCGGCTGATGAGCTGTTACGCATCCCCCTGGTTTGCAGCGGTTTTACGAGCAATTCTCTTCCATCTGGTTGAACCCATCCCCAGGTTTGTGTTCAAAACAGGCTGCGGAGGTGGCGATTCGACAGCAAGCCGCTGGGAAGTTACAGCTTGACTGATACAGGGTAGTCACAAAAGGCAGCAGATATCTGTGTGTGTACCCAAATAGCCCATGAGCCGGGTTTCTCCCGCAAGCACACTGTCATCAAACCCTCCTCTGATCGCTCGTGGCCCTGAATCCTCCCCAGCATCCGCCCTATGCCGCTGTTTCTGCTTTTATTATTCCCCAGGTCTACAAACGTTGTCCCTGTACTGCAGAGCATCTCCGGGGGCACATGCACGTCAGCGGGGCCGTTTGCAGGGGAAAAGCACCTTTAGGCCCAGTAAAAGCACCTTTAGTCCCAGTAAAAGCAAGAAGCCCCACTTCCCCACAGAGCTGGATGTGCACGCAGCCCCGGTCACCTCTGTTTTACGCCAGAGCCACCTCTGGACCACAACTGCTGCAGGACCGTCCCCAGAAACAAGCCCACCACCGTGACATTCGGAGGGTGGCCCAAGACCAGCAGCCGCCGGCCCCAAGCAGCTGCAACCTCTCTGTACGCTCGCCTGGAAGAAGGGGGAGTTAAGATTTGGTTGCTGTAGTTGCCACCGAGCTCTTAAAAAGCCCCAGGGTGGCACCGCTCTGTCTGCCCACGTGAAGCCACCCCAGAGGAGCCGGCTGTTGAGCAAACACCGCTAACCCGGGGAGGTATTTGCTAGATATTTATTTTGCAGCAGCCGCGGGCCGTGATACCCGCTGTCTGCCTTCCTAAGGCTGAATAAATAAGCAGCTCCTGACCCCGCTGGCTCCGCGGTCCCTCTTTCCCCGAGCGCCAGCCCGGCACCTCGCCAGTGCCACGTACAGCACCCGCGCCCCTTCTGCTGCATCTCCGGGGGGGCCCCGCCGCCCACGGAGGGGAAAAAGCAGTGACGCTCTCCGAAAGCAGCAAACCTTGATGCCCAGCCATCGGTCATTTCGGGTGGGAGTCACCCTGACCCGGCGCTGGTGCAACGCGGTCACGGCATCGGGCCACCGTCGCCTGGCGAGGAGATGTCCCCACCTAATCACCGCCCCGGGAGCGTTCGGTGTGCTCGCACCCCAGACGCGGTGCCTCCTTCCTTGCGCGGGGCTGGGATGGCTTTGCACTCGCGGGATGCGCGGGACGCGTTTCCCGGCACATCTCATGCCGTTCATGTCGCATCCGTCCTCCATCACGGGCAGGGAGACCCTGCCTGAGGTCCCACAGCGACACATCCCCCTTTTGCTGAGTTAATGATTAAAATCGGTCCGATTTTGGAGGCGCTGGCAGCCAGGCTGTGGCAGGCAGGCCAAGGATGCTCACCCTCTGCCCCGCCGCCGGGGTTAATCATTCACCCGGCAATTGGCATTGCCTTCATATAAACACCGGGATGGGTTTCCCAGCACCGCTTTTTGGCAGGAGGAGGGAAACCAGCCCCGACATGAGGGCCGCTCTCGCTCTGCTGCTGCTTTTAGCCGCCGTGCGTGCCGAGCACCGAGGTAAGGGCGTTTATCAGGGGCCTGGGGCTTCGCTCGGCCCCGGGGACGAGGGGTACGAGGCTGTGGTCCATCAGCTCCGGCGGTTTTTGGTGGCCTCCCCGCTCCCCAGCCCACTGCCAAATGGCGGGGTGGGAATCAGAAAGAGGAAAGGGAAGGCGTGGGATGAGGTTTCGGTACCTGCGGTGATGCTGGAGGAGCTGGGAGGCGAAGAGGCCGGGCTGGGGTCGGGGCGGAGGGAGGAGGGGAGGACAGTGTCGCGGCTTCTTCCCTTTGCGAGGGGAAAATGAGCTTTTCTGACCCCTTCACAAGCACCATTTCACTGTAAAACCCATCCCTGGGCTGGAAGCGATGCCCTGTGCCACCCCTGCTGCCTTCACAGCCCCGCAGGGAATCAGCCACCTGCCAAAACAAAACCCCTCAAAACTTACTGCTCCCACACCGCTTTAGGAAAATGAAAAGAAATGCAACAAGTCGGCGCTTACAGCAGGACCGACAGCCCCCTCACCCTTTCTTTCCCACCGAAGCAACGTGACCTTCAGTGTAACGGCACATAACCCCTGGGTTTTGGGGAGATGACCCCGCTCCGCGCTGTCATACCAGTCAATACTGGTATCAGTATTTACCCTGCCGGTACCAAAGTCTAACCAATGCGGTTTGTAGCAAAAATCGATAGCAATTTCCAGGGGTGAGAGCGTCGCCCGGGATGTCTTCGCTGCCGGCTGCTCCTGACCTCCACGGTCCCATCTCCAGTGCCCTTATGGTCTCCAAACCCTGCCAGGAAAACCAACACCAGGCATTTCAAACGCACAGAAATGTCCATTTGGACAAGGGGAGAATGCTCCTAATGTTTACCCGTAGCTCTCCCAGCTGCGGAGAGGGGTTTTCCCCCTGCCCCTGGCAGGGCAGAGCCGGAGCAGCAGCCTGGGTACCGGAGGGGCTTCTCCGAGCGCGGCAGCCCAGCAGCAGCCTTTGCCGGCCTGCAGCACCGCGCCCGCGTCTCCCCAGGGCCCGCCACCAAGCCTGACCTGAGAAAAGAAGCAGCCGTGTGAAAAAATAACAATCCGCACGTGAATAAAGCGAGAGCCCCGCAGCCTTTGGACCGCGTTTTGTGGCGGCGGCGCATCCCTCATTCCCCTGCCGCCGCTGCTGCCGGGGAGGGAAGAGGAAAGCGAGAGCAAAATAGGGGGTCAAGCGGGACCAGGCTGTTCCCCGGTGATCATTTTCCCCGGCAAAAAGCAAAAGACCGGAGTTATTTTCCATAGGAGACTCGATTAATCACAGCCGTGCTGCTTTGGGTTGGGTTTTTCCTGCAAGGAGAAAGGTTGCTGGCAATGAGCTCTGTTGCCACCCAAAGAGGAGGGCAGAGGAGGTGGTGCTGCAGCCGAGCCAGCCAAGGCACAAACCCTGCTCCCAAATCCTCCTTTTTCTGCACTTACAGGTAAAGCTTATGTCCGGGACAAAGTCTGCCAGGAGTTCCAGACCCTGGGGAAGGAGGATTTCCGAACCCTGTAGGTACCTCCTGCCGGATTTGCCCGCCCAGGACGCTCAGCCCCTAAGCCGAGACCAAAACAAATTAAATAAAAATAATCTTAGAAAGGGGAAGATTTATTCACTCCCTGCAAACGACGACTCCGATTGAACAGGAGAAAAGTTCGCTTCGTTGTTGAACTCCTCAAAACCAATTTGGTGCCTAAATAATGAGGAATTCTAACAGAGCTGGCGTGTTATCCCCGGGAAAGGGCAGCCCCCCGCCTGAGACCGCTCCGGGTCTTTCCCGGCTCTTTTCCAGGGAATACGCTGCTGTTTCTTGCAGCGCCGCAGCTGCTCCTCTCCGGCTGACGGTGCCAAACCCCGTTTTGGCCGAATGATGCTGCAATGTGATTTTTTTTTGGTAAGAAAGGGAAACATGCCTCCAGCTCACCCTCTCCTTGCTCCCTGCTCCCAGGACCGTTATCGCCAACAGCAGGAAATTCTCCAACGCCACCTTCGAGGAGATGAGCCACCTCGTCCACGAAATCGTCTCCCTGGCTGAAACCTGCTGCGCCGAAGGTGCCGACCCCTCCTGCTACGACGCCGGGGTGAGGCTGACCGAAACCGGGCGATGGACCCCAAAACCTGGGGGGGGACTGGCAGGGGGGACGGGATGGGACGGCCCCCGGCGCATAACCTCCTCTCCCTCCCGCAGTCCTCGGCTCTGTCGGCCAAATCCTGCGGCGAGGACTCGCCCTTCCCGGCCCATCCCGGCACGGCCGGCTGCTGCGCCCACGAGGGGCTGGAGCAGAAGCTGTGCCTGGCCGCCCTGCGGCACCCGCCCCCGGAGGTGCCCCGCTACCTCCAGCCCTCCAACGAAGAGCTCTGCCAGGCCTTCAAGAAGGACCCCAAGGACTTTGCAGACAGGTAAGGGGACGGTGCTCGGTCTTGCCGATAACACCCGGTTGAGCCCGGGTGCGTGCCGGCGCCAGCTGACGTCCGGGTGCCCACCAAGCAAACCTCTCCTGGTCTCGCCCCTCTGCCATCGCTGCCGCGGCTCTTGGTGGCTGTGGGGCTACCAGAGTAAAAGGTTGGGGTGTCCTGCATTTGCACAGGCCCCAGGAACAGGATTTTACCAGGCGAGGGGTGCCATCGCCTGTGCGAGGGGCTGGAGGGGGGCCAGCAGCCCGCTCGGTGGCTCAGTGCAATAAGCCGGCAGCACGGGGTGGTACCCGGAGAGGGCTCCCATCCCTGGGCAGCCCTAATGCCCCAAACGCCCACACCTCCTGCAGCCGATCCCCCGATCCCGGGGTGCCGGCTCTCCTCAGCCCGCCTCTGCCGCAGGTTTCTGCACGAGTACGCCAGCAGCTACGCCCAGGCGCCCCTGCCCGTGCTCCTGGGCTCCACCAGGACCTTCCTCTCCATGGTCTCCACCTGCTGCATCTCCCCTGCGCCCACCACCTGCTTCCTGAAGGAGGTGAGGCCCTTCGGACCGCCGGGCTCGTCCCCATCCGCGCTCCCCGGGGAGCCGGGCGAGCGCCGTGCCCGTGGCCCGAGGAGAGGTGGCTGGGAAAGGCTTGCGTTTCCCTCGGAGGACACCTCCATCTTCTTTTTGTGGCAGAAACTGGAAAGGGAAACCATCTCCCTCCTCACCCTGATGTCCAACCGGTTTTGCTCCCGCCTCACGGCGTACGGGAAGGACAAAGTCACCTTCAGGTAAGAGGGGGAAATGGCCTTTTCTCTCCTTGAAGATGGGACAGGCTGGGAGCGCACTCCTATTTCAAGCCTCAGATCCTGTTCGCAGGCAGGGTTCACAAAGACAAATTTTAATTAAGATGTAAAGCCAAGAGTGCTGTCGCATCCCGTGGAAACGCTCTGTGCGTAGTGGAGGCGCAGAGCCAGCCCCGGGGCTCCGCATCACCTCCCTCCCGCACCTCTACGGGGCGAAAGCCCTGCTTGGAGCTGTTAATAGGGACGGGGGAGCCGAGCTCCCTGAGCCCCTCGTGCGCCCTGTGCCTGCCCAGCTACCTCACCTCGCTTGCTCAGAAGATGCCCGGTGCTTCCTTCGAGGACCTTTTCCCCCTGGCAGAAGACGCCGCTGAGGTCTTTTCCCAGTGCTGCGACTCGGTGGCCAAGGACTGCATGCAGAAGAAGGTAGGGGAGCCAGGAGCCCACCCCAAAACCACCTCCCGAGTCGCCGCAGGGGCTTAGGGAGCGAACCCCATCACGGCGAGGGGGCCCGCAGCCTCCCCGGCCCCGCACACCCCCTGCTCCCCTCTTTGCAGTTATCGGAGCACGTGGCCAAAGTCTGCGGCGCGCTGTCGGGCGAAGACCAAAGGTTTGCCGACTGCTGCAAGGGGAAAAACCTCATGCAAAACTATTTCTGCATCTCGGCTTTGCCACCGGTGCCTGCCTGCAAACTGCCGGAGGCGCAGAAGCCGACGAACGAGCAGCTGTGCAGCGAGGAGGGGGCTCATCACGCCAAGAGGTGAGCGGTACCCGCGGCGGCTGAGTCGCTGACCCTTCCTTCTCCCCTTGTCTTCGTTATAGGGTTTGATTATTATTAGGATAACTGGGGGAGCATCCTCTCTTCCCTCGGGGCCCCAGGGGGTGCACAGAGATGTGAAAAGCAGCCCGCATCCCACGCTGAGCAGCACCGGTAATAAAAACTCATACGGCGACTGGTTGTCCCCGCTCCAGGTACCTGTTTGAGCTGGCGCGGAGGCACACCAGCGTCCCCGACGCCTTCCTCGGCAAGCTATACGACACCTGCGAAAAGGTCCGGGGGGAATGCTGCTCTGCCAAGGATGCCTCCGCCTGCCTGGACAGCAAGGTGAGCGACGGGGACGGCCCCGTCCCCTCCGTCCCTGCGTCCCCCCAAGCCCCGCGGAGGCTCTCCCCAGCCTGCTTACAGCCATCCTCTGCCACCCAGCGCCAGCGGATGAGCGAAGAGCTGCTCTCCTTACTGGAAAAGGCCAACCAGCTCTGCAAGCAGTACCACGAGTTAAATTTCCTCGACTTCAAAAAGAGGTAAGCCTTTGCCTCTCCCTCCCAAAACTGGATGCAATCAAAATTGGGCCAAAATTTTGAGGGTGCATGAATGGAGCCGGTGGTTTTGAGGCTAAATAGGAGCAAAGTACAGGGAAGCACAGAACACATCCCTTGCAGGGCGTCCAGCCCTGCTCCTGTTGCCATCCACACATAGAATCATAGAATCCTAGAACTGTTAAGGTTGGAAAAGACCCTTAGGATCATCAGGTCCAACCGTTAACCTACCACCGCCAAGGCCACCACTAAATCATGTCCCTCAGCACCGCATCTCCCCGGCTTTTAAATCCCCCCAGGGATGGGGACTCAGCCCCTGCCCTGGGCAGCCTGTGCCAGCCTGCACGCTTCCCCCCCTTGAAAATGCCGTACGGGTATTTAATGCCCCCGGGTCCCCGCTAAAACCCGCCGGTCCCCACGCCGCAGGCTGCAGGAGAGCTTGATGCGGACGATGACGGAGGCCAGCCCCCAGCTCCTGGGGCAGCTGGTGGAGCAGCGAGCCGACTTCGCCTCCACTTGCTGTGGCCCCAACTCACCCCCCCTCTACTGCGCCACCAAGGTAAAGCCGTGGCCCCCCACCGCCCCGCGCCGTGCCGGCGGCCAGCCCCCGCGCCCGGGGCTGCCCCTCGGCTCTTTCCCCCCTTTTGCAGGTGAGCTCGGAGCTGGGAGAGGCGTGCGATGGGGGCTCCTGCCTGCTGGGCTAGGTGCCCAGAGGTGAGCGGCCACGGGTCCGGCACGCCGGCATCGGGGACGGCTTCCCCGGGCGTGCGTGGATGGAGGGGGGAGTTATGGGGCTGGGAAAGGGGTCACGGCCACGCACCCGGGGCTGAGCTCTGCGGGGCACGCAGGGAAGCGGGACGGCGAAAGGGAGCGCAAGGGAACAGGGCTGGAGGACGCCCGGCGGACGGCTGCTTTGCGTTGCACCGGGAGAGGAAGGTGCCACCGAGCCCGCGGCTCCCTGCCGCCCGCCGGCAGCACCGCTGATGGATTCCCGCGGCCGCAATAAAGACGTAAAAAAAGCACCCTCGCTGCTGCTGGAAAGGCTTTCTGCACCCTGGGGCGGCGGGGAGGGCTGGGAAGGGGCACGGACCCGGCCCTGCAGGCAGCAGGAGGAGGTCCCAGCTCTAGTCCTGGTCTAAAAAATTAAGCAACACTGCCGAAAACACTCGTCAGGTGCTCCCAGTCTGGCTCTCCGTGTCTATTCGGATGTTCGGCTAGCTGGTGGCACTGGCCCATCCCCTGAGATGGGGCCTCCGGGCAGCCCCGCGGCCCCAACTTCCCCGCTCCGTGCCCCAAACCCCGTCGTCCCCGTACGAGACCCCCGCAGCTGAGCCCTGCCAAGCGCCGGCTGAGTTTTGGGGGTGCTGCGGGCAAAGCGGCCCCTGGTTGGGAGGCAGGAGGACGGCAAATCCAGGCGGGAAAATGACGGGAAAATCCCCCGAGCCCAGATTTGGCAGTTTTTTGCAGGAGAACGAGATCTCAATATACCAAGGAAAGCAGATAATGATACCTCGGCGCACAGAGCTGCGCCGTGCAGAGATAAACCAGCAGATTAAAACAGCCTGCGCTGTAGCAATAACACACGGATGAGCTGAAGCAATGGTCAAAGGAAAGCAATAAATGAAATAAAGGGATACAAAAGGAGCAACCGCCTTACCAACGGGGCAGAGGGACTCTATCCGAAAAGGGAAAGCTCTGCAAGGGGCAGAGGATTAATGGGCAGAGTCGGGGGAAACCAATTTAAAGCTAATTAAGGCCCCAGAGTAATTATCTGCGGGCAGTGTTAGCAGTCAAGAGTTGCCACACTCGCTGCCTGCGGCGGGGACAGGCAGCAAACGCTGAGCCCGGCCCTGCCCAGCTCCCAACCCTGGGGAGCAGCAGCTCCTCGGGGGAAGGAGCCTCACCCCGTGGAGGCTGCATGGGGTGGCAAGACATGATTATTTCTGGGGACAGAACTAGAAAGAAAGGCTAATTTGCTTTTTTTGTGCAAGGCGCGTGTTACTGGGAAGAGAAACAGCCTTGCTCTGCGGCAGCATCCCGCTGTGGGACGCGCTCTCCCAGCGCGGCAGCCCACGGCCGTTATCACCAACCTGGGGCTGGACCTGCTGCGTCCTAGCAGCAAAACCACGGGCACAGAGACACCAGTTCCACCCACCCACCACCGCCTTCGGTCGCGCTTTTGGCTTTTATTTTCCAACATAATTAACAGTTGGGTTTTGTCCTCTTCTGTTGGGGTGAGAGACCCACAGCTCATTCGTAGACTGGGCATTGCCAGCAGGTTCTCTCCCCTCCCCTGGTACGGCAATATGGACGCAGATGTTTCCATGTCAGCTTCTTGCTGGGGGTGGTACCCAAGGCGGCGGCTCTGGGCGCCCGCCACCGTCACCGCCGCGCATCCCGGTCCTGGCCGGACGGCGGGCTCTACCCCGCCGCTCCCGACAAAGTGGGTTAGTCCCTGCCGGGCACCGGGGGTTCGTGAGCCTGAGCTTTCGCTCCCTTCCAGCATCACGTTCGCATCGCCAACTCCAGGATGCGCGTGGTAAGGGCTAACAATCACAGCGACCTTCTGGGTTCCCACGAAAAATTGGAGAAATACCCTTCAGTAAGCCAAGAACATCTCCTCTGCTGTGCGCCTGTTTCTAGGAACTGTGCTGATAGATGTGAAAAACAAAAAGAAAATAAACCAGCAGTGCTTATCCTCACAGCTTTCCGGGCAAGAAGCATGCACTGCGATACCCCAAGGGTATTTCCTAATGCTGCACGCCTGGGCACGCTGGAGAGAGCGGAAAGCCAAGGCCGGGCTCTCTCCGGAGCATCACACACATCGCTCACACCCAGAGCGCAAAACTTGTGGCAAGGGGTTTGCTTTACACGTTTTCGGGAGTAGGCATCGCTTGCTGCTGTGCTGTGCCATCCTCTGGGCTACCAGGAGCTTAAAAACCTGAAGCCCTGCTGGCAGGAGAAGCCAAAGGGCGTAAGGATGTTTCGCTGTTTGCTATTCCCTCGCCTGCAAACGCACCCGTCCAAGCCCCGCAGCCCCGAGTGGGGGGGTTCCCATCTGCCTGACAGCGGGTACAGGGCTGCTGAACCCCACCAGGGACAGCAAAGATAAAAAAACCCAAACAACCCAAAAAAGAAAGCCCGGGGTACGTCCTGGCACCACGAGCGGCCTCGACAGGCGCAAAACGCCGGGATAGCAATGTCCTGCCTCGCCGCGGTCACCTGCGGACCTTCCACCTTGTTGGACAGAGGAGCCGTGTGCTGCTCCACGCCAGCGGAGAAGAAATAAACCCAGGGAATCCCCCGAGCCCCTCTTTTCCCCGCCTGGGGAACACGAAAGCTCTGCCAGCAGGCACCGGCGCTGCACCGGGCGAATGCGCCCTGTGACGACAAAGCCTCCGCCGCCGTCACTGCTTACGTGGGGACCTCGGGGCGGGGGGGGAACCAACCCCAAAATCATCAATTGTTGTTTATTAAAAAAAAAAAAAAACAAAGCACAATTTTTTTATTAAAACCAGTTGACTTCTGAGAAGGCCCGGGCTGGCCGGCACGGCAGCAGGGCCGCCCGCAGCCGCAGCCGCCCCGGCGCTGCCGGGGCCAGCAACGCAGCCCCGAGGGCTGCCCATCCAGCCCCCTGCCTGCCGGCCAGAAACCACTTTCCTTTCCTACCCTTCACTCCAGTGGGCTTTCTTGTTTATTTTTTCCTTTAATTGTGTTTCCTGGACCTCTTTCCTCCTGCCCTCGGCGCTGCGACAGGCACGAGGCAGATTTGCCCTCTGCGTTTTTCTCTCGGCAGCTCTCTAACCCATTCCAAAGATTTGAAAGAAGCAGCAAAGACCCTGTTTTTTTTAAAAACCCCTCCTTGTTGCTCAGAGCACCCCTGCCTGGCCGGTCGGCCCGCTCGTCACCCAGCCATCGGGGTGCCCAGCAAACCCCCGGCCAGCCCCGGCACCCGTTTGCCCGGCGGCTTGCAAAGCCCGAGGCAGAGCGTGCCGTCAGGTCGGGGCAGGCAACGCAACAAGGGCAGATGGCAAAAAAGCCCGAACCAAACACCCGGCACCCTCCCCAACCCCGAACCAAACACCCGGCACCCTCCCCAACCCCGAACCAAACACCCGGCACCCTCCCCAGCCCCGAACCAAACACCCGGCACCCTCCCCAGCCCCGAACCAAACACCCGGCACCCTCCCCAACCCCGAACCAAACACCCTCCCCAGCCCCGGCCCTCTCGGCACGCTCATTGCAGGGCTGGAAGGGCAGTAATTCAGCAGCAATGCACTGCAGGTGCAGCGGCAGGGTGGGAACACCGCTACCTGCTGTGGGGAAAGCAGGGGGTGAATTGCTCCAGGTATTAAAAGCCAGCAGCACAGACTAAAGCCTCTCCCAACATTTACCTTGTGGGTGCTTGCAGCCCATCCAGCGATGGCCAGGCTCCTGCGGAGAGGAAAGCATGTAAGTGTGCATTAATTGACAGGCAGCAGGGTGATTATTCTTAAAAATTGGAAAAAAACCCCCTCTAATCTTGCCAGGGCAGCCCATGGCATCACCCAGCCTTTCGGGGGAACGCAGGCTGTTTTCTGCCTCCCTGCCAGGCCCCTAATGTGTGGGGCAAGTGACTTGTTCCCGGAGAGCAGGCTAACCCAGTACAGAAGTAAATAAGCTGACCAACTTCTGTCTCTTCTTTTTTTCCCTTTTAATCAATTACTATATCTATAAAAGCATAAAAAAAAGGTTAACAAGTTTTACCTGCTTGAAAGACCTGCAGGGCTGTTTGCTTTCCCAGTGACTCCTTTCCCCAGCCCTCTTTTGGGCCAGCAGCATCCCTGCCATCACCTTCGACTACACAAAAAGTGAGTAAAGGGGCTCACACCTCCTTTTAATTGTATTTTGTACTGCATACAGCACATTCCTAACAGAAGCAGCAAGTGTTTTCCTCTTGGCTCGAGACCCAAATGCCCCCAGAGCCAGGCTCAGCAAAGCTTTCTGGCCAGCTGGCAGGAGAAAACCAGCAATTTATAAGGGAGGGAGCAGCTCGCAGGTGATGCTCATGTGGCCCAGCTCACACCCAGGGCTTCCAGCAGCTGCAAGGAGTAAATAATTCATTTCCCCAGGGAATAATCCTGGTGCAGAAGTAGCTGCCCAAAACGTAGTAGAGTCCTCAAATGCCACAAAACACTTTCCGCACTGACAAAATGGGAGAGATGCTGGACAACAGATGGCTTTTGGTCCCAGTTTAAGAGAGCAGAGCTTGGTGCTGCCTAAACCAAGCCTGCCGAGTCGGGTACGGGAGAGCAGCGACCGCGGGGAGAGGGCTTTGGGGAGCTGCAGCTTGGTCCTGCACCGCCACGGCATCAACAAGACATAACCCATGTTCCTTAAGAAAAAGCTCAAAATACCCATGTAAGTGTATTAACAGGACGGGGTTTCGGGAGAAGTTGGTGCCCCATTACAATTCTCTGTCATGGGGACGGCTGCTCGTCCCGCTGGTAGAGCCGGAGAGGCGTTGCTGTTCCCCCAGCCCCAAGTGGTTATTGCTGGCCAAGGAATAATGAGTGCAAAAAGCAAAGTTTGGGCATGACAAGTTTCAGCCCAGAAACCAGAGGGTTTTTGGAGAAGCCCAGGCTGTGCTGGGCTCGCCCTTACCTGTCCGCAGCTGGCAGAGTTGGGCAGGGAGATGCTGTGTCCCTCCCGGCCGCCCTCCGAGTCCGGCCCCGCGGCGAGGGGCGTCACCCAAAGCCCGGGGTCCCACTGCCCACCCAACGATGGGGTGAGGCAGCACTGCCACGGAGAGCTCAAAGCCAGGGGCTCGCAGGCCTGAGCCACCCGGGACGGCTCCACCGCGCTGGTCCTCGGCAAACCTCTCCTCTGGCTGGGTCTGAGCCTGTGGAACGCAGAATGGGAAAGTGCCCGCTCCTAGGAGAGCAGGGAAGGGCAACTCAAGCCCCGACGCAGCCCGGCTGGGGAGCTAACCCTGGCCGGCCCGGGGCTGCCAACCCCCGGGGGGCCCCAGCCAAGGGCCAGCCGTGCTGCCCGGCTGCACCCTGATGCCCCGGTGCTCCCCGGGGAGGGCAGGAGCAGGGACCCACGCACAACCCTGGGGCTGGGCTAACGGGGCTCCCCGTGAGCTGCACACCCAAGACATCTCCGTAACGCGCCTCCGCCGTGCCCCGGGCGGCCTCTTGCTGCGGGCGAGAGTTTTGCCGGAGCAAAAAGCAGCCCCGGGAGGAGGACAGTGCCACACAAACCCACCTCCCCAAGCTATCCGTGGCGGTTGTATGCCACAGCGATGGCTCCAGCCACGTTGCGTGAGCAATATTGACCGTTTTCTAAATGCTTCTGATGCGAAAACGCAGAGGCTGGCGCTTATTGAAGGGGGGGACCTGTGGGAGAAGCACCCCGCCGCCACAAAGATGCTGTAGGGCCAAGCATGCGGTGGCTCACAAGCTTCGGCATCGCGGTGTCGTGCGAGGGAGCTGCCCGCGGGATAATGCGAAAAACCCACGCGCGAGGATGGAGGGGTTCAGCCCGCCCCGAGGGCAGCCCCTCCGGCAGATGCAGCCCCACGGCCCCGAGCGCAGCCCCCCAAAAAGTCAGTCAAGGGTTTCTCTAGCAGTTTTCATCATTTTCCAACCCTGCTCTTTGTTGTGATGGTGTTGGCCATCTCGAGCTGTCGCCAGGAATTCTCTTTGTACGCGTACGGCAGCCGGCGAGCATCCCTCCCCGTTGCCCCTGGAGCAGGTGAAACTGGGGGTGCTGGGGAGCCCCGGGGGACCGCGGTGGGCCGGACCCACGCCTGCGGTGGGGAAGGAGATCGATCCCTGGGGCAGACCCTGGAAGGCGGCGAGCAGGACCCCTGCCCGCACAGGGAGGAGGGCAGCGCGTCCTCGCCGGGCACCATTTCCATAGGGAACTTAACCTGCGCAGTGTTTTCTATGGAAGTCCCAAGCGATGCTTTTTGCCTGCCTTGAGGGGGATATTTGCTTGAGGGGAGCGGGGACAGGAGCTGCCCCAGCCCCACCACTGCCCAGGACCGAGCCCCTGGCACCGCCGCGGTGACCACGATCCCTGGGTTCGGGGTGCGAGCGGGGACATCCCTGTTACGCACCCGTCTTCCCCCATCTTGTCGAATCCCAGGTTCGGCTTGGGGTCCCGCAGCATCGAGCCCCTCGAGGGCCTTCTCTGCGTCCCAAACCGACCTTCAGGGGGGCGAGGGTGCCCTGGCTCCACCAGCGGGGTCTCGGGCAGCCCCCAGCTCCACCAGCTCCCTCCTGACCCAGCTCTGCTTCCCCCGGCAGCCCGCTGCCGGCGCGGCGCCCGGTAAGCGATGGGCTGAAAAAGGACCCACCAAAACCAAGCCGGTGCGGGGCCGGGGTTGGTACCCGGCTGCCGCCTTCTGCCGCTGCCTCGCCTCTTAGGGAGATGGGACCCTATTTGTGAACGTGTCGTATTTCGCTCCCCAAAAAGCTTCGGTATATTACATCGAGAGAGAGCATTTCTATCATTAAAACTCACTTTTACAGCCATACATCCTAAACGCCTTGGCGGTTTGTTCGGAGCCTTCCCCTCCGGTTTCACACGTATTCGAGGGACCCTTCCTCAGCACCCCCTCCCTCCGGCGAGCCGCCGAGCATCCTCCCTCGGCAACGGCGATCGCAACCGTCATACGGGGATCTCCGGTCGATCGAACCGGACTGAGTATACGGCGAGGAAAAACAAAGACTCTCCAATAAATGCATAAAGTTACTTTATTTTCAGTATACATTTAATTTTGAAAAATATAAATGCTAAAATATCTCATCATCTTCATCTTTTGATTCCATAAAAGTCACAATAGAAAGCTTCATAAAACTGTAAAATACTATAATGTTATAAGGAATTTCATGTTTTATATTACTGGAAAAAAAATCATTTTAATATATTGAAATGTTTTCTGCTTTTTTTCCTTTTTGTTCCACCATCTTGATCCACTTCATTTTACGCTAAGTTTTTATTCTTTCCTCCAAAGCAAATACAGACTTACGAGAATTAAAAACAATAAGAAAAGTATCTGAAAGTGCGTGTTGATTCAAAAAAAATAAAATAAAATAAAAATACAAAGCCGTGTCGGCCACGATGACAAAGCAGCGTGGGCTGGAGAGGCCGACGGCCCCCCGTCCCCGGGACAAAGCCGGCTGCAGCCGGGTGCCCGTCCCCGGCTCCCACCGCGGGGCCGGACCCGGCCTGGTTTTGCTCCCAGCACTTCATTTCTTCACGGCTGCCTCCGATGTCAGAGGGCTTTGGGTCGGTCTCCACGCCTACGTCCAGGAGTGCTCACCCAGGCTTTTCCCCACCAATTCTGATTGAAAAGAAGCTTTAGTGATTTTCAAAGGTCTGCGGAGCGCAGTGAGACTTTCCCTGGGACGCCTGGAGCCTCCCGGGGCCAGCAGAGCTCTCGCCTGCTCTCTCTGCGTTGGGTTTCGCTTTGGGTTTTAAAGGAAAAACCAAGCGAGGAGACACCACCGCCGGTGAAGCGCGACGGCCAGGCACCAGGGAAGGAAACATCTCCAGCTCCTGCCACCGGAGCTGGGCGTTTTTCGTGGAAAGCTACAGCAACCTTTGTCCCATCCCTTCAGCAACGCTACCCTCCGGACAACAGCTCCCCCGGGGTTAAAATAAAGAATAAAAAAAAAGAGAGAGAAAGATCTAGATCAGCAGTCAATACATTTCAAGTACATTTAACACGGTTCGAAAGCGGAAGACCTCATTTTTGTGGAGATACATCACCAGGTGCCAGCCGACGGGAAGCCGCTTCCCTCTCTTCGTCTGGTTTGCTCTTTGCTCCGTCACTTACTGGGATTCCTACAAATCAAAGGTCTGGGCACAACATCCCGCGTTCCCCGGTGCTTGGTGGGCGACGCTCGAGTCCTGTTTCCCCTCTGGGAGCCAGGGACTTGTGTTCGCCAAGGGGTGGGAAGCGTTGGTTGCAGCCGGCATCGCGCTTCCCAGGTTATCCGTCCTCCACTCGCGGGGCCCGGCGGTGGGAGGGATGAGAGCCGCTCCTTTTCGGGCCGTTTCCGACGTCCCCCCGGCCTTTCCGAAGCGGGTTCGGGCCGGGTTCCCGGGATGCCGATCCGAGAGTCCACACACCTTTAGGGGAGCCGAAAGCGAGACCCCTGGAGCACGAGTGGGGGAACGTACGGGGTGCGCGCACGCGTGCGTGCTGCGTCGGCGCCTCCGCCGCTCCAGCGTCGTGCTGCGGCAGCGACCGCTTGCAGCAGATTGGGCTCAAACTACCACCGTCCCCATCGACTCATCCTTTAACCGAATCGCTGTAGGGCAAGTAAGGTGGCCAGCCGCCTCTACGGCACAGATGGGACAGAACAGAACAGCCCTATTCTGCACCTCCCGGTGCCGGTGTGGCTACTACAAGGGAATAGATGCTAAAATTTGGCATGTAAGGTCTCAGCACCGTCACAAAATCCTCTTTTCTTAACCAACGCGGACTTTGGTTTCGCAAGGACAACAGCGGCAGCAGCGTGCCCGTCCTCTGTGGCTGGATTCTTCTCCACTGGGGAAGCGGCCCTCACGGCTGGGCTTTGTTTTCTTCTTTTTTGATGGAGCTTTTAGTGCGTTCCATGTAGTCCTCACGTTTCGTCAAAGAAACGTCTTGGTGAAGCCCGATTTCCCAGATGCATGTTGACATGCACACACGTAGATGCTACAGAGAAAAAGAATCATCTCTCCGAAGGTGGTATTTGCTCGCTTGGTTTACAACCAGAAGCCTGGGCGTGCCCATGCCTGGCCTGCTTGGTACTGCCGCATCGCCGTGGACGGGTCTAGGACCGAGCAGTCAAGATTTCGGGTCAATTCTGGAGATGATGGTAAACAGATGTGGGATGGTAGAGGATGCAGATGCTTCGGAGCCTGGCGAACATCCCATCTTCAGCTCTCTTTCTCCTCCACCGCGCCGTCGTCGTGCCTGAAGCGCGCCTGGGGTCCTCTCACGTATACGCGCGCACACCCCCACGTTCCGAAAGAAATCATTCCAACAATACCGCGTAGGAAACCAACACCGCGAATACAATCAGCGTCTGTCCGCTGGCGGCGGTAGCCGGTCAGTATTTCCCTTACCACCGTTACATTTAAGACTCTTTCTAGATCACAAGAGATTTAAGTTACATCCCGTCTCCTTCACAGTAACGTTAGATTACTTATTAAAAAAAAAGAAATAGCATAACCCTAAGTAAAACAGGTGCTTCAGAGTCGAAGGTGTTAATCAAACCGATCCAGCCCTACGCCATGTCCTGGAGATTGCAGTGTGGTGGTGTGGTTTTGTGTTTGTTTTTTTCTTTTTTTTTTGTAAAAATCACATTATATATGGTACAATACATTTTTTTTACAGAAAGCCTGGCGTCTAGAAATAAGAGGTAGAACTACTCATAACTATACGTTTCCTGCTGCAGGAAAAATTCATTTTTCTTTACAGTAATTAAAAAAAGGTTAAAAAAATTGACAAAAAAAAGTCGTAGGTTAGGCCCCCATAATTTAAACAAAATAATCTAGGAAAATAACACTCTTCAATGTACCTGACGGATTAAGTCCATTAAAGTGTTTCTTTAAAAAAAATTGCATAGGAAAGGGACATTTCAAAACACATGCTACGGCGATGGCAATGGTTTGTCTGTGCTGGGAGTGAAGTACCTTTTCCTTTTCCTTCCTGGGTGCACTACAAGTACGGGCTTGAAGAGCAAGTTAGCGTTAGCAGCACGTTCCAGCATCTTCGAGCAGTGTAAGCGAGACACGGGATTAGCCTGGAGGTCGGTTTTGTTCTGCCAGAAGGACAAACGGACAACCGACCCAACACTGGTTGACAACTACGGCAACGCCAGTTGCTCTGGCGTCCCCCCCCAGCTACCATAGGGTAGCCTTGACACTTCTGCCCTCGGCTTGCCAAGCAGAGAGAGACGCCTGCGTGTCGAAGCGACGGAGAAGGCAAACCCAGTCTTGGTCGGCGTGGGCAGACGGGGGGAGGAGGGAGCAGAGATCTGCAGGGGCAAGGGCGGGAGGTCTCATCTACCTACGCGGGCGGGGAGCAGAGCGCGTTTCAATATTTGGCTAGTGACAAAATAAATTCCATAGAAGATTTAACAGACAGACAAATTACAAAGTAGTTTCTGTTCCCTTGCTCCTCCAGCAATAACCATTGTCGTCAGGCTCAAGTTCTATTCTAATTTGAGGCACAACTTTTACTGGAGTTCGTGGAGGGCTGCGAAGAAAAAGAAAGACACGGTGAGTGCGGGGACTGCCTCCAGGCTCCTCTGCCGTGCTCGGGACTGCTGCTAGCACGGCTTCCCACTGACCGAATCCGGGAAAAAAATAATCATCTACAACTGGCAAGAGAAAAGCAGCACTTTATAAACAAAAGGGAGGGGCAACTGGCGTAAACTGGGAAAAGTGCAGATCCTGGGATTTACTGGGACACCCAGCAGGGCAGTGTCACATCTGGAAATGGAACAAATGCTCGACTCCCAGTATCGGTTCCTTGCGTTAGCTCATACAATAGAGCTTTCTGAAACCGGCAGCCTACAGCTACCAAGTAAATAACCTCGACAGGCAGCCGTAACACACAACTGGTCTTAAGATAAGGCCCGTACATCATATAAGATAATTTTAATGAGTTGGCCTGAACACTGCTCATGTCAGGAGGTAAACCCACCGATTTCACTGACTAAGGAGCTCCAAGTATCCCAGTACTTGTGCTTCACACCGAGCTGTGGCAACGCTCGTGAACTGCCTTTGAAATAGTCCGGTTATAGCCATTGAGGTTAAGTTCACACGCTCTCCAGCACCTGGAAGCGTGGACACTTCTCTGACGTTTCGGAGGACTGGGGGGTCCAAGGTGGCCCCAAGGGGCTGAGCCGTGGCTGGGCTCTAAGAAATTGTTACTTATCTCTTCCTTGCTGCAGTTTAAGGTTATTATTTACTGTATTTTCCACCACAGACAGGGGAAGATGCATTACTTCCTTTTTGCAACGTCCTGCTACACGACTGAAGGAAAGCGTAACAGCAATTTTCTCTCACTGTCTTGTCTTTTTTTTTTTAAAGATGAAACAATCCCCATTAATTTGATTGTTCCCCTGTAGACGTGTTTTCTAGACTCCTCCCAGTCGCTCTGCATCTTTCTTCTGGTTTAGACCCCAAAGCCGCCCCGGGTGCCGCAGCTGGGGTCCGACCGAGGCCGGCGGAGCCCTCGGGCCGCCCGCAGGCTCTCCGCTCCCCGTCCCAAGCACTCTACGGCCGTGTTGGTCATCAACGTGGGACGCTGCAACCCTACGCAGGGAATTTTCTCCTTGTGCTTTTGAAGAGTTTCCTATCGGGGGACAGAAACTTTGCCTCGTTGGCTTTCGGTATACGGAGGGGTAGCTGAGATGCTTTTGAGGCATCATTATAAAGTGTATTTTTTGAGTGCTTACCTTGGCATGGTGTGTGACTGAAGGAAAGGAATTGTATCAGCACGACGTATGGCGTTCAAGGAATGTTGGTGATTTTTCTCCTGTCGGGGAGGGAAGAAAGTTTTGTTTGTCACTGCCTGCAGCACTGACGGCTTCTCAAGCCCAGCCTCAGTTTCTCCCGGACGCTCTCATCTATTTGGCAATGCTTTTTTACTGCTGCCTGCCAGATGAATTTCACAGCTTGTAAATAAAAATACGCAATTTCTCTCTCTCTCCTCCGCGATAAAATCCCTGGAACTGCCAACACGACCAGAAGACTCGCTTCCCGAGACTTCCACCACCTTCAGGTCTTGACACTTACCTTTTATCTACCCCTCCTTAGTTACCCCGGGCTCCTCACTGTCGCACCCAAACTCCTTGCGAGAAAATAGGTGGCTTGTCGCCTGCAATGGCTTTCCTTTCCCGAGCCGGCGTGGGGAACCGTGCTCTCTGTTAATAATAATCCTATTCTCGCTAGTGCTGAAGGAAAGCTGTATTAGTAGTATCGTCAGTAATATACTTTCAATCACAGAGCACAGTTATATTCAAGGACAACACCATAGTGTTGCTGGATTCCAGCTACTTTTTCTAGTCTGGGGCCTGATTTCGTTTTTTTCTTCCCTTGTTTCTAATTAAAACCGTAAATCAATTACTGGATTATAAAAACATACAAATACGCAAACCAACTGCTCGGCTCACGGGTGATTTACCCTGTGTTGGCTCAAAGGCCGCTCCAGCAAACAGGTTTGCGGTAGAATTAACTTTTCCTTAACTATTTCAGCCTTAAAGATGCTGAAAACAGTGCATCTGATCAGAAAATCCTGTGTAACAAGATTTAGGATGCAATTTGGTTTTAGCACATCAGGGCGTTTTCACAGAAAAATGAGGAGGATCCGTTTGCTTGTCCCAGGCTGATTTTGCTCCTTTGCCTTAGCAGCAAAACACCGAGAATATCTAAATAATCAGGGAATCGTCTCGTTCTCTTTGGCTTTGTTTTATAACGCCAATCGCTCAGTGTTCCTGTACCTAAAAACCACAGAGCAACGCTTGGGACTGCCTAAGGTATCTAAACGCCACCGAAATGCGAGGGATTTAGGTACCAGCTCTTAAACTCAAACGATAGTCTAAGGATCTAAACAGCTGTGGGTTTAGGTCCTACTCCTAGAAATCACCAGCCTTGCAGCAGTACTAATTTATTACTATCATTCGTATTTCTCCCCTCCCACCCCACGACAGAGGAGCCTATTTCTCTCCAGATGGCACCCATCGCTCCGAGTATTTTAAAAAGTCAGCGCAGAGGCAAAAAAGCTAAGGTCAGTTGTTATTCCTGACTCCTCACTTACAAGACTCTAACACGAAAAGCGGAAACGACTGAAAATAAAGATCGCAGTAATCATTTACGGCTATTAACGTAAGAAATTAAAAGGAAACAGAATAGCACAAATCACCTAAGAAGGGAAATAGGTTAACGGTCAACTGATCGCTGCCTCGTCACTTTAATGCGCAATGCGGATCAATGACACGCTTAATTACTCTTTTAAGCGCTGATTTTTGCAGCTGCTTGGCACCTAAGGAAACAAACAGCAAGGGGACAGCGATGCAGTTTAGACACGCTGCGAGTCCAGAACACCAGGCTCAGAGGGAAAAAATCAATCAACCCGTCAGCGGAGTTAACACGGAACGGGAAAGGTCAGAAGAGAGAGGAGGAGAGAGTGAGTGGCCAAGAGACCAGTTAGTAGCTGGATAAAAGCGCTTAAGCTGGAGGCACCAGAAGGAACAACAGCAATTTTATAACGAGCAAAGGAAAAAAGCTCACAAAACCAAAAGCTGTCATAAACCAGGGGCCTGGAAATTAAAAAAAGAGGAAAAAAAACGAACAAGAAAAAGTACTTCTCAAGTAATAGGAAAGGTTTTTTGTTGTTTTTTTTATAAATCACTCTAAATATATATATATTTTTGTACTGCAAGTCAGAGTCAAGCAGGCATGCAAGAGTTCTACTCACTGTCGGCAGGTTTGCTATCACTTAGGAAAGGTTCCTGCTCCATGATGTCCATTGGTATTTTAATACTTGGGACTTTTTCTGAGTAGGGGCAGTCAGACTGTGAAAGAAACGTGTAAAAGGTCTTAGAATATTTTCACCGCTCGCTCTCTTATCGTCTCCCACAAATTACAACTATCCTTCACATAGTTTCTGTCGGAATGAGGAAAAGAAGAAAAACTACAAAAGCATCGTCCAGCTTCGCTGCCTGCTGCTTTCCGCTGGTTCCCCACTGCACCCCACTTTCCCTCCTCCTTCACGCTGCGAAAGCAAAACAGATTGAGAGAATAATCTTGTGTAATTGTTATCTTCCCCTTCCCCACGCCACCAGCTTATAGGAGAGCATCCAATTCAGCCTGGAGTTGGCTGCAGGAAACGCAGGTGGAAAACGCGTTCGTAGGCAGGAACAGCGGGGCATTGGCTCCTGTGAAAGCGCAACGCAACGTTTTATCCTGCTGCCATTTCTGTAAAACCCCTTTTTTCTTCCCAATTGCTCTCGGAGGACGAGGGCCGGACACGGTATGGCAGAGGCTCCTTAAGCGGGACTGTCTCAACTCCCCCTTTTATCTAAGTAGAGGCAAACCCAGTCTCAATTACACCTCGATTTACAGTGAAACAGCTCATCAAACCCAGGGCCCTTGTAAGAACCGAGTACTCCCAGCCGGCCAGGAGAAACAGCAAACCGGCCAAGAAGAGGCACAAGCGCAGAGAAAAGCCGTAGGCGGGCTTGGAGCACCCCGGAGCTTGGGTACCAGCGCGATTCATACCCCGCTGCCTTCAATAACCCACCCTGCTTAGGCTTAATAGAAGGTACTTGGAATTATTTTGCTTTTTTAAAGTAAAAGTACCTTCTCCTAACCAAGGAAAGGTTGATACTGCGTAACTTGGCAAAAGAAGTAAGGTGGTATTTGCCAGAAACGTTAACACCTCTTTGGTCCGGAGCGAACCAGACGCGGCACCGAGCATCACGCTGGGGTGGAGGCAGGGAGACCTTCAAGTCAGGGCAGGACAAGGCTGCAGAGGCCGCAGAATCGCTCCCCTGGCTTTTTTTCTTTTTTTTTAAACTATTTTTTAAACTATTTTTGAACATAACTGACATCCAGCGCAGTATTTCATACTCCAATAGCAAAACGTTTCCTCAGGAGTATTTTTACGAGGCTGAGGGATAAGCATAGCTCAAATAAAGATGACTGCGCCAAAAAGCACCGAGGCAGTAAAGCCATCCCCAAGCTCCCATGCTGTAAGCGGAGCCTAAGAGCTGGGCAACATCTCCAGCACATGACCGTTTCAGTGCTAATAAAGACATAAATGGAAGAGGTCTGTGGAACGGCAGTGCTGACACTCAGGGTCTGCTTTAAACTTCCCCATCTAAAATGAACAGAGAGGCAGAGAAAGCATCTGCAGCTGGCAAAAATGCCCCAACGGGGAGAAGAGACCATTACACAGCACTTCTGACTCCGAAACTCAATATGCTAGCCCAAGGTTTTTTTTTTATTAAATTTATTAAATTGTCTGGCCTTTCTTGGGTCACGCATTTTTTGACATAAAATCGGAGAGAAAACCAAGGCGCTTGAGTTTTCGTTAGGCCGATGCAGCAATTCACTGCACTGATTCATACTTCGTAAAGCCAAGCTGGAGGGGAAAATGGCGAGATTACTGAAAACCTTTCTTTGCGGCTCCTTTTTTGCTGCCCCGATTGCTAGCAAACCCCCAGCGAGAACTTTAGGCGAGTCCTAACTCGTGCTGAGAGCGGTCTCCGCTAGCGCCAGGTTTGGCCGTACTCGTTCATCTGACCCCACGTGCATCAGCAACGCCCAGCAATTCTCTTTGCTGAACTCCATTGCCTGCCAAATCCCAGAGGACTAACTTTGTGGGGGCACATTTCTGGAAGGGCAAGGGTGAAAATGACCAAACCGATAACGCCAAGCGCTTTACGTTCAGGAAGCTGGTAAAAGCAAGTGCTGAAAAAAAACCCAAGAGGAGTTAAGAACCAACATTTTGCATAAATTCTCTTACCCATTAGATCAATTACTATACCTTAAATTAACGAAAAGCCTGAGAAGAGAGGAGACAGCTTGGACAGGCTGGATTGTTGGGCCGGGGCCAACTGTATGAGATTCAACAAGGCCAAGTGCCGGGTCCTGCACTTCGGTCACAACAACCCCAGGCAACGCTGCAGGCGTGGGGAGGAGTGGCTGGAAAGCAGCCTGGCTGAAAAGGACCTGGGGGTGGTGGTTGACAGCCACCTAAACATGAGCCAGCAGTGTGCCCAGGTGGCCAAGAAGGCCAATGGCATCCTGGCTTGTATCAGGAATAGCGTGGCCAGCAGGACCAGGGAGGTGATGGTGCCCCTGTATTCGGCACTGGTGAGGCTGCACCTCGAATCCTGTGTCCAGTTTTGGGCCCCTCACTTCAAGAAGGACATCGAGGTGCTGGAGCGTGGCCAGAGAAGGGCAGCGAGGTTGGTGAAGGGTCTAGAGCACAAGTCTTATGGGGAGCGGCTGAGGGAGCTGGGGTTGTTTAGTTTGGAGGAGGCTGAGGGGAGACCTTATTGCTCTCTACAACTGCCTGAAAGGAGGTTGTAGAGAGGTGGGGGTTGGTCTCTTCTCCCCAGTAACAAGCGATGGGACGAGAGGAAATGGCCTCAAGCTGCACCAGGGAAAGTTTAGGTTGGGTATTGGGAAAAACTTCTTCACTGAAAGAGTGGTCAGGCCCTGGCACAGGCTGCCCAGGGCAGGGGCTGAGTCCCCATCCCTGGAGGTATTTAAAAGCCGGGGAGATGCAGTGCTTGAGGACATGGGTTAGTGGCGGGCTTGGCGGTGGTAGGTTAACGGTTGGACCTGATGATCTTAAGGGTCTTTTCCAACCTTAACAATTCTATGATTCTATGATACCGGAGATACGGGAGCCGTGGCTCAGGATACGAGGCTGCTGGATTCAAATCAGTCAAGAGGAGGGGATGGAGTCAAACCCTTGCTGACTATGCGCTAGGACCAGTAGGGAGTTTTCCCTCATTTCGGTTTGCACAAAGTTATCTGCTGAAGGAAACCCTCGGCCTCCTGGGAACTGGAGGAAGGACGGGAAAGGGGACCTTGCTGTCTGAAACAGGAGCCAGTCTTCCCAGCTGGGATTCGGCTTGATTTAACACGGCGTGGATCCAGGCTACCTCCTACAATGCCCCACCCTCACCTAAGAAATTCCTAGTTTTGTCTCTTGCTCTACTTTTCAGTTCTTCACAGAAAGGCCCTTGCACAGTTTCACATCTGAACAGCCTGCCTTTGTTGCCTCTAACGCAGATCTGCAGAGGTGTTGTATAGCTCTCACGTGAAGGACTCGGGTTCTAGCTTGTCCTCCACCAGGACTGAGGCTGTCTTTTCTGTCCTCCCATCCTTGAGTGAGATCAGGCATGGGGATGGTCTGGGGGAACTCTTGGAGCTGCCCTTTTCCTCCCACAGACGCCAGATGTATTATTAGCGCACAAGGAGGG
This sequence comes from Theristicus caerulescens, assembly GCA_020745775.1. Classification (NCBI taxonomy): domain Eukaryota; kingdom Metazoa; phylum Chordata; class Aves; order Pelecaniformes; family Threskiornithidae; genus Theristicus; species Theristicus caerulescens. The sequence goes on along the minus strand of CM036563.1, from coordinate 82,935,891 downwards.
TTGATTTGGTAGATCTGCTCAGTGCAGAAAGGACGCAGACAATACCCAGCAGAAACCCTCCAGACAAGCACCCCACGGCACCGTGACCCTCCGGTTTGGTGGCAGCGGTGCCACCTTCGGGCAGACTGACCCAGCGGCTGCTCCTCGGGGAGGCTGCCGTTACCCACTTCATATCAACTACGGAGGCCAGGGAGCAGGCGGGCCGGCAACCGGTGCCGCTGCCGCTCTGCCGCACCGCACCGGGCCGCAGTTCAAAACTTGGGGGCGGCAGGTGGGTGAGCCGGGCCGGAGGGCTCGAGGAAGGGCCAGTTGGCTCGTCCTGCTGCCTGCCTCCTCCCAGAGTGCCATCCTTTCTCATTTGTTTCTCCTGCTGTGTTAAAATGGGATTTTTTTCCAGCTTCAGGTGATCTTACCTCTGCCTACATCATCGGAAAAGCCCTTCCTCGTCAACCCTGGATGGTTGCATGAGCAGAACAAAACACTGTGCTTAATACTCTCCAGGCAGCCTAAAATTATTAAAGCCTAGCTCCCTTCTCACATTGCAAAAGGCAGTGCTGACCGAGGCAGCCAGCTCTCCAAAGGCAGTTCAGACTTGCTGTACAAAGTGCTATGTAACCAGTGGGTTTAGCACTTCAAGAGAAATTTATAGGATTTGAGTTCATGCTAGACCTGGGTAGGAGAATGTTTAAAGGCACGAGGACTACATTTCTTCTTATGATATAGACAGTAAAAAATAGAACGGTCTAAGGCACGTGGATCTGGTCTAGTCAGGTCACCGTGCTTAGTAATGACATCAGCAGCTCTGTTTCGCTATTTTGGGGCATGCTGCAACCTGAGGTAGGACCAAAGAGTACACTGCAGAAGGGCACGGATGCTTTGAAAAGATTTAGGTCATGAGTATTATCAACAGAAAGCAGTCTTTCCTGCAATATGACAAGTCACATCTTTTTGTGCTTTTAAAAAAGAGGAATTATTAAAAAAATATCAAAGAAGAAAACCAGAATATATTCAGAAGTAACAGAGCTGCTGGTGAAAATCATTCTCCTCCTAAAATGTAGAAGACTATGACGGGGGAGAAAGGCAGAGGAGGGAAAGATGAAGAAGGCAGGGTGATGAAAGGCATTCTAGTAAAGGGCATGACATCTCAGCAGGTATCTAGTGCTCTTGTGGAAAGCGTGATGTCATTCTTGGCAATGCAAGTACCACCTACCACAGGCTGGTGACGGCTGGAGAAGGGAAGGCAACGTAGAAAAGAAGTTTTGTTTGGGGCCGACTGGCTGCAGCAGCAAAAGACCGAGCTGGTCGGCTTCCGAAGAGGCTGGGAAGTCCCCAGCCCCAGCGCTGGGGAGGGCACGGACCGTCCCCCGGGGTTAGCTAGCTAGAAAGGAGTGATTTGACAAGAGCAGAAAGCTCCTTACATCATCGTTGTCACTGTCCATACTGCCCTTCTTCTTTTTCTTCTTCTTCTCGTCCTCTTTCTTTTTCTTGTCCTTTTCTGGAATGACGTCGTCAAGAAAGCTTAAGTCATGCTGGGAGAAGAGGTAGTCCATGGCTTTTCTGACTGCTACAAGTGCCAGGATCTGAAAAGGCAGAGAGGGACTTCTCAGTCACATTTTACCTTTAACCGGGAACTCTCCGTGCATTCCTCTTGAAGCTGCTTCTTAATCCCACACACCTGAATGCTGGTTGTAAATGAGAGAGAACAAGGTGAACACCTGGGATATCGCTATCAACTTGAAAGTCTGAACCGTGACTGCTTCACGGCAGAATAAACAAGAGCAACGTACAGAAAAAAGTATGTAATCGCATAATACTCCTGGAGAGACAAAGGTCATCTTTACCATCCAACTGACAGACATCAGGCAAAATAGTAAAGGGACAAAAAAATGAGTATTTTCGTTTAGTTTTGGATTCAGCCTACACATGCAGGTTCACAGGGGCAGCCTGAGCAATCGTCTTTTTACTCACCGCTTCCCCAGATGTAAGAACTCATTAGACAAGGGCCAAACTGTGCCCTGAGAGTTTGCAGAATAAAGTTTACTAGGATTGTGGCTGCATGAAACTGGAGGGAAAGCTTTTTCTGTGCAAGACTGCAATCACAGGCACTGGGGAAAGAAGAAGAGACATGTCTGAAATAGGCGTCTACCTCGACGCTGGGTTTACCACCACCACCACCAGATGCCTACCAAGATCACGTGTACGCTTTGCCAAGGGGGACACCGACACGCTGAAAGCTTGACTCGGCTACTAAACGATATAACCCATTCCCGACAACTGAAGACTGCCTTTGAGATGAAGAGTTTGTTCCGAGCAATAATGATCATCGGCACAAACAATTCCTAGGAAAGGATCTCAACGTTTGACTTGCGTAACTTAAGACGCGATTACAGAAGTGAGAAATTACTCAGGGGGTGGAACGATGCCACGTAGACACCCATGATTATCCCATTATGAATTATTTCTGTATTCAAAGTGCTTTTCCTTCAAATAAACAGAGGTTTGGCTATTGGCCGGATCTTCACAAATTGGAAGTTTAGAGTCTTTTTGTTCATGAGTGCAAATAACTGAGGTTTTGTCATCAGATCCAGCTACGTCTAAGCTGTGACCGTACCTTCCCTGAGTTTGCACCATTATAACAACCTCAGCAGACACAGGGTTCGCCCAGATTCTCCCTATTATGGGCAAAGAGTGTCCAGATCTTAGATTCAGCTTTCAACAGCAGCACAACACAGCCATAAAAATGCAATGCAACGGCATGTCAGTGGGAACTGCTGATTTTTAACGCCTTTATATACGAGCATGTGTCCCAGCATGAACATTTGGAGGATTTTTTTAGTTGCATCATCTTTTCTCTTCTCATTTCACCAGCATCAGAGAAGAAACGCTTGTCCTTGTTCTGTTTTCTGCTTTCCCTCCTTCTCTCCCTTAAATAAGCACTGCAGTTCGTAACTGCACCCACAACTGAAATTTTACTTGTCCGTAAACCTGAAACTAGGTGACACTGGGCCCAGATTTCTTAAGGGACTTTGATAAAGCTCTTGCCTTTGCAGCAGTGTGACCCGTCTCCAAGCCAGAGACCAGACGCGGCAGAATCTCTGCGGGTGCAGCTCTGGTCCCGCCGGCTCCGCACGGGACCCATCTGGCCCTACGGCCCCTTCCTCCCGCCTCTTCCAGCTGAGCTACGCGTCAGGCACGGCGGTGGAGGAGGATCTACTCCGTGCTCCCTCCGCGAGGATCCGCACTCACAGGTTTCAATGCCTGAGGCAACGCGTACATATAAACTGCCCTTAACACTTGTTTGGCTTTTATTTGCTATAAACGCCTAACTGTGTCTATAGCTCTAGTAACAATCCAAATCCACAGAAAGCTGTTTCGCTATTGCCCTTCCTTGATGTAGAAATACTGCGTCAGACTGACTGCACAGTGCATATTTAAGAAACAGTTCTGTGTGATGAACATTTTCTCTCTCAACATCCAAAATAAGTTTTAACGTGACTCTGATACGCATTATTAGAAGGAGGACATGCGTCCTACAAACTTACACATCATCCTCCGACGTGAAACACATGAATCAACATTGCTGTCTTTTTACTGTAGTTCAAGGACAAAGACGTTCTTTTTTTTGCTCTTGATTTAGCTAATCCTTCCCCTCCGTTTGGCACACCTCTTAGCAGCGAGCCTCATTCTTGGTTTTGTCAATTTGTGCTCTTTAAAAGCAAGGGAGACATTTTCTGTACGGTAATTAGCGTGGACTAAAAAAAGAAAACTATGCACCTCTCATTCGGTCATGCAGCTCAAGGAGAAAACACGCAAATCTAACCTTGGCAGCCAGGAGCGGTCAAAATTAACTACCCCTTTCTGGAAAAAAATTAACTTTCCGGGCTCTTTTTCCTCCAGAGGCTTTCTGTAAAGGCAGCCACAGCAGCGTTGACCCCGTGCAGTCTCACCTCAGTGCCATGAACGGGGGCATAGCCTCGAGCCAGGGATTTGACAGGGCGCGGTTGGATTCACCCGTTCGTGGGAGGGTACGGGACGGTGGAAGGCGCAGGCTGCGGACGGGAGGGACGCGAAGGAGAACGTCACCTACCATGACAGGGAATATGATAGCAGCCACGGTCGACTTGAGGATCCAGAGGAGGGCCAGGCACACCACCTGCAGGAAGGTGAAGAGATGGACCCTGCGCAGCGGGACGTGGCGCAGGTAGATAAAGTCAGGCTGGTGTTTTAGAGGCATCAAGAGCAGCTTCAGACGATCCATGAACTGGAAAGGAAAAGAAACGGACATTGAAATGAAACCCAGGATACACAAAGAGATCCAAAAGCGTTATTCTACTCTGAAGTGTGACCTTGAATCAGTTTGCTTCACTTGCACAAAAGAAACGCAGTAGAAAACCCAGCACAGCTCCCCTGTGCTGACTTGTGTTTAACGCAGGGCGGGCTAAACGTCTTAACTCGCTTGTCTCAAGTGAAGGTCCTAGGTCTACGCTGTATTTGGCAACTAAACAGAGGCACCGGAGCGAAGCATCTCTCAAAGCAAGGCCTTGAGGTGCCTTTGTTTTCAGGAGCGGGACTCCACGTGCTCTGGTGATGAGTGTTTAAACCGAGGAACGAAGGAAATTGCTCTGCTGGCTTCAAAAGAATGGGCCTGATGCGCTGCGGCTGCGGACACGGGGAATCTTCTCTTGAAGGGAGCGCTTTGTTACCCGCCGAACAGAGAAAACAAGGTGAATGCCCAAACTGCGGCCAGCATCAAACGCTGGGGCACTTCTGCCACCCTCCCCTGCCCCGCTCCTGCTACCGGAAGACATTCAGCATTTAAAAGCAATGCTTTTTTTTTTCCAAATAAACTGGGAGCAGAGCTCCCCAGAGGTGAGGGCAGACATCGCGCCTCCAGAGAACAGAAAGGCACCTAACTGAAGAGGGAGGAAGGCGGGCAGCTTTTCCGGCAGCGTCCCTTGCCCTGTGCTGGACCGGATGGACTTGGAGTTAAACCAAAACTGGGATTTCTCATCGAGTGAAAAACATCCTTGATGAGGGGAAAACAAGCTGCCCAGTCCCCTGACCACCTGGGCCGGCAAGCAGGGGAAATCCCCTCCGGGGGAACCAGCCCCAGGGCCAACACTACAATCCCCTCCTTGTCCCCTGCCCGAGCGCGGGCTCGCTGCCCGCTGCCGAGACCAGATTGATCTCACAGCAGTGAATGAAAGCCGGGGCCGTTTCAAAGAATACCCAAGGAAATTCTCATGGTGCTCACAGAACAGGCAGTCTTTTCCCGTTACAGCACAACCAAATGCTAAAAAGAAAGGCCACAATTAATAGGGTGCCAGAAAGCAACAAAACCACTTCCAGCCTCCTAGGGCCAGTTACAGACACTGCGCTGTGAGAAAGGCTCCTTACGGAATATTTCCTCAACGACAAAGAAAGGGGCTTGGCTTCCCCTCCCCGGCCGACAGCAATGTTCCCGCTCCTTAACATTGCGGAATAACCCCGCTGCCATAAATCATCTTCCCTTGTTTCCCTTCGGTCTGCGACAGACGCCCCGGCAGAGGACCCGATCCATCCCGGGAGCGAGCCCGGGGCCCCTGCAAGCGTACGCTGCCCTCGGCAGCGCTGAGCTGCGGGGGGGAAGATGGACCCCAGGTCCAGAGCACCCGCCATCGCTCGCAGGCCTGGCTGCTCTCCCGCTGAGCGGATCCCTTTGGTCTCAATCTCAGGACAGCCAGCTTGCGGCAATGTTTGTCAACAGTTGCTACCCTCCCCGCATTTCTTGGGAAGGAAAAGGAGGTGGTGAAGGAGAAGGGAAAGGCCAGAGGGTTGTGAAAGAAACCCCACACTGGTTAATGATTGCCGTCTTCTGGAGAAGGCCCGGAGGGGAGCCTGCTCCCAGCCCTTGGAGGGACTCACCTGCACGCCGTTGAGGGAAGCGACGCCCATGTAGAGGAAGACGCCGTAGAGCACAGGCATGGGAATGAACTGCGGGGGGAAGAGCAGAGACACCGAGTGAACACGATGCGCCGTTAACACGTGGGGAGACATAAATCCTAGCCTGTGATCAACTCTAATTGCACCGTTAACACATGACATAAATCCTAGCCTGTGATCAACCCTAATTGCACCTACGAGTGGACAACACGGAGTAAGAAAGCGAGCAATCCTTCTGCCGTGTTTTGGGAGCCCCAAGAACATTTGTGCAATCACTGGAGGGCGGAGGAGCAGGGCAGGGGCCGAACGAGCCCTGGGCTCTCCCACGTCATGGGGACTTGGCTGTCTCTCCAAGAACCACAGGGAATGAAGCCAGCCAGTGCCACGCAGTCAGCAAATTAAAGAAGAGGTGGGGTAAACGTGTTCCAGTAAGCTTCAAACTGCTTTTCACCTCTTGGTTTCTGGTGAGACTAGAAGCAGAAGGTAGAGAAGAAGAAAAGGCAGCATGATCCTGTGGTATATCCGGCTCAGTCAGCCGTGGAAACCCATCCAGAAGGCTCTTCTCTTGAGTCCCACCTCCGCGATGGCAGTCCTGCCCACCAAATCTCCGACCGCTCCATCTTTCACTGACATTAATCCATGATTATTCACACATACAGGACCGTGAGTTACTTTCTTCACTGCCAGGAACTGTCTTTTCAAACGTCCATTTCTGCTCCCTCAAGTGCTAAGCGCTGCCCATTCCTCCATCACTGGTCCTGCCACGGGGGACATCTTCCTTCGGCAGCGAGCAAGGCACACAGTAACAACACACACACTTCCCAGAACGAGTATCCGTCCCTCCAACCTGAAGCTTTCCTCAATGGCAAAAGCCACCGCGCGGCTGCCAAGAGAGGGAAGCGCTCCTCGGCCCCGCAGCAAACCTGCGGAGCCAGCGTGGCGTGACGTGAGGGGGAATACTTGGGCGCAAACCACACGCGGGAGCTGAATGCCGGCCTTTGTGTGATTTATTGGAACCCACGAAGGACAGAAAGAGCTCTGCCGCCGTCGCCGAAGGAAAGCCACCGTGCAGTGACGGGCGGCTGCCACTGAACGGCAGCCGCAGCACGGCCGAGGCTCCCAGGCAAGCTGTGGCCAGCACTGCTGCCGTAGCAACATTTGTCTTCCGACCTGTGCATGTAACTCATTAAAGAGGCAAATAACACAGCAGTTATTCAGTGTTTTATCGTATTCCCCACCGCATCATTCATCATTTACCGGGTCAGAAGCATGCACGTTTCGCTTGGGGCACACGAGCACCCGAGTCACCAGGCCCCGTGCCATCCGAGACCAAAGCTGCCCTGCCTACATTTTTCCCTTCCCTTCCCTTCCCTTCCCTGAATCTCATTCCCCATCACCTCCTGCGAGCTTCTTGATTGCCAGTTCACCCTTCTGTTGGATTTATTTGCTTCCCCGAGTGAGCTGCGTGGATGTTTCAGGTTAAAAGCCAAATGTTTTTTCCGCAGCCTGGGTTCTGCCATCACCGTGCGCCATCGCGGGGAGGGACGGGGAGCCGGCGTGTGGTTCACATAGCTGCGGGCGTCCAAGGGATTCAAAGCCCTCGTTGGATGCGAGGGATTAGAGGAGACAAGGTAATATCTCCTCCAGCAAGTTGGGTAGGAGGCTTTCAGAGTTGAGCTTTCTAGTTCAGTTACATTGCGCTCTTTCCCTCCCTTCTATTTCTTTCTGTTTTTCAAAAAAAAAGAGAAAAATGTCCAAATATTATCTCACCATTCCACGATAATTAAGCCTGGAAATCATCCCTAGGTGAAACTTCAGTACGTTATCCTGCAGAGTAGCAAGCGGTGCTTTCATTTTGCAAGACCTTCTTTTGGCAAAGTATTCCCTAACTATGGGGTTGCTGGCTTAGGCGCTCCGAGCAAACCTGCTGCTAGCCAAGAGAATTAAAAATGTATTTATAGGCAAGTGCCTGTCAGTCCCCTAGCGGGGCCGGGGATGTTGCTGTGGAGATCTGCCATAACCGAGCAGAAACATCAGCGACGCTCAAAACCAGCACAAACACTGCAAGAACCCACAAAAAACAAAGCTGAGCTTATTCTGCGGATTGCCCGGTTTATTGAATTTGGGATCGTTCGTGTTCAATTTGCCGCTGGCAGGAGAAGCCTTGAGTGTTCTGCAATGCTTTTAGCAAAGCAGTTCTCTCGAGCAGGAGACCCTGCCGCCGGAGTTTGTTAAAGGTCCTGAAACGCTGCCAGGTACTTCTCGCCGGCACGTGGGCGAGGAGCGTGCCGATCTGTCCTCAGGCGTCCTCCCGCGAGGGTCTGCCCCGGACGCGTTCTTAGGGGAAGCACGGACAAATAATAAATGAATGAAGCAATAACGGGGGAAATAACGGACCCCAGTGGAATAGAGGAAGAGAGATCTTGCAGGGAAAGGTCACACGAACTGACAAACAGAGTTATTACAATCGGGCATTAAATTAAGGGCATGGAAATGCTTGTTTGTGCAGAGGAGGAAACTGTTACCAAGACACCAAAATTCGCTAGCTGTAAAAACAACCGCAGCAATCAAGAATGGGAACACGCTGACTTTGTAAAGCCACTTTCTCCACTTTCCTGCTCCCTGCCTGCCTCCTGCCCTTCAGGCTCAATCTAACTGTGCCTCACAGCCCCCACGGCTTCCAGCCTCCTCGTGACCAAAAGCTCATCTGCCTCCTCCAGAAACGCTTCGCCAGACACCCCTCTGCTCCGTCACGGAGTTACGGTGCATGGTGCCACTGTCTCAGCACGGCTGTTACTGCTCTGACATCTTCTGCTCGTACCCTCGGTCTGCGGATCCATGGAGATGGGCCTCTGCAGCTGACATCTCCTGTTGTACCGGCGGTATCCTCCGCAAGACATGGATAAGCAGCTTTTCCAGTTTCGTTCCGTGATCTGATGATCCACTAAGGATGCGTTTCTCCGTGGCTACGTGTTAACAAACTTCAGGTCTTGGATAATAGCTGCCTACCTAGATTAAATGGTTCCTCAGCAGCGCATCTGCCCAGAGCCTTGGCTAAACTCACAAGAAAAAGAATTCAGGAGATTAAGAAATCACATTTAACTGCACTGCTTCCTCCAGAAACACGTTTTCCATACTGCTGAGCTGGGCATCGCTTCTGAGCGATAAGGGATGAGCTATTTTAGGAGGATCCAGCCTGAAAGAGTGAAAATTCAACTGTTGTGCTGGCTTTTTTAAAAAAGGCCGGGCAAGCTGCAGGAGCCTCGCGCTGCTGAGGCGCGTGCCTTGGCCGCTGCACCAGGCAGGGTACCGCTCCGCTACGGCGCTGGCAACCGTCCCAGAGATTGTTGGCCAAAAGTGAACCCAAGGACTAACACCATCAGCCGCAGGCTCTGCTCATTGCCACCACTGCTGCGTATTCTCTCTCACCAGAAAAACCTCCCCTCGGCGGGCCACGCACACAGCCCATGAGCAAGCCCCCAGTTAAGATGTGTTAAGATGTGCGCGCGCTCAAATAAATGCAAATGTACTTTTAAAACTACACATCCCTCCGTTAACCTGTGTCTTCCGCACAGCAACTCTACTGCAGTGCCAACCATCATGCCGCCAGTACGCTCCCAAGCTTTATCCCCAATGTATTTCCCATAAAACGCCGGCACAGCAGAAGTACAAGAGTGCAAAATAAATCCTTACCTTTATGCAAACATGGAAAAAAATCTTAAAATGAAAAAAACCCACAGCCCCCAAGACCACCAGCCCCGAACGTTGTCACTATTACTATCCAGCATACTGCAATGATGCTGCTTTTTCCTTCCAAAAGGTTTGTATTTAAGCCTCCAGAAAACTGTAAAACTGCATCAGTAATTCTCACTAATCTCCTCTTCCACACTTCAACGATGAGCTTTTTTAGTAGCGTAAAAATAGCCCGACCGCTGCTGTGGCCCTGCTTCGGCTGTGTGAGCAGGAGGACGCAGACCAGGCGGTGTCCTTACCTTTAGGATGGGAGCCATGAAGACAGACACGCCGGTCAGAATGAAAACGATGAATCCAGTGACTCTCTGCTCCCTGAAACAGAACCACTGGGTGAGCAGGATGGCTTCAGCTTTCCCTCGGGTTTTATTCCCTCGCAGAGTACTCAAAACCAACATAAAGCCCGACGACTCCTTTTTGCGGCCCCGTTTCCAAAGCAGCCTGGCCATGACAAGCCAGCAGCACCAGGCAGGCCTCTCGATCCTCGCCAAACCTCACACCCCTCTTTTTTCAAACACCGGCTCAGTTTTTGTAGGCTGCCTTAGCTCCGCTCTTTGCGGATCAACAACTCCCGAGTACGGAGGAGTGTGTTTACATGTTAAACATTAGAAACCGTTAACTAGCAATCCAAATTCTCTGCACGGCAGTATTTATAGCATGCAAATAGGTAATAAATCATCAGCTCTCCACTCGTAGATTAGTAGCATATTTTGAGTCCTGGCCATAGTACTCCAGCAGTTGGATAAACGGGCCAGGCCTTCGTGGGGAGCTGAACATGTGCCTTCGCCGGCACCCACAGCCGCTCCCTACATCCCAAAATACTTTCGCCAGTAATATTTCAGCGTACTGAAAGCGAGGCCGTTAAATTTCTATTTAGTCGCCTAAACAAGTGGCCTGATTTCCAGAAGTGCTCCTATTGAAAGCACTTCAGACCACTTCATTAAGGCAACCAAATACAGAAAAAACTGCTTCCGTAGAGCTGACTGCTCTAGGCGTGACATTTACATTTTTTTTATGAATGCCTGTCTAATTTCCATGGATAAACAAACCTGCAGTAAATTTATCTCCCTTCTCAAACACTGGCAAACTGCGTCCGATCAGGCCGCAGTAACTCTTGAGGAGTTACACGGGGATTTGTCCAAGGAATTGCCAGAGACCTGCGCTGCTACATCTCCCAGCCGGGTTTGGAACCACAAAGAAAGCAGCATGAAATCCTTCATGACAACTTTGCGGCGTCCCATGGGCCCCAGAGCTCGCTCTGTAAAGCTCTGTGTATTTTGGGATGGCTTCAACGCGCCTGCCCCAAGCAGACCGGGCAACGGTCTAAGCTCCGGTGCGAGGTTTCCTCCCTTTCCTCCCCCATGTTTGCGCAGGCTCTACAGGCACGCACGTAATACGACGGTTTTCTCCCTTTTCAAGAAGGAGTATTTGCAAAAGGGCTATGCCAGATAAACTTCTAACGGGATGTATCCTCTGCAGACAAGGAAAGCTGTAAGGAAGCACAGCTGATCTGAAGATTTACAGCAAATCTAAGAGCTGTTCCCCCTGAACCTCTGCACGTGCCCTGCTCGAAGCCAGACCATCTATAGCCCAAACTGATCTTTGCAGGCAAACAAGGCAATTAAGGCCTTTCTGGTCTGACATACCTCACGCCCAAAAACTTGGGCTGTTCTCCAGGGGCTGAAGTTTCCGTCTCCATCTTCAAGCTGTCAATGTGAGCAATGGAGATCACGGTAGCAGCAACATACCAGGGCAGACCCATAAAGGAGCAGATGATCATCAGAATGGCCACCCAGAACAAATCCAGATGATATCCAGCACCTTTCTGTGAAGGCAGACAGATAATCATCAGCTTAATTACCCTAAACAGCTAGGGAAGGGCCAGAGGCACACCAAACAAGCAGCATTGCCTTCTACAGCATCTCTTGGCCAACAGAAATTGTCATAAGAAACAGCAGAGTAGGGCCCGTTACTCCTTAAAGGATGAATTACCTGTCCCTGCAGGGAAAACAGGTACGTGTTACAGTTCTGGCAAGCTCTGGAAACAAGACTGTACAGTAAGCGTAGGAGAGCAGCAGACTTGCAAGCAGTCTGGCAAAAGACCAAGCACCTTGCGAACACTGCGTAGCGCTTGGAGGTTGAGTTGGTACAACGCAAGCCCTGCGAGCGGTTAAATAGCTCTTTACAGAGATACCTGACACAGCAGACCATGAGTTAAAGACAAACGGAGAGCACCATCTTCATCAAAGAGTATCTGGTGAGATACACATCGTATCTTCTAAACAGTATAAGCAAGCTCTCAATATACATCTGTTTTTTCTAATATATATACACACACACATATCTTGGTTATAACGGGTTTATAATGTTCTGAAGGAGGTCTGCATTGCCTCTTAAAAAACAAAAATGAAACCCCATTATAAAGTGCTCTTTTTATAATGATATTTTCTTATTTTTTTCATGAGGTAACACAGTGACAAGCAAGTCAATGCCCAACGTGATGGCCCATTTTGACAGCATGAGACAAGCTGCGGCAGCAAGGGAGTTTGGAGAGGGCAAGCGGATGAAAGATGGTCCGCAAAGCAGGAGTGATGGCTCGGCGTGAGCCGTCTGTCTTGCTGCTCTGCTACGAGCGCACAGGACTTCTTTTGCTGCGGTGGGAGGCCAAGTTCAGTACCTTTGTGCGCCAAGCTGTCTCATGTCTGTGTAAGTGACAGCTCGGATGTGCACAGAGCTGTAAACACCTAAACCACCCTTTAAAACTAGCCCAAAGCCTAATTTTAGTGTTAAGAAGCTGTTGTAAAATAGCTCTCAGTGTAATGACTTACTGAATTAGACCCGAAAGCAATCTTGCAGAAATATGGTGCCTGCCTAAAGGTAACATTTGCCACTGGCTGTCTCAGCGCGAGGTCTGAACTCCTCTATTCGAAGCAACTGCGGGATCTCAGAGTCTGGACTTCACAACTGGTCTGAGCCCTGCTGATGGTGCCTGGTGCTGGAGGCATCTCCCTCAACACCCAACCCTCGGCTCCCTTGGGGAAAGCAACAAGAAGAGCTGATGGGCTCACACCCTGTTGAAAGGAGAAAGCTGCCCTCATCCTTTACACCCTTTTCAAGACCTCTGATCATCTATTTTTTAAACCCTTTAATGACCTAACACAGGAAATCCACCAGTTTCAAGAGAAGCGAAGAAACAAAAGAGCCACCAAAGAAAGGGATCTTCAGAAAAACACTAGACAAAACTCTAAGGTTTGCTATTTTAAAGAAGATTAACCTTTTTTTAATCCTGTTCAATTTGATTTTATTGGAAAGAACAAACGATCCGAACCTATTTGGCGACCCAGGAGGGAAAGCAACCCAGCTCGTCTTGAATAGCGCTCGTTGTTTTCCCCGTACGCGCGCTGCTTACCTTGGCTGGCCAGGAGCGCGGGGACGGGCACTCAGTGACACCCTGCCAACGCCTGAGCAAGGCACGAGCAGAAAAAACCCCGTCCTTCTTTTGGCCTACAGTAGATTTTGTGTACGGAGGTGTTTGTTGGTGCAGAGCGGCAGGATGGGACTCGAGACCCCCCCATTAAACAAAAGCATGTGCTCGCAACCATAACAAAGGAAGCAGGAAATAAATTTTTTAGATTAAACACTACTTTGCTGGAGCGTTTATACTTCGTTACTAAAAAAGCACACCCAGTGTGGATCGCATAACCGCGTTCAGCGTCTATAAACTGAAGAGATGAGGGACCTCTTCTTCACGGGGGAAGAGCAGTGAATATATTCCTGCGGTGATTAAGAAAATGATACGTCTGCTTGGTGAGGTGCAGGAGACAGACCTAAAACTGAGATCCTGGCAATGATTAGCCTCCCCCCAAGGAAGATGTGGGCACAGGATTGAATAGATCTGCCCTGATCCAGATGGCAAAAAGTGATGTTCTGAGGGTTTTTTTTAAACCAGCCTCCATCAGCCAGCACTCATCGCTGCGCCCAACAAACCTTTCCCATTCCCTGCCACTCTGACTCCCTCCTCCAGGCTGGGCTCAGGACGGTCTTAAATCACACGCCAGCTGTCTACTGCCCACAGTGACCGTATGAATTGAAACATCCCCCTCTTTTTCAAGCAGAAGCTCTGTTCACATTTCCAACAGCTCTCAATATAACTGATGAAGCAGATATCTAAATGACGACCCAGCATTACCCATGTTTTGAGGGAGCCTTTACTCTCACGGGTTAAACCACTTGAAACGTGTCCCATTAGCAGGAAGGGACAGTCTTCTTTTACAGGAATTTAATATTTTTCAATAGAACTGACTTGTGCAGGGAAAGGAAAAACCCTACAGGCATGAAAAACTGCATAGCGCGGGTCTGGAAAGTTTATTTTAAAAACATGACTCCATCCTAGGCTGTTATATGTCAGCAGATATAAAGCTCTGCTTTAAATAGCATCCAACTGTGGCTATGCCCTTGGTATGTCCCAAATCTCTTCAGCTTATTGCTTGTATTTTACAGCACTGTACAGCCAACACGGCTGTCGTACTTGGGCCATCTCTGGCCATGCCCACCACAGGTGGGGTCCTGCCATCGCCCCGGCGCCCCAAAACCTCCTTCGGAGCGGCCGACAGCCACACCGACGCGCCGGGCCCGTGACACAAAGAGACCTTGTTCTGCCGATGGCTGGGAACATCCGCCAGCGATCGTCTTGCATGATAAACACCGCAATAGGGGCTTGTCAGATCCAGAGAAACTTTGCCCGTTGCGATAAGGTGAGAGAGGTTTTGGCTTGGATGCAATAACGCGGTGCTGTGCGAATTAAAATTAGTCCTGGCTCAGGTTAAAGCAGAAGCCTCTTTGCACCGCAAGCGTGAGATCCCCACAATGGGCACTCCCTGCGGATCCGTGCGTGACCTGGTGGACCCGCTCTGGCCACCCTTGCTTTCCTTTCCGTGCTGATGCATCAGATTCATAGAGTCTACGACAGAAGTGCAGGAACAGAGCTGACCACAATCACAAAGCAACTTTCTCGCCTTAAAAACAGCAGCAGATGACAGGGAGGGAGGTGGTAGGAGGAAAATTAGATGTTAAGAGTCATTTGATGCTAGAGGAGAGGTTAGTGTTAGCCGGACTTGAGTCTGGGACTAGTTCCTCTGGAGAACTAGAGTCCGTGAAGTGAACGGCCATTTGGTAGCAGCAGCACTACCAAAACCCAGCAGTTCTGCACGCCAGCTGTAAGGCAGCGAGCGATCAGCCCCTGCTGCTGGCCCAAATCATCTTCCTGAATGCCTCGTTGAAAAAAGTGCCAGAAAGAACGTCTGCCAAGCACCGTCACTGGAAAGCATCCTATCCTTCCTAGGCGTTCCGTAACATCAGGCCTGGGACTTGTTTTTAAAGGAAGGAACGGTTTTGGCAGTACGTATAACCGTATTTGCTGGGCATAGTGGACAGCACGCGTTTACCCTACACAAGCAAACATTGGGAATGACAGACATCGACCCGTTTCTGACTGCGTTTAATTTAATGATTTATCTGCTGCTGGAAAAGCAGAGCGCGCCAGATGGACGCGTAAAGCGGACAAGCATATAACTTCTTGTGTTTGTGGATAGATGCGCACCCTCTTTCCTTTTCTGATTCTTCAAATGGCGGTCTTGCAGAATTACCAAGGCAAATGATACCTCTGGGGTCAGGGCTAGCAGATTCTGAAATGAGCTTCATCCAGCCCTCTGCTAACTAAGGCAGACAGTACCACTACCACGAATAGAACTGCAGGGGCAGCAAGGTTATGAAGGCAGCTAGATGTCGTTTACATCAGTATTCTTGACAAGACAAGCTTTGACTGGCCTATACTTAGAAGTTTCTTTCGCCATTCTCCGATGTTCACAGTTGGCGAGTAAAGCTCTTGCAAGGAAAGATCAAAATATTGAGAAGACTTTAAGAAACTTTTAAAAGTTTTTTTAAAGTTTTAAAGAAAGGGGGCTTTAAACAAAAGTTCTGCCTCTCAAAGGAGGGCTGCTCTAATTTCTTCCGGCTCTAGGCACATCTTTGCCAGATGAGCCGTGGGTAGGATGCGATGGGTCCAAGTCCTTTCCTTCCCCTAGAAGGGAAGGGGTAGCTGGCTGCTTTTGTGAAATCCCGCTATTCCTGGCATGGGACCTGTTTGCGAGGGAAAAGGGAGGAGCAATCCCATAGCTTCTCACGTGGGAACGCTTCAGGCCGCACGACGGTGAAGCCAAGCAAAATGAGTAAGGGCTCACTGAAGGAGACATTGCGAGCTGGCGCGGCACAGGGTTCTCGCTTTAGGAGGAAGGCAAACGCTGTTTGCGCAACGCTCAAGATTTTCAACTGAATCAGTGGTTTTCCTGGCAAAAACTCTACGCTAGTCAACAAAATAAATATATAATGACGTTTCTGAGGTGGCATGGACGTTCAGCACTGCCACGGGCCCTCCTCCATCTCCAGCACAGAAAAAGCAGCAGGCAGCTCCCTGCACGCGTGCAAGGCAGAAAGCGCACCCACCTTGAGCTTGTGCTCCTTCCTGTTGACGATGACGGCTGTGATTTGCTGGTCCATGAAGATGAGGATAGTCACCAGCAGTGCAGGGATGGCTGCTGCCAGGTACACCCACCACGGGTTCCCTCCAAAAGGAGGGATAAACCAACCCCTATTGGGACTGGTTGGCTTTGAAGGGCAAGGAAAAGAAAGCTTGCATTAGAGCCGCAATATAGGAGTGACGACATCCTAAATACACTTGTACTTCCAGCAGTGGGGCTACACGGAGAAATTTGCCGCAATTTCATCCTCCCCATTAACAGCACCAAAAGGTTCAAAGTACGAAGGCAGGATTTAGGACATAAATCAGCCAGCCAAAATGATGCTAATAAAAAGGGTATCATCTGAGTAAAACGGTCCTTTCCAGATGGCTGACTACTCTCCTGTTTTAGGGCAAGTCACTTTATACAGGGCAGACGGGGGGGGAAAGAGAACCTCTTCCAAAGGCCACCGAACAAGCTGACAATGACATACCTTGAATTCACTTGGCACGATTAGTTTTGGTGTGTCCACACCTACCAGGGCATCTATTCCACAGAAAATCAAAATGGACAGGATAATGGCAAAGTCACTGATGAGCTTCCGGGCCTGAAACAGAAGTTGATACCACAACAGCAGTTAGCACCGTGAAACACCATTTCACCCAAGCTTTAGTTTCTGTGTGGTACTCCAGGCTCGCGTTTGGTGGCCATACAAGCTCACCGTTTCTTCTTTTGTAGAGACAAAGGTGCGCGGTGCCATGTCTGGTGCCGTCGGCTTAAATGGGCCTTGGTACTTTATTGCGTTGTCTGCAAGCCAAACGATTAAGCCTAAATGGAAGTATGAAAACAAGTCTAAGGAAAAAGAAAACTGCTTTTGTAAGAAACTCCCACGTGAATTCTTCAAGGCAGTCCCACTGATGTTACGTTCGACAGCAGCCAACAACCCCTGGTATGGAGACCTAGTTCCTCTGCAGCAGTGTCCCAAGGGACTTTTCAGGATCAGCTTCCACTATTAACAGATATTGAACATTTACAAAAAAACCTAAAAAAACCGGTGACTTTTTCAGACATGTAAAATATTGCCTCCTTCTGTTTGCCTTCTGATCTCTGATTCATTGGGGTCCACGTATTCATGTTTTTCTATGCAGGGCCAGAGACTGGTTTTTTGACATGAGTCAAGCTTCTCGGGTTATCACAGGATTTCTAAGGCATGTGGCTTTAACAAAAAACCAGGCTCCATTCTTTTAATAGGACTGCAAAAAAAATGGGAACGGGAAGAAGTGGTATTTCACACCGGACAATGGAAACGGTCACAAACTTCTCTTTAGAAGATGGGAAGACCCAAACTTCCACGACAGACGAGATGCTCTGTGTGACTGGCAGAGACTACATTGTTTTCTGTTCAATAAATCAACCTAAACAGAGAGGAAAACAAACTAGGCTTCTCAGCTAAATCCTCCACATGCCCCATGAGTGCAACTCTACTGAAGTCATCGGACTACGACAACTTGAAGCTGCCACTGGTCAGACCCCGAAATTTAACTGGGCAGGACCCGCTGTGCGTGTCCGAAGCTGTGCGATCTTTTCAGAGCTGTTGTTCTTTCCAGGTTTCCTGGGTTCACATGGTTACAGAGAAATTGAGCTGCATTCCAGCCCGGATGGAATTTGTTTCATTTTTATTAAAAATAATAGAGGTTCAATTGTAACTCAGCAGAACAGTAAACATCCACGCAGGATAAATCCCCGTGTGTCAGAATGCCAAAAACGGGGGGGCAGGTCTCGGAGAGAAACATGGCTTTGGCACGCACAGAAGCCGCCAGCTCGCACGCGTGCCGTGGTCACTTTAGCTGGGGAGACAAACAAGGAGAGGCACCGGAGAGGGGCTGGCTGTAAGTCTGAGCAAAACCTTGTTTAAGTCAACGCAGAGGTTCTTCAAGTCATCCTTGTTTTGCAGCTGATCCTCAGAGAAGAAAGGGAATTTCTGCTTTAGGTCCCTACCGTAACAGGTAGACCAGACATGGACTGTAGTCGACTTCAACATCTTTGCATTGATTTCTGAGTATTTCAAACGCTATGTGCTAACACCAAAGCTGTGTCTCTGTTCTCCTGTTCTGTACGGACAGCTCGCTTACCTGCCATTCCTCAGTGACAAAGCAAAGGGCCGCTTCTGTCCTCCCCAAAGACTCCCTCTGGCTACAAGCAGGGAGACTTCGGACAGAACGATCAATAGCCCCTTTCGGTCGTTGGACCCTGTAGGACAGCCACGCATCCTACCCCAGAGCCAGTACGTCCCATTAGGCTGTGTATCTGACACTCACAACGGCCAGCTGAAACTGAAGGGCTCTTCTGATTTCTTAAGGCTGATAAACTACATCGTTGCGTATCTCAGCTCGGAAGTGTTGTCGTCAGGACCTTTAAAATCACTGCCACATCCCCACGGCAGATTACGGCTTGTTTTGGCCCTTCTGCTGCTTTACCCGTGCCCTCCAGAAACACCGAGAGAGTGAAAGCTAAGCCACCCCAGACATACCTCGGTTAAGGTTTCTCAACCAACGCAACCTGGCTTCCCAGCAAAGCATTTCCCCCTGTGCATGTGACAGCAATACCAAAAGGCAGGCTGATCTTTGGAAGAGTAACGAAACAGACTGCGAGGGTGAAAGGAGATACTTACAGTGGTTGGAAAATAGCGACTGGTCTTGAATTTCTTCAGGGCCATGGAGCAGGTGTAAGTGCCAAAAAAGAGGATGAAGGACATGAGGGTGATGTCAGGGACGTAGTCGCAGTTGTTGCCCACAAGTTGTCCTCCGTATTTCAAGCACTCCTTGGTTGTCAGAGATGACCAGTCAATGGTGGTGTTGTACTGCAGCAAGAAAGAGAACATTTCCATAAAGCTGTGCTCACGCCAGCACTGTTCGCGCTAGGACAGGAACGGGGACAGAGCACCAGGAAAAATACTGGGAGGAAAAGGGAGGCATGGAGCAGAGGCTCAAAATCCCTGTGCTTCTGCGCAGACAGAAGGGATTTTAACCTGGACCGAGGATGGTATTACCTGGGAACTGAGGACAGGCTGGGCCTCGGAAAGAAGAACGAGATCTTCTGACCTCTGCTGTGGTCTGCCAGACCCGCTCTGTGCTTTCTCCAGTGGAAAGGCAATGTTGGAAACCTCAGGCAGAAGCTGGAGCGGCCCGAGAGCACCCCTACATCCACCCCCCACTGCTCCTTCGCTGCAAGCAACACCAAACCCAGACCTGCTTCTCTCGGATCACGACCAGCGCTGGTTCCACAGCAGAAAATCTCCCTCCTCGCCCTTTCTAGAAACATGGCTTGAGCTCGCCTAATGGCCACTGGCCTCAGGAGGCTTCTGCCACACAGCGCCGGGCCACGCCGCAGTTACTGCGAGCCCTTCTGCGTATTCTGTAAAAGCCATCAGTTTATCAGCGCCTGCGGCATGCCGGGCATGCGAAGGAAAAGCCGGCGCACGGAGTAAATATTCAATGTTAATTGTGCTCCTCCACACAGCTCCACACACCAAACCCCCTCTGCTTTGCAGACACCCCAGCCTGCCTTCCCCAGGCACCCAAGCGGCGGTGGCACAGCGGGGCTGCGCCGAGGTGGTAAAACCTGCCCGCAGCTGCAGAAAGGTCCTAGAGCACCAGCTCGCCCGTGGGGACTGAACCCAGCGCCCCCAAACACACCGGTTTCCCTTGGTTTCAGCGAGAGCTGAGGGTCTCTTCCCCACCGTCTTGCCAAATAAGAACCTGCATTTCAAGACCTCACTTCAAGAAGGACATCGAGGTGCTGGAGCGTGTCCGAAGAAGGGCAACGAGGTTGGTGAAGGCTCTAGAGCACAAGTCTTACGAGGAGCGGCTGAGGGAGCTGGGGTTGTTTAGTTTGGAGAAGAGGAGGCTGAGGGGAGACCTTATTGCTCTCTACAATTATCTGAAAGGAGATTGTAGAGAGGTGGGGGTCGGTCTCTTCACCCCAGTAACAAGTGATGGGACGAGAGGAAATGGCCTCAAGCTGCGCCAGGGCAGGGTTAGGTTGGATATTAGGAAAAACTTCTTTACTGAAAGAGTGGTCAGGCCCTGGCACAGGCTGCCCAGGGCAGGGGCTGAGTCCCCATCCCTGGAGGGATTTAAAAGACGGGGAGATGCGGTGCTTGAGGACATGGGTTAGTGGTGGCCTTGGCGGTGATAGGTTAATGGTTGGACCTGATGATCTTAAGGGTCTTTTCCAACCTTAACGATTCTATGAGTCTATGATTTCCATTTCCTTTAGTGGCTTCTGTTCTCATTCGAATACCTCGTTACTAATGATGACTGACTGCGATGGCCAGACGGGGAGGCACTACTTGGATTTCAGCGCTCAGCGTGGAACCCAGAGCCGCACAGGCCATGTTAAGAAGATCATCGGTTTCCCACTGCTTGTGGTGAAGCGGAGCCCGAGGAAGGGGCTTTTCCCCTCCCTGCCCTGCGTAATTTATAATCACGCCAGCGCAGGGATGAGGACAGAACACATCCAAATGCACGAGAGGCCAAGAACATAAAGGTGCACGTAGCAGCGAGCTGGCGAGGCTCTTCCAGGTGTGCACAGAGAGCGCTGCCTGAGGGGAGAGCGGGAATGCGGAGAGTATATGCTAACACCAACAAAAATTTAAAGTATTTTCAGGTACCTACAACATTCGGTCAGTCTGGGGAGTTTTAGAATCACATTGTCTCTGCTCCTCCTCTTCTGCATGAAAACCCCAATGAAGGAAACCACAGTCGCGGGAACCACGACATCAGGGAGAAAGAATATTTTAAAATAACTCAAGATGCATAAATCCATAGAGAGGAAAGAGTATTTTACTCCAAATAGTTAAGTTAGAGAGAACTTAACACAAATGTGGGCACAGACTAATTCAAACTAACAAGCAATTTAGCGAAAAAGGGATGTTCTTTAGGCAAAAGTGCGAGGCACAAAATGTCCTGTTGGTTTGTGCGACTGGGGCGCCAAAAATGGAGGTTGAAAGGCAAGATTGAGAGCGATGACAGCCAAACATGGGATGAGGAAGAAAAGATTTTTATACCTTGTTGGTTATAAATGACATTTTCAAGTAGGGAAAAAAAAACCCTCCTAACTTATATTAAATCTTGAAAATATGTAAGGTATTTGCTGAAGGCAAAAGGTTCACGGCCTCGTGTTGTGTCTATTAGTACTTGTTCATGTGTGTACGCTGAAAAATTCATTACATATGCCTCCAGACTGGCTGCTTCTTGGGTTCTGAACCCGCACGTAATAACCTGCGGCTTCCTCAGCAAACGCTGTGAATCCCAAGAGCTGACCCGAGGCGTGATTTTGCTGGCACTGATGGTGGAGGGGGGAAAACCCCAATGACAAACTCCCCAGCTGCGTGCTGTCACGTTTGCGCTCTCCGCACCTTCTCGGGGCGGCGTCGAGCAGCAGCGCGTCGTCCCGCAGCAAGGGGACTTCTGCTGCTCCGCCCTGGCTGCTCACTGCGGGCTGGCAACAGAGGGGAGAGCGAACGTGGCTTTCAAAGCAGGGAGATAAGCTAAAAACCAAATATTTGGGGGCGTATTTCACATTTTGTGATTTTACATCTACAGAGATAAGCACCGGGAGTGTTCGGTAGGGAAGGTTACCACTTGGGGTAGCAGGGAGCAGGAAGAAGAGGGCACCTCTCTTCTTTGGGAGACCTCCCAGTGTGATCGTGCTTTGTCCCCCTGCCAGCTGCCTGGCAGGATTTGTACCAGGGCGGCTCTTCCCCTTCCCAAAATCCTCGTCACATATCCCCAGACATTAGTTTTGCTTTGAAACTCTCAGGCGTCCCAAAAGGGGCCTGGAAAGAGAGCTATGCCTTGTGCCCTGGGCTGGCCTCCCCGGCGGGGCCGTGGCTAAGGCAGAGCATCCTCGGGGATGCAGGATCTGCATCCTTCAGCAGAAAGTGGTGATTCTGGGTCTCCGCTTACTTCCCCTGCACCAAACACAAACCCATCTGACCCCACCAACCTCCATTCTCCTTTCTCCTCATCATCCAAAGCTCACCGCTGAAGCGAAAAGTGGAAAAGCCAGGGCTGGCTACAGAAAAATCCAAGAACGGGATGGAAAGAGGACTTTCCAAAGGAAGGGCTGGCCACGACGCTCCTACCATGACAGCCCTGGACACGGGGATCCGACTGCTCCCCCGGGAGAGCCATGTGCACCCTGCCAACACACCGATCAGACTGCAAGGCAGCGGCCGCTATTCGCAGCTAATGAATATCATCAAATTGTGCCCACAGTGAAATCCTCGGAGGATCGAGTGAGCGTGCCAAAAGGAGCCGCGTCACACTCTCACGGGCAAGGGGGAAGTGTGTCGGCGTGAGGGTTTGCTTCACGCGATTCCCGATCCATCGGCACGGCCCAGAAGAAACGCACGGCGCTTACAGACTTCCAAGACCGTATAATCCCTGCCCTGGCAAAGCGCACTTACCATCTCCGCAGTGGAAGAGAGCAGCTCATCGGCTGACGGCACCTCTGTCCCGTTAAAGAACGAGCTATTAACTGCAAGAGAGGACAGAAAAAGGCAGGCCGTGAGTGTGGTGCCGAAACGGCTAGGAAGGAAAGCGAATTGCAACTATTAAATCACTTGTTAACTCCATCAAACTGTTTGCAATCTCTTTGCTCGAGTAAAGTGATCAAAAGTATTGTTTCAGAGTGACTCAAAAGCATCAATCATTTAAAAAAACGAACGAAAAGGCTAAGTGAAACGTAGTTCAAACCTAGCTGGGTTTTTTTTGGAGTTCACTGTAAAAAAATATAGAAAAACAGACAGGCAATATAATATTTCATGGTTTTGCAATATTTTTCTAACGATTTCGGGATTAAAATAAATATCCACAGAACACTCCTAATTATTAATTGAAAATTAATGCACAACCCCAGAGATATCCAGAAAAGCAAAACGCATTTCAGAACCCAGCACAAACACATTTTTTGTGTTAAAAAAGATAAAGAGCACTCGAAATCAACAGGATGGAGATCATTTCTTTGAAAGAAGGGACAGCGTTCACTGTGACGATACATGTTCTCCTCCTGTTTTCATGCGATTAGAAGTCATTTATTTGAAATTTCATTTAGAACTGCAAGCCTTCCTGAAAATCAGCTTGTCAGCTATGTCCCCATGTTTTATTTAGGTTTTGCGCGTACTTTTGTGTCTGAGAAGAATATTTCAGTTGTACTAAAATATTGCATAGCCCACATTTGTTTAGCTGGAGAAAGAGTTAGTGTATTCGTCTTTTATACCACTGGAACCATACTAGGGTGTAAGTAAGTAGTAGGACACCTTCAGATGTAGGCAATCTTTCCCGGCTTGACAGCCGAGCTAGCAGGCCTTTTGGATGGAGCAGCTTGTCCCCTCTGAGCAGAAGCACGCAAGGCGGCCGGTTCAACGAGGGGTTTCGCGCTGTCACGTCGGTACCCAAAAACTGCAGGGAGCTGAGAGCCGCAAGTCGCAACCTTCCGGACCCCAGTCCCCTCCGCTGCGGCTGTGGAGGCCCCTCGGCGTTCAAGCACGCTGCCCTGACGCTTTGCTTTTGCCTGAAGGGTTGCTACGTGGACGCTATTGCTCCTGAAAGCGGAATGGAGCGTGGCTCTGGCTGCTGGTTTGGCCTTTCCACTTCTTGGACCCACGGTATGAAACGGCGCCTGTTAGCTCCGAGACGCAGAGTGGAGGTGCAAGGATCGAGGGGAAGTCCCCGCGGGACACAGCAAGTCGTCATCGCCAGAGCGCAGGCGGACCCCGCCGGGGGTTTCAAAGGCGGTATTTGAAGGCCCTGCAGAAAGCGTGGCGGGGCTGGCGAGCCGCTGCTCCCCGGCTTTCCGAGGCCCCCGCAGGCGGGAGTGCGGGCACAGCCCAGGGCAGAGACCGAGCAAGGCAAGCTAAGGGCTGGTGCTAAAACTCTGGAGCCAAATCTTAATGACACAGGGATGAAAGCCAACAGTGAAAAGCCTGAATCAGAGCATGAGGGAAGAAGGGTCAGCTTCACCTGCGCCGGGACAAATCTCAATAAAGCTTTACCTGCGCGCACTTTGGGAAAAACCCCATAGAATCATAGAATTGTTAAGGTTGGAAAAGACCCTAAACCCCCCTGCTCTCAACCCAAACCAATCTGCCCCGACAGCTCACCAAGCACTGCTTACAGCACCCCAACAGCACAGACCTGAGCTGCACTGGAGGAAAACCACTGGGGAGAAAGCACCTACTACCGCACTCCGCTTTGCTTCCTAGAGCCAGGCACCCCCTTTCGCTAACCCGCCACGTGCATTCCTATTCCATTTCCTGATGCACGAGAGAAAGCTTGCCAGCTTTCAGGGAGGAAAGGTTAGCGTAAAAGACAATCGATGCCCTAATGCTCTCCTGGTGTCTGCTTACAAAACCGGCCGCTGCAAGACCTTGCAGTCTTGAGCTCTGTTTCGAAGCCATTCGCTACACCGCTGGGATCGCAGCTTGCTTTGGGCTAAGCTCAGCCCTTCTCGCTTACCTTATGCTGTGCCATCCCCTGGGTGCGTTCATCCCGAGCCCAAGGCCCAGGAGCCCCCCCGGCTGCCAGGGCCCAATGCCCCCGAGCCCCCCGGCTACGGCACCGTGCGGAGCAGCTAGCAAATATCCCAGAAACGCAACCATGACATTCTGCCTCTACTTGGCCATCTTATATAGGGCTTTAAAAAAATGCAGGGCGTGGAGAATAAGGCCACTTATGTTTAGCGAGCAAAATGTTACAGACTGTCTCCCACTGCATGGCTGTAAGCATGCACACAGAGCAAGGCACGATCTTCAAAACCAAGCAAACTCAGAGGGGCTGCAGAGCCCCTTTGTGAAAGCGCTGGGCTTAGACTCTGTCCTGGCTGTTGCTCGCCACTTTGCTGCTGATTTACTGCTGCGTGGTAAGGGAGAAAACCTCCTCTGTAGCTGTGATGAGCAGCGGATGCGGAAACCTGATTAATTAAGGAGCAGCAATTAAATCTGTGCTGTCTTTTGCCCCTGGATGCTGTGTGGGTTTATGCAGAGGCAGCTATACAGACCCCTGCGTGTATCGGGGCATTTCAGACCCGTGAGAGGCCAAGCTGTCGGTGTCACGACTGACATGCCAGCAGCTATTCAACAGGCCGCTTGTTCCTCTGGAAAATCCTTGCTTCTGTCCATCAAATCTGCCGTGGGACAGGCCACCAAGCACGGGATGAGAACAGCCGAAGGACCCAGCCACTTGCTCTGCCGATGCCCTAACCCCAGCACTTGCTGCTTCACACACAGAAGCCTCCAATTATTTTTTGAGCTGAGTTTAAATATGGGATCACCCCGTTCGCTGCTCCGTTCCCAGACAGTTTGCTGTTTCCAATCTTCTCCCTCGTCTCCGGCAGCTCCCGGGGCGCTGGCCTTCGTGCCCGAGGTGCCACAGACCCGGCAGCCCTGTGCAGGAGAGCTCGGCGTGGCCGGAGCCAGGCCCCAGAGGGTTACCCGGACAGATTGCTGCTGTCGGCACTCCAAAAAAGAAAACACCCCGCCATTCGCATGGAAGCAGAACTAGACCGACATCCACGTGCTTGCAGAGATCCTCCATTTAATAGCTGCCGGGAGCACGCAGCTCCTTGGGATCCAGTTCCCGACACCTTTTGCACAGAGGCAGCAACCAGAGGCTTTTCCTGTTTGACAGGTACGGCGAGATAACCCGAAGCTTACTTTGAGCACAAACCAAGCTTCTTACTCACTCCTCATTGTTTGAAGGCTCCTAGGAGTGGTCGCAGCTTCCTTAATGGTAGGAGCCAGCGTAATTCTCTTTGTATTTGGGTTTTGTAACCTTTTCTTCCCGGTCGTGTTGCCAGATCTATAGGTTATAGATCAGGCTATACCTGCCTGGCAGCCCACGCTCTAGTGATAGGCTGAGCCGTTGGATACGCTTCCCTCTAGTGAGGAGCTGTTTGTGCTTTTCCACTCCTACGCGCGGCCAGGAGGTGGAAAACCACCCCGTCTGGGTAACGCCCTGAATAAATCCAGCTCCTGCGCTTGACAAAATGGCACGGCGGACACCGGGAGGGACCTGAGCACCACGGCAGTGACCTGAGCACCACGGCAGTGACCTGGCCACCGCTTCTGCCCCGTCACAGGCTTCTCGGAGGAATGCCATTCAGAATTAGCAGCCACGGGGATGCAAGGAGACAAGGGTACAGAGACAGCTTCTCCACTGGTAACGATGCTCACATGAGGAGCTCCAGAAAGGCCGGCTATAAAGACATTCCCGCTGGCACGTAGGGCAAAATTCACCCCTCGGCTTCAAAATAAGGCTAAGATAGGCTATCTGAAGACAACTGATAAAGAAGGATTAATCTACCTGTTTATTATCTGGGCTGCAGCACAATAGAAAAAGGAAGCCAACGCAATCTCCTATCTGCAAATTGGAGAGCTAATTAAACATTCTCTTACCTGGATCTAATGGTTCACAGGCACAAGAGTAATGCGTGATATAGTCCACCTTGAACTTGGAGTTGATCGGGTAATGATCCGCCAGCTTGATCATCTTCTTGAAAGCATCGTAAATGAAGATGAAGCTAATGAGGGAGGAAAAACCTTCTTCGGTGAAGCGGGTGAAGTACTTGACCAGGAAGCTGGCATCGGTAGCGACGAGAATGAGACACTGGAAGGCTGACCAAAGGCCGATCCAGAGCCGAAACTCCAGGTAGTCAAAATCATTGTCTCTGCAACAAGACAGGGGTGGCAGGAAGGGAAAACATCGGGGTTAGGTAAATCCACGCAGGAGAAGTGCTGAACGCACAGCTCCTGGGACCTGTGCTCGTTCAGACTCAACGAGAGCGTCCCCAAGAGCTAAGCTCTGTTTTCAGCCAGCCAACTCCATAAACGTATGCGGCGCCGTTTAATAGCCCGGGCGGCAGAAAAGCACGCAGAAGAGCACGCAGAAGCGATCGGTCTTGCTTACGCCTCCGCTAATAAATGTTACCAGTGAGTTCAAGCTCTTTCTAGGCTTCCCAGTAAAAATCCTCCCTTGGCAAAGAGAGGATGTTTACAGCAGAGAGCTGTAAAGGCCAAACACCCAGCTGTCCAGACCAAGAGCAGCTCCACGCCGACAGCTTTCTGCCAGCTGAAGACGCAACCACAGTTTACAAACCTCCTTCAGAAAAGCCATCTCCTGCCAAGCCTCACGCTCAGGAGCCTGCATTTCCATCTCTCAGGCCCTTGCGCTATCTGCAGAAATCAAAATATCAGCGGAAGGTCAAGTCCAAAGCAGGAGACGACAAACCCTGGGGCCAGGATGTGGCAGGTCGTGGAGAATGATGGAGCGAACCCCATCGCTCCTTCCTGGGAAGCTGGTTTGCCCCTCGTTTGCTGCTCGAGGCTGCCGTGCCCCGACGGCGCAGAGTCCAAAGGCAGGCTTTTGGGACTGGAAAGTGAAAAATCGAACACCAGAGCAGATAAGGCCCTGCCAGGGAGGTTCCTGCCTGCGCTGGGGAAGGGAGCGGGGGCGGCGGGGCCGGCAGCCCCAGCCAGCCCGTCTGCGCTGGAAGCCCGGAGCCCTGCAGCGGTGAAGGACGGAGGAGGAAGGGCAGTTTCTGCAGAAAGTCTCAAGCAAAGCCTCTAACGGCGTCGGAAAGCTCTGGCGAGGGGACAGGGCCCAAGAGTTTATCCCTTCCCTTAGCTCCTAGCACCAGGGGCGGTTTCAGCGCAGCGGCAGAACACTTGGTAGGGTGCTTGCAGCCTGGCAAAACTGGATGCCTCGGGAGCTGGCTACAGGCCGGTCCCACCATTTACTCAAGTCCCCACTGCAGATGGACGCCCTCAAACCTTGTGTAGCAACAGTGAAAAGTGTCCTCGCGTCTCCCACGTACCTGTTTTTACACGCTAGTTCCAGGCAGACGCGGTGTGCCGTTACACACCTCTACCTTTTGTCGGCACTCCCCCACAGGCAGCAAACTCGGCACCGGTTTTGCACGGCGCACCCCAAGCACCCACCCCACCGCCAGCAGCGATCCCGGCCAACGGAGCGGCTCGAGGGCAATTTTCTAGTGCGGGGGGTAAAACTGCAGAGCAGAGACCAAAATTGCACCTCAACAGGGGGAACGACACCCTTGTGATCGTGAAATGGGAGAGAGGGCTGCAGAGCAGGCAGGGCGCCAGTTAAAGGCTTGCTGCCGGGCAGGGTCACGCGTTCCCGCCAGGATCCTGGCTCGGATGTCGGGTAGGCACAGACAGGGTCAGGGCTGTGCATTCGAACCGAGCCTCTGCAAGGCTTTCTCCTTACTGCAGGCAGACATCGCGGGGAGGGCTGCAGCCTTCTCGCCCCGAGAGCCTGGCCTGGACGAGGGGTAAGGAGCGAGGAAGAAACAAAGTGATGATTCGGAAAAGGAGAGGGGGGGATAAAAAATAATAAACCCCCCAGTGACAGCTCTCTGAAATATCCGGAGTCGGTGCCTCCGAGAGCAGGAGCTGCCACCCATCCGACCGAGCGTGGAGAAGACGGCTGGCAGACACCCATCCTGACTGCACACCACGGACCAACTTCAAAAGGTTTTCAACTCTTTTTTACTCCCGCAGCACTTCTGAAGCCCGCATAGCAAATGAAGAAGCCCAGGAGGTTTCGCATGCACAATACAACAGGCTAAGCGCTTCTGCCGTGATTCGTTTTCTTTCCGAGGTCTCTGGAGGGGAAACTTGCCCGACAGCCCGCTTTTGTGGCTGGAAGGCAGAAGGGTCCTGCTTTTCCCCGTGCCTCGCTCCCCGCTGCTTCCAGCTCCCAAATCCAGGCTCATTTCCCAACGGGCAGGGAGCAGAGCTCGCCAGCCAGGCCGCAGGGTGACCGGGGTGTCCCGCAGCATCGACCCGCCGCTCCTGCAGGCACCCAAAGCTAGACGCACGGCTGGGTACGCCAGGCTTTTTTAGATCTCTCTCCGTACGCGCACACACGGAGTCAAACTTTAAATGAACTGGTAGATGGGAAGCCTTTCCAATTTTGCTCCCAGCAGGGAAGAGCGTGTTGTGAATATGAAAAACCACAAATGCGTTATTGAAAAATCACAGTCCTTGATTCCAATTTCCTTGTGAGAAAGACTCCCTCGAAAAATCCTGCCATTCTGCTCCAGCAGGTTGTTAGGACAATAGCTTTTATAACGATCACCTCCTCCTCGGGTTAAAAATAACCACCTTCTCCCTCCCAAAACCTACAAAGTGTTTTTCCATTTTGCTTTTTCCCTTCCATGTGCTGCACCTGGGCTCCGACCTGCCCGCCAGATGCAAACAGCTACAGCACGCCTATTCCTGATTTTATTCCTTTATTCCAGTCGAAGAAAGAAAAGAAAGGTGCCCCTCTCTTGCTCTGCCGCGGAGCTCTCACCAGTCGGCAGCTTCCACTTTCCCTCCCCAGGCCAGTCTAATTTTTTGTCCCTTTTTTCTAGCCTCCATCCCTCCACGTTGCATGTGAAGGTGCAGCTCGTCTCTCCACAGCATCCTCGACTCCAGGACGAACTTCTCCCCAGCTTGGCACGAATACGGCTCTGTCTAGCAGCAGTCAGAGTCGTATCGAGGCCATTAAGGCTTCAAACCCAACAGTGCTGATGATAAAATAACACCAGCTCTGACAGCGCAGCCGGAGAACCGGACCCTGCCCGTTTCATCCTGCCCTCCGCTATTTTCAGCTCACGCTGCCACAAGTACCATCCAGCGGGTTAAGCGACCAGATGAAATCATCTCACTCCAAAAGAGCCCAGTGTCGCGCCGTGTATGTGGATCCCATGTAAATATACGCCTTAGCAGAAGCTCTGTACCTCAAAAGACTTCTCCAACGTGTAGGGTGTTCGCAGGAAAGAGGCGATTATACGCTCTCAATTATTTCTGAGTAACTACCCACAGAGATTAAATAGAATGAGGAAGGAGCTACAACTAAACAACCAGACGTATACCATGTCTCCTGCCTTTCTGCAGCCATGTTCAGCTTAATAATTCAATAGACCTTTTCTAAAAATAGCCACCGACGGCCCAAGAGCTGTTCCGCATCGCAGCCGCCTGCTTTTGAAAGCAAGCCTAGTATCGCCTTAACCCTGAAAGCGTTGGGTTTGTGTCCTGAAACACAAAGTCTTTCGCAACTTGCGAATGCTGTTTTCTGTATAACCTAACGCCATCTCCTTGCAAAACACCGTCCAAAGTATCAGTAGTCCTACGAGTAAAATCGTCAATGAATACGCACGTAAAATCTGCGAGGAATACGCCGATTCCTTTAGGGAGGCTCATTATATTTTGCCAGCACTGCAGATGTGGGAAGAGTAAACCAGAACACCTAACAACATGGGCTCCCTTTATCTTTATTATCCCTTTATTTAGCTATCATCACCGCATCAGCGTTAGCAGGGTGGGGAGGGAGCAGAACCTCTTTGTACCGGTTAAAAGGAAAAAAAACCAGAGCATTTAATGCAGCAAAGCTCCACCGAGGAATTCTGGGGACAGAGACTGACAGCTGCTTCTATCACAGGTACTCTTGCTTTTATAAGCAATAGCGATTATTTCAAATGAGCCCTGATTTAAGGACAAATTTTTGGTAACCTTGAGACCTGCGGGATTTTGTTGGTGAAACGACCGAGAGCTGGATTCCTTTCTCTGCTCCCACGGGAAACAGGCAGCAGGCAGGGAAGCGCCCGCAGCGGCCGGGGAGGAACGGCACGCTGGCTGCAGCCAGGGCAACCTCCTCATCGAGGACGGCCTCGGCCGAGAATTTCCACAAGGCCCCGAGGAGGTACGCACCCGCACGCCGGGCAGCGCCCTGGGACACGCGTGCCTGTGAGAATCCCCCGTGGGATCGCACTGCCATCTCAACAAGGAACAGAGAGATGTCTCCTTTCATGCGCTAAATCCCCTCCTTCCCCACCGCTAGCCGTCTCATTCCCTAGCTCGTATTTCATTAGTGGGAGACATTCCTCCCCTCCTCCCTCCGCCCCCCTCGTACTTACCTGCTGAAATTAAAGAGAAGCCGCTCAAAGACAAGGACGGGTCCTGTGCTGCTCAAAATGGTGAGTGGCTGACCCGCAAAAAGGCAAAATATCGCCCCGGTGACTGCTGTGCCCAGAAAGCTCTCCAACACGCCCTGCGGTAGACACAGGAGAGAAGTCAGTTCTGCTGAATAACCCTTTCTAGCAGCGCTGTTGCAAGAAAATGAGTAGTTACATCAGTGACGGGGCGCGCGCTGCAGGCCGGTACCTCCAAGACGAAGGGAAGCCCATCTTCTGCCCTCTCCCGCAGCTGCACGCAAAGATGCGTTCGTCCCACGCAATTCATAGTTCCTCGGGATAGCCAGCAACCCCCCTTGTTACTTCTGAGGCCCAGAGTTTAATACCACTATATTGTATTCTAGATTTGACACGGGGAGGAGAGCGTTTTCAAAGAGCGCTTAACGGGTTTGAGAACTCCTTGAACATCTCCCACGTCTTTGACGGTAAAGATACAGGTTTGCCGGGCTCTTCCAACAGACGCGGCCGAGCACGGCGCTGACACCCCCCAGGACAACCGAGGGTGGGGTTTTATTTCTCCACTTGAGCAGACAGTCTTTCTAGATAAACAAGATGCCTCTCTTTCAAGTAACTCTTTTAGTAAGTGAGACACAAAGCAAACGAGGCTACTCCATCCAGCCATCATGTGTTGAGACCCAAGTTCATCAGATCTCACCAGCAAGTAATAATTCCGTATTTAACAGGCTCTACAATTACCTGTGGCAAAACGGCTTCGCTGGAGAAGGATCAAAGAGCACGCTTGATGCGTTCTTGGATTTTCATGTCCAACTATAGCTGGACAATATTTACTTTTAAAATGCAAAATGTGGATGAAATATAAATGGCAATAAAATGTGATTATTGATTGAGCATGCATCCTTCTGCAGAAACGGCAGAATTCGCTGGGCCTTACCTCCTTTGCTCTTATGGAAACTCATCTGTTCACGCTCAACTGAGTTTTGAAGGAACAACAAGAGCATCATCACCTACTGAGTAAGGCACGCAGCCGCCAGCACCACCCTCTCCAGGAATACTCACCCAAGGACCAGGGGCAGATTTAGGCACAGGCTTACGTGCTTGGTTGTAGCTGCGGCTGAATCATTAACACTGCACGTGCTGAGCAACCAGCAACTAACGGCACACGCAGATCCTTCTCTCCATCCATTGCAAACTACAGGGTCGGGGCTACGGGTTTTCTGACTATCAGTGGTAACGGGAAGAATTTAAATTGAGTTTTGTGGCGCGCTCTCTTGGCAAGACCCAATTTACTGTTCACACCGAGGGGAGTATATTCATACTATCATATGTCAAACCAGTCCGTTACTATGTAGAGCAGAAGAGTTTTTTTTTTAATCCACTAAATTACTAGCAGAACTTTCTCTAAAGCAATCATAAACTATTTTTCTGGCCACAAACATGCTCTCAAAACACCAGTGGTCAAGCACTGTTACTGCTGGGTACGGAAAGCAGCAGCAGGCCAGCTGTGCAGGGAAGCAGAAGGTAAGGAGGGTTTAAAAGCTGCCTGCTCCTGACACACGTTCAGTCACTCGTCCGCCTAGACAAGCTGCTGCAGAGTGCACAGGAACAACCTTGCCTGGGCGGGAGGTGACACCCTTGGTCCGTTCCGTGTCCCAGCGCTACCGGTGATGCCCATCACCAACAGCCCCGGCCCTCGCAGGGAGCGGTGCAAGGGAGAGCTGCCGGCTGCGACGCCCTGCAGCCTTCCTAGGAGGACTGCGTGGGTTTTTACGGGGGACGCCGACGGGAGCCTGCAAGCCTTTGCTTGCTGCCTTTGGGCGACTTGCGAGGCTGCGACAACTGCTCTCGGGGCAAGGATCGGCATTCGCACAGCTGATCCCCTTCGCTCCTCCACGGAGAGGGCCCTCGCGGCCAGCGCATCTGGAATCTCTTTTCCCTGCATTCTTCCACGTGTCTGTAGCTAAGAATAGTGTCTTTTCTCAGAAACATAACGCTCTGAAGTGAGCTTTTAAAGAAACGTTGGCCGTGTCAGGCTCTGCGGGGCAGGCAGCGTGGGACGGGCGATTTTTAGTGCCTGACCCAGCGGCAGTCACATAATTGTTTACAAGAAGCAAGAAGCATGATCTGTGATGTGGCAGCCCCAAAAACGCTGTTTTCTACGAGGACGAAACGTCCGGGGGAGAACTCCTAGGTGCCGCTCCTCAGCTGCAGAAGCTGGCGTAACCTTCCCTCACGTTCCTGAGTACAGAGATTCAGCGCAGCTCACGCTCCGAGATGCCTTACAGAAAACCACGCTTCCAAACTCCTTCCCACTGCAGGACCGTGCAATGGTCTGGGCAACGCTTGACGTGAACCCGGTCTCCGACCCCACTGAGCAGCTCCCTGGAGGAACACCTCAAACTGGGCACCTTGGGACGCCTCGCTCCGGCTCTGATGCTACGGGGACATTCGAGCATGAAGAAGGCACAATTTTGCTCTTCTGTTGAAACCCCGCAGTCAAAACCCTTGCCAGGCTCCCACGGCAGCCAAGAGACCTAATGCCTTTTCAAACACGGACGGTAAATAAAGGTTTGTTGAAGGGAGATGGCAAAAGAAAAGCCGGTTGTGCCCAAACTCTCCAAACCTCTGATCCACCAGGGAACTGTTCAGAAAACCTGCTGGTACTTCAACTTTAAAGCAGTACCTAAATAAAAAACAGTAAATTCAACTGGTCGTTGTACGTGAGAAGCAAGTAAATGCCAAAGTGCACAAATCAGAAAATAATAGACAATGTTTTCCTGCATTGCGCCTTGGCTATGTTGTGAACTGACTGGAGGGATTTATTTTTCCAGTCAGTCAGTGATGATTTTCCTGCACTTCCCCCCACTTCTGTGAGTTGAAGTTTAATGGCAAAGTGGCTGCGGGGAGCGGGCGGCCGGGGCGGCCCATCCGCAGCCCCCTCCTCGCTGCCAGCGCTCCTCTCTGGCTACAGCCCCAACTCCCTCCTCCCCGAGCCCAGACCCCGGAGAAGCAGGGGCCAAAGCATTCGACGGGGCTTGTGCATCCATTCCTTCTGCTGCTCCCGGAGTTTTAGTCATTAACGGCTACGCTGTGTTTATATTTGCCGCCGAGCTTCCCAAAGTGGAGTTCTTAGCTGCAGAGCATCAATGGTTTCCCTTTTCAACATGGAGAATAAATCACTGAGCTCGAAACACACTGTTCCTGCAGCTTTCGTCTTTCTAGGGTCTTTTTTTTCTCCGAGCAAGAGGAAAACTCAGACTGGATTTCATCTACTGCAGAGAAAACTACAGACTAAAGGCAACCTGTGTTTTCCTGCTCTCTTCCCCGCCGTTGTGCCTCCTCTCCTGTGCGGCTCACAGTCTCAGACGGACTTTGGCAAAACAAGACTGTCACGTCCAACAAACGAACACCATTTTAAATCAGAGGAAGGCTGCATACTCAGATATAATCCCATCGAGAAGGTTCGTGAGGTTCTTGGAAGAACAGCCTCACCCCAGCAGGAGCGGGATGAAACGGAACACATTGACGCACCCATCCCTGGCAGGTGGAAGACAGCAGAGGGGTCCCCCAGGAGCACGGGGATTATCGGCTCTTCTCCTGGAGGCCTACCTTCTTTTATCACCCTTCTCCTTCCCTGGTGTCTGCTGTGGAGCCTGACAGCACAAAGTCTCCCAAGGAAAAAGGGGCAGCAGCAAAAACCAGCTGCAAACTAGGAGTGAGGCCGTGCATGGCCACGCCGCCAAGCAAATCGGGCAATGCCAGCGAAAGGCGTCCCGGGAGGCTGTCGCTGCTGGGGACAGGGGCCAAAGGTAGGGACCTCCTCCCCTCGCAGAGCCGGCGCCGATGATCCAGCAGCCAAACCAAAAGACAACAAATACCTGCCTTTTACTCCAACGATACAACCAGGCGCAAGCAACGCGACTGTCACTGCTTAATGGGGCAGCGGTTCTACCGGCTGTCAGATGAATGACGTATTTTCCAACTTCCTGACATGCAAGGTGCTTCTTTTCAAAAAAACGATAATTTTTGGTATTTTGGTGACCATTAAGAAACTATACTGTCAGTTTCAGTGGCAAAAAAAATATTTCGCTACTTGATAATAAATGTTCATGGGATACAAAGGTAACAGAAAAGACTTCTGGACACAATAAAGTGATTATGTGCACTGAATTTGGAATCAGATAACATTTCCTCTTCCTCCCCCTGCTTTAAAGACTGCACCTCGTACAGACGCAGAGCAGACAGAAGAGTGATGCTCGCTGGTGGATCCCGCGGGCCTTGCCCTTCTCTACTTCCATGTGCCATTATTTGTGTTTAACATCGTGCATCAGGCATTTATTTGCGTGACTGCTGCGGAGCCGAGTTTCGGAAGAGGTAAACTGTATTTGTAGAGGGGAGAGGGAAGTCTGGCACTCCAGCAGCTACTGAATCGCACTCCAGCCTGTCATTTATCATAGGCAAGTGCAGAGCTCCCGATTGGTGTCCCCCTTTCTATGTCTGGTTTAATTAAACCTACTTGAATTAATAATTCAGTCACTGTCACTACAAGCTTAATTATCGTTCGGAGATTCAACAGGGCTGCACTGAATCGATCTAAATACAACCTCCTGTGTTTTCTTCCTCTGCAAAAAGCCAAAGGAATACTAAAGCGCACTGCTGGAGCGTAATTCTGCCCCAGGCAAACACGAGGGACCTACAGCAGCGTTAATACAGAATCCCTTTCCTTTAGGCTTCATCTAAAACCGCGCCACCCTTTTGTCTTCACCGCTGATCCAGCCTGTCTCTGGACACGCAATAGGGTTCTCAGGATCTACTCTTCCCCAATTATGAAATTTGTCTTTCTAAAGAACTCGCATGCTTCTCCTGCGTCACATCTCTCAGGATCTACTCTTCCCCAATTATGAAATTTGTCTTTCTGAAGAACTCGCATGCTTCTCCTGCGTCACATCTCCTGATTACTCGCTCTCCTACGAATCTTAGGATTTTCTCTTCGCCAGAGAGGCAGGAGTCCAGGGGCTGTCAGAGTCGCGCAGAGGATACAGTGCTATGCTCTGATGACATGGAAAGTCTGAATCAGACTTAGTAAATTAATTGGACTGCAAGGGTACAAGCGAGACACAAACACAGCGAGTAGATCAGAGGAACTTCTCTACATAGAAGGAGCGAGGACCTTCTCTGTCGCCTGGCCACCTTTCAAACACCATTTAAGGTAACTGCTAGTACAACTTTTCAAAGGACAGCCGTCCAACAGCAGAGAAAGCAAGCCAGCTTTCAGTGGAAACACAGGATACCGCGATTAATTGCACCCAGAATTCAGGCTTCGTCGGTGGCCAAACACCCCTCTGCCTGTAGACAGCAAAAGGCAAATGACTGATTTGTGGCTTCTGAAGGCTCTTGCTAACCTGCATGTTTTCCGTAGCGTCGCCAAGCAATCCTCCAAAAGTGATAGCGTTGGTCACTGTGGCCAGGTAGATGAAAAGAATGGCTGAGAGGGCTTGAATATTTAAAGCGTCGTAGAAGTCGCTGGCGAAGAACGGTGCTTTCCTCTTTATGTCTTTGATTAAGCCACCACAGAATCTGAAAAGACAAGCAAGAGAAGACTCCTGCAAAATGTTTTACAGTGCAAGTCCCCAAGATAAGTGATCAGAAACATTGCCAGAGATGAAGTATTATCTGAAAGGAGTGAGATCATCGCTTTACGTGATAGTCTTATCGCAGCTGCGATGGTCCAGGGATGCCACTGAGGTAATTTTGTAAAGAAAGGAAATATCTTGAACATGCCATGCAGCTGGAAAGAGACAAATTTCAGGACCACAAGCCCTACTGCTGCTGATACAGACCACTCAGGTTTGCTTTTCAGGAAGCTGGTCTGTTGGTTTTTCCCCCCAACTATATTGGTTGATGTAATAAAATGTATTAACTCCAGTCTAAATCCCTGCCTAAATTTCTCCACGTGGCAGACACAACGGTTGGGTGAGCCAAACAATCTGCTAAATGGAAAAATGCTTCAGACTGTTAACCAGAAAAAGAACTAGAAGTAAAAACGCAAGTAAGCGAAATCATCTCAGAGAACAAGAGAGCTCCACTTGCAGACGTATTCTTTTTGTACAATCAGAGACAAGACAGTATTTAAGTCTTACAAACTCCACGTGGCTCTGACCCTGCCAGCATGAAAAACGTTCCTGTTTTGCCCCTTGTTCCCGTGCGCACAGTTCACCACCAACGCCAGGACTGTTCAGACACGCTGTATGCGGAGAGGTACGTGGCGGACAGGCACACGTTACCTTCTGACCCAGAATTGGGACGTATCGACTGCCTTGTACACACCGATGTCTAATTTCAGACTTTGAGACTTTTCTCCTAGAATTTAGATGTTCTACTAGAATTTAAAAAAAATATCGAATGGGAGGGAGGGCACAATGCGCCACGAAACCCTGTGTACTGCCCCTGAAATGCTGAGCACCCTGTTTTATGGCCACCTGAACTGCTTTCCCACTCCAGGGGACTTTTACGTGGCCTACAAGTGGAGTAATAAAGCAGAGCGTAAGGCCTCGGGCTCTGTTACCTTCTCTATTTCTATCCCATAAAAGCCTTCATCCGTGCAATTCAGCTACAACAGGAATGCCTGGAAAAGGGAACATCTCTGCTTTTGGCTAAAGCGCTTCCAGCAATGCGAATGGAAACTGAAGCTGTACCTGCCACGTTCACGTCCCTTACAGGTCGTCTCCCTTCACAGACTTTCAATCGCCAACACCTACCTGGGCCTCCTTTCATGTTTGGGCGCCTCATTTAAGACGCTTTGTAACGTGCTGAGGCTGGATGTTCAGAACCCTTCAGACCATCTCAAGCTGGGCACTAAAAACCCCGGGACGCGTTTTGGGCTCACAGCTCAACCTATACCAACAGCACGTCGGGATGGAAAGCAGAAGGGGCGAAACGCTTCTGCAAGGGAAACGTTGCCACCTTGCTTGGATCACCGCGGGTGCGTCACGCCGAGCGGCGCGGTACTGACCTGCCGGTCCGTTGCAGCTCTTCGCAGTCCCCGTGGCCCCCGCCGCCGTGTCCTCCGTCGTGAGGCGTGTCTCCATTCATCTGCAGGTTTTCTCCACCGGAGTACATGTTTTTCCTAGGCAAGAAGGCAAGCCAAACTGAGGCTCGCTGCGTTGCCTGGGGGCTCCACATAACATAATCCACATGCAGTTCCTCCAAGCAAGTGTTACACAGCCCCTCCTGAAGCCACGTTATACAAAGGAGACTAGAAGGCTGACCTGCCGGCAGCCAGAGCGGAACGTAGCGTGTTAGAAAGACCAAGCAGAACCCCAAAGAGTCTGGATAACCCCTGTGTATGTTATCATACGCCTACAACATCACCTTAAAGGGGACAGAATTGCAAGAACATCCTCCCTCCAGCTGTTGAGAAAGACTTGAAAATATCTCTAGTGCTTTCTAAACACGGACAGATGCAGGGCACTCTGCAGTTGCTCAATAACCCCGGTGTGCCCAAAGCACCGGCTCTTCCCATCACCTTTTCAGAACTGAGGCACGCCGCCCTTCATCGCAGAGCTAAGCCTGCCCGTCCCCCGCTGTTACCTTTTATCTGAAGAAGGAAGAGACTTGGGGGGCTCTATCCTAATGGCTGGATCCCATTCCCCCGGCGGGAGCACGATGACTTCATCCAGAAACTCATCGATGCCAGCGATCAGGTCCTGCCGGTCCTTGGCTTTATAGGCGATGTCGTGGAATACCTGCACGGAAAAGAGAGACTCCCTGTAGAAAAGCTTTGCATTTTCTGTAGCCCAGACTCCAGAGGCAGCTACCGAGTTTTATTCCCAAAAACCAAATCATTCATTCTCAAAAACCTCTCAAAAGGTATCGGGACACTTGGCACAAGGGTGTGCGAACCTCAGGAAAGCCCTTTCCTTTGGTTGGTCATTTAATGAGAGAGATTCTTTTCTTGCAGGCATATTTCTAACCTTTAGCAAAATACACATTTTTAACCTTTTAAAAAATGTTGCTAAAGTAATTATCCCTTTATTTTATCCAAAAAAAGAGTTATCCTATAAATGAGGAGTTTCAATTGTACTTTGAGAAGACACTTTTGCAAAGTCACAAAAGCGCGTCAATCCTCTTTTTAGGAGAAGTCTATTAAAAAATAGGTTAGTTTTCAACCCTGTGACATAGAAACAATGACAATATTTACTCATAATAATAATAATAAGCACAAACTAGTTTTACCGAAAGGCCTAGTATTACTGATGAACAGCGAATGAGAGAAGAGGGGAAAAAGAACATTAATGCTGAATTTCACAGAAACCTTTTGGACTACTTGGAGTGAAGGCGCACCAGCACACGTGATAGACTTAATAAGAACAGTCGGTGGTGAGGAGGAGGACTTTGGGGCTGTGGAAACTAGACCATTGCTCCAAGCAGTGGAACGACAGAAAACAGAAGAGCTGAGACCGGGTGAGCAGTAATTAAGGGAACCGTAGGACAGCAAGCCAACACAAGGAGAAAGCAAGCAACAAACACGATGTAAATCAGCCCCAGACGCACAGAGCCCAAGGGACGCTGGAAGAAAGAAGCCGTAAATGAATATTGAAAGCCCAGTCATCTCATAGCGGTCTATGATTAGCGAGTAATTGCTAGCTACTCATGGATAATATATAAGCACTGCCCGAATAAGAAGTGCTCTGGGATACAGCGCAACGCACAACACCATGCCCCGGGTGTACCCATGTCGGCGGTAACTACCTGGAACGTAGCTGCGGGTTGCTGTGATCGTGGAATGTGACGCAAGGCGCGCACCATGACAAGATTAATTCAAAGATTAATTCGTAGTCTATTTGAAAGAGCGATCGCTAGCAGGAAAATACACACGATGGACAAAAACTTCCTATAGGCATGCTTTTATAAAAACATGAAGCCAGGTGAAGTAATTATGTAAACAGATGGGATTAGGAGGTGACATTTGGCTATTTCAGCTTTATGTGTATGCCCATTCCCGTCGACCACGCTGGAGGAAAGGACATCGTTATTAGCTAACGAAGTCAAACCTGGGAGAGCCCATTTCACACAGGAGATGTCGAGACACCTACCTCATCCGACATCAGAGTGGCGATGGCTCGGCCGATCTCATGGTAGGACTTCGCTTTCCCCTTCGGTCCCAGCAGAATGAAGAGAAATCTGACAAAACGAGCAGATTGTTCCCATTTAGGATAGCAAAATGGATCACTTATACAATATCCAGACAGAAATTCAACTTTAAAAAGTTGTGGCCCCTGTCAGAGATCGAGAGGCTGCCAGTGGCCTCCAGCTGACTTGGGAGTAGAGGTTACACCCTGCAGCCCATCAGGCAAACACTACCCAGAGTTTTTCTCCCAAAAGCCTTCAAAGTAGCCTTGAGACCACTATGGCCAAATGCTATCACAGCCCTGCGCAGAAGTCGCTATGATCTAGCAACCTAGACTTCAGGATGAGGGGAAGGACATTCTTCCAGCGTACCTGGAAGTGACCTACGCACGATGGATGCGGCTCCAGCGCAGAGCGGTTGAGAATCCATCTCCTGTGCGCCACAGAAAGCCCATCCACCTCCATGGTGATTTATTTGATCAACTTGTATGCCCTGAATTTCTGCTCCGAGTATACAATACATACCAGAGACCTGTAAGCCCACCTGATGGCTTCATAGTCATGGCTTAATTCTTAAGCAGGCAACTTGATTCTTGAGGTGTAAACCTAGTCCTGCGGTAGGCACCATCAGAGAGGGTGACTACACCTACAAGGTGTTACGAATTAATTTCTTACGTGATCTCTTTGGGCAGCAACTATAAGCAAGTCACTGATAATAAGCATGGAAAACACCATGACATGAAACTTCTTGGAGATGGGAAATTACTGCTCTTTGTCTTTCCTGCCCTTGCTTTTGTCAGTGCTAACGCGCTACGAATCAGGACTTGCCTACATGACGGTATGTTCTAATGAGATTCCTTAATGGAAAAGGCTATACGTGGAAAATGGATGCTTCTGCCAATAAAATTGTCTAGCAGTCGCGCCAGGATAGCGGGAACGCTGGTGAAAGGTGGCTGGGTTTTCCGACCTCTTAATTGATACTCGTTAGAAAAAGTTTTAAGTACGGCCTCAAGGTTGGATCTTCACAGGTACCTAGATCCTCCTGGCCTGGAATGAAAAATTAAAAAAAAAAAAAAAAAAAGATACCACCATTCAAATAATACTTAATTCAGGAAAGACCTAAGCCTTATCTTAGCCACTCCCAGTTCCTAAACTGAGTTTTGTACGCAAGGCCAAGGTTATCAATGCTGAAATGGTAAAATTTCCATTACCTCCTGTAGAAATACTCTTGCTTTACAGTTGATTTCACGCTGTAGACAGGCGCCAAGCTGGCAGCTACTTACTCACACAGCATCTACGGCCTTGGCTGTAGAAACGCAAGCTTCCTATAAATCCCCTGCTCAGATTTGTCCCAGAAAAAAAGATTTGGTTCGTGGCTGTGGCATGAAAATACATCTGTCTTCATGCTCACCTCTTCGCCTTGCCAACTGGCTTGTTAAGAAAGCCCTGCTACTTCTGTTGGCCATCTCACACAGTGGCCAACATTCGGTGGCCTGTGGGATTTCAATGGAGACCATCGTGCCGGTCCGACGGTGTCGTTTCAAGCATTCAGCCTGAGCTGGACTAACTATTGACCTTGAGATAAAAGTCTCTCTCTCTCACACATCAACTCATCCTCGCAATTAGCGACCAAAGAAGTCACATGGCAGGAGACCAACATCTCCATTTCACCTAATTTAGCAAAGACTGGGAATTATTGGGCAATTTTCAGCAAACTCCATATCAGCATGTGTTTCAAACAGAAACCCTAATAGCTCCTCCAAACAACTTTAAAGCTTCCTGAATTAAGCCTTTTTCCAATTACAGCCGTACCTTTCAATCAGTAATGGAAAATAAACACACTATAACCTTTGGTCAGTTGTCTCATTTAAAACCTTTTGCGTTACTTCCAGTGTGAATTTGGGTTAGCTTCAATTTCCAGTCAGAGATTTCGATTGTCTCTCAGAGCTAGACTGAAGAACCCTCGATAATTAAATTCCTTTAAATATCCTCCCCTATCGATCCAGTCACCCGTAGCCATCTGTCAGTTAGGCTAAGCCATTTGAGGCTTTTCTCCTCTCTTTAGTCACTTGGTCGGCTCTTCTGTGAACCTCCCCTGATGTATCAGCGTCCTCCTCAGGGAAATGATCCAAGAGCTGGCGGTTTGGTCAGTGCAAATACGTAGATGAAATAACCTATGGCTACTCGGGAACTTTACGTGAACCTGCTTTCCTGAGAAAATGAAGTTAGGAGCATTGAGTCAGGGGACAGGACTTCAGGTATGGATGAGCACGGGGAGTCTTAGGAAACGTGGAAGGATGATGGGGAGAGATGAGGTTCTTGCCGTGGTGGAGGGAAAGGACACGGCACATACATCTAGGAAACCAGGTTTCAGCGGTTCCAGCACTGATGGCATCATCTGCTATCCCCAGGGCTGGCCCCAGCCCTTCACCTCCAGCATCACCCGGGAAAAACGGTACCCGGAGCACAGCTCTTCCGCCTGCGCGCTCTGGCCCCGGCGGGAGAAGCTGACGTGGGGCCAAGTTAAAGCGCAGATGACCGGATTGCTCTGGGCCGTGGAGACACCCTCGTCCTTATTTGTCAACCTTTACTATGTCAACTACACGTTATCTCAAAAGCTGCTGATAAAACGTGAAACACAACAGGGTTGAGAGGCGTGACACCTCCCCAGAAGTACTTCTCCCCTTACAAGCACTGTATTAAGTATTATTTTAGCTTCCTAAATCAAAATATCATGAGGTACTAAGTCAAATGTCTTATGAGGTATATTATATCCAAACAAGTACTTTCCATTTAAAAAAAATCTAGAGTCCTATAAAAAAGGGCATCAAATTAGTAGGACAGGATCCATAAATACCTATTAATTGGCATTACTAACAGGAACACTTCCTAATCGAGTTCTTCATGGGGCTTTCAAGTGTTTTACTTAAGGTTCACGCGGAGGTGACTAAGCCATACACGCCTAGGTCATGTCCTCTGCTCTCCTCCCACCTCCTGGAACCTACCCCGTGTTTCACAAGTTATTATAAAACAACATTAAAGACAAACTGCTCCTCAGCCAACTCTTTTAAAACTCTAGGATGCAAATTACCCAAATATATTAATTAAAAAAAAAAAAAGCTTCATAA
The DNA here is from genome assembly GCA_020745775.1 of Theristicus caerulescens. NCBI lineage: Eukaryota > Metazoa > Chordata > Aves > Pelecaniformes > Threskiornithidae > Theristicus > Theristicus caerulescens. The sequence goes on along the minus strand of CM036563.1, from coordinate 82,892,447 downwards.
CTTCAGAAGTTGCTGCTCGGCATTCTCCTGATTTTCCAGGGGAACGAGACTTTTTCATAACCACCTTGTGAAATAATTACATCAGCTGGCTCTCTTCCAGTGCAGACCTACCTGAATACTCTTGCATTTACTAAAAAGTTCTTGAAAACAAGCAGTTTGTGACACTTTCTAAATTCTTTGTCCTGACTGATTCTGCTCAGAATTGCCTTCGGCACGTAGAACAAGACCTTTTAAAGGGCCGAATAGTACAAACACAAAAACATTAATGCATTTTAGTGGTTTGGACTAGGTTGTGTGTGCATGCATTTAATATCATTCAGCTACGACTACTTCCACCTAAGAAAGCCCTCCCTTCTGGTTGTGCCATACTCCTCCTCTCCATCTGCCGAGAGGAAAGCCAGCACCGAATTCCTCTCTGCTGAGCCATCAAATGTCCATTTCCGATACTTAACATTGCTAAGGATGCTTCAATGCAGAGAATGTGAGGTTTCACCTCATGTCGCTGAACAAAATCCAGCGTTTCTCCCGAACGCTCTGGGCACCAGCTCACAGACAGGGCCGATCCTCGCACCCAGGATTCCTCATCTTGAACTTTGTATGGCAGCACGGTCAAAGCACTCAAAATCCTTTGCTTCCAAGCTGACGATGAGCCAGAAACGCAATAATTCGTTATTCTGTTTTACCTAAAGCACTTTCCCTCCTGTCGTTTTTGCACGCTTTACCCTGCTGAAGCAGATGATGACCGCTGGCTATGTATGATTCACCTGTTAATCATATGGACTATGCCACCAAACCCAACAGGACTAAATTCATTCTCGCAGATGAGCAATTCCAATTCAAAATGGACAAACGTGCCCTGGCCAAAGCATTGTAAACCCAGCCAATGCCCCTAGAAGATCCAACCGTAGCACCACAGCAATACTGTGTACAAGGCCGGAACCCTGGGGTTATGGACCTAACAACCTGCTATGAGCCAAGACAACCCTCCTGGACCTTGGCGGGAGGTGACACCAGAGACTACGGGGCAGAATTTCAATCTAGATGGCCCAAGGAGGCAACAAGGCTTTACGTGCTGTGCTTCTGAGAAGTTTGGCTAGAAACCTCCGTGAAATCCCATGAAGAGCACACTTAGGAGGCGGGGAGTGAATACAACACAGCCGGGCTCCAAAGTCAGTGCAGCACTGATGTTTTGCCATCCGTTCGGGACATCCTGCAAGAAATCCGTAACGTCCATGACTATCACAGTTCCCATACGGGTTAAGGGTCGTGGTGAAAACTGTCCCAGGACCAAGCCTCACCATGGTCTCTTTGCAAGCTGACCATCAGTGCAGGAGACAAGGTTGTCCTCTGTCCCATACTCTCCCCCTGCCTCCAAAATAAAATTAAAAAAAGAAGAGGAAGAGCAACGAAAACAAGATTTGAGTTCAGCCTGCTCGGTCATGCCTATCTCTCAAATCTGGAGCAAGCAAGAGCAGCAGCTCCATAAGGGTTAAAGGCACCTGCACAAAGGAAACTCAGCAAGGTCCTGGAGAAAATGTTTTTGTTTTCGAGAGGGGTGGGGGGAAGCAGTCCTGCTGCTGTTGGACACCACGTGAGATGCCTGCAAGGCATCCAGCGTTCCCAACAGAGAGATGCTGATGGACTCGAGGCTGAAAGAACGACCTCTTGATGTACTTTTCCAGCAGAATCTGTGGCTTGGACCGCTGATGAAAGGAGCCCAACTTGAGACGGCAGTAACGAAGGGAGATGGTGAAGTGTTCGGTCTGTCTTCTGTTTCACACAGGTGATCCTTCAAGTTTTGGGCAACGTACCAACATTGCAGGCTTCTCACGTAGCGTCCAACACATCAACGCAGACAGACAAAAGCAGTCCTTTGCTGCCAGAGCTCTGATTTCCCAGAGCAAGTCCGTCTGCTGGAAAGGCTGCTGAAGGACACAGCCCTGAAAACCATTTCGACGCTGTAATTAATGAACTAGACACCCATTTCATCCTCACCGGCGAAGAAGAAAAGATGCCTTTGCAGTTAAAAGCTGCAGTTAGGAGGCGAGGGAGGAGAATCTGACTCCTGCTTCTGCCACATGCTTCCCAAGTGACCTTTGGGCAAGTTCCTTCATTTCATTCGAGACTTGTAGACACAGGCAATTTCCCAGCACTACATATTAGACTCTGCAAGTCTGTACAGCTTATCTCCCCAAAAATCTTTTCCTTGCTCATTCTGCATCTTTTTTCCCCATCAATGTTATATTAGTGCAGCAGACCTGAATACATAATTGCACATTTCTTTTATGAGAATAAAAAGCTACATCTATTGCACTGTCCAGAGGAGAAGCAGCCATACCCGAGCCACGGTGCAAGCACGGTAGCCGAGTGCTTGGCAAAACGAGGAGTTCATAGCGCTGCGGAATTACATTCAACGCCAGAAAACCAAAGTCCTTACAGGTTTCTTCAATCTGATCAGTAAAAAGAAAACTCAACACAATGAAAGGCCGGGATCTCTCTCTATCCATTTCAGAGCCCTGATTTTTATTACTAGGGCTGTATGAAAAGACCCTGCTGAGGAACTTTTCCTGGAGAGTTCATCAGATCTTGCTGATTTCTTCTAAGTAAAAATTTACTTTTAAGGAAAGGAAATACTTAAAACACTTAGCAAGGAAGCATGAAGGAAAAAAATATACAGAAAATTTATGTATCCAAGGCAGAGTCATTTCTAGACAGGAAATCTTATTTCTACAAAGCATCCAAAATTCTGTAACTTAGAAGAAAAATCCAAGCCAAAGAATGCGTGGAGGAAGAAAAAAAATCAGCAGAAGCAACCAACCTATTTAACTGGAAGTCTACACGTTGAATACCGCCTACCTTATGCACACAATAATCCTTTTTCTTTCCTTTAGGTCAACATGAATAAACCCAAACAGGGCAGGGACTACAGATATCACCAGCCTTTCACCTCTGCGGGGCTTGGCGTCGTATTTGCTTCCACATCGCAAGATTGGGGCGACGTCCTACACGTCCAGCCGACGGCCGCAGCCCAGAGACTGATTCTCAGCTAGTCTAATGACAGCGATCGCTGCCCCTGCAAACCCTGCCCGCTGAGCGCTTTGAGAAGCAGAACCTCAAGATGGCTTTCCCCATCCCTCTGCCACCCATCCAACAAGCCCTGCGACCGTCACCTCTTTAGGGCAAGGCGCTTCGCTGGCTCCTGGGACGCATTCGGCATATCTGTAGTTGCTAAAGAGCAGATTTTGATCCTAAGGATCTTTTCCAACCTTAACAATTCTATGATTCTATACGGTTGGACCTGATGATCCTAAGGGTCTTTTCCAACCTTAACAATTCTATGATTCTATGATTTTGACCCAACACAGCGCACCCGGATTGCCGTGCAAAGGCACCTCCAGCAGCGCACGTCGCGGCGGGGATAGATGGCCATGCGGAGGCCACCTCCCCTCTGCGTTACAGACCGGCGTGCCCACAGCCCCGTGCTGCTTATGTATTTTTGTATATATATATATATGTATTTATGTCTATATTGCTGGGTGCGTAACCCCCCGCCTGCCCCACGTAAAAACAACCTGCTGCTTTCTAAAGAGAGAGATGCAGGTCACGCCGCAATTACTCGATAGACCCGGGTCACCGCACTCCCGCAGCAACCCACAGCACTGAAACGTCAGCTCCTGTTTATTGAGAAACCCCGGGTGGTTTTGCACTGCCTAGCTTTGATGGCGCGGTTTTGACAATTTTACCAGGAACTTGATAATTTAACAAAACAAAGGGAGAAGCCCCAAGGGAGAGAAGGGGGGGCACGCCAAAGGCGCCGGCTCCAGCATCTTGCGGAGTCTGCGGGCTAAGCGCACGTCCCCCGCAGGAACGCCCACCGCGCGAGATGGCCGAGACTCGCGCTGACCGAGGAGACGCTCCGTGCAGCTGGTCTGGGCCCTGATGGGATTTCCTTGATTGAATTTCACAGGATGCAGCCACTGCAAATGGCTCTTCATTACTGACAAAAGCCATCTAATGAGCCTCCCTGCTCTGATTAGGGCTCGCATTTGGTTTGGAGGACAGCAAATGGATAATACTATTTCCTGGAAAAAACGTTGGCGTGGAAGGACATATTGTCTTGATTAATGCTAGTGAGTAATGAGGTCGTTCAGCAATCCTAGATCTAACTTCCTGCCTCCCGCTACCAAAACAAACAATACTTAATTTTACATCTGCTGAAAAGCATTCGGGGATGTGTTTAAAAAAAATGAGTAAGAAGGATTAGGCTTCGAAGCTGAAATACTGAACTATAGAGAGCCCAGTAACGCTGAGGAATGAAGAATAAACTTTTATACCACAAAGCCCCCTTTATCTCCCCGTACTCCTACCTGAACACCCAGCGTGCGCAAACAGTTGTCGATGTGGTTGTTGCAAGGAGCTACTTAACGAAACTCCACGAAATACAAGCACTGCTGCATTACTAATAGGCAATTCAACAAACAGCAAAACTAGATCGTCTTTTTCCTTTGTTTTGTACATGGAAATAAGGTACAGATTATAACAGCCATATAAATTTCATTCCGTACAACGGCTGTGATTCGTTCCAGTATCGGTAACGCACCGGCCCCATGCTTTTGTCGTGGTACCACGTCTCTTCTCACAAAATATCACTCAATATAGCCTCAAACCCTCCAGGCGTTATTCAAATCACAGCTTTCACTCTCTAATGAAAGCCCTTACAACCCTTCGCATAAAGTATGTATTTGCACATTAGCGATGCGAAAGGTGCGATGCGAACTCCGTAATTACGCGCAGAACGCCAAGCGAGCCCTTTGTCTTACCCACTGCTGGCGTCCTCACCGCAGCTCTGCCGCGCTCCCTCCTTCGGGCACGTCCTTACCCTTTAATACCAATCGTTTTTCCCGTTCTTACCTCGGTGGGGTGTTTGTGTCTACAGGGAGCAAAGACAGACCGCCACATGGTGCTCACCTACAGCAGATGTTCTGGACATCTACGCTGATAATTTTTCCCTACTATGTTACGCGATAAACAACATGCAATTGTGTAAGTGAGGGTGATACCGCTAATGCAAACAGGACTTCAGCTTTGCTATTCTGGTAGATATATATACTCACTGTACGGCCAGCTATGCATATTCAAGCAGGGAATTCAAATATTTAAGAACATAAGATACATTCGTATTTGTGAGCCTCAGATCAGTTTGCAACACGAGTCACAATAAATATATTATTTCTATGACATTTCTCGCTGAACCATTATGCGTTACAAAGCAACATACAGTGTGACCACCCCTGATAGAACTCTACGTCCCGGTCTACCCAACTTTTTTATTTTTTTTTTTGCCCCAGCAGGGCCAGAATTGCATCCTCCATCGAATGTGAGCTTTTAAGATGAAAAATAGGTACTGCAAAAACACGCAGAGGGCATCTGAGCTGTGTACAGTGTGTGTTGGGGGGATCACAAGGGCAGGAAAGAAGCCCCAGTAGTTCCAGTTCCCATTGATAGCGCCCTTTACCGCTAAGCTGTTAAATTAATGTGTTTGTGCAATGCTTGCGCATTTTACAGCTTATATCTTATAACCAAATTCAGGGGCTGAAAATGACGAAGCAGCTACAGTGGGTTTTGTTACTTTACACCAATAATCCTGACCGTTCCGCACGTCACACGACGGGAAGCAACGGAGAATGTCTTCTTCTGGCCTGGGGTTTTTATTTCAAAAGGTGGAAACGCAGTTTCCAATTCCTGTCCCCTGCCTGGGGGCTGAATTCTCTTACCGGGTAGGTACGGGGACTTCAGTCAGAGCACCCAGCATGACCGCCTGCTGCAGCCGGACAAAGGCAATGAAAGGACTCTCCAGAAAGTCCACCTCCCCCACCAGCACGTTGGAGGCCTCGGCATCGCGGGGCAATTTCTTCATGAATTTATTCTTCAGCTGCATCAGAGAAAGAGGAAAGAAAAGAAAATTAAGTCTCGTTAGGCATGCGAACAGGAATGTGCAATAACATTTACCCAGTTTTCACCCACGTTCCTCAGAAGATAGCTTTGGCCAATACGTATCATCCCCCCAGAGTCCACTGAGATACAAATGCTAAGAAGATCAGCCCCAGGAGAACACTGCTGGTATCGGTGCTCGGAGCCAAGAGGATGCTGAGATTATGATGCCTTTGCAGCTGCTCTTTCTGCTGACAGACCCGAGATGGTATTATTTTGGGGAGAAAAAGGCGTGCAGCGCTGAGGAAGAGGAGCAGATCTGCGCAGGGGCTCAGGAAGAAGCCCGGCAGCACCTCGCTGCCTGGCCGTCCGTCCGCCCGACGGGGAAGGGCAGGCGCTTCTGACGAGGGCCAGCGCAACTCCCTGTTCTGCGGTCGCGGCTGCAGGAACGACTGGCCTGAGGAAAACCAACCCCGAAGGATGGACGCCGGGAGCTGGGCACCTGCGTTTCGCTGAGCACGTCTTGTCACGTTCCAAGGCAAAGATGAAGCTTAGCGCAGGCTTTTAGGAGCACGTTTCCTACGCCTGTGGCCTCTGCCTTAATCTAAAATTTGCTTGAGGCTGTCCGAAGCCGTTGCTCCCGTTGCCTGTGCAGGCCGGCACACGAGGAGTCACCGGGCAGAAGTAGCGGGCGTGCTGGTTTCGAAACTACAGTAGCGGTCTCAACAGCTGTCCAGGTGAGAGACCGGCTCGTTACTGCTTCCCACCATCACCGCCCGAGCCCACAGCCCTCCCGCGGGCTGCTGCCCTGAGAGCACCGAGCGGGGAACGGCCGAAGCGGGACGGAGGAACGTGTGCCATCGTTAGAGACCTTCTGTCCAGGAGAAACCCCCTTCTCCATCCTTCCACGGAACAATCCTGGATGGCTACTACACCCCTCACCTCCCAAAGACGTGAAGGAAGGGAAAGCCTTGGGAAGAAGCAAAGCAAGAAGGGACATCCATGAAGAAGAGAGAAATCAGAGAGGGTTTCCGAGGAAGACAAAAGCACCAGGCCTGGACGGAGAAGCCAAGGTGGGAGGGGGGGAGATGAGGAAGAGGGCGGTTGTGAGCGGCACAGGCGGCCTCTGCGGGGGCCCTGAGCCAGGAGGGGTTGGGTGGCGCGGGGAAGCCCCTCCAGACGCTGCGTTAACTCTTCCCCTCCTGACCAGGCTCCTCGCACTCTGCTCGCCCAGGTACGGATATCAAGCAAGGGGGGGTGTGTACGTATATATACATCTCTCTCTCTATCTATATATATCTGTACCTCAAACCCAGCTATTTCTTTGAAGTGCAACCACATCCACCCTTAATGAATTTCTGTAATTTGTACAACGGCAACACAACTACGCGTGCAGAAGTTGAGGGTAAGGGTGCTTTTTACAAGAGGATCAATAAGCAGGCAGGCAGCAGTAATTGCCTGTCTTCATCCATGACTCTGACAGCACACAGAACCTCCTCCTCCGTCCCAGCCACATAACTGAAATGCATGTAAAACCCCACCACCTCACAGCAGCTATCGGGGTTGCTAGTCACCGTGGAGCTGAAAGGCCTCTCATGTTTCCACCATCGATTAAACATCCATCGCTTTATAATCGCGTTACCGCAGCTGACGTTCTACCCTGCCACAGCAACTCCTACCTTGATCCCAACTCTGCCCTCTATCCCCTAATACCCTTCTGTCCGAGAGAAATTTTACGAACCTAAGTAAATGAACTGCTAACATCTGGAGCACATACGCACCTACCACTCTGCCTGGTCTGCTGAAAAATCAGCGGGGCCCAGTGGCAAAGCAATCCACTTGGGCAGAGCTACCTAAAACCCACAGCAGCTCACAACACAGCCTGGCTCCACGAGCTCTCAGAAGCCCCAGAGCACACCCTGACTGACGGCTTTCATAGTTATGAACTAGAATACCTTAAATACATGAGAAAAAATAAAGCGTATGGTAATTCCCCAACAGCATCTTTGCAACTTTAAATTGATGCTGCCAATTGTTCGCCACTCGGTAATGCATCCCTTGGAAGAAGGAGCAAATGACAAGATGCTCGGACAAACGCGTTTTAGGGACGTGCTCAGCAAAACCCGTCACGGGAATCCGGTGCTCGTTAACGGAGAGCTTCCTCCAACAACGCCCAGCCTGCGCGGGATCTAGAGACGCCTACCCCCGGTCCTGCACCGGGACGCGCGCCGAGCCAGGCATTCTGCTCCCCGCACCTTGGGTCCTCGAGGGCTGTCTGCTCGCCGCGCGAGCCACGGGAAAGCCTCAGGTCTGGGGGCGGCACCGGGGGAGCTGACCTACAGTGAATCCACCAGCATGGGACTTCAGTCACGATATAAGCAGCGCTTCTAGAAACGCGGCAAAGCATCTGTTGTGTTACTGAGCAGCGGGGCTCAGAACTGCAGGAAAGCGAGCTCAGAAGACGACCTATAAAGCTGTGTTTATTCATTTCCAGCAATCCTTCCCGAGGCATCCAAACGGTATCCGAGGTCCAATTCTGCGCTCATCACCATTAAACCAGAGTGCCAGAAGAAATCTACTGACCAGCACTGCTCTCATCAGCCAGCTGCCAGTGAAAGGGTTAAAAACCACAAGAGCAAGGAAGATGCTGTAAATACCTTAGTCACTCAATTAGACCAGAAGACCCCCTGTTGTGATTTCAGGATGCTGTGAATACCTTGTTAGGCTTGAGGGCGGTCCGATGGGATTTAGGGAGTAGCTAGAAGAACAGTTATAAGATAAGGGGGGCTCCGGGATAATTTCGTTACAGACAACTCGGCCTTGGGAGAACAGATGCACGGGACCACGAAGACAGGAAGAAACAGAAGAATGGCAACAACAGCCTCGAAGGACGACGTCTACGTGATCCTGGGACTGAGTTTGCGCAGAAGCAAAGGTCAATCGGCGAACACAGGGAGGAAGACTACGAGCCTTCATCTGAAGACCCCCAAAGACCACCACAAGAGATGACTGTGCATGCGAATCAGATATTTACATATGTTAATAAGTTCCTGGAAACCTCATGTTTATGCATAGCAGTTCTCGGAAATCCTATGAATATGCATGATTGTATAGTGTATATTCTCTCAAAGTGCAGTAATTGGTTGGAGCACTGATGGTGGAGAATCCCCAGCGCTGCAATAAAGGATACCTGCTTAATAGGAACTGCGTTGCGATTGAGTTCCATTTCAGGGACTCTCTGAATGCTCCGTTTCTCCCTCGGGGAGATTCGGACTGTGAGGAGAAGCATCCGTGGATTTTTGTATCACCAGGGTTCCTCTCATTTATAGCTCTTCCCCCAAAGTGTAGCTGTAGCTTCACGCTAGGAACAGTTCCTTAGAGCCTGAAGGTTATTTTTCTCATCTCTGCACCTAGGTACTGTAACTGTACCCCAGCAGACGTGAGCAGGCCCACGGGGCTTTGCAACACGCATCATCTAGCTGACAAAATATTCAGTACGACCAGCTATGGAGCTATGTCATCAATATCTGATTTGATAATGGGAAAACACTGCAGCAGCAGCAGCTGAGTTTTAAAAATCAGCCTCTCCTGACTCTCTTCTGGCATCCTCCTGGCACTTGACATCTCTTTAGCCTGGCACAGGATTGCCTTTCTGCTAGGTTATTAAATGAGCTGCAGCAGGGCTGCTGCACGGCAGGGAGATCTGAGCAGCGCTGCCCTTACCCCGGCCTTCCCCGTAGCACCAGCAAAGCTCCTGCAGCCTTGCTGGGGGCACTCGGGCTGCGTCCTCGCAGCCGGGGAGGGATTTCCCAGCGTCCTCAGATCCGAGACGGCTTTGTTTTTAACTTCGGCGGCGGCAGAATGGATTTGAAGTCAAAGGCTTTTGAAAAATCCTGCCTTTGGTCGGTTCCCACCCGCCTCCCCTGGCCCTGGGCGATCTCTGGAGATGCTCTGTGTCTGTCTGGCTGAGGCTGAATGGCGAGGGAGGATGTCCTGCCAGAAGCACCGACGGGGGGTAGCGCTCCGCGGGGCTACGAAGCCCTAACGAGCTTTGCCAGGCGACTCCAGGAAGCAGGAAAATGAAGAAGTCCCACAAAAAGGCATGAATCATTGATTCGGCAGGAAGAAAGCTGCCGGAACAACCCTACTTCTGCACGCTTCAGTCGGGCTTACCACCAGAGAAAATATTAAATAAGCATCAAGGAGCTCTGTGCAGGAAGCCTGGAAAAGTGCTACCAGCTCTTCCATGAATGGTGTTTTGGAGGAAACTGGAGATAAAAAAATAAGGGGAAGGCAGCAAATCCACAATAAACGTTCAAATTCGCTGAACAGGCTGGTGGCGCGCTTAGGCGCGCTGCTGAACGAGCACGGTGCTGGCCCCAACCCAGGCGCCTTTCTGAACCAGAACCGAGGAGCAGGACCTCCAGCCCTGCGGCCGACCAGCTCCCGAGGCCGAGGGGACCGGGACAGCCTCCCCTCCGCCCAGCACAGCAGAACAGCACGGCTAATTGCGAACGGCTAGCGTGAGAGTGGGCTTTTTGCTCCAAATGAGTTTTGCAGCACCACTTTCTTAAATCATTTATCAGCGAGGTGATGGGAAGGGTGCGGTCAGACTTCCAACCCATTTTGAACCATTCCCTGAAGAAGCTTCAGGAAGATTCGAGTTCTCCGCAGCGCCCAAGAGCAGGGAGGGAGGCCGCGCAGCTGGACCGCTATATTCACTTTCCCTGCACTCTGCTAAATTGAGCACCGTTCCAGCCCGACCACTAATGCTATGTTAAAGGCCACAGATCTCCAACGCTGCACTTGCCAAAAGGCACGGCAACCTGAAAATCACCATTTCCCTCAATGTATTTTAACACTCTGTTATCACCAGCATCGCTTCGGATTTATCGGAAACGAAAGCAATTCCTAAGTCCCCAGGGCTTTTATTGCATCTGTTCCTTCGCTCTCAGGCGCGTTACCGGGCCGTAGCCCTGCCTGCCCGGCCCTCTCCCAGCCGCTCCCAGCCGCTGCCGTCTCCAGCCTGAAATGCAGGTGTAAAGGGAAGGCGAGAGGCCAGCTTGCGGGCCTGGGAAGTGGGAAGGAGCAACCGCAGTCACCAGGTTAGTTATCTGCCCCTGGACCTCCTGGCGAGATATTAAAAAATAATTTAAGGCACCGAGTCAGAGTGATTTTCCTAAATCGTTCAGCATCAAATGCTTTCTAAAGGATGGAAAGCGTCTTCCTCTCTTTTGGGAGCACTGAGCCCAACCAAGAGCGCAGCTGCCCAACAACCATGAGCAGGAGAAGATGAAAAGCAGGGCTTGGCTGAACGAACGCACGGCTCCTGCCTCTGACCCCCGGCACGCTCTGCAAAGTCGTCTGCAGGCTTGGCCAAGGCAGGAGAACACCCAAGGCAAGGGGAAGCTCCATTAAATGAGTCATTAGCTGAAGCATCAGAAACACAAAGCCAACCAAAAACCCATGATACAGCACTAAAATTATAACTAGAGAAGCCCTCTGGCTAGGCGCAGTACGGTAAGCAAGCTCCAGTCTCTGCAGGACAGCCTGCAAGGAGTGTGTAGGCACTCATCTCCGGAAGAATCCGTTTGCCCTTACGTGTCCTAGTCGTATTTGATCGCCCCTGGCCTACGGAAGAGTCACCAACCAAAAACCTCCAGCGGTGCGAGCTGGAGCTCGGGTAAAACACACCATCTGCTCAGGAACAGGAGGTTACAAGCCTACGAAAGCCTGAAATCAATCGCTCTTTGGGGACGGAGCCCTGCGGCGTGCCATACGGCATCAACAACCCCCTCTGCCTCGGCACAGGACCCCTGCTGAGCGCCGTGATCGGTGCCCGTTGGCTTTGGCTACTCGCCCGACTGGCACTGCGTGGATTTCAATGCCAGCTGCACGGGGAGAGCAGTCCCGATTAATCGAGACGGGACACAGCTAGTCCTATTTTACACAACGTATAGCTTTTGCAGCTATGCCCTGTTTGAAAAATCAGCCCTAAGTGCAAAGGAGGGCTGTGCCAAAAGAAGACCTGTTCGTGAAGTGTGACGCCATGACTCGTTTGCGCTTTTCTGCGGTGGGTAGAGCAGCTGCCTTGATGGGGTATGGCCGCTGTCCTCACCCGATGGCGCCTGCCGAGTTTGCGGCCGGGAAGCCCCCGCACGCTTACAGTAAAAGGAAAAATAAAAGAAAAATGTTATTCAGGTCTAATGCTATTACACAGATACAGTAGATAACTAATCATCCCTGTCTCATCCTTACAATAACAATAGCAATAAAACAAAACCAGAAGGAAAGGGCCATCCACTGACTTCACCTAGGAAGCTCTAAACACATCTAGCTTCATAACCCGCCCTCCCCCAGCCAGGCAGGACCTGAGGCGCAAGCCTGAATTCCCCTTCCCGTTAGCAGCATCAGTTGCTATCGCCAGTGGAACCGAGTGACCAAAGCAAACGCCACCGGCATGAGAAACTGAGGACGCCGTCTATCTGGCAAATATCAGAAATACAGTTTCCAGGCTTTTGCTTCAAAGCCGAGGAAGGCAGCTTTTGGCAGTCCTGCTCTGGGAAAGCAAAGCTACCAGGGCTGTCCCACCCAGTGGGGAAAATGTTCCACTCCTCCTCTTCTTCTTCATGCCCTTCATCATTTCACCCATCTCCCTCCTCTTCCCCAAGCCACGCTTTTGCAAGCTGAAGACCCCTAGGCTATACGTAGCGCCTCCAACAGAGAGTCCGTTCCAACCTGCTCTTCTTCACTCTACCACATCCCATTTCCAAGTTCGCTATATTCACCAACCTCACTGCGCTATTAAAAAGAGCCAGTGCTTGACGCGGGGACGCCAAGGAGGGGAGGAATCAGGTTCGGGTATGATTTGGCCGCAGGCTCCAGCTCCTGCTTAGCTCACGGTGCGGCAAAACTCAAACCCACGAAATGCAGCTCTTCCCCCCGCAAAGTACGGCACAAGCTGAGCATTCAGGATAAACCCTGATCATACAGATTACCATCAGGAGCCTCACTGCCTACGCGGTGCTTTGTGTAACTAAAGGAAGGCTTAACGGTCCCTGATCACAGGGAAAAGGGATCCAGTTCTCCAAATTCCTGTTGCATCGAAGCCAAGCGCAACACGGGGGATCTTCCAGCCCGGCAGGCGGCCCCAGAGCACGATCCGCAGGTACGGGGACGGGGGAGAAGAGGCGAGGGCCGCGTTATTTAACAGCGGCCACTGCAAAAGTCACTCTATCTTCTGTTTACTCTGCTTGGGGGTTTGTGTGCTCACCTCGTCACACCACCGGATTTCATCATGGGCTTCCCACGCTTGAGCCCAGACACACAGAGCTTTTGTGCTTACGAAAGGTTAATTCCCCCAGGAATTTCAATCTGCCCCCGTCTCTCTGCACCTGCTCACATATACGTTTAAGACTGCCTTCCCATAAATTATCCCATGAATGCTCACCTGAAGGGATATACCTTCAACGCTCTGGGCTTTGCCTATGCGCAGAACCCCGCTACCCAGGAATGCTTCAGAGGTGGGCTGCTGATAGACTGCGGGGAGAAACGGTGCACGCAAAACTGCTCGCTGCACCAAGAAAAAAGGCCGAAGTAAATGAAATTCCAGTTAACTAAACTTCCTAGAAACTTCTCCTTTCCTTCAGAAAGGTGGCAGTGATCTGTGCTGGAAGACAGTCATTTTCATTTGAGCTCCGTGGAGTGGAAGTAGGTCATCCAGGCTGACAGACCCAAAAATTAGGGATGTCTGCTTGTGACTGCGGAGATGAGGAGACCTTCCAACAGGAAAGGCAGCGAATCGCTCCCCCCATCAATCACTGGGCTTCATTCCGAAGAGAGGGATCCCGCTGCGCCCTCCCCGTCCATCGGTCCCCCAGGAAAGGCAGGAGGGTTTCTCTCACCGAGGCCAATTTCTTTTTTAACTTTAGAGCTGGCTTTGGCACAGATTCCCTGTTGATATGGAAACACCGGTTTGAATAAACACTGCACACACCACAACAAATAAGAAGGGTTTTGGGCCTCTCTCTGACTGACCATATTCATTCAGAGCCGGTTTTTGTCCCACATGCAAGTGGAGATAACGCCAGGGCAGTAAACTCCCCTTGTATCAACATCTATTCATTTTCTATATGCTATTGCATCAGCTCAGTAATAACAGGTCCCGGATCAAGCAGATTTTCTTTAAATGGCCCCTTTATTTTACATCTTGGGCATTAAGGAAGCCCTAGCGATTCAGCCATTCGGAGCTGCCAAGGACATTTTAACGGAGCACGACCAAAGGACTTCTCACGGGAGGAGGGACAGAAGCGGGAACAGCAGGGGGAACCTCCCCAGCTTCCTATGGTGCCTGCTTTTTCTAGACCCATCTCTTCTGTGGACCAGATTAGGGAAAACCACAAGGCTGCCTTTTTTGACGGCTCAAGAAACCTTCATTGGGTCCTTCAGTTTGGTGTTATTCAACATGGTGTTAGACAAAAACTTGAGCGAGCAGCTTGACCTTGAAGAGCTGGAGGAATTCTCCTGCCATGAGAAGTCCTGGTCTTTCGGACACCGCTTCGGTACCACCGATGTATCTGGCAATGGAGAGCTCAGAGCCCAGGAGAGAGCAGGAAGCCTAGACGCTGATTTATTAATTGGAAAACAGAAAAGAAAAATAAACTGCCCAAGAGCGCCGCTGCCTCTGCTTGCCTATCTAGCTGCAAACGACCAGTACTTTAACTGCAGCCAACACCTCATAAAATCAGACAAATGAAGGCAAATCACTTCTCCGCACTGCTACCTCAGAAGCGGTCTTCTGCCAACACAAATACAATGGAAGGGAACACACCTCCTCTTCCCTAACGATCCTCAGAAACTGCCAAAACATCCAACAAGCCCAAAGCAAAACCATGATAAACCAGCAAAATCAAACCTCGGTGGCCTTTACTGAAGCTATTTGTCATCGGAGCGGCTTGAGCCAGGGCCCGGGCGTCTTCTGCAAGACGCTGAGGATGCTGAACCGGGCTCTTGGGCAATCTCGGTGTAACACAGTACAACGAATCACGCCGTCATTCTCGTGGCAGAGGGGAGCGGCTTTGCGCACATTACCTGACTTCACGATTCATAAATAACCCGCTCTTCACCACGCAGAGCTGTCGGGGTGCCCGCACTGCCGACAGACTGGAGGGATGAACCAAAAGCCTCGCGTGTCGCTGCGGGGCAAGCTTCCCCCGCGGGCTGGGAAGGCTTCCTTGGGAGCCCTCTTTTTCTTTGCAAGACAGCGTGTTTATCGAGCGTGGCAGGGAAAATGGGAATAAAAGCTCTCTTCCCCTCTTCGCTTCTTCCCCCGCAAGCCTTGGCCTCTTGTAGACATTTTTAAATATCCTGTTATGGCTTTTTATCCCACGAGCTCAGCTGGGAACCTGATGGGCAAAAAGCTTTGTAACACTTTGGTGATTGCCAGCAGATCCTAACGCCCCGAAATAACAACACACATCAAGGCTGAACGTCTCTCGGAGAAAACAGACATACTTGTGCTCAACCAGAAATTCTGGCTGGCCGCTGCCTGCGGACGCTCTCTACAACCGCTTCTGTCCAGGCGAACGCTGTACCGACAGCGCAGCCGCTTCGGCAAAGCTTTGGCGTCCGCACGCTGCGCTGCCGCTGACCGTAACCGACTCCGCTCTATCAAAATAAACAATAAACCACTGTCCCGTTAATTCCCCTTTCCGCGAGCACCAGGCGTGACAACCAGCCCACCCGCAGCAGCCGCGAGATGCGGTCGAGGCGGGGGGCACTGTGTTTTCTCTGTCGCAGGCACGTCAGAGCCGAATCGATATTACTGCCGCAACTTCTGCGATGAGTTATCCGCAGTTAACGATTTTCTGCAAACTCTGCATTTTGGTAATTGGCCCTTCCTCTTGATTCAGCTTTACAATCATTTGCTTTCCATCAATTAAAGGGGAAAAGAGTAAGATGACATTTTTAATTTAGCAGACATCCCAACCTTACAAGTAACCCCGGACTTGATTACGTTCAGATTTCCGCGTCATTTTATGATTTCATGCGGTCTTATTCTGATGGCAGAATTATTTCATCCCGTCTCAAATACAAGGAAGACAACTACGCAAAGCCCATGAACACATTCCGACTCCACCATTTTCCATGAAGCAACCTCTCCTTTGCCAAAGCTGCCAATCTAACCGCTTATCACACGTCCATAAACGCTTTATGTCAGGGGGGAAAGGGAGAATAAATAAACAGACATTGCAGTTATGGCAAGATTTGTTTGGGGTTTTTTAGCCAACAGCAGTACACTGAAATTGTTTTCAGAGGACAAGGTGACAGTAAGAATGAGTGCAATTATCTGGAATTATCGAAGAAGGAGCCAATCACATAAAATACAGCAGCAGGTTGGCTGCAGAGCGTCCTCTGTCCTTTCCTGACTCCAGCCTTTTCCAAGAGGGATCCCAAGTTCATTTTCTTTGTGAAAGGGCTTAATGGTTACCCACTAAGAAGATTAACTCTAAAAAGTGTGTTAAGAAGGCAAAGAGTATGAGAAAAACACAACAAAAGCAAGATCAAAGTAAATCCAAAGTAAGCACAAAACCACCCCTTCCGTAAGGGTAGAGGAGCCAACCTCACAACGCTTAATACAGGTAAATCTGAGTGCTATCTGTGATTTTAATAAAACCATAGCTCCTGTTATTACCGCTGCTGTACTCATGTCAGCGTGTCTTGGGACCACTGCAAATATTGTCCCTTCTTTTCAGCGCTGCCCGTCTTCTGACTCCTCTTTGCAACCTGCGAGAAAGCTGTGAGCTGAACGGGACCATCTAAGCCGGGTCAGCATCTGCTAGCGAAGCAAAGCCCGGCTCCTCGTTACACAGAGGAGGACAAAACCTGCACAGGCAGGACAAAACAGGCCCTTGCAAACCCCCGGGAGGGCATCCCCCGGGAGGATTCTCCGACAGATCTCCGGGGAAAAGCTAAGCACGGCCAGCGCTCTCTAGTACGCGCCACTGCCGTGCCCTCGGCTAGATCCCAAGCTATTTTAACACCTCTCCGCCCTGCTGCGACAGAAGCACCCACCTCACCCAGGTGCTGCCACGGCACAGACGTACGAAAGCATAAATGCATCTGTCCTAGCTTAAGCCTCTTCACCGAGCCGGCGTTAGCTGGGCTTCTTCTGCAGCTAGCGAGGCAACTGTCCGAGAGGCAACCAGCCCCCCTGGAACCTGAGCCGACTCTGCCATTCCAGCTCTCCGCAGGGACTGAAAAATAAGCTCAGGAGATGAGATTCGACAACAGGCACCTCAAAGAAGTGCCTATGTTTGGAGGGATCAACCTGGGCTTTTGTCTGCAGAGCCGAGGTCCCTGCTGCTTACTGCCCCTTAATTGGATTATCTAAAAAAAACCACCACAACCCAAGCCACCTGAAAGGAGCCCGGCCCAGGTGACCACGCTCGAGCTCCGGGAGGAGAGAGAAGCGGCCAAGTGTATTAGGTAACAGGCCAACACATGCCACTCTGCTGCACAGAGCCTCCCCCTCCCAGGGTGTCCTCTGCTGACCTTCTCCGGGCTTCTTTTGGTGCCTCTAACCTCAAAGGCTATCCTTGGAAACCGCCAGCTGGGCAAACAGGGACTTGAATGGAAAAATTCAGTACTCACTAGTGGTGAGGCAATCGCAGTATGCCAAGAGATCTGCTCCTGCTTTGGCTCCACGGAGAAGGATCCCAGACAAAGAATCATCAGGGTCATACAACGGGAGACACCGGTTTTCGACTTGGACCTTACAACATCAAGGGGAAAGGAGCAGGGAAGCCACAGGAGGATGCCCAGGACCTGCCTGCTTTTCCAAAAGTACGCGAGGGAACCGTTGCTCAGCAGAGACAGAGCATCTCAGGATGGAGAACGCTAAATATCGCTGGGGTTGGAGGCTGGTGGTTGGGTAAAACGACCTTCCCAGGTAGGCTGAAAGCACCGGCAGGTACGGCTGCTTCAAAATGTGATAGCTGCTTCCAGCTAGGTGGGTGCACAGGGCAAGAGCTGTCCTTAGGCATGGTCCTGTGGCCCTCTCCATGTTGTCACCTGGGTGACGATCACAAAACCCGCCCTGCCAACCTAGGAACGGGAGGGCCTGAGCTCATACTGCGACTACAAAGCACTGGCCACCAGCACTGCTCCGTGAAGAGAGAGAAACAAAAAGAAATAGAAGGGTAAAATCTTTTGAGGAGCACATTTCACAGTTTGAAGAGAGAGCATCCAGAACCTCTACTTCCATTTTATTTAGGTGTCTTTCTGCTCGGTAAGAACCTACTGAAACACAGATTAAAGGAGTATTCTGGCTATAATATTGCTACGCCATTCCAATCAGCATTAAAGGTTGCAGAACTGAAAATTAAGGCTGTAGGTAGGCAGGGAAGCTATTCAAGGTATAAAGTTGTTCGTTCAAAGCCTTTCTTTAAAACACAGGCACACAATACTCTCCTTTATCTTTACAAAAATAGTGATTGCTGAAAGAGCTTAGGTCCCAGTCCTGCTCCAAGCAACTGTTATAAACTGGCTTCAGCCTGTCACAGTTCCTATACACACACAAATAAATCAAAATTGGAACAGCCTCTTTCTCCAGCGGACTCATCCCTCACCCTATGGCCTCATTAACTGTCAAGTCTCCAGATGGGACACCAAAATAACGAAAGCCAGCCACTCTGCTGCCAAGGCAAGAAAATCTGTTCTCTTTCCAGCTCCCGTTGCCGTCACACGAGGGATGACTCCCTTGCCTCCTGTGCGGCACGCTAAGTTCTGCTCCAGAAAGTTGCCAGGCATCGCCACCATTTCCCAAACTCTGTCAAGACGGGAGTTTCAGTCAATAAGTAACGAAAACTGAGATCTAAGGTGATTTCTCAGGCCAGCTTCAAACGGCGTACAGTACAAGGGTTCCATTGTGCAAAGTTCATCAGTGGGACACGGGCTAATTAACGAAGCGGCTGTTGGAACTAGTTAGTTTTCAAGTAACGGTTTTCACTACAAACAGTCAGGCATTATCTACAATGAGAGCGAAAAACCTTGCAGCCCACTTCCAAACTGGATTTATTAACACATTTCACTATTAGCGCTACCAAAACATCTGTTTTTATACCCAATTCTAGACAAAAAGTCTATTATCTGTATGGGCCCAGAGACATTTCAGCAGGAGGGGCAACTGAGACTGTTTGCACTACTGAGATCTACGAAGCCTGCTGCAACATTCAGACCTAGGCTTCTGCTAGTAAGACCTCAATTATAATGTGATTAAAAATATAAAACATAGCAGTCTTTCCAATGAAAAAAAGCTATTTACAATCCTACTCTTTCCCCAGCTGTGGCTGCATATATTGAAGGAAACAGATATTTTGCAAAACCAACCAACCAATATAGATGTATGCTACAACTTTGAACGACGCCGAGGTCAATGCAAAACACGTTGCCCCCCCCAACGACGCCAAGGTCAATGCAAAACACGTTGCCCGCCCCCCCTTCTCTCTGTGAAAGTATATTTATTTATATAGATATTTATTTACTTATTTTAAAAATATTTAATTACTCTAACCTCCCTTTTCTACAGTGATTATGTTGCTGTGTCCGTTTAAGGCAGAACTGCACTTACAGAAGACTGCGACCCGCCATCATTTGAAGGACTAGAGTCATTCTCAGCTGGCCAGCGTTACTGCCTTACCCAAATAATTTTCCAAAGTAACTCTCATTTGCATTCAGAATAACCACGGGACTAGAGAACGCTGAAAGACATGGAAAAAAAAAAGATTCTCCGAAAGAAACAGTCACGCTTTGAGAATAACCCACTTTTTGAACCGCGACAAAGGGGTTTTGAAACTTGCACAGAGACCTTATTCAGACACCAGTTTTCTAAGAGCTGAAATAAACTCACTCACCCCTCAGACTCTTCAATTCTCAGAAAGGACGAGAACACCCACAAAGGCGGCCCGTATGACATACCGCAAACACTACCCTCCTCTACGAAATCGGTCAAATTCGTGGAGACTTGGCACTAAAGGCCAATTTTAACTTTATTACTCCATCTCCGTTTTGGAGCTGTTCTTCCGCGGCTACCTGTCAGCACAGGCGCCTCTCCGAAGCGATGCAGAGTTGCACAGGGTGAGGTGGCATCTTCTGCTCCACCGGCTGCTGTAGCAGGGACGCCATGCCCCGGATGCTCCTCCTCCACCCCACGGCCCTTGCCAACGCACGCCCTGGCGCGCTGCAGGACCTTAGCTCCTGGGCAGACCCTTGCTGTCGCCCCAAAGGCCCTCTGCTCAGCAGGAAGAGGATCCAAAATACATCAATATCTGGCTCATTTCCCCCCTTTCTCTCGGGTATCAGCAAGGTGCCGTGGATGCGGTGTCGCTTGCTTCAGGCCTCGCAAGAGTTTAACCTGCTGTTTTCAAGGGCTGGTGCTTAAAAAGTGGAGGATCCAGTCCCAGGACTCAGAAATGCTCTACTTACCTTGGTTCATCCTCCTCTTCTGCTTCAGTTTTACGGTACAGAGCCTCTTTCCCCAACATCCAGCTCCTAACCATACACATCACCGAGCGAAGGCTGGGTCTGAAGCTTACCTGGTCCTTCTCAGGCTTGTCAGAGATGTCATTCAGACTGGTGGAAGTCAGGTTTCTGTGAGCCATGGCTGGGCTGCCTGTAAGAACAACGTCGACACCAGTTAAAGCACCTGTTTCGACCCAGTCAGAAGAACACAGAGGCTCAGGCTACAGCAACACCTTTCCTTGCACAACAGGTTGACGTGGGCAATTTAAGACCCTGACAGGCTGCTTTCTGTGACTTTACGTGGCACGTGGGGTATTAAGATGCTAAGGCTTCGTCATCTCTGACCCACAGCGTTCCCGCGACTCTTAGGACAGCAAAAGAGCCTAAGGACTCTCCGTAATTCCTGCCGGTGGGAGAAAAAGCGAAGCAGCAAGAAGGCTGCTGACGCTGATGGTGCTGGGTCACCCAGGACCCAGGCACAAAGCCATCCCTCAGCAGGGCTGGGACCCTCGTGGTCGCTGCGACCTGCGCACCCCTGGCCGTAGCTCTCCTACGTGGATGGCGTCTGCCCTACGCTCCTCAGCAGCCCAGCCTGCGGTACGCAGCGAAGGAGGTCGGCAGCTCGGTCCTTCAAAAGAGCCAATAACAAAAATCTACCTTTCTTCACCTAAGCTCATTAACTAAGCTCATGAACCTTAAGCATTTCACTGATTAAAACAAGATGTGCGCCGCATCGATAGGCCAAAAGTCACCGATTCCTGCCACCAGACACCCCAGCGAGCTGAAGAAAGCCCTCAGAGATGAAGAGCTGAAGCAGTTCACCTCCATTTCTTTTCCAAAGACCGACTGCTCGTCTGTAAACCTGACACACAGCTAGTAAGGAGCTGCTCGCTCCCTTATGGCCGACTTATCCTACTTACTCTTGTGTTCTCAGAGACGAGCAGCACATACGGAAATAGTTCTAAAGAACTTGGAAAAAAGCCCCATGATTTCAGAATTCAGTTCTACAATCCCACTAAAAGCACTTGTAGTTAAAACTGAAGGAACCAAGAAATAGCCATAATTGTACAAGAAGAAAAATAATTTAATTAAAAAAAAAAAAGATGACTTCTGGGATGGATACCATACATAAACCACAGCGGTCAGTATGCATTTTTTTAATTATTCTGAAATTTTCCCATCCCTTCTCACCCACGGTCCCAGGAACCAGAAGCAGAGCAACGGGAGCTGTTAGAGTTTCTGACCACAAACATAACTGGAAAGACAGAAAATACTCAAAAAGAAATAGCACTGAGGCATTGCCCAACTTAGGCTATGTTTCGAGACAAGCCTGATTCAACTTATGCTTTGATATTCATAGCAAAATGAAAGTCCAAGTTTTCAGTGTTCATCAGCTCCCAGTGCAAATGAGTTCTATAACACATCAGCATACGGAGGGGGAGAAAAAAAAAAGGAGTGGGGAAAATCAAGTTTTCTAGAGAAAACTAGAAGCCAACCCAAGTTGGGTCTTCTTTACAACATATTCAACCTATGTGGAGACAGACTTAAAGCATGCTTTCGTGTGAGCCACCTGGAATCGCGACATACCTGCTCTGGGTTATTGCCGCAGCCCGGAAGGGCAACACAGCGAAAGCCAAGCACAATTAGATAAATTAGATATGATAAAAAGGGGATCCCCAGCTGCTTCTCTTCCTGCTGTTATTGCGAGCCAGATTTAAGACCCCACCTCTCTCTACAAAGCTCTTACAAATACGTTTACTCGTAGAGTGAGAAATGCCACTGGGAAGACTGGTTTAAGCTACATATATTCGTAACCATTCTCCTAAGTAATTATTAGCAAGCCAGACTTAGAAATGTCTACGAATTTTGTTTGAATGTTTGATATGAATCTGTAGGTAGGAGATAAACACATAAATAAACCAGGAACAAAGTGATCAAACTTGCTCAAGTATGTTGTGTCTGCAACCTGGCGTAGACATTGCTTTGCTCCTAACACCTTCTCTGGTATGAATATTTCATAACTATGTCTATTTGGCAAAAAGCAAAGCTGGACAAAAAAAAAACCCAAATAAACCCAGGTTATCATAATCCTGAAGCCCACTACTGAAACCCAGGGCTCCTTTTTCTTGTACGGTGTAATTAATTATCTTTTAAAGGTTGCACAGGCACCGCCAATTCTGGGAAATCTTTGACGAGGATATAATGTACCCATAAATTAAAATGAATAATTGACGCTCGATGCAGAGATGCACATGGCTGCTTGGCAAATCTGAGCCAATAATATCAAATAAAGAATCAGAGGAGCACTCTCTTTAAAACGCGAAGCTGCTTCACACTGATAATTGGTGTCACGCAGCTCAGTGAGTCAAAGCAAAGTTTCTATCACCTGAGTGCTCCCGAGTGAGAGAAATTAAAGAAGAAAGTCTTTGGCAGAGGTCTGGAGAAGGTCGAAGCGCTGCAGAGATGGGAATAGTGGGGGGCTGCTCTCAGAGCTGGGTATCCCCCCCTGCCCAAGGCCGGGCTGGGGAGAGCTGCTCTGCTGCTGCGGAGGGCGAGACAGCATTGCAGAGATTGATTTTCCCTTCTTCAAGCCTTACCCTGAGACCTCTGAGTCCTGGCCATGGCTAATGACTCCAACTGAGAAGGAAGCACAAATGGCTTCCAAATAGCTTTGAGCAAGGGTGGAAAATACTAATGATTTTATTTTATACACTTGTTTAATGCTGTTTCAATGCTTTTTATTCAGAAGAGCTGCACTAGGTAGCTGTAGAGAAAGGCATCCGCTGAAGGCATCCCTTCATTTTCTGCAGACTGCTTTGGTGGCTTTCCAAATTTCTAGGTCCAGTTCTGGAGTAAACAGACTAAAATCAGGGCCCACAGCTTTCACAGCTGCTATCTTCCCAGATCACAACATTGGTTTGCTTTCTTTATTAGATGTCCAAGGCTGAATGTTTCTCAGGAGATAATTACCCTTCTTTCTAGAAGAAGCGGCTAATGACTTTATCGCCTCTTGCTAGCAGCCTCTTTCTCCCAGCATGACCAACATAACCACATCAGACTCGGAGCAGCTCTTCTCAAGCCATCCCATACTTATTCCAGGCCCATGTGCCAAAACACTTGTCTGTCTTTTCCAGTTTTACCCCTTGATTTAATAAATACCACGCTTCCCTACAAACATGACCTTGACCGTACTCTAAACCCATCCCACCACAGCAGCACTACAAGGCTGAACAAGGACAAGCGCGTGGAGCCTGGAAGTGAGGGACATCGGACAAAACCCTGTGCAAGAAGAAGTATGAACCTCTTGGGAAACTCCTTTTATCACAGGCAGAGCGCTTGGGATGTCCCCCCTCCTGCCCATAAATCCCTCGCCGGCAATGCAGCGCTGCTCCGGTGTTTTCTCTAAAGAAACCGCTTGTGCGCTAGCACTCCTCCTTCCGTCAGCAGGAAGGAGGACCTGAGCCCCAGAAGAGAGCAAGCCTGCACCTGCACTGGTTTCGGAGCGTGATCCCCACCAAGAGCTGTGAGCACTTCGGTGCAGCTCCAGCTTCTTGGCCTCGTTCGCTCCCTTTTGCCGTCATCAGACCGGCCTTGCGTTAAGAGATCGGAGCGCCAGAACTTTACAACCTACTCTTTGTTCTTTGGAGGTAGAAAGCGTCTCGTAATCCCAATTTAAATAGGGCTCTCACAGGCTCAGATGATTCCTATCTCCATCTCCTCGCAAGACATTTTACACTTAGGGCCGAAACCTCTGAGCATGCAACTGTTCTCCCCTCAAGTCTGGTGCCTGTGCACATCATCGTTTGAAGACGCCTTACAAGCTCCTCAAGTTCAGACTAGCCCCACTCAGTACTGACTCTGACCAGCTCTAGAGCAGACTGGAAACCACAAGCTTCACCTTTTACCAGCTTTGCTGACCTAAGGAACTTGACGGTATCCCAGCCTGCATTTACAGACCTTTTCCCCAAATCCCTGAATTGATCTCGACGGCCAAGCAAAGTCACTAACAGAAAAATGCTGCTAGAAATGCAAGATGCAACATGCGCGACGTTGGCTCGAAAGCCATTTGGCTTTGTGGATGCTGTGGCCCAAATCCGTACAGCCTAACCCCCTTCTGACTCGGGTTCCTCATGGTTGTGCACCTTTGGAGACCCAAAGCCAGGAAGGACATGCCCAATGCTCATTTTTTTATATGTTTGTGTAACAAGGCTGCTCATAAGAGCAACTCCCCGCGGCAGACCCGACCATTTGGAGGTTACAGTGACACGAGGTAATCTCAGTCTCTGGGGTAAGCCTAGCAATACCACTTCTGAGAAAGACCTGAAAGAGGGAGAAAAAACCCAATTTTAAAACCCTGGGAGTCCTCGGGTGAGCAGCTTCTCTGACTCGAGAGGAAATACGGGAGCAGAAGGCAGCGACAAGCCCCTCAGCCTCCAGGCTCTCAGAGCCCTGAACAAACCAGCCGAGTAGAAAGTTCCTGCTGCCGAGACCTCAGCCAAAGCCTTCGGCGCACGATGTTCACCCTTACGCAGTTTGCTAACTAAGCATAATTTCCCGATTCGGGCCTAATTGAGATTACTGTCTCTCTGGCAAAGGTGATGCCAGCCTCTCCTTGGCTGTGCTCAGTCAAGAACTGGGGCAAGAAGCAAGGCAGGCAGTCCAAACCCCTCCATGTTATTATTTCATTCTACTAACACGCTCGACAGTCATCTTTCACGGGGAATATCCTGAAATTCAGATTTCTGGAGATTGCTATGGCCTCCAAGGAAGGTCTCTGTGCCCTCGGGGCAATGAGCTGTGCCTTCCTGGGGGACCGCAGGCTCCTCTGTGATCAGCGAGGCTCCCGGTGAGGAACGTTTTACAAAGGCTCATCACAGAGAAGCGGGGCCTGAGAAAAGCCCAGCTCATCACTGAGCGATAAAGGTGGCTGGGCCTGCTAGCTGTGTGACCAAGGGAGCCTGTTGTTGTATTTGATTTATATGGAAATTAAAATATTTAAGCTCATTGCAATTATAATATCGCACCGGTGGCAGAATTCGTGAAACCCTTTGAAGAGCCAAAGGATGCTTCCAATAGATGAAAGAAATGTTACTGGCTGGCTTAGGAGGGAGACCGCTGCCTGAAGGGCAGGCTGACCTACCTGTTTCACCCCAGACGAAGGCAAAAAAGCCAACCAGAGTGAGAGAGAGCAGCGGGAGGGGACAGCGAGGGTAACACGGACAGCCAGAGCAGCAGCCGTTCCACAAGGAACGCACCTCCAGCCTCCCCACCGTTATCGCGGCAGCAAGCGTTAGGAGAGCGGTGCCAGGAGTCGGCCCTTCCTCTTCCTCTCGTCTCCCCCAGCCCGCCCGCCCTCGCCCTGCCCGTGACTTACTGAGCCATCCCACGCTGGGGCTGCGCCGCGCTCGGATTTCATCATCCAGCGTGCGGGTGGCGAGGCAGGGCACCGAGCTCTCCAGCGGGCTGCGCGCTTGTGCGGCGCAAGCGGGAGACGGGAGCAGCGGCAAAGAGGAGGAAGAGAGCAAAGTTGAAAAGTCAAAGGAAGAAAAGGAAGAAAAAAAAAAAAGGCAAGAAAGAAACGCTCAAGCAATTGCACAAGCAGGGCAGGTAGGAGACAGAGCATTTGAAGAGTCGCAGTTACACACAAGTGCACCTTTCTGCGTAGCTGGGTGACCGAAGCGGCAAGCCCACTCATTTGGAGCATGACATCGCCTCCGTAGCTCCACCTTTCAGCGTTCATCTGGCAGGTCTGCAGCCAGTTTTCCATCCCCGGCGTCTAAATTTCAGGCGTCTTAGAAGCGGATTTCAAGCCCCTGAGTAAGGCGGCTGCAGCGCTGGTTGTGCTGGGCAGTCCCAAGCTGCGGCGCCGTCGGTAAGAGCGGCAGACACGCAGCGCGTTTGAAAAAAGATCAGGTCACGTCCCTGTAGGAGCCAACTTTGAGCATCCTGACCACGCACGCACCCAGGCACGCCAATCTGGCCTTGGAAACGCGTACCTTAGTCTGCAATGCTTCAAATAATGCAAACAGCTACATACGTCGGTGGGGTTTTTCCAAGCATTCCTTGAGGAGTATCTCATTTCTGACCTAAACCGCTCTCCTCCTGTGCTGGTACTGCCATCGTTCAACACTCTAAAGGGACTGAGGATGCAGTTTGCATGAGAAACACCGAACGGAATAAAGCTGAACGCTAACGTAGAATAAAAACTTTAGAGGAGAAAAGTTTTCACCTGTTGCTAGCTATCCTTCTCTCGGTGCATCAGCCAAGGCGCTGCGGACAGCCTAAGTGTTACTTTAACTCAACTGTTGCCAAAGTACGCTGTCGGCACAGCGACAATAATGCTCCTGAGGTGTTTGGGCAGCACGGACACCGTCCGCATGGTGATGGGTAGCATGCCGTTATTTATGGGGGTTAAACACACAGAACCACATCGCAGGTTTCTACAGCCTCTGCCAGCTTGGTTTTAGGACCATCCGACCGCTCCTCTTCAACGCTTTTGCCAAAGGCGCTCTCAGGTGTTAAATTATACAAAATGCTGGCGGGCAGGAAGCTTTTAAACAAAAATGTCAAAAATGCATAGCCAATGTCAGCACCCAAGCGCCGGTAAACGTTGACGGAACAGTCCTCGGGCACCTGCAGAAGGCAGGGTGACCACGGCGCTCATTTTCTGCAGCGGCAACCCCCCGGCAGCCCCACGTTACCACCCGAAGGTGTGCCAGCTGGGCAAGGACTGCCGCGAGCGTACACACGCTATTTATCGCAGGGCTTCACGTCAAGCGCTGCAGCCTGGGCCAGGAAAGGACACAAAGAAGCCTTAGAAAGGCAGTCGTCAAAACAAGACGCACAAAAAAACCCTGTCAAAACCCCCTGCAGGAGTTCAATTGAAATGTAAAATCGAAACGTCCCTGTTGAACACTTCATAGAGCTCAACCTCCTGCCAGTAAAAGAAATTAAAAGGGTGGTGTCTTTGTAAGGTAACTTTGAGTAATTACTTGGTACAGCTTTGTCTGCTCGGCTTGTTGATAATCATCTTTTTCCTGCTGAATGGACAGCAAAGGAGTGCTATGATTTATCCTCCTCCGCCCCACCTCACACGAGAAATGACCGCCTTCTGCCCCATTTCTTTCCCAAGAGCAGGAGGATTTCCGAGGAAACATCCTCCCGCAAGCATGACCCAAACACCGATCTCTATGACGCAGCACTGAATAAAAGGCGTTCAGCGAGCCGTGGCCCAGGGGATACTGCCAGATTTCAGATCTGACAAGTACCCTTGAAGAAATTTGCCATTATTTAATTTGGGTTTTAAACCTAACGGCCCTGGAAAAAAACAGAAGGAAAATCATGGGCGGGATCCATGCTAATGGCATTACGCTGAAGTGTTTCCTAAACAAATGTTTGTGAAAGTAATTTAATATAATCAGGTACGTATCAAAATCACAGGCTCCAAACCAATTGTGACTGCCCAGTAAGAGCCAGTGAGTTGCATGATATTTTACCCGTAACCTACAGCAGGGTCTGGTTCAGCTTCAGTAGAGATCGTTTCATTACCAACCCTTAACGACCACACAGTAACTGGGCCCATTAAAGGAGCAGGGTGCTTTCTAATTTACATCACTGCGTTTTATGGGTAACTAGAGGTGAGAAGTTCCCCCTTCCAACAACGGCAGCGAACGCCAGTCGAGCAGAAAGCCACGCCGCTTCCCAAATATACCAGCCCGTAAAGCCGTTGTGCAGAGGTGAGAAGTAAGCGATGCGCAGAGGGGCTGCCGTGAGCCCGGCGGCAGCATGAATATTGGATGAAAGTCTCGCCGAGGCTGAAACGAAAGGTAGGCACCGAAAGGAGACACCTACCTGGAAAGAAACCCTAGGGGCGTTCACGAGCGCTTGGGGCTGATGGCACTTTCATTACTGTGATTAGCCAGCTTGAGAGACAGCTGCGCTCCTGTTGGCCTCATGAAATTTTCATCTGTCTACAGGACAAATTCTGCCTTTAGAAGCACATGAGAGGCACTCATTGAATTACAGGGAGCGGGGTATAACTCCATCAAATACGTTCTGGAGCTACTTTTTCATTAAAGTGTAAATAATAAATAACGGTAACAACTATTCATGAAGTACTTCCCTTTGTCTGTAAGTCTCTCCCTCCTTCAGCCTCAAAGCACTTCAACTGTCACGGAATATAATGCTGTATATATTCTCCTGCCACATAAACATCCCAGGTGGGGAAACAGAGGCAAACCACCACGAAAGGAGGGGCTGAAGGTCAGCCAGTGGGCCAAGCAGAGCCAGGAGAGAACTCCTTGAGAATCAGTCCAACCGAGACAGGAGCTGCACGGCCCCTTCGAAGAAGAAAATGAAATCAAGGAAGAACGAAGACACCTAGGATGCGAGTAAAGGATGCCCTTAGCCGTGAAAAATAAGCAGGGGCTGGAGTGAGAACTTAGACTAACGCCCTTTGGCAGCATCCTCCTTCCCAGGATAAGCATGCTGTGATTTTCTCTTTAACCAGCCCTCAAAGTCCAGCTCCATACAGCGAGGGACAGCGCTTCCGACCAAGGTATATTAAATAATACACCGAGCAGGATTTACCTTCAAACCCCTTAAGTAAGTTTTAATTTGTCGTTAACACCCTGAGGTTTTGATGGCTCCTCAAGGAATGACTTTAACTGCAGAAAGGAAGAATTCGACATTCACCAGCTGCTGAAAGAAAGAGGAGGCTGTTACAAGCATATGGTGCAGTAAAAATAGATGCAATAGAGAGGTGGAAGGTGGATGCACGCTGTGAACAGAGCCCGTTTTAACCCCTTCAGGGAAGACTCTTGTTGTGTCCGAAGGAGGCACTAATCAGAGCAATGCCATAGTCACTCCTAAAGGTTTCTTAACGTTTCTGTGCCTTAGGAACTCACTGAGACAGTGAGTACTCAGAATAAAACACTAAACTTGATTATTTGTTCAACTGTAACACAGGCAAAAAGCATTATCTCTTTGGGGAGACCTTACTGCTCTCTACAACTGCCTGAAAGGAGGCTGTAGAGAGGTGGGGGTTGGTCTCTTCTCCCCAGTGACAAGTGATAGAACGAGAGGGAACGGCCTCAAGCTGCACCAGGGCAGGGTTAGGTTGGGTATTAGGAAAAACTTCTTCACTGAAAGAGTGGTCAGGCCCTGGCACAGGCTGCCCAGGGCAGGGGCTGAGTCCCCATCCCTGGGGGGATTTAAAAGACGGGGAGATGCAGTGCTTGAGGACATGGGTTAGTGGTGGCCTTGGCGGTGATAGGTTAATGGTTGGACCTGATGATCTTAAGGGTCTTTTCCAACCTTAACGATTCTATGATTCTATGCTTGCCCAAACACAGAGGCATTCCCAACAGTCAGGGGTTTACCTGCTGGTCTCCCACGCAATATGAGAGTGGTTAGGTCTGACTGTGGGACCGCAAGCGCACCGTGGGCCAGCCCGCAAACACCTCTCCATGCTGCCACAACCCTCGGTGCCGCAGTGCCCGCCTGCGGGACGGGGCTCGGGGCTGCAGCCCAGAACGGAGGGCAGCCCCTACACCACGCACAAGGCGACTGAAGCGCCCGAGCGACGCCCGCTAAAGACGCGTCTGTCTCACGTTTGCCCCCCGTACAGCACGGCTACAGTCCAGGATCCTTCTCCTCAAAGCAAACCTGCTCATCTTTTCAAAGGTCCAGAAAGAGCAGGAGTCGCGGAGGTGGTAACTGGTATCTACGGACACCACCGCAAATAACGCCTATGCATTTTACCTGCAACAGCCGTTTCCTTCTTTTAACAGAAAGCAGATGCCTCCCATCCAAACAGGGGAGGAGCCGATGGAAAGCCCCAGAGCACGGGCTGGAAAGAACGGCGTTTCTTAATCCCAACTGAAAACAAAGACGAGTTACTCGCTGGGTGCCTGACACGGCTGAGGCACCCTCCAGGGATCTGAACTGCCTGGCTGATTTAAGGGCAAAAAACCTGAGGCACCTACAAATTTGATGCCTGAGGCTAACGGGAAGTGAGCAGGGGGGCTTGAGGAGCAACAGTTTAGCTAGAGCTCCTGAGCAAGACCCCTCCGGGATCTGGCCCTCCGCAGGCCCTCCTACCCCAGTTACCAAGGAGCCTGCTCAAGGCTTGCGGGAAAATTTGCAGGCCCAAAGCAAAGCTCGGTGATGCCCAGAAGAACCTTTCCCCTCACTGCAGTGTGCTCTGGAAGCGGTTTCCCTCTCTTGAGCATGCAGAATTTCTTTACGGTGCTCTCCAAAGCACGGTCCCTCTCTTTGCTCCATTGGACTCCTGCAGGGATAGTCCCCGAA
Organism: Theristicus caerulescens; assembly: GCA_020745775.1. Taxonomy (NCBI): domain Eukaryota; kingdom Metazoa; phylum Chordata; class Aves; order Pelecaniformes; family Threskiornithidae; genus Theristicus; species Theristicus caerulescens. The sequence goes on along the minus strand of CM036563.1, from coordinate 82,861,685 downwards.
AAGCCGCCCGCCCAGGACGTTCCCTTGATTCACGTTACTGCGCCTTCGTGTTATTCACTTCAGCACCGCATTATCAAGGCACGCGTACACGACAAGATGCATCATCAAGAGCAATAAACATTCTTCACGTGCACATACACACCTGTTGCAAAAGCCAAGGACGATAAAAAGCAGGAAATCTTAATCAAGTACGATAATAGGTTAGGGAGAAATGTTAGGGTGAGTTTTAGAAGCAGAACACAGAAAGCTACGAGGCCTTAAATGTAGCAAGAAGAAATAATTTCTTCGCTTGCTTTCATTGCTGGGTATTTTAAAATGGCAACTTTTAGACAAATTTCCAGGCTGCCACAGGAGGCAGCTGACGCAACTCCAGGGCATGACAATAGGCTTAAAACTCCTCTTTTTTGATTACCACTAGTAAGAAAACTGCAAATCTCAACGTATGGGTCAGTGCAGAGTCACTGCCAAGGCCTCTATAGCTGTCTGCATCCACGCGCACACACGCATTTACAGACACCACTATAAACGTGCCACTATCTATTATGCTGTTTTTAGAGAGAGAGAGAGACGTTTTCACAACGTACACCACAAAACAACTTTGGGATGAATAAAGCAAGATGGAAATCAGCTTTACCCACACTGGACAATGATTGTATAGCAATAAAATGCAAGCTAGGTGTTACTACCATGTAATTTTTGATTAAGAGGGCCATCGACACCAGCTGTTAGAGAAATCGAACGCGCATGAAAGCTTCGTCTCTGCCCAAACGTTTCAGATGATCGGCCTTTTAGGTTCAGGTTTTTTGACCTTTCGGTTCAGTTTTTTGTAAATCTCCGCTTCCCATCGCTGTTCCTACCCCATCCCCTACACGCCAGCTGCAAGAGCATCTCGCTGCCTGTCCCTTGCCTTCGGTACCCCGCTGCCTGCCTGCCGCCTCCCCTCCTCTCCCACTCAGTCCAGTGAAGATACTGTTAGAGCGATGCGCCACGGCCAAAGCAGCCTGCAGAGCCCACCACTGATGCGCCATCAGTACGGGCCTCGCTACGCTAATCGTGGGTTAGAAAAGCATCGTCAAGGCAATGCAGTTAGTTTTTGGCGGGCGAGTTTGGTGGGTTGCTGTCAAAGGGAAGGCTATAGCCAGTAAGCCTCTGCATTACCATTATCGGGGTTGGTAAACATCCTACTTGCACTGGAGACGGTCTTTCCAATGTCAGCCAGAGAGCGCAGGTTGGATTTCTTGGTCTGGTGCCGGTGCTTCCTGAGCAGCGTGTAGGTGACTTTGTCCTTCAGTTCCGATTTCAAAAGCCCCGTCTCGATCTGATTGTCAACGATCATTTCTGTCGCAGGGAAAGAAGGCGGTGAGGGAGAGGACAATTAATCACAAAGCACGCGACTCGGCTGCCTCAAGGCGGAGCAGGGGAGTGAGATGGATCGTTTTCAGCCTACCTTTTTGAAGGCTTCCCTTCCCATCTCAAAACCAGCACCAGGTTTTGCCATTTTATTTTTAAGGGGAATCTCTTTTAGACGTTTCTTTTGAAACGCAACGTAAGCATTTCCAGGCAGCAAACCCCATCCGCCACGCACCTATTGCACCGAGACTCCCTTCTGTTATTTTCACACACGCCGCTAAGCCTATTTAATATCAACCGTACCCAGGGTAAGATGGCTCTTAGGTCAGAAAGGGAATCTGCTCTGACCCTGCGTTTTTGTGAAGAAGCTACAACTATATTGCGAGTTCCAGTACGCTCCCAAAAATAACATGGGAAAACTTCTATCAGATTCAACGAGGCCTGAGTTCACCTCGCAGGCCCCCATTAAAACCTCAGCTAACGACAGGAAAAAGTCTGGGAGATGAGCAACTAATTAAATCACTCACTCTGGGAACTGAAGTAAAGTGATGGCAACTACAAAAGGCAGAACTTGCTCCGCTTGTCAGAGGCCGCGTTACGTGGCTCTGCCTTTAACTGAATCACCAGCCCGCCGCAAAGGCTGCTCACTGCCCATCAATCCTCTCCCTTCTGCTCCCCTATCCCAGGGGAGAAAGGCAAAAAAGGTAGCCAGATATATTAAGAACCTCTATTGTGCATTAAATCTCACATTAAGTTGTTCCCCCGATTACGCCAGTTAACGTGCTGTCCCCCAAGGGAAAGTGGCAGCTCTTATTTGTCTGCCAGTAACTTTTATTTGTGCTAATAATAAAAGTTATGGGAAAGCGGAGGCAGAACATGCATCACATTTGCTAACTCGGTGAGGCAGAAAGTCATCTTCTACACGCTGCCCAAGAATTCACGCCTCTTCGAATCACTAGGGAAAAGCGCCTGGTTCGTCCACCCAAACTCAGCAAAGGACGATGACACGCATGTAGGTAGCGTTACCCAAAAGGGTTGGCAAAAGGTTTATTTCTGTAAAGTGCCATTTTTCTGTAAGCTTTTGTTGTTCCTATTCTTTGTTAGTGATTTTTGGAATACTTCCTTCAGAACATCACGTCTGTCTTCACCTTCTTCTCCATTTGGCAAGTATTTCTTCCCTTCCATGTTTCTGATACAACGCAACGCAACCGAGAGCGCTCCGAGTTGCTCTTTCCTGCGTGTCACCGCTAGACACCAACCAAGTGCTCATGACTCAATAGTTCTGGAAACCAAGCCTGCAGGCTTCTTGGACATCCCTAGCTATCTGATTAAGGATCTGGACCAGCAAAAATACCCCACTCAGGACAGTGCTACAGCAGCAGCAGCCACTCATCTGTAATTTAATCTCCCAGGAATTAGACTTAATTTGGGTGTTGAGGAGGGATATTGGAAGTGACATCTCAAAGTGACTTCAGGAAGAAATTTCATGTTTGAGGGTTGAAGTTTTGGACCGCTGACATCAGCGGCTATCTTCTGAAGCACGTTCAGCATTAAACTTCAGAGGTTTTTGGATTTTTTTTTTTTTAAACTTTGCAAAGCTGTGCTTTTGCATACACAGACACAAAAATAAAGGAAGAGAAATGCCACCGTAAGCACCTAGAAAACTAAGCTCAAAACTCTGCGGATAACATCGGAGGCAGCTTTTGTGATCCCCAGTCTTACAAACCAGTGCAACACCTGCTATTTGAGCATTTCATGGCAGGACAATTTTGAGCCTGATTCCTGAGACTGTAATTCAAAGCACTGAGTTTTGGGGGGGGGGTATTTCATTTTGCTCTGCTACACTGCTTCACACGATGGCTTCTAAACTCAGTGTTTTGGTTAAATGTGCCTCCACTGGATGGCCCACTTTTAAAATTTATTTTCCTGTCTTCTCACACGTCGTCGGGAACATGATATAGCTCTCAGCAATGTCACTAAGTGTCATCCCAGGCCACGGCTATTTTGATTGCGGAAAAATTGCCATCCCATTCAGCCGAGCGAGGCATCCGCTGGCGCTGTGGCTGCTCCTCGCTCTCCTCTGCTGGAGGGGAGCACCCATCCTAAGCAGGGCCTCGCCTGCCTCCACCCCACCCGGGACCTCATCCGAAAGCCGCCTGTGGTCTGAGCACCGGCGTGCTGCACAAAGCAGGACTCGCCGGGTATCGCTGTCCTGAGAGAGCTGGCCTTTCACGTGGCGCGTGTTGGGTAGCCAACATCAGTTGAGTCCGTGTATGCTGTTCCTTTCGCACACACGTAGCGATATCTCAGGATCTAACTGAGGATTACGTACTTCAGGATCCAAACGGTTCCGTATAATCACCAAAAAACAGTTCGAGGCAAGCACTAATTATCGCTGAAGTCGATTCTTTTACTCTTCTTCCCGAATCGAGAAGAACAACTTTCATTTATCTGTGATCCTTCTCCATGTGCTTTCTAGTTTTCCCTGTTATTCCTTGGAGGATTATTTCTTTATTTTCCTTTTTTATTGAAAAAGCAGTGCTTGTTCATTAAAACCATCAGTGAAACCATCATCAGGGTTAATAAAAATTAGCAGGGAAGAATTGAGGAGGAGAGCCAAGGCAGCTTTACTTACCCACCACCTGCGGGAGAGAAGAGGCCTCCATATCCAGCATTATCGAGCCTTTCTCTATACACGTCCTTAACTCAAACAAGCTGTGCAGGGACAAGGTGGCCACGTGAGGTTTGCTCCATCGCTCTCCGCCTTGTTCTACCTTCTCCTCAAACTTGATCCACCTAGGAGAGGACAGAGCAAGCAGACGGTGTGAAAGCTGTTGCCCCCTTGCAGACACGCGTCTCCGAGAGCAGCGAGACAGCTGAACCATCGCGGCATACCGACAAGTTCAAGCACACGCCTTTTCCCACACGCCTCCGAGGCCACAAATCCATGATCAAGTTGCAGAGGCTTAATGAACTGGTATGTGTCAGCCGAGCGGCGATAATGCTCTGCCTGCTGGTAAACTATTGCAAATGTGGGGTAAAACATGTTATCTTTGATAGCTTTCACCAAGACTTAAGCTAACACCCCCGAGGTGATGTTTGCTCCAGGCCAAGAGTACATAGGCAGCCTCGGCGACTCAGCCGGGACCCCGTCGTTCCCCCTCCGGTTTGCGCAGCCGGTCCCTAACCCGACACTGCATCAAACCCACCACGACGACTCGACCGCCGCTTCGCCAGACCCAACGGAGAGAGAGTCGGGTAACTACATGCACACTCGAATAATCTCAAGTGAGAGGGGCCACAAAAAACATGAGGGAAAAAAAAAATCAGCATTTCTGGCAATAAGGTGACTTGTATTCATGTATTCAACTCCAGACAATAAAATCTGAAAACTTCAGCCACTGCCAAAACTCAGCAGCGCCGAATAATCCTGCCCCGTTGCCACAGGCTGGCACGAGGCAAAGGGAGGAGGAGGAGGAGAGGACACGTCCCAACCCAATCTGAAGACGTTCTTAGCAGAACAAGTGAGCCACCCAGGGAAAAGACACAAATTAAGGGGCTCGTTCCTTCCCTCCGCTCTCTAGCCGTTGCTTAATGATTTAACAAAGTAGGTCTGAAAAAACCAGAAAGCTCACTTCTAGTTGACGATTAGAGCAAAGGTTAAATCCCGTCCTGTGCAAAATACTCTTTACACCCCCAGCCCCATGTCCGAGCAGCAGCACACCTCCGCCTCCCGGCTTGCCCTGCCCTCGGCTCGGTCGGCAGGGGTGGGCGCCGGGATGGAGCCCGCGGCTCCTTCGGCGGGGCTGGAGGAGGAGAGCTACGCCAGGGCAAGGCAAGAAACCCCCCAGGCCTCGGGCCTTTACCGCGGCAGCCAGCTAGGGCTTTGGTATCAGCTCGGAGGGCAGGAGAAGCAAGGTGGTTTAATATCCCCTCGCTGCAAAGCAGAAGTGCTTTTTAAGCCTGTCTTCAGATAGTATTTTAATAGATGTGGAAAATGAAAATTCCAGTGACTAATATAAGGGGATTATTAAGACAAAAAACACAGACGTAAAGGTAAGGAAGCTCATAAATTGGTTCAAAAGAATAGAATTAACACCAAGTGAAACTACATTTAATCCTGAAAAACGTATTACTTGAGGATTAATCAATTATGCTTTTCAATTGCAATCATCTCTTGTTGAGACTTTTTTTTTTAAAAGCTGCTTTTTAACTCAAGCTAAAAGACTGAATTTGGTCTCAAATTACTAAGGTTCTATTTTGTTCCCAAAATCGAGGTGTTTCCTAGGACACCGAAGGGACTCGGGCGGCTGCAGATCCGTGACTTGCACGGGCTGTATTACCCATGCCCGAGGCGCCGATTACCCTGCAACAGCACGGAGGCTGCGAACGACAACGCGTCTGTCTTTTCAGTGAAAGTCTATTATTGACAACCATCAATATTTGCGTTCGGTTTCCTCTCCTCACTATAATCCGCAACACAAACACAACATAACAAACTTTAACTCGCAAACCTGTTGGCACTGTCCCCTGCTCTGTTCGGCGCGGTCCCCAGAGTAACTCCCGTCCTAGGGAGCGTTCGCGCCCACCCATTTCCACGGGAAGGCACCGGCAGCGAGGTGCCCTCCCGGTACCCTGAAGCAGCGTTGGATGCTGGGTTCTCTTAAGCCCCCTCTCGCAGCCTTGGCGCACACCATCTCCTACGCAAACCAACCCGAGTGCTTAGTTAAGTGACTTCTCCAAGGCCTTTGATACGGTTCCCCACGGCCTCCTCCTGGAGAACCTGATGCGTTATGGCCTGGACAAGTGGTCTGTGCGGTGGGTGAGGAATTGGCTGACGGGCCGCACCCAAAGGGTGGTGGGAAATGGCTCTTACTCAGACTGGCAACCCGTCACAAGTGGGGTCCCCCGGGGATCGATACTGGGCCCAACGCTCTTCGATATCTTCATAAGTGATCTGGACAATGGGATAGAGTGTAGCCTGATGAAGTTTGCTGATGACACCAAACTGAGTGGGGAAGCAGACGCTCTGGAAGGGAGAGCCACCCTGCAGGAAGATCTGGATAGGCTGGAAGAGTGGGCTAACAGGAACCTTATGAAGTTTAACAAGGACAAGTGTAAGGTCTTGCACCTGGGAAAACATAATCCAGGAGTGCAGCATGGACTGGGATCCACCTGGCTGGAGAGCAGCTCCGTGGAAAGGGCCCTGGGGGTCCTGGTGGGCAGGAAGCTCAACAGGAGTGAGCAGGGTGCAGTGAGCAGAATCATCTCATCCCCATGTACTGGTACCTAAAGGGGAGCTACAAAGCAGATGGAGACTCCCTTTTTACAAGGAGCCCCATGGTGAGGACAAGGGGTAACAGGTACAAGTTACTCCCAGGGAGATTCCAATGGGACACGAGGGGTAAATTTTTCCCAACGAAAACAGTCAATCATTGGAATAATCTCCCCAGGGAAGGGGTTGACTCTGCTATCTGAACGCGTTTAAGACTCTGCTGGACAGGATGCTGGGCCATCTCGTCTGGATTGTGCTGGAAAGGTCGGACCAGATGATCCTTGAGGTCCCTTCCAACCTGGGATTTTATGATTCTGTGATTATGATTCTATGAAGCTGTCCACATGGCTTTCCATACGTTTAGCCAATGCTCAACTAAAGAGCCAATGCTCTTGATGTTTGGTTAGTTTGTTTTTTTTTTTTTTTAAATCTGCTTCTGCAGAACAGCTCGCCCACAACTAGAAAGTTGCATGGGCAGCTGCTGAGCACAGGAAAAGAGTGCCGGACTTTGAGGGCGGAGGGCAGTGGAGAGGGCCAAAGAGACAGCCGGGGGGCGGATGCTGCCTGTCGCGCGAGCATGGAAGCGTACAGCTCTCGGCAGAGTTCCCCGGGTGTTATACACAACGCTGTCTGCAGCCTGGCGGCGACGCGCTCGTTCAGGGCAAAAGATTATCTCTGCTGTTATTTGAGAAAACAAACAATCAAATTACCTTCCTCATCTCTACCCCGCTCTGTTCTGGACATCTACATAGCCTTCCTGCCTGCCGGCTGGACTTCCCTTGCAGTGGCTAATAAACATCCCGTGACCACACTAGGGAAGCAGCAAGGTAGGACGTAAAAAACCACCCAGGTTCTGTTACGCCTCTCGGGCCCTGCAAACTACGCTGACGGCTCCGGCAAGGCTCTCCTGGCACCGGGGACTTCTGAATTCAGGTACCCGTCAGCATCGTTGGCTCCAAAGGGCTGAGACTCGCGAGAAGAATCTGCCAGCGGCGCACTTGGTTGCCTCCAGAAGAACGCCCGGCACTTCGAACGCGCGTCTGGGAGCCGACGGCATAGTCGGTGTATGCGTGCCGTGAAGACAGCTAGTGTCTCTGCTAACCGAGATGCAGGAGCCATCGCTTTTTTATTTTTAGAGCTTCAAAAAGGATTGTGTGAAAGGTGTGCGGATATTATAATGTGTAAAAGGGTGAAGGAGCTAAATGTACTGCCTGACAGAGCTTATGTAATAAAAAAAGACCATACCAGAAGACTGAAAAAACCTCTCCACCATCCCACAGTCTTTCATTCCTTCTCTCTGTAATCTCATGGTCTTTCTCCCATCTCCCTGCCTTGCAGAATGGCCATCCCCACACTATGCTGGACGCATCTTGGTCCCCAAATGTACCGTACTGAGCCTCAAAATAGACTGGTGGTCCCCAGCTGCTTCAGGGCTTTTCCTAGTTTGCTCTGTAGCCTGTAACTACCGCTGAAATGCAAACGCGCACGTGTCAGTGCAAGAATTTGTCCATCCGCACCCGGTAAATCGATTACGAGCGCCGACAAAACGAACAAGGAGCACCCAGTGACCCAAATCTTCAGGTTACCTTTTAACAGCAATAAACCTTCCCTTTTACTGCTCTATTTCGAATGCATTTACAGGGCTTTGCTGTGAAACCCCGTGTACACCAAGGACCTTCTTCCAAAAGGGCCCTTTATTGTGAACCACGGCCGCTCCGCAGCCTACAGCGGGTTTTCTTGTGCAAGATTAAGTCATTTCGGGAAGACACTGAAAAATCCTGAACAATCATACGGGTTTTGTTGTGCAAGATTAAGTCATTTCAGGAAGATATTGAAAAATCCTGAGCAATCATACGCTATGCAAGATCCCTATCAACAAAATAGCGTGCAAGTCAGGAGGGTGGGCCAAGTTTAGGAGTTACACAGTGCCTCAACGGGGTGCTCAAAGCATGTAATGTATACAGATGTCTTTAAAGAGAGAGAATCGTATCTACAGCTCCATCTAGCACTTCTACCAAAGACATGTGAAAACACGTAAACCCAGGAATCATTTCCCAGAGAAGAAGAAACCCTCCTTTTTTCTCTACGGCCACCCGACAGCATGAAACGTGCAGGCGTATCCCACCGTAAGGTCCTTTGCACGTCAGAGCGGAGGGCTCCTGACAAATGTCCCTCAAGAAACACAAGTGCGTTGTGGTCTGCCATGCAGGACCCAGGGCATCCTTCTTCTGACGGCTGACATTCGTGGACTCAAGGAAAACAGAGCTTCCCAATATTCATACTATAAGGAGAGACCGAAGAGACCGCTCGATAAGAAATAGCACGCTAAGGTCTGAATCGTGAAAAAGCTTTAAGAGGTTGCCATTAAAACCCCTTCCCAAAGGCCTATGCATGGACGGAGGAAAGCATAATTGGCTGTAAAAGGCAGAGGTGGGCGGTACAGATGACAAAATGCAAGTACTGAACTAATGATAAGAGGGAAGAAAACAAATAAAGGGAGAAAAGGATGACCAACAAGTAAGAAGTTAAAGAGTAAAAGGTGAAAAGTCTTTAAATAGGTTCCCCAAGTGACCGAGAAGTAAAACTAAAGATAGATAAGGGGTAAAGGGGTAGGTGGTGGAGCGGTTCATTAAATCGCAGGTAAAGGAGATTAAGGTAACCAAACAACATGGGCTAACTACGAACACAGAAGGTGCCCGTAAGACTGGAAGGTGGGGAAAGAGCTTAGCCCAGCCACAATAAAGGAAAACGAAAAGCCCCAAGTTAAGCGAGGGGGATCGGGAACAGGGGAGGTAAAGCCCCAGACGCTCTCCGGCTGGGTGAGCACCTCTTTCTAGTGGGACGTTTCAGGCCCTCGCAGCAACCAGACTGCAATTAGGGGTTTACCTTTTAAGGCAAACCCAAGAAAAATATTTTTACTGTATAAAAAAAAAAATCAAAACTTTATAAGGCTAGAGGCTAAACAGCAGCCTTTAGATCACGAATCCAATCCAACGGCTCTTTTGGTGGTGTTCAGCAATAAACTACATGTAACTTGTGTCAACCAGATCAAAAAAACACGCCAGTTTTTTTGGCATGGTTTTTTGAGCGTGGTTTTGGCATGGTTTTTTGACCAAACCAACAGCAGCATCAAAGAAACAGGCAGAGTACCTAACTAAGAAACTCAAAGCGGGCAACCCAGTCCAGCATTTAACACACACCTTGAATAACTTCCTCAAAAGAAAACACCTTGAAGTTTTTTTGCCCATTTAAAATGAATTTCATCAGTAACTCGCTAGGAGAGGGGGACAGTCAAAATTTCCCAACTTGTGGTGTGCGGCGGGGTCGGGCTCAAATCTGCTTTGGGGCAACAAAACTGAAGCTGCTTTGACCCACCTGCAGAAGCTTTATTCAGGCACCGATTTCTGACAACTCTGGCCGAGACGCTGTCTTTCTTTGCAAAGCACGAATAAGCCCATACGTCTGTTGGCTCTCCATAGGCAAACTAGTCAAATAAATCTGACACTCTATTTTTTTCTACTTTTTGTTTTAAAGGAGTATTTAAACAACTCGAATTCTCTCATTTATTAAAGAAAGGTAACTTGAACTACACAGGCTCCTTTCTGGGGATTCCCCAAGCGATCCCGTAGCAGAGATACTACCCCAACTGAATGCTACAAAGGAATTTCCCACCGGGGTCCTGGGCAGCTGCCCTTCCCTTTCGGGAAAAAAGGAAAACCAACCCACCTTGCAGTCTCCTTCCACTCCATCTCTTGCCCGTCGACGGCCAGGAGTTCATCCAGCTCTGTGAAGAGCTGCGGGGGCGCCGGGCTGTCATCTTCCTCTCCGAGGATGAAGCGGATGCGTTCGGCAGCAGGGGAGACTGCGGAGGTGAAAATACTGCGGTTAACGGCCTGAGAGATGACCAGGGACGTGCGGCTCTTCTCCTTCCCCTTCTCCCCAAAGCCATTCAGCTGTTTCTCCAGGCTGCCTTTTCCATTTGACATCCTCGTCGCTGCGGACGGAGGGGCGTGAGCGAGGGTACGTCTATCTCCCTCTCTCCCCTTCCTTGCCTCTCACTTCACTTCTGAAAAGTTCAAGCTGGGAGTAAAGTTCAGGAAAACTTGCTTCTTCCTACAGTCCTTAACTATGTTACGGCAATTTGCAGCCCTTGTAAAAAAAGCGCTATCGAGCTCAAAACCAATATGCTCTATGGTGCGTGCCCAAGGACCTTTCGTACTCTGATCAGCTGAGATCCTTCGCCCCCTTTTTTATATGACGTAAAACCAGTTTCAGCCAAACTGTTTTGGGGCTTGCTGTGACGGCATCCCATAGCTGGCTCTCCCCTCCCTGCCAAGGCGGCCGGGGCTCCCATTGGCCTGCAAGGCAGGCTGTAACCTCCCCAGACCTGCTGCTGCAAAACGCAGCAATAGGTAACAGAAAGCTTGTCTCATCTATACATGAAGAATGCGACCCAACGCATTTAGTCAGGCACCAGTGCACTGAAAAAAAACAACTCTTCCCACTGGGAAAAGACTGCTCATTTAGGCAAAAGAAACTACGTTCAACACGCGCTCTTTTGGTAGCGCAAGCAAACTTCATTTGCGTTATTAGCTCAAGAAAAATTAGCAGAAGCCCCTTCCTGGTTGAGAAACAGGAGAGACTCCAAATTAAAACCCCAAGAACATCACTGTCCACATCCCAAGACCGAAGGGCATCTCCCAAAGGCAACTGGAGCTCAGGCCACAAGAGTCACCTTGCTGGAGGACCTCCTGGGGTCTGCAGGTTTTTTTCTGACCGTATCACCTTAAAATGAAGGTGTGATCATGGGAAATTTTAAGACAGATTTCCTTTCTGCTGAATGTTTATTAGCATTAGAGTTAAACCGCAGACTATGAACTTTGAACGGTTCTGCTAAAAACTCCTTTCTTTTCAAAAGATCAGCTGGCTGGCTGTTGCAAAATAATTAATTACACCAGGTGTCCAATCACCATTGATTTTTCCAGGGTAAACAAAGTCTCAATTTGTAATGTGAAAAAAGGAACCAGTGAGAAACATGCCCTTTCCTCCCCTTCCCCCCCCCCCCTTTTTTTTTAAAAAAAGACACTTTCATAGCTTTCTTCTTAAATTATTCAGCAAAGGTTGATGGAAATTCATTTCTTCATCAGTTAGGGTGATGATGCTGTCCTAATATAAACCAGATTTCTATTGAAAGTCTATTTGCAGCCATAAACGCCCCTGCGGTTCCCCGGGCATCCAAGCACGTCGCCCCGCGCTGGCCCTGCAGCTCAGGTAGGAGGGGTACCACCACGCAGAGCCGCGCACCCGGACACCCCTGCAGCACTCGGGCCAGGACGCTGACGAGAGCACAGGCTGCTGGGCACCCTAGCACCTACCAGTTCTTTGGCTTTAAATGTTTCTAAGGAGCCACGGGTCCCTTCTTTAGCATCCCAGCCCAGCACCAGAGAAGGCAACCTCTGAAGAGGTCTTCAGAGTACTGCGCGTCCTGCTAAATGGGCTGGAAGGTGATTTCCTTCGCTCGTTAAAACGGGAGCAGGGACATCTCCACGCTCCTCCCTCCTCCTGCCACGAAGCCCTCAGCAGCCTTGCCTTTCATCGCAGAAGCACAACCCCATTAAGGAAATCTATAAAAGCCCTGACCATCCCTTGGTACAGAGCAGAACGGCTCAGCCTCTCTACCTGCCGGCGAGGTGTAGCAATCTTCCAACACCACCACCGGGTCTGCAGAGCTGCAGCCCACCGAGGCACCGCAACCTGGTGCTGGTCTGTATCTGCTTCCAGAAATCCCCATCTGCTGTCCCCCAGCATTTTCACCTCCCTGAGACGTGGCCCCTACCGCTCTTCCCCGTAGCCCTGCGTAGCGCAGCCCTTGCCAATCCCCAACACGAATAGTTAACTGCGCACCCACCCCGCTGACTGCGTATCACCGCTCCTTTCCCAAGCTCATCGTTTCAAGGGTACCGTTTCGTTACCGTGGTCGCCTTAACCACGACTGTCTCCGAACACGGGCGACAGCAGCCCTCCAACGCAGACCAACCGCTCTGCGCCTCTGCCACCGCATCACGGAAGCCACGCGCTGCCCGTCGCGCGGCAAAATTCCCAGACTGGCTACGCAAAGGCTTTCCCATCAGTCCTTCCTTCGGGAAAATCCATCACTTCCCACAAAAACAAAAGCTTTCCTTTGATATGCTCCTAACAGGAGAGAAAAATATCACTGAGCTGAATTTACAGGCATTTAGTTATAGAAAAATACACATTAACCCGCTTGGTAATTAGCACTCTCATACAACCACTAGTTCCTGCAGAATTTATCTTTTTTCTCAGCTATATTTCTCAGAATCAGTGAGGTGCATAATGAGTATTTGATTATGTGACTCGGATGGAACAGACACACTTTGCAGAACAGTTCCAAAATACATCTGGAAACACGTAACCTTACGCATGAAAATTGGCCTCGCAATTATAAAAGCAATTTGGACTAAAAATCTGCATCTAAAACACATTTAAACCAAACATTAGTATAAATAATTAAGATTATCCTATTCTAAAAACGCAATTAGGCCTAACGCTTGAGCTCATCTTTCCACAGTCGGCCCAGCAGCTTGTGCGGAAACCAGCGCACCCCAGCACCAGGAGGCGGATCTGTCTCGCACGTGCTTCGGGGCCGAGATCTCTCACTAGGCATACCTAGGAAAAAATACCAAACCAAAGGTTCAGCTAAGGCTTCTAAATACAGAGAATTAAAAGATGACGCCTGGCCAAAAGAACACAAGACAGCTTATCGCAGGAGCCCGCAAACTTCCATCATCTACTTTCTCGTCTTCCCTCAACGGGTTTGAAGCCAGGTGAAGACCACCACCGTCAAGCGGTTGCCACTCTCCAGCCGTTGGGTGGTTTCACGGCGGTGGAAAGGGCCTGGGGAATTTACGCTGGACGACTGCAGCTCGTGGCGGATGGTGTCTGAACGCTGCTGTCGTCCTCCAGATGAAGAGCAAGCCCTGCTGGCAGCGTCCCCGTCACACGCATGTTCCATCATCTTCCCTCTCAATCTCCACTAATGACTCTCAATATACTTTTATATTCTGAACAGAATTTAAATATCACAGCTAGAAAAGCAGTACAATAAATTTACATCCTATCGCTTCAAAAAGCAACGTGGAGCACAGCAAGCAGTCAGTGTAAGAGAAGTGGCTGCCGAGCTTCTAGGGCTGCTGAAGGCATCGCTTGCAGCCGACGGGCAAACGCCCTCTTTTCAGTCATTCTGAAGTGGTTTTATTACATGCAAGTGTGACCCCGATACTCGATCCCATAACGCGGTAATTCCACAAGCACCTACATCATTTTGCTCGCTGAACTGGAGCAGGAGAGGGATTGCAGAAGTGTTCCCACCAAACCCAGACAGGCATCATACATCGCCCCTTCTTCTTCTTCTTTCTTTTGTTTTTGCTAATTTCCCATTAGCTGCATTTAGCACAGACGATAAGGTTCAAAATCCAATTAAGGCATTTGCTGGGTCACAGGTCTCCTATGGCTTGCTTTACCACATGTTCTTTATTGCGATTTTGTAGGTTAATGGGCCGTTTATGGGTTGTTTATGCGCTCTCTTTAGCAAGGAGAACATATTTTCATCTTAATCTCCGGAGCGAACACTGTGTGCTCAGCGCGGGGCGGACAGCTGAGTATCAGGCTTGAGAACCGGCGAGCAATTAACCCAGGGGGTGAACTCTGCAGACCTCCCCCCGCCCGACCTTTGAGCACCAGCCCCGCCAGCCTGCCCCAGCCTTGACCATCACCCTTCCCTTCTACCTAATCCGCCCAGTTGAGGAGCTGCTGGAACCAGCGCCATTAACGACAGGATCAGCTGCCGCTAAGTCTTTTTAATGTTATTTTCCTTCATTCAAGAAACAACATGATGATCAACAGACATATGTAGCAGAGAAAACGCTAATCCACAGATTTAGATGGCTAGGATTATATTTTTCTCCTGAATGGGAGAGGAATTAAGGTATTAATTGCAGATGGCAAAATGCTGCAACGCAACATTTGAACAGAGGCATTGCCATCCGTGACACCTCTTACCCCCGCTTTTCCCTTCCCTGTTCTTGCGTTCGGCCGCAAGCGGTCCGTGAGGCGGCTTATAAAATACATCCCTTGCAGAAGAGCACGAACACATCAGCAGTTTCTCCTAGTTCAGTTCAGGCCAATTACGAGTACAACGCATACCCTCGGGTTCCCAACGGCAAAATCAATCTCCATCAACAGGGAGGAATCTCAGGGAGCTCAGAAATAGAGAGAGACACATTCTAGCACGACAACCTCCCATCAGCCACAGATGAACTTCCCAGCCCGACGTCAGTCCCGCTCCTGCTGGCTCTGCCGGGAGCCCTCCCTCGCCGCCCGGCACGCCGCCAGAGCGGGCGCGGTGCCTGCGGTGCTCCCTGTGGAAATGCCGGGGGGCTTCGTGGTACCGGCAAGTATCCTAAAGTCACCTCCTGCTTCAGTGCCAAGTTACAAGCGCCTCGCTTGTCCTGGGTGTAGCCCGGCTCTCCAGGTGTACGACGCTGCCTTGGGATGGGGGGACGGGGGGACTCATTTGGGTTGATGGACAAGTAAAACAGCCTCTTCTCCAATCAGCCAACATGATTTTCCTCCTGTTTGTTCAGCTTGCTGTCACCAGTGACACTTCTAAACGCCCTTGGGACCTGCACCTGGGTCAACTGCTTCCTCCATTCAAGGCCAAAGAGACCATCTAACATCACCTTCTCCGTTACTCGGAGCACATCAGCAGCTACAAAAATCCTCAGGAGACCTGGTGTAAATCCTTCCTCAAAGCCTGTGGTAACATTATCAAGGAAGGCTATTTGTCAAACGTGCTTTCCAAAGACGCTTATTAAAATAGGACATGATTATACTCCCATTAATTTCTGGGGTTGCCCTCACGCAGCCAAAACTCGGTTCAAATCCGTCTGAAGTCAGAGCGAGCTAGTTCAGCGAAACACCTGCGCAGACGCTTTTATCAGATCTTAAGTCATTTTCTTTCTAGTTTAGCTGACTTCACTTCCAAAATTAATCCATTACCCAATCCAATTTTAATTGTGTGTTAATGTCGATACAGACCTTACGCAGTTTAACCATCGCCCTTATGATTTATACCTTTGGTCAACTGCCATTCATCTTCCTGACCGTTCTTGCCCAGACAAGCCCCAGAGTTTGAGCGTTGTTAGTTGCAGTCGAAGGCACTATCTGGGAGCAAGTTCTACTAAGGATAACCGCTGACAAACCCCCGTGCTCCAGTCGGCATCACCGACGAGAGCAGCAATCCAGGCGGTTTTACTATTCTCATCCCTCTGATAGCAACAACCCCTTCTCTATCTAGCCTTCGTGCCTTGCAGATCACGGACAGCGAAACACAAGCACAGAGCTCTGCAGACTACGGACAGTGCAAAACCGCTCCTAAGGACGGGAGACTAGGAAAAAAATGCAGCTCCCTTGAATTTTGATTCTCCCTTCGTACAACTTCCAGCTGCAGGGCAGACTGTGGACGCTTCCTATCTCCCCTTGATCCCCTTTCACAACAGGGATGTCATCAGAGCAGCAGTAACTGGGACCAGTGCTGATTACACATCGCTGATAAGACCAGGATTCACGCGATCTTGATTTCGCAGTGAGATTCTTGCTCTGCACCTACCTGGCTTGATTACTATAGGCAAGAGCTATAGTTGGGTTACTCAGTTTGGCAAAAATTGCGGAGGAAAGGTTCTGAATCAAGACCAGGGTAAGATCTGACAGCGAGAACGTGAGATGAGACTTAAGAGCACCAACTAAAAGCGAGCAGGGATGGCTTTTACAGCTCACAGTTTTACCAGCTTCCTTGAAAGACTAACTCAAACGGAGTCACGCCTAAAACCAGGAGTCACTAAAAATCAAACTCTCCGTGCTGCTCTCGCACCTTTACGGGTAGGAACCACTATTCCCATTACGGGAGAGGTAACGGTCACATTAGGCAATACCAATTGCTGCAGAAGGAGCCAGGCGAGAACCCATTGCCCGATTCCCCAAGTGCTCTATCAAGCGAAGGCATCCTTGAGCCCCACGGAAGAAGTCAACTGCCCCAAGATCTACAGGGGACATCTGCTTCACAGGAACGCTTGCACCTGAAAACGCTGCTCAGCGACCGCACGTCGGGCCTTGCCCAGGGTCTCGCGCAAACCACCTCTGGATGATCAACTCCCCAGCTAATCGCCTCAGCAAGCGTGAGAATTTCTTTTTTCCTTATTTTGTTTCTCTCCTTATGAACGATTACTTTCTGACCCTGCACTCGGTGCTGGCTGGCTGGAAGGCAGATTAGACGTGTCCACAGGCTGGACTTGGCAGCCTGCAGGAACACTCACCACGCTACCCAGATCCCAGCCCATTTCTTTCACGACTACGGGGTAGAAAAGCAGAGAATGCTATTCAAGCTGCTTGATCCATCTTGAAGCAAACATCCCCCGTCCCTTGATCGTGACCCTTTCCAGCACACAATGAATAGCACTGACTGCCTCCGGAATAATCCATTTTTTGCTGGACTATTGTACTGCATGATCGTACACGTTCTACTGTAAGCTCCTCTGCAGCATGTGGCATATATTAAGTCTTTGATCTGCAAAAAATCTTCAGTATTAGACAAATGCTTACTAATAACGTGTTCTCTCAAGTGCCAGAAGAACGGCAGCTTTTACGTAACGATCTGCGGAGAGTTCTCAGCTCCCTTTGACTTTGGTGCTGTTGAGATCACCTACAAGAGTTTTGTCTACAGATATTTTATTGAAACGTTCCTTGGGAGATACAGGGAGGGAAAAAAGACCCTTCTTCCAAAAATGTCTCAAATCAAGTCACCTGGAGCAGACAGCTCACGTGGACAAGGTGTGCAATGTGGACAATCGGTCTGGCCACCTTTTAAACAAAACCAGCATCATCTAAGGAAACAGTCAGTCAGCCTTGGCGTAAAAGGCACTGCCGATAAAAGACGACAGACTGCTAATTCCAACCACACTGTTACGATAGAGAGACCGCTGCATGCTATACCTCAAGTCTAATTACGAACTTTTCCCCACGCTGTTCCACTCGAGAGAGACTGCCAATAACTGTCTTCAAAAATTGCCTGGTTTTTCAGCTGCAGACAACAACAATAATATCTATAGAACACGTCAGGAGCAGAGGCAGCTGCATATTCCAGATGAAATGCATTATTGATAGCCTCCCACAGATACACGATTAGCAAGTCGAGCCAGACTGAATATTTAATGTATTAACAACGCCAGTCTCTGCCGGCTCAAATCAGTGCAAGGCTCCGCTGCTTCCAAGGGTGCGGAATCGGGCGTACGTGGACCACGCAATTCTCCGTGGGTGTGCCGTAGCTAGATGCTCAGCAGCAGCGACTAGCTTCCAAACTGCTAGAAAAACAGGAATTTTCTCTATCACTTTTTTTTTTAATTGTCTAGATTGGCCGAGTGCCGTTTGTGATGACACCAACGGCAGTGACGCCTCTGACACTTATTTTTACTAAACAACTAGCCCGTGCTGCTGTACGGTAGCCTGCGCCCTGTAACAAACCATACTGCCCTGGCATGACACAAGCTACCTGACAAGCAATTCACTACAAAATACGGCTAACGACGGTATTTTTTGACTAGCCCTGGAGGTCAGCCATCTTACTTCAAGTTGTGTGAAACCGCTACAGCAGCACATTTTTAAGGAGTTCTTAGTGAGCGGTTGCCAAAAAAGACTTTAATAAAGGAAAAGCAGCATCTAGAGAAAGCCTGGCTTTTTTCTGAGCTTTGTACCGTCTCCCCCCGTCACACAGACACGGGACGCTGCCTGGCATCACACCTCCCTTGGACCTGAGTAACAGTCAAGTCTCCAGTGAAACCATTTAGCAGCACAGTGGCTGCCATACATAACCAAGTTCAAAAATTGCTCCCTAACTCTCAGTGGTTTTCTTTTTCTTTGGCTTTTCTCTGTTTTCCTTTTTAAGGCAGCATGGCTTTCACGGTCTCTTGCAGAGACGCATGCTGTTTACCTCTCCGGAATCCCGCTGGGGTCCTATTCTAGTACCTTAAACATCTTAATCACATTAGTGACCGCGGACAACCCCCCGCCGTACTTCCACCGGCATCGACAGCGCAACGCGGGCACAAAGCAACCGCTCGGCATAAGCCAGCGCAAGAGAAAATTCCCGTTCCTCTGGCGAGCAAAAAAAGATACCGTTTGCTTTTCCAACACTGTAACGCGGCTCCCTCCAAGACAATTTTAAAGCTGTTTTGATGCGAGGCAGTCCCTGAACAATATTGTCATTTCCTTGCATCAGCTACGAGCCCTCCTGCCAAACCATTAATTCAGTTTACTGCTGATCATTTACCTGGGCCCCCTTTTTTAGGTAAAGGTGGGAGTACAGTGACATTTTTAAGGACACAGCTCTACCAACTCTGGGCTCTTTTTCTGAATTCGAGCTTCCACGCAGTGACAAGAAGAAAGCTCCCTTCCCTCTCTGCGCTTTAAAACCAGCCCTCCGGCTCCAATAGACAATTTATGCCTATTAAGCTCTTCTCACAAGCAGGGTTTCATCATTTGTCTGTCTGTCCCGTTCAATCCATCTCCACAGCAGCTCTGACCATTTCAGCACTTCTTCAGCGAGGGCTCGACAGAAGAGACCGGCCCGCAGAGGGGGGAAGCCAAGCGCAAGCGTGCGAGGATTTTCATTTTCCATTCCCGTAGCTTCAGTGCGTGCCGAGCCCTTTGTCCCATCTGCTTTTCAGCCAGCGTCTCCGGCTGAAACGGAGCCCATCTCTGTTGCCAAGCAGGATTTCAAGGAGTACTGAATGTCTCTGGCATCCAACGCTTTTTGCTTTCAACTCTTTTCATTCTGACCCCTCTGTTTTAAAAGTTGCCAAATACCTCGTCCGCTTCAGGCACGGAGCGAAAAGCGCATTATTATTCCTTACAGTCGTTGCAGGAGACCAACTGGTGCACGAGAGCAAAACGCACGCGCTGAAAGGGTTCTGCAGGTTGTTCTGTCTTCACCACCACCTGCCCCGCTTCAACCACCCCGTAGGAGAGAGATGCTGCCATCAGCCATGAGGCTCAAAGGCACAAATTACGGCAGGGGGAGAGGAAGGAGGGAGAGCTAAATGAATCAGGTCTGGTTTTTCCAGTGCCTTGCACACAGGACCATTATTTACGAAATGGGCATCGATGGCTGGGTCCCATCCCAACGGTTTCACTGGCACAGGTGGAAGAGGCAGGATGAAGTGCCCTGAATCTCATTTTCAAGGCTGACAAATACTTCTTCAGCATCCGTAATGTGACCTTCTTTCCGCTGCCAAGTGTAAAAATGATCAAAGGCAGTGTTTGTTACTAGGCGTTGTTTTGAGCGGCAATGAATACAGCTCTCCTCCTTGGGTTGGGTAAGTACAGCAAAGGGGCACCGCAGCGGCTGACGGAGGGAAAACGGAGATCCGACTAAACGCGAAGAGGTGTCTGTGAGTGATGTAGCTAGAACCGGTCCTCACCAGAGCTGGTGGTGGATGTGGAAGGCACTCCCTTGCTCCCCGGGACGGAGGTGAGGGATACGCGTTGGCTGTTCTGGCAAATGCGCATCTCCACGCCATAAGCGCTAGTGTGTGAATTTGGCAGCCTGAATCCATTGGGAGCTTAGGAGCCCACCTCATCTCGAATATCAGCAGGACAAGGCGCCAACCTCCTTTGAGATGCTTTGAAAAAGCTCAGCTTTTCTTTCTTTCCATTACCTTCTGAAAAGCTTCATTCAGTGACGAACCGCCCTTGCGGCTCTGAAAGGTTAACAGCCACTTATCTAAAAAGCTGCAAAGCCGTGGTGAGAATCCAGACAAAGCTTTCATTGACTTGGAGAGCAGCAGGATTTGGCCTGAGAGCGCGGTTACGAAACCACGCGTTTGGATGCTGGTTTTCCTCCGATTTCCCTGCTGCAGCAAGTTCCATCCAGCAGATCCATCTCTTCAGACCTGCACTTTGGGTGACCGCGTTTATTCTCTACTTTAAATCCTGATAAAAGCCCGTCCTCAGCACTTCCCTCACTTGGCATCCCTGGACATGTTATGATCATCCTGATGAAACTGTCACCGTCTGTTAGTAGTGTGGCAAAGCAAAGCTTTTGGTGGATAAATCACTTCTCTGAGGGCATTTTCTTTTTCTCTCTGAGTCAAAGCAATTCAGAAAAGGGCTCTTGCAATGCTATTTCAGTAGCAGAAAGACCCTATTGAGATACGGACACAATAACCAGTTTCGTTCCTGCCTTTAAAAATTAACCACCATGAACTTGGGGCTCGGAGTGGCTCCCGGCTGCCAGCAGCACGCTCCTTCCAACTGGCTTCCCAGAAAGAAACTCCTGATTCAACTTGTTCTCAAAAGCCTGGTGACATTTCTGCAGCTCTTGCTCGTCACCGGTTTCCCCTTGCAACAGCAAGTCGAGTTCAAGCTTCTGCCTCCTTTTTACTCTTAGCTTCACGGGCTCGGCCCCCGCCTCCTCCACGAGCACTAAACCTCCACAAGACACGATCGTGCTGGAAAAAACCAGGCTCGTCGGTTCACGGACAAGGTCTGCGCCTTCAGATGTGCCCCACTACTCCGGAGCAGAACCCAGACAGACCAAGACCTGCAAACCCGTCCCTCTGTGTAAGAAAAACTCGGTTGCTCGGCACCCCTTGCACAGCGAACTTGAAAGGTCGCGTAGTTAGAGCGACTGCTGACAAGCGGCGCGCGGGGGTCCGGATTTTGAGCTGTTTGATGTAAGCTCCCAAATGGCAGATGATCTCTCATTAGCGGGAGGAAGGCAGGTAAACCGGCAAGGTATCACACAGCAGGCGGTTCAGCAAATGTCAACAGCAAAACCAGCTGTTGGAGAAAGGCAAATGAGTTGAGATAAAACAAGTTTGTAAAGAAAAAAATTAAAAAAAAAATATCAAGAGAAGGCCAACGAAATGTCCCTGAAGAGCGATGCCAGGCTAGCAATGTCTGCCTTCCTCGGCTGCACGTCAGCTGCCCAGATTTTGTGGTTAACCTTGGCGTCTCCCGCGCAGAAGAGGCGAGAGCTCTTCTCATCAGACGCCGAAGCACGAGAAGGAAAACGGACTCAATAGCTTCAGTGGATTTGCTAAGGGCTCACCTCTACTGGAAGGCGGTTTTACTGCTTTAAGCGAATTTCTGTAATTCAATCAACCAAATATTAAGTATAAAATATTTCCACTTTTGGGAAATGAATACAACTAGGATCTATACTAGTAAAATTGTGTGCAAAAAAAAAAAACCCAGACCATTATCCGATGTATTTATACAGTAAAACTAAGCGTAGGCCAGCTTTCAGTAAGTGACGGGACTGTAATTAAGATCAATCTGCTCAGGAAAAGGACAGTGCCAAACTGAGGAAGGAAGCAAGCTAGTTCAAACAAACCTCGCTTTTTTTTCTCACTGAAAAATGAGAAATTTGGTATCTAGAGACGCGTTTGGAGACTACTTATGGAATGCAAAGCGAGCCACATGGAGAGATACTGTTACTGCAACAACAGAGGCTCAAAAGCAGTAAGGAAGCACAAATATACAGAATTAAGGAGGCAAAGCCCCACTTCGCTGCACCATTTAAGAACGTCTTAGTCCGACAGGAGCCTAGGTCAAAGCAAAACTAGCAAACGTGAAACGTAAGGAAGATTCAACCAAAAACTGGAGAAGAGGTGCACAAGGCATACAAGGCAAATGAATTCTTTCAGAACATTCGCAGCAGGAGCTGAGAGCGGGTGGGGGAACCGGACCACCTCGGAGTGAGACAGCCAATAAGAGGATTAAAGAGTTTGCAGAAAAGCAAACCAGCTTCTTCGTGTGAAACTTCACCACGTAGGTGGGTGGAAAGACACTTAACCTTTTTCAAAGGGCAGCGTGTGAGGCGGCTCGGACACGAAGGGGGCTGCAGAAGGAGGAGGAAAAGACAGAGCTGAACGCAGCAGTAAGTGGCCAAGACCCCTTGGGCTCACAGCTCACAAGACCCTCTCCAGCCCCAAGGTTTTAGCGAGGTCTGCAACATTTGGGACAGCCCGAAACCAAAGAAAACAATCATCAATCCATGAAATCACCAGGAACTGGCACCCAACTGATTTAACACGCTTGACCACGGGATACCACCTACCGCAGCAGAAAGAAACATATTATTTGATCTGATTTCCATTTCTTTCTAGACTCCAGGTACTGCCCTTTGGAGGTTTCCTACCACTGTTCAACCACGGCGCGGTTTCAAAAAGCGCACAAGGTTAGCATGCCTTTATTTTCCTTCCACTGCTAAAAAAGCAGCGATCTGAGCTGCCACAGCCTGTTTGGGCTTACGCAGACCGGGGTTGCTGCAGTTAAAAACAAAACCATTAGCAGAGTTCTCGGAACCAAAGTGCTACTTAAGCAGATTTTTTTTTCTTTTTTTTGAGCTCCTAAATGCAACTTTAGCAATTATTGGTTTATGTAATTGCCTAACGTTTAATGTTTACAGCAACATTTTACAACTAATTTACATGTAGTTCACTAACTGCTTTAGGGTTAATTGGTCTTTTGTCGTGCATTAAGTAGCTTGTTAATTATTAGACAGTTGGGAGGAAAAAACGAGCCGGAGGTCAGTTTGAGGATGGTTTGGACTGAACAGAACGGCTGCTTGTCATGAGCAAAATGCACGGGGGGATTTCTGCCTAAGCATTGACCTTCCTAATGGTCAACGCCACGTTTAGCCCCAGAGCAGGCCAGCCGTGAGCCAAGGGTGTATTTTACAGGATCACGCCGTCTCCTTTGTTCTGCCTACGAGGAGGAGGATACGACAGGACTCGTTGACTGCCTTCAGTGCTTCCAGCATGTGCACGTGAGGGACAGATGAAACCACAGAAGAGAGAAGCTGCGATTCCTCGTGCTTGGCATGAAGAACCTAACAGGGAAAACTGACATTTTTAAACACACTTCAGACAAAATGGGTGGAACAAGGGACGCAAGGAGGATCCAGAGGGATGTTGCCCTGGGCCATCCCTGGACGAGCAAAATCAAGCACCCACGTTTCCCAGTTTCGTGATTAGAGCACACCCAGGCCACATCTCAGTATCGTATTGTGGCACGAATAATTTTGTACCATGTGCTAAAAGGGAGCCCCAGGACATCTAAGAACTCTCTGCTCTGAGCACTGTCAGCCCCGATGCATCCAAAGAGAGCAGAATGATTTGAGAGAAAAAGAAGAAAAAAATCAGTGTGCCTCCTTGGGGCTCTATTCCACCTGCACTTCTGTCTAACAAAAGAGTGCTTTGGACGTGATATCGTAACTTAGAAACCAACATTAATAACTTAATTACCAAGTTGGCCCTGCTTTGAGCAGAGGTTTGGACCTGATGACCTCCATTGGAGCCGTCCAACGTAATGCATTCTGTTCCATTAGTGAACTCCACGTATAGCTGATCTCTGCTCTGGGTATCACATCTGCTGCCCAAACGTGAGCGCTTGGCCAGGTTTTCAGAACAACTTTTAGTAATGAAGAGAGACTGGAAACCCCATGCTGGTTTTAATGATCTGCTTGGCATCATGGTCTGGAAGTTGAGATCAGGAACTAAAATAACCAAAAGCCAACTCTGTATATTAGAAGCATTCGCAAAAAACCACATCCAACTTGAAAAATTTATGTGCTGTCTTTGCCGTGCAAAGCATTCCCAAGGCTTCTTCTCACAAAGTGCTCCAGCTCCAACTTCTCGGGCTTTTAGTGAGATGGACCTACTCTTAACCACGTGTCCTGCGGCAGCCCAGAGCGTTTCACCGAGGAGCCCACACCCAAGTTAGTGGGGACGCCGCACAGACTCACACCCAAGCAGGAGACACCGGGAGCAATGAAAGCAAGGCTGGAGGCTTGCGTTCAAAATGCATTAGAGAAATCCCATACATTTCTCGCATGGCCGTTCTTGTTCAGAACTGAAGTCACCTTTATCGGGTACATCTTGACTGGAGCTATTACAACCTGAACTCCATGAAAGATTTTTTTTTTCAGGACCCTCTATGCTAACTAACCCTCAAGAGCAGCCAGAGGAAAACAGCAGAACAACTCCAAACCAACACTGCTTCCTCTGCGTTCGGGGAATTGACCTTGACCAACTCAACACGGAATCAAACTCTACCTGTACCGTTTAAATCCCCCACCAAGCACAAAAAAGTGGCCTCATCTGCAAAAGCACTGAGCACCCAGAAGCACCGTTGGCCTTAAGGACTGTTCAGGACTTAAGGAAAAAAAAAACCCCAAGGAAGGGGGAACAGAACAAATCAGCCAGGTACTACTAATAATCTTTTCAACGACTTGGGATGGAAAGGGCAAACCAGAAATGAGCAGGGCTTTCCAAAACGTATCCCATCAAAACAACATTTCCTCAAACGTAAATCGCTTTCCAAGTACTGATCTCCTTAGAGTCGTTAAATGCTATCTTTATTTCTTTTTAATTGGTCCCGCTGCATTTTCAATTGCTTTTGGAAAGTATAATAGAAGTATATAAACACGATGTGTTGAAGCACTGAACTGTTAAAACATGGGAATTAAACTTAACAACTCTGTAGTTTTACTGTTGCTCAAATTTCATTACTGAGAAATAAGGAATGTACTTGGCTTTTTTTTTTAAAAAAAAATACTCAATTATTAAGAAAGTCCTAGTGTGTGGCAAGTTTCTGCAAATGATTAATTATCGTAACTCAGCAAGGGGTGCTGCGGCTTTCCTTCTGACCCCAGGAACACGCACGCGCGCCGGGGGGGTTTAAGAGTAGCGACAGGGAAACCTCACCCTTCCTGAGCTTGAACGCTTTCTTGCTCCCAGCGCTTCAGCCACTCGTTCCCCCTTCCCTGCTGGGACGAGTGGTCTCTGCTGGGACCAGCCCGTTTTGCACATTCAGCTTAGCGTACGTCCGCGAAACCAGTTAGATGGCCACGAAACCAGTTAGATGGCCATGAAACCAGTTAGATGGCCAAAACGTCGAGGGCAGGCGTTGCTGCCGGGAAGGTAAAAAGGAGCCGAGGTGCGACGGGAGCTTCGTACAGGAGACGTGCCCCCAACAGAAATGCGAAGTTGAAGTTACGAACGGCCCAGCAGAAGCGCGCCGTGCAGCGAAGCGACCTCGGGCTGCGCAGTCGAAAGTTCAGAGCCCGGCAGCTGGGCAGGGCTCGGTTAATACCGATATTCAAAGGGCCCTGTCCCGGTGCCAAGCGCGCAGTTCGTATGACAAGGGTCGCTTTGTCTCGCATCCCCCTCCACCTCCCAGCACATGGGAAACTTCAGAAATTCCCTTGCCGAGGAGAACAACTAAGCTGAGTAACTTGGAATTACAGGCTTTCAAGGTTAGTTCGCCGCGGGAGCCAAGACATATTTCCAGTGCTTCTCAGGACTGAAAACAACCGTCTACTTTTAATGACTTGCCTTTTATCTTTAATAAGGGATTAGGAGTTATTTTTCCAGCTAATACCTTAAAATCCAGATAATCATAAAAGCAATCAGTAATACCCAATATATGTTAATTACTCATTTTCTTCTCGTCTCTCGTTGGCGTGCTGTCACTCATGTACATTAATTTGTCTGTAATAAGGCTGCAAATCAAAATCAACAAAAGGCCTCAGGTCCTCTGGGGAGTCACAGGTTTAGACTTGGGGGATAACAACAGGTTACATCCACGACGACAGCGAAGAAAACAACATTCTGGCCAAAGACGCGCTGAACCATCCAACCAGGCATTTACCTGCGCCCGGACCCGCTGCCTTCCCGCAGTGGGCAAACCAAGCAGGAGGCTGCTGTACGAGAAGCTAACGAGGCACCGGACAAACTTTTCAGCTAGATGGCTGTTTCTGTCCAGCCAAAACCGAACTCCACTTCATTGCTTGGTTCTTTACTTTCCTCTTCATATCCCTGCGGCGTGCACGAAGATCACAATGGCGTGGTTGTCCTACGTCCAGCTCAAGTTCTAGTCAATCCCTGCTCCTTATGCTCCGGCCAGGGCAGGAAACGTGCAGGTGAGTCCCTGACGTGGATCGGGACTTTGGATGCAGGCTCAGTCGCTCCCGGCGAAGATCAAAATACCTGAGAGGCTTCAGCTATGAAATTCAAAGGCCTTTCTACAGCACACGTGCAAGCAGGCTTTCACAAAGCTTAGACTTTTGGGTAGTTTGGGCAAATTTTCACCCGGGCCGTGACTGGCAGACACAGCCAACTGTTTCCATTTCAAGTGTCTGATGTAAGACACAGACGGGATCTGGTTTCCAGAGATAAGGATCACTGGAATTTTTCTTCTTAGGTTCTCTGAAACCTTTTCTAGAATTTTAAACAGAAACGTATCCCTGCTTTCCTTCCTCCTCCTCTTCCCCAGAAGAAATGTGAGCTCAAGGTAGATACCTAAATGGAAAATTCAAGTCCTAACAATTACATTTTGGCAAAGACGCAAGCAAGGACCTTAGACTCTCCGTTTTAACTGTCTATGTGCTATCGTACAACTCTAAGAAAAGAGTTAAGAAACTGTTTTAGTGCAACGTTTCATGTATAGGTGTGATGTGAGTAATCTACCACCCATATGCTTCAATATTCGGATCGCCTTTGCTATGACGTTATGATCCGGTTGAGTTTATTTTTAACGGCCCTGTAAGTATCTGACTCCAAGGCTTCCCCGGTCACAGAAGCGTACTGCACTAGCAATTCCTAGTTCACTGGATGCTGTGAATTTGGAGAATTTCCTGAAGATGATTTGGGCAGCAAGGGGAAAAATGCAGTAGCAAGCACGGCCGTACCTACTTGTGATTACATACAGCACTTACGTTCTGCCCTCTCTGCAGTAATTGCTTCAATTGCCCGAGTCCCCACTACCTTAAAACTGGCTGCTTTCGTCAGCTTGCTTCACTATTCGAAAACCACACCTGACGTAACTTGTGGGGAGGGAAACAGCAAACCATGCCCTTCCAAATATTAATTCGTACTGCCCTGAAATTTACACTCTGAAAACTGAAGCACCCAGTGAACTTGGGACAGAATTTTTGGAGAGGTCATCAGTAATGGCTTTAAAAGTCAACATAGATGAGACTGCCAGCATCCACTTTTTCTACCCTACAGCAGCGATAAAGCCTTATCAGAAAGAAACGCCTAAAAACAGACCTCTGACAACCTTTGCCTTGGACTTCTTTGGCCTTACAGCATCCCTAAGAGCACCGACCAGGTGAGAGGCTTAGCCAGTGACTCGTACCACGGTTACCAACACATGCGCTACCCACCTCCACGGGCAACAAGTTCTGATGGGCTGGGTTTAGGCGTCATGCGCCTGACCAATATCGGCAAGTCCCCAGCCCAGGAGTTTAATAAAATACCGAGGAGTAGCAACTGCACACCGAGCGCACACATAACCTCTGTGCTACCCAGAAATGAGCTTCGTTAGCTGTACATCAAAAGGAAACCCTCTCCATCATATTTACGGATGTTTTCATGTCAATGCATCTTTCGGTTTCAAGACTATAGTATCTGAAGTCCCAGCTCTCCTGAGAACGCGCACAACCCGTAGAACTGATTTCCTGATACCTCCCAACACCTCTCCCCGTCATCTCTGGAGTCGGCACTCACATAACACGGGGAATCATCTGGTTCTTAGCTCTGTGAATAGCGGCTCTGCCTGCAGCAGTGACCGCGGCCAGGGCAGCACCCCGGGCCACCTAACACTGGGCGCGTCTCCTCTCCGGAGCACGACGCGCCGACGCCTGCTTGTGCCCGGCCAGCGCAAGCCAGCAACTGCAGCATCCCAGGAGCCCGCGCGAGATAGCGGCACCCGCTGCTTTTCAAGCGAGAACAACCAAGTCATCAGCTGGCTCTTGCAGGAAAAGTACGGAGACGTGGCCCTCCTCTGCAGTAATTACGCTGTTGATATATACACGCAGATGAAAGGAAGCAAAACCAGCTCCTGTTTCCAAATGCAGGCGACTACCCTCGTACAAAACACAATTAAGCTGTCAGTTCCTTCAAACCCCAGTCACAGCCTTCAACACAGCCCTGGTTTTCCACAGACGACAACTCCACACGTTCGTTTTAGCTTGCCTAAACAGAACTTGCTTTTAAAACATATCTAATGATCTCGGTCTTACCAATTCATCTTATACTTTAGCATAGTTATCTCCCCTTAGCTCCTGCCCATAGCTGCTACATCAGCCGCCTGCATGACGACCAGACAGTTTCCCACTATTACGGAGCCACGGCATGCCGATCCTCCCCTCTTGCCCGGTGTTTTCCACAACACAAGGAACACCGTTCAGCACCGGGCCCAAAATTAATTCATCTCCTATGGAGTTAAGGATGAGCAAAAGTGGAATGTACAGGGGGAGGGAGAAGAAGTTGCAGGTTTTTAAATCTGTTTGTTTGTTTGTCCATGTCCTAGAGCTTGATGGTAAGAAAGCAACTCAATATTTATCTGTGTCCTCTTCTTGGAAGTTAATTACGTTTTTAAGCAGCGCATGTGATTTTAGGGACAGGTATGAAAACCAGAAGCGATTTTCAGAGCGTTGAAAAGCTTGCTGGACTTCTGACCTTCCCCTTTCATTTCCAAGAACTGTAGGAAACCCCTGGAGAATGACAACAGTCTTCATACAGTCTTCTCCTCTTCTGAAGACATGGACGTCAGGTTATTCCTCTTCATATTCCATTTGGCAATAGGGTAGGCAAGAAGAACTGCACCTTGGAAGTGATGGAAGCAGTAGACCCTCACACGACAAGAATTCAACCCCAGCAAGTTGGAGAATGATTTTTTTCCCGCATGGATGCAAAAGAGGCATCACCAAGTGAAGCTTCTCCTCCCAGCACCGCGAGGGGCACCCCATTCCTGCGGGGGAAGATCCGAGGGCTGCGTGATCGGAGCACCGAAGGCCAGCTCTGGGGACTCCCGTCAAACCCAAAGAAACCGGGGACCTCTGCAGCCTCAAAGCATTCCTGCTTTCCCTACAGAGCCAGGCGTTTCCCCGCTGACTCCCCTACCACTACGCACCCTTTAGTTATCCCGGAAAGTCACCTGCGACCCCAGAGGACTAGAGCACCAAATCATTACACCTTCAAGACAGCGATACAAAATTTGTTCACATTTTTGTCCCATCTTTTGCTTTTAAATACTTTCTTAATAACTTCATTTAAAAACTAACAAATGACATTAAGACCCGAACTGTGCCGTAATCTACCAAGAACATGAAAACTAAGAAGATAATACTGAATAAAGAGCAGAAAGCACATGTTTGATTCCAAAGACTAGGGCGAGTCAAACTGCTTAATCCGAGTGAGATCACCAACTATTCATCTCAGCCTAGGCCATGCAAATGGGCTAAACGAGGTTTTGACAGCAGTATCTTCTATAGTGCAGAAAGAATATTACTGTCAGTTTACTTTATTAAATTATGCAACTCATTAAAGAAATTAAAAGGGAGGTGACAAAACAGGAGAGGCTGTTTATTTCTTTGGAATTCTGAGCTAAAAAGAAGGGGCAGGGAGATGAGATCTAAGGAGAACGGGGAACTCCACGAGCTCATTAGCTCAGATGAGACTTCCCTTGATTCCTAAAGGGATTTCAACCGGGGAAAAAAAAACAAACGCCAAAACCCTTAAGTGGTTGCACCAATACAAATAAAGGCCACCTTCCCCTTGTAGATTTTTAACTGAATTTCAGTTTCCATCCACCTAGAATTTGACAAAGATGACATAGAAAGGTAGGGCGCTCGATCCCCAGCCGGCTACCAGGACGAATGCTTGAGCTCGGACATCCACAGGCAGCGTTTGCAGGCAAGCGGAGCGTGCGAGCTCCTACGGGCCTCAAAGCCAGGTTCAGCGAGGGAGCGGAGGGAGCAATGCGGCTGAGCCGCCAGAAGGTGTCCGCTTCAGGGTCTGCTCAACCCCTCCCGGCACCTGACCGCGCAAGTTAGCTGCATCGCCCGTGACCGTGATGGCCGTCTATAAATGCCTATACTGTCTGCTGACACCCACACAGAGGTGCCTACGTTTAGGTGCTTGTGTTCTGCCTCTAGTAAATAAAAAAAATGCATTAGTTACTACTTTCTAATGCACAAAAATTAAGATGCTGAATAACTGTAGGTTATATTATAGAATTTAAACCAATGTTTCTAAGTGTGACTTGGCTGCCAAAAGGGAATGATAGATCCAGTGTGAAAGAAATATTAACATCAAATCAATCATTGAGAATCAACTTCCCTTTAGGGAATTATGGAAAGCATAGAGCTGGATTAAAATCCATTATTGAAACTAAAATCTCCTACTCGCTGATTCAAATCACTGACGGCACCACGATTTTTTTAATTCATTTTTTTTCAAGGCAAACCAGGCTCCCTGATGAACTGTCTCACGCATTATTTCAGCTACCGACTGGAATTCTCCGGAGCGAGACGCACGTTTTCATGGCTCCAGGAAAGAAGAAACACTGCCCCAGCCAACGCGGGAAGGAGCAGTCCGCAAGCGAGAGGCAGGAGCGCGGCTGCAGAGTAGAAAGGAATTCACTGAGAGCGTGTAATACACGTGCCAAGACACACACGGAGTCATCTCAGCCACGTCAGATTGCAGAATTTTAAGCGTTTTATTTGCGTATGCAAATACACACACAGAGAAGGGATCTTTTTTTTGCTTAAAGTTTGGCTTAAAGCCTATTGAACTTTTAAAAAGAGACAGAAAAATTACGTTAAGAAATACGCGGTTGATTTTCAGGGAAATAAAATTCCCCCGCTCCCCCTGCCCCCCCAGTTCAAGGCCTTGGCTCAAAGCTATACGTAGAAGCGAGCCGCTGCGCAGAGCCATCTCCTCGTTTCCCCAGTCCTCTACAACAAAGCGCTGGGCAAACCTTGCCGGGACACAGCCCAGAGCGACACAATCCCTGTCATTCAAATCCCCTTTCCAGGGGTCGTCACACCTTGCTACGTCGCTTATGAAGACGTTTTGAAGAAGGAACACAAAATTGTTTGGGGGCTTCATTTTTTTCGAGTGAGCTAAGGACCTAAGGGGAAGAAGAGCTGTTTGGTGCCACAGACGCATTGACAGACCCTTGCTACAGCACTCCCTGAAAAAGAAGCTGAAGCTATTAACTGGAAACTTGAAAACCACCTCCTGCAAAGGGCCGCACTCCTCTGTGCAGAGGAAATGTTACCCAGCCTTCGTCGCCTTCTGTTTTTAAAAGAATAGTTCAAAGAACCTTGAAACCTTGACTGATGCGGTAGCATATGTGAAGTCCAACTGAGGACAGCACATGTGCTCATATATCAACATCAATCTGGTTTCTTCCCCTGAGTTTTTAGTAAATGGATTTCAGGCGGCAGCAAACTCAGAAAAAGAAAAAAAAGCTAATGAAATAAGCCTGCCAGCAGTCTGCTGTGCATGAACCGCTGCGCTTGGACTCAGCAGCACCTCACCCACCATGGGCTGCAGTTCTGGGCACTTCTCAATATCCCAGCCTTATCCAGCATCCTAAGGCCAACTCCATCCCGTGGAAAAGCAACTTCAGAAGAAACAGGCAGGGACTATTTGCTGCGTGTATCCATCAAATGCAGTAAAGAAAAGAGTGTGTAGGAGAAAAGTCAGAAGCTGTCTTCCAGGTGGCTCTCAACAGTGTGGCACTCAAGAAGGCAGAGAGAAGCGGATGGCTCTTTCGGATACCTGTTCCCTCAGCCACACCCCAGGTTCTTCTGCTTGATTCTGAGATGAAGTCAAATGTCTGCCAACGACAGCACATCAAAGATGGGAAGGGTTCAATTCACTGCAGGTTCACAGACAAAGGAGGACCTGGCCTAGATAAAAAAAGCTTTTCTTCAAAACACTTTTGTTTTTTATCCCCCAAAGAGACAGGAAATTGTGAGCAATAAACCTCAAGGATTTCTTTTCTAAGATTACTGCATTTGAAAGCTGTCCTCAAGTAGAGATTCCCATTTTAAGCACATGCTTTGCATAACTGAAAGAAAAGACGTGACCTTGATAGGAAGGAAAATATTTCTTGCCAAACATTTACTCTTCCTCTTGCCATGTAAAATCTGTCTGTTCTTCCTACATGAAGGACACCAAACCCACATTACTTGAAAAAAAGTCACACCGGATTTAATCGGAGGAGGATGTTTTTACAACAAGCGAAGCACTGACCTTACGTTTCTGAAGCCGCGGGCTCCCGAGAACAGAGCGTCTTCTCTTCTGCACCAAGAACTGTCTTGGCTAGGGGGGCTTTTAACGGGCGCTGCCCTCCCAGTGTGGGGACAGAGAAAGGCACCGCTGCAGTTCGACTCAACGAGCTCCCCAAGCTCTCCGCGGGTGGGAAGAGGACAGGTCAGAGTCATCAGCCAGATGTGCAAGGGACCCTCCGGTGCTCCACGTCAGCCACGGCCCCAGGACCTGGGGGAGGCCACCAGATCCCCCCGGTACTGACCTAGCTCATCCCAGTCAGCCTAAGAATGAAGCTGTCACCTACAGCAACGCCAAGTTCGGCTTGAAACGAACTTAGCTAGAGCTCAAGGCTTCCGTGGCCCAACGCAGGAGACCCATGTGAAGTTGCTCTGGTACAAGCCAGAAAACTGATCTCGCCTCCGGCCCGTGCCTAAGAACGCAGTTGGTACACTCTAGGAAATATCTTTCCCTTTTTTTCTCCGCAATGAATACTTTCCCCCACCAGAAGGGACTGCAGAGACATTAAAAAAAACCCCAGCACCGCCACAACAAAGTTAAAAAGGAAGAAAAAAAATAAAGCCCAGAAGTGCACTCTGCAAATGACTGCCTAACAGCAGAAAACAGATTAATCAAAACACGCATACGTACATCAGAGCAGCACGAAAATGAATTGCAGGCATACTGCCTGGGAAGCATACATGTAAAGCCGATTAATTCCTGTGTGCCTACAGCTAAATCCACACGCAGGTCTTGGGAAACCCGGGACCGCTCGGGCTCTGTGTGCCCGGTGGAACAGAGCACCGCTCCCCCACGCCAGCCATCGTAAACGCGGTCTGGTCTTCAGAGAAGTTACGGAAGAGGACTTGCCATTCCAATTTCCTTGCTTTTCATGGCATAGGTACATCCTGGGTTTAAATGTTTGGGGTTTTTTTTAAGAAATATCACACTTCTCAGAGCAAAACCCGAAGCAGGCAGCTAACCCTCTCAGATAAGCCCATAAACAAGCATGCACGCTGGCTCACTGCTGGGATATTTCCCAAGTTCAGAGATACTAGCGTTAGGATTTTGTTTCCGAGATACCATTTGTCAAACAAAGCGTTGCTCGCTCTCTGCTAGAACACCATATCTCCCTCACCAACAGGCAGGGCTTTGGATATCCCCACCGAATTGCTGTCTCCTCTTCGTTCCTCCCCCAGCCTGACCCAAGAGAGACCAGAAGTCCCTCTTGAGACCCCCAGCAGGTTCACTGCCTCTCTGCTTTTTCCCCGAAGGCAGACGCCGAGGTCCACAGCAGATGGATCACCTGCAGAATCCACATTTATGATGGAGAGACAGGCAGGAGCTCCCGGCACCCCTTCTTGCACAAACCCCTCGGGAGGACGTTCCCTCAGATCCCACCACTTCTACGTGGACATATGGACAGTACCACCTAACGCTGTCCTGCACCCATACTAACGTCTCAAGCTCTCTTAAAACTCCTACCTAGGGCCTCTCCTCTTCCAACCTGAAGCTACGGTGGTAGCAGTGTCCAAATGACCAACCCCTGCCAGAAACGAGTCATTGACAGCGGCGGCTCCTACACGTAACATGTCCAAAAGAAAGCTGACCAGGCAAAAACCTTCTGTCTTTCCATTTCTTACAAGCACCAAGTTAAAACGCTTGCAAAAAAGCACAGCGTCACCACCACTTCCAAACACTTCAGACAAGTACAGGCAGCAAGCAAAACCGCTTGCAATAAATACCATAAGCCTGACCCACGCAGACCCACAGTCCAAAAAGATGTAAAATTACAGAAGATAATCAAAGGCGAGGCCTGTGGCTACACACGCTGTGATCTCAGACTTACACAGTCGCCATTTTTAAATGCAGACAACAGTTCGTCAATGTTATTCTCACCAAAAAGGATTTAAAAAAAAAAAAATACTTGCTGTGAAAACCAGAAGGAGCTTTAAACACTTCTAAAAAGCTGCAGATGCTAATAAATATTTCACAAGTAGGAAAACTTAGGTCATTAAACTGCAACATCTGTTAATGCTGGTGAAAAGCAAAGCCGTCCTGATTTTTGCAGCAGCGGTTCAGCCAAAAGAGAAAGTGATGACGACAAGCCTAAGTCTCGAGTGAAGTCACCGAGCCGGTGACTTGACTTCGGCAGCCGCTCAGGCTCTCCCCACCGAGAAGAGGGGTAACCCCAACCCTCGGGGCTGCCGAAGCTCTCCCCCGGAGACCTCGTTTCCAGATGAAACCTCAGAGCAAAGCAAAACACTTATTTCCAAAATGCACCGAAGACCGGCAGGCTTCAGACAAAAAGGAAATCACCTTCCCGAGTCTCCAAATTTCCAAGTAACCCAAGAGTAAATATTGTACTTCTGCATTTGAAGAGAATGGGTGAAAGGAAATATCCACGCTTTTTCTGGTCGGTCTCAGCCTCACAATCCAGAAGCTGTTATAAAATATTCCTTACCAAGGGCTCAAAAATAAAGAGCCAACACAAGCGCGTATCAACGGAGCGCTTAGACATTTGTTCGATGAAGAGATTGCATCCCTGCAATCTCTAAACGCACAATCCCTCTTCTCTCCCAGAAAGTCGTCTTCTCTGTAACTCATTACATGTGGATATTAATATTACTTCATCTTTTGATAGTTCTTTCTCTCTTCAAAGCCCTTCAATTTGATTAAAGCAGCCACATTCCCTTTCTGACAACAGGAATGAACAGGTTCTTCCCCAAAGCATTACGCTGCCCTGCTCACTTCCGTGCCAAATTCCTTAGAAAAAATGGCCATAAACATAGGCACTTTGATCAATAGGTTTTTAGCCATTCAAAGTACGCAATAAGCGCTGTGGAACGATGAAGCAACTACCCTAGTATTTTTTTTTTTTTTAAAAAAAGTACACAATTACATTAACAAATGACAAAACTATGAGATTAGTCACAGGACAGTACCGAAAAGAGTCAAGTCACAAACCTTAGATTAGCTGTAGATGTAAAGAAGTCAAACTAATTCTTCTCCCAACCCCAAAATAACCTTTAATTGCACTTGAGGGGTACCTATGGTCTTCCAAAGCATTCAGAATTAGCCACGGAGAGAGAATTAAGTCGCCTAAAGGAAGGTCTGCTTCTGGTGCAGAATGGCAGATTTGGAAAACCTAAGGAATGGATCCTCCAGACTATTTTTTACTGCCAACAGTCGACATCCTCTTCTCCAGAAGGGCAAGGAAAAACCCCGTAGGTGGTTAATAGGTATTATAGCCACTTTCAGAAAACTAAGGGAAAGAAAACACATCCACAGCTTCCCAACGACTGCCAAGTTTCAGTTATGAGCCTACAGCTCCAGCTGTTGTGAAATATGGGATGTCCTGAAAGCCAACGCTTTCCGCGGCCGGTACCAGCTGCAAGCTGTTAACAGCCTTCGAGGCCTCCGCAGGACTTGGCTTCTCCGTAAGGAATTAACGAGGATGCAGTTTGCTAAAATCTATTTTGCTGCAGTGACTGAAGAACGACGTTACGCAAAAGCTGGGTAAGGCGACCTTCTTCGTTAGCAAACCTTACCCAGTTGCTGCCTTTATCAGCTTCTTAATATTTAACCCTCCGATTAAGAAGCACCTTTCACTCCGTAAGCGTGAAAAACGCTCTATATTCTGCGGGCACAGGTTTTGGACAAAAATCCGCATGTGTTAGCACTTTCATGCAGAAAAAAGAGCGTATTTTGAGCTTGGAAATGAAAACTAAATGCAAAGGAAGGATGGAGCAGCAGGAACGCAGCTGCCTGAGGCAGCTCTGGCCAAAAGGGTTAGCGGGGTGGCAGGGACCACCACCACCACCGGCTCCCGCCGGACATTTTCCACGTAAAAGCCAGCGCACGACCTCCCAGCAACGGGTGGGAAGAAGCCTGGCTCAGTTCTGACTCAGGGAGAAGGTCAGCAACTGCACCACCGCGTCCAAGGGGAACTCGGAGCTGCTCATCGCCCTGACTTCGTCCGACTCGAGAAAGATCCAAGCCCACAGGGATCTGGCCACCAGGATTCCCTTTTTCACAACAACATGGAGAAACTATGAAAACACCTAGCGTTCAATTTAGTGACAGCTTACCTGGCATTAAGGAAAAATAATGGGGAAAAAGAGAATTCTCCTTGTAAGTAATGCTGGGAGAAAGCCCTTTTACGTTACTCTGCTTACAAAGGGAGAGCAGGGTGAGCTATATCGAGCACGCTGGCAGCTCTCCAGCCAAGACATAGCTCTGCTCATCCTCCCAGGATCAGTTTACAGTAAATGCCGGCGAGGGGGTGAAGCTCTCAGCAGAGCCACGCTTCTGGAAACCCGCACGGCTCCAGGGTCATCCGGGGTGGTGGGTAGGAGGCAGGGAACTGACGGCCAAACTCCGGTCCCGTTTGCGCTCCGTTTCTCCCGCTTGTGACAAAGGAGAGTCGTCTTTGGTTCTAAAACCCTGTCGTCATTAGAAAGCGAGCTGAAGAAAAGGCGAAAGGACGGCGAGGATCTATACCAGAAATAGTCATTTGGCAAAGCCGCGCTGCTTGCATCATCCCAGCGCGGCAGAGCGGCCGAAAGCGCTCCCTGACATCCAGCCCGCTCCTAGGTTTCCCCACGTAGACAGAGCAGCTCCGGTTCGGCCAACTATTTATATCAGCAATCCGCACAGCACTTCAACAGATGCTTAGCTTTAAATATCGATTTAAATCTTCTTGAAAACAGCCAGGCTAAATATACGCTGTAGGTTAAATTTGTTCCTCGGCGCTGTCCTCAATCACCGCCCTCCTTCTGCCCGCGCTGCTGCCGGAGGTGCTGACAGAAGATGTGCCTGGCCCCGCACCGCTGAAGCCCCTCCGATCGCCACGGCAAAGCTCGACCAAGCCCTGGGAGAGGATGATGCTGGGACGCTAGCCCTCTTTCCGTAACGACAGCTCCAACAATCAAAAAACGCTCACATTTAACCCCAAATGTGGTTTTGTCTGCAGTTGGAAGCCTCTCATTTATTGCCAAAGCATTAACGGAACCCACAAGACAGAGAGCAATCTCGTTTCGAAGGCAAACAATTAATTAAAAACTACTGTGTGTTTTACATATACATGCATATATATTTTAGGTAGACCGGGTGAAAGAATTGGAAATCTTCCCTTTTCACCACTAAAAGTCGCACTGACACAGCTGGAAGCAAAGCCTGATTCAGGTTAGTAACAGGACTACAGCCCCAGTGATGTCGCTAGATCCCACGGCACGCCGTTCACCCCCTGGATCTGCAGCTATAAGGCTACCCACGCGGGGCATCGCATCGCTTCTGGGAGCTGCCAGGAGCTGCACAACCCCTGCAAGCAGGCCAAAGGAAAAGCACGGAAATGTCCCACTGAAAGGAGGAGTTTAGAGCGTGAGCTTGATATCCGAACTATACAGCTCACAAAATTTAGCTCTAAAAAACCACATGAATCATTTAAATCGGCATATTCTGTGGTTACGTAGCTGTTTCCTTTGCCTCCAATTAGCAAATGTGAGTCTACGAGTCTACAGTCATTTATCTGAAACAGTCCATCCCCAAATAATCCCGTTCCTTGAAGCAGACGTGAAACAACTGTTCTGGATGGCACTACTTTCCTGCCACTAGGAATGCGGAGTATGTTTCAGCCCAGCTTTAATGCAAAGCCTAGACTAATCCCCCTAGAGAGCTTTAGCTAGGCTTTGCCAAAGGAACAATTGTTGCCATTAAATAAGTTTATACTGTTTGGTGGTGAGCGTTTTCTTTCTGCAGAGCGAGCTCTTATTCCCACGATGAAATGCATGCTGGAATGAAGTCACTTGACTACATTTCTTTTTTTCTATAGACTCATCCTTCTGAAGTTTCCCATCCTAGGCAATTTACATAGAAACAGGCTGCAACAAGAAAACCATGATATACAAAGTAGGCAGAACAAGTCCCAGACAGATAAAGAGAAACCCAAATAAGAGCAAGTCCAACAAAACGGGGTCAGACACGTTCTCTAGGAATACCCAAAGCGCAAGGCAGAGTCAGCGCCCAGCCGAATATTCAAGTCAGCACTTTACCTGCAAGCACGCAGCCGGGCGCAGGCTTCCCTTCTCTGCAGCCTCTGGAGCCCAGCAGATTTGCAAGATGCCCCAGAAAGCTTTTAGAGGCCCAAGGACCAAAGGGCCAAAGCCACACATCGAAATCCTCCCACATCCATGAAACTCCTTCCCAGCCTCAAAGTTTCCATTGCCTTCATGGACTTGAAACCACATGGCTTTGTGCAACTTCTATAAGCACGTCATCGGGAGCAGATCTACCCCATCCACCTAACTGCCCCCCAAATGGCTCCCGAAACTTTGTGCACCTCTCATTTGCCATTGCCCAAGTTGATTCTTCGCACGCAGCGGTGACGAGCCAGTCTCACCGTCACCCACAGACCCCCGTAACCCTAAGTGTTTGGCTCTGAAACGCAACGGCTGCCACGGGACACGGTTACCACCCTCTTTACCGAGACACCACCACATCCAGCCCTTTTCGTGCGAATTAAGGTGCAAAGTCAGTGCAAGGACACGTGCCACAGCGCTGCCCGGCCGGAGCAATTCACGCCCCTCTTCATTTCAGACAGGGAATTTGGAGAGGCTCATCGCTCCCGTGCAGTTCATGGAGAGAGACTCATCATCTGGACTGCGGGCCACGGCAAAACCTTAATTTAGCATCTCCCAGTCTGTGTGACACCTATCCCTGCCCAGATTTGGGGCAGGACGCTTGCTAAGTGTCCTGATATCTAATTTTTCTGGTTTCAATATAGCTTTTCTGACCTCTCTGCACAAAAAGCCAAGCACACAAAGCTTCACTGCCTACAGCGAACTCTTCCCGATGGCTCTTTCCTGCAAGTGCCGTTACTTAGCGTGCGTCCTTCTTTTTTCCTGACTGGTGATTCACGTCCTAAGAGCTACTTATCCATTTTAAATACAAAAATAAAAATATCCCCCCAAACCCACAATGCTATCAGCGCTCTACAGCCAAGGACCAAGTTGTCGCCGCAGCACTGTAAACTTTTGTCGTTATTTGCTGTATCGTGTACATAAAGTCCATCTATCCGTGTCGTCTGTCCCCCCGTCAGACCATATTTGCCCAGCTCCCACAGGGCCAGGCACTGAGAGCCCTATTCTGTCGCGATGGGTGGCTCTGAGGCTGACGCACGCTGGAGCCTGGCTCTTCCCTTTTGCGTGGAAGCAGGTTTTGACGCCTATGCTTTCTGCTTCGTTTCGACCTTCCAAGCACCCTTCTGCTCGCCACTGCTTTTAAATCGGGAAAACTGTCTGGTTGCAAGGAGGCGAAAGCGCCGATTTAACAGCCGCCGCCTTCTGCTGCCGACCCCGGGCTCCCCTAGCACAAGTGCAAGTACAAAATAAGGGCGCACGCTTCACCTAGCAAAAAAAGACTCCCACGTAGCTTCAACGCGGAGGAGCCAAGTTATTAATCAGAGCCTGAAATCCAAGCCTAGTAAGTCATATCGTTATGAAACCGCTCTTGGAGCATGAACACAACAGAGAGTAACTGCTGGAGGTCTCCACAGATGGGGATGCTCAAAATACCTCTCCTTTCGTGCACAGCCGCGCAATTCACAGGGTATTAAATACCCATAGCTCAGAGCTAAATCAAACACCCCTCCTCAGCTGGATGAACTCAGTTCCCATTGCTATATTTAAATATCAAGGTCTCCAGTTGGAAGCAAGACTTGAACGCGAGCCCAACACCACATTCAGGTTGAGACTAGTCCATTCATATGTTTCTTTACAAACAGAAGGAAAGGCTCTGCTGATTTATGCATACTTTTATTTCCATTTAACTGCTGAGGTCTACACTACTCTTCCAGTAAGTACACAATCCATAAGGCGAAGTGCACCAAAAGGGATCTGCCTTTTTATAGGCATAAATCTGGCGATACAAGTACAAACACATCTATAAAGAAGCGCTTACATTTCAGTTAACATCTGCTTTCCTCTTCAGCTTTCAGATGACCAAGCTCTTCCCTACACGTAATTTTGATGTACTTAATATCACTGTCTTAAAGTTCACTCAGCGGGTAAGAAATGGGCAGATAAATCCAAACAAAGACTCTCCCCTGCTTGAACAGACGTTGGATCAGGATTCCAAGCTGAGCAGAACAGCCCACAGCTCTCAAAGCTTTCGTTTCAGATGCCATACAATTTATTTTAATGAATATACCATTTTGCTGGGAAACGGCTGACACTAACAAAGAAGAACGGAAATCATTTGCAATGATTAATGTACCAGAGCTGAGGCCTTTTCCGCTCTACCTTGTTTATTCTTCAGGTTTATGACACTGAAATTTCAGCGTCGTTCCTTTTCCATTTCCTTTGGTGGTGGTTTTTGGCTTCCAGTCCTTCGGGTCACAGGTGAAATAGTTCATTTTGGCTTATCATAAAGTCAAATAGATAAAAGAGTCACAGGAGATAAAAGAAAGGCAGTTCTTGCCTCTCATTAAGTTGTTGGTTCTTCAAAGCACGAACACATTTGCAACGCAGCATCTGCTTCAACGCAACAGCAACTTCAAAGCAAGTTCGCCGTCCCTAAAATAACCCTGGCAGAAAGAGAAACCCAGGAGTGGGTCCTTGGACAAGACCCACAGCTGCAGAAGACTCAGCCTGAATAGAAGTCCTTCCTCAAAAGCATTTGTAAGGGTGTAACGAAGCCTGGGTTTTGTGAGCGATGGCAGAAATGTATTTATTTTAGGGTTCACGCTTATGCAAGCTAGAGCTCCAGCAAAGCACACACTGGAGCGATATGTCGTAGGGAGGTAGAAAGACCTCTGCTATCAGCAGAATATTCTGTATACGATTGATTTACTTGTTATTAAACACTCCCATTTTGTCATACCAACCTACTGGCATCCGAGTAAAACAGGTTTTTGGCCTCGAGATCTCTGGTTCGCCCTCCACACATTTCTTAATCATCTCATTCCCTAACAGCTTCCTTGTGCAATCAAAATTATCCGCATTATCTTTGTGCCAGCCCGATCTGGAGGAGGCGATAAATGGGGGGGTGCCAAGAGGAGAAGGGAAAGGGCCCAGCAATGACTGGTATGAGGGAGAAGGGAGCAGCATTGCGGATCTACAGACAGCCCTGCACCACTCGCCACGATTTTGCCGAAACGTCTATCGATCCTGCTCATTCGATCAGCATCTGCTGCCATCCAGAGAGCAGCCATCCGTGCGCTCCTTTCCCAAACCCACAATCCCGACTGGAGGAGGTCAGTAGGTGACGGGCATCGTTCTCTGCACCTCCCGGGATGAGAGAAGACTCAGCTCCATGCCGCGGGGAGCACTTGGAGAGCCCCTCTGTTACCCATCCCTACCCTCTAATGCTTCCCCTGCAACCTACGTTTCAGTCCCTCCAGAAGTGGTTAACCTGCCCTCTTCCTAGAGCAGAGGCAATAAGTGATAGGCAAATCTGCAATAGCTCTGCTGATGGATAAGCAGACTTCAGAGTGTGGAAAGAAAAATAATAATAAAAAAAAAAGGACACCAGCTTCAAGAATAACTAGACTAAGGATCAACGTTTTAAATGGTCCCAATAGGAACAGTTCAATGAGATTCCCAAGTGCCAAGAGAAAAAACAAAGTAGGGCTTAGAGAAGAAAATCCAGACGTTGGTGGTATTTACATTAGAGGACTTTGCACAGAGCCTACATCAAGATATTCAGCTGTCACAGGGAACAAGATCCTTCCAGCTCACAGCTCTATTTCCCATGTTCCCCGTAGTGACGGACCCCACGCCTGCCCCGTGCCTCCCTCCATCTCAGCTTCAGTCCCTACAGTCATCGGAACCCTCTTCCTTCTCTGAGTCTCTCTGGAAACCAAGCAAGGTGGAGAGCCTGTAACTTGCCCGATCAACTCGTACTCCAGCCAGTCACTTCTCTGTCTGGGACAATAACCACTGAACAGTGACAGCAGAGAACACCCAATATACAACATTTCCGCCAAGTCAGTAAGGATCTCCGTGATAGCTACTTTTCCTCTCTTTGTTAGTACAGTACTCGCCACCCAACAGCATTCAGCTCCAAACAGCACCCATGCTACAAACACCTACAAAATATAAATATACAGAAGCGACGCGATGCCGCTGCTGACCAGTTTGCTTGTTCATCCGTAAAACTGAGCCTCACTTCAACAAAGCCATGCTTTCTGGTAAAACATGAGTCAGAAAACCCACTGCACGAACCGTCATCTATGAAACATACGGGGAATGTTGAAATAGCTACCAGGCTCAGTGGACAGGTCCAGCGTATATGCTTTGAAATGCTTCAAACTCTTGTTGACATATACACAGAGCGAAACCCGGAGCTTTGGGATGCCTTGTTCCCACACTGTCCCACGGATTTGTGTAGAGTTTAATCCGAAAAGGGCAGCTTTACAGCACCAACCATCACCTACACAGTTCAGCCCTCCTCAGCTATAGAAATATATTTGGCTTAAAATCAAAATGCTTCTAAATGAGGGTTTTTTTTTTCCCACATGGTAAATTCCTCAGACTTTTCTGTCCCTTAGCAGTTTCACGTGAACGCAGAGAACAGAATTAGGCAAAGAATTAAGGTGGCTTAGTAATTATAGCGGCACATGCTATCAGTTCAAGACAGAAGATTAGCAGAGCGAGCTTCCAGTTAAAGGAGGTCTTCCCCCGTCCTGTGGAAGGAATTGGCCTCTTTTTTGCTTTGTCCATCTAAAACACGAACGGTGTACCGTGTCAAAGTGGCAATATATACCCCGTAAAACTTCCCAGAGGCACTTTTTCGGGTACTTAAAAACTGAAGAAGTCGCAAGACAAAGTCGAAGAGCCACTTCAAATCCACAAACAGTAGACAGCTCTGCAGGCTGTGGCTTTAAACCCAACGGACAGTCTATATTGAGTTCTTTTCCTCCACACCTAGCGTGGCTAATCGTGCCACCTTTGGCCAAGGGAGATTTCTAATAAAAACTGCCTGCTAAAGAAAAAAGCAGCAAAGACCTTTCTTCATTAAGACTGGTTTACTTGTAAAGCTGCAAGCAAAGACGCAGTCAACCAAGGCAGAT
Organism: Theristicus caerulescens; assembly: GCA_020745775.1. NCBI lineage: Eukaryota > Metazoa > Chordata > Aves > Pelecaniformes > Threskiornithidae > Theristicus > Theristicus caerulescens. Next base: position 82,817,785 of record CM036563.1, on the reverse strand, counting down.
GTGGCCAGTGAATGAAAATGCTTTCTATCACTCACATCTACCACAAAACAAAGGTATTTTGAGACTGAGTCATCGCTTCATTTTGCAGGTCATCTTCTCCGTGCCACCCAGACCACGTTTATCAGATGCACAATGCTCATTTCTTGTTATTTTATCTCAAACTTTGCAATAATGAATTCAATATTAACCAGACGGGGTTTATCATGTTAACCCCCCTCTCAAGGGGAAGTTATACAGCTATAGAAGACTCTTAACTTTCACTTAACCAAAAAATATTTGTATCAGTTCTTCAAATTGTAGAGAAACCTTAGAAGTACGGCAGGATTGTTAGGGTGTCAAAACGAGAAGGCCAGCCGAAACAACATTACTTTTGTATTTGCACTTCGTATTCAAATTAATTTTGTTCTTTCAGGGGCGTGGATTCTGATGACTTCAAGTTGACAATAACCTAAGTGGAACTGCTCATCTCTATTGGTGTTATCACCAGGGCAATTTGCGTGCTTTGTTGTTTGAAAACAGCAGAGGTAGGGTTTGAAGAACACCTGAAGAGATGACACTGTGCCTTTAAATGCACCGCCCCTAGCAATAATCCTCATGAAAAGCACATTATCGTTTCTCTTGAGAAGAAAACGAGCACTTTCATTCCCCCCTTCTGCCACTGCAGCGGCTGCTCCTTTCAGTCACAGCCAGAAATCTCTGAAAGCAGAATTCAGATCTGAGCAATTTTATCCTGGCCTCCGCACGGGTGGAAAATTCTCTCCTGTATATTCACGTTATTCCAGGCCCAGGCATGTGCGGCGGCTTCACACGGGCACATTACAACGCTGATTGCTTTTTTGTACTCTTTTTCAAACTGGAACGGCTTCTCAGCACCAGTCTGACTGCATCACAACCACAGGAACACTGAAATCCTCGCAATAGAAGATGCTTTCTAAGTCCCACGCGACACACCCCTAAGTCGCTTCGATCAGCCTTCGGAGGCCAGCACGCTCTCCTGAAGTACCTACCGGCCTCGACGCGGTTCCAGGCGACTACCACAAACGCCAAGTGCCATTACCGTTACCTGAAGCAATACACAAGCAAGAAATAAGTAAGCTTGAGCACAGAATTTCAGCCTACGCTGCTAATTTCTTCGGAGGAACCACGCACGATTGCAGAGATAGGGCTGGTTTTGTTTGTGTGGCTCAACAGTCATTCATTTTTTTAAGGACACTTTTGCAGCACTTTAGAGGCTGGGGAACGCGTGGAAAAAAACTTAAAAGAAATGTTGCTGGAAAGAAAAAAAGTTCCTGCTATTGGGGAACGGAGCAAGATGTTGGAAGCAAGCTGAGATGTTCCGCCAGGGAAAGAACTGGGTGCAGAGACGCTTGTGCTCGCAGCAGCCTGCGCCTCGACGGCTTGCAGCGTTCAGGACAAGAGGAACCCCAAGAGGTGAAGCTTTTATCCCCTCGGTGTTCGGCCCCTTGTCCTCGGCCCCTGGTATCAAGCAGAAGCCTGGTGGGGAGAGCTTCAGATGTCGCAGCAGAGGAGGAGAGAAGGGGAAATTTGGGAAGCAGAGTTTGGAGCTTCCCTTAGGCAGGGGGCTTGCTCAAAGCGAAGGACTTGCCGAGCGAGATGCAAAACCCTGTCTGTGAGGAGTGCCAACCAGAGAGGGTAACGTGGGAAGCGCTCTTACGTTAGGATGAGATTTATTTTGGCTCCCAGGAGATCCCCGACGTGACTGTCCCTTTGAAGACTTTCGACGCCAGGCTTTCGGGACTTGCCAAAGGCGCACGGGGCAGCTGGTGGCAGGGCGAAGCTCAGACGCGTTCTTCCTATGGGTACTCGACCGATGCCTCCATTTAATCAGACCTAACACGCGCATAACTTGCTCAAGGACAACTGCTTCTTTTCCCCAACACTTACTCTCAAAAACAACTTCAGAAATGACCCTAAAGGGAAAAATCACAACGACCATACCTTTCTGGACAGGAAAAGAACAAATCCTCTGCACCAGAGGCCCTCGGTATTTGCCTTAGCAACCAGCACCGCCAGGGAAGATCACTTGCTGTTACTGTGCACGGCACTCTCGGCACACACCTACTGAGGGAGGAACCTTTTATCACACCTACCCAAAATCTGGGCTTTGCAAGGGAATTAATAAAAAAAACCCCAATTTAGCTCCTTTCCCAGCTGTCACAGCAAGGAATGAGAGCTTGGCAAAGATAGGAGAGTTTTGCTCTATGTCAGAATGAGATATCAAAACCACACTTCAATAATTATTTTAGAAAATGTACTGAAAGGGGGAAAGGGAAAAACGTAGCACGGGGGGGTGCAGGTGAAAGCAGGGGAGCATACTCGGCAGCGATAAAAAGCTGCACCGTTGGTTTAGCTGGGAACAGGGAACAAAAAGCAGCCACCTGCCCGCTCTTCTCAGCCTCCCGAGAGCAACTCGCCCGCTGACGGGCAGCCGCTGGCCCGCTCCCACCGATCAGCTCTCGGGACCGCCAGCCTTCAGCTGCGCAGCAAAGGCGAAGCAAGAGCCCCGGGCAGGTCAGCACCCTTCTGTGCTGTAAGCCCCGTTTCAGCCACGCATTTCCCTAAATAAGGTGGATGTTACGTGTTAGGGAAGTGCAAAGTGTTTGCAACAAACCTAAGTGTTCGTAAGAAGCCCTTATGCGGTCGGCATATGCACAAGTTAAAAAAGAAAAAAACCCAGTGCTTCAGTCAAGAGGTGTTGCAAAGAAAGCAATTTTTTTAATGAGCTGTCTGAGAAAAAACGCTGTACTCTTGCCAAGAAGAAAAAGAAAGCCTTTGCCTAGGGTGACGGTTCACATCTAGACCCAACCTCGTATCAGCACCTGCCTTCCTCCTGCCCGAGTGCTTCAGTGGGAGCTGTGAGTCTTGGCACAGGAGCAAGAGCAACGCCACCCAGACCATCTCCCACCGACCGACGAGAGCTGGAGGCATCAGCGGTGAAAGGACGTCGGGTTTAGCCGCCTCAAGTACCTCCCGCCTACGTGGGTCTCTCCTCCATCACTCCCACACCTACAAGAAGCCCTCCTAACTGCCCGTCAACTGCGTCTTCAAGTGACCCCTCCTTACGCCTCCTCTCCCCAGCTTTCCTCTGGAGTTTTTGAGGTCACAGCCCCTTCCCTGAACCCACCCATAAACCCAAAAATACCCATCTGGAAACCTAATGCAGCTCCAGGTTTGCATCCCTGCAGTGAAACAAGAGAGCTTCCTGACCCCACAAAATCAAGCAACTGCCAGGGATGCCAGGACTCCTCCTGCCTTAGAGGAGCCTGAGCCACTAGGAGAAGGTCCCTAGCCAAATATTCAGGGCCAGGACGCCGTCAGCATTACCCTAGGTAGTCAGACATCCAGCCCAGGTAATTAGCGGTCTCTCCGTGCATTCTGCACTCCCTCCTTCGCAGGGCGAGAGCAGGGAAGGGCTGTGTCAGCAGCCAGTGCCCTGCCCAGCCGCAGGCTCTGCCCTCAGCAGGCACGGCTCAGCTCCTCGCCTGCACCCTTCCCGCGCCCTTTCCCATTTACTCCGCCAGCTGCACCCAACGGCCTCTCCGACGGGCCCCCAGCGATGCAGAGGGCACGTTTGCAATCGGAGCGGTAATTATTTCTGTGTTTACCTCTGCCGTTGCGCTGCGCGTGACCCAAACACGCTACTTGCGGCGTCAGATCGGCGGGGCAGAAAAAGGCATGCTTCAGCTGACTCCGCCGCCTCGGCCCAGTCCACGAGCCTGCTGTGCAGGGCTTCAAAACCCAAATACCAAAGATTCCCTTACATTTATGGGAAACTCTCCATGACCATCTGCCCTATGTAAAATATTAATATGAAACAATTAAGCTATTTGGCCATCCTGCTTGGTATTGTTCAAAGGCTCTTAGCGCTGGTCGGCCGTTCCTCTTACTGTGGTGAGCTGAAGCTAAAAGCTTTTGGAAAATCCCCCCCCGTGTCTTGAAGAGCCAGGAAAGAAATTGGATTGCTGAAAAACCCAGCACCGCTAACAGAAAGAGGGCTCTTGGCACGCCCCGACTGCGCTGCATCTGCTCTGCTAAGTAGGTACATTCATTTCAATCCTGCAGCCGTCTCTTGCTATTTATAGCTGCTAGCTTAATGAACTTGCAGGGTAGACACCAAGCCTGAGCCTCCCTAAACTGATGTTTAAGTATCCTCGTTGCATTAATTCAATCTCATTATGGATGGACTGCTGCACAGTTGGACTGGCAACTTCTGCTCCTCGTTGGAAACCAGCTGGGAGGTTCTCCGTGACATGGGATCTCTTCCTGCAAGGCAGGCCCTCGGAGTCGGGAAGCAATACAATGTACTTCACAGTAAACCAGGCTGCACATCAAGAGGTAGGAAGACCGTTTAAGAACAGCCAAAGAGAGCACAAACACATTTTTTAAGAGACATACAATTAAACAGCCACCTCGCGCTCAACGTGAAGACAAACGGGAGCAATCCTCTAAGTGTCCCAGGCACAGGCACGTCGACAAGCAGTCTCTGGCTCGGGCTGCAGGCAGGTTTACCTATAGATCGGGCATGCTGCGTTCTCCTCGAACCGCCGCACGGCTTCAGTAACCCTGCACGCAACGCGTTCCCCGTGTCGTGCAGAAGTGCTCCCGAGAAGAGGCAATTCCGTGCTGGAGCACTGCAAAGCTTGCTCTTTGCAAGGAGAGGCCTGCCGAATGCACTGCGGATGTCGAACGGATTGCATTGAAAACTAGAAAGAGAGGGTTTCCACACCGGTGGGCTCAAACTGCTTTTTCCGCGAGAGCTTTCAAATAGAGCCTTGTCTCTGTAAGCAAACTGTTCACAGGCACTGGTATTGAGCAAAGGGGCAGATGGGCATCAAAATACGATGGTTCTCAAGAAATGTGAAGCAAGAGGTGAACAGATCGTAACTTAGCCACTGGTGGGACAGTTAGTGATCCTGAAACACCCACATGCATGCTTGGGTCTTACAGATCTCAGCAGGAATTAGGGACGTGATGAAGCACTTGAGAGAATCAAGAGCACAAAGGAATCAATGAGGATTTCGGCATCATAGGTGGGCTTTCTTTTCTGATAAAGATGGCGTTGGTGAGTGAGAGAACACAGCAAAAAAGCAGAGTAGCTTGGCCTCCGGGGATACCCGGCTAGCACCGTTCAGAGGTGCTGCACTCGACCTGCAGGTGTTGGAAAACTATTTATACAGCACCGCTCTCTTCTCTAGGCACTAAGACCCGCTAGAAGACCTCAGGAGCCTGAAAGGACCAAAAACCATATTCGTTATGCAAGAAGCAAACCACCACGTAAAGGAAACTAAGGATACTAATGCCATCGATTTCAGGGAGCCCCACGCAACCAGAAGCAACAAACTGTTGCACTTGGATTAAAAACAAAAAAGCCTCCGCTTAAACAAACCAGCCCGGTGAATTCATGCTACAAGGCTGCTCGCCACCACATGCTTTGTATCGCTAGGCATTTCGATAAACCAAGCACTGATCAACCAGTTTTCAAAAAACCCCACCAGTGCCAACTGATGTTGCAGGAGCTGTCAGGTTCAGATAACTTATTAGAGATAATTACAGTTCTCTCTCCACACCAAACATCCTCCCGAGCACGACTTAAATGCAGGTATTCGGCAGCAAAGCCTTAGCACACATACCCCGAAGTGACAGCAAGCTTCAAGCAAGCAGGATTCCCTAGAGTTCCAGCTTTCCTAGCCCTAGATTACACAGAACTTAGTTTTGAGAAGGCTGCATTTTGAATTGGAATTGTTCAGAGGGGCCTATTAACCCGTAGTGAGGGAAGACGCTTGGCCATCGTTACAGAGGGACACAGCGGCTGCCTACGTAGCAGATCTGATCCACCCGGCCCCAACCTCGCCTTCGCTGGTAGAGATGCGCTCCATCCCGAATGAGAGCACAAGCCTCAAACACCACCTGAGCGAAATGACTCTGCTGCAAACGTTTTCCCTTTCAGCAACATGCTCCTCCTAACCCACATCTGAGGGCTCAACAGAGGTTTTTTTTACTAAAACCTTCAAGAACTACTGCTGATGGGCGGAAGAGGAGTTGCTCTGAGCAAACTGCAAACCTTTACAAACCTTTGATGGGATGACCTGTCATCCCTTCCCTCTCTCTGGCCATACGGGTCCTCTGGAAACCACTCCAACAGACAGATCCAGATTTTCAACCTCTTTTCCTCGTTTCTGGTTTTGTGTCCTGTAAACAGGATCACAGTTACACCTTCAACTGGTAAAGAAAGCCGTCAGGAAGCTTAGCCCACATGCGACCAGATGCAGAAGAGCTGCAACTAAGTGTGAAATGAAAGATGGCCTCAGCTCCCAACCGCTTAGCCCTCCTTTAAGGGTTTCCAAAATCCACATTCTGCAGTTATATTTATCCACCTGCCAACATTGTGACTGCTGCCAAAAAATCAGGTTCTGCTCCCTTCACGGGAGCAAGCGCTAAGAAAATTCTATTACAGCATGCAGTTTATTAGTTTCATGGGCCCCTCCTTACGGCTTGTTGTACCTCGCTAAATCCACTGCCAAAGCTAAGGATCGCCGTCATTCCTGAAGCCCAGCACTGCATGGGCAGAGCGCCCTCAATGCCCATTCCCAGTGAACGGTGAACACTGAATTTCCCTTCCTCCCACTCCATTTTCTTAAGCGTTATGCTGACTTTAGATAAATCTTTCACTTTGGCAACAACAATTTTTCAGACCCGCAGGCGGTTTTAACAAAAACAGTCAGTAAACCATACAGCATTGCAGCAGGGCTCTACGCCCCACAACTTGTGGGATACAACCTTTATACTCGGCCAACGGCAATAACGTATCATTAAAGGAAAAAAATCGAGTCTTACAGCCCTTCAGCAAAGGGGACTCCCGAAGATTCCCCCTTGGTCCTTAAAGGCAGGGCATTTATGCGTCCAACTATGTGTTCATACGCATGTCAAGTACTATACTTAGGGTGAGGATGGAGACGTCCCATGTTTACAACCGAAAAGCAACGTCAGCAAGCAGCTTACTGCCCTACCAAAGCAAATTCCTTCTTTAGCCTATTTCCACATAACGTTGTTAAAAATGAAAGTGGAAAGCGGCTAAAGTCAGGCAGCCAACGAGACTTTGTGACTCAGAGAAGACCTCAGGAACGTACGATGCTGCAATCCGCTTGCCTACTGCCTTCTTTCCCTAACTTGTGAACAAAGGCGTGCGTCCCCCTCAGACCGGCAGGCTGCCGTAACAGCTCTGCAAAACGTTGCAGGGCAGAGCGGAGGAGTGAGCATCACTTCGCGTGAACGCGGGGCACAAGTGCCATGCCCGCACCTTCCCAGCCCTGCGTGTTAAACTGAGAAAAAGATAGATGAAAAAGCAAGTGATGCCTCTAGTTACCTTCCTGACAACAAGGCTCGAGGAGGTTTATTGCCAGCTAGCTCTAAAATCACTCCAAAGAACGGAGAATTTTCAATCTTTTGTTACCTATGTTACTAGCATCATCATTCGTGATTATTTTGTGTAAAATGCCTTAAGGCTTGAAAGTGCAGTGTTGCAAGTCATTACTTCACAGCTTATCATACCAGTCCTTGACTACACGTGAAATTCCCCAAGATATTTTGGAAAGGGAGAGGTATTTAATATTTTGGGCTTCTTACTCTCCATTTGCTTGGAATCACCTTTGCCTATGAAAGGACTGTAAAAAAAAAAAATTAAAGGACTTTTACCCCAGCCACTGAATTCAGAGTCACGAATACAGACAGGCAGTTCCTTACCTTCCAGAAACCATAGGCCACGCACAGATCAACTGAACAAAGACGAGAATTTCCATTCTGTCAAAGAACCATACATTTTTCTACTTCTGTTTCTTCTGACACAGTAATTGCTCACATCAGCCCCAATCTGTACCCCACGTCCCAAGCACTTCTGTTCCAAACGTGCTATCAAGAGTTTCAAAATAGATTCCTATCTCGGTTAACATGTGCCTTCTGCCCGTGCTGGGTGTCTAAGGGGCACAGAGCTGGGCCAGCCCACGGACGACCCAAGCACGTTCTGCGCAAGCACAGGCATCTCTGCGGAGCACCTCATGCTGCTGCGTACGTCAACACGGTGTCTACGCGCTGCCTGCTACGACAGCGCTTACCGAGAGACAGGACTTCACTGGGTTTGGGCCAGGGAGGTGAGCCAATTTAACTCGGAGGGCAACCAGGCAAGGAGAAGAAACCCCTTCCCAGATCAAGCCGAGATGCGTTTCCTCATGGGAAAATCTCCACCTGCCTGTAGTAAAGAACGAGGAAGAGGGAAATGGATTCAGATTGCAACCTGTCCCGAAGAAGAAACTTTGATCTGCCTTCCTTGTTCCTCCCTTGTCTTGTCCCTTGCAAGTAACAGCAAACTATAGAATCATAGAATCGTTAAGGTTGGAAAAGACCCTTAAGATCATCGAGTCCAACCGTTAACCCAGCACTGCCAAGCCCACCACTAAACCATGTCCTCAAGCACCGCATCTACCCATCTTTTAAATACCTTCAGGGATGGAGACTCGACCCCTTCCCTGGGCAGCCTGTGCCAGTGCCTGAACTATACCACCCGCTTCCTATTGAGACAAGCGATCGGCCGACCCGAGGAGGCCGAACCAGGCTTGACACCTCCGCCCGTGCCGCCGACAAGCCTCCCGGGGCGTCCCACCATCACCTCTCTTCTCCGGCCGGCTGAGTCTTTCCTTCACCCCACTAAGTGCATTAACCATAGTTAATCACAGACCAACTGATTATGCCCAAAATACTAGTGGGTCAATACTCCAAAATCACGAAACCTTCCCTCTGAACACCCCATTTTCCTCATCATCTCTCAATATGCTATCCTTCCCCTTCTGCAGTGTTCTGACAGCATAAATCTTCATCTGTTTTCCAACTCTTAGGCGTGTCTTAGGCAGATAAGAAGGCGGCATTTAAAGCCTACTTACTAATAATGCAATAATTTTTTTTTTAACCTCAAAAATAGTTGAATGCCAGCTTCCTGGATGGTGCAGAATAACCACTGCTAAAAAGTATTTCCTTCTTACTGGTTGTAAGTGGAAACCAGGGCCAGGCTGCTTAAAGGAGGTGCTTTTAGAAGTAAGGTGCTGGTACGCTTCATCCGGACCACGGATGTGTAATGGTGTGCGGTTAAGGGAAGCCGCATGTCGGCTCGCACCAGTGTCAGCAGTCCTGCCTGAGAACAAGGGTGCGAACTCCAATTTTCTCTCCCAGCGCAGAGACAGCCCTGCAGGCCTGGAATATACTGAAAGGGCTCTGCAGAGGGAACGGCGCCTTCGAGCCTCCTCCCCAGTGTGTCAGAGAACATCCCCGGCTGCGTTTTTGAAGGAGGCATCTTTCCCAAGCAATCATTTCCTTAGGATAAAACATGTTAAATTTTACGTGTTAAATTACGTTAAAAAATACGTGTTAGATTTCCCTAACTCTCTTCAGATGGGAGGGCTGAAGGTTGGTTATAAACTACCAGAGTTTGGCTTGTTTGCCTGAACTGGACACAGATTAAAACAAAAGGATTGACATATCCAGACTGGACCAATTCCCAAATCCAGAAGCGCAGCTAGACGGGTTTTGAACTGGAACAAAACGTTTTTAGGGGAGGTTTGCATTTCTGGACCTGTTTACTCTCTTGCCTGTATCCACGGACGTGTTTCATCAGGTTCGTTTGCTGTGGGACAAGCAGCTTGACCTGGTGAGTCAAATCTAGATTTGGTCAAAATCCCATTGCAGAGTTTTCACCAAAGCAGCTGAGAAATCGTCTTCAGGTAAGGCATCTGGGTTTAGGCTTCACGGTCCTTAGGGGCAGATCAAGAAATACAAGTGATGTGTCGAATCAAAGCTGGCTTAAGCTTTCTACTCAGTAAGAACAAAGCTCTCGGTGTCAGGGAGACAAGCAAGTCGTTTCCTAAACTTCTAGGAACGATTTTAACAACTACGTTATTAAGGATTTTGCAAATCAAACTTTATATGCTTGTCCTTATAAGTGAAGACGACATAAACTACGAATTATATACAAGCTGAACCGACAGTGTCCGACACTTGGCCGAGTGAATAATTGCAAAAATCAACAAAGAGAAGGAGCTATGTAAATTCTCGGTTTTATAGACCGAGATGCAATGTACCTTTCCTCAAGATGTTTGGCTTTTCTTCATGTCAAATTGGGTTTTGCTTGTTTTAAAACACGGTTAACAAAACAGAATATATGAATCCAATTCTTCCAATTCCAAGGCAAAGAATGAAATGCCATCCAGTTCAGTCCCTTCAGCTCATCATTAACTACATACACAGCAGTTTCGTTTTATTGTCTCATTAAACTTGCGGACGCCCACCACCTCCTCGGCAGCCCGTCTGCAGGCAGCCCCCTACACGTGACATTCACCCCGCGGTACTCCTCGCGCCTGTCTCTGACGGGTACCTGAAGCACGCGGGAATCCAATCCCTTTTTTTAGCGGCGAACGCAGCCCCTGGTTACAGCCGGCCGTCGCGCAAAGCACTGTTACGCAAAGGTCATTAACGCACCCGCCCCAGCAGCCCTTAATCCTGGGAACTGCAACACCCTTGCTCTTCTATTCTCGGGTCCCTCCACGAGAAAGGCGCTGAGCTGCGTAAGAGGGCACAGCGGGCTCAGGATTTGCTCTTTCCTTGGTGTCCAGCACTTATTTTTTTTTTCCCCTCCTCTTCTGACGCCACGGAGACGCTGCGTAGCCCACACGTATACCCAGCAAGCCCCCGCGGAGCTGGCCTGGCTCTGACAGATGCAGTCCCTTTACCATCATCCATCCCTGTAAAATGACCTCAAGCACGTTAGACTGACGCTCGCTCTCTGGTTGTCTCCGCACTCCGCATTTCTCTTCTTGCTCCGTTTCTGTTATTTTTCCCCCTTCAAAGAAGAAAAGCACAGTCCCAGACTCCCTACTTCCCGGCCACAATGCAGCCACCTCCCCGCTGGCACCCCTGCTCCATAGCAAACGCCTTCCCTGTCCCAGTCCACCAAACCACAGGGTTAAGTCCTAACAGATACTTCAGCTTCTTACGCCGCTGCCTCTACCGACAGCTGTCTCAAATATATGTAAGGTATTTCATGTCAGCTTTCTCCCAACTGCGTTGAAATTGCTGTTCAAAATTCCCCAATTCTTTGTTTCTAATACTCTTAGCGCTCTTCCGAAACTGAATTTGAGCCATGTACCCCAACTCACTCACGATGAACAGATGAAGATTAAAAAACCAGGGTTATAACTGAGATTTCTTGCCACGATTGCCAGTAATGAATATCAGCCTAAGCTGGTGAGGCTCGCTTTTCCTTGTCTGAAGAGAAGCGGTCTTCCCTCGGACACACTTGCCGTACCTAAGAGCGAACACGGCAGCTGGATACATGGCACACAGGAGCCGCTCAGGCCCTCAAAAAGCCTTCATCGCAGTTCCCATATGAGACACCTAAAGCTGGCACAGTCTGAACATCCAACGACTGTCTCAGATCAGCAACCACCTAAGAGACAGACAACGAAATGGAAATACAGAGCCATTTATAAATGATGGAGAGCGTCAAAAGCGCAACAGCAGAAATTTCCGAAGGAAGCCTGAGCGGAGAGAAGAAAGGGTTGTTAGCAAGCAAAAAAAGTGTAGGAAAAATAATTCAGGTCGCTTCTGAAGAGTTTCAGGAGGGAGAAAACCCGGGGAGATGAGGCAACATGTAAGTCAACGTTTGGAAACTCAAGACAGTAATCTGAACTACTCCTATCCTTTACAGTGTTCTAAATTAACTGCGCCAGCTTGTAAAAAGATCTGGCCACCAGCGCGAAACGGCAAGTCCCTGCAAGAACCGGGTAAAGTATCTGGATATGTGAGACGGTGAACAATACAGAAAAGTTACAAATGATGTAGTATTAATGCTATTGCAGGGGACACCTGGCGTATTGTGTGGTATTTAAGTGATCCCATTCCAAAAATACATAGCGCAAAGAGGTCAGGGCGGACGCGTCTATGGGAAAATTCTCAGAGAGAGAGAGACGAAAAGACTGCACGTTTTTACATGCAGATAGACAACAAGATACTAACCTGTAGAAACAATAGAGGAAAAAATACCATTAACCCTCTTCTCAAATGGCACAAACCAGAAACAACGATGAACAAAATGAAAGGCAGAAAACCCAAACCTGATGGAAGCAATAGGTTTTCAACCATGGGCACAGTTAGCCTGTGGAAACGACTCCCCTAGGATATCGATACACCCAGAAGCCAAAAAGGAATTTCTACAGATCTGGCCACTTGCACACCAAAGAAGAGCAGAGATGTAAATACAAAAATTAAAATATCTAGAGTTCTTGAAGACAGGTGATTATGTCTTTCGGTGTAAAGTCAACTCCTGGTTTCTGAGCATCAACAAGAAAACTTCCTTGGGACAACTGGGGAACTACAGCTGGGAAGAGCAAATGGACTTTGTGACCTGCCTTCCTTTCCCGTTGCTGCTCTCTGAAGCACCTGCACCACCGCGACTAACAGCCATGACCGATCTGATCCAATGGTACTGTCTTCATATGCAGCAACTATCCAGCAACGCAACTTCAAAAAGAAAAATTCACCTATTTCTTCAATCGAAGATCAGGTCGCATGACTCCTGCTTGCTCCTCTCTCTCTCTCGCACAGGAAACGTTTTCCCACTTACAAACAAGCTCTTTAATGAAATCCACCCATCTGGAATTAGCCTCAATAATCTGAGCTATATCACATCCTGGGCCGTTCTCCTATATTGCAACCTTGTTAGCTAAAATGTTCCCTTTTTAGCAGGCTGTCGCCATCTCTCTCCCACTTCTACTTAAGCAGCCATCCCCCAGAGTTCAGAACAAGCTTGTGGCCAACAGAGGAGGCAGCAAGAGGAATGGGACTTCATGACAGCCTCCTACGATGTTACCGAAGAGCTGCATAGTGATGACACCAGATGAAGATCTCTCTCCTCTGGCTAACAGTACAAATGGAGGTACAGGGCATCCAAAACAGACCTCATCCGCCTATCAAAATCCAGATATTCAACCTCTACAGATACTCAAACATACGGTAATGCTACATTTTATTCTTCTTTTTGTTTGCAAAACTTAAAACTGGTTAATTACTGAAGGGAAAAGACTTATTAGCACCACAAGTTATTGATACAACAAAGCCAAATCCCAAGCGGGTATGCTTCTCACAGTCCAGAGCAGTGGCCTTGGTGCTTCTCGCCAGCCTGCTCCGATGAGGCTGTTTCTAGCGGAAACTACAGGGTGCTTGAGCTCTAGAGAGGGAGCACACCCTGAGCGCCAGGGCAGGAGCTGCAATAGATCTCGCTAGGCGTCTACTCGGTCTTTGCGTTTCCTTGCTACCTCTTTAAACACACGTGTCAAACTGCTTTTTAAAATCGGGCCCGTTCCTGGCTGGCGTTAGCAAACTCAGGTACAGAGGGATGACATGTCTGCTCCAGCCTGCGCCTCTTCCAAGCCACAGCAACCCTCGGACAGCAGCTGATTGAGACTGCTCCGCCCCGGCCACACGAGATGGCTGTTTTCGTGGGTCCCGTTTCCTCCTCCACCATCAGATCCGGAGCAGATCACTAGACAACAGACCCTTGTACTGAGCGACAACTGAAACCAGTACTTACTGAGCGGTTTAAGGATGCTGCTGCTTGTCTCATCAGCGTTTTCTACGTCTGATTTGTCGGAGTAGTTCTCAGAGATTTTCTCCTTTTCTTTCTTTTCTTTGTGCCCAGGTCTTCTTCTGTGACGCCTCCTTCTCCTATAGCTCTTCGGCACGTGGACCCCAATGTAAATAGTGTGATGACCTAGGGAACACAAGCACAGCAAATATAACTTGGACTGGGTATGGTTTGTTGGGCCAGTACAGTTCATGCTGCTTTTCATTCAAACAGGCGAGCGAAGCACCTTTCTTTGCTGGCCTAACGTTAATTAGTACGATATTTCTTGTCTCCAAACGTCAGCTAGGAGCTCTTGAGCTACCATTTGGAAAAGTATTTTTGTACAATCATGTCTGGGAGTGCGTGCCAGTGCAGACTCTCTGATAATTATTCTGTCCTCGTGACTCATTTAAAAATAAAAACAAAACCCACAGAAGGCCATCATACTCATTCTGCAATATTGAATACAGTGCTCTTCAAACACATTCCACATTAATTTGCCCATTTGTTTTACCAAATACATCGGCTGGACTTAACGCCTACCTTGTGCCAACTGATCCAGCCTAATTGAAGAGCTTAGAGCGACAAATTTACACCACTTGACTAGGTAGGCCATTGTATAACAAGCGTCCAAGTGCCATGAGGGTATTATTATAACACAGCAGACGAGGAAGGACTGCTAACGTAAGTCACCCTGAACTTCTAAGTACTTGACACGTTCCAAAATAAAAATTAGGTAATAAAAGACTAAGTGCCAAATTTCATATGCTGACTAAACACAAAGCATGCCTTTTCCCTTTCATATAGACTCATTTCAAACGAAAGCACTTCAGCTACACTTGCCAATTGTCATGTCTTTCTGATGAGTTGGAAAAAATGTTTTATTTCCAGGGCTTTCTGCACTTCTCCCAACTTGGGATAAATATCTTTCCTTGTGCTTACGGAAAGCATTTACATGTCTTTTTCCGTGCCCCGATAATTCAGACATCTTACTGTAAGCTCTAACAACAGCTCCTTCAGATTTAACTCTTGACAAACGATAGCTTTATTCTAGGTTTTGGCCAAATTTGGTTTCCCCTCTCACGTCCCAGCGCAGCCCAGCAAAGAGTTTCAGACCAACGCACGTGCCCCATTACTGACTGATGTACACGTATCTGAAGGAACGAGCCGCAAACGCGCCTAAGAACAAACGTATTTCTGCGTAGGTACAAGTCATTTACTCCTACTCGCAGCGGAGCACTTCTGCAGAGCCGTCCCCCTGCAGAGTCACTCTCTCGGTCACCTCGCGTCCATCTATTCTTAGCGGACGCTCACACCTCGCATGAACGCGTGGCTGTGAACACCCCGGGCGAGCGTGCCAGATGACATCTGCAAGAGAAGGCAGGGGCGACGGCTTTTGGAGTCGCGCTCCAGCCTGCAGCACTGTCCCACCCCAGCTCGGTAACACGCACAGTAAAGCCAGAGTCTGCGGCCACCAGCTATCTGCACTGCTAAACACGCGTCTCTCATTCCTCATCACGATAACTCCAACCTTTGAGACTGAACAACTGGAGATTTAGGCACAAAATACCCCATTTCCATCACAAATTGACTGTTCAATGAAAAGCAACCCTGCATTGCTTTTTCAAATTCCACACGCTCTTGAGGCCAGCTGTGAACTCTGGAGAGTCCTTCACCTTTTTTGCATGTGAATTTTCATACCGAAAGCATCCGAAGTCTTTCAAAAAGCTGCTTGACCAGAGCAGCCCTCCTTGAGGACAACTTTAAAAGAGCTGAGCTTCCCCAGGGCTTTGCAAATAATGGAATGACGAGCTGTATGCGAGGATGGGGCCAGAAGCTTAGGAAAACAGCTCATACCACCTCTCATACCCATCCACGCACACGCTCTACAGCCCAGCGAGACTGCTGGGCTGTGCGGATCTCCAGCAGCAGCTCTGTTGAAAAGCAAACACGGGGGACAAATTAGGAGTTTTAAATGCATGCTGCTGTTGAGTTACTTAAGTACAAAAAAGCACCTGGAAAAGGCTTCTTAAATACTGCATTCTTAACTCTCCAAGACCAACAAAACGAAAAGAAATAGAATTGTTCTCCCATATGATCACTTGAAAAAGTATGTTCATCCCCAGCCTGGCGCTGAGGGTGATACATTTTGGCTCCAAAGCAATCTGGTATGTGGAAATTGTAACAGAAAGCAGGGGCTCATAAAGAAATTCCCTTCTCGCTCACAGAGACGATGGTGTGACAGCGCCTGAGACGGCCCTGAAATGGCTCACATCCTCGGTGCGGTGGCTCCAGTGCTACGGCAAGCGCCAGTTTATGTACTGGTGGTAACCATGCAGAAGACCACACTAAATAAATAAAACATATATAGTGTCCGTGATATCAAGATATAAACCAACAGCTAGAAAGGGTTAGTGAAAACCTCCCTGAGTGACGTTACAGTTACTTCTTAGCCAGGATTATCTAGGCTGAGATATTAGAAGTTCACCACTGCATGCGCATCTCCTGCTGCCGCCGGGCGCCAGCAGCCGTACGACTGCCCGGTACCGTACCGGAGACCAAGAACTTGCCATCTCGGGGAGCAGGACAAAAAAAGCAACAGAAATCCGGGGTCGAGCAAGGTCCAAAATCAGGCAGCGCAACAGCGCGCCAGCACCGCGACCTGGGCTCGCGCCGCAGCGGGAACGGGCAGAGCCACAACGCCGAAGTTGGAGGCACCTGCAGCCAGACCTTACAGATCAACACCTGAAGACAGGATTTCGCTCCGGCGTGTCAAAGGAAGCCAGGAAAGCTATTCCAGCAACCGGGAACACCAGCTTTGACACGGCAGATGGCACAAACGCCGCAGAGGGAGGGAGAAGGGGAAATCTTCGCTGAGCACGAGCAGGAGCTGTAGGGTAGGGGTGGCCCCAGGACAGGCAGGGCCGTGGGAGCCCTTCCCAAGGCATTCCCACAGCCAAGACCGCAGCCGAAAGCCAGATGCAAAAGGATGGGGCGATTCCGGTATCTGCATTAAAACAACGTCCTCCTTTGAATCACTTTAATTCTGCGGTCAGCTTGATAGTAGAAACACATCATAGCAAGGCTGCAGTTTTAATACTTTAATATGCTGCCAACAGAACCGGACAATCTCTTTAATCCTTTGACCACGTGCGCACAGTACAGATTTTGGGAATATGAAACTAAATTGTATACACGCAGGCAAACATCTGCACTACTTAGCTGCTTTTCCCTATTCTGCAAGGGAGAGACTTAGTTAATGTCGCTTGTGGCCTCCACCCCCCCGCCTCCCAGTCTGTTGAGGGAGGCCAAGCAAGACCTTTTCCTTTTCTGTGTACTTGAAGTGCTTGGCATCTGTTTATATCGTTGCAAATGCTGAGATAAACTTCTCGGCTCCCTTCCCAAAGCGCCTGGAAGGAAACAATTGACACATACTCTCAATGCACTGGCTTTCTGAGCCGTTTCCTACCCGCCGGGTAACAGAGCCTTTCCCATGAGAACCATCGACTACCAGCGGCGATGCCAGATAAATTTAACGCGACACAGACGCACCGCACTACGCTCCCGCGGCTTGGGGGAGGACGGGAAGCACAGGGCTAAACTTCTCCTGGTAATCCAGGTCCCGCTCAGCCCTACCTTTCTCTTGTACGCCCGACACGGGCCAGCTGCCAGTGTCCTCCTGTGGCCCCTGCTGCATTCAGAAAGGACCCCCTGTGCTGGGGGCTGCTCCCATCGCCCTCCCCCAGGAAAACCATTAGCCTCTCTGTGCACCTCATTGATTTTTAGAGCTGTTTTGGTTGACCAGAGGCAGGTATTTCACAACACTAAAATCCCGTAGGTAAGATGCAGAGCAAGACCTGCAGGTCGAAGTGGCACCTTTTCCATTTTAAGGACAGTGGTGGGTCCTGGCTTCCTTGAACTCACCCCTGCTGTAGCCAAACGTTTTGAAGTTGGCTTCTTGCGCCCGAGGGGAAACTTTACTGTGCACCAAATGCAGAACAAAATCGTTTCACCTGATTATTAATAGAGCAAGAAGTAGTCATCATCAGAGAGGTATTTTTCCCCCGGAAAAATTTTGGTTGAAACCACATCTTTTGCTTTATTAAGAGCTATTAAGGAACAGCAGCTCATGATTCAGAGTCCGCATTTAGAGTTTGGGCACAGGAGACTCCTGAGTCAGTTTTACTGGTGAAAACCCACGCACGTATTACCAAATTTAAGTTCTGTACAATGCAGCGTTCCCTCCCTGCCTGCAAGAATAGCTGTTCACCTCGTGTCTCCAGCCCGGCCAAGCACGGTCTCGTTGACGTCCCGGGAATGAAGCTATCTGAAGCCACACAAGCTCAGGTGCTGACCCCGGCAGAAACCCCCGGTTTCTCCGTAAGAAAAGGCAGGACCTGCATCCAACGCACCAGGTTCCTATACCTCTATACCCGTAATTCTGCCTAGGTCTTTGTGTAGCCGCTGTGGCACGAGGGTGGACTCAAACCCGAACTGTCTGTCGGTGCGGATCCTTTTCTGCCCAAGGAAGAAAGGGGGGCAGTTGTTTAGAGACCGAGAGGCAGGGTGTGCGTGCAACACACGCACTGAACGGCTGCCCTGCCCGCTGCTAAGCGAGGGGGAAGGCAGCCGTCAAAGACCCAGGACAAGCCTGGCACCGTCAGCTGAGGATCTGGTTAAATGTACGTGATGAAGAGGCCTTGGGATCTGCCCGCATGAGAAGCGAGCCGGGAGCAGGGGAGTTACTCACTGCGCAATCATGTCGGCCCCAAACTGGACGCCCCAAGGCCTGTGAAGCACAAGCCATCTATGTTGTTCCAAACACGTGGATCTATTCATGCTACGATACAGGTGGCAAATAACAAAAACCATCTATGTAGAGAGAAATCCATAGTTCAAGTGTGGTTTCCCAAACTCGTTCTGGAACCACATGTGCCTTAAAGAGCATTATCGCTTCGTACTGTATCCTTGGTAAGAAACCCGTTCCTCCCAGAAGAATCACACAGAACAGACCTGATGCGTGATGGGCCTACGGAGAGTCGTAGAGCTCAGGTTGCTCATGAAGTTTGAATTTAGGTGATTCTGGGGAGCTTCGTCCTGCAACAACAGGCTTTCCACAAAGGCTTTTGTATCGGGTATTTCAACACATACGTGTGATTATCGGTGGCCATGGTAGTAATCCAAATGTAGGGTACTACCAGAAAACCTGTGTTACAGGAAACGCAAACTCAAGTCATAGCCTTAGCAGGAGGGAAAAGGGAAAAAAAAAGGTAAATCAGCAGATACGATTGGATTACCTAAGTGTGGCGGTATCTTTTGTGCCTGAGGTCTCTGCATTCACCTGACACTGAGCTGAGCCTACAGCTTTCTGCAATCTTAGCTCATGACCAAGCGCAGCCTTGAAGCCTGACACTGCCTAAGACTGAAATTCTTTTTTCATTCCAGACACCTACAGCCAAACGAACAAGCAGAAAGACATCATTTTATTTCTGATCCTCTCCATTTTTAAGCACTAGCTCTTTTAAGGAAAAGGTGACAGTGCAATGGCTTTTGCTTAGCAAAACCAAAACTTTGTCATTTGGAGAAAGGAGCCGAAAGTTACAGGATCAAAGGATAAAGTCTGCCTGTGCACAATATCTGAAAAGGAATCCCTTCCACATGACTGAGGGTGTTGAGACTTAGAGCCTGGTCAGACTAGCCCAGAAAGTATCTCAGACTGGCACCTTAGAAGGAAACAAGATCAAAACCCAACATTAAAAATTTATAAAGCCATGAAAACGAGCTGTTACCAGTTTTCACCTGCCCCTTCCTTTTACCTTCAAGGCTCCTTTCCAAAGAGCAGGGAGAGTCAGATGAAACCCCACCAGGCTCGGGCAGGCTCACGCGGTTCCAGCTGACACGTCTACACAGCCACCCTCTTCTCCAAGGGCTCCGGCCGCCCGCGCCTCCCGCACGGGGCAGCCGTGCGTACCCAGGCTCTCAGGGAGGACTGGGAGAGGTCTTTCAGGCCGCCCGAACGAAGGGCTTTGCTCAGGCTGCCCCAGCCGTTCAACCTGGGGCATGGCTGATGTATAATAAGACCCAGGCAGGTAAAGGTGTGCCTTTCTCTGCCCATCTCCATAGCCTAGCTATCAGTCTCGTACCTGGATGGAACCGAAACACAGCGTGCCCTCAGGGCGGGGAAGCTGTACTTATTGATGTGGCTTCCGACGCATCCCAGGAGCGTATGGCTTTCACTCCTACCACTAACGAGTTGCTAACTTGATGCAACCTTGCTCCGCAGCGATGCCTAACATTTAGGAATCCGCAGCTACCGCAGCTCCCAAGTCACAGGGGACGGGCAGGGGATGCAGCCCGCCACGTGCTTCGTCAGCGGAAGACGGCCCGGCACACCTTTGGGGCCAAGAAGAAGGTGTCGGCGCACCGCCAAGCAGGCAGCAAGACGTGGCACTAGCCAGCAGGCTGCTGGGATTACAGCCAGGCTAGCCCAGCTTTCAGCGGCTGCTTTTCAAACCCGGGCTGGCCGCAGAAGGGTACTTCTCATTTTGTGGGAGAATCAAAGGAAAGAAATGACATAAACCACTGATGGCCCAGAAGGACAAATAAATCACAGGGATGATCCATTTTAAAGGGGAGATACTAAAAGTAGCACTAAGCAAGTCCCAAACTAAGCCCTGCTTAGTTTCAAAGCAGCTCAAGAAATAAGAACAAAAGGCCACGCCGTCACGTGCCGACTGCCCTTAACTCTACCTGATTTTCAAGGGGTTACAGGTGCCGAAGACCTCCCGGGACCGGTGCTAGCAGAGGAGCAGGGCCCTCCACCCCGACCCGCTCCACCTTCCAGGGCACGGCTGTCGCTCTGCGCGCCCGGGCGCACGCGGGATGGGACGCACGACACCCCGCTCCAGGGAACGGTTCGCACCCGCGGAACAGAAACGACTGATTTCACCTAAAAATTGCCCAGGCCACAAAAACAACGGGCAAACGGGAATATTTTCAATGATACATTTATCAATGTAAATCCCGGGGAGGAGAAATGACTTGGAAATTCATGAGACCGGTCAGTGACCGTGGTGCATGCAGCAGAAATTGAGCGTTTCCCCAGCACTGCGTAAGGGCTAAGTACTATTCCCATTCACGCACACCAACACAGACACTGAAACTCAAAAGAAAACAAAACACAGCCATAACCAATCCCCTAGACGGGATGAGCAGGCATATTCCCAGGCTCACCGCTCTGTCCCCAGAGGGTTTTCAGAGCATCCCGATACTCAAGTGACTGATTTTCCAGGTGAATAATTACTTATCCATCAGGTAAACAGCAGAAGGATTCACTGAGCACTTTGTTGAAATCTGGGTGACATCTAAACAAGCTGACATCCCAGCTGGAGATAAATCAGATCCAAACCTGTTCCCCACAGCAAAATAGCCCCGTCAGGCAGCAGAACCCCGGAAAAGATGCGTTTCCCTCCAAAGAGAGGGCAGCCTGCACAACTGGAACAGACTCGGCTATTTATATCACAGTAACCGTTTTATTAGTGCAGAAACATGCATGTATGGCTTGTGGTGGCCACGCTTGGGCACAAACTGACCTCTCTGCAAGAGGTTCCCCTGAAGGGAACCCAGGCTCTTTTGAGGGCCTGAGCGCAGACCGCCACAGGACCACAAGAGCAGCTGGATGCCTGGAGTTGGACAAAGGATGCTGGCTAAGAGACTGGCTGGGGGAAGCAGAAGAAATCATCTCTGCATGGAAAAGACTGGAATAAAGCAGCACAAGTCTGTACCCAGGTAGCTGAAAAAAGCTGAGATCAGGAAGGGTCTCGGGCCTAAGGGCCTTTAAAACAACAGTAGTATGCAAGCAACTAATTCTTCCACGGTACGTGGCAGTCGGTCAAAGAAAATGGTCAGCGCAAATCCATCAGGTGATGGGACCAAATACTTGTAGAAGGACAAACCATAAGGTTCACAACCTAATAAACGCCATCAGGAGAACAGCCTGCAATGAGAGAGATGCAGTAAAGGGCAAAAAAGACAAGAGAGGCTCCTAGAGAGACAAAACCCAAGCTGCTAGGCAAAAGACAGGTGAAATAGGAAGGGACAGGATTAGAAACAACGGGGCTCTGGTCAATTCTGCCAGTTCTGACAAAAGAACCCCGAATTCACGGCTACGATGAAAGCATTCAAGAGAGGACCCAGCACCTGCAATGAAGATGCTGTTACTGAATCGAGCAGGGAACTTGTCCAGAGATCATTTCACATATTTGTGTCACTGCACGTCACATCTTCATATGCAGCCCTTCACTAAAATCACTACAAGGGGCAGGGAACTGAGCTGTGCAGGGGAAGACGGCATTTAAATCAGAGACTTTTTTTTCTCCTTTTATAACATCGGGCTTCTAGAACTTCCCTATCTTCAAAAGGTCAATTTAATCTTTATGTAAAATGACCTCTGCAGTCTTTAAAAGGTTCCCACGTAACAACGCTATAGTTAGCCAGAAGGAAAGGCTTCCTAGCCATCTGTCTCAAGCTTGCACTTCTCAATTTCAAACGTACGCTCGCTCGCTCCCCATCCACGACCCAGGCTGGAACTGCCAGATTCCTAACAAGATTCAGAGGCCGCTCCAGCGAAGCAAGTTTAAAAGGTGAGTTAGCGCTGTGCCCTGCAGAATGGGATGGCTCTAAAAGCCAGAGTTCACATAAAGTCCAGTCGAGAATATCTAAACAGGAAAAGAAAACGAAAAAATGAAATGAGGTCTTCATTTGACTTCCTGAAGATCCTACAAGCCCGGGTTGTTTAGAAGGAGCAGACCAAGCCAGTCACCAAGAACTGCGCTAGGAATTGCTAGGGAAGGATCAGAATATGAAGCCCAGAAGACACACGTCGATGACAGCTACAAGGTACTGCTCCGTGGCAGGACAATATCAGGAAGCTGGCAATGAATTATTGGGTGGACATGGTTTAGACAGAACAATAACCATGTGTTTGGGGTATTCTCACTGAGCTTTATATAAGCCATTGCGAGACTCTTACCCACAACCCCATAAGCTGCTTTTCTTTCTCTCTTCTTTGGAGCCGTGAGAGGTTACAGGAGCCACCCAACCTGTCCTGCTGCGATCTGATCTAATCTGGCCAGTCGCGCTTGCGTTCCGCGGAAAGAAAAGGAAGACTTTAAAAACGTTAAAGTTGTTAACCACAACTTTCTTAAGCTTAATATTGCTATATTAATATCTCGATTGTACTTTTTCTATCTAGAAGCCACAGACATTCTAGGTAGGTGTGATTTATCCCTCAGAGTGTGAAGCATGTCTAATAAGTATGCAACAATAAGAAACAATCACGTTTCTGGAAAACGTGTGGCACCTTAAGAAAATTCGTCTTGCTCTGGGGAACAGGGCAGAGGAGGGGAGCCGTGCTGGATGGTTTGATTTCAGTTTTAGGCCAAGCTGTTCGGAAGCACAGTACCTTCGAATTTTTTGGCACCTGCCTTGAGCACTGACCACAGCTCCTATAAAATTATGTCCCCTCCCAAAATGCTCCAAATGACCACCCAAAATAGCCCATCTTGCCTGAAAATCTCGGCCTCGTTTTCCATATTTCCATCTCATTAATTACCAAGGCTGACCAAATGACTACCAAGCTGTACTTGGCACCATCAAGTTCATGGAGGCAGGTGGGTTTTAGAGCACCCTCCAATCTAAGTAAGAGCTGTGGTACAATGCCGGAGGCATCCAAGCGCTGCCCCCATTTCAGAGAAAGAGCCTCAAACTGCTTTCTGGGTACCAGAGGATGGCTGCTGCTTTGCCACCTGCCCACAAGCAACAGAAAAGCACGCCGCTGACACTGAAGCAAACACCGTGGGCTTTTTAGAGCCTGAACTCCTCATCGCTGTCAATGACTGCATGGAGCAGCGTGCTGCCCAAAGCCTGAAGAACAAACAGCAAAGGCTGGGCGCAGGTTAGCAACAAACCCAAGACAGACAACTGCAACGTGCCAGGCAGAGATCTACTTAAACCACCATCCTGTTTCCTTGGGTTCGACAAGTGCCAGGCAGCTCGTGGGAATTCCTCCTAACTGCCCGACTCTCGGGAGATAGAAAAACAGCCCCGCCGCAAGCAAACCTTGACTCCAAGGCTGCAGTTATAATTAAACACGTAGAGGCCGCGGTGTGTTTTATGAAAGGCAGACTGTGGCCGAAGCTGGGGCTGCCAGAAGGCCGAGCCGCTGCCAGCAGGGCACCACGAAGGAATGCAAACACCATGATGCTCGCCGGCGGGAGCCCCATTCACACAACGGCCTCCTGACGCCTCTCCAGCAGCACAACCCTTCCTTCAAGGCAGCGCCCGAGTTTCCTCCGTCCCTTCTTGAGGACATGGTTTAGTGGCGGACTTGGCAGTGGTAGGTTAATGGTTGGACCTGATGATCTTAAGGGTCTTTTCCAACCTTAACAATTCTATGATTCTATGATTCTCAGTCTCTTTTCACTGCTAAGGAATTCCTCACAGCGTTGTGCAACCAGACGGGGAATATCACCCAAAGGGACAGACCTTCACGAAGGCCGAGATGATGATTGAAGTAGCGTACAGATGGCACTTATCCTAGCAAGTTCCGGATTAAGTCCAGCTCTGCTAGTTGTAGGCACACAGCTGAGAGAGGGAAGGACGCTCCCGTGTTCCCCAGCTACGCGAAGGCCGCGACTGTTCGACGTGGCCAAGCTTGAAGGAACCCAACCCTGCCATGGGGTCAGGTATCTTCCACTTTCTGCCTCGCTATCTCTCCCTGTTTGCCAAGCGGGTTGTGTTGTTTACCTTCACTGCTTCTCTATGCCTTGGTTTATGGCATGGAGTATGTCTCTTAAAAATCTTTTCAATTCAGTGAACAGGCAAAAAGCATGACAGAGTTTGCTAAATACAGCCAAACAGAGCAAACACCGGCATTACACATTTTACAACTGTGACTGGGCCTCCCCAACACATTTTGTGTTACCTTTTAATTTTACATGTCCCAGAACAATCCAGTAAGTGCAATCAGCACATTTGGGGCCCACATCTGAAGATACAGCAAAGGCTGTATCAGTTCTTCAAACTGTCATATCCAGTATTACCGAACCTTAAAAAAGAGCTGTTGGGCAGAGGAAGGTATATACAGTGGGTGGGAGAAGACAG
This sequence comes from Theristicus caerulescens, assembly GCA_020745775.1. Lineage (NCBI taxonomy): Eukaryota > Metazoa > Chordata > Aves > Pelecaniformes > Threskiornithidae > Theristicus > Theristicus caerulescens. The sequence continues at coordinate 82,792,941 of CM036563.1, read as the reverse complement.
TCAAACTAGCCTAGACTTGAATCCTAACTGAAATGACCCAGGAGAGGACCAAACCATCAACACTCAAGCCTAGATTTGAATCCTAACTGAAATGACCCAGGAGAGGACCAAACCATCATCAGTCAAGCCTAGACTTGAATCCTAACTGAAATGACCCAGGAGAGGACCAAACCATCATCAGTCAAGCCTAGACTTGAATCCTAACTGAAATGACCCAGGAGAGGACCAAACCATCAACACTCAAGCCTAGACTTGAATCCTAACTGAAATGACCCAGGAGAGGACCAAACCATCATCTAACCAGCAGGCACAGCCTGCATGCACACTGATGCTGGGCAACATCTATACAAAAGCACAAAAGAAGAGAGGGCTTAAAAAGTGACCTCTGTAGAGTCGTTATCATGAGCACACTGAGACAACGGAGGCCCAGGCCCCTGGACTGGGCTACTGTGCGCTGTCCAAGCGCCTGCTCTCTCTTGGTAGGGACCAGCAGCTTCGGGATGGCCCCAGTATCTGAAAATATCCACTCAGAGAAGTTGCTCCCATCAGAGGCCGTAAGGTGCCATGTGAGGGCCACCCTGCTAATTAACACGGCCCTCAGCAAAATTAAGTTTCACCGCCAGGTCGGAGAGCTGATGATTGCTTCTAAACCGATCAGAGATGAAAAAAAAGCCAGATGGCACAGAAACACCTTCCTTCGCTGCCACGTACCTTACACTCACAGCATGTGTCAGTGCAAAACTTATCATCGCTTAGAAGAAAGCACCACCTTTCCTTCGCAAGGGGCAAACCACAGCACATATTGACTCAGCTGTCCTTACAACATTTTCTCGATTTCTCCTGCGTGCGCAGCCAACTTATCGCTACCTTATGTAAAGTCACTTTATCATCATCTGAACTTGGGTTGCAGTTTTTCTCACAGAGCTTGGAGTAGGTGGGCATCAACACCTTCTCACGCAACCCCAGCAACTTTAGAGCTAAGGCTGATTCCTGACAACGGATGAAAGACATCTGCAATGACCAGAACGATATTCCAGGCCATGATGGGGAACACAGACACCTGCTGGAAATTGCCAACAGTGAGCACACTCACAGATTTACTAGCATCAAGCTAACAAATGACTGAAAAGTGGCATTATCGTAATGACAAAAATTTCTGAACAAAGCACTTCACGAGGGATTCGTATTTCACAGACCCCACAGCATTTGTGCTATTGACTTAATTAATCCGCGCACACACAAACCGCTCCCAAGTTTTCCATAGGGATTTACCATATTATCAAAAGTCTTCAGCGAAGTCCTAGCACTAGACCTCTTCATTTATGACAAACCAGCTAATGGCACATTTCGGCATCCTGCAAAGTGTCATGGAGACTTAAAGCTGGAGAGAAGCTCATCTGAAATCTTCCATCCGGATACCTCAAAGTTGAGAAGATCCAAACCACCCGTCTTGTTTTTTACTGGCTGTGTGGGGCTGTGTTTAGGCCCCAACCTGTGCCTGCCATTCCCAAGCTGTGCCGGCTGCTGTACAGAAAGAGAGCAAAAAGGCAGTGCCTCAGTCCTCACCGTTTGGCTTTTGCACGAGCAAAGCCTGACTCACTTTCCCCAAAGCAAAATACTGCCTACTCTATCTCTGCATATATAATCTCTGCGTATGTGTGTGTATATATATATATATTAAAGGTACTAAAGACTATTAATGAAGCACATTCGGTGCTGAGATTTTATCTGATTAATTTTTTCATTGTATGTATTTCAAAAGCAATTAAAAACTCTAACTGAGATGAAACAGCTCCTCTGGTTATTTCTGAAAATGGAGAAGGTCTGCCTACAGTCAGTGGTCAAAAACTGAGGGCGGGGATGAGGGAGGAAAAAGAAAACAAAGTGAATGGGGAAATTCAGCTCATTTCTCCTACTTTCTGCCTGCTGTTAATAAAGGTAAAGGTTTTCACAGTTATCTTTACCATTTCAACCTCTCTCCTCATTGATCCAACCATCAAGTAATAGTCTTAGGCTTAGGGCATCACGCAGCTTTCTACCAGCCAAGTGCAACGAGATGGCCTCGACACACCAGGGGCGAGACTAGAAAGCGAGGAGGAGGAAAGCGTGGGGAGCAGCCAGCTAAAATGGAAAAAGGCGTTAGGGAAAGTTGTTACAAAATCCCTGGTTCAGGCTCCCTGTATAGTAAATCCCGTAACGATAACAGGATCCACGGAAAAGTTTCCACTGTAACAGCGTTTTTTCCTGAACTCACTCCTACAGCAGCGGTACCTGAGAAAGACTCTCGAGATCTTTCCTTTGCAAATCATCTGAAAGGCAGGACAAACCCCTGACAGGAGGGCTGGTCCCCTTCTCCTACGACGAGCAGCCAGAGCGCTCCGCGGGCCTTCCAGCAACAGAGCCGCCGGACGTGAAAGCAAGCATCCTCCGCCCCACCATGAAGTCAGGGTGGCAGCGAGCCCGGGGGAAGTTACGCGCAAAGAGCCAAGAATACCTTATCTCAAAGGATAAGGTGGAGCTTTACTTTTCCCCTCTTGCAAAATTGGTTATTAAGTAATCTGTTTGTGTCACACATACCAGCGCTCCTAACAGGGGCATTACAGCAATATGTCATTACCTTCAAGGAAAGGAACGCGCAGTGCTCTAAATGAACGGGAATGGTTTTCTCGCACGGGAGGTTCAGCTTAGGGCAGTGCCTCTTCCTGATTTCCCCCGAGAAAGCCTACGTTTTCGCACTCGCTTTCCTTCCACGCTCTGAGCCGGACCCTCGTCTCACCGAGGCACGGCTCTGGGCACTTCTCTGCAACGTCGGTGCCGGCCAGCAAAGCAGCTCGTCGTAACTCATGTGTACTGAATGAATCAACCGAGCCCTCCCACTGATAAAGGCAGTAGGGGGTGAGCTGGAAGGGAATAATTTTCCAATGTCAACAGCTGATATCACTAATAAAATAGCAACGTATTCCAGCGTAGGACCAGACGGAGGTGCCATCGTAGAGAAGCATGAAACAACCCCTGGAGCCAGGCCAAAGGGACGTGCTTGTGTCAGGTATGTATGGTTTCTATTAACATTACGTTTACTCAGCCAGGGCATGACCGACAAGTGCCCCAAGCTGAAAATGTCTCAGCATCCTACTGAGCAGAAATGCCCCCTTTTCCCCCTCCTTAAAAAGCAAAGTCCTTCCCTCTCCCCCCCCACCGCTACATAATGGAATTAGTGAGTGATGAATTAGCGAGTGATGCAGAGCCGCTATCTCCATCTCACAGACACAACGCGAGGTCATCAGCTACCAATAAAGTGACACCACGCTGGTTTTCTCTTCTTGCAAAGAACGTGCAAAAGAGGGATGCTCAGAATGACAACTTTAAAATTCTGTCTTCATCTGTTCGAAATCAAACCGATCCAGAAGCAACAAAAGCAGCCTGCTTTCTAAGCAGGGTTCGCGGTAGGGTTCTCCCGTTCCCTCCCGCAAGCTCCTGCAGCTGGGGAATGCCCAAGTCCCCCTGCCCTCACGCTACGCTGTCAGCTCTCTCCTGATAAAGGTTACACTTTCCCTAGCAGAGGGGAAAGGAAATCATCTCTCCTCTCTGCTCAGTTCATTTTTTCCTACAAGTTTAGTGAAATTAAGAGTAGCTTTAAAGAGCCTTCCTGAGGAATTTGATCAATATTGACTGCTAGGTGCAAGAAAATTATTGGCAGAGGAACGGAAAGAAGAGGCAAGAGAGGCAAACAGCTTTCTGATATGTATGTTGTTTCCTCACAGAAGTAGGCTAAAAATAAAAACTGTCAGAAAAATAAAATACACCTGGAGGTAACAATTCCGCTCGCTGTTACCTTCTTCTACCGAGGATGCAACTACTGTATTGCATATTGTATATGCATTGTATATGTATTGTATATGCAACAACCTTTTAGAAAAGCAAGTTATAACCATACCATGAGAGCGGCTGAAGTAACGGAGAGCACTTCAGAGCTAACACCTTCGGGTCTCTAGACAAATGCTCTCCTCCTTGAAATCACTCCCGTGCAGAAACTGGCAGAGAGACTTAAAAGCATCTGCACCGGGGGTCAGCCCAAGGCCTTCAACCTGACGCTTTAGCCCTTCCATTGGATCTTAAACTGAAAGAGAGTAGGTTTAGATTAGATACATAGAGGAAATTCTTTACGGTGAGGGTGGTGAGATGCTGGCACAGGCTGCCCAGAGAAGCTGTGGATGCCCCATCCCTGGACGTGTTCAAGGCCAGGCTGGACGGGGCTTTGGGCAACTTGATCTAGTGGCAGGTGTCCCTGTCCATGGCAGGAGGGTTGGACAAGATGGTCTTTAAAAGGTCCCTTCCGACCCAAACCATTCTGTGAGTCTGCAATTCATTCTATGCATGCAGTCTACGACTGTATGTAGGGTGCATGTGTGCATGTTAGATACACGGGTACGTTAAGTGTACTTAGAGACAGGGCGCATATCTGTGCAGAGTTAGATGTAGGTGAGGACATGCACAGAATCACAGAATTGCTTAGGTTGGAAATCTTCCCCTCTAAGGCAAAAAAAGATCTCTTCAAAACGCCAAAGCCTTTCCTAATTACCTGCACCGTGGTAACGCCCCAAATTTGCCAGGTACGCTACGAATTCAAGGCCCTCCCGCTCCGGCAGAGCGGAGCGGCTGAGCAGCAACTCACCAGCCGCATCCTACGCGCACCGCACACGCATGGTGACACTGACAGATGCTCCGGCGTCAGCACCGGCCCCGCCACAGATGGCGGCTCCTTTTGTGGTTTAGCTAGGTCGGTTGCAGCAGCCTGGCGAGAATCGAGGCGCTGCCTTCAGCACGAACAAGGGAATTAGCTGGTTACACAGCTCCAAGTCTCTCCGGAGGCTCGGACAAGCAGCTACGGCTCCGGGACGCCTGTCGCGTGCAATTAGAAAGACTTCTTTCACCTCCTCTTCTCCTTACCCCAGCGAGATGAACTGCAACTGGTCTGTTAGCCCAACTAAATCAAATAAGGATATCTGCATTGAAACGTGCAGATGAACTCGCCACAGCTACAAATATTCCTTAAAGCATTAACCGCAACCTTTTCCACAGCACCTGCAGACAGTTAAAAAGGACGCTCCCGCGCTGCTCTTCGCCAACAACAATTTGCGTTATATTCCTGGAGCGTCACATATGGGCAATACGCACCCCAGCAGCATGTGGCAACATTTAAGACAGTCAAATATAGGAAATGTTCGCCCTCTCTCCCCTCGCAAATGCTTCTGCTGTGCCAAATATCAATTATTCTATGAGCAAAAGGCTAATACAAACCCCCTGCCATTCCGACCCTGCAGACAGCGAACGGCCTAATTAACCCAACACGATGATTTATAGCTACTGAGCACAGATTCCTCCACGCAAGAGAGGACGAAAACACAGGCTTTTTCATGGAAATGACCGGTTTGCTTTGCTGGAAGGGTTCTAATCCACCTTTTTGGAGATTATTTTCTTTCACACTGCTTGATCCTTTTCCGTCCGTTACCGGCGACAATCACACGGCTGTAAGCCTACACCTTTCAAACCATTTTAAAGGGAAAAGTCACAAGCATTTGTTTGCAAATAAAGAAATGAGAATAAAATTCGATACCCAAGCCAAGAGGGGAAGGATAGCACTGGGAGGTGAAATGCTGGCACCCTTTCCCTTCTAGGTAGGGTACGTACTCTATCGTCCTTTCCTCCTTCTCCCCCGCTAGTTTATCAAGCGCACGGTCAACTGATCCTCATAAAACAAGAAAAAAGAGCATTTGCTGCAAATAATTCATTCCTATCAGCTTAATAATTTTCCACAAACAACCTTAAACTGAACTCCTTTAAATTCCTTTCACCTTTGGGATTTCACAACATTTTTACTTAGAGAGAAAACAAAAACACTTGCGAAGGAGTCTACTCTTTTCCTGAAAAGTGAAGAAACCGTTTGCTCTGTTAAAAAGTTCCTCTTTGAGGGAAAAACCTTCTCTTCATTCCTGAGCTAAAAGGATAACCCAGGCAAACTTGCTGCCTTCCGTCCACCCCCGCCACTCGGTTTTTCCAGCCCGCTCCTCCGTCGGCGACACCTGCCACCGTATTCCAGCGTTTCCAAGCGCAGCGGTGATAGGCAAGCGTTGCCAAAACTATATTCGTGGAGGAAAGAAAACCAAATAGCCCCGACATTTCACAGGCGCTCTGCGAGACACAGCAAACACGATTTGGTGGGAAGTGGAGACGTGTGCCAGCAGCATACGGCACCATTCACTGCTGAACCCAAAAAGAGGATTTCTTTAAAAAGACAGTTTCGCCCCCATCAAGCTTACCTGTGTTTCGGTCAGGTTTAGGATTAATTACTCGGCAAAACAAAGGCGCCCTTTTTCTCTGCTATCTGTGCCGATTGTACAAACAAATACAAATTGCGAAGGTACCCTTTCTCCCGCGCAGCCCAAGGTCTCTTACCTTCCACTTCTTCTTCATCGCATACATGTTTAAGGAAGGAAGCCCCTCTGTCCAGTACTGCCTCGTCCTCCATCCTATAGTAATAGAAAAGAAAAAAGGAATGCTCAGACTTCTCCTGGAGCGAGCTGTTTGACCCAGCCCAGGTCCTGGGCAGGTTAACTTGCAAGCTGCTGTTCATGTTCCTGTGGGCGCTCCTGTTCTCCTTCCAGCGCCTGCTCTTCCTTCCTAGAGCTCCTTTCCAGCGGCGTTGGGTGTAAGCTGGCCTCGCGCGGCTCCAGTTCTAACCTTGAGAGGACATCAGTGGTGACAGGTGTGAGGAAGGTAATCCCGGCTAGAAGGCTTTGGCGTTTTTTTTCCTGTTTCTTGTTTCTTTTTTTTCCCCCCCTGCCCCTCCTCCTTTTGCCTTTTTTCTAAAACGGATGTAGACGCACACAGGCAAGTTTGGGGCTGTCTGTGCAACAGCCAAGGGTTTGTGGAATTCCCGTTTCCCTTGAAAGTTCTTCTAAAAGACCTCGGCTGCAGAACCAGGCACACGAGCACGCACGCACACTACACGCAGGCACGCTCTCGCGTTCGAATGCGCAGTGGGAGACCAGCCCAGCCTTCGGCCGGCCTCTTAATACCAGCAAAGCACACTTGTCTGTCGAGAGGCGAGCTCTGTGTCACATGTTGGCCTTACAGAAATCTGACATACGAGGATTATCCAGAGACTGAGCTCCAGTAAGTCAGACCATCACAGCGCAGTCATTTATGTGTGTCACCCATTCATTCATCCATTTGGGGACGGGTTTTAGTAGCTGCCGCCTTTCCCCTCCCCTTTGCTCTCCACCTCTTATCTGCTCCTCCGTGTAGAAGAGACTCCTCTTTCTACATCTCCACCGTCAGAGTCCTCCCGCGGCGCTGCCCCGAACTGGTGCTGCTGTATTTCACCCACAAAACAAGACCCTGCACGCTTCCCGAGGGCTCATCTGCCAATTCACCTTTGACAAGCAAATATAGAAATGCTAAAATAACGAAGAGGAAAAAAAAAACCCGAGCTGTATTCAATAATCTCCTTTCGTATCGCTTAGAGGCTAAGCACACATTTGCTGCTCGCTGCCGGACAGTCACTGTGGAAGCTTTCTGTCTTAATGCAAGCGGAGACCGAGCTGGTAACCTGTTCTCCTACCAACGGCAAGAACGGGCATATGTGGGTAACGATCAGAAACCAATACCTTTTCCTTATATGCCCTAGATGGAATAGGGACAAAGTCAGTACGGAAAGGGACAAAGCCCTCAAAACTCGTTCACATCTGTATTGCTTCCGCTTGTGATCCCACAAGATCCTCCACATGCAGCAGCAGCAAACATTTAATAGAGTTTTTTTAAGGGCATGTTCAACTTCAGGAGAATATAAAAACTGAGTGGATGAAGAGTGAGAAATCAAAATGTCTTAGGGTATCTGCGTTGCATGTCAATACCTACCTGAACAACAACAAAAACACAACAAAAAACCCAAAAATTCAGCCACAAAGTACCAGAGCCCTGGTTTCCTGAAAGCAGGAGCACAGCAGCCATTCTCCCGTCTTTGCCAAGTCTTCCTCCACCTCAAGCACCTTTCCTAACACGCCGTCGGCCTCATCCTTCGTTCTCAGTCTGCAGCTCAGCTCCCACGAACGAGTCTCAAATACGTCACGGATAAAAAAGAAGAAAGCGAAATAGGTCAGATGCAAACCCACTGACTGAGCATAGGGAAACACAGGTTTTCATTGGGATTCTTGGATGGCAGCATTCATACAGCACCGTACCCAGAAATGAACGTGAGCATCGGCTCCTAAGTTTAGGTCGGGTTCAGACATTTGGAACAAGGCCCATCTCCCCTTCGCACCGGCGGTTTCTGCAGGAGAGCCAGAAGCCGGAGGATTTGGAGAAGTTTCTCCAAGTTAAGAAGGGTACCATCTCACGGGCAGCTGCTGCCCTGCGCGAAGGGGGAGGACGTGCTGCTCGCCAACAAAGCACCCAGAGCCAGCACTCAGGCATGCACACGTAAGCCCTCCCCGAAAGCTCCAGTTCTCCATTAAATTATTCACGGCTATTTATGCATCTTTTCTAAGGCAACAAGAGGGAACATATTCCATGGCTGCTCTTGCCTGTTTGCAACGGCTGTGAAGGCACACCTCGATTTTTTTTTTTAATTTTAATTTTTTTCCCCCCAAAGCAGCACAGTAGCTACTTGCTATAAACACAACTGAAAACATCTGGAACGGATGGGACTGGATTTCCAGACCAAACGCAAACCACACGCGCTTTATTACTCCGCACAGCCTGTTCTTACGCTTTCACACGCAACGTGCCCGGGCGTTCGCCTCCGTTCCCCGAGCGCCGACACATCCGGGCCCCTCGGCACGTGCCTATGTGTGCAACCACGCCTGCGCATCCCACGGCCCCTGCTCAAACCCCGGGTCCTCCGCACCATCTTAGGCAGCATCGGTCCAGGCGAGCGGCACCTGAGAAGCAACAGCCTCACGGCAACGCCGGACCTCACCCTTCTCCCGGCCCTCCCAGTAACGGCACCTTGCCTCCCTCGGACCAGTTTATCCCATTGAGCAGCCGCGCTTTCTAGCCGCAGAAGGTTGGAAAACTGCTTCCGACACATTGCAAGGCTGATGCTTTCCCCGAAACGTGCGCAGAGCGGATCCGAAGGAGCTGGGGGGTTTAAAGGGCCAGGAATAGAGCTTGGGTCGCCTTGGCATGGCGCCCCGTCTCTAATCCGCCCGAGTCTGGTGATTAGACTCCCAAGCGCCACCTCCCTCCACTTGGTCTTTTCTGCCCTTCTCGGATTACTGCAGGATTTCTTCAGGCCAAAATCTAGCAAGAAAACATCCTTTCTGAATTTGCACGGGGGAAATATTTCAGCCCCCTGGAATTTTTCAAATAACATGAAATGGGAGTTGCAGAAATTAAAAAAAAATATATATATCACGTGAAACAACAGGGAAATCTTCACTTGGGGCTTCAGGGGAAAACTGGTAGAGTCCTATCGGTGAAGCACTGCAGCCAGAAAAGGTATTTTCACCATCCCACGGAGGAGACACACAGACACCGGACAGAGGTAAGGAAGGGTGGAATCTTTTTTAGGGCCTCTGAACAGAAATGTGCCTTAATTTAAGCCTGGTTTACTAGCTCCTTGTAGTAAGGTAAAACCATGGGCCATTCAGACACTTTTTATCAAGACCCGCCTCTTCATTAATGCTACTGCAAGGTTTTGGAAGCAAACCTTAAAGATGAATTAAAAACTACTGGGTTTCTATTTTCAGGGTCTAGATCTGAGTAAGTCACGTACTCTGACAGATTATACTCAAGAGAAAAACTAGGAGCGGCTTGAATAATTGGCCTCTCTGGGTAGGTCATTAGATGGGTACCAAACGTTTTCAGAAATGACGTTCTGTGTCAATAGGATGTTAAGGAGAGTCACACATAGCCTACCCAACCCAGCATGCGGCTCAACCCACATCTGCAGGGCACTCGCAGACAGAGCTCACAGAAATAATTCTGCCAGACTACCCAGAAAGAACAGGACCGATTCCATACCAACAGGGATCCTGGAGCGCATGGTAGAGAGAAAAATCAGTATAAAATGGGTAAAAGTGAAGGAAATCGAATGGCACAGAGCAGAAAAGCAGATGGCGAGGGTATTCTCCAGGAGCAGAGCACGCCCTGAGAAACGGACAAGGACGGGAGGGGGGTAACTTTCGGGGTGACAGCGTTTCTGAGCCTTCAGCAAACCTGATTTGCGTTCTCGAGGCAAGTGCTGCGGTTCAAAACCAAATTATTTGTCAAAGCCAAAAAAAAGAAAAAATCAATTACTTAAAACTCCTTGGCCGCACTTTGCCGACGGTCTCCATTTTGCTTATCACCTCATAAATTCTTCCTGCGGGTCTCCTTGTCCCAGCACCCAACACTTGTGGCACGTCTTCAGAGCAGCCTCAAGCAGCTGGGCTTTGCTGTTCCCCGTCCTAAGGGCGGCAGAGGCCCGCAGCGAGCCCCCCCCGGGCCCGGCCGCGGCGCCAGGAGCGGGAGCGCTGCCATCGCCCAGCCCCGCCGCCGGCGAGGGGCCTCCCGCAAGCCTGGGGCTGTGCCACTGCCGCCGGGCCTCCGGGGCCACCGCCGGGCCTCCGGGGCCACCGCCACGGCCTTGCCGCTGGCCGCCATCCGCACCGGCCACCATCCACACCATCCCCTTCTGCAGCTTCGTTATTTATGGCATGGGAAGAGGGAAGCTAGCGGCCGGCGGGAATGCAGCAGAAGGGCTGATGTGGCAACCCGGGCTGTTGCACGTAGATAAGGCTCGCTCCAGTGAATCGACGCGTAACGTCGCTGGGGAGCAAGGAACTGGAGTTAGTACTTGCTGATAAGCTTTTACGATTCTGCCCGTTTCAAATGTCTTTTGCAACCAGGAAGAAGCCCCGGCAAACTCTGGACTGAACAAAGGAAAACGAACGGAGCCAGCTCCGTAACCGACCCGGCTAGCCTAACGCGGAGCCCGTGCGCAAGTCACGTTTAAAGAGCAGCCCTTTTGCAATAAGCGAGGGCGTAGAGAGCGTCAACGGCTCTGGAGAGGAGAGCGCGTTGCCAGCGCTGGGTCGCAGAGCAGCAACGCCTGCCGGCCGAAGCGGCGGGGCCGCAAAAGGGCTCGGGTCAGAGCTGCGAACCAAAACAGCTGCGCCGTGGCTGCGGTGCCACGGCCATCGCGGGCAGGGGTGCGGAAGCCGCCCGGGCTGGTGGGAAGGGTGAGCAGAGTGAGATTTCACTCAGCGTGCAGGATCAACCACCCTCGTCTGCTTCTCACAGCATCGTTTACCTGTCGAGGCTTTTTCCTCAGAAAACTGCTATCCGTAAAGCGGAGTGGGAGCACAACGGATGGGGATGCTGGGGGAGAGAGAGGCAGAAATGAGTAAAGAGCGCACCAGGCGTCGCTGGCTAAGCTGCTTGGCGGGTCTCACGATCCCGCACCTGAATTACGCCTGAATCTACACATGCGCCGTTCCCCCTCATGATCTACCTCCTGAGGGCAAACGGGGGACGCCGTCCAGCACACAAGGCACGTTCCCTCTCAGAGGCTGAAACACGGTTTTCAGCTGAGGAGACTCTACAGCTCCCTGCAGAACAGACAACCGCCTCCGACAGCTTCATCTCTTCGGACACTGCAACGCCCGCTGGGCAAAGGACTCCTGCACCTCTGCAATTCCTCCCTGCGCTGCCAGCAACAAGCTCAGCACGACCCACGTACACATACCCATGGGCCGCGTTTTTGCTGCTGGTAATCATAACCAGTGCTCGCGAAAAGAAACGCAACGTGGCTCGCGAGGAACAGCCACCGGTACAACCGCAGCCCCGCTCCGCGCTGCTGCCCCAAGGTATAAGAGCCCGTCACAGGACTGAGACACGTCCTCTGCCACCAGCGCTCCTCGTGACGAGCAGCATCACGCAACCTTCAACAACGGATGGAACGACGCAGCCATCAGCCAGACCTGGAGGCTCACGCAGATGCACGAGGTCTGGACCTGGATAGAGACAAGAGCCACCAAAGGCTTCCATGTCAGTGACACCGCCGCCTTCACCAAGTTAGACGCCCAGTGTCTGCGTACGTGTGCGTGTATCCTAAAGATCATGAGTCAATAAGCTCAACAGGCGTCTTCTGTCAACAGGCTGCGGAGAGCCAGAGATAATATTCTTTCTTTTCTCTGCAACCTGTGAAGCAGTCAGATACGGCCATGATAGCGGCCAAGTAAACAGGAAACTAGGAAGGAGACTTGGTCCCAACCGATGCTCTCGCAGCCCGTACGCAAACGCTTGAATAAACAGACCTAAAGTGACCGATTCCCTTTTAGGGGCTAGACGTGCTTTGGTTTTCCTCACATACTCGCATATGGGCTCTATCACACAGAAAAATGAGCTTCTGACTATACTCAGCATCATCTGGTTGATGCACTTTTAGAACGCGTTGCCAAATTTATCTTGGATGCATTTTCCCCTTTCAGCTCTAAACCAGCATTTATTTACATGCTTTCTCAGCAAAAGGTTGTACTCACCAGGAGCAGAGGAAGACAGAAGCCTCCGCTTTCTGCAGGAAGAACTCGCACTGCAATATTTTTAAATCCCAACATAAACCTGGCTTCTTTTAAAATAACTCTTGATAATCAACAGGGAACTAATGCCCCAGATGACTGCTCTGCACAATGCAACCGAGTCGAGCAGATGCAGCAAGACCCATCTCGGCTCTCCCCCCTCCCGCAGACCTCTTGCCTGAACGGAGAGCGCCGTTTCCTCGCTCCGCAGCAACGCCCATCATCTCCTGTACAGAACCATCACACAACGACAAACGCTACAAGACTAAAAATCCGTAAATGCAAGCAAGGTGCTAAAGCACCCTTTTTTCTGACAACGCAGGACACGTAGGAAAGGCTGAAACATGTACAACCTCAAAGGAGCGTGGACCGTTCGCTCGTTCTGGGCCGCGCTTTTCCTTTTTGCAGTACAGACCCCTATTTTCTAGCTCCAATGCTAGCGTTGAACCGCGACGCACGCGACACGGTTGCCGATGAATTGCACGCGCTGTAGTGAAACAAGGAGGAGGCAAAAAGTAAGGAAGCTTCGCAATTTTATCATCTTCCTACCAACTTACAAGCGACGGCACGTTCTGCATTACTCGCCTTTTCAAAGGGCATGTGAAAACGCAAGGGTTTGCTGTTGCTTGCTCGGTCTCCCAAGCATGCCCGTGCTGTAAGCCTTTCGTTGATGCTGGAGCGTGCTTGTTAAAGGGGCTTTGGAGAAAGGACGAGCAAAGCAGAGGGTACGCATGCCCCTCAACAGCCCGCGTACATCATTGCGGTTACGCTTCCCGCCTTCCCCTCCCTCGAGGTCCTTCCGTGGAAGTCCACCTAGGTCAGGGTCAGGACAAGATGGCACGCACAGGATGCAAGCCGCCGGCCCAACCCGGCGCGCTTTGGCACAGCGTGCAGAAACCAGGCCAGGCAGGCACAGCTCCTGTGGCACGGCACAGCTTTGTAAAGCCGTACACGTCCCGCACCCACCAGCACGCTAACGCGCTCTTTGCATACAGCTACCAGACTGCTTTTCAGATTTCACGCTATTTCACCTTTATTTTTTTAACCCACCCTCACGCTCAGCATGTTCTCGAGAATAAGTCATTTAAACAGACACATTCTCTCGGTGCTGCTTTGTCCCTCAGAGACCTTTCCGAGAGGCTGCCTCCCCATCGCTATTTCCCACGGTGTTTTCTGCAGGCAGCCATTCGCCGTTACACTGCTGCCCGTTCGTTCGATTCAAATATTTTCCCTGTCCACGCACGCTGTGGTCTTGTCAGCAGGTTACGAAGACCCGGAGAAAACCAGAGACCACGGCTACTGGGTGCCTCTGATCAACCAGGCAGCACCAAGTAGAACACAGAGCTCGATACAGGTTATTTGCTTGAAATGTCTCAGTTACGCGGATTTCAGTCCGGAAAACGTGGCCCGTTCGTTCAGTAATACTGTGCCGTGCTATTTAGATTACTAAAAGAGGTTTTAGTATTAATGAGACATTTTTGAAAACTGGGGGGTATGAGGGGAGGGACTTGTATTGGGTTTGCTTTTAATCAATTCCCAGTTAAGTCATCTCATTGTTAGGTGAAATGTTTCACTCTACAGAGGTGTTCTCACCAATTGAAATTAAGCCCCGTTATAGGATTTAAGTCTGACTCTCAGTTCTTGACTAAACCTTGTTTTCAAAAACTCTGACTGGAACGTCAAGAACTCTAAAGGTTTATCCCAACTCACAGGTGAAGCCTCCGAGAGCACCTTCCTGAAACCAAGGTAAGAATTATTTGAAGTTATTTTGACAAAGTAAGTTCTAGCATTTGGACTTCAACTTATAACTCCGACAACTTCAGGAGAGCTCTTCAACTTAGATAGGTTCCAAAAATGAAATAACTACTCGGAAAAATAATTAGGAGGGAATGAAACCGAAGCTTTCTTCGGCACAAACGAGAAAGTAACATTATCAAAAGAGAGGGAAATACAAGGTGGGGATATTGGCACTGGACCCTAAGGTAGGTGTAGCAGTTGAAGCCATTGTTTTATTATCTTTAGATTGCTTACCATAAAATGACACAACTCTATAAAAACTGATAAAGTCAGCTGCCTGTTTGTTTTCATTTCCTTCTCTTAAAGGAAACCATGGAGCGGTAACTGGAGCCATAGCAGCAAGGAGAAGCCTACACTTCATTCAAGCTTCATTTGAAACCGGTAGCACCTCGGTGAAAGCCCTCTCTCCGGCAGGCCGAGGCGAACCTCGACGGCTGAGCGCCTGGTTCCCGACGTACATCTGCTGTATTTAACGTCGCCAGAGGCAGGAGGGGGTATAGAGACGCTCTGAAAGGAATTCAAGATCGCACTTACGTAGGAGCCTTATGAGATGAGCCAGTCAACGGGAAGAAGTGATTTGGGACTGCAAATATTATGAATATATCTGTTCGAGGCTAACATAAACCAGACGGTTTTGTAGCTGCGTTTGCTGCAAAGCATGAAATATAAATCACAAACAAGTTGTCTCGAGAGGCAGAATGGTGTCAGGTTTTAAACCCAGCAGCAGTGGTGGATTTTTCCTAAAAATTATTATTTGAAGACAGCCTGCGGGATCTGATTTTTTACTGTGACAATGTCATGTCCCGCAATATTTTTGTTACAGTTTTATGCCCTATAGGCAACTTCTTACTTGACCATGTTTTACACATCCAATTGGCTAGCCCTACATTTTTTTTTCAGCTTTGCATACTAACGGAAAAAAGAACAGAGTTCAATTTTGGCAAATCCCCCACCTGCTTCAAAACGGTTGCTTGGAAAAAAAGGGTTAGCAAATTCTTCGGAGTAGTTCAAAAATAGGAAAGCGGCAGGAAAAGAGAGCGCATTTCAGGAGCGGACTGAACAAGAAGGCCAACGTGAAAAGATCACTGCAAGACACCCAGCATATGTTCGCCCCACTTAAAGAAAATTAGGCAGCGTGCAACAGATTTATAATTTAGCGCAGGACTCGAGGCTCAATAAACCTGAGATGAAACTGCTCCAGAGGGCTGATTTACGAGAGCATTTTCATGTGCTCTTCAACTAAGCTATTTAAAAACAATCCTGTTTTATAAAGTAGTTGCTCTTTGTTCGAGCCTCGTGTGAGAGCTCTTTTCGAGAAATCTGTGCCTAAGTATTGTGTCGTAAGACTAGGTATCGCGGACTGAGAACGGCCGGCAATATTACAAGCATGTGTGTTACATCAGCTCAGCACACGACTGTAAAATGGGCGCAAGACTTTAAAAGTACGTAATAGACAGGGGATCTGTATACGCCCATGTATAAACTTACACAGATCTATAAAGCTAGACAACTCAAGAGCAACTGTGGGAAATCTTTGCAGCGTCCAGCATGGATATTGCCTACGCGGAGTCTCAAAAAGCAAGGTATGGGTAGCTGGGACCTGACGCAGCATTTCCTACCTATAGGCAAGGATGTTAAAGCGGGCGCCTCAGTCTTGCCAGGCTGCCTTTTCAAAGAAAAAGGTTATCTGAAATGGGAGTTCCTCGGTTTAAGTCCATTTCCCACTCGGCAAAAGAACAGGCAGTGTGTACAATGCGGGGTGGGGCAGCACACCGACTGGCACCATTAACCCAGATCTGCTTTTCTCCAGGGGAAAAAAATCCAGCACTCTCAGTGCCGGCTTCCCGGCAAGCAGCTCCGGCACTCGGCCTCCCACGGGCCTGCTTTGGGGGAAAGTCTCTTCTCCCTAGCAATAACCCCCAGCACACTAAATACCCCCAAAATGGGGGAGAGCACCCTAATTTCACTTCTGCGATTGCAGTTTGGAACTTTTCCCTTCCTGCAGGCTTCAGGCTTTCAAATGCACAGCTCCCCGAGCTGCACGCTTCCCCTCCCATCACCTTCCCAAGCATCTCCGAGATGCTGAAGTCATTCTAAAAGCATCACAAACCTCTGGACCACCGACACGACCGTCGGGGCCGAGCCAGGCGAGGCCCCAGCCAAGCGTGCAGTACAGAACGTACGCTGGCTTTCTGCTTTCTGCTGGGAGGAGGACAGACAATACCTGATCCAGCACAAAGCTCGCCTGCAGAGGCAGAAAGCCTGGCCGTAGAAAACGTTTTGGACGTATCTGAAGCAGCCAAGGGAGCTAATGCACTTTCAGCACTTCACAGAGTGCAGTCACAGCATTTCTGATCCCATTCCCGGCACTCTGAAGCGATAAGCGGTTTCACGATATGCTGGTTTCAAAAACATAATCCAGCAGAAAGGATATTTTTACCAGGGATGATTTCAGTAATCTGCTCCAACACTCAGCCTCGTACGCAGTCCCTGGGGCACAACCGAGCAGCACAGAGCGGCGTTACCCGGGCAGGAACTTCTTGAAGCATGCTTATCACCAAAACCCTCGTGTGACTACGGCGTGTGATGTCCAGCTATAGACGGAGACCTGGAGAAAGCGCGTGACCGAGAACCATGAGTTCATGAGAACACGAGAACAAGGGGTTTGTTTGATTTTTAAATAGCAAAGGCCGTGGGGGAAAGAAGAGGAGAAAAAGAAGGCGGGGGGAAATCAATCTCTGCAAACTTTACCTGGTTCCTAGATGAAAGCCCCTGGAAGATGATGTACTTCCTACAAGTTAAACAAGTTACTCACCAGTCAGAAGGGATGTGATGTATTTGAGATCACATCAAAAGGAGCGTGACCGGAGCACGCAGCTGTAAAACTAAGACAGAAGAGGCAAAGTCGCCCAATCCAAATGTCCGCATACACACATAATCCAGGCGGAGGAAAGACAACTTCTCCACAAATACTAGAGAAGCAAGCAAACCAGCGGGCTTTCAGAGGCTCGAGCGCTGCAAGCTAACCTCATCCTCACTTCAGGGACAACGGCGTGTCCGGAAGACGGTACAGCGACTGTTCCCCAGGGGAGAGGAGACAAAGTCTCCTCTGAAGAAGGTCACTGGCGTCGGTCCCAGTGCACGCATAAAATGCTAATTTAATAATAGTCAATCAAAACTAATGCAAACCTGATAGCTAGAAATGCAAACAGCCAATTTTCAAACTAAACGCCGTTTCTGCCGCCACCAGCTACACTGGGAGGGAAAAAAAAAAACCAAGGCACAACAACAACAACAAAAACCGAAACACAAAAACACAAACCAGTGCAAGTTTACTGAAGATGAGGAAAAAACATTTCCAGAGAGGAGAGGAGAGGAGGGAAAGAAATGCAGAACCAAGTTATTTTAAAGCCATCTGAGAATAAGCTGAAATAAAGAATTTCATCGCTGCCATCAATTTAAGCTCCAGTCGGAACAAGCAGAAAGGCACAGCCCCCAGCACCATGAACCCAGGGAGCCGGTCTGCCTCTCAAGAGCACCAAGCGCTTAGCAAAATCCTCATTGCTTAGCAAAATCCTGACTATGCCAGCACAAGCCCCAGAACCCAAAAGATGCAGGTCTTACGAATGACACCCACGAGGGTCATTCGGCAGAAACGTGCCTGCAAGGGACAATTCCCTTCTGCGTCGCACAGCGGGCTCGCGATCCCGTTCAAGGAGCGCAGTCTGTCGTGCCTTCTGGGGGCTACCATCAGGCTGCCGGGCCGAAATCCCCTGTGTTTGATCCCTGGCTAGCGCTAACCAGGCTTCCACCCACATGCAGGGAGATTTTCCTGCTACTCAGTTTCACGTCGTGGTATCAGAGGGGCAGGTTCGCACGTGGATTTGCTGATATTATCGGACAAAGAAAATAGCGGTCATGGAGCACCGATGGCCATGGGGTAAAAGACAGTCCGGGGGAGCCTCACGGCCACGACCACTAGCCTCACAAGAGAGCCACGCATTCACTCCCTTGACAGCACCCGCAAAGAAAGCAAACAGAGATTCTGTACACTTCTCGATAAAATTCCCTGCACGGGGCAACAGGGAACAGGTCACCGGTATATGGAGCGAAGCACTGCCTTCGGGTGCCCCTCGCCCTTCCGCATGCTGAGCTGATAGAGCGATGAAAATAACGCTTGACCCGTCATGAGAGTTAACAGTGACCTGCTTACCACCTTGTCTCCGACGTGTGGTGCCAGCAAAGAGCAGGCCAAGCCCGTGATCTTTAAACTCAGACCTGCAGATGATCAATTAGTCATTAATAACAGTTTGGCCCGGATCAGGCAGGGGCACATGATGGTGGTTTTGCAGCATTAGTCAGCGAACAAAGCGATACGGGTCCTTTCGCCGGCGGGACACCAGCTTCAACAGGAGGAACATGACGCAGCATAACAGCAGAGCGGTACGCGCAGACAACGCA
Source organism: Theristicus caerulescens (assembly GCA_020745775.1). Classification (NCBI taxonomy): domain Eukaryota; kingdom Metazoa; phylum Chordata; class Aves; order Pelecaniformes; family Threskiornithidae; genus Theristicus; species Theristicus caerulescens. Next base: position 82,774,123 of record CM036563.1, on the reverse strand, counting down.
TGATCCCGCATAAAGTCAACCCATTTAGAAACGGTAAACTCACTTCACCAGCGAAATGACTTTGCTACTGGATTGGCATTTTGCTTCGTGGGAGAGTAATGTTCCTCATTTGGTTCGAAGTGCCCTAAAGCTGGATTTACTGTATCCTCCCACCCCAGCCAAGAGCGCATAACTGAACTGCTGAGCAGGCAGCTCCCAAGTTTTAACAAGACTGTCCTCTAGATGACACCCATTTAAGGGCAGCCCAGACTTACTCCGATCAGCCTAAAACAAGCCTGAGAGCAAAAGAGCAACCCCCAGCTGCAAAGTAGTTTCAGTAGTAGCAGTAGTTTCAGACCAGTAGCACTAGTCCGTAAACAGAAACTTCCCAGAGGTCCCTAAAATGTGCTCTTCAGAAAGGAGAGATTTCCCAGGTTCCTGTGCAACTCAGCCCTTTATCAATGAGGCTTTCAAGCCGTGGCATTTTAACACAAGCGAGATACATAAAAAATATTTTATAGCTCCCTCATTCGCTTTCCTCCTCTTCCTGAACTCTACAGAGTTCCTACTTCTGCTTTATGAACCATAAATTCAAAAGCATCTTCAAGTGCCACAGTGAATGTTAACACGCTCGGCGCGCTGTACAGCCTACAAGACGACAACGTGCGGGCTGATTTTAAGTAGAGCACGAGAATTAGTGTGTGACGCCCAGGAAAGTCAAGTTACGAAGGTAACGGGCCGGGAATTGCACGCCAAGATCTGACACGCGAGCGTATCGGACCAGGCTTATTTGCTCATGTTGATCACCCACGGTCTGCTTTCATCCTCCGTTTCACCTGCATCTGCCTAAAAAACTGGAGGCAGACATTCCTTGGGAAGAAACCTCAGAAAAACAACCTTCCGTAACAGGCCCAAAACAGTTGGTTTGCTCTGGTAATACATATTCATAAAAGCACAACAGGATAAGCACTCCTTTTTAGGCTGGCAGGGCCAAGGAAATGTTTTACTGACCTACTGATTTAAAAAAGAATAAATAGATGAAAAGCACTTCTGCAGTTTGGAGGATCAGGTGCGGCCACACAGCAAGGGGATGGAGAGGGCGACGCAAGGCAGCGTGGTGGTCAGCACCCGTTCAGCCTAACCTGCCCAGCCTGGTCATCGCCTCTCCGTGGCGGCTCCGATTCATCCCCAACCCAAGAGAAGTCCTTCCGACCCGTATTCCTGGGTACGGTACTTACACGAGTTGGTGCCTGCAAATTTCCCCGGTCGTGTTTAACTAGAAATCTCCAGTCCAGAAGAGGGTACAACGGTGGCCAACTCCAGCTAATTTTCAACGGAGTTTGGATATGAAGCTGCCTTTTGTCCTTTTGGTGATAAGGGCCTCAGTAAGGAAAAGAGATAAAAGGTACTCCTCGGTGACTCGGGGCGAGTCACGTGTGCCTTAACCACCAGCTGCAGGCACTTTCTTAAATACAGAGTATAACCACCTATCACTGAACCCAGCTCGTAAATCTTCACATAATCAGAAACTTCTTGGCGACACCTGTTTACAAAGAACAGCTTTATGCCCAGCACCTAATTGCAACATGGCTGTTTAAAGGTAAAAGGAAAACAGTCCACAGTAAGATTAAATCCCAGTTATCTGCACCCATTATCTTGCATTTTTTTATTGCTAAGTGGAATGACTGGCCCAGGAACAGAGCCAGAAAAGTTGGGCTGGGACCACAGTTCAAGACTTCACAGACATAGCACTGAGAATTTCCAATTAAGGTTCGTATCCAGAAGCGTACCAACCTCTGTGAAAAACACTAGGAAAGTCCTAAGCTGTTTGTAACCCAAGGTATCATCGTACCACGAATACTTAACGCAAAGGCGTCTTAGTCATCATTTAGAATTAAAAAGGCAGAAAGAGGTTCAAGAAAGATGCCTTCATTTGTAGAAAAGTCATTACAGGAACTTTTAGAGTTCGCCGAAATCTCTACGCGCTCCCACCTTTCTCCACCGCTGAAGGCTCAGAGGACATTCAGGTTACTCGCCGGGAGATAGATTTTGAGCACGATGAGCATAAGTTGGTTTTGCAATGCTTTTTAATAAATTAAGTTGTATAGCTAACGTTCAGTGAACTGCACTGGCTCTGGGCTCTTCTAGCTTGATCTTTAATTTGAGTAATTATTTTAAAAGCTGGAGACACGATCTCCCTTTATTCAGTGTCTGGAGAGGATTCTGACACTGTAAGATATAGCTGGGATTTCCACGGAACTGTTTTGCAGCGTATTCCCTTTCAACAAAAATTATACATTGCATTTTTGGCAAAGGGGAGAGATGGGTGATCCAAACAAAACTTACGAAATACGGAGGTTTTTCTTTTGCAGCAAGTCCTGCTGTTTCACTGTTTTATTCAGGTCCAGAGCGTCCGTCCCGGGTCAAACTACAGTACGATGATCCCAGTTACGCGCCCACTCCTTTAATTTATACTGCAAATAGGAATAAGCCATTAAACTGAGTAGTCAGAGCATCACGGTTGTAGTTGAGTGCCCGCAACAGTCAAGGAAGGGTGCCTGGGCTTGCCTACGTTGTCAGTGAAGCACGGGCCCAAGCCTACGCTCAAGCCCAGGCTTGCTCGCATTCTTTCCATGCTAGCAGGCTCTCAGGCTTAGCTTCTAAGATGGAAAATGCAAGGGCTACCACAAAGCCCAGCAGATCCAGCTTTTCCTTCTTGCCCCCGGACACCAGCAAGGTCCCACGTACCAGCTAGAACTCTCGAGCGCAGCAGCAGCAGGAACCGCAAGCCGGTCTGGGCAGGCACAGCGCAGGGATGCTCCCCGGGCAAACCGCAAGGCTTGGAGCAGGGGAGCTCCGAGCCGTCGGGCTCCGCGCGCCGAAGCCTGCTCGCAGACCTGCGCTTCGAGCGCAGCAGCGACGTTGCCAGGGACAAAGAGAGCTTGGCGCGGTACAGATTCTCCCTGCAGCCCGCTCAGACCGTCGCTCGCACACCTCAGCCACGCATCCGAGCGACACGAGGCATCATCTACTGAACTTCGTCGGGTACTCGGCCTTTGTTCAAGGCTTAGCGCAACTTTCTTCAAACGGTTCTTATATTTTCATCCATGTAATATTGTTTAAAAGAGCACTCTATCTTTTTGAATGGACCTATTTTCAGTTTAAATGTTTCACATTCTTTGAGCAGTTACACAAGCTATCTACGTTAAACAGAGCGAAGCATCCGGCGGATGAATGCATTAACCAAAGGAAGCCTTTCCCAAATTCAAACCATAGAAAAGGCACATACCTTTTCCTCCACTAAACTAACCGAAACACTTGGTTTGTCTGACACGAGAGAGCATATTCAGGACTCTGACGTACCCCACTAAGGTGTCAAAACCCACTTCCCTAGGCGCGGTTCAGCACAACGTGTACCATCCGCTGAAGGCAAGCGTTCTCAAGGCTTGCACGGCAGGGAAGGCGTGTGTTGGGGAGACAGACTGCCTTTCCTTCTAAAACCCAACTGCTGCTTTTCCATATGTAAACTGATGGCCTACCGTTCGTAAAGGAGTAGAAAGCGTCAAATACTATTTTATCCTGACTGGGAAGCATTTACACAGTTATGGGGAAAATCTCTGCATACGTCACGTTCCTGTAGAAGTACTTCTTGCTCTCAAGCGAGCATAATCTTTGCTTTGCAAGCACATTTTGGTGATGTATGTGTCGGTAATAGACCGGAGACAAACTCGCTCTGAAATGGAAAGCATTTCAAGTTAACACTCTCCTAACAACATCTGTCTGTTCAGGGTGTTTTTCCAAGCAAAACAGTGATGCCATCTGACAGGGCTATAGGTGAACTGCGACTGGAAACACCCTCTAGGCAGTGGGACTAGATGATCGTTGTAGGTCCCTTCCAACTGAAATATTCTATTCTACTCTCAATAAATATTCTATTCTACGACCTCTCTCTGACACCACCCTTCAAGTCCCTATCAAAGATGCACTGAAGACTTTGCACTGGTCTTCAACTGATTTCCAACCCCACCCGCAAGCAGCTTACGGCTGCAATCTAGACTTTGTTCCTGCACCCCTCTGGCCCCGTTTGATCGGTTCTCTCCGCTCGCCGTGCTATCTCACCATGCCTTTCTCCTGTTCGTACCAGTGGAGCTACTCACACGGGACCCGATCCAGCGCAGCACTTCAGCGTGGCCTTCGAGGCCAATTGGCTGAATTGCTTCAAGGCCAGAAGTCACCTGTGCCAAAGTGCTGTGCGGGATTAAGGCAACGGCCCCACAGAAATGAACCTCCCGTGAACTGTGGGAAAGGTACCAGAACCGGAGCCTGCCGTACCGTCGGCAGCGATGTAAACCACGCTGTTGCGCTCCGACGGCACGGCTCCGGATTTCCAAGCTTTAGGCACCGATACAGATGCTCGCTGCGCTGAAACTCCATTCATCCCGGTGCCTTTTTAAGCTTACCTACCAACCGCATTACAAAGGCATCTGGCACTGCTTCCGTAGGACGCCACATTCGCTTTTCGCCCGGGACAATGCTCCTCAAACTTGGGTATTACGCACAAACCCAAGCCTAAGAGGTCATGAGATGCTGAACCATTTATGTGGAACTACTCCCAGGGTGCTACAGCCTTATTGTTGTGCCATTAAGGCTTTGGAACGAAGCTTCGTCGGGGACAGAAGAGAACAAAGTGCCCATCTATTTTTTCATTGCGATTATTGTTTCTGCCTAGAAAGACACAGAGGCTGGCCTATTGAACGGGGCTACTGTTCTTGAGCTGGGCTCTTTGTCTGCTGAATGCAGGAACTGTCAGACGTGGAAGTGATATCAGACTACGCAAATTTAACAAGAATTTGGGTAAAAACCACTTCACGATCACCAAATTTACCAACTATGAGACCTAAGCGAAACGTGCATGTACGGTTCCCGTATGTGAGAAATAGACTTTAATTCAATTCCAGTGCAACGAAGCAGGTTTAATACGCTCAAACGCTACTTTTCCTTGAGCTACCGAGCAACTATTTCCCAACCTCATTCTGAACACGGAGCCTTCTCATATTTAGCAACCTTGATGAAAGATCTTTATGCTTACGTATAAGGGTTGACAAGGCGTCTGAAGTGTTATATGGTCACAGGTACAATAAAGGCAGTTAACTTGTGCAACCTTCTGTTCAAGGTTAGGAGTTGAAATTAGAGACTCTGATCAGTGAAACTTCAAGAGGTGATTAAAATTAAGTAAAAACTTAAAAAAAAAACTTGAGGTGAAAATACTCTCAAGTTGCACACAGCAATGAGAAAGGCAAGTTCTCTTCCTGCACCTCCTGTACAAGAGACAGAACATGAAAATGTTCATAAAGATGATACTTGCCACGCAAGACTCCAGTCACATCTTCTTTGACTTAAGATTACACGTCCGCGTAGCCATCAACATCAAAAAGGCTGCATGTTTTGCTCAGAAAGCAGCAGCAAAAAAAAGACAGAATATACCACAGGAGTAAATTTTAAGTGAAAAAAGCCAAAAATGCGTTGCACATGCAAACCCACCAGGATTTCTTGCACATACCAGCTCATTGGGATAACTTGTAAAAGAAAGTAAAATTAAATCTCTGCTGGGGACCAATCACATAAAATTGCAGCCTGTTTCACTAATGCCACAGATTAGCAGCAGCCACCTTTCACAGGTTAAAAGAAGAGGTACCATTCCCACCACGGCCCCCGCAGCTCCGAGCACAGTTTGCCACCCGCAATTATTTGTGTCCATAGCCAGGGGGGGCCATGGAAATACCCAAATTCCAGATCTAGGGGTAGGACCACTCAAACGCATCAGAAAAGAAAAGTTCAAAACCACCCTCAAAAAAACCCGTAGCAAAGAAATCTGTAGCTAATGGAAGTGAAAATAATAACTAAGCTGAAAAAGCAGTCCTTGAAATACGTCTAAAAAGGAGCAATGCAGACAGAGCTGCTCTAATTTATAAAGAAATGCAATTTGTTTCACAGTCTCTGGCTGGATCCCAGCTTTTCTCCCCTGAAACCCAGACAAAATGTTCATCACTATGGACCGTACCTTGCAGGAATAATTTGTTTACAAGGTGAAGAAAATCATGTAATTCATCAAGCCAACATTTTATATTTCAAAATATTTTAAAATATTTTCATTTATTATGGTAACATTAGAATTGAATGAAGCAATTTTTATAATTATCATTCATAAAGTGATTTTAGTCATCATCAGTCTTAAAAGAAGTCATTCGAACAATTCCCACCACCGCCAGGTTCAATTTTTCAAGACTCGCTTTGAGACGCGAGATGTATGGATCGGTACTTACGGAAGGACAATTAGGGCTTATTTCAAGTCAGATTTAATATAGAGTATTTAGCAAGTGTATATTATATAGTAGCAAAATAGAAATACGCCCCCGTTCCCCTGTAAATGTAGTTATATAATAAAGCTCGGATTTGAAATGCTGCCACTTGGAAGATCTCCCCCCCCAAAAAAAGATTTCCTTAAGAGCAGTAGATACATCGATTAGCCATATTCTCTCTCTCTCCCCACACAAATTTATATATATAAATAATACACACACATTTAAAAAACAAAAAAAAAATCCCCCTTCGGTCTGTGTTTTACTTTTGCAGCAGAATTAGCTCTGCTAACAGCACACGCTCCTGGAATTCAGATGCTGGAAGTTCATTTCAGCCGCAAATTAAAAGGATGCCGATTTTGGTGACGTCAAATCACCTCTTCTGGTTTTTCTGGTGAGAAAAATCTGTTAAAACCAGGGCCATTTGCAAGTTCCTCTGATGTGCTCAGAAGGATCAGTCGTACTCAAACAGTACGGATCACAGCTGGCTACTGCATGCTATGAGTCCTGCTCTCCTTTTATTTACACGGCCGCAAATTGGGACAGAAATCCACAATTCCAAAACAAACGGAACGCCAAGAACCGAGATGTAGGTGTCTGATTTTCTGCTGTTTCTCCCATAAAACTCATGCAAATTCTCCCCACGGATGGTCCCGGGGGCAACTCTGAAAGTTCCTCTGGTGAAAAACTAGTAATTGCAGGGGAGTAACGCACAGACATTTCTCTCTCTTCAATTAACGTAATTAGGCAACTGAAAACGAAGAGGACAAATGATACCACGGGGCCGCCGGGCTCGGCCGGTCACCGTGCCGGCGCTCACCTTAGAAACACCTGATACCATGGACGACTTGCGTCCTCCTGGACCCCAAAAGGCTGGTCCCGTCCTAAATCCTTTTATTTCATCAGAGGTATTTTCATCGTAACTAGTATCACACACACTGATTTTCAAGGCTTAACAGTTAACTGCACCTATCTTTGAGCTCAATCTCCATGCAAGCTTTGACCTGAAAGACTACGGCTGCTCCTCGAAGCCACTATTTGATATTGAGTCATCAAGGTCTAGAGAGCGGATGGTAAAGATTTACCCGAGAGCAAGCACTCCAGCAGGCTGCGGTACAGATTTACCCAAGTTAAATCTCTACGTCCTTCCAGTTCTGTAGCTTTTTACTTCTGCCACACGCAGTTTTATCACCTGTCCAACGGTGTTCGACAGCAATAAAAAGCACGCCTGCCACGAACTGCGTACAATCCTGAGCAAACTCCGTAGAAACGAGATGCTAGGGCATCTCAAAGTTCAAGGGCAGGGGGGGTGGAAGCATTGCTTGGAACGGTTGTAGGACTTCACCACAACCTTGTCGTTTTATGGCTCTCTCTTCACGTCAAGGCTCACAGTGAAACAGTCGAGACCTCTGCCTCCCCGTTCAAGCCCTGCTATTTAGAGGGAGCACAAAAGAGCAGCTTGCCTTCCCCAGAAGCAGCACGATGACACAGAGCCACGCTCCTTTATCAATCTTAAACGCAAACTGCTATTACAGGGTTTGCAAAGAGCACTCCCTTTTGAGCCTTCTAAATGGATGTGGAGCCGGAAGCAGCTAATTGACTTTGAACGAGAAAACCTGATAGCAGTTATCAGAGCCCTTTTAATTTGCTCAAAGCAAGAGTTCAAATTCTAAATCGAACGCACAAAGAAAATATGTGAAAGGCAGGTCGCTGGAGCGTGACAAGGATGCTTATCTCGCGAAGGCGATGAAGTCATTTTTACCAGCGCCGCGGAGGAAACGACCCCGATGCCGCGGCACCGGGAGTCAGAACGCTGCGAACGCTGCTTTCAACCAGGCATCTTCAAACCCAGCTGAAATTCCTCTGGTGCTCCCAACCCATCAGAAGGGATTCCAGTGCAAACCAGTAAAAGCTATGCTGTATAACAATATGGTAACATAAAACTAAAAAAATTAAATTAAAAAAATAAAAATCAGAAGACTAGCAAATCCACACTGACGGACCGGCACGCAGGAGCGTCGCTTTGGGTACGCGCAGGAATAAGCGGTTTCGGGCACCCGCCCTCCTGGAGCAGCTATGTCCCCCAGTATATCTGTGCTCAATCAAGGCACCACCTTGCCTTCGCAGTCGCTTCTCTCTGGCAGGGCAGCAGCTCCGACCGTCTACGAACTGCTACCAGAAAATACCTGCTTGCAGATTTATCGGCAGAAAAATAATTAGAAGTTTTCTCTTTCTCGCACAGCAATCTCCCTTCACAACCTTGCCCAAAACACCTCCCAGCTTCTTTATTATGGGTCTTCAAGGTGGCGGTGCAGTCAGAAATCCTTCGGACAGAAACACAAGAAGAACACCTGCATGGGCGAGCAAGGCGCCCTCTCTCATAAGGAGACCAGAAAACAGAAGGAGTTACAGATTTTCCCTTCCCCAGGGATGTGGGTCTTTAAACCGCACTTTGTGCACAATTTCAACCTTTTCTTATCGAGGTAAAGACATCGGCAACCGAAGCGTTTGCCCGACACCCGCAGCAGGGCTGTGAAAGGGCATTTTGAAAGCTCCTCTGCAGAACCCCTCTAAAAAACCTCCTGGGAGGAGTACCACAATACACCGCCAGCGTACACGGGTGTTTGACTGCGGAGGAGTTTCAGGGTTTAAAATCATAACGTGGAAGTTTAAAGGAAAAACCTCCGCGGTTATGAGCTGCAGAACAACCTGCCGGCCCTTGCTGGGAGCCAAATGGATGGATGAGCAGAGGGTGGGCGCTTGCTGGAATGCCCTGTGCACACAAATCAAAACCTCATCCCTCCTCCCCGCAACTGAAAAAAAGAAAAAAGCCAAGCCGTAATTCCTTCGCACACCCACTTGCAACCCCGGACAGCAGCAACACGCCGCGCTGCCCGTCCCTCCCAGGCTAGCGGTCGTTCCCCTGCGGTTGCCAGCCCCTTGAAATCTCGGAAACGCAGCTGAGAGCAGCCTCTTCCCCTAAGTCCAGCTGCTGAGCCGCTGCTTTTATAACATGAAAGTCACACTCAGCAGGAGAAAAGGTAAGTTAGGAGTAAATCCTTCCATGGTATTTTTTTTTTGAAACTTAAAAGCCTGGGTTTACTTCACATTTGCATCTAAGGGGGGGGTCACAGAAAAAGCATCGCTGCAGATTGCCACTGACATTCGCCCTTCAGACCACACCGCACGCTCACAGGCAGGTTGAAGCTACTGAGATCAACGACCCCCAGCTGAACCAAAGCCTTGCAAAACCGGGCTCTGGGCTCTTCTGACGTGCCAGAAGTCACCGGGGAAGGGTCTGTCAGCACTTGCTTCAGCGCCGAATGGCCGGCGGCGAGAGGGACGGACGCAGACTGCGGCGCATCGGTCGCATCCGTGCAAGCGTGCACACACGCGGATGCAGGCAGTCCCGTGTCACCGTCCCGCATGTGATCGGGAACTGTTAGGACAAAATTAAGTCTCTCGTGAAATAGTTGCTGGGGTTCGGGAGCCTTAAGTGTTGGGGGGGGGGGCTCTGTACCGTGCTCTTAATGCACAATTTCCTTTTGATTATCAACCAAATAATTGATAATCAAATAAGAACGGGCATATTCCTGCAGACTCTCACATCAGCAATTAGTAAATAGCAAATTCTGCTCCCATATGCAACATGCAGCTCCGCGCATTTTGTTAAATCCAGCTAGCCAAGTTTCTTCCCTTTTTTTTTAATGGAAAATACGTACGTTTCAGGAATAACCAGAACGATAAAGCCACCAAGCAGCTAGCAGCCCTAAGCACAAAGTCCACGCTTAAACGCCAAGTAAACTGCACCGCCCTGAAAGAGAACAGAGCACTTATCTACAGGACGCGGCGCAGCTCTCCGTCGGAGCTGCTCCTCTCAGGACCTGCCCAGCCTCGCTGCTGGTTACGCACCTAACTTTAATTACAGGGCTACGAAACGGAGCTCCCGCAGAGCCCCGCTCTCCTCGCAGCGCGCAGCCCGGCGCCTTCTCCCGCACCGCGCGAGCGCTAAAAGGATGCGCCGCTAACGAAGAGGAAATCTATTCATAATTAACGTTGCCGTAAAAAACAAACCCCAAAGGTAGGCGAACAAAAGGACGATTAAATTCTCGTTTCCACGTTTGCTCTTGGGCTGCAGCGCTGAGCGGGAAGCTCGCAGAAGGGAAAACAAGCGGCAAAAAGCGAATTTCAGCGAAGAAAATACCGCCGTAGGGCCGCGGACCAGGGTGGAAACGCGGCGGACTTGAGAGGAAACGGGAATTCCTTGAAGCGGCTGCCGCTGACAGCTGAGCCAAGCCAAGTTTTGAAAGTTACCACCGAGTACCAGCGCCAGGCAAGGGGCGCCTACAGAGACGCGCTCCGCAGGGGGGGAGCCCCCCCTCGCTGGGGAGCCCTGGCCGCCCCGGCTCCCCGCGGGCCCGGCTGCCGGCGGCGGGGCCCCCGCCGAGCGCTCCCCCGCTCCCCCCGGCCGCGCTCACCTGCGGGGCTCGGGCTTGCGGCGCTCCTCCAGCTTGGCGGCGGCGGCGGCGGGGCTGGGCGGCCTCAGCAGGCGGTGCGGGGCAGGGCCCCCGCCATGCACCTGGCCGTCTCTCCGCAGCCTGCCCGGCTACCGGCTGGCGGCGGCGGGCGGCCCGGGGGGAGCGCGGCGGCGGCGGCGGCGGGGCCGGGCGGCGAGGCGGAGCGGTTGTGCTGGCGGCGCCCGCCCCGGCCCGCATTTAAAGCCGCCCGCAGGCTCGGACGTCCCCTCGCCCGCTCCCATCCCGTCCCATCCCAGCCCCCGCTCCCCTCCCCGGCCCGCTCGCCCGCCGCTCGGCCTCACGGGGCCCCGGGGCGGGGAGGCCGGGGGAGGAGTCTGCGGGGCCGGGGCCGCCGCCGCTGCGGGCTCGCTCCGCCCCCGCCGCCGCCCGCTCCGAGCTCCGCCGCCGCCGGGGCAGGTGCCGCCCGGGGGGGGAGCCGCTCCCGGGGACCGGCACCGGCCCCGGGGGGGGGAGCCGCTCCCGGGGGGGGGAGCCGCTCCCGGGGACGGTGCTGGCCGGGGGGAGCCGCTCCCGGGGAGCGGCCCCGGCCCCTCGGCGCTCGCCCCCAGCCCCGTCCCCGTCGCTGTTCCCGTCGCTTCTCCGCTTGCCGTCACCGGTGCCGGAGAAGAGGGGAGCGGGTGGCACCCCCGCAGCGGGACCCCGACCCCTGCCAGCACAGCCCGAGGCAGCACCTTGCCCAAAAGCACCCAGCACAACAACAGGCAAAACGCAGAAAACATCACTCGGTTATAATTTTGCAAGGGAATTCTCTGGTACAAGGCTCACCTCTCACTTTGCTGCCCACAGCCGTAGTCCTAATTCCCCCCCACACACACACTGCTATGGACACTCAATGCCCTTCAGAAAGTGCTTTCCAGACTGGTGCTGGGGGAGAGCACTAATACCCATATCCCACATCTCTCAATATCTCACCGCAGCTCTCGTGCTCGGCTTCGCTGTCCAGGCCAAGGTGACGAGATCTATACAATATTTTTCAAGAGCGGGGCACTGCAGATGGCTCACAAATAACGCGGCAGGACAGCGATCCATCAGCAGGAGGGACGAGGAGGCTCAGGGGAACAAAGGGGACTATTGTGGCTCTGTGGAGGAAAAACTCCGCTTCTCCGGCAAGGTTTAGGGTTACCGCACAGCAACGGCCTCTTCAGCTACTCCTCAACGACCAAGCCCCGCTTTTGTCACCCGTCCAGATTCTGTGTTAGGAATAATACGCGTTGGACAGGCAAAAAGGCAGCAGCGACAGAAATCACAGCACTTGCAGACGGGGGTGAGAGCACTGCAGAAGCCACCTCCCCGCTGAATTCCCCTCCCTCCTGCTGCTGCCACCTCCGAAAAGCGGTAACTCTGTCCCCGCAGCCCCCGTTTAGGGTTTTCCTGAAGGATCTCAGGCCTGCGGTCTGCACGTGAACTGCTCAGGACTTGAGCTCCTCTGCTCCCTAGAATGAATGCAGTTCCTTAAGGCACTGTTAAGCAATCCGTGGGTTTCCAGTGGGTCACCGGCAGCACAGCCCTGACTCCCATCGCTTACAGCTGTATTTCATTTGAACTAATGAGAGTCCCTGCCTTAACAAAAGCAAAGCGCTACATCGAGAAGGTTGGTATACTCAAGTCCTAACCCAAATACCTGCACACCTTCCCCTCTCCCAAAGGCGCAGGCAACGGCTCAGCATCACGTACTACTCTCTTCATGCTGTAACTCCCTTAAGATATCTCAGTTTGTACCTTCAGCTTCACTTCTATTTCTAAATGAACTGGGAAGCTCCCAAAGAAAAAGCGTTAGCTACTTCAGAAGATGGCTGTTGCTGCTCAGGCAACTAATGGGGGTCTGAGGATCCCCGCCCCGTGTTCAGATCCCCCAGTGAAGGACCTCTGGGACGGTGCTCAGCAGCGGGCTCTTAGCTCGCTGTTTCCCTATCAAATCTAAATAACTCCCATACCGGTTCCATTTCCTCACGATTCATTGTCACTTCAACTACTGTCATCTTAAACCCATGCATTTCATTTTCTGGCTAAAAAACGTTTTGACATTAGGATGCACGATTTTAAGTCAGCCTTTAAATACACCATCACTACATTTAATGATCTAAAACCCTACCAGCACCATTTCCAGGAGTCCTTAAATCAAGAGCCAAGGCAGTTATCTCGGCCAAGTCTGAAAATGAGTACACTCTACGTACAGAGAAACGCCCGAGTAAAACGACCTAATAATCCTGTCTGTCATTGTGATTGACAAATGAAAAACCATCCGCTGGAGCCCACATGTCCGATATACTGCATATATGGACCTCTGGGCATTATTTATATGCTTTGGCCTGCGTATTCCCTCTTAAAAATTACCCAGTCATTCCCAGTATTTTTTTTCTCTTTGATTTAATAACCGGAGGTAAGCTCGTCACTCAGGACTAAAGCCCGCTAACTTCCCGTTCACAGAACGGGCAACGAAGACAGAGTTTTGCTTGGGAAGTCTTTGGCTGTCCGTTTAAACCTGCCTTTCAAGTCCGCTGGCTTCAGCCCTCTGCACAAAGCCTTTGTGCAGACAAGGTGTGCCGACGGCCTTCGCGCAGGCCAGCCTCCCGCCCCTGACAAAGGCAAGCAAAGCCTGCCTCAGGCCCAGGGCACGACGCCACCTTCAACGAAACGCCCGCTGACATGCAGAAATTGTTTTCCTGCCTTCTCACCCAGCAGGCGATTTTCCTGTGAGGTCCCACAAGGCGTCATGGTCGATGACAGCGTTTGACATGCGCACGGATAACGAGACCCGCCAAAGTTATGCTGGTGAAGATTAGGGAATACAGAAACGCACATGCTCAGTGGAATTGGTAGGGTAAAACTTCCCCCGTGGGGCAGGTTATTCCATAAATACATCTTGCAGCATTTCTGGTAGATGGCTCGGCAGCCGCTCGTGCTGACCACAGCGTTGTCAGTCAGAGACGATGCTGAACTAGATGGAAACTGGCAGCTCCTGCCTTTCCAGGCTTTTGTGCAGGCTACCGAGCGATACAATGCTTGCATTGGGTTAGGTCGGGAGTCATCCCACCTAAGCCAGGAAGGTACGGAGGATAAAACTATTTCAATAGAAGGAGTTAGGTGCAGAGAGACCACAGTTGTACTCGTCTAACAGGCTTTTCCTATATTTTCCTTTGTTGACAAACGGTCAGTGCCAAGTCATCATTTACAAAAGCGGGCTCAACCCTGAACACCCTTGTGCACGCAAGCAATCCTCTTTACCGCAACAAAAGCAATCACGCCTATTTTCAGGACTCAATCCTTGAGCGTGGCTATTCCTAAGGACCTTGAGGTTTGGGGGTTTTTTTTGTTTTGTTTTAAAAAGATACAGGTATGCAGCTCGTTCTAGCTGTTGAACTCAAAGGAAGAAATTCCTGCATTACATTCTTTAGTATTACAGCTGAATTAGTCCAATAGCAGCGATTTCTAAGGGCAACCATGAAAAACAATTCTGTAGCTCTCATATTTGTACTCCCTACTTGTGTTCAAGTCACCGAGAATCAGGACTTGTCCGTCCTTTGCATCCGCTTCCCAGGAAATCCAGACAGCACTCAGTGTCTCAGCAAGCATTACCCGATAGCTGGTTATTAAAGGTCTAATGTAAGAAAAGCTTTTCAAACTCGACTAGCAGGTTCTGCATTTTCGAACAGCCCTGCCTCAGTTAGCTGCGAAAACAGCGTTCAACGGGGAGCTGACTTTTCGGGCTCCCTGAGAGTCCTAACTCTGCCCACTCACTGTGAAACCACATGCAGGGCCCGAAGAAGCAAATCGCCAAATGCCCGCTGACTTCCCCTGCGCCAGCTCACGCTTTCATCTTTCGAAGGCGGCAGAAACAGGAGGTGCTCAAAAACCTTCCGCTGAGGTAAGACAGGATCGAATGCTGGAGGCTTAAGGGTTTTTTTTGCGACGTGCGCTTGATGTGCCTTATCGTTAATAATGCATCAGGTCTGCCTGAGAGCAATGAGCAATCCTGGATCACTTTGATAGCCGCGTAGGCCACGGCAGTCTCTTCATTCACGTCAAAAGGAGAAGAGAGCTATTTTGTAGTTTGGGTCAATTGCTTCTGGTACCTTCCAGTCCTCCTGCTGACTTCCAATAACTGATTCCAATACTTCCTGATAACTTCCAATACTTCCTGATAACTTCCAAGGTGCCTTCCAGTAACTCCTGATAGCACAGCGTAGTTGCCTCAAAAGCTTTTTTCAGTAGATCTCAAGTTAAGGTTGGAAGGTTGAACACTTGGAGATCAGAATATATGAAATTAAGTGTTGTGTTCTACTTGACTGGGAAGCCACACGAGTTTGTGCTTTGCGCAGATCTGTAAGCGAGACCTGCCCGTCTCTTACCAACGACTACTTCCAGGATTGCATTTTCTAAAACGCTCACATTTCCTTGCAAAAACATCCCTTATCTCTCCAGCAAGAGCGGCGACTCCGTGCACAAAACTGCCGCCCCTATCCCAGACAGCGAGAGCAGGGCTGCACGGAGCCCCTGGGCTGCTGGGGGCCAGGACGGCGGGAGCGGGCAGGGAGCCTGCGGCGCTGCTCGGGGGCCCTCTGCTGGAAACCTGCCCCCCCCCTCCCCAGACCCGGCCACAAGCACCCCCAGATCACCAGCCCCGCTTGCCCCTGGTAGAGCCCAGCTCCAGCCCCGCCGAGAGGGGCGAGCGGCTGGTGTCCCCTTGGCGGCGAGGCGGGCTTTCTGCGGGACGGCTCGAGCGCCCCGGCCTCGGGGAAAGCTGATTTCACACGCCTGACGTTGCGTCCTGTTCCGTGCTAGCGGGCGCGAAGCCAAACCAGTCTTTGGTCAATGAGCCAAAAACGCAGGGCTTTGTTAAAATAAAGAAAGTGTTTGTTGATACACCCACAAAAACCACCAGAGCATAGGATGCTGAAACACACGCTTCCGCCACCTACAACTGTTGGGATGCCGAAACAACAAATGCTCACCCCTCTAGAATAAATAAAGGAGGAGAGGGCTAAAGAAGAAGGGAGCAGCCCGGCCGAACGAAGCGCTGCTGTGCTTGCAAACACATTGCCTCTTCTCTGCTTCAGAGCGAGTTCAGGCAGAAAGCAGGTCAGAAGGGACACAGATTTTTTTTCCCCGTCTCAGGAGAGCAATCATAGGGCTAAAGTCAACCCCCTTCAGCACAAGGGCTAATTGTATCGACATGAAAATGGGGTACAGAACTGGAAGCGCTTCTCTGCCGTATGACAGATAGGGGTGGGCTACTAGTGAGAGGAGCAGTATTTACGTCAGGAGGATTTACTCTGTTCCCAGTTTCTCCCCCAGCTGGCATTTAGATGAGTGAGTTTCTCTTCCTCATTCCTCAGCTATTGCCATCCTGGGCCAAACAAATGAAAGCTGAGAGGCATGGGCCAACGTGCCCTCCAGTCCTTTTGTATGGCACGGGTACTGTGGTCCAGACCGATTCCTCTGAGCACCAAATCCTTACGTCTTTAGACCTTAACCATCGTCTTTAGCAAAATCCTTCTCACTGTGCACCGGCTCAGGGAAGCTTCTAATATTTTGTTGCTGACAGCAGCTGCTGCAAGCTCGGGCAGACGAGGAGTAGCCCCCAGCGGGTAGCCCAGATCTTAGCGATTCATCAGAAAGGAAGGGAGAAGCAACCTGAGCTGCAATCCCCCAAAGGCAACGCACTCCACCTGAAGACCTTTGGATAGGTACCTTTGGGTACAAAAACCTTCCCCGGTCAACCTGTCAGAGGTTCTGACCATCGTTCCCTACGCTCAGCAGTAGCCGAGCTGTGCGCTTCACTTAGGGCGACGCCAGCGAGTTCAGCTTCTAATATTTTGTTGCTGCCAGGTCCACCAACACGACCAGCATAGGCAAACCTTGCAACTTACTGTCAGAAACCAGCAGCCCCCTCAACGAGCCTTCTTACCCTCCGGTTCAAGATACCTTCTGACAAGCAGACGGTGATAGGCATTAGGGTTAGGAGGCAACGTACGTCAGGAAAACAAACTCTGCCCGCTTCTCTGAAATGGGATCCTTGCCTCTCCTACACTGATAGCATCTGATCTCCAGCACCGAACATCCTGCAGGAAAGAGTAGCTCGAATGGCAGGTCATCGTGATCCCCTTAATTCAAGACTACATCTTCTCCCGATGCAAAAAAAAATCCCAGCTGGATACGTAACTCTGCCCGGGTGCCAAGCCCCCGAACACGGCGAGGTGATTCTGAAACAGAACTTTCCTGCCAGTGCAATTGTTGACAAGAGAGAGAAGATAGCTCTAGGCTTAGCTAAGGGATTCAAACCTAACAGCTTTCCAGCTGGTAACATCTAAGATCAGATATTACAGTCGTCTTCAAAAGGTGCCCTATATTTGGCAGCCTTCATCAAGACGAAATGGTCTGCGGACACCTCCACAGGGTTTTGGAGATGCCAAATGGCAGCAGCAGGGAACCCGAAATCCAGCGTGCCGCAGTACAAAGCGCCTTCCTTGTGAAATCCCTCCTGCCGGGGAACGCTCTCTGCACAAAGCGACCGCTTCCAGAACCACGCCGCGGGATCTGAAAGGCTTCGCTTATGGCTGAATCTGATGAAACAGATGAAAACTTTTTTGATGGTGTAAACTACAAACTGAATATTTCTAGGAAAGGCCTTCGATAAACACAATTGTCATCTCAACAACCATGAAGTCAAGATATGGGTGGCTCCCTCTTATTCTAAAGGCAGCACCAGTAACACAGGTGCCGTGTTGATAAATTACCAACTTCTCTACCTCATCCAACCCAATACACACCTGAGCGTCCTTCCCAGCTGGCATCTTGGGATAGATACTTGAAAAAAAGCTATAAAACCATCACAACAGGAAAGTACATAGTGAAGTCCACGGAGATCTATATTGCTCAGCTCCAGACAATTAATCATTCATTGATTTCCAGTACTGTTTAGGTTCTTGTTCTTGGAACATTGTTTTCCCCTTACTTAGCCAATTTAAACAACAGATATTCATCTAAATGTTTCTTCTCCTCCTCCTCAGTTCATCTCAGCTCTTTGCCTTTAACCATTTTCCTACTGTAACACTACAGACTCTCTATTCCCAGTGAACAACAGTGTTTCCATTGATTAGCTTGCGAAGCGCTGCCTATTTTCCCCCCAGGGAGGCCCTCTTTTGATACGGAGAAAAAGGCTACCCAGGAGCAAGTGGTACTTGCAATAAAAGTTCAAGTAACTCGATCATATTTTCCCTTCTGCCAGTTCATTTCTAAACTCTAGGTCATTTTTAGGCAGGACACAATTTATAATGCTGTATACCAAAGGGTGGCTTGGTTTGTTGGTTTGATTTTTTTTCTCCCGCTTTGGGAAGGGTTTCGGTTTATTACCCCATTGTCTATTCTGGGTCATCAGAAAAGTTTGCTTTGCTTTTTAAATAATTAAATAGCGGCATTATCATTCACTAGTTTGGATTTTCACATCTCTTGCTCTTTCTCTACTCTTTTATATAAACATATCCAAAACAAAACATTTAAAGCCAAACATTGGCAGGTCATACTTAGCCAGAAATCTGTGCTCTATAAATAAAACTTTGAGGACATAATGATTTTTAAATTATTTGGTTGGTAATTCCAACGGAACCAGACTATGTTATAGCAAACGACAATTGCCCAGGAGCACAGCTAACTCCGAAAGGTCTTTGCCGCTTTAGTACAGTCTGAAGAGCAAAGCATCCTAGGAAAATAAAAGCAGAGTGAAAGTGAAACTGGATCAATGTGTTGTCCAAGCCAAAACAAGGCCAAAAAAAAAGAAAAAAGAAACCCCGCATAAAATGCTTTTGCTCTTTTTCACTCCGAGGTTATGTGCAATCACAGCAGAAACTGTGATTTAGTAGTTTACACCACCAACTGTTCCTAGCAGAGGGTTTGCCCTCTCGGGCAAGCAAAGGCTGTGCCCCAGCAGCCCTGACACCTTCGCTGCTCTCGCAGACGGCATTCCTACAAGGTTTCAGGTGCTGGGGGACTGGTTTTGCAATGGGAAGATCCTGACAAAAAACCACTACCGACAGCTGCCCTCTCACGACAACATCTCGCAGGGGCACGGCACTGCTGTTGGAGCCCTTCTCCCATCATCGCGCAGTTCTAAGAAACGCGGGAACGAGGAAAGGGGAAGCAGAAGACAACGCCGCCTGCAAGATGACTGCTCCAAAGCCACGAGGCCAGGAGGGCGAAAGCCCCACTGAGAGCTGGCTGCTCTTTCAACGCTTTCCCAGCCCAGCAGCCTTCTGCTACGGCAGCTGCTGCAAGCTCGGGCAGACGAGGAGTAGCCCCCAGCGGGTAGCCCAGATCTTAGCGATTCATCAGAAAGGAAGGGAGAAGCAACCTGAGCTGCAATCCCCCAAAGGCAACGCACTCCACCTGAAGACCTTTGGATAGGTACCTTTGGGTACAAAAACCTTCCCCGGTCAACCTGTCAGAGGTTCTGACCATCGTTCCCTACGCTCAGCAGTAGCCGAGCTGTGCGCTTCACTTCGGGCGACGCCAGCGAGTTCCGAGGAACTGCCCCCAGGAGAAATCCACCCACAAGACCTAGTGCTGAAACCACCTATTTAAATACCTCTCGCGGTTACTCCGGCAGCAGTCCCTAACGACGGCTGCGGCACGCAGCCCACATCAGAGCAAACCCCTATCTCCTCTCCACGGGAAGGAGGCAATTTGCGGAGCAGAAGTTCAAGGGCAAGGACCGCCTGGTGCTCTGCAAGCAACGCTCAGGGCAGGCAGGGGAGCCTGGGTGGGAAGCGCCTCAGAAGCGCTCATCTGGCTTAGGGGACCCGGCCGTCACGTCCGAGAGATGAACTGTGTGACTGGCCCCAGCTTCTACAGGCTTCCAGTAAGCAAAATAAATTCAAGGCATATCAGCTTAAGACTAATAGAAGTCAGGGCAGCGTATGAAGTAAAAATGTGCAGAAACAATATCTTCTGCCTTAAAAACTAATAAACTCAGGCTTCACCTCAACATTTATGTAGCAACAGGAGACGACTGTCTTCAGACAACATTCTGTTCTGTGCGCCTTACGGGACTCGGGGCACGACAAGAGTATTGACAGATATGAAGGGACAGCGTGTTCTGGTGGAGCATTTTAAGAAAATAATAGTGCTGTCAAAGGGCAAGCTTTCATTTTACGCTTACACAACACCAGCATAAAATATTTCCTTTGGAGAATCTCACATATCGTTTTTATTAAGACAAACATACGAGGACCGTCTCCATCTCTCAGAGCCTTGAACTTTTCGCCTGCGTTTCCCCCCCACGCTCACGGTCCCATCTCAAATCTCCCATCCTTCCCCACCAAGGGAGAGGACGTCCTCAAGGCACCTACCAGGTCTTCTTCTGAGACGGGAGCGTTTTCTTACAAAGCTATTACCTGCAGTGGAGCACCAAAGAGTTGCCTCCCAGGGCATGATTCTGTCTTCATTTTCAGCCTTGCTTTTGGTGGGAAATTGCAGCCCAGGGCACGAACATCCTTTGTTTCTCTAGCTAGCAGAGCCAGCGTAACACATGCCCAAGGTGGTATTCTCAGGCTTTTTGTGCCGCTATTCCAGGTGCCACCTACGCCCTAGAAGTAGCATTAGCTCAACCTCTTTTCCCCCTGAAATGCATTAACATTGAGCATATATTACGGTGAGATCACAGAAGGGCGGGGGTCCCAATGTGGTTCGAAGCGTACAAACGCAGAAACAGACTCCACCTGGAGCACCCACTCCTGGGATGCCCTCCCTGACACAAGGCAATGGGCAAACCCAAATCCCAGGCAGCCGGCGGCAGCCAAGCCAGGCTAAAACACACGTACAGAAACGAGAGCAAAGACAACACCGGGTTGTGAGCCGACCGCTGGGTTCAACTAGGACGGCAGGGGAAGGGCGCTTGTGTGCAAAGGGGGCCCCAAACGTGCCCCACCAAGACATTTCTGCCTAACCTCTCCTGTCAGTGCCCGGCTGCTCCCCGTTGCCCCTCGATGAGCATTTTACAGTTCCCTGTCCAGAAGGAACGGGGACTGTCGCTTGGGCCGGGGCAGGCTCCTGATCCAGGGCGGCATCGGAGGCGGCGAGGACACTGATGCAGCAGAAGTCGGGAGAAGCTGGATTCCCATCACTCAGGACAACGTCTCCTGGTCTCTTCTTTCTACTTTGCTGCCTACCCTATTTTGTGAGGTTCAATTCCAACTTCCTTCTCACATCAAGACTTTTTACTGACTTGACGGGGAGATTCCAAGGGATATTAATTGTTGTTTGAAATCACTTCAAAGGACCTTTTTTCCCCTCTTGTATTCTAGCCGGAATGAGGAAATCGGTTTGGATTTCATACTTACATCTGCTCCCCAAGTCTTTGCGCATTTCAAAGACCCATCTTAACCCAAGCCTGTTTCTATTAAAAGGCTCCTACTCCACACAAGCGCTCACGCCCATTCCTTTCCACTTCCACACGTATCTGCAGCCCCGCGTTCCAACTGGCAGCCAGAGGTGCCAGAAATAACCACAAGAAAGGCTGCCATGAAATCTCCAGCCAAGTTTTGAAAATCCAGGCACTTTACACAAGTATCTATGCTTAGAGTACTTCATCTGAATTTAACCTGAACTCGGTCTTATAAGGTTTGCGGATCACGGATCAGATATCAAAAAAATGTAAACATAATTACCTTTTTTCCCATAAAAACACGCAGGATAACAGTTGTTCGACAAGCTGTTAGTGCATACTGCTACCGGTCTGCTGATGTTCCTGCCCCACTGGTACGAGCTAATGGCTGGGTTTCATTCTTAAGTGGTTCCCCCCCTCCCCTTCCTTCAAAGTCTATGCTACAGTGATTCTGGAAACTGGGTCAAAATGCAATTACTACATTCCCATGCTTTGGGGTGTGGAAAGAAAATAAAAGGAGGAAGAATGGCAAGAAGAAATACCGTTGGCCGTAAGCCAGCGTTACGCTCCTCGGCTTCTCACCTGTGCTGCAGCCTAGAGCAGCCCTGAGCGCTCCCACAGCAAGCTGCTCTTTGTTTCCCAGCAAGGGCGGTCAGGGAAAGGCACCGCGCTTTGTCCTAGCGCAGGTTTCCTGGCCAGCCCCCAGCCCTCGCATCTCTGCTGGAGGGTGGGAGCAGGCACAAGATGCAGGTGGTGATGGGGAAAGGCCCGGAGAGCGGGGCAGCAGGTCCTGGGCAGGACAAGCCGGGGTTTCTCAGCAAGCGGCAGTCGCTGCCCTGGGACTCGTGGGGAAGCTGGAGCAGGCAGCTCAGATCCTCAGAGCTCTCTCCCAGCTTGCCATCCCCATCTTCTCCTTGACTGTGGCATAAGCAATATATCCCAGTGCTTCTCCCGCTCCACTGAGAAGCGTTAGCCGGTCCCAAACGGCTAGCGGGCCTTCTGGAATCGAGAACTAACCATCAGCTGCTTCCTACGTGACCTCGCTCCTCGCTGACTTGAGTTTTGCAAAGTCACTCACCTCCTCGTACTAGGAAATTATAGTACTTTTGCAGAGATATCAACAGACTCCCCGCATTTTTCCTCTCACCCGTAAGTTTGCACAAACCAACTACTCATTTACTTATTACAAGAAACCAGCTTTGCTAGGGGCACCTGCTTTTGGTGTCATCCTCTGCTACTGCAGCTGACAAAACCTAAACTCTGCTCTCATATGTAAACGTTTTCCACAGAAGGAGGAAAATATTCGCTGTGTGTTTAGACATGCCCTTATTATTGTCACACTTCTAACACAATCTATCACACCTTATCAAATTGCACATCTTCAGCGTGCAGAGGGTCTGTGACAACATGTTTAGGAGGCTTTCAAATATGGAAAAGGGGATGACTCAAAGACTTATTTATTCCACGTCTTGCTAACTAGGGCTCTCCGAGAAACACAGAGCCCATTATACACGTCCCCTGCCTTCCCCTGTCTCTCATTGTTTCTGGTACACGCAGTTATCACAAACCATTTCCCTTTGCTGCTCCACTCCCTGGCTTTGTTTTCCACAATTCTCAGAATATCGCTTCCAGCTCGGCAGCATTTGCTGGCTCCGCTCCCAATTAACAACTGCAGGTTAGAGTTGGGTAGTTTACGGCTGCAGATTAAGGCCTAAAAACATTCAACAGTTTCCGAGAGATACAGACAGACAACCTTTCTTTTCCTAACACCGAACGCAGTTTATCTTGCTATTACAACGTTCCAGGGAGATGTTATGCCACTTACCTTAACGATTTAAACAGATGACAAAGTTGGCTCAGCAAGAGCATTTGCCGCTGACAACAAACCACAAGCCTGATGTTATCCAAGAAGTAACTGTAATATGCTAGCACAGGCTAGACAGATCATCCGCAGGATAAAAAAAATGAATTTTCATGAAATCACTCTGTAATCATCCACATCGCATCACTTCAGCAAGCAGTAACACAAGGCAAAACGGACAGGTTTCCACTGGACATCTGTACTCTTTCAAACGTGTTGCAAGGCACAGGATTTCACGCCCAGCTGGAAAAAACCCGAGAGCTTGCTTTCGGAGGACTCTCCTGCTCCTAAGACCGTCTAGAAAGCTCTCCTGCATTACAACAACAGAACCTGGGGTGAAAGACGCCTGTAAAGAGTCTTATACTGGTCACGTCCTGTATCAACACGAAAAACTCTGTGAAATACCAAGTCTGCCACAGCGGGAAAAGGAACCGTCAGGATTTCAGACTGGAAGCCACTGCATCCCTCCCGAAGGATCTGCCCCTCGGCGCCCAGTCCCGGACAAGGCTGCCCAGACCTACCTCCAGTCCGCCCACAGATCCAGCTGTTCCATCGGCTTCCTTGAGCAGGAGAGGACACGGCGGTTCGCAGCAGCTCACCTCCCACATTCGCTCCAGCTCAAAGGGAGAGGCAGAGCCCAGCAAACATTGTCCAAGCTTGGAGGAACGCTTTTTAACTTCAGGTCTGTTATGACATTTACTATGGCCCCCTTCTTCCCTCCCCTCTGCCCCCCCAGTGAAAGGGATCAAAATAGTTCCCCCCTGTGACATTTTGCTTCATTTGACCAATCGACGGTGGGAGCGTCTCCGTTAAAGCCGCTGAAAGCCAAGCAAGAGCAGCAATGCCAGCCACCGTCGGGGTGAGCGCAAAAGCGGGGGTAACACCGTGCAAACCTAACCTTTCTGCTGCCGGCAAAGAGGGCATGGGGGCCAGAACAAATAGGAATAGCCCACTACTACGCTTTGCTTTGCTTATGCCTTGGGTGTAAGCTGAGCCCTTCACCTAGTGACACTGTAAGTAATACGTGTCAGCTATCTGTCTGTGGTCCAAACTGCCCATCTTGGGGCTGACTGGAGCTAGCCTGGCCTTCTCTCCCGCCTCGGGAGGCTTTCTCCGAGCACCTGACCCTTCACCCCACTCACCTCGTTTAATCCCTTCGCTCATCTCTTTCTTCTGGAAACAGGGTCCCTCAACAAGCCAGCTACGCTTACTTTATCTCAGCCCTTACCCATCCTCCTGCCGTGGGACCCCACCACCTCACGGCAGCATGCACCCGTCCGTATGAGGACACCAAACACAGCTTCGGGCCGCCAAAAAGCAGAAGCAATAACGAATTTTGCCGTGCTGAGAAGGGAGAGCTGCGTCCAGCTCTAGATGAAGACCAGCTCCCACCTACCGCCAAAAAAAGAAAGAGGGGAACGGAGCAGAGCTGGGATGGGGAGCCCGGGGAGTTGAGCCTGCTACCCCCTTGCTGACGGAGGAAGAAGTGCCTTGGAGGTCGGTAACGCCATCCCGCCCTCACAACCACTCTTCACAACCACGGGGAAGCAAGAGAACAGAGCCTCCTTATTTTCTTGATGTACAGAAGCACTGAAGGCATTGGCAGCCTCTGGGTTCAGCGATGAACTCCACAGTGCTCCTCCCTTTCATCACTTCGCTTACTCTTCGTGGCATCTCGACTTGCCTTCATCCCGGTTCTGTACCCAAAAGCAAGGGCTCAGCTACTTGCTCAAAACGCAGGATGTGCCCCTGCAGAAATGATAGCAGAGACAGTAAGACGGATAAGATTTTCTAGGTGTATTAACTCCCTCCAGACACCTCTCTCAGAACACAGAGTACACCTTACGCCCAGTTCTCCCTAAAGCCATCACGTACCTTACGGAGCAGTTACTTCTGGCAGACAAGCAAAGAGAGCGCGTCTGCCTTCCCTTTCAAGGCAAGCGTATGAGACCAAAGACAGAACTCGAAAGCTCTTCCCAGGGCAATCCCTTCTCCCCTCCATCTTGGACACTGCAAGACTTCTGGAAAGTATTTCATTTCCAGCATGAATCAGCTCAGATCATGTCTGGCTGAAGCACTTTTTTTTGTTTTTTTAAAGTTGTTGAAGCAGGCGTAGCTGTGGTAACGACAGCTTGGACTATAGCATTGGGATATTATTGCACAGACCTTGCCAGCACCCTGCGTTGACCGAGACCCTGCTGTGCTGTATAAAGACAGACTCTGAGACAGCCTCTGCTCCAAAACGTGTAGTATCTAAGTGGACCGGGCAGACAGAGGAGGTGCCGTCATCTGTGACTTACAGATGGAGGTACAAAGAAAAATGGACTTAGTCATCTGCCGTCTGCAGCACGGAGGGAACAAAACCAGCTTTAGCCCCATTCCAGCACCGTGCACGTTTTCTTCTCATCCCAACATACCTCCAGGCAATGGAAACTCATTATTAGCCTCCAGTTAAGCCTCAGAAGAGATTTTCCTTCCATAATTAACTCTTCGTAGCACTTACATTTTCTTGCTACCTTTTTGCTAGGACTTTTGGGAAACAGGGGAAACAAGTCTTGAAACGTTTAAAACATTTTTGACTTAAAGAATGGTAATAAGTGATAGCAGTAAGATTCAGACCAGCACATCAACTGTGCAGCGCAGAAAACTTTGCCTATTTTTTGCGCCTGGATGCGCAGCTGCGGCCCCCAGAAGTATTTCTCATCTCCCACAGCCTATTTATATAGAAGTTTAACAGGGTCCTTACATGTATTTCAAGTCTAATGCGGCTCTTAACATGCATCCCCTTCCTTCAAGAAGGCTTCCCCCAACCCCATTGCGACATCTGCCCACTTGAAGCTCTCCAAGTAAACTGCCAAACTTATCAACATAAGAGTAAATGAGGAATAGAAGTTGCAGTGCCAAAAACCCAGCAAGCCTGGTTTTGGGAAGCGACGCAGCAGACCGAGAACTCCGCAGGCACACAGTACGAAGCAGCAGGCTGCACGACGCAAGGTTTTCAGCATTTTATGGAACAATGTTTATGACTGACTAGATATCCTGTATTCTGCCACAGCCAGCTCAGTTACCACGTGCTCTAATGTATTCTGGTTTACGAAACAGAAGCATGGCTGTGTTTTCATACCTGGTCCAACTGAAGTCGGCACTGCCAAATTATCTGATACCATCCAAGTCTGATACACCTGAAGACGTAACCACAGCCTGATAACTAGCCCGTCAGGTTATTCTGTTGGTTTCTTTTTCCTCCGGAAAGCTGGAACGGCACCCTTACGTTAACTTGCACTCAGGAAGAAAGCCAAAGCAATGCTGCTACCAGTCCAAGAACACCTAATGAAGAATGGAGTTGTGTTCAATTCAAATGTACAAGAAAAAACAAAAAGAATGAAAAAACATAGAAGAAGAACACAGCAGAGTATTCAGCAGTTCTCTCTCCTTTAAGACATAACAGTTTGTAAGGATTGTGATACATTGGAAGGAACTTACTGTTGATGTCATTAAAACTCTGCTTGGAAGGGGTAATATTCCAAATTCAGTGCGCAGCCATCACAGAAACCAAGAGAATTTGAAATTCTTCAACTCCATGGAAATTAATACCAGGTAGGGGAGGGTGCTTTAAAACAAACCAAGCTATTTTTAACTCCGTATTAAACTGTACATGTCTGGCTTCTACAGCTAGCTCAGTGATCAGCTAGCTAGTCATCAGACAAGGACCAGGGCATACTGAAGCACACTGGCATTGAAGGCTCGAGATGTGCCTTTAAAGATAAATCGCAGAAGGAGATACGAAGGTTAAGTGAAAGCCAATTCCTGCTCTGGAGAGCCTGCTTCGCAGCACAGGACATACAAAACCTGCCCCTGCTGAGGCAGGGCATCCACCGAGTGCCAGGGAATAGGTGGAAGCTGCAGCAGGAACACGCTCCGGAGGAGGCGGTTGATCACGGAAGGATGTGTTTGAAAGCCAAGGTAGAACTGCTGGCATACCTGCTCTGCCTTCGGTAAATTCAAGACGGAGATGGGAGCGGGTCGTTCCACGCAGAGGCCTGCCCGGTCCCTAACACCAAGCAACGCTAGCCTCCAGTCCACGCTCCGTGCCCCGTTCTCCGCTCCTGTCTCCGAGGCCCTCTTTGGGAAGAAAGGAGGAAGCTGTTTTTTACCCCCCCTTCTTGCCAAGCCTCTGGGCACCCTACCAGAGGGCCTCTGACCTCTCTCACAGGGACGACAGGCTGGAGTCAGATCACTGCTCAGGCCAGCTCCATCCCAGCCTACTAGCTTACGCCGCGTGTCAGCATCGCCCTCTAAACCCCCACTAAAAACATGAGGAAGTAGAATATTCTCTTGGAAAAGAGTTCAGTCCCAAACATGTTTGTTTAGAGGTGTTTCAAAAAGGAAAAAAAAGTAAAAACCCAACTATCTCATCTGTTGTAACTGTTGAGGTAGCATTGAGAATCTCTTTAAAATGCTCTATTACATCCAGATGTTATAAAATTACTAGTTTATATAGACCCTGTCTACAAGTCTGAAGACTTGTATCATGCACTTGCTGAACCTGTTTTACTCATCTGATTTTTGGTCCGTATTAAGGGAAGGCTTGTCAAGAGCCCTAGGGAGGACCTGTCGCCATCCCTGCTGGATCAGAGACGGGTCATTTAACACGACCTCGAAGGATGCAGAGCTAGGCTGTTAGAGCTGACTCAGAGGCCCCGAATGAGTCCCACCACAGCAGTGAAGAACAGATGAAGGAAGCAATCGGGAGGAGAGAAAGCAGGGATATAAGGCCCAAAAATTAGTACTGGTGAGGAAAGGAGGGGAAAATGGTATTCCCAGAAGCGGAGAAAAGACGGCCAGCTACACTGTAAGTCATAGCTTCTGCTTGCCAAAGAGGCTACTTGTCCCAGCCCTTCAGAAACACCAAAATCCCCTGTCGGCTATAGGGCTTGCTCGAGTTCCCATTAGGGTCAGGCATCTGCAGCTTGTATTTATAGAAACGCGTTGTCCTCGCCGCTCCCGTGTAACATTGCACGCAGTGCGTCCCTCCGCTTCCCTTATCTCAGATTACCTGCCGGCAGCGCAACGCGAGGCACGGCGGCGAACGACACTGCCCGGCTAGCGTGCTCCCCGCGCTGCCAATTAGCCCGCTCAAATCCTGCCTAGCGATGACAAGCGGCTTCCACCGGGGCTGCGTGGCAGGGGGTGGCAGAGGCACCCAGGGGCTAGGGCACTCATCTCGCACAGCCAGGACAGGCAACTTACTCCTGAGGATGCCGCTATCCTGCTAAATGGCCCGAGCAATGGCATTTTGTTGCATATGGCCTGAGTTTCCCCGGCTATAGAACGAGGATAAAGATCCTAAACGCCTTTTATAAAGCACTTTGAGAACACCAGAACAAAGAAATCAATTAATTTGTGTTATTAACGCTAAGGAAGGGCAGAAACCTGCCCCTCTCAGTTTTGCCAGCGGGACCAGGATTTCACTCACAAGGCCCTGACTTGAATTTCAGACACCACCACTGACTCGCCCAGAAATGCCGGCCAAGTTTCTTTAACTTCTCTATACTTTCATTTCTACATACGAGAAGCAAGGAGAACTTCCTTCTCAGAGAGCCTGAAAATTAAGGAACGCAAAAGCGCAGAGACCCTGAAGCGGAGGGCGAGTATTCCCAGCCCTGCGTTTCAGCCATTCGGGAAGGAAAGCAGTGCACAGCCCTAAAGGTGCAAGTTTATCTCCTGCAAAACTTGACCAAATCGATCAATTTACAAGCTCAAGGCTTTGAAAATGAACCCTTTCAGAATTTTCTTCGTAACATTTTTTTTCCTCCTTCCTTTGTTTTTAGAATGCTTGCCTTTAGAAGGCATCGAGTAGTAAACAAAATTAAAGACTTGCGATTTTTTTTTAAAGTAACTTGGAAAAGCTGAAAGCAAAAAGCGTTATATTTGTCAGCATATTATTGTCACTGCAGATTTTAAACAAGCTACAGTAGACAGCAGACAAAAACAACTTGACAAACCCAATGCATCAGGTTAAAAATATCAAAACTTTGGTTGTGAAAACCTTTGAGCTTGCTTTTTCAAGAGGAATAGGCACCGTTTCCAAGACATCAGCTGCGGTGACACAGGGCTCAGGCCAGGGAGACAGCAAACGCGTTACCGTCATTTATCAGTCTAAAGGACCGTCCCAGTTGGACTCGGAGTCCTCTTGTGCCTTTGGTGGGAGAGCCCCTGCCTTGAAGAGCTTATAGACAAATGAAGTCTCAACAGGGCCATGACAGGAAAGGAAACACAGACAAGGAGGGATAAAGCATCATGTATAAGGAGCTCCACTGTCCCCAAAAGGTCAGATCTCCTCTTTTTTCTTCAGTCAGTACTCTGCCCACACCACCGAGTATCCAAGAAAATTCTTTTACCGCCTGAAAGCGCTTGTTAAGTTCTATTACTCTTCTGGGATTTCCATTTATCTTTTGCTGTTCGCTCTTTGACACATTGCAAACCACGGACAGTTTAACAACAACGAATCACCCGGTTGCGTACTTAACAGACGAATTTTTTAAGCACTTTCTTTGCAATAGAGAGACTCACAGACAGAAAAGACCTGGGAGACTTACAGCTAACCATACCACAACACATCATGGCCAAAGCCTGCCTCTCACAGGATAACACCACTTGCTAACGTTACAGGAGGCCCATAACAACCCATTGTTTAAACAGGTAATTTTGTGAGACCTTTTTAGAGAACAGTTTTCGAAGACCTATTTCTCATTCAGGACGTAGCATGGCAGGTTGAAATGATTCATGCTCTTTTGCGACCAGAAATTTCGTCAGACGTTCCTGCTTTGTTAGCTGCTTCACCCAGTTCCCAAATATCAGCAGAATACTTCCACGTCTGTGGATTTCAACACTTCTTGAAAGCTCCATAGCTTCCTAGGAGGGCATTATGGTTTGAGCACCGTATCTACGTGCTCTCTGCGTTTTGTGATTCGGTTGTAAAGCAGCCCCAAACTCACAGACCACGTGCATCGTTCACTTGGACCAAAGAGAAATCATCTACATTCAGACTAAATAAGCACAACATGCCCAAACCCTGTTTGAGTGCCTATCAATCGATATCCCTAGTTCAGCAGACCTTTGCTACCAAATATGGGGAAAAACCCCAAAACCCAAGACGACCGTTACTAAGCTAGTAGTACCTTTCTACCAGTGCCATCCAGCTTCTTCCATCTTCCCTCCACCACCAACAGACGACCTGATCGCTGCTGTAACCACGCTTTGTTCTCTTCTCCCAGCTGCTGGCACAGAACTTTGATAAAACGGAAGCCCAGATCCTACTGGTTTCCTGCAAGGAATTCCCTCTTTCCAGTTCTTACAGCCTTATGGAGCAGAAAAAGCCTATTGGACTACCTAGGGGTCTGGTAAAAAGCGTTTGTTAAGAGAGCCTGAACATCGGAGATGGAAGGGCAGAGGGGGAAGGAGAACGCAGCCATGAAAATAACCTGCAAGGGATGACTTCCCAAACCAACGGCATCGTCAAAGCTGCAGGCCTCCCTGCTTTTTCCTGTCTATTGCAGTGATTTTGCCCATTCAGTCCTCCTCGCCAGGGAATGGGTGGAGGCTTTCAAGCTGGGCAGACTGCAGAGATGTCGTGCATTGATACTCTCCCCTTTATTAAGCATGGCACGTGTGTGATTGTGCAGGAAGAGCTGGACAGAAACGGTACCTCCTGGGCTGTACAGTGTCAGCCAGTCTCCTGTCTTCTGTGCATCCCATCCATATCAAATTCCTGTGGTGCTCTACACCCAAGTTTTTTTTTTTTTTCCATCTTTGTTTTCTCTTCCCTTCCAGCCACCCGTACCAAGTTTCACTCCATCCTTGCTGGTATCAATTTTTTTTTATATCCTTAAAATTTATTGCAAGAGTTGCTGCAGGTTCTAATTAAAAGCGATTCTAATTAGCCCTGTAGCATTTCTTCTCACACTTGAGCATGAGTAACCAACTAAAGACAGCAAAACTCAACACACAAGGGAATTTATCTGTGATGCAAAGGCATAAAAAAGGCTGCTTCCTCTCTGAGCTGACACCCAGCCTCACATTTGTAGAATTGTCACCGGAACGCTGTAAAATGTTACATGCCACAAATGTCACGTGCCACAAAAGTCACCGGCTGAAGTCGCCCAGCTTCAGAAAACAGGATTCATTTTTCTGAAGCCAAGGAACTTGACCACTGCTACTTTCAGTCCTGCTGTGCATTCTTAAAAGGTCACCAGAAACAAGAGCTCTCAAATGGTCCCTGCAGTTCTTTTTAACAGGATCTTTCTCCTCCTCCTCGTATTGAAAAGCAGTGAAATTAACTCAATTTAGTACGCGTTATCTCTCAGTTGGCACCCGGTGAAGTAAGTGGGGGAATTCACTTCTCCTGAAATCACTTGAAATTCTTTGCTAACTCAGACAAGCACCAGGTTGAAAAACCTGCCGAAGCCTTTTCTTCCTCATCAACCGAAGAGTTTAGATTACTCCCTCTTACTTCAGTTGACTGGAGTGGCAAGACATTTTCAGTGGCCATTTAGTGGCTTGCTGGAAAATCCTCCCTCTTCTGTCAACCTGCCAGACTCTCCGTTTGTTGACCCTGAGAACACAGTACAAAGCTAATCTATTTACCAAAGCACTTTCCCCAGCGCGGGATGGAATAAGGTGCGTCTGGAAGAAGAATAAGAATAGGCAGTTAGGCAACGAGGGAGCGCTGCTGCAGGCATGAGTGGTTTATCTTCTGTTTGATCTCTTCTGCTAAGGGAAGACAAGAACGGACGTAATAAATCTGCATTAATACATGAAAGAAACAAACAACTGTCAGGAGTCTGCGGTGATTTGGGACGTGAAGTAAACTCTAGCGTTACCTGGCTGCTCTGACACGGTGAAAAATTCACATTATAAAAAGCAGTCACGACAAGGAGAGCGGTCATCTTTTTAAGATGAAGAAGCATCTAACTGAACAACAAGAGGGAGTAAAGTAAGAAAAAATACTCAAAATTTAAAAAAACCCAAATCTCCCATCAATATTTTTGTGGAAATATTTCCTGAGGAAGCTCTCCAGACTCCTTTGTGTGGGAAGAAGAAATCCTTCTAAGATAGCATGGGATCAAAAACAAGCGCCACGAGTGGAGATTCCTACAAGAACTTTTGCCAGTATTTGAACTAGGATGTCTATTCCTTCCTGCCTACACGGCTTTAATGCTATGCCATCATCTCTTTTCTCCACTGTCAAGGTTCTTTATCTACCTCCATTTTGCTCCCGAGCACGTGGCATTTCTGAGACTTGCCCAGTCTCAGATCTCTACCCCTCCCCAGATCTCTACCGATGCCACAATCACTTCCATCCCTTACCTATATACGTTACTTGATCTCTTTGATGAGTAATGCAATGTTTATCCACCATTTGATCTTCTCCGACTGTATCATAGCAACAGACAACAGTTTATAGAGAATATTGTGCGAACGCTCTCCGAGAGAACACGTCTATGAGTCCTGTTGGCTTCTTGGGTAATGTTATGCTCTTTGAAACAATAACGCTAGTCAACAAGTTATCTTAATTTTATGCTAAAATTAGAGCCGTTGAGCATAATTTATTTCGAGTCCACTGGTTTTATTGAATACCAGGAAGCAGCAAGAATGTGCCACAAGCATTGCAAGCCATAGAATTTCATCTATGACATTCATGCAATACCATTTGCAAATCTGAGCAGTCAGAACCGAAAACACTACCTGGCAACCACACAGAGTAAAATCTAAATGTGCTCACCGCATTCCTTGGTCTAAATACATTTGTAAAAGGGAGTCCTAAAACCTTTAGATTTGGATCCAGGAGAGCTTCTCCGAGTCGTAAAGAAAACGATGTTCAAAGACCCCCGAAGTACTACAGGAAAACATAAACCATCTTTCCTGTCCCTAGATAATTTGATAAAAACTATGCCACCACCTATATTCAGCCGTCGCACTAAGATCAGTAGCTATAGGCACATGTCTCGCCGTCCGTGTGTCAGCAACCCTGCCACAGGTGTAGGGATGATTCGAGTACCAAGCCCTCTCAAAACCTTCCGCAAATTGTTATCGTGAACACAGCACAACTCATCTATAATACTAGCAGAGCTGTACAAGCACGAGAAGTGGCAGTTAAAAACCCAAGTTTCAAAGGAACTTCAGCAAGAGAGGGGCGATTCTTGCTTTTTAGGGAGATGGAGCTCACTCAGTCGCTTGATCGTACTGTGGCCTTCTACAATGGGAGGACTGCAACTGTCCCGTGAGCTCCCAACAGCGAACCCCTGCGTCTTAGAGGGTAATAGTCCTGCAGAACTATAGATATCTTACCCCGCATACTATGAAGTCACCTGAACCTAATCAGACTTTTTCTAAACTGGAAAAGAAATCGGGACAGCTGTTTGAAAAGATCCTCTTTTATCCCCATCGTCCTTCTGCATATCCATTTCTCACCTTGTGCTATCAAGCAGCTTACAGGAGAAGTAGGTTTTAGTTAAGCCTGAGGAAGGCTCTCTCTCAAAACTTCAGGCAAAACCAGGAAGCAAGATTTCTGATGTGGCAACCCTGTTTTCCTCTGAGTCGCTCTGAACACAGTGTCATTAGCCAATGTCATAAACCGTGAGTCAGGCTACTGACTCTCTCCAAAGGCAGTTTTGATCACCAATGAAACACCGTCTCTTTTATTGCTGCCGAAGGTGCCGTGTTAGCAAACAGCACCGAACGCAGCTCCCGTGGACTTAAGGAAAAGGGATTTCACATGTCTTTTCCTACGTACAATGGCATAGCATTGGAGTCACAAGCCTGTACAGAGGACTGCAGTGCAGCTATACAAATTCCTCCAGTTGAGTCCCAAACTGCTGCAGTTTTCGTAGCTGCTGACTGAGCTTTAGCCTGGCTCCCAGAACAGGCTGCGTTCCAGCAGCAAGCAGAACAATTCAGACATTTCCCACCAAATCAGTCAGGCAGGTATAATGCTTAAGTAATGTTTAGCATCCACATTTCTTCTGTGACCAAGCATTCCTGGAAGTGTTACAACAGCCTGTCTTTGGCTTCATAGGAAGAAGTGCCTAAAACTACAAAAGTATCCAGACTTTGCAGTTTTCTAACCTTTGCTGGTAAAGCCCCATCAACTGCTAAGCAGCATATTCTCTCTCCCCTGGCAACTGAACCATGTTCTTCATAATCCTTGCAAGAGTCCCTGCTTACAGAAAGGTAACCTGCAGGTTCCAGGAGAGATCCTGAACTTTGGCTTCATAATCCAGCGTTCTTCTCCCTTACTCGGAAAGGACCCGCTTACGTCTGGCCTCTACTGACTTCTCCTCTGCCTACCCTGGGCAGGCGCGATCTGAAAGAAAAACCTGATTCCTCTTTTCAGGGTTTAACCTTTTCCCGTGTGCCTTCATCCGGCCAGATCTGTATACTCCATCCATTTCTACAGAAACACATTCTCATCCACCGTATCTCGTCTCCAGTGGCATTCTGTTCTGCTTCTCTGTCCTGCTCTTCTGATCTTAAACTCCTCCCTACGAATACACCACCGACTCTTGCTGACAGGTTGTTCCTATTTAATCCCTCGTCACACCATAAGTCACTGTGCATACAGCGCCAGAAAAGGAAATTTAGCAAGGAACAAGAAGTGATATGCGGCATCTGATGTGCTCTCCAAATCCCTCCCTGCTCCATTCCTTTCCCAATTAATAAAAACATCGATGGTGACTTAACAGAGCAGACAAAGAGGAAAACAATTTTTCCGCCCTAAAAGACCGTAACTTCTCCTCCAATTTTGAGTGCTTTAAAGCTTCTACCATCATAGTGCCCACCAAGCTTGAGTACTGCTCGCAGGGCTTGAAATCAGATCAAAAACTCCATCAGCCTGGGACGTGAAAAAGCAGGCTTTTCTTTTTCTGCCCCGGCATCCTATCAGTAACACCAGTAAGATACATCTGCAGTACAGGAGACAGAAAAGAACAATACAAGTTGTTCATTCATTCCTGGAGTGGCTTTTCAAAAGCCCCTATGGCCTTTTCTCAGTGAATAGGTAACAGGCACGCACCGCAGATACGGTAAGATGAAACATTTGCCCACGTCCAGAGTTACGGTACCTATCTCTTAACAGCTGCAGGCAAACAGCGATTACGCTGTGGACCTACTCTAAAAAGCGACAGGGGAAGCGGTCTCTGCGCAGAGAGAACCGGCCGCAGTTACGGTACCATACGGATAACCGGCAGGGTACCAGCCCCTGACCCACGGCGTTTATCACCCTGGTTTACAGCACGACACAGCAGAGGGTGTAGCTGCAGTGACCAAAGTGTGTTATAATCACGGGATTAGAACATATTTTATAACAGTATAACCAACAACTGACAAATATCCATCAATAGCCTCGGCTAGTTTTCAGCTATCCTTCCGCTAAGGAGGAATTCACTTGATTAGCAGGAAAGAATTTTCTTGCACTCAGTCTGTCCCATGTTGTCTGAGCCCACTGAGGACAGGGCTAACAAAACCTACCGTATTATATATTTGTGGCTGCACAGCCAGTTGAGTCAAAAATCAAAAAAGAACAACGCAAATAATCTGAAATCAGATTCCTAAGCCGAAGAAAGACCTTTTCCAATTTACACATCATGAGTAACTTTCTTATGGCCAACAGAAGTGAAGGTTTTGTAATAACAGGTTGCGCTAGTACATTCACATTTCCTGCCGTTACTTATTTTTACTTGCTTGAATAGGTCACCGACTTCTATATACGTTGTCTATATTTCAAATCGAAATGCAGTGCTCTCAATTCATTTTCAAATTAGCTGCTAATATTTTAGAACAGAAGGGCCCAAATATACAAAATACTCAGGCATGGGTACATGCTTATCCATTTGGTTTTTTCAACGCAGACTTTCTTCACAGCGTAAGGCTATCCATCAGATTCTTGATTTCAGTATGGGTTAGCATGCCAAGCAAAAGCCAGACCCATGAGCATTTTACAAACAGCTTGATGGATTTCTATGTCCACTACATCATCATGATATTTTATAATATGCGATAGCCTCCCAAAATTACATTTTACACCACCAATATTTACGATTTAATTGCTTGCGAGGTAACTAAGTGCCCTCAAAAGCAATACATCCAAAGATGTACTGGACCTCAGATTTGGTCACTTGCCAAGAAAAATAACCTCTCTAAACTACACCAAGGGCAGGAAGGCAAGTAACAAGAACTCCAAGGCTTAGTCCCAACTTACCCTGCTCCCCCTGCACAGCAGCGCAGTGGGGAAGGGGGCAGGAACGTGCCAGTAGGATCAGGGTGACACTGTCCTTTTTGGCAAGAGTATAATCTTAGATCAGGAACATCCCATTCCCCTTCCATCTCTCCTACTAAGATCTCATGCCATCGGCACACAAAAGGGGAAGGAAAGGTACTAAGTGTTCAGGTACATTAACTCCATTTTACGGGAGAAGCCATTGAGTTTCGGACCGTGTAAATAAATACCTGACTGTTATAGAGGAGCAAGGACCAGAAACAGGTTCGCTGACACATTCTAGAAATAAACACGGCTGTTCCATCTCCCTTATCAGATGTACCTGATCCGAGTCTCAGCAGGGTCCGCTTTTCTAAGCAAGCAACATCACGTCTCAGGATGACAGAGCTCTCGTGACCTTCATTGTTATTTCTGTTATCAAAGACATCACAAAACGGTGTTCCTTGGAAGCTCAATTTGGCTTTGATTTTCTACTGGAGCAAGGATTCAGTTTTTCCTTTTTGTTTATTGTTGTAGGGATCAGCCCTTTTGAGGTGTTTCATGTTATGACTTTCTACACAGAAATAGATGCTGACTCACTGGAAGAAGACAAAAGATGAAGAATCCGAAAACACCGCTGTTAGTACTACTAGCTAAGCCTGCACCGCCACAGCCTGCAGATGGGGAATCCTAAGCCCTGGAAATACTTGTTTGTAATACGTTAGTAACCCCTCGCTTTCCACTTAACTTAACAGTCATCCCGAACACATTCGGTCCTTCAAGAAACACGCAGAAACGGGATGAATTTTCTTCTCTGCTGCAAACAGGTAAATGCAGTTCCAGTGCTAAGGATATGGTGGCTGCATCATCCCTCCCGTTAGAAAGCTTATCTCTAAACTCTCCAAACAACTCTTAAGAGGCATTTTCCGAGCGAGCAAGCAATTGCACATCTGCTCAAAAGGTCTTTTAGATACCCGTTTTTCTCCACTGTGAGAATAAATACCAACTACGTTCCAAACCTTCACCATGTTTAAATGAGACCCACCAGGAACGCATCACTTCTTGATAAACCGTGCTCCATTTGAAACCAATGTTCAAGGATCTACCATCTGCTTGGCGAAGTCGCCTCAGGTAGAAGGATTCCCAACGTGACTCTGGGACTTTAAAACACGTCAGCAGAGAGACGGCGGGATAGCTATGCAGGGGCTATCTGGTGATGGGTGCCTCTCCTCCCAGTCACTCCCAGTGGGAGAAGGCTGCCCACATCAGCTGCCCAGGGGGGCCGCTGGGCGCTTGCCCCCAGTGCCCGCCTCCACCCTTCAGCACCACGGCCAGCGGCGGCGACCGAGGCCCAGGCCGCCTTTGGGCAGCCAGGCCAGGGAGAGGCCACCGGTCACCTGGGCTAGCAGCCGGCGGGGGCAGAGCCAAGGGCGGGCTGGGCGCCGTCATCTGAAGCGCTTCCGTGTGAAGCGTCTGCTAACGAATCTAACATCATAGGTAGCACCAAGATGGTTTGCATCATCTTAAAACCTCATTTTCCATAAGTAATGGAGGTTCCCAGATTTGTTTTAAGCTGTTTTCCTAGATGTGCTTTAAGTTATTTTCAACTTAACAGTACTAAAGGATGTGTTAAAGGTTGCATTGGGTGTAATAAACCTTAAATATTTATGGGCTTTGTATTTATTACACATCCTAGACCTCCTATGCATACGTGCCAGCATCTCCATTTAATGACAAACACGATCAACATTCAGACAGGAAGAGTTTACCCCTACCCCAAGCTAATAAATCCAAATTATCACATCAAGTTACAGGTTTCTTTCTGTTTTAATGGCATTTTAGAATACTATGCAAGGAAGACAAATTTCCTATTGCTAATTCGGGGAGTTTATCTGCTAAAATAGAGTCACTAAATACCACATCAGAAAGAGGTCGCTCTTAAATGAAGTTGGCCATAAACCAAACACCACAATGACCAGGAAATTCTAACAGTTTGGTGAGAATACTCTGCATGACGCTTACATAAATTGACTTAAGCTTGTATTTAAATGCCAGTCTGATTCTCAAAAACAGGCAGTTATGCTATCTTCATCACGTAAGTAAATTCGAATTTAACTCTGGGCTGAGTGAAAAAAAAACCCAAAAAGTAAAACTAGCCATTAGCACTGAAAGTCTCTTTCACCACTGTATTTTTATATTCCTTGTCTACATTTTGGGCTATCATTTCTTATTAGAAGATACTGGCCGCTGAAAAGCAAGCTTCAGCATTGTGCTTTGCCCTTCCTAAGCCCATCCTGCTGCCCATTCCCTGGAGAGCTTGCTCATGCTTTCTCTTCGCTGTTCTTGCAGTCAGAGCTCAGCAAGAAAGCAGGAAGCTGGGCAGAAGAATTTTCCCGCATGGAGCTTACACTGCAGAAACGCCCGCCTTAACCTTCCCAACGTCCCTCATACGCACCGAGGCACAGCAGAGTTAGATTCCCCGCGACGTTATTTCTATTCACGCTTTGCCCAAGTGTTTACTAATTTGGGAGAGCAAGGCCAGCACTGGCAGAAGGAGAGGAATGCCCGTTCTGGGTAGCCACCAGATCTGCAGACACCTGCCTGGCAACAATCGCTGTCCTGCACGGCCGATATCGCACCCCTTTCCCTACCCGGGACTGGCACGTAGTTGGTCTGTGCATCAGCTCTTCCCACCCAGCGTCTCCAGGCAGCTGTCAGTGGCTCTTCCCACCCACGAGGCAGATCGCTGCTGGGATGACTCTCTAATGATAGGCGCTCGCAGTCAGCAAGCTGTTGGAATCCCCCCCCAGAACTATAATAAGCACAGGGCATGACTAAACCTGAACCGCTGTCTACTGTTCCAGTGGCATCGCGCCATAACCCATATGTGATCAAGAATTTTTAAAAAATGTGACCCACATCCTCTTTCAATTCCTTACCCCTCTACCAGCAGCAGCTCGTCGCCCACACGGCTCCCTCCAGCCAGCAACCCAAGCGGCTTCGGGAAGCCGTGCCGTACAGCACCCATGGCCTCCCTGCCGGCACAGGGAGACCAACGCGTGGCCCACGCCCAGCACACCACGAAGCACTCTGAGAAAGGGAAGCAGGTTTACTTTCTCAGCGTTCTCTCTCATGCACTAACCAAACGTGAGACAACTCGAAATTCCGTCACTAGTAGCTCAAGTGAGCTCATTGCTGTAGAGTTGATCCTGCCCTAATGTGAAATCAGCATTTCTGCTTGGCGGAGCGGGACCTTTAGTATCCCACTGCCGCTCTGAACACACCGTATTTCAAACTTGTTCCCACAGCAACTTTAAGGCGCTCTCTCGTAGTCAGACGTGCTGACTGTATTTGCAAGGTCGCAGAAGGCATAGTGACAAGAACACATGTAGCCAACGTTTCTCATTTGAGAACGGAGAAAAAAACACTAGTCGATAAGTAAGAAAACAATACTGCTCGTACCACTAAGCACTGCTCTCTTGTAGAGGAAGAAGCCATTTTTTGTCCAAACTCCACCAAGCAGGCAAAAATAGCTGGCAGCACACGCCAAAAAGCATAAAGAGAGTGACACCTTGCACCATCTAACAGTTTACTTTCAGCTGTATTACCAGCCCTCTGGCTATCGCTAGCTCCTAATAACTTTCCTCCGTCTTTGCACAGACATGAACAAGGAAAGCTTCAAGTAGTCAGTCAGGAATTTTTAACGAGGAATGCCAGGCCTGTGAGCTGAAAAGGCAGAGTTCGCTCTTCACTGGATGACAGGGGGCAAAACAGCCACCTATGACATCCTCGACAGCTTTTGCCGAGAAAACCAAGCGCTGGAAGCTTAACTGCATCTGAAGCACTCCATCTCAGGCAAGGAGCTAGCCCCAAATTCCTGCAGTAAACGCTCCGCCTTCTGTCTTCCCACCTTTCACAAGCACTCTTTGCATTCAAGTCATTTCAAGTAGTTAGCCCAAACTGGTGGACAAAAGGAAAAAAAAAAGAGGCAAGCCAGTCCTTAAACCAATGCATTCTGCAATTTGATTTTATAACCCAGACGTCACAACAGTCAGCATCCTAAAACTCTGCAGAAAGCGGTGATGAAACATGCGCGTGCATGTACGCAGGCGTATATACACAGCTACCTACTCTTTTTATGAGAACAGCAACAAAATGGAGGAAGGAATCGTTCCTTTCTCAAGTCACACACAGCTTATTAAAACTGGCGTTTGAAAGCAGTCCAATTCTGGTCTCTTCCTCTGACAGAACTCCGTGCCTTAAACATATACAGTATGTCATAAACACTATGTAACTTCTCCTTTTAACCTCCTCACCAGGTAGGCA
Organism: Theristicus caerulescens; assembly: GCA_020745775.1. Taxonomy (NCBI): domain Eukaryota; kingdom Metazoa; phylum Chordata; class Aves; order Pelecaniformes; family Threskiornithidae; genus Theristicus; species Theristicus caerulescens. The sequence continues at coordinate 82,733,427 of CM036563.1, read as the reverse complement.
GCTAGCAATGGCCCTATTTTAAACGCATGGTAAAAGGCAGATAAAGTGGCATTAAGTGGCCTGTTTAAGCTCTAGGAAGCCCAAAGGTCAAGTCAAACAACACACTTAATTTGCCTTTTTTTTTTTTTTTTTTTTTTAAAACATCAATAGGTTTTGAAGAAGTGTCTTCCCCTTCTTCGCTTTTAGGAAAAGGACAGACCCCTTAAGCCATCTCAAATCGTGTGCCTGAAAGCCATGGTACTCAAAGGCACTCACCGTATTTAAAACCCCCTCTTGACCAACACCTTTGTCACAACACTAGAGCAAAAGAAATTTTGAAAGCTTTCTGCTGAAAAGCACTTTCCTTCAGGCCACAGCTCCAAACTGTCACCTAGAGCCAAATATAACAACACGGTCTTCTTCCTTTGAACCCTCGCTCCGTGCAGTCCCTGATCCTAGCAGCGCTTGCCTCAGCAGATCTCAGGCTCAAACTTTGCAACGGGAACAAAGTCGGACCGTGCAAGTCTTCGCAGAGCGGCGTGCTGCATTTCTCTGACATCCTTCTGGTTTGATCTCAGTAACTGCCTAAGCTGTACCTACATGCAGATTGTCTTCCGGACTTATTACTCCTTACCTCTGGAAAGGTCTGCGTGTAGACTCCCTCCTACGGGGCACGAATACACATGCTCACTCACGTTCTCTGGGATAAACTGTCTTCCTAAAACAACTTCTGACTTCTCCTTAACTCCATATTGCTTTTGATTTTCAGGTGAGCAGCTTCTTTGAAATAAAAATTTGCAACTTAATGAAAGCTCAAAGACATCGGTTTAGAGCAAATCCTTACCTACTGCCTTTCAGACTTGGGGTTTGTATCCAGATTGGTGGTGGTGCTTTCTTGTTGGCTCACCGTTCTATAGCCTTTATGAAGATGGTCTCCCAAATGCTCACAACTAGCCAGAGACTACTTGAACTTTCCCTTCTCGACCAGGAGACATAAATTTCTCAGAAAATGATATAATGTTTTTACACATCACCGCCATGCTTGTCAGTCTTGAACCCCAGACCCCTACCTTTTAAAAAGACTAGTTTTCTAGTGGCATTCCTTAGCGGTACAGGTCATGCCTCTTAAGGAACCAGGTTTTATGCCGGCCAACCACAAGGACAACAGCACCATCCAGCGGCCCCTTCTTCAGCGACGCTTTCAGAGCCGTGAATTAATTCCGAGTACCTCTCCAAGGGCTACGCACCTTGTGAGGCTGAAAGAGGATTTTCAGAAATACCAAGGTACTTGAACTCCCTTGGTTTCAATCGTGCAGGTTATTTTCCTGAGAAAGTGGGACCTCATGTCCAAAGGGGATAAACCCCAACAGCACAGATAACCACAAACGATGGTCATCTCTGAAATTTTAGGAGCCTCTTGTTTTCAGACAGCGCTGAGATTGCTTTCCACAGATAGCCGTTGCATAGTCTCCTGTGGCTGAGAACTTCAAACCATTGCTTAATACAGGTCATTCTAAGAAGAGGTCCTATATCTAAGAGCAGGCACGCTTCCTCAGCAGTCTCCAAGCAAGAGTTTTGAGGAGACAACTGCGTGCGAGTCCGTGACAGCGGTGTTTCATGTTCTTCGAGGAAAATACCAGGAATAATCAGGCAATGCAAGTCAAATGCTTGTGAGCCACCTGCAATCGGTAGCAGGACTGCATATCCATATGACTGGTTATTAAATAACACGTAAACAAAAAGTTTTGGGAAAAGGACTATCATTTAAGTGAAGCGATGCGTTAATAGTTGTTTATATGAAAAACCAAATCATGCAACATCAGGCATCTCCCCATATTGCATGATTCCACAGCTGCAAGCTTTATGGAATCCAGCGCTGACTGACAAAGAACCTAAGTCCATCTTAAAATGTACTTTCACAGCAACGAGAAACACAGTTAAGGAAACAGCACACCAAACAGCTTCTAACAGTCCTGAGGTGTCAACCGCTCCCTTCATCATTGAAGGCCACTGGTCTGAAACCTGTTGGTGGCCAAGGGAGCTTCCACATTGGTTAAGAGCCAAAGGGCACTTCAAACATGGAATTTTCAATCCGCTGCTCCCAGAGTCCTTCAGACCACAGAAGATCTTAACCACTCTCATCTCAAGAAAAACAAACACACGAATTTTCAGAGGACACTCCTAATGTCTGTGGTATAAACCGTAGGGTTTTTAGTGCGGGACAGTACTACCCCTTGAGATCAGCCTTGCTCGAGCATCCGTTCAACTGCTTAGCAGCTGGGACCAAAAATCTAAGGGGTCTGTACCCAAGCTCTGGTCATTCATCTGCTGTTTGGATCACACCCAGCATTAGAGCGCATCTTAGCTGTTACCTGAAACTACGGTAGGAGGGGACAGTTTAAACAGCAGCATGACTTTTGGAGCCATCCCCCTTTCTGCCTCACTCAGAGGTGGTCTCAGCAGACCACCCACACTTAAATAGAACCAACCTGTTTCTGGGACTTACTTAGAATCATAAAATCATTTAGGTTGGAAAAGACCTTTAAGATCATCGAGTCCAGCCATAAACCTAACACTGTCAGGCCCACCACTAGCCACGTCCCTAAGCGCCACATCTACCTGTCTTCTAAATACCTCCAGGGACGGGGACCCAACTTGGACTTGATCAGTGGGACATCTCCTTTCTCCGAGAGGCAAGTTTCATTTGAGGCCATCCAGTTCTCTCTCTAGTGAGCCCACACATTGTTTTTGCGAAACAGCAATTCCAGCTTGCTTACGCTGCTCTACTTTCTATAATTTACCTAGGACAAAGGGTTATCTCTCTGATCTTTTCGTGGGTGATGTAACAACATGCTGAAGGAAGATCACTGTTGGACTAAATTCCTCCCAGGTGCCTTATAATTATAAGGCAACAGTCACAGGGCTATAGCAATAAAACAAGAGAAGTTAGCTTTAGTTATTTGAGCCAAAAGATGATTAAAAAAAAAGAAACAAAAAAATAACATAAATGGCAGTTGTATAAAAGCAGGAATAAACACTGTACACCCTTGTTCTGGAAAGAACTGGCATGATCTCATCTCAAAAGGGATTTAGGTGCTTAATTGCCTCTGCAACCAATTCAACCATTCAAAATTCCCGAGTCTGTGAAGGTAAGTGCAGATTTAATAATAAAATGTTCTTTTACCTACAAGAAAGAGCGTTTTAAATGTCAACTGTAATTAAATGCTGACAGGTCTCTGAGCTAAAACCTTTTGTAACAGTAGCACGGACACAGCCTCCCATTGCTAACACTACATTTTACACTCCGCAGGGACCAGTTTTCCTTTTCTTCTGTGGCATTACTCAGGAATGGAACAACCCGAGAGTCTAATCCCACCTTCCTTGAGGTTCCCAGGACCGCAGAGGTCCTTCCCACAAGATGTTTTCCCACCAGTCTACAGCCCAGGGCACGCTTGCTCAGCCCACAGCCACATCCGAACGCACTGGAGGATGTCTGTTTACCTTGACACTAGAGAACCAGTTTATGTTTTTCCTCTCTTCCCGTCATACAACCGCAAGCTGGAAGTGCCCAACCAAAGTATTAAGTTATGTGTACAGCTGAAGCATACACTGGTTGTGGATTGGTCAGAAAGAAACGACCGCAGCCATCGCTGTGGACTTCCTCTGTTACCTTTGATGCATTTCTGCTCTTCCTTTGTACTTCTGGAATAAGTCACCTTTCAGCTTTACGGCAGCATATGCTGGAGGATTGCAAGAGTCTCAGATGCTGCCAGCCATAGCAGGAGCGGTACGGGTGCCTGTGACAAATAAAAAGGATTATTTATCTTGTGCCCAGAGGCCTCTGAAAGGGCCCAGGGCCAAACTGCAGCAAAAAAAAAAGGACTGTTAGTTGCCAGGTGAAACAGTCAGCAGCCTGGCTGAGCCAGGCTTCAGCTTCAAACTCTTCTCAATTAGCTGTGCAGGCCCTGGGGCTCTGCTGAAGGTGGATTCCCATCAGGACACCAGACCAGCTTATTATCACAGAGCAACGAGAAGGTTTTTTTCCTCTCCGCAGCCAAGACAAGCAACTGTGGGACTGGATGAGGGGAGTTAGAGCATTATTGTATCGCAGGCATTGGGCTTCTGCTCCTACCTCTCCTTGCTTATACCGCAAAGGCCACGCACCCCTTTCTTAACAAGCGGGAAAAGGAGGAAAGACTCTCAAGGAGATGGACGAAATCAGGTAGTTTGTGCCGCTATAACTTCAGGAGTGACCAGGGAGACCAAGGCCATTTTGGCCACCATTAAAGCCTCAGATGAGCCAGTCTATTCCTAAACCACACTGTGGAGAAACGAGGAAGTAAAAGCAAAAGACAAGGCCTAAGGCCCCAGTAGCCAACTGGAACAACAAAAACCCACCACAACGCGCACGCGCACACCCAAAACTGTTTAACCTGTGGCCAAATCTGGGAAATCCAGAAGCTGAGCACCGAGGCCCGTTCTCAGAAGGATCAGCATGGGAATGATTTTCGGGAGTTCGCCTCCTTCCACCCAGAGCACACTCTGACAGCCCTTCCCCACACAGCCCAGCTCTCCCAGGCTACCGAGAGCAAGAAGATCCTGTCACCCCTCTCGAGCATCCTCACCAAACAAGATTTGGCTGTACGGCCTATTTTGCTGAGTCTCTCAAATGCTTGCTTGAGAAATGACCACCAACCAAAACCAAGAGCTACCTTCTGGCTCAGGAGTGACTGCCGGGCTTCCCAATCTCGCTCAAGCTCCCTCGCCTAAAGCTGAGCTTCCCTACTCCTGCCTGCCACGCACAACACACGGGCAGGCTGCCTGGCAAGCTCCGGGTACCTTGCCATCTTTCCTGTTCCCTGTTCCACGTGTGAAGCCTTACAGCGTGCAGAGCAGGGGTAAAAAGGGCGATGTGAGCATTTAACCGTTATGAAGGGCAGAGTGCCCTCTTTGAACCAAGAAGATAGCACTCACCACTGTAGCTCAACAGAGAATAAAAATATCAAGTATCTTGCAGCAAACAAGCAGCAAACAGTCTGGCATTCAAAAACCCACCAGATTTATGTCTTGGGTTAGGACTGACCAAACAGGAACATGCAGATCCAGCCTCCTTAGCTTGGAGCAGCGCAGCTCCCGAGCTTGATCATCTATTCGCATCGCAAGTGAACGAGGACATTTGTAGCCCAAACAGGAGTGCAGGGCAGTTGCAAAGGGCCCAGGGCACAGCTCAGTTGACGATCATTCAATACGCCGAGCACTTTTGAGGCTTTCAGCTCAGGGGCCTGGGGTGAAGAGCTTAGCTTGCTTTCCCATTTTTCCTTTTCACCTTGGGATATCTCAAACTCAGTTTGGTAAACCCCAAAGCTCTCAACAACCCCAGAATGACTCTTGACTTCAGTCGTCTCCTGTTGCAACGGCCTGGGTATGCAGCCACCCTTCTGCTACCGTGCTGGCTACCCTAATTACCTCCGTTCCAAATCTATAAGGTGAAGCAGTCTCTAGATAACAGCTTTTTTCTCACCGGAGTGCCAGTAGAGCGGAGGGGTATCCCTGACTCTCAGTCTAACTGCGCATGGGTCGATGGCATCGTAGAAGAGTCAGGGCAGCTTGCTGCCTCAGCAGGAGAGAGGCAGCACAGAGGGCAGATGTGTACAACGACACCCACTGCTTCTCAGTCATCTGGGACCGACACGAACTGGCCAGACTTTCATACAGAAAACGTTCAGAGAATCTGTATACCTAAGAAAACCAAAACCCAGATCCCATGTACTATGAGATTACAGGAAAGGCAACCATGAGACAGCAAAAACTGAAACCATAATTAGCTGCTATGATTACTAACTATGTTGTGTGTGGTTACAGAGCAATACTCCATGTTTGGCATCACCGACTGACTACAAACTCTGACCAGATGCTGCAGGCACATTTTTTCCTAAACACTACAGTACCTAGAAGCTCCTGCTAAAGCCCCTGCAGAATGTGGCAAAATCTGTCAGGGGCTTAACAGGCCCCGCTGGGCAGGAAGCATTTCTGAAAGCCCGGGCAGCTTCACCTCATGTGCTCACACAGAAGCTATGCTCCTCCGCAAATCTAAGCATCGCTGAGAAAACAGACCGACAGGTTACAGAAGAGGAAGGAATGATCCTGGACTGTGCTAGGTAAGGTGGAGTCAGAGACAGAAATGAAATGAAGCATGTTAACACGGGCTGCATTTTTCTTGGAACACAGATAAGAAGAGTGCTAGAGGGCTGTCAGCAGGGAAAGAAGACAGTTGGCTTCGACAAGTTGTGAAATCTTTGCCTATTTCCAACCAGCTGCCTCAGTGATGGGAAGGGATGAGCAATTGTTCCTGGACTGGGAGGAAAAAAATAATCAGCTTTCCCAAATCATTATGGAAAATAAACCCAACAATAAGTCATATAAAAACACGAGCTGCCCAACAAACCTCAAATGACATGGTAAAGTTGATGAGAATCTAGCGGAAGAAGGAAGCCCTTTTTGCTACTTTCTAGCTGGTACCCAAACATCCAGTAGAGTTAACGGGGAGTTACCCAAGTCCCGATTACACCGTTTTATCTGTGGCAAGTCAAAGGAAGAAAAATCTTTTGCGAGGAAGGGCTCAGTAAGTCTCTTGGCTAAGTCCTCACTTGAGACCATCAAATATTTCGATAGAACCCCTTCGATCCCAGAAGGCCGAATTCCATGAAGATGTCAAGCCAAGCCGACAAGTCATGGAAAAAGAAGAGAACGCTGAAGGATTCAGGAGGGTAGAGTTGCAGAAAAAGACTACAGAGGCCGCAGGCTGCCTTCCTAATGAAAAAGACAAGGACAATTTGAACTTCTTAACAGACACAATTCTGTGCAAATAGTAAATTCTGTGCTACAAGCGTATGAGAAACTAGCTCACTCGAGCCAGTCTATGCTCAGGCCAAAATACTACTAGTGACTCTTTCGATGCAGCCTGTTCCATCAAAAGAAATCCACGGTTCAGCCGAGCTACTTTAAAGTTCTTAAAAAAACCCTTTTAATAACTCTGTACTGCCTCTGAACTTGGTCTTTCATCCACTCAAAGGCATTTATCTAACTCACCCAGCATTCAGCTTTAAACAAACAAATAGATGAACACCAATAAACAGTTTAATTTGAATATTGCTGCAAACCACTGGAGATGGGGCTTGTGCAACATTATGCCAGGGGCAACGGGCGCACTGCGGTGGTAAGCAATTGGTAACAGCAGTTAGGACAAGAGAAGAAATCAGAACTGGGGCTGGAGTGGAGATTGTCACTAGCCTCTAGAAAGACTCCCCGCTCTACCTGAATTATAATCAAATCCATGAATTACAAGGAAGTCATAATGCCCTTTTCTTACTAACATCCAACCACACCCAATTACCTACCGACAGAAGACAAGCAAAGAGCTCTAGGGTGAAATGGATCTCTCAATGCTATAGCAATGCCTGTTTCAGAAGCATAGGCAATTTGTCTCCACATTATTTGTATTTGCAGTATATTTTTCATCTTAGTACCTCAACAATACTGGGTTTACATTCCTAAAGTAATTTTTTTCAAAAGCAATAAGAGTCAGTCCAATTCTGCCCCTCGCAATGTCACTTCTGCTGGAGCAGAATCTGCTGGGGGGGGGAATCAACTTTCTCACAACACACAAGTTTAGACACATGCTCTCTTCAAGAAGCTGTGTGTTAAACGTCTCATTTCTCCATCTCCCATCGGTGACTTTTAAAAACTGAGTACACTTATTCTCAAACCCAGCAGAATTAAAATACCAAGAAGGGAGGGGAGGGGAAGAGAAGCCACCATAAAACACCAAGAAGGGAGGAAAAAAAAAAAAAAAAAAAGAGAACCCATCACACAACTCACATCCAAAGCACAACACAAGTCCTTCAAATTGTATGAGTGTCAGCGCAAACCACCGCTCTAACCCCTTCCATTAAACATTTACAGAGAGCTCATCTGCATATCTCAATCTCAAGCAAACAAACCGACGTTTGGAGTCAGATGTGTTTAGCTGGGTTAGAGATCACTTTCCCTCTCACCTCACCCAACTGAAGACATGAAACAGAGATAAGAGAGGCTCAAAACCACTGTCAAGTTTGGGACCGAAAATGGCTCTTTTACAAGTCCTTTCTGAGCATGTTCTCCTAACTGGGAGATGCTATTAAAAAAAAAAAACAAACAAAAAGCCACACAGTAACTTGATGGGCTCCTCTTTGACAACACGCTACATGCCAGGAAAAAAAAACCAAACCCTCATTCTCTTACAACATGTGCTTAACTAAGACCTAGTTCAAATAAATAGCTTTGCCCAGACCTTTACACTGAGGCCTGCTGCGAGCTGTCAACACAGCTATACCTTGCTTGATGCCAGCAAAGGGCTTGTAGGGTGAGCGTAGCCTTTCCTGGCGAAAATGCACTCTTGCTACAAGAACTTACTCCAGTCTTGCCAGGCAAAACCGGCACTGACAGAAAGATCTTTTTAACCAAAATAGCTGGGCCAGCAGAAGACACAAGGCAAAATAGCCTGCCAGATTTGTAATGGCTTTCTTCATTCTTTAACCCATGTTTATTTGGCGGAGAAAAAAATATCAGTAGATCCCTCTTCAAAGCAGCTCTTATTCACGAGCCTACTACCAGCACTGGAGCATCTAGCCCCTTGAAAACTGCTTCTTCCTACTCGAATTACCATCTCGTGGCAGCACTGTCCTATCATCTCCAGTATCTAGGTACGGAACTGATATGGCAGAGCGTGACCAGCTTCATCGTCACTAATCCCAAGTCTCCTTCGCTCCATCAGCCGCCACCTACAAGGAGCAAAACACAGAACGCTTGCCTTGGTAAGTGGCCCAAGGCATACGAACCTTCTACATGGGCAGAGAGAGAAAAGCAAGGATATTAAAAATTCCTCAAGGGACTTATGCTCCCCTTTCGTTTCCTTTCTCCCAGTGTTGCTCCCTCGATTGTCTCGCACGCAGGAGCCAGAGCAGAGGTTTTGCTGTGTCACTGGCAAGGCAGGCGCTCGGCACCCGCCTGCTCTCTGAATGCTGAAGCTTTGGCAATTGCTCAAGGTAACCGAGGTTAGCGGCATAGATCAGTCCAGCCGTAACAGTACCGGGATTACCTTAAACTGCACTCGGTCCCTGTTTCCTTCTGTCAGGTACGGGATGTAAACTCGATATATTGCAATAGCTCTTCAAGCATGTCTTTGCCACTTATTTATACAGTTGTCACCCACAGAAAAGCAGGTCAATTTTTATCCTTCTCTTCCTTAGCAACAACAAACCACCTCACCACCAAACAGACCTTTCAGGATTGTACTTCCAAACCTGGAAGTACAACTCCATCAACCGGTTTCCTTCTAACATCCATAAGCCTACTTGGTCTGGTCTCTGCTCCGCTCATTCACTCGGCGCGTTACGTGACATGTTCTGCTTTATTCAGGTCACTGCCCATTCCCACCCCTCGCTCGGTCGCTTCAGTAGGGAACGCAGTAGAGCTCAAAGCAATAGTTCATGTCCAAAACAGGTTTTGTTCCCGTCTCTGATGTCCAAGGTCAGGCAGGGAATGGACAATCCACTCCACGCTCTGTCTGAACATAGTCCTCTCTAAAAAGGGGGGTAGTACTACTTCTAGTTGTTGTGTACTGTCCCATTACCAGATGGCAGTCTTAGTAACTCCTTAATTTAGGTTTAAAATAAAACTTGATGTAGGTTTCAAAACCATTTTTCGAGCTCAGCTTTGTTACTGTAATAGTATACTCCCTTTACAAATATATGAACCATTTCCTAACTAATATAATGCATGTTGCACTGGTAATCTGGATAGGGAGGGTGTAGGTGCTACACCTGGCTTACACTTGGACTGCACCATTGCACTGCTCCTTAGAAGCCCTTTGGGGCATTAAATTAAGACATTCCTGAAGTATTTACTTTCCCCATTTCTGGTTTCAGGGTCATATAATTTTCCACACACACAGTAAAAATATCTCCTAATTCCATCCCTTTCGACATAACTACCTCCTCCCCCAGCAAACGCCACACTAGTCGTAATTGTCTACGACGCTAACTCCAAGCCGTAGGCTGCAGACTCCTGAGGCCGAGGGCCAAGGGATTTGAAAAAGGTAACAGAGAGAGCAAGCCTTCTCTCAGGAAGCTTACATTCGTTCCATAAAAGCATATCACACCTGTAAAAGTGGCCTAGAGCAGTGCTAAGAACTGCTAGTTCACAAGTTCCAAATCTGCCAGCCATCACGGGCCTCTCAAAAAAGCTAAGAACCTTCATTTTGGCCACTGAAGGACAAAAATTACCACCCTGTGGATCTGATTCTCCTCTTCCATCACTTGTGCAAAGCAGGAACAACTGGATGAAATATTGTAGTTTGGCAAAAAGAAAGTCCACGCCGTACCGACTGTCGCTGAAGCAGAAACAGCATTTGTTTTACTGCTGGCAGCATGGCCCCGCGCGCCCCAAGTGGTGTGTCCTAGGACTCTCGACGGGTTCTGCATGCTACAGAGATCTTAATGGGTTCCATTTAGCAAGAGCCTACTTCAAAGCTAGCCTGCAAATACCTCAGTCTCACCCTGGATTACAGCATAGCCATTTCCTGCGAGGACAGAAAGCCTCTCCATCTCTGTTTAGGATCCCCGTTTCTCAGTTTCATTTCTGTGAAACTATTTTGAAATGAAGCTTCGATAACAAACACGAGCCAAAGATTCAGTCCAGGGCATCTCACTCTCTCTCTCATATCCTGCCAGACGAATAAAACTCTAAAAGCCATATCAATAAGAAGAGAATCGGCTCCACCATACGAGTATCTGCCTTTCCAGCATCTGTCTGCCTCTCCAGCTCGTGGGATCGAACAGGAGCGCTTTTAGCAGGATTGTCCCTGGACCATTTGTCAGCCTCTGTGATATCAGTTAACAACTTCTCTCTCTATGTGTACAGATTTTTAAATAGAAATCAGTACACGAAATACCTGGCCTAGCACAATTAAGGCTGTACCTTACGGAGCGCATGGGATTTGCTGAATACCGTGGAGATACTCTAGATTTGCAACGCATCAGGACAAAATGTGATTAATTGCAAAATATTCTCAACCTAGCATGTTTCTTAGGGCAGCTTATTTAACTTCAGCCTGAGCCAGACTCCTTTTCTGATTTGTCCTTAGTGACAGCCAATACCGCAGACTAAAGGCTTTATTTGCCTCTCCCCTGCCCTCAGCTTTCTCTCACTCCGTTCTTCCTGTTAAATGGTTACCAGCCTTTATATTACTCACCCTGCTTTTGCTGCACCGAAACTCTGCAGCTACCAGTTATTCTTCAACTCATACATTCTTCATCTTCCCCTTTTGCGTGAGGGGGCAGGCATTACCATCAGCCACGTATCAGCAGCGAACATCTCCTGCTCACTGCTTGCCTTGAGTAAAGGCCGACAGGACCTGATCGTTATTGCGCGAACCCCCTGCTACCAGGGCTGACTCCGCTGCCTTTTGAAGCAGTTTCTCATCTTCCAGGGGTATTAAATCAGTAGTCTGTCTCTATTGCCACAGACAAAAGTTTGCAGAATTCGTATTCGTACAACTTTCAAGTGCAATCCCCTTTTTCCAGACCATTTGACAACTCCCCTGCAAGCATTTCCACCTTTTACATTGCCCAGATGTTTATTTTTTACAGCATCAAGCACCGTTTGCAGAGACCGCACCCCAGGTCCTGCTAGCATTACAACTTATTCAGGTAAAAAGGTACACTCTACTCATTTGTTATCTGTTTACATCTTAATTTTCATTTTGGGTATATCTACGCATTAATTATGTCCTGATAGATAATGAAATGTCTTTCCCCTAACATGGCTCCCTCTCTCTTAAAAAAAAACCCCAGCAACTAAGAACTTCCCACTAGCTCCTTCCATCCTTCCCAGCCATTCATATAGCACTTAAAAGGTTAAAAATCCAGAACAAATCTTAAGGCACGCCTTGCTATCAGCAGTACAGGTGCTACCGTGCTCAGAAGAGCAACCTGTCCAAGAGCGCATACTGTCAGCAACAGTCACAACTAGAACCAAGGACTTTCAACTACTCACAATTTTGGTATTATTTCAGATTAAAGCTAATTTTACCAACAGCCCACAGTCCCCTTAAAAAACCCAACAAAACAACTACAACCCAACTACATACAGTCATAAAAGCCATTGTTTAACCAGCAGTGTGATCTTGCAACTGTTAACGTGGGTCGGAGGCAGCAGGGAAAAACCAAAGGTGAAGGTTACCCTGGGGTCGCACCAGCTCCCAGCCCGGTGCTGTTCATGAAGGAGCCCGCAGGGCGGATGCACAGAACCTAAAGCACGCTATTTTCACTTCTGTGCGCGCGCCTAGGAAGCTACACCGCAGCTGGGGTCTGCTGGTAAATAAGGCAAGCCGACTGCATTTTATACGGCGTCCTAACGTGTTATTCAGTCTGTGATACATGAAAGACTGGCAGCTCACCAAGTTAACAGGATTCACAACAACTAACTTCGAGACACACAGCAGAAAGGCAGGATGTTAAAAACCTTGCTAGTAACATTAGCTGCTAGGCTTTCTTGCCTAGAAATCCCTACACCAAGGTGGCCACAGGAGATCAAAACTGAAGAAATAAAGCCTTCTGTCTCAAATAAAAGGAGGAAGAAAAAAAAAAAGACATTTTGCATGGAGTAATGCTTGAAAAAAATCAAACTACTTGCCTTGTTCAATGAACACAGTGCTCCCTTAAAGAGAGACGATAAAGGCATTTATTAAAACATACCAACAACCAAAAAAAAAAAACCACCCCAAAACATAACCCCCTAAAATCAAGAAGAAGCAGTGGAAATCAGTACTTACAGTAAGAGGCTGAGATTTCTAGTATCTACATCTAATTTCAAGACCTTAAGTATTTCCTAGTGAAAGACAAGATCACTCAATGGACACGCTATTCCAGCCAGCAGGATATGTTATAGGGCAGATCTCATCCCCTACAGAAACGTCTTCCAAGATGTAACGCAACTACAGCTAGCCAAGACAAGGATGAGCACGGTAACAGCCAGTACCTTAGCCTAAGTTTACAGGCTCAGACCACAGAGGCTCAGGAGGTAAGATGACGGAGCAGTGCAGGTATCACCATCCGATGTACATGTTGTCCTAAGTAAATGAAACGTAAAGGGTTCGGTCCATGGGTAGCAGCGTGCCAGATGCAGGAGGAGAATCAGGTTCTATTCCGGTGCTAGACCAGAGAACAGGCAAACAAAAACCCCTCAAAGGCAGCGCAACAGATGCGGAGACAGAGAAGGTTCCGGACAAAAAGTGACTACAAGGAGGGTTCTGCAGGGGGACTTAGATGCAGAGACCTTCAGTCCATGCCCCACAGCAAGCAGACAGAGAATTGCTACACTCTCAGCAATGCTTTCTGACCTACCGCCAATGTGATTCCAGCTGGATTGTAAAGGCAATCCCAGAAGCGATGCTAACAGCAGTATTTAAAGCCAAAAGGGCAACCAGATGCTGGAGATGTCCTCATCTGAGAGCAACAGGCAAGCGCAGACCATCAATAAAACATAAAACTAAGATGCATTATCGCTTTGAGTGTACCGTGGGTGAAAAACCGTGGGAGAAAAGGAAATTTTCAGACAGAAAGAGTTAGTGACTCATCTCTGGCATGAACGAATTCTCTCAGCCCCACTGCATGCATAGACTAAGTCATGAACAGATATCATGAAAAGCCATTACTTAGATGAGCTAAATCACTACAAACGTGATCAAGATCCTAGCACTATCACACAAGTTTACGTGTGCGATATAGCCATAAAAGACTTGGTAGATAAAATTAGAAATCATTTCTAGAGCGTACCATGCCACAGCATCTTAGCATCACCGAAGATCAGTCCTGCCATACGACAACGCCGAACAGGATGGGAAGCCACAAGCAAGAGCACAGTCACCCACCAGAGCACAGCATTGCGCTGCCCTCTGAGGGAAAGGCTAGGCTTGTGCGTAAGCCGTCGTTACGCTGAAAGGGGACAGAGAGTAAATCCCAGCAGGTAAGAGCTGAAACTGCGAGATCAGCATGTACTTCGCAGCTGAACGTGTAAGAATAGTAGGAGCGCTCGTTAGCTACGAAAACCTGATTCTAAGTGAACGCACACTGAAAATAGAGACTGCTCCAGAAAAGGGCTCCCAGCCTCAAGGAATCCGTTAACTCTCCAAGACATACAACGGCTCAGTTCCACAAAACAGCGCTGTACTCCTTTGTCACAATACGCAGCAAGTCTACCATTCAGAAACCAGGTGTTTAAAGCACGCTCCAGCAAGAACTGCAGTTAAAGCAGGCCGTAAGAGCTACAGCGTCCTAACAAGCTATCGTCAGACTGTGGCGGCAGTCCACTGCAACAGAAACCCCGCTTGAAACAAGCTTTTAGCCAGTTGACGCGATGCCTATCCCCGAGACAATAATAAAGCAGAGGCAGCAAAAAAACTGTTGGCAAGGACAAGCAGACGTGAAATACCTACCCAGCTATGCCGGACCATTGCAATAAACCCTCACGAAACAAGCAGCGGAGCAGACCAGGAAGGGACACCTAAAAAGCCAAGTCCTGCTCTCTGTGACGGCGGGTCTTCTCCTCCCGAGGCGCAGCAGAGACGGGACACGGGCAGCCAGTCCGCACCAGCGGGCTGCTGCAACGCCACAGTCCATGACCTGAGGCCACTGTACACAGCTGAGAGGGGCAGGGTAAAGGCCATGAGCTAGCCCCGCGGAGAGGACAAAGCCAAAGGTGCAGTGGAAAGCGATTATCAGAGAGCAAGAGCTATCGTTTTAAGAAATTAGCAGAGGCAAATCTGAACATAATTATGAAAAAAAGAGCACGCTGTCAGCATACATCCATAGACGGTGCTGAAGGCAGGAGGAGTTAGGAAGAGCCCCAGCAATCGGGTGGGCTAACACAGGAGAAGCGCTCAGAAAAGAGGATTAGAAAACCTAAGGTACCGAACTGGAACAGAGGCAGAAGCCACATCCTCGAGTAGGCTGCATACTAGGGAAATTTTGGCTTTAACAAGTCTGTCACAACTTGCACGAGCTCATGTTTTTAGTAGTTATTAAAAGACAAGTCACAACAACTTAGAAGGCAACTGGAGAGAAAAGCACAAAATGCAGGACAGCAAGGCCTGGAGAACACACAGAAACGGACTGAATGAACTGCAGGGGCAACAGCTTTGGAACTAACTCCCCAGAACCAACTGCCTTTTTCTAAGTCGGTCGGTACTATTAGCCAGCAAACATACCTGGTGCAAGCTGGACTACCTTGACGTTCTGGAGATACAGATATGTAATGTACACCCTGCCGGAGACGCTGGGAAGAGCAGTCTGCAGAAATCCAAGAAACGGGCAACAGCCTACATTCTAATTTAGCAGGCACTACATTCTGATTTATGCTGCTGTCGCATTATTTATAACCATGGATCGAAACCTAGACCTAGGAACAACAAAAAGTCACCTGCGCACAACGGCCTAGACTTCGAGGCTCTGCGCATTGTAGTGATTTTACACCCGCGCCGAATACCAACCTAAGGTAAAGTGAATCACTTCACCACTTACTCCCAGTATGGAGTCCACACTCCTCGTCACTACTGGATTTCAATCAGCATTTCAGAGGAGCCATACCCAGCTCAGGCTTATATTTGGCACATCAAGTACGGTGCGTGACTTGAGTAGAATCCAGAATTGCTTGATTTTCCCAGCATTGATGTACTGCTCACTGTCTGCATTCGGGCCCGATAGCTCCGCGCTAGAAGACTGTTATCGCTCAGGCGCACCGGGATTAGCGTTATCCATGTGCTAACGTTCACTCACAGAACAGCAGCAGCTGGTGGCCGCACAGACCTTCTGGTGCAAAACCCTGCCCCTTAGCTCAGCCTTTTCTGGTCTTTCACTTAATCCGACGGGGGCTTGCTTTATTCCCCTCCCTCCAGATCAGGATTCATCTCATTCAGTAGAGCATTTATTAATCGGTTTAATGTTTTTGCTCTGGCAAAGCGAGGAGGTGACCTCTTCCTTCTTTACCTTTCCCAAAGCCATTCAGTGAAAACACTCAAGCTCCTCCCGCAGCCAGCGAGCGCCGAGGATGCGATGACCTCGTGTGGCAGATTCTGCACAGAGCTGCGCCGCCGCCACGAGCTACAGGGACTGCAGCGCAGTTTTTGCCAACAGTTTTTATTTCAAGATGAAATTTGCAGTAAGTTTCCTTTCCTCACAAGTGGAGACAGTTTTCAGTGGCCATGTTTTTCAGTGAACCAACTTCAACGCCATTGACATTGCGCTGATGGCTTTTAAATGGCTTTTAAAACAAATAAATAATTTCTGCTGGCCATGAATCTGGGCCAGTGACCCCTTTCACGAGGACATCAAACCATCCCACTGAGAAACCTAAACCCAGGGCTGCCTTCCTTCTCAATTGTTTAACAAAGCACTTCAAGCGGCACATCCGTATTAACTAACTAATCCTCCCGGCCTCCTGAAGATACAGGGAGATACCAGTATTTTCAAGACGAAAAGACTCGAGGCAAAGAGTGATTTGCTCACAGTCACGTAGTGAGTCTGAACAAGAGCTGGGATAACAACTTTGGAGTCCCTACACCGCGCTACGCTGCAACCTCGTGGCGATAGCAATCGCACGCTGTTTTTTCCTAAGAGATAACTTAATTATTACATACATTCTTCCCTGGTCTATGCTTAACAGTTTATGGTGAATTTCTCCTGTGGCATTTTTATTCCACAAATAGATTCCCGGAGTCTTTAAGTACTGGAAAAAGAACGGAACGATCTCAATACTAATCACATTTTATGTACAATGCCATTATTATGAAGTCTGCTTAAATAAACAGCAAACAGTAGAAATAGGTGACTGGCACAAAATTATAGAAAATTAAGTTCTACGTACAAAATTGGTTGCTGTTCTAAGAAGCATTTGTATTAAGAGAACTTAACATCCGCTCTACAGAAATCAGCTACGAGGACTGCAAATAAAACGAGGCAATAGCACGTCCATTGCTCACACACGTACTTGCACGGCAATTAAAACCCTACCAATCAATATTTGAATCTGTTTCCTCACCGGAAAAAACGTAACGAAACCCACATACCGATTTCGTTTCCTGCTCCTGATGGCAGTTGATTAAAACCAGCAAGCGTTTCTAGCCAGTTCCATCAAAGTATCTCTTACCCAAGGGAAGAGAAAGGGACACAGCGCTCAGAGACTGAAAAAACATCATCGCCAAAGAGGAGGCATCAGTTCAGAAACCTTCCGTATCTCTAACGGGCAAAAAACCAACGCAACAATCCTGCTTTGCGGTAGCCTGTGAACGGATTTAAGCAAAGAAAAGAACACTGACAGATTTGAAAGCCCGAGGTACTGTTAGAGCCGCGAGGTTCGAGCTGACGCGCAGGCAGAGCGGTCGCAGGACATCTCCGCTCCCGTTTCTGCGGCGGCTGTCCTCCATACAAAGAGCTGCCGCTTCGTCTACCTCAGCCCAGCTACTTGCAAAGCCCCGAGAGGCTCGGGGGCGGGTGGGGTGTGTGTTATGCTTTTGTTGTTGTTTTTTCTCCACAGCAATTAAAAGCATTCTAATAATTGGTCGTGACTTTCCTCCTTCCAACCCTAACTTGGCAGTCAGAGGTTTTGTAAAGCTTTCTGGAACAGGATGCTGATAACCTGCCACAGAATTTCTGTGTGCTCTGTGATGGGTTTAAAAAGAAGTCTTTATTAGAACTCAGGCTTGTTTATTCCTTGCAATGAGGACTGTCATTCCGATTCCTGTAATTAAATCCACAATTTTGACAGCTGAAACTGTAGGGATAATTGCACTGTTAGTCAAAATAAGTTGTTACTGTACAGACTGTTGCCAAGAATGTTTTAAAGGCTTCTACTATGCGTTTCAAGTAAATCTGAACTGAATCTTCATCCATTCCACCTCACTTCATTTCTGGAGCAAAGATCTTGAAATTTTTCCTTTTACTCGGCAACCTCGAAGTCCAAACCAAGATTTTCTACCATGCTATTGCTACGTTCCACTATAACATAAATACCATACAAAACACTTGGATTGATCACTGCTATACATTTTATACAATCCTGTCTCCATCCCATAAGATCATTTCCCACACATGAAAACGATCCGAAGCCAGTCGCGGTGTTTCAGAAGTCTTAGAGAACTTGTACACCAAACGCACTGAGCACACATAACCTTAAATTCATCCGTCGTACTAGTATTACGTACCAGCCATCTCCAACATTATTTCTTTTATGAGACCAGGGAGCCGACACTATCAAGCATTGAAAAAGTCTTTCCAACCACTTTTATTTTTCAGTCAACGGTTAGAGAACTCCAGCACAATTCCAACCACAAAGGAAAGTCGTCTCAAATGAGCAGGTAACACAGGCACCACAGTAAACAAGAAAATGCTGTACAGTAAAATTTTGCATTCAGAAGCCAAGCGTGCAATCATTCAGAAAGGTTTAAAGCATTACAAAGCGGCTCGTAAGACACAATATTTGAGATGCGTACCCTGCGTATTTTCAGCACCTGAAACAAACGTGGCTCAGTTAATAAAACAAAACGCACTAAAATAGCAGCTACTCCACAAAGGTCTCCCCTTCTTACTACAAGAAGATGAGAAAGGACAGCCTACTTCAGATATTGCGGTATCTTGTATAAGCACCCAGAAGGCCCAATTAACAAACGGAGAAGCTGGAACAAAAGCAGGAAGCCACCTCTGACATCCAAAACGCGATTAAGGAAATGTTTAGAAACATATGTCATTTACAGAGGGAGGCCATTTGCAAAGTTTGCTTCTTCCTTTTTCACTACCCGTCAAGCAAACATACTCTTCTACAGGAAAAGAGGACTAACCAACAACAAAAACCAGTTCTGTTGTATTATGACCTTAAAAAAAAAAAATTAAAAGGAAAAAACCCACAAAAACCCAAACATGGTAGAGAATGGAAAGCCTCTTCCTATCCTAGTTAGCAGTGCACAATGAAAACAGATATAAAAACTAATTTGATACCTGCAGAATTTCAGCCATATTTGGATTTGTTTTAATTCCGTGTATTCTGCAAAGAATTTCATCTATCAAAACTGTCAGACAACATTTTTTATGCCTTACAATATAAAACTCCAGGTTATATTAAAATTGCCTCACCAGCAAGAATGGTTTTTACTTTTTTCTTCCTCGGAACAATGAGACATCCATTACAAATCAGTTCCACTAAAAAAAACGCTCAAGAGATCTAAAAAACCACTACCTTCTTGAAAATTAAATAGCTACTGGGCAGAAAATAAATTAAAAATGCACAATAAGATGATCCAGAAGAACTTATCGATCTGACTAGAAACATGTGCAGTATTTGGTAACTCTCAGAATTCTCGTATATTCCGAATCTGTGTGTGTTACTGAACAGACCTACGGATTTATTTAATAATTTCCCTATTCACAAACTTTGTTTGTTCCTCGCAATTAAATCAACAGGATTGAGTCCTGCCTCTCCAGAGGCCTTTATAAAAGCAGAAGTTGTACTTCAGACTTTGATCGCACAGATGTTTGGAACAGTTTGACTCAGCCTGTGCTTCAAAGAGGATTATAACGTGCTCAAAAATTCTTTGACCTGCAAAAAGAAACAAATATTGTCAATCAAACCAAGTGTTTATCAACAGACACGTACAGCAACTACATTTACCTCTCCTTGCTTTACGCTTTACTACTACCTACAGAAACAGGAACTGGGAAAAATAATCTTAGGCTCGGCTATGCCATTTCTTGTCCATCGAGAACTTCTTCAGCCACGGTACCTGTAATTTAGCAGGTGCGGAGAGAGACGCATAGGAATGACGCTCATTCCTCCCGTGGTCCTAAACTACAGCCCTACATCGCAAAGGAATTATCTCAAAAGCAGGTCTAAGCTAAACACGAGGAAGATAACGACCACCTCAACAGATCTGTCATTTGGAAAACACCAAGTCACACCCACTACCAGAACACCGGTCATATTTAACGTCGATGAACAACCCAAAGCATCTAACGAGTATGTTCCTTGGAATTTGAGGTTGGCAAATAAATAATAAAACAATACCTAGCAAAACCACAGTATTTGAAAAAAATCCGATACTGTAGAGCAACGCCATAAATATTTCAGCTACTGTTGGACTCTATTTCCAGTATCTGAACAGTGGCTCAAATGGCTCCAGCTACCTAGAAATTAACAGCAAAGTTCTATCCCATAGATTGCTCTCTAGAACCCCGAGTCGGCAGTCCCTGATCCTACACAGAGCACCAAGACCCAGTACAGCGCCTCAAATAATCCACGCAATTGCACGAGAACTGCATCCCAAACAGGCAGCGTGCCAAGCAGCGGGCTAGCATTACGCTTCTCGGTGCGGTCACTTCAGACGTCTTAAATTCAGGACGTCTTAAATACCAAAAGTTGCGGGAGGACAAGGAGCTGAGAACGTGCTTCTTGCCACAGGTATGCGTGCCTTTTTACTGTGCCCCCTCCGCTCCCCCTCCCCAGAAGCAGCAGAGTAATTACTCCCTCCCTTTAAAGCGCAGGGGTAGAAAGAGGCAGCAGCAAGGGCCAGGCCACCTTTTTTAAAAATACAACCACCCAGCGGATACAAGACCCAGGGAATACAGGCTCTAGGCACAAAGCTCCCATCTCCCAGTTTCAACAGCATCCTAGACCTACGCTGTGATACGCTCTGAACTGGGAGCGTTTTCCTCTCTGTCCGCTCAAGCTAGCCTACTGCACAGAAAGGAATTGACGATTCACCAGAGAGCACGGTGTTATTCTTTTGGCAGAGGTGCTCATACACAGAGCACATCTGTAAGCGTTTTGTCCAAATTCTTGATGTGAAACGGAAACAGATCTGGGATCACATTCTCCAGCTGTGACCCTTCCCTTCCTAGCTCAGGGCTCAAGGAGGCAGGGGAAAAGGGGATAAAAAAGAGGTCAAATCCCTTCACACAGAGAAGGGAACGCATAACTGTGCTAATACTCTAACTTGAAAAGTATCACGAGAAAGCCACCCTCCACTTTAGAAAGCAGCAACATTAATACTGCATGGTGAACCTTATCACTTTACACACCAGGCCTAGTTTCAGGACAGGTCTCTGACAGCGAGCATGGCAACGGAGGCGAGAAGGAAGCATCCACGTTTTGGGGGCCCACAGGACATATGCGTACGCTAAAGGCCAAAGCACCCAGCCTCATAAAGAGCGTAGCCGTTCTGGGCCTCCAGTTAGGAAATGCCAAAAAATAAGGCCAACACAGGGCTTAGGCTGTTCCCAGATAACCTGACAGCTACACAGGAGTAAACTCCTCTGAAATCCCTGCTGAGGCGCCTGAGCTGGGCCGTATCTCGTGGTGCAGATGGCAAGCATATTCACTCCACAGCTGCCGTGTCCAGCCATTCCATCAATTAACAAGCTTTAAAAGAGCAAATACGATGAAGGCTGGTTTTCATCAGGTGAACAGTTCTCCTTCTCGGCGGATAAACTGAGATCAAAGGACAAAGCTGCTTTCCTCGTGAGGTAAACAATTTCTTCCCAAAGAGCGGAAAAGTGCGCACGTACCGTTACTGAGGTCTGTAACTCATTGCAACTACTCAAATAAAAGCCAAGTTGTCCTCAGCCCAATCTCATAATTCAAATACCAGACACCTGAGCACTTACAATGTTGACAGTTTGGCCTAGCTTTAAAAGATATATTACACCTTTCGTGCTAAGGATTAGATCTTCTTAATGCAAATCGAAATCTCAACTTGAATTCTTGTAATATCAAACAGACAATTTTTCCATGCCTTCAAATAAAACTAAAATACACTTCTGATATACATTCGGCATTACTTCCTAAACAAAGTAAAAAGCTACGTTTGAAAAGCACTCCCTGAAGTTTCAGACCACCGCTTTTGAGCAGGATTTTGAAGAACACTTTAAACAACTGAAGGGAAAAGCTTTCATGATAGCGCCAATTTAATAAACAAGACTAAAAATCAGCAGTATTGCAGCAGGCTAGAAGACTGTTCGTTACCTGAATGTAAGTCCATGACTTAAACCTTTTAGAAGGATGATTAGACAGCGAAGTGTATTTTGAGAGCAAAGGATCCCTATTGGCATTAGCGGTACTGCCCTTTGCTGTGACACGCTAACCAGGAGCGAGGACAGCCCATACTCTCTTTCATTTAGCTAGAAACATCTGCAAAACCTAAAATAGTTCGCCATCGGCTCACTGCTTTGGATCAAAATCCAGCTGCAGGTTCAGTGAACTCATCCTTCAACTTCCCATTGTAACGGTTTTGTGCTGTATTTTCACAGTACCTGGAACGGAAATTCTTTATTGACTAGCACCGTAGCTTTGACACTTTCACACCTGAGACAAGGAAGACTTTACCGCAGACACCCAACTCGGACCTGTGTAGCCGCCTTTCTCTCTCCCTCAACAGCTACCCTCATCCTATCCCGCCCCCATTTCTTAGGACACCTGCACAATCCTAGGAGGAGGACATAGCAAATAACAGTTCTTTGAAACAGTTGAGCATTATTTAAATTAGAAATTGTATTTGCAAACAAAGCTACTCATGAAAGTCTTCTCAAACAAGCCTGGAATATTTCCTTCCCTTATTTTTTTCCTTCCCCCTCCCCGCCTTTTTTTTATGGAAAATTAATGTAGGATATAGCATGAAGAAACATAGGTTCTAAGTCTAGTCTGACTCCAAAGAATGCTATACTTAGAGATGCAAGGAGCACCCTGAATTCATTTTGACATGCTGGAAATAAACCTAAATCATCAGTTGGTTCTGCTTGTGACATTTTACCTTTTCAGTCATGTGATCATATCTGTCCTTTTTGCCTTTGAAGTCTTCATTAACATCTAATGTCAAAATAGGTATTTCCTGTAGATATTCAAAATCCGTTCTGTATGGAGATAGGAACAAAGAAAATATTACTAGCTGAAAAAAGTACACGTCATTCAAGTCGCATTTTCATTGTTCAGAATCCCATGAGAAGAACTGCATGTATAAATTACAGCCGTGAACTGTGAACATAAAGCAGCTCAAATTTACAGTGTGGCTCCTAGGATATATTATTGATTCTTGAACGTTTTGTTCCCTCGGCACCTAACTTGAAATGCAACTGCGTATTAAAATTAGTTCAGCTGAACCCTCTGCTATTCAGAGCTCTATATGGAGAGAACTGAAGGCACGCTGCATGTCCTAGCAATAATTAACATGCTGTAAATCCAGTACTACTAAGGAAGCGTAGATAGAAATATTCCTGGAGCTTAGCTTTACCTATCATAGGAAAAGCTGACGTTTCACTGGTGGAAAATGCATTACGGAACATCCTTACAAAGATTTATCCATCTTGAAGTAACCATTAAACCTTACCGCAGTGTCCTGTGCTGGAGCCAGCTTTCGTGTTTGTAGTGAAGCTTCTCCAGATATTCAATGGGAATTTCTTGCTCTTCATCTCTTCCACGCAGGTAAATCCTATTTAAGCATTTCTAAAGGCAAAAGATATTAAAAAAAAAAAGATTGGTTGTTTTTGCAGACCTACAGAGGAAGTCTAGTTTGCTGAAGTTTTTTTTGCCAACCCTTCCTGCTGCGCTCAACATGCCACTCTTTGCCAAAGATGAATATTCAACTTGCTAACGATCTTACGAGCATAGAAACATTGTGCCATGTTCAACTGATGGAGCCCACAGACTACATACAAAATCAAAGAAGGACCCAAGGAAATGTATCACATTTTCTCCACTACAAGGCAAGGTCTCAAATAAGCTCTTTATTAGTAGAAGGGGTACCAGCGTATTGCATGAAAAGAGCACAGAAATAGCCATGTGACATTATAGACGGGCATTTCAAAATCTCATTGTATATTTCGGGCTCTTAGGAACCCAGTTTTCAAATGCACTAAATCATTTGCTCCTGTCCTGAACACATCCAAAGCCTCAATAACAAGCCAATCAAAACTGTTTAAAACTGTTGTACTTTGTAATTTAAACATACGTTCTTGACTTTAAGAGGAAAAGAGCCCTCAATAGCAAGCCTAGTAAGAAAGCCCTCAGAGAAACTCTAGCATGTTACATTACACAGTTGCTTACAATAACAACAAAGCTGAAAGCATAACAATCGAAAGTAAGGAAGTATGGAAGTGACCTATAAGTTAATTACCACAATTAGAGCTCTTCTCAAGTCTTACCTTTTTGTCTTGTTCGTGTAAGTTTCATACTCAAAAGATATATTCATTATGTGGTTCTCTCCTTTTAAAAAGTATTAGATGCCCAAAGATCAAAGCACTGTCATAAAGCCTCACACACAATAGGGGCCTTCATCTGGCTTAGCTCCATTGCTCCAGGTGGAAGGGCTTTACGCCCCCCCCAAGACAGCTGTGACATGAACTAGAAATTGTTATATCTATCACAGCAATGTTCCTATAGCTACTCTGTACTTGCCTTTTTTTTTTTTTTAAGTTCCAGTGGCATTTTATTGTTATATATTCTGTTTTTATAATTAGAAAATCATTATCATCACATTTTATTTAAAAATACACAGGCTACACTTGAAAAAACATTCTTTTTTTAAGTATTTCCAGACTGTATTAGTCATAACAAGTATTAGTCTTCAGGGGAATCCTACAATCTGAACTAAACTCTAATCATTAGGACTCTTGCAGTGAAAGATAAGGGCAGCTCAACATCTTGAGAAGATCCCATTTCCAGGAGAATTTCTCAACTGTTTCCTTGCCTAGGACATTCAAAGCGATCCCTAAAACACAGACACAGCGATATGCAATGACACACAATTGTGACCTTACTGGAATTGACCGCAAGCATATTATTCTTTTATCGTAAATAAGGTCTAGAATCATAGTTAAGCCCTACATTTTTTTAGGGGAAAAAAAAATACTATGGAAGCATAGACAAAGATCAAATCTTACAGGCAAGGCACAGAACGTGTACTGTCATTCTCTGTGCAGTCAGAAATTTTTCTTCCTCACCTCAGGAGTGGCTCTGAGATAAATGATGCCATCCAGTGCTAGGCTTGGACCAAACTGCTTATTCATCCAGTCATGCCAGTCTTGGTAAATAGTCCATTCAGTTTCATTCATGCAATCAGACTCATATAGATTAGCTGCAAAGATGTATCTGTGAACACAAAACAGTGACGTAAACAAGAATTAGCTTGAACATAGTTATCGCTTTGTTTGCCGCAAGCGCTGCACGGTAACTAGAAAAGAAGCTGAGCATAGTCATTCTCTAACTTCTTTGATGTATGCTTGGACTGGAAATAAACAGCTGCCATCCTCATCCTCTTAACTACGCCCACTGCAGCTGCCCAGCGCAGCGTCCACAAAAAGCGGTAACATCTGCAGCTCGGGTGTCTGTTCAGGAATAATCTACAAGCCACCACCGGTTTGCAGACTGTGGGCGTTTATTTACGCTATATTAGAACACAGGGAACACCTAAGGGTTACGTTATGGGATTTGGTTGTCAGCTCTAACCTTCTGAATCCAGAAACACAGGGCACGGCGATATACAATAGCTACACCTGTTTCACAGAGCATAAAAGAAAACAAGACTAAGTGACAAAGAAAGAAATTGCTCTTGACTCTTCTTGATACCTACTCCCCTCTTCTCTTCGAAGGGAAACGTGCATGCACAAATCATAAAAAGCCTACCTGCAACGCATGAGAAAGGTTATACAACAAAACTATAAACCCTCAAACCAGTAATTTTACTTTGCTGTCAACACCTATGAGAGGAAGACAACAAACCACTTACTGGGATTATTGTGACTCACCAGTATCAAAATTATGACAAAGAGAGGCACAACTCAGTCACGCTCTGCCTTTTTTTTTTTTATTTATGCATTTTACTTCGGAGAATTTTGATCTTCAGTTTAAGGACTTCAGTCCAACATACCTGTCGCTGTAGACAGATCGCTCGAAGAAGACCACAGGATTCTCCGCCTCTCTGAGTTTGCCATCAAGGGATCTGAGCTGAGCCCGGATCCTGCTGAGACATGCATATGCCTGGAAAGTGAAAGCCCACCTCTCTGGTTTCTCGTACATCATCCGAAGCACATTGCTGCCACCCTTCTGTGATGCGCTCAGCTCCTGGTTTTAAACAAATACAGAGACCCTTTAAGTCGAGAAGGGGGACAGTAAAACAGAATTGCTCTGCTATGTTAAAGCTGCTCAGCCTTTATTTCAGGTTTACGGTTGCATCGTTTACCTCTCAACCCTATTTGGAACACAAGGCATAAATGCCAGTAATGTTATTCCTCCTACGGCCTGAGCTGAATAAGCAACTCTGCAATCTACAATGTCAAAATGCTCAAGTACCAAAACACTTTGATCGCTATTTACAAGCTTTAATAGAAGAACAGCATCCTATCAGTACAAAAAGTCAACATTATAGAAAAATCCATGCTCCTTTTACGCTGACAGGTGAGAGTTTAAAGTTGGGCTCATTGTGGTTTTCCATTAATTACAGTTCCTATGGCCACAGCTGCTGATGCAGCATCTTCAGATGTGACTATGCCCTCATCTGACCCGGGAGGTTCAGAACAGACTCCAGGCCAAGATCGCCCTCAGCCTGTGAGGGAGCTCAAACACCTCAAGACAGCCACTAAAGCTCATGGAAATGGAAAGCTGTGCCTCAGATGTACTAGAAAACACAGCCTACCAAAGATGACTGCTTCTGTCTGAATCTTTTTGCTACGTTAACATCAAATCCAAATATTGACATATTTTCAAAAACCTAGAGAGAAAGGTCAACACCTAGGTGATAGCAATTCAGATTCTGGAATTCCAGGTTTCATCCTCATCTCTAATTTCCTGCAACCATACCTACACTAGTAAAGCAAACATGCCCAACACCACCCTCTGACACCGAGGCCAAGCGGCACAGAAGAGCAATACCCACAGCACTAAACTTTGTACGCCTCCAAAAGGAGGTGGCTGCACGCAGAGCGCTTTCGGCAGAACTATCCTCTGGAAAAGATTCCAATATCCTCAAACAACACTGTGTTGAAAAGCACGGTACAACATCATCTGAAGTATTTCAGGTGCAACTTTCGTAAGAACTAACAACTACAAAAGCAGTGAGACACACCTCTTGCTATCAACACACACACACGTAAAAATGAACTTCCCAAATCTTCCCCACCCCCCCGGTACTGTGGGACAAGGAAAGTACCAACTTTATTAAAGATGGAAAAGTGAAAATCTACTTTTTGGCATTAAATGATACCAAAAAACCAATCATTAACATCTTGAATGCTGGTAACTTCTCAGAAAAGGGAAGTAAAAATAGGCCAAGGCCTGTTGTTCAGGCTGTGCAATACTCTTACCAGAAACAGGACGGCAGCCGCTGCTGCTCCTGCGTGAATTGGCCAACAGCAAGGAGAACATTACAAGCTATTGACAACGCACACAAGACTGCAAGAGACCTGCAGACACATGCACGAACAGCTTCACACGCGGAGCACAGTCTCATCTTCAGGAACCTTTTTTTAAGTGTTTCCTGACTAATTTCAGGAATCGTGTGCTTTCTGGGGTCAACCCACCACAGTAAACTTAAAAACATCGTTAACTCGAAGTTCAAATCTATTAAACAAGCTTGTTAGCTTAGTTCTTAAAAGAAAGGACTTTGGTCTGGTTTTGTATTTGGATTTATTTTAGTATCATGACAGAAGAAAAAAAAAATGAGAGCTAACTCTGAAAAAAATGTAGCTGAGGAAAAGCTAGAAACAACACGCCTCCATTAAAATTTGACATTTAGTTAACGACAATGCATTGTACTTTTTGCCAGACCTAAAAAAGAAAAACGTACTACAGTTCAGCAAAAGCTGTCTACGCCGCCATGACTCTGGCCACTCGGCAGCAGCTGGAGTGCCAGCAGAATTACAGGTAGCTGACAGCAAAACCACCACCAGACACAATTTAGCAGCAGTTCTTGATTTTGTAGACATTTTAGAAGACACCTTCTGGGACGCCCGGGCAACCCTCTGCTCTCACCTGGTCAGTTAAAGTAATTTCTGCCTAATTTATTTCCATCCTTTGCTTTTACACATAAAAAGAACAGGGTTTACCGTGTTTATTATTTACACCCTGATGTTTAACAACATTTGTTCTGTAATACACAGAGCAGACTAGAAAACAGGAACTCAAATATTATGAGAACAAGCAACAAAAACATTGCTATTACAAATATTTTCTAAAATACCTAGTCCTATCAGATATATTGGTTTTCTGAAATTAGAAAAGCATTTGACTGGTTTTTTTGTTTGTTTGATTTTACAAGTTTCAGCTTCGTTTCCTTTACCATACCTCGCAATCCTCTTCACAGTTTTGCTGAACATTGCACCATCTAGCTACAGGCTCAGGAACCACTTCCCACTCCTCATCGGCTTGTTTGAGAATATTCACAAACGTCGATTTCCCTGCAGCTGTAGAAAAGCATTCCGGTAGAATAGCAGTCAAAAACCAGCGATAGTATCATTATTTAACTACTACACAGCTCCGGTTTAAAGTCCCATCAATGAGTCTCCCACACCCATGGACTTTTGACTTTGTGACAAGCATGAATTACAGACCATTGTCTACCACATATCGTCAACTAACTGAGCAACAGGGTTTTTCCTTTTTGTTTTGTACCACACAACACCCACAGCCAATTTAACAGAAATCAATGACGGCAACAAGTCTCAGCCCAGCTCAATTAGCTAAATTCTAGAAAGTTACATTTGCAATTAGAACACCAAGTGTTAAATTTTTAAAGGTACTTAGTGGTCCAGTCTCAGGCATGAAGTTGCAGCAGTCTTCCTAAGTTTTAGGAAGGGGGGAAAAAAAAAAAAAGGCAAGCAATGACGAAAGAAATGTAAAGCAGAAGCGATGGTTTCTCAAAGGAAGATACAAAGATGCACTATGAGTTACTTCCCACAGCGCAGAAGTCCTTAATCTGCCGCCAATTGAAAAAAAGCTGAGGAAATTTTACAAAGAGATACTGAGACCTGACAGAGGCCGATCAGTTGGTCATCGACCACCGAGGGATGTCTCGCTAAAACTGACACCCTGGCAACTCCTATCCTCAATTTTAAGCACAGCTTCTTGCCAAAAAAAGAAAAAAAAACCAAAAAACCCAACCAAAGAAAAAAAGAGAGTATCACATTATGACAGCCCGTAACTGTTCCTGCTCTTTACAACAGTTAAACAGGCTTCTCTTGTTAATTAGGGGGAGTATTGAATATCACAAATTTGACCTGGTTGTCTGCATTGACACGGGTGTTTTATGCTACGACCAGGAAAGGCGTGGGAGAAGCCTTACCCAGGACTTCAATACATCTTTGAAAAGGTGAATAAGTTAATAAGCGTAATAGAAAGCTTCCCCCCCACACACAAATCTCGTCATATTTATAGCATTAATTCCTACGGTGTCAGATAAAGTTCCTGAGGTCGTGACTTGGTTTGTTCGCACCGTGCAGCTCCCCAGCTCGCTTGTCCCCTGACCTGACTGGAAGCCTTGTTCGCAGGGAAAATAGAGGGAAAGAAAGCTTCCCCCCCCACACAAATCTCGTCATGTTCATAGCATTAATTCCTATGGTGTCAGATAAAGCTTCTGAGGTTGTGACTTGGTTTGTTCGCACCGTGCAGCTCCCCAGCTCGCTTGTCCCCTGACCTGACTGAAAGCCTTGTTCGCAGGGAAAATAGAGGGAAAGAAAGCTTCCCCCCACACACAAATCTCGTCATGCTCATAGCATTAATTCCTATGGTGTCAGATAAAGTTTCTGAGGTTGTGACTTGGTTTGTTCGCACCATACAGCTCACGTCCCCTGACCTGACTGAAAGCCTTGTTCGCAGGGAAAATGGGGGGGGGGGGGGGGGGGGGCAGCGTCCCAGCCGCCACCCGCTGCTTTGGCGGGAGGAGCCCCGCTGCGGCCCGGCTGCGCTGCCGAGGCCCCCGGCGGCCTCCCCGGCCCCGGTACCCGGCCCGCCTCACCGATGTTGCCCTCCACGGCGATTTTCTTGATCCTGCCCTCCAGCCGCCCGCGTTTGGGAGGAGTCGCCATGGCGGCCGACAGGAGCGCGCTGACGGCCCGCCAACAGCAATAACGGCCGCAACGGAAACAACCGCCGCCGCCCGCGCGCCCACCCGGCTCCGCGCCCGCCTTCGAATTTGGCGGGCGCGACGGACGTCACCGGCGGCGACGGCGGCGTACGGGTGGCGGCCGGGGCCAAAAGGCAGCGAGGGGCCCCGGCCGGCGGCGGCGGGGGGCGGCAGGGCGGGCGGTCGAGCCCGGCGCTGCGGATCCAGGCAGAGCTGCGGAAGGAGCAGCAGATCGATGGGAGGGCGCCGCACTCCTGCCGCGAGTTGGTCGGTTCTCGGCCGCGGCCGAACGGCTCCCCTGCGCACACCAACACAGCCATGCTCACCTGCAGCCGCGGCGGGACAAAGGCACCCGAAGGTGCTCACAAGCAGCCACCCACGTCAAAAAAAATCTTCCGGAAACACCTTAAAAGCGACACGCAGGTTGGATTGAAAGGAGATCAAGGTCACTTGTTCTGAGGGTTTATGCTGGAAACCCTCGAGCCCCCCAAACAGCCGCCAAACCCATCCTTGACAATGCGTTTCCCAACGTACCGTCACAGCGCACGACCGGTTTGGGTCTTGAAGGACCAAGTTAAACAGGGAAAAACCCTCAAATCTGTGAAATGGGCGCAGGCAGCAGCGACCAACGCACCTTCTCGTGTAAACCTGCGTACGACAGCTGCAAGCTGCGGATGCCACCCAAGAAGAGACTCTTCTTGCACGGTCCCCCGCACACACCATTTCTGGGGACTCCTGAAGTAAAAGCGAGATTTTTTTTTTTCACCACCTTTTCAACCCGAGAGCACAAACCGCTTTCCAGCTGCCCGCGAGAGAGGACTTACCACGGGACGGGGTGCTTTGGAGTTACGGGTGCGAGCGGAGAAGGCTGAGGGCAGGCGGAGGGAATCGGAAACCTGGAGCGCTGCAGCTGTCATAGTCACAGGAGGCTTTTGGGAGAAAAAGAAAGAAAAAAAAAGAAAAAAAGGCACCTGTGCTGCCAAGCAGGGCCAAAAGCGGGGTCTGTACTTCATGTGAAGCTGGTGAGCTGAGACAGCAGAGCGCTGCGGCTGCCACCAGCTCTAAAA
Organism: Theristicus caerulescens; assembly: GCA_020745775.1. Taxonomy (NCBI): domain Eukaryota; kingdom Metazoa; phylum Chordata; class Aves; order Pelecaniformes; family Threskiornithidae; genus Theristicus; species Theristicus caerulescens. Next base: position 82,702,194 of record CM036563.1, on the reverse strand, counting down.
ACCACCCCGGGATCGGCGCCGAGATGCACTTAATGCGATCCTCAACTTGCTATCAGCAATCCCACACCGAGCTCCAGCCCTACGAGGTCAATTCAGGTCACGAAACACGGAAATGAAAAGGGTATCAGGTTGTTTTATTGCTATTGTGTCTGCCTGCAATACAAATATTCACAAATTCAGACAAGGCAATTACAAAAATCTAATTTGCATGTGTAATGGTCGTATGTGTACAATATACAGAAAAAATATCTATCTACAAGTAGAAGATAATTTAGAAACAAATTCAAGAAGGAAATAAAGACAATCATGGTCAAACATAGCTATTTATTTTCTCTTATAAACAGCCTTCAGTTTCTTACTGAAAAAAACTAGAATTTAAATATTCTGTCCCATCACATACAACAATCTGTATACATTATTTACAACTCTCAAATGAACATGTTGCAGATTTTCAGACATTCGACTTTTTTTTTTTTTAATCAAAAGCTGTTCTCATTTAAAACTAAAATATCCATCAGTGATTACAACCTGAAGCGATATTGGCACAGTTAGCTTACAGTAAGGGTTCTCATCTTGCGTTTTATATTTTACACTGCATTTTCTCCCATGTATTTTAGGATTCTAAAGGAGGAAGAAAGGTTAGTGTTGCTTTCGTAATATCTTTTTTTTTGCCTTCAAAAATGGGCTTTTATTGAAACCTCATTCACTTTTATTGCATTCTCCTCGCGCTTCCGTTGCACATCAAGGTATGTGCTTCTAGGTACTAAGCAACACAACCACAGCGTATCAAAGTAGTAAAACAGCCATGAAAATAAGCGTTCCCTCCGCGACACGTCTCTGAAAAATGTCAGAAGTTGCAAATGTACAAAAATAATGAGTATAGTTTAGTGGCTATAAAAATTAATTTCCCCTAAAAATACAATTCTCTATGAACAATTCAGGGAATTGGTTCTTCAAGCAAAAATGTAATTTGATATTTACCTAGACTGCAATCTTAACCTGGCAAGAGGAAATTGTAGGAAAAGCAGGAAAATAAGAAGGTTTAACACTTAAAATGGCCGATGTTAGTCTCATCTTAAAAGAGAGGATATCCAGGAAGAGACAATAGGCATCCATAAAACTGCTAGTGGTTTTAGTAGTGCAGTTGGGAGAAAAGACAACTGGTATCAGCAGTGAAGGAAAGAAGATTCTGTGCGACAGGGAATCTTCTAGTGAAAGAAAAGCAAGGAGTCTGTGTTGGTGCTGCAGCTTTTTAAATAGTCCCACTAAAAGGGGGCGGTTTATGTACAGTAATACAGCACGCTGGCAGGTCGGAAGGGGGGAGAGGGGAGCGAGGGGAAGAACAACTATCCCAAAAGGATGCCTTTACGGTAAAATTGTGCCTGCTGATTCAAGAGAAAGGGGGGGGGGGGGGGGCGAGAAACAGAAAGGAGCAATCTGAAAGGTTAGTAAAGTCCATAGCAGCAAATAGGTATCCTTCCCTGTTAAATGAGCGTCAGGGAGACTGGGAGGGCGTTCAGTACCGAAGTACTGAATAAGGACAGTGCTCCTCTATATCTTTAAGTAAAAGCAAAAGTTCAAAGCTCTACATTGCATAGTAAGCGGTAAAAGAAAGCCGCTAGTTGCAGACGGGCCACCTGCTCCTTGAAACCTGTTCTCTCCCCTCCTCTACCATTCAGCTACCTGCAACAGCAGAACGTGGCATTTTTGTTTTCTATTTGCATGATTAACTTGTATCCCTGACTTGAATTTGAAAGACTTGAAAAATCATTTCTGCGAACATCACGTATCCACGCCATCTAGAGAGCGTCAGCACCGCCAACGGTGGCTGAACTTGACGACCGTAGCGGCGTGCCCCGGCCCGTCTCGAGGTAGATGACCTCCTGAAGTTACCACCCAAAGCACTGGCACGGTCTGATACGCCGGTAGCTGAAAACCACCACAAACCGTAGGATTTAAGGACCTTCTTCGGCTGGGAGGCCGCAGCCAGCACCAGCCTGCTTTAACCCCACCAGCACCTTCCGCTCCCCGTGACAACAAAGCTGAATTTTTGTGTCTCGAAGCGCTCGTGGCGCGTAACAGAGTCCGTCTGTAACGTGGGCCTGGAGCAGCGCGGGGTTTGTTCAGGGTTCGTTTCTCTGGGGTTTATTTGGGGGGCGAGGGGGTGTCCCACCCCTTCCCCCCAGCAAATGCACTGGTTTATAAACACATTCACGCGATCCCGATTCCATTTGCACAGCATGGCAACTTTTGTTTAGCGTTTCAATGTGCCCTTACTTCAAGAGTGTAAACACACATCAACTTCTGGTCCCGCATCTTTTTGAAGCAAAAAAACAATTAAAAGCTGCAAATATAAACAGCAGAGGGATACTAAATCCCAAACACTGCATACATATCTTTAATGTTGTTATTTTCAAGTGTTGAATAATTAAACAATGTGTTCATACGGCTGTCAGGCAAATCATGATCTCCAAGCTTTTATTACACCTAGAAACTGTTCTGTAAAAGTGTTTTTTCTACTGCCAGTTACTAAATAGGAAAAATACACTATCCACGTAAGACTGATTTTTTTACATAATACATTCTAGTTCTGATCGGCTGAACTGCAGCAGATGCCTCTGAACTTCTAGAACTGGTTATTTAAAACAACAACAACAAAAAGAACCTTCCAGAGCAGAAGTACACCAAAAATGACAACTCCTGCACTGGTATCACTCCAAGCAAATCCTCACTTCTAAGTATTTCTCCTTTGCGTTCCTTGCTGGTACACGACACCAAACCAACGAGACGGCGTTAAATCTACCGGAGGCTGTCTCCGATTTAGCAGGTTGGAGCAGGCTCTGCCATTCTCTCTCCTGTCTGGCTGCCATGTGATAACACGAGCTCTAGCACCGGTTAAAGGGCTCCTCTCCAGTAAGCGTTATCAGCACAGTGAACGCACACACGCAGCCTCTTGAGCAGCACTGACTCAACTCGGCAAAGCGGTTTTCCTTGGAAAGTTTACAGGGTTTTTAATATCAAACTGCAGTTGCAGCGCTCTTCACACCTCTGTAGCTGGAAATTTTCGGTCACTGAACACTCCTCAGATAACAGCACGCATAAAAGGCTGTGTGTGCAAGATCACGTTCTTAAATTCAGCTTCCTACATGACTGGAGGCTGTTTAAAACCGTGCAGTTCAAATTTGGGAGTTAAGCTGCTCTTGGGTGGTCAGGCGGACGCTGACCGCTCTTGTAACTCTGCGAAGACGACACTCTTCTGCGTTATGCAGTCCTGAACTAAGAGAGCCCTCCAACCCTGCACCCGCAGCTGCCGCTGCCACGCCAGGCTGACGTAGCCACGTCCAGACCTCAGCTACGCTACTCAGGTCAAAACGATCCTGCAGCTCCCAAGACATCACGAATGACGCACGCAGTCCGCAGCAGTGCTGCATTCCCAGCTACCTCGTCAAACATACCATACAGCACGTAACAAGGACGGTGCATACCACAGGAACGCTCCTCCTCCAACTCTTCACCAGGATGGCACTCGTGCAGCCCAACGCATGGGATACTCTGCCCGCGGGAGCTCCTTCTTTCCTACCAGCCCGTTACTCGACTGCAGACAGCAGCATTTAGGTGCTGCAGCACTGACCCTTCCGCTGGCCAGCAGAACTGCATGGGGCAATCCAATGCTTGCCAGACCAGGTATGTCCTACGAGCAGTAGGACTGACAAAAGCGTTGGGTGAATGCTGCAGTCACAGGCGACTTGCCAAAGGAAAAGAAATTGTGCTCGTGCTTCTTGGTTGCTTTTTCCTCTCATTTTCTTATGCCTTGGGCATACTTTTCCAACCCCCAGCTCCCTGAAGAGGTAACGACATTGAGTATCTCCCCTCTTATCCTCCCACATGTGTGTACGCACACGGGAGAGTCAGGATCCTTACGGTCTGCGAAGGGATAAGACCTTAGTCCGCCTTTTTTAAACTAGAAGTTTGTTAAAACATGCGAGGGAAAGCTCTCTTTGCATCATCAGCTTGACTCAGTGTGGACTGTGGGAACTCCGATCCAATCCCAACACTCAATGTTAAGCAAAACACAATAAAGTCCTTTCCTTGGACATCCACCCGTTAAGAAAACTTGGTAATTCTGTATGACATAAAAAGAGCCAAAACATAAGGATAACTGAAAATTTTCACTTGTCCTTTGAGCAGATTATAACAGGCAATGACATGGATCTGCAAAGGAGCCAAACACATTCGACATTTTCTTGAACTGTAATGAAGCTTCCAATGAAACCAAGGACTGTCTTAATTACAAACGCTAAACGGCAGGTGTTGTGCAAGCAGCCTCTCTCTCCAACAGCATAGTCAAACCTAAATTCAGTATGAACACCGCTGCATGACTGTTCTTCACTACGCAACGCTCCTTGTTTCCATTTCTAAATCAGCAGGAGTGAAACAAGCGCACAATGCCAGTTTCCAGCTCAATACTAGGCTTTCTCAACTGTTCTCAAGTCTGTCTGGGGCAGGGGGGAGAGAAAGAGAGTATAGGTAACAAAACATTAAATTGCTTCTCCAGGAAGCAGTTTAAGCAGACGAGAAAATTTAACTCCATTGAAGATAACATGGTTCTTAAAATAACCTCCAGATGCTTCTGAAATACATCATTTTAACTCAGAAGTAGTGATGCTAGTCTCCCAAACGAGTCTATGTTTATGACTGTGCTCAGACATTTATTAGCTGGCTATACTAACGGCCACTTACGTATTTTGCAGGCCGCTGCACAGCGTTTTCCACTGCACTCAGCATTTTCAGTTAAGCAAAGGCGCACAAAATGTAAGCTCAACTTTTCTGTCGCATGCTAACCTTGGCGTCACCTGTAAGTTTTAGAGGTTGACGAGTCAGTCTCGCGTACACCGGTCAGGCAAGGTCTTCATGTTATTCAGGCCTAAAAATTGTGGTTTTGCAGACTCGCAATCTAGCAAAGCCTGACAACGTTAACCACCTAGCGTACTGTATTTGGCAACTAGTGATACCACGGGATAGCACGTTGCAGAACCTAATACAGGTTTCTTTGAATCCAAAAATGTAACGGCTTTGACAAGATCCATAAATGAGCAAGAGAACTAGTTGTACGGGCTTCTGCACTGGGACACCTAGCAGATACAGCTGCAGCAGAAACTTCCAAGTCACCGTCAGAGGCTAACTTCTCACAGGCGATTCTCATTTCTGGTTTGAGAAAACACAAGGCTAGAGAGGCAAAGACCCTACCCCGGGTGGGGGAAGGCCACATTTTGACTAGTTTTTCTCAGAAACGGAAGGTGCACTTACCAAATTACAAACCACTAGAAATTCACCAGTATGTTCTTATTACTCTTCCCAACCGCTGTAGTTCCTTGGAGACGGGCCGCAATTTTAAACGGGGGAGAACATCATCGGGCTAACGTAAATCCAAAGCAGTCCATGAAATTGTATTTCCTCCAAGATACATCTCCTGCCACAGAAAACACTGGCCGCCAGAGCTCCTCCGCAGAGCCAGGCTTTTTATTCATAAAACTTACAAACATCATTTCACTCGTTATTTTTCAAGCCAGATTTTTCTTAGTATTATCCCAGTGCATTTTTTTATATTGAATATTTTCCCTAAGTCTATTTGTGCAAACTAACAGTTCATTTGGCAAACGCTAGGAAACTTAACCAAAGTGACTGACCCAAGCTGATGCTTCCCTGGTAAAAAAATAAAAGCAACTATGGAAAGCCAGAACCAATAGCAACAGACACGCAACTACTTGCTAAGCACAGGTTCTTTGTAATTTTGACATCACCTTCATAGTTTCGCTTTAGCGACTAGAACTTCGCCATCACTTTTCTTTATAAGAAATACCTACTTTTGAAAAATTCTATATTCTTCTCTAAAAAAATAAGACAAATATTTGTATTAAAAGCTGGAGATCATTGATTTCAGTAAGTTATGGCTTTTTTTTAGTGTAAGCATATATATATTTTTCTAAAACGAGTATCAGTAAGTGTCCTGGGTGTTAGTTCGTATTTTCTGTTTCCAGCAACGTTCAGTATTGTATGTGCTTTGCACCTCAGAAGTGAGTCTGCCAAGGCACTTAGAGAATGTAAGCAAGTCTTTTAGGGACTTCGTGAGAATGGGCTACCACTGACACGATACAAGAACCCATCCACCGGCAGAGTCAATCCCCCAACCAAGCATGTTTCCTTTATAAACACTCAGCACCTGCTAAAACTCCACAATGAATATCAAAAAAAAAAAAAAAAAAGCTATTTATCACATGTCACTAACAGATAAAAGATTTCCCCTAATAAAAGCACAGAAAGTAGATCTTGGCTGTCATTAGTAACAGCACAGGGTTTTGTTTTTTTAAAAAAACAAATGAACAAAAAACAAATACCACACGCTTGCTTAAAGAAACAAGTGACTTCAAGAAATCCTCTTCCTTTTATCTGTCCTTCGAGGTGAGTTTTTCAATCAGTTCTTGAAGTGGTGCAAGTTCTCTTCTGTCAATGAGGTTGAATTCCTGTAAGAAGGACGAGGAGAAAGACGAACATACAGAGTTTTATATGTGCAGCTCAGGGGAGAAGTCTTATTCAGGTAGAAGTTACTTGGTAGTAGGCTCTTCAAGTCCAGGCTTAACCACTACAGCATCTTTTGCCTGCCTGCCGTTAGCTGAATTAGCAGTGTTCGACTGCCTAAAGCTTTTCCCCCCACTTAAAGGAAGGAAACGTAAGAAGATGCTCTTTTTTTGTAAGGGGAGGAGGGGAATGTAGCTTTGAGGCAAGCTCACTCTTCAATCTAGCTTCAGATGCCGTCCTCCCTCTTTTTTTTGGTAACAATTACTGTTCTACTGAATTATTTGGTAGGGAACACTTTCCGGTATTCGATTTTGTAGCAAACAAATACTTGGTTCAAAATTTCTCCTTTCCTGAATGCTTCTAGCAGTAACTATACATAAAAATGGAGTAAGAGACTATCTTAGGGTCCTGGAAGTGTTGACTCTCCTACAAACACACCCGCTGTTATGAAACTGAAGGGGCATTGCTTGGATACGCTACTTTTTCCAGAATATAACTGTAACCTTACCGCTCCTGCCACGCTTACCTGAACGAAAAATATAAAGTGCTTGAAAGAAGTGTTAAGGTGTGCCTCCTCCTGTAGCTGGATCACTGGATCAAAGTGCTGGTGATAAATGTGAGCATAAACTCTGAAGAGACGCTTCAAAATTGTCTTTGCCACCGACATGAAATTCTTTGGGAACGGTACACCTAAAAATAAGGAAACAGGTGGCTTATTTTTAAATGCCAATGCTGTGTTCGTGCATTTTGAAAGCCGTGATAACTCAAGCCTCTCTCTTGCAGAAGAAGGGCTGTTCCGTTTCACTCAGCGATTCCGACTGTAAATCACCCGGTGTACTGAAGCACAACGACAAGCTCATTCCAAGACCGGAGAGAGGAGGCTTCCCTCCCTCCAGGAGACCAGTAGCTCGTGAACTTTTTCCAAGACAAATCTGACTACGTTTCTATGCTGAGCCCTCCTCGCTTCAGCTTCCAACTACTAAATTCTGTTACGCCTCAGTACAGTACTGAGGAGCCTTCTCTGACCGAGCATCTTCCTCCCTCCTGGTAGGATTCAGACGCCCAAACACAGGTAGCTGAAGTGCTTAGAGATGCCCTCTCAGTACCTGCCAGCGCAGAGAAGGGGAAGGCTCCTGCAGGCTCGGAGTCTCACCAACAGCTCTGTGCACGTGTCCAAGACACCCCGGGGTACTCCAAGGGACACCAGATACCTTTGTGGGGGTAACTGAAACCGGTTTTGGTTATCAGCCGTCGAGTTTTACACTACTCTTGGCTAAAGTGAAATCAGAAACAGGCTCTCTTCCACCCGTCTCATGCCCCGCGAAGAGACTCCCATTTCCATCCTGCTCATCACCATCCCTTAGCCAGCGGCTACTGCTTTCTTAACTGCCTGCTCAAGGACTCTGAAACACGCTCCTTTCAGTCATTTCAGTAAAAGTGACCCAGGACAGGTTACATCAGTTCCAACAGCAGATCTTTGTCAGTGCACAGCTTTTATTAAAATTGGTTACGAAACAGTAACCGGCTACTGGGAGCAATAATCTCTTTAGCTGACACATCCGCAGGCTAAAAAAAGATATGTATCAACCATCTAAAGAGATTAAACCTGTCTAGCTTCTGATCACGGAGCAGTTTTCCCAGTCAGCTTAGTTCTTTTGCAGTCTTTCCAACTGCTCAAGTCTGAAGGCCAGAGGCCCAAGCTGGACCCTACAGGCCAAGCGTGATCTCACCAATCCTTTAAAACACTAGCAATAAAGTTTTCATACTCCTCCTTAAGCTTGCCCTGCTTACATGTACATCACATTTCCTTCGTTGGCTGCTGCATCGCCTGGGAAGTTCGTATTTAGTTGGTTATCCACTGTGGCCTTTAAGTCTCTTTCTGAATTGCTACCTTTCAAAAATACATCCTATTAAAAGAAAAAAAAGCTTTCAGCGAAGTATATACCGCAGTTCAAGATCAAGTCCTGAGGTCTTTTGAATGCAACTTTAATATTAACTGTAACTATGTAATATCATTCCTGTTAGTAGTGGACTTCTACCCCAGCTCTGCACTCTGCCCTGGAACAGTAAAACGAATGCCACGGTATGGGAAGAAACCACGCTCACATCTGCTGAGCAGGGAAGATCGAGCTTTTTGGCACTTCTTCCCCAACTAACCAGCCTTCTCTGCCTCTCTGCTTAACTCTAAGCAAAACCAAATGCCACTGGATTCTGACAGGTGGCCCTGGTTCTCTGAAGAGGCTTACTGAAAATGTGTCAAATGCTTCAGAAACTATTCACAAAACAAAAGCAATTAAGAAATCTCCCTTCCTTTTTCCACAATGGATCATAAGCCTCTCAGTAGTGGCGTACTGGAAAACTGCCAATGAGGAGCTTTAGAACAAATAGTCCTCCGTGCCTCTAGAAGCAGGGTTTTCTTCTCGTTATCATTTCCGAACTGGTGGTTGCTCATTATTTTCCTCCTGCTTTTCTGAAAGAAACCTCTTAAAAACATACATCTTTCATCCTCACTTGAAAAGAATAAAAATCATTAAGTTGAGATCAAAGATGCAACTCGGCTTCCTTGGAGGTAAGGCCTAGAAGAAGTTCCTCGTGAGGACCCAACATCTTTCCTACATCAAAAAGTTGCCAGTTTGTGCCAATTACTGGTTACAAGGTTTTGAGACCCTCTGCCTTTTTTCTGAGGAAACAACCCACTGTTCACAATGAAAAAAAACATCAGATTTGGTCAACACAGTCAGTTATTAAAAAGAAATAGCACTTCTTGCATTCAAAATTGTGGTAGATGTTTACTACGAGTATTAACACATGGATCAGAGTTCATGTACGTTATATATATAAGTGTTATTATATATATAATTTATATATAGATTTTATCTTAAGTGATAAAACTGCCTTTATATATAAAATGTAACCTTTTAAAGTTGCCCTACTCGTCAGTCATTGAGGCGACCTTTTAATGCAATAAGACTCGAAGATTCCTGTACAAGTGTAATCCAAATACATTGTTCAATTTTACTTGTTTACTTTACCTATTTTAGAAGGAAATAGCGTTTCATCATCCAGCTGATCCTGGACCCAAGTCATCAGGTAATCAATGTACTTTGGCGCAGAGCACTTAATGGGTTTCTTTATGTTTGTCCCGTCTGCCCAGTGGTACTCGTATCTGGGTTGGGACGACAACAACAAGACATTTCTTACCACAGGTGAATCATTCACAGCAAGGCCTGGACGGTTGCTCTTCCTGCTCCGCTCCCCGCACTCCCACACCCTCCCACAGCCCCTCCTTGAAACTAAGGTCCAAATGCTCCCGAGCCATCTGCAGCTGCTCCGGACCCAATCTCCCCGCTGCAATCCCGCTTTAGCTGCGCTCTGTGAAGGCCTTCATCCTCAGTTGTAACGCTCCTGCCAAAATGCACGTGGCAGCCTGCGGTCAAACCTGCATCCCTGGGCATCAAAAGGTGCTGTACGAGTCGTTTCCAAACCCTGAAAGGCCAATAGCTACTTATTCTCTTTCAAAGCTTCCCCCCTCCCCAGAAAAGAAAAACATTGCAGCCTGTGGAAGTGAAACATCCCGAAGTTACATGAGACCCTCGCACAAATAAAAGCTAAGCTCCAGGGCTCAAAACGATGAAGGCTCCTGACTGATTTCTAATGCGAAATTTCCCCCAGTCAGCCTAAGGAACGGGCTTCTCTTCACCTCCGCTGGCAGAGGAGAACTGCAAAGCCAGTGGCAATGCTCAGCAACTGCCAGCCAGACACGTTAGACCCCTACAATTTATGGAATTTCTTTACATTTGAAAAATATTCTTAGACATTTTGCGTAACTGAAGACCAAACTACATTGGCTCTTGCCAGAGATCCCAAATTATGATCGTGTCAGAGACACGGAATGGATCCAGAGGTAGGTTAATGCCAAGGAATACTATTACAAAACTGGAAGCAGGTATAAAGTGCCTTTCAGCTGACAGAAGAAAGCTTCTCGACTAAACAGTCCTCCTTAGAAAAGGTTGGTATCTGAAGGTCTAGCGCTACCGTGCAGCGCACCAAGAGTCAGAAAAATTTCCGTTTCCAGTTATACCACTGACCCACTTGATAGTTGCAGGCCACTTCAAGCTTCATTTTTCCATCTGTAGATAAGGTGGTATCACACCTTTACAAACCTTCACAAACGTGACTATGGAACAGTAAAACGTGTGCTCTTTTTATCCTTTTCCATTCACAGAGCTAATCATGTTGACAACTTTTATGTAGCACATCTAATGAGTAGTTTCCAGCGTCATTCATTTTACAGTTATCTTTTGAACTTCAGGAATTTAAAAAGCCATCGAAAAATGTATTAAACAGCATCCATTTCCATGCACAAGCAGACAGAAACAAGTCCTCATGAAATTGGAATGGAGCAGATATTTTGAGTGGCTTGGGGAACGCAACCGACACAAGCCCAGACCAAGGAGAGGATGGCTAATCTTGGGAACCTATCTCTTAAAAAACCCAAACACGTTTAACATCGGGAGTCTGACAAAACCAGCTTTCAAGTGAGCCACGGTGTTTCTTTCTGTCTTGCTGGGTACAAATGCATGTATCTTAATATTCCTTGCCAATCTGTAACGTCTGAGCAGTTTCTCCCCGTCAGCACAGAGCCGTGCGTAGCCCTCTCTTTTAGCTCTGAACACAGCACCGTCTCCCACGTGGGTTTTAATCAGCCAGCCTTGCCGCAGAACGGCTATCCGTGGGGCGAGCCTGCTGCCAAGGCAGAAGCGAAAAGGACTGCTGAGCTCTGCAGTCCTCCCAGAGAAACAAATGAACAGTGATTCAGACTAGCTGCAACACTCTTAAAAATATTAAATTAAAAAAAAAACAAAACAAAACATGCAAGGATACTGATGTCAGCTCCGTCATGCTTTTACAGGAAACATACCCACTTCATCTACAAGTTTTATCTCAATTCTTTTTAAAAGAATTAGAAGAGATGGTATTAAAGGTTAATACTTCTTTTCACAGAGGATAGCCTGCTCAATGTGATTGCTATTTCTTAGTACAGCAGCAGCACACCACAGTGTTTGGGCTGCAGCCGCCACTGTCTAAGCTTTCCCTTGCTATCTGCAGTTAGTATTGTGCGGACACCAGAGAAGGTCTTCTATTTTAAAGATCATACATCATTCTAGGCAGAGCTTAACTGTATCTGAGAAATCTGGCTTCTGGTTTTATTTAACAAATACAGGTTTGTCAGAACAGAAACTGGGAGAGTATTGTCACAATAAACAAATTTTATGAGTGATTATGAGCGTGCAGCTCACAATAGTATAAAAAGATCCCATTTTTATAATGGCAACAAATCAGAAGGTCTGAAAGCATTTTAAAATTTTATCTCAAAACACATGCAAAAATACCATACACATTGAATAGACCACAACGAGTCTGGATTTACAAAAAATCAGTATTCCTCACCACCCAGTATTACTCTAATACTGAGATTTAAGTGGTATTAACATAGGACAAATATCAACGCTCAGCTGAGGTGGCAGGTTCAGTCTGGAGACAAAGTAAGACAACGAACCAGACTGCATGCTAAAAACCTCATCCAAGTAAGATATATATTCACAAGAAGCTTCCCTCCCTCCCCACCCCCCAACACTATGGGTTAATTCTGTGTTTTTTAGAGGAAGGAATGCCATAGAATGACCCTTTAAGTAACACAGCTCTTAAGAAACAGCAGATATATCCTGACAAAAATAAAGTCCTATAGAGAATCTGAAAAGTCTTCCGGCAAACAGCCCATGCCCCACGCGGTGGGCGTAATGTTCACGGCTGTTCCTAGGCTGTCAAAAGGCTTGGGGTTTGCAAGGGAGGGAAAAATGAACTCTTCCTACAAGATCAAATACATCACTGAAAACAAATCAAGAATGCCAGCCCAACTTCTTAAACAAAAAAAGAAAACCAAACAGACAAAAAATTCCCACATATTAGAATCGTTTGAACTGCTGCAGGCAATGAAGGGTAACATCGCATTTCTAGCTCAAGCTTGCGAGCAAACACCTACAGCTCTGGTGACAGAAACAAATTAACCTTTTTGTGATAGGCAGTTTTTCTACAGAAAGCACATTTTTAGAAACATGTTTAAGGGCAAAACAATATGTGAAGGATAGAGCAAGAACTATACAGTTCACTTCAGCAAGCGCAGGGGAAAAGCTGAGAGTCCCCAACGACTCTGGTAGAATTCTCCCACACTGATAAACGCAAGTTATTTGCCATTTATAAACAGAAAACCCAACTGTGCTTTTCACACTAGAAAGTATCCTTAAGTATAAACAATCATAGGACCAGCTCCTCCACCACACAATTACACGTACATGGCCAAAACCCAAAAAACCACCCACCAAAACCCAAAAAACAACCCCAACCAAACAAAAACAGCTTGACTATAATGAAAGCTGTTACCTTGTCCAACAGCAATAAAATGCAGTGGCTCAGTAATGCCTTTTAGAAGATTCTCGGACATTTATCTGGACCTATCATCTCGAAATCTCAGCTAAACTGTATCACGTCAAGACTGGCGAGAAATACTTATTCTGTTTTGTCCCTCTGTCATCAAGTGACACAAGCGCAGAGCGGAGCGTCACAAAAAGGCGAAAGGATTGATATTGCTAAGGGGGTGTTTCAAGGACCCGATTACATGATTGATTTATATTTTTGCCGCAGAAGGCAGCACGCGAACATTCAATTACACCGTATTATGCCCACCCAGGATTTACGGGAGCTGTCCGCTTTGGAGCGCCCAGCTGTTCTGATTTGAACATATGAAGACAAAAACACCGCGGACCAACAAATCTCAGGAAAATCAGAAGGATCTCACCTCCATTAAGAGTGAGCTTAGCGTACTCACACAAAGGCCTAAATATGGATTTTACAGCCCGAGTTCAGACATCCAGCTTTGAAAAATGCAGCAGCCATGTCCCTCCTTCGTGTTCTTATTGAAGACTTACAAGCAGGGAGGAAAATAAAGCAAATTCCCCTCACCCAGTGCTGGTTAACGAACACATCCGTGCAGGTTCTTAACTTGCTATCATGCCTGTTGCACTGACGGTGATACTGCAGCTGATACAAGAATGGCAAGTGGTAACCAACTACGGTTTGTTTGGATAAAAAACAGTTGGTCTTTGCTGAAGCAAAAAGAATGGAACATTACTGTGAGTAATCGTACGTTTTGGAACAAATTAAATCAATACTTTTTCCAAATCGTTAGACAGTAAGCTGTGCAACAAGAGAGGGAGATCTGTTCTTGATCTTTACGTCAATCCTTAGCTAACTCAGCGTACTAACACCCTGATACAAGCTAAGTCAGCAATCCTTCCAACAAGGACAAGTCCAAAACAAATGAAAGTGATCCCACCGCACACAAAAATCCACCTGCCTCAGCTGAGCCCTTCTGTTTAAGATTGCTACCGAAAAGAACCAGTGGGCCGGAGAAGTCGCCGTACAGCCCCAAGCATTTGCTTAAAGGTAGCCCTTTAGAGAAGACAACCTTCCCTGTGTCAAAAATAAAACTCAAAAAAACCCCAGATATGAACCTAGGTGACCTGTCTCTGGCCAGGTCCAATTTTTTCTTTTAAAAGGGTTTTAAAGACAAAACACCAGTACCAGGCAGTGGATATAGGAAACATCACGCTGCTGCTCTAGTCACCCTCTCACTCGAGACGTCTGGTTTCATTCTTCCATAGACTGCTGCAAGTTTGTCAGTTGTGCTATGAAAATTGGGAACTGAGCCACGTCAAGTTCTAAACGGCTACCTACATACGCACCAGCACCTTACAACCCTTTTTAATATATGGACCATAAAGACTTTTCCAGTGGGAATGCAAAGATCAGACTTTAGAGCCGCGGAGCCCTTGCTGCTTCGGGTTCTCTCCAGCTACTCATGCTATGGCTGCCTAACCTGTTTGAAATGACCTCATGTCAGTTGTTTCAGCTTTTGTCTGAAATGGATGAGGATGCAATACCGGTGGGAGCTCAGCCATGGGTGTGAGCAGACAGCAACCTTCAGCCTAGAAGCACTAATGAGCACCTAAGACTCAATGCCTCTTCAACTAATACCGCTTGAGCCAGAAGAGAGCAGGAAACAGATAGGAAACAGCAAAAAAATCCATAAATATCAGTGCTTTCATGCTGACAGGTTTTCCAGGGGTACTTGCCTGAAAAAAATTTTGCAGGCCACTTTTTAAGTGAAAAAAGCCACACACACTCAAACTAAAAAACCACTATCTATGCTCTGCTGCCGGTCACCCCCAGCCTCACAATCACCCTTCCTGCGCCCGCCTGGCCTCGGCCCCTCACGTGCACACACGCTGCCGAGCCCTCCACAAGCCCCATCCCTGAGCACAGGTAGGGGCTGCAAGGTTTGGGGAATGCTCTACACATCCTGGGGACGAGATCACCTAATTAAAACCTGGGCAGAATGCATCTTCTAGCCTCTAGCATCTCTTTTCTACCCGGCTTCATAACTATTTGAGTACAACACATACTTCTGTCAATGGTTATCAGTCTCTTTGGAGAGAAATAAATTGTTTAGTCTGGCAACCAGACAGCTAAGCCTTAAATAATTAACCTCCACCCCCAAATAATTGCTTCTCAGCAGACAAACAAAGCAAAGAAATATTTTCACGCTCTTATTTAATAAATAAGAGCCTGTTCTGCATGCCAAAGCACAAAGCAGACAATGGGCTGTGTTATTGCACAAGCTTATCCCAAAGTTCTTTTGCATAATGGTACGCTTCTATTGCTTTTGTATTTTCAGCCCTCTCCGCTTTGCCGCGGCAGGTCTGCCTGCCCACCCTGGTTCTGGCATTCAGCAGCGTCCATTCTCAGTTTACCAACGTCGCACCGCAGCTTTTCTTGGTCCGCGTGGCCGCTTTCGCCTTGCCGAGCTCCTGCCCTCTCCGCCTTGCCCTCCCAGCAGCACCCTTTTGCACGTCCTCTGCTCCACCGCACCGGCTGGCAATTACTGGCTTCGGACAATAACAGCAAATGTCATTATAAAGGAGGAGGAAGCGGAGGAGAGGATTGGTTTTCTTTATTGTTTATTTAAGGTTTTACAGTAATTTAAAAGGAAGCAGTGCCCTCCCTCGCCACTCGCTTAAAAATGCAGGTATTTTCCTCTTTGGAAGACACTAAGCAGCCAGAGAGCAAGAAAAAACACAACCGTTGGATGTCTGTACCAAAGCATAAGCAAGAATCAAAGAAGGGAAACTCACACTGAGGGACAGGGTAGGGGATTCCTATCCAGACTACTAAAAACTGTAGCCAAGCTTATTTCTACAATACCTACTCAAACGCCTAAAAGAAAGATTCTGGTAAGCCCTAATTGAACGCCTGCATATAAAAACTCCAAACATTAACTTAAGAAGCCCTAACATTTCAGCAAAAAAAGGAAAAAGTAGTTTTGATAATCAGTTTACTTCCCAGGCTAAAGAGAAAAAACCCACAACAAAACAAACAAACAAAAATCCACCCCCCAAATTCACCTTCCCCTTCCCCACTCCCTTAAAGGTTCAAATGTTTTTTCCCTCCACAGCGAACAAGAGAAGACATCCCTTCCACCCACAGAAGTTACCTTATCTTTGGCACTCAACTGAGCTAGGCTCAAGTTTTCAAATGCAAAATCATCTCAAAAATTGCACAGTCTCAACAACGTGTAGAGAATAATCTTACTTTGGGCCAGCAGACATCACGGGGCAGCTCTCCTCTGTGCAGAAGTCCGTAATGGTTCCATAAAGCATATTGATCTGGTTGAAGAAGTCGACAGCTGTAAAGCATTTAAACCATCAATTAACACTCTGCAGCGTAACAAGCTTCCTACAGCCTTACCTGTAAAGCGCACGCTGCTCAAGAGGGTCCTGGAATAAGTTTTGTGAAAAAACTACATTGTTATTGCTTTTTAAGACATATTATAAAGGACATGCAGAATGCAACCACTAACTTTCTAGTACAGCCTCTAGCAATACCTATTTAATTCTTCACTGCAGCAAAATCTTCATTTGGAAGAAGAAAAGGCAAAGAGAAAGCAGAGTTATTTCCTTTACTGAACGTTTGGTGCATTTTATTCGAATCCCAAATTCTACTGGCAAGTCTGGAATCAAAATTTTTAGCATAAACGTTCCAGCTAGAGAGCGCTGTTACTCATTAGGCGACACTGACTTCCCTCAGGCTTTGTGTTCCAAAAATCCTTTCAAAGAACATTTCGTAGAATCACAGGATGGTTTGGGTCGGAAGGGAGCTTTTAAGATCTTCCAGTCCCACCCCCCTGCCTTGGGCAGGGACAGCTTCCACTAGAGCAGGTTGCTCCAAGCCCCATCCAGCCTGGCCTTGAACGCTTCCAGAGATGGGGCATCCGCAGCCTCTCTAGGCAACCTGGGCCAGTGCCTCACCACCCTCATAGGGAATAATTTCTTCCTTATATCCAGTCTAAACCCACTCTCTTTCAGTTAGGTCATGGTCAAACGCTGCATGTATGGAGGCAGGTACAGAAGTCATGACGCAGGAATAGTTACAGTGCCAAGCAACCTCTGTTCCTTAGATTATCAATTAATTACCACAAATCATTATTTAGTCCACAGTGTTTCCTCATTATAAACTATCCTTGGAGTTTTGTTCTGGGCGGTTATTGCTTAAGTTTTGTTACGTGTTTGGGAAAGCAGTTCTCTTGGCCAAAACTTTTTTTTTTAAATGGTCTACAATTGAATTACTGAAGTAAAAGACCAAAAGTTAGCATATCTAAATATTCCCATAGTTCTTACTACTTTAAACAGGTGCTTGATTACTTAGAACTTTCTGAAAGCAAGGCTCTTCTTCAATAACCTAACAGCAGGTTCTGTTGTGAGGAACTGTGGTCTCTGTAATCCGTTTATAAAATCCACTTTATCCCCCCTCAGTGAATGCCCCCCCCTTGCATCTGTGGGGGAGCACAGCACACTACCAAGGTATCAATATATGAATTTATCATTTCAAAATGACTTTCAGACAATGGATGTCATGAATGAAAATTGAAAGGTGACCAATATTAAGCACTAGGAAATAAAAAATTTAAGTAGGCTGGGTTAAACTCTTACGACTAAGTACATGACATGGTTCCAGGGTAACAGTTCTACTACAGGTTCCCTTCTCCTCCAGCAGTTACTGTAAATTCTGCTTCTGGATGAAGCCAAGGAATACAAGCATACAGGAACTTAAGGCTTGTTCCCACTAGCTTTGGTGTCCTTATTCATCCATTTTTATGCACGGATGAAATTCAGAAATCATATAAAAACCCAGATCAAGTGTGGAGTTCAACTCCTTCTATTTAACCACAGTGCTTCGCAAATTTAACTATTCCACCGACACCCCGTTACCCTGAAAGGAACCATACGTAACGGATAAATATATTTAATGCCCCAGGCGACATCACTTCAACTGCTAAGAGCATTGGGCTTGCCACCTCTGATGAGAAGTGCCTTTACAGCTAGAAACTTCATCTATGAATCGTGTCTGCAGAGCCAGTCCTCAGGGTGAGAAGCCAGGGCGCAGTCTGCCTGGGCTCAGCATCATTTAAAATTCACTTTACTTCAGTGCCACCTGCGTTACGCCTGCAATTCAATGTGCCAGCGACAAACCGTTTCTTTATTGAGACAGATTTCAGGAATACTCAAATAAAACCCCTTATCAGCAGTACTGACAGTCTAATCGTGTCACCAAATAGCCAGGTGTTACTCAATTTAGTGTTCAGGTGACAAAGCTCTTCATTCTCAACCAACAGGGAAAGGTTTTCCTGTGACCAGTTTCTGCAGTAGTTAGACAGGCATGTTTGTCTTAAGTTAAAAAATGAGTTTAAAAAAAAGAGTTACCCCTTGCCACACTGTATAGTCTCATACCACCAACGTGCAGGACACTCTGGAATTAACACCGGCAATATACTCCTCTCAATCCGGTGCCATGCCAAAGAGAAGCCGGCATATTACTTGGTAGCCTACCCAAATTCGTGTTCCTTGCTTAATTCCATTACAGAGATACACGGTTCTGCTGTAAAGACATCCTAAATCTAAGCACTAGCAGATACCACGTACTGTGGAAGGAACTGATGGCTGAAGGAAAGGGAGGGTTAAATACCGCAGCTCCCCTCGCTGATTTTTCCAGCGAATAAACATCAAAGACGACGCGAACATCATGGCAGCAAGTTACAGCTAATGTTCAGGAGATGCAGGATCTGAGCTACAACCGTGTCACGCACCTTCCCAGGTATCGAAAAAGGGAAGGAAATATTAACTGGCATGGCGTGCACCTAGCACAGCGCATCTCCAGCAACAAAATCTGTTCTTTTTACCCCTGCACAGCAAAACAACATTGGGAAAGGCTGATAAAAAAGTTACAGAGGCCCAGGAGGCCTCCTAGAGCTTGTTTGGGCGGGGGGAGGCGGCAGTTAACACCGAAGGCAGCAAGAAGGCGTTATACACAGCCCTTGTTTCTTAAGTGTACCCAAGAACTGTTAATTAAGTTTCCATTCCCTGCTCCCAGTAGAAACCACAGCCCAATGTTTGCTTCAAGGCAAGCGTGTTCAAAAAGCCCACGCAGACTTTGACAAGATGACTGATGACTGTGAATCCCACACTCGCAAGTCTCAAAAGGCCACGAGACGCACCACCCATCCACCAAGCCAGCTGTGTGACAAACAAGAAAAACGCAAGAACCTCCTTTCCAACATGTGCCAAGCTGTACAGTGTCTCTGCAGATCTCCATTTCCTTTTTTTAATTATTGTTCTTAAGTTTCGAGGGCTTAGATTATTTTTTCCAAGTGCTTCTCTACTCGAAGAAGTGCACGCTGTCTGGTGTTCTATTACAAAGATATGAGCAAGACGTACTTCTAAAATTATTTTTAGTATTCTCAAATCAAGCAGATTTCAAATGAAACTGATTATACGCTTCCCACATTATTTTATTTGGAAAACTTATTTGAAAAAGCCACACGTACATCAACTCATCACCATAAGACATCAGTAAGGCTAAGAGTTGAGCAAGAAGTAGAAGAGCTGAGCACATTTGTTCCTGTGCTGTCACTGTTGTGAGGGGCAAAAACAATGACATCAAGTCACACATTTTATTTCCTTATTAGATATCTCGATCAACAGAAGGGGCTCACAGCTGCCGTTAACTGGTACTAGGTGTGGTAGAGGGATGCTGTAAATGAAGGGAGCACGTAATCAGGTCTACACAAAAAAAACATTCAACATGAAAAGCCCACTTTGCTGCAGGAGGCGTGGAAGAGGACCATTTCATGACAGAATGCAGCTGTTACCAAAAGGCAGCTCCCACTCTTTTGTCAAGTGCTTCGCTGCCTTTTGCCACCCAGCCAATTTAGCAGTTAAGTCATCTGGGAAGGGAAAAACTCCGCTGCAACACAGGGAAGAGGAGACGTGGAGTGGAGGAACCACCAAAAGGGAAGGTTGCCAGCAATATATGAAGCATCTTTAGCAACGCTTACTCATAAAAATGGGCTGGCTTGTTTTCTAGGCAGTTTCGCAATACAGCATGAATAAACTTTTATAAACAATGGTGTCAGCAATTTCAACATTCCCTGTAAGCAGGGGCAAGTCATATACCAGAGCCCTGCTGGGCTACTTAAGAACCAGAAGGCTGAAGTCGGACAGTTTCACTTCCCAAACATGTCAAAGAGCAAGAAGAAATAGACAGAACCAGGTAAACCATTAGAAGACATTTATCTTGAGCATAACACTGCTGTGCACAATCGATACCGTACAATCACGGAAGCGTGCCAAGCCAAAGCACGAAAGACGAGGAAATACCCAGACAGGGCACAGAGTTTGTGGCAGCCAAAACTGCACGGGCTACGGAGCATGATAGGATGTGGGTTAATCCATTCTTTAAGAGCAGAAGGCAGGCAGCAAATTCATGCAGCAGGGAGAGGAAGGAGGAGGAAACATGGTCAAGCAATCAGAAAACACTAATTTGGGCATCATTGTTTGGCCTGACCTAGCATGAAAGGAGAGGTAGGACAAACAGCTTTAGGGGAAGTTAAAATAATGACGTCAGAGGCTTACCAGAGCAAAGGCTCACAACTTGGTAGAAACAAAAAGAAGGAACTAACTTTAGGAAAACTGCAAAGATCCATCTCTGGGTTGGTTACAGGCAAAAGGAAAGCCAGGCCACACACCTGACTGGAGTCTTTAGCATCTTTAGACCTGGCCCTCACACTTAACTAAATTAAGTTTTTATGTTTAGCATGTAGAGGCTTGACCATAGCATCGGGTAACAACCCTAGCTCAAAAAGAGCTAGGTTAAACATACTGAGATGGCACTGACGGGCTCCTTTCCAGAAACAGCAGTGACATTGCTACTGCAGCACTTGTTTGGGATCAAGTGCTCCGACCTGAACCACTAAGAATATGAATTATTTTGTTAACAGAAACATCTTTTTGGATGTTTTTGTCTCGGTGAGATGCTCTGCACCTGTCAGCTCTAAATAACAGGACATTCACCTCTCCCGAGCGCAGCAGCGGCGCACGCAGGGCAGAAGAGCCTACCCCACTAGCGAGGAGTACGCAGCCCTCCTCCCACGAGTGTCAGCCCATGTTCAACACCCCCCCCTTATGAAGAAAAAAAAAAAAAAAAAAAGTTAGCCGACTCACTGTTAACTGCAACCCATTCATTTAAGTCTTCACCCTCCGGGAGCATAACGGCCATCCGGAGATTACCGCTTCCAAGCGTGGCTTCGGCATGTTTTAGCAGCTCGTACTGGTGAGACCCCTCCGGAATATTCTTCTTTGGTTTGAAGGTTTTGGAAGAGCGACTACCACTGCAAAAGGGAGAGGAAATATTTAGAGAACTTGTGGAAAGGGAAGGGAAAAACAAAGGAGCGGACAAGTCACACATAAGCACACGATTAACATTAAATACTTTTTCCACTCCCATATTTTCATGTCAAAAAAGGATATTTAACAAAAACTGGGATGCAAAAGTAACAGGTGCCTTGACTTGTTATTTTAAGCAATTAAATGATTCTCCACCACCCTGCCTTCTCATCTGCTCACCCTACTGCTAAGCCAGCCAGACAAGTGGGAACGCTCCGACTCCCTTCCTTCTCTCAGCAAACTGGATCATGGGCAAGACGAGACCAAAAATATTTCCTTCCCCAGAATCTGGACAGCCACATATCAAGGATAGCAGCCCAGCCAAACAGAAACCTTCTTTACCCTGAACAGTCATGAAGCTTGTCATGGTAATTAAAGACACTATTTATTTAACGGAAAAACCCATGTTCTTTTTCCAACACCCACCTTCATGAGACATGAAATGTCATCGCACCTGCACAACTGTGATTAGAAGGTAGGGACAACCTGTTCAGAGCCCTGTCTTTTCAAATCAGGTATGCTGTGTTATATAGGTACTCTTAATTCCTCAAACATAAGCTGCTTTAGGAAAGCGTACTTTCTACAGGCCTAGCTGATTCAGAATATTATCTTAGCTATCAACATCAAATAACTTTTCCAGTACCTGGTATTGTCTAGCAACTTAGTTTTTAAAATAGAGTTGCTCAAAAATACACAAACGCTTTAGCTGAAGACTGATCCAATTCCCCATTTTCCACAAACTTCCCATGTCTTTTTCCCCTGGCTTCACAGCATACAGACCTTTCAGTCCACCAGTTCGGCAAGAAATAAGGATGACAACTTTTACAACTTTCATATCAGTCATTTTCTTAACTATAATTTTCTTTGAAAAACATGGACTGACTTTGAAAAAAGTTTAGACATTTAAGTTTTACATTATGTCAGTGAGCCTGGATGGCACATTAACCCCTAACACATCATGACGTGTAAAATGAAATATTTGCAGAAAAATGTCAAATGAGCCAATATTTGTGAATGTTTTAGTGTATGAGCTGAGAAGAGATTCCTGTCAGAAACAGAAAACTGAGCTCTGAATTCCAATGAAAGAAAGTGGAAAGATGTGAAAGCCAGACAGCAGAATTTTCATTACAAATATTATCCGGTTCGTTTCTTTATACGAAAGACTTGGCCAATTTTTCACTACCTCTCTACAGGACTGAACAGAAATTTTTGGTAGCGGGGTTCTTCCCGGCTCACTAAATATTTAAACTGCCTGTTTGAACACGCAAGGGTTGTAGCTCATCTCTGGGGCGATGCTAGCGTAGCTACACTGTCAGACGGAAGCACTCTAAGAAACTTAGTTCTGCATCCCCTTGCCCCACCACGCCACACTACAGCCATCAAGAGAAAATTAATGAGGATCACTCGTTTCTACAACCCTGAATGCCAGCAGCTCTAGCAGAGACACAGCATGCACCCAAGAACACCACAGAAATTCTTCTTTCCAAAACACGACAGGTGACCGAGAACATGTCATTTGCCAAGCGTATGACAAAACTGCCTAACAGCTCATTGAGTCTCAGTTTAGACCTGAACAAGAGCAATGGAAGAAGAAAACCTACTGAAACTGGAGATCAATAATGAGTTCCTCAAATGCTTTTGGGCGGGTAACATCTTTGCAGGTGCATCTTTGGCTATTGAACAGATCCCACAGGTCCGGCTGGTTCGAGATTTACATGGTCCCGCTCCTACTCCGACTCTCCCTAGCGAGAAAGGAGCAGCAGCATCCTTCCCCTCCCGCAGGCCTCCGCAGTAATCCTGTTTTCTAGCCCTCGTGAAGAAGCGCTTGGCCGGACTAACACAGACACCAGAACAATACTAATGCAGTCAGCTACTAAATGCAACTAAGAGCCAGAAGTAGGAAGAGGAAACATATGGCTCCCATAGATTCTGGTACAGGAGACTTCTAGCATGCACCCAGCCATTTGCATTTCACCCTAAGCAAGAATACCAGATTCAAATCTTAAATAAAATAATGGCCTCCCAGTGGGAGTGCGAAGCTTTTGCGGCTGGAGGAGTTCCCTTCGCCTCCCACCCCTCCAGCCACCCGCATTTTTTGCCAGGCCAGGTTCAAACCCACTCTGAAGAAAAAGCAATTGAAAAAAAGAAAAAAAAATCAAATAAAAACCCAAACCTTTCAACTGAGTACTTAGGAGACCCAAGTTTTTCTCTTCAGAAACATATCCACTTTATAGTCACTATGCCAACACAGGGAGTAAAAATATGACTTAAAACATCTGGCAATTGCTTCGGTGTGTGGCTGCACGGACAGGGCTGACGCACGGTAGTATTCACAACAACGAAGAGCAAGCGAGACTGGCATCGTTACCTTTCCACACGTGTCAGCCTCAGCAGAAGAAAAGCAGCACAGGCT
Organism: Theristicus caerulescens; assembly: GCA_020745775.1. Classification (NCBI taxonomy): domain Eukaryota; kingdom Metazoa; phylum Chordata; class Aves; order Pelecaniformes; family Threskiornithidae; genus Theristicus; species Theristicus caerulescens. The sequence continues at coordinate 82,678,311 of CM036563.1, read as the reverse complement.
CAACACAAGCACATCGCTTCCTAACTTGCTCACCAGATTTTGTTCTCACTCCGTCCTAACCAGACGATGAGGGAAACCATCTCCTAATACTTCCACGAAAAGCAAACCAAGTTTCCACAGACTCCACCGCTCCAAAGCTCAGGTCATTCATCATAAATGAGAAAGGAAAAGAAGATTCCTTCCCCTCCCCGCTGCTTGCATACAACCCCCAATTCCTAAAACTCAAGTCCTCCTTTCACCATGTTCCCAAACCTAAGGTACATCAGCTTCTCTTGCGCAATACTGTCGTTTTCATACAATAATGAAGGCTGAAAAACTTAACTGCTGTAACTGGTCCGGTGCCGTTGCCCGAGGCACGATCTACAAGCTCATTAGAGGGATTACTACTGGGTGCGTGGAGCTCCCCGACGTGGATGAGGAAAGCTCTATCCAGACAGAGGGAGCACTTACCCAGAGAATTCAGATCACCAAGGGCAGCAGCCCACTCGCAGCTTCAGCAGAAAATCTTTATTCAGGAGGAGAAGATGGTATAGAAACATAGAAAGGAGTAACTGGGAAAAGGTTATGAAATAACTCTTTGGATTTAGCAAAAAGGGTAAGCCAACAGAGGGGATGAGGGTTCGAGAACAAGGCACAAGGAAAGCACGGTGAAGGAACTCCCTAAATAAAACAGTAAATTTTGAAACAACTCCGGGTAGGAATTCACACGGTATCCACCCCAGATCGTGACCTTGCCAGGTAGCAAACCAAGTCACCGCAGAGCTGCTGAACACCCAGCAGAGATCTTCTATGGTCAAGGAAGCGGAAAACGCACAACACACTGGAAAATCATTAGGTACCGCTTAATCCCCGCTACCCCCTTCCCAGAAACAGGGGGTTTCTTCCCAAAAGAAGAAACAGCAAAAGCTGTAACCACAGGATACACAACGATTCGGTCTCACCAACTATTCCAAATAAGCCGTTCCCTATTTGCCTCCACTACCTTTCTGACCACTGCTTCCCAAATTCAGCACAGCCATCCTAAGGCAGCAGGAAATGGTCTCACACAAAAGGCAGGCAGGCATCCAAAGGAAAAAAAAAAAATCATTCGGATAAATGCAGGCTGCCAGTTGTCGCGTGTTATGGAAATACCTGCAATTTTGGCAATAAGTTACCAGAATTCCATGCATTTCTGAAGTTCACCATATGTGAAGCCAGTTAACTGCATGCACGGTCATACATTCCTTGATACAAACAAAAGTTCAGGGATTTAACAACCTAATACAGCTTCTCTACGCCAAACCCCTTATAGGACACGTTTGCTCTTGGGCAGACTAGTTGTAAATGTTGCTGCAAACATGATTTCAACTGCCTTATTAGTTCAGAAGCTCTCCTATTATTTAACCAAAAACCATCCTCACTTATTTATGCCTTAGGACCATCAGTTAACTACCCCTTCAAATGGCTACCTTACTAAGTAATCCTGCTTCCTCCCTAAACCCTGACCGCAGCAGCATCTTATTCCTGCTGTCCTACATCATGATTCCCAACACTGAGATGAAGGCATCTTAAAAAAAAAAACCAAACAAATAAATAATAAAATTTTTTCCTGTTAGGTCAATCTGTTACCTGTGACAGATTTAGTAAGTCTTCTTGTTTCACATCTATTTCCTCAACTCCTTGAGCATTCAGTGAAAAAAGTAACTTTAAAGAGTTCTGTCTGGTGGCCAACAATACAGACAGTAAGAGATGTCTTGATCAAGTATGACATTTTATTTTCACCTACGTTCCGTAATAGAATTAGCTATATCTCTGAGCCATTTCTCCCGAAATTTCCAAATGCTGCGAGCTAGTAGGCAGCGCCTGCCTTTCCCCGTTAAGTGCTTCTGAACTCTCCTTCAGTTTTGGAACATGACATTAATGCAGAAGCGAAAGGGGACAGAGAAACCCTCAGAAACGCCACACTGAAAAGCCCATTTTCCTTGGACACAAAAAGGTCATGGAACGGGGAACACGTTGCATCGCTCCCACTGTTTGTCACAATCAATTTCTAGCCTTCCAAAAAGAACTGACTTCTCAAAAAATTCTTGCAATTCCAAGGACGTTTTGCTCCCTTCACTCCCACATCCAACACAGCCAGCAAATTATGCCCTTCTATTTTTATAGGTAAGTACAGCTACAGCAGCGCCAGATGCAGCTCGACCTAGCACTAAATCAGGAGATGTGTTTAAAGCAATTGACTCACTGAGCGGGGATGAGTCTGGCAGCCTGGCTAGGAAGCCAACCTCCGAGCCGCAAGCAGCGCTTCCCGCTGCCAGAAGCCCACACGCCGCTTGGCCTCACAAAGACGTCACAACTCGCTTGTAAGCAAGAACACAAAATTTTCTCCAAAGCTGTAATTTTATCTAGTCATCTGCTGACAGGGAGGGTTTTTCACGATGCGGATTCTGCAGGCTGTTCTGTCTTTGGTTAGCAAGATGATGTTTCCAGAAGAAAGGAGAATTTTCAGGCATCCTGCTTACGCCACACTTACCAAGCTGCCTCAACAGCCCACTTCCGCTTCAAACGCAGCACTGGCAGATCTTTTATAATCAAGCAGCTAAATATCCAGCCTGAACTCTTGATAGGCTTCTTGTTAACTGCAGGAAAGGAGCTGCTTAAACCTTCGCGCTCCTGGAAGAAGCGCTTTGGCTGGCCTGGCTCAGACCTCCTCACGCCCAACTATCTGTACACTGGCATCTTTCAGTGGAGCTTTTTATCTATTTCTGCAAAGTCTGCTGCATATCCAGGGAAACTAGAATTAAAACAGAACAGTTGAGGCTCCTTATGCACAAAACTTAAGATTCACAGCTTGTTCTTATCACAGAACTAACCTCAAGCTCTTACCTCCTGTTGTGTCTAATACGGCTCAAAATGACAAGCAAAAAACCTTGCCCTGCATCTAGCGCGCTTCACAATCCAACACACGGATGCAGATCGAAGCCCAAATCCTCCCTCTGCCTGGGCTGCCAACCCAGCCATTTTGCAGCACCACCACAACCTAAACCACTGAAATACTGACAGTGCTCAAAGTCTTCCTCAAATTCCTCTTGAGTGAACAAAACCAAAGTTATCCCATAATTCACTAACAGTTCATTACAGCATCTTTAACTAATGCTGTACTTACAAAGTATGCCATTACGATGCCATTGGCAAAATGGAAGAAGGAGTAGCGACGCCACCCTGGAGAAGACGTGAGAATCTGAAAACCTTTCCCCCCCCCCCCCGCACACCTACTTGCACATCACACACCAAACTGATACGTTTCGCAATAAATTAAGATTTTATTTTAAAATACCACAAGCATTCAACTTCTATGGGAAGTACCGAAAGCATTGCTCCTCCAATCTGTTTCAGGCTACCTGTAGGCTCAAGAACACTGTGCTGCAATTACCATAAATCATTTCGTACAGGGCTCATCAGTGGACGGTTTGATCAAACACCGGAAAGGACAGAAACTTGCCCTGGGGAAAAATAAATAGAAAAGGCTGCAGCGGCACCATTTTCAGGATACACCTGCCACCTATATTCTTCTGACTGGTATATAATGCTGAGGCCGTGGGATATCATTTCTTTCTTTCCTTGGGGGAACGTGCGAGTAAATATCTTCTGCAAGTATAGCTCTACCACCCGGTGTCTCCCGAAAGCGTTCACCACCATGGTTCAACTGAAATAAGCCCTTCAAAATATCTGGAAGCGCTCAAGAGATTCTGAAAAAGCCAAACTCAAGACAGTACACAGAACCTTTACCTGGGGCATGGAAACTTTTCATATTTCAACTCCTGCTTTTTCATCTTCAAAGGCCTTTGCAAGCATTAATTAATCCTCATAAAGTATCTTTGAAGTAGGCATCATTAGCGTCTTGTTAAGACACCGGGAAACTGAGGCAGCGACTCACTGCCAAAGGCCACCAAGTACCTTTATCGGAGAAGTCCCCAAGTTTTAGTTCTGTACCTCCTTTCTCATGCTGCACCTCTTTTCAAACCCCGATACACAGAAACGCTGTCAGGCAATAACCAAATTCCAGAAAAGCAAACATTTTAAGCCTTCAAACACTAATATGGGGCTTCAAACGCTAACATCCTGCTAAGAACAGACACACCAGAGCAGGATCGTGTTAGTTTCCAGTAGCCAACACATCAGCATCGAAATTAAAATAAAAGCTCAAGCTACTTTTCGGAAATCAAATCAATAGTTGCAGCATTTAAAGGCATTTTCCCTGTGACAATCACAGCACCGGAAGGGCAGCAGGTACAATTAAGCTGCACATGTTCGAGATCTGCACTGACAAGATTTAACTTGAGCATTTCTATTTATAACACTGAGTAGTCACAACATCGCTGTGCTGAAGAGAGACTGTGTGCGAGCCAGGCATTACTTTCTTCAGCTCTTACAATACCAAAGAGTCAATTATTTTCCAGTCAAATTCCCACTCATTTCAATAAGCCGGTTTCAGTGAGTTCACTTGAATTTGGAGGTAACAAATCCAGCGTAAGAATTCAGGAAGCAAGCATTCCGCAACCTCGCGGTCCTTTGACGTACCGCCGTGCTGCAGGTCTAAAGACCAATAAGGCATCCATCGCCTTGGGAGAGAGGCAGACACCATGGAAGCTGCAATGGACCAGAGAAAAGAGTGCTTCTGCCAGGCTCTGGGACAGGGTGAAAAATTCAAGAGCTATAGCTAATTTTGCAAATACTGTTCTACTCCCGATATTACTTCCCATGAAGATGACTATGAGACCCCTTGAACAGAGCGGGCTAACGGTTTGAAATGAGACACAGCGTTATCAAGCCAGCCAACTTGAATTTAGAAGACCAAAGTGCTCCAGGACAGTACAATACTGCGTTACAACTCAACATTAACAGGTATTTGAAGGCTGTTCAACACAGCCCGAGAGTTAAAAGCCAGCAAGCATACAGGTAAGTAGAGACTCTAAGTGCACAAGCTGATAGCTCTCACCCTGAAAAACGTCCCTCTGTGTAAATTCTTCCAATATAGTCGCTATTATTCCCAACCCTAATAAAAGCAACACACTTCTAAAGAGCACTCCCATCTAACAAAAATAACTTTCGCAAACGTTAAGCTGTAAAAGGTATAATTCTCTTCACATGGGAGGAAACAGACTCTGCCAAGATCACTAAGCAAATCAAAGCAGCCTGTCTGGGAAAGAGTTAAGAGCTGCCAACTCCTTACACAACATAGCTGCTCTCCCAAAAGGTAAGGCAGTGGCTAGAAAGCAATTCCAGGCCCAGGGTTTTTGTTTTGCTTTGTTTCTTTGTTTGTTTCTTTTCAGGAAGAATGGGTTGCACTGACTTGAAAAATTTCCACAGACACATGGTCATTCCTAGAGAAACAGAATACATGTTGTTTATTGTTTATACACTCTATTGTAGGAAACAGTAACTGACAATACTTAGATCAATGGCACCCAGCGGGAGTTTCCCAGTGTAGCTAGTATGAGATATAAGAATAACCTCAATTGTCTCCTACACCCTGAAACTGGAAACATCAAAGTTAAAAATGGTGAAAGTACGGGTGCCTAAGACGCAATTCTTCCCAAAGCTAACACTGCACTTGGTAACCAAGAGGCCTCCGCTTCATCAGGAATGTCTTTGTGTGATTAACTCACCTATTGCCTGCCCAAGCCACGGCCAGTTGCCAAGGCTACAAAAGACCGGTGCCAGGCTTTCTAACCCAAGGGGTCCGAGCCAAGTTACTTCTTCCCAGATTTCAGCATGCTCCTTCAGCAGCACTGTCGTTAGGAAAGCTGCGTGGAGCATCTTCGGGAATAAGTACCTGGTTCTGCCAAAGTAACAATTAGGCTTCCAGACATTTCTGTGCAAACCCATCCCCGTCATATTCCCACAGCGGCTCTTGCTCGCTCCAAAATAGGGTCGCTTCTTAGGCTAAGCTCTCCTTTCAGACGCCTGACCCCCTGTTGCAAGGAAGGGAGCTTGCTTTCCGGCTCCCAGCGACAGGCTCTCCCCACCTTCCCCTTGGCCAGGCGCCCGGCGGTGGGTCGGGGAGAGCGGCCAAGGGCCTCGCCGGGGCAGGCAGCCAGGCCCTGCTCCCCTCGGGTCCCCTCCTCGCAGGCGCTTCTGCTCACCACGGCCAAGCCGCTTCCCTGCGGATCTCCGTGGTGTCTTTTCCCCAAAAGCCCTGGGTCCTCGAGCTTTACAGCTTAACAAGAAATTCAGATTTAAAAATAAATAAAGAAATCCTAAAGTAACAGATACAAAACACAACTTTCCACTAAAGGTAGGAGGTCCTTTCAGAAGAGATGGGAAGGAAAAAGCTTAGTTTCAAACACCATTTTTCTAAGTATTGAACACCACGCTTAAAAAAAAAAAAAAAAAACATAAATCAAAAAGTTTGCTCATCTGAAAAAAAAAAAAAGTATCACAGACTGGGGAAATTTAAAACAATGTCCTTATCTTGCAGCACGTGGAATTAGCAACGATGGCAATACCGCACAGGTTATTCCCAAAAGGAGAGCTTCTTCAGATGTCTGGAAATGGAATAAACACAAATCCAGACAAAACCCCAAATGCCACTTTTTTCTGTTCAGTGAAACCCTGTTCTCCATCCTTCCTCATCCCACCCTTTTTCTTTGCTACACCATGGAGTAACGTCAATTTTCTGTAGGCTTTTCAACCTGAACATGCTTCTCAAGGGGTACAGTGACCACTACCATTATAGTGTCTCCTTCTATCGAAGTACTGATGGTGAAACAGGTATTTTAAGGAGATTTTTTAATTCTCTAGCCATCAAGAGGGGGACTAGAATCTGGCTTCCCCTTCTCAGAAAAACAGCAGTCTTCATAGATGGAAGTTCCACACAGGATGGTATGAGAGGCAGCAGATTAAAAAGTCATCAACTCATCAATAGCTCTTAAAACATATAGGTATCACTATACACAAGACTCTACATGTTAAAAGAGCAGAAGTTTATCCAATGATTCACATCCAGTAAGGAGAAAGTTATTTAAGGTAGCCTTGAGGAATGGTTTTGCTTTTGCCTGTCCCAACCATCACCACCCAGTGTTGAAAGCTGTCATAACACGTACACGTCCACATTCTTAAAATACATTTTTTCTCTTCTACACATACACATTTTAGAGTCAGCGAAATCAAGCAAATGCGGGATTCGTCCAGCAGAAGTCAGCTGCTCTTAGGTGCACCAGAACACAGCTGAAGACAAACTTCTGAGCTATGACCAGGGGACAGGCGACTGGCCCTCGGAAACCGGCCACCTAACTCTTCCCTGACACGTGCCCTCGCCTGCCCTGCAGCAGCACGCTCGCTGCCAAATCCACAAAGATGTTAGGTGGCCACAGACCATTTTCTAGCCGAGCCAGGCACCTACGCTTCTCCGCGCCTCTCCGCCTCCGTTTTTCCGTCTGCGAGCTCAGAATGTGCCTGTAAACAAGGGGGAGGTGTTATGCTATAAGGCTCATGTCTACTACAACCCCACCCATGTAGGTGGCAATGGTGTTCCTGCTGTTTACCCAGTTGGATGCAACCCTTCTCCCACGTTATCGCAATTCCTAACGCAAGGAACAAACAAGCGATCAGAACACCATCCCGTAACCAGGAAATCATCATCAGTTTGCTATGCTCACGCGCAAAACAAATTCCCTCGTTTCACTTACAACACATTCATTTAATACATTTTCCTCTCCTGGAAAATCCTCAAAATAAACAAAGCAAGTCACAGTTGCCCTCCCTGGATACTACCAGAGCTCTGTCTGTGCACTCAAAAACACAATTAAACTAATTCCCAGAGCAGCCAACAGTCGCGGAAGTGACTCAACCTCTCAAGCGTCGTCCTCCGTAGGACTAACGGCAGCGCTGGGCAGTGCAAGGAGAGGGACAGGCCAGGGACACAAGGAAGCAGCGTACAAGAGGATCCATCAGAGAAAAACTTCGATGAAAAACAAAAGAAGTACCCGTTCAACCAAGCATGCCCTACTGACTTACAGAGACAAGCAGGCAGACGCGCAGGCAGCAGAGGACTGGAACGTGTCCGTGGGATAAAATCCGCAGCCTCCCAAAAGGCTCACTCTGCATGTTTTATGAGTGTCACTGCACTGCTGCTCCCGTTTCTCCACAGACTTTTTCAAGAGCTTTAAGACCACCAAACATCACTTGAAACAAGGTTTCACTCCAATTTGCAAGAAAGAGGCTTTTAAGAGAGCCCCAGGTATCTCCGCATGTTCTCCTCTGACACCCATTTGAAATCCTGTTCCATGAGAGGAATCAAGATTATCCAGAATGTTTTGCTGCACACTCCCAGGTATCCACTGCCTACTGTGAGGCAAACGCAACGCTGTCTTCACTCACCAAATTTCTGCCTTATTACAAACAGAAGTTGGATTTTTAAGAAGGCTGAGGCCTGGTCTTGGCTGTTTCGTTGGGTTCTTTCAATCAGATCCAGGTTCCTCGTCTATTTTAATACTAGCATTTACCGTGTACATGCACACACACACACATCGTGGAACTGCAGGACGTAATCAAAACCAGATTTAATTCTGCAGATTCTAATATCCTAATATTCATGTACTACTTCTTTAAAAGAGCAGGCTACCAGCAGCTTTGAAGAAGGTAAACACGAAGTACTCCTTCCTCTCCAACTGCTTTGTTTTTTCCTACGGACCACTGCGATGGAGTTCAGTATCCTTACCATTTCAGTCACTGATTAAGCTCCCTGCAAACTGAATAGCACTATTTTCTCACTAAAGTTCCCCTCTTTTCTCAGGAAACTCTTATTTCTGTCAATTAGCATTAGCTCACTTAAAAAGGGAGGGTACAGCGTGCATTCAAACAGAAGTTAGAACTTCACCCAGTGACGCTTCAAAGTTTAGTTTCCACGAAGGTTTAAACCTCAGTTGACTGCGTGAATGTACCTAATACATCATTCAGTAGACATAACTCCGCTGCTTTTGTAAAACCTACCCTTTCCCATACATAAAGCTTGGCACTAAAAAGCCATTTGAAGACTTATTTCTGCTGTACGTCAGCGTACGGCGCATTTTCCTTTGAAGAAAGGGGACTCAATCAAACTGTAAATAGCAGACTACTGGAAGAAGCTGAAAGGTTGCTGAAAAGGACGCCCCGTGTACCCTGCAGCAAGGGCTGCTCTAGGAGGACTCCGGCCACGGAGAGCGCAGGTCTGCCCCGCGGCAAGCAAATTCAGAAACAACAAAGTCAAATGCCCACGACGGAAGATGATGTAACATTTGTTAACAAAAGCATACCTCCACGCTCCATTCCCATGCAAACCTGCAGAAAGACTCGACCCTGTCAAGTCTGCAGTCCGAACCAGCTCGGACGGCCTCCCTCTAATTTGTTATACGCGTAATGAAGGCACAAACCCAAGAGCAGCTGCAGGAAGAAGAACAGTTGCGGATTTTTGAGAAATTCTTAAAACCTGTCACTCGGATATTTCCAAGAAAATGTTACGTTCTAAAGGAAAACAATTACACAGAGGGAAAATGCTCGGTAACACATGTGGGAGTGAGGATGACACAGCACATGTTATGCAGACGCACGGAAACATGAAAAGCAGTATTAGACAACTCAAACGTCATGCAGACCATAAGGGAACAGAACAATATTTTTTTTTCTTTTTAAGAGGGAAGCAATAACCCTCAAGTCCTGGCCTGGCAGTCCAAGTGAATACCAACAAATCAACCACAGAATATGAGCATCCACAGACGATCAGAAATTAAAACTAGGAAGTACCATTACAGATGCAACTAAGCAAATTATAAAAGAAATATAAGGAAATAGATCAAGCGGCAAGTCTGGGTTATTTCTTTCAATAACACATCTGTGTTTAAAGAAAAGATACTGGAAACATTACTAAAGAAAGAAGGTTTACTAAACCATTTAAGTAGGCATGAAGGAGTTGAAGATCTCTCAACAAGTAACTGGCCATATGCTGAAGTGGCCTGGAGAGCTCCAGCCTGCCTGGGGCCACCCCGGGCCCCGCCAGGCCCAGGAAGCATCGGCCCGCCTCTGCCGAGTGTCAAATAAAGCAAGCAGGCGATTAACGCTGTTTGCCTACCTATGATTTCGTTACTGAGATACTTGTTCACTCCGATAAACCAAGGACAAAAGTGTCCCATACAAAAGGTATACGCTACTTTCCACAGCAAACTGTTCCTCCTGCTACAGAGATTTCCTTACATTGAGCTAAATTCTCTTTACATTACTAACATTACATTATTAACATTACTAATGCCCTCTGCATCCTAAACCCTATCTGCTGGTAACAGTCACACCCTTTAAGTACATTTAAGAAAGTAGGAAGCAGAGCTTTTCAGAAAGCGATCTACAAGTCATTGCGGATGATAAATTGCAGCAATAAAAGCTTGGCTCCAGTATCAAATTAGATCCTTACTTAGACACCAAATATAGTGCTTGGAGAACACGCCTCAGAACATGGACCGTTTCCCAAAATGCTGATCAGTGCTTTTGAAAACCAATGCTTTATGAATGACTAAAGCAAATCTAGTCATACAACCCAAGAAATCACAGCAGGGCATTTAAAAGGAAAAAAAAAAAAAAAAAAAAAAGACTAACAGTTTAAGACAGTCTTCGATCCTTTTAAACACAATAAAACGAACAATCTGTTAATGTGTTCAGCAAAAGGGCAAAGTTAAAACAGGAGACACTCAACTAAATTTTAATGGGGGAGGAGTTACTTTAGCACTTCATAAAAGGCTGTCTTTTATTGTAACCCCCACGCAAAACAGGCTGACGACATGAACGTGGCAAATGAGAAATACTCGGCAACTTCCCAACAGAAAACCTCAAAGCATATGTGTAAGATTACGCATACGCTTTGATTAATAGGTAAAAGGGGGTCTGAAGTCAGGAAATAACAGAACAATCATTAGAAGCAAGAAATAACACAGAGAACAACAGGAAGAAGGAATGGACAGGAGGTAGTAATGAATAATCTAACAGCTTTCCAAAAATACACGGCATTATCTCATCACCAAGTATTTCTTAGACATCCCCCGTATTTAATACCATCCTGTATGTGCTGTGTGTAACCACCTTCAGTAAAATTTGCTTACATCTTGCAAGGTATCGTATCAGGAAAATCCACCTGTCTGAAGCATCTGAGAGGGAACAGCAGCTCCTATGTACACAGAAGATTTCTTTTGAAATTATTCAAGCTTGTGCATTTGGCAGTTGAGTCCACAACCAGCTTAACTGTTCTATGCTCAATTTAAATATACAGATTTTTCTTCTTTTCCACTCACACTGCAGCAAGAAATTTTAAGAAGAGCTGTCAACCACAGAAGTTAATAACAGGACATTAGAGACGCTTGATACTTTGTAAAAGTTACACTTCAGCATTCGAAAAAGCAGTATTTTGCTGCCGCAAAGTATGACAAGTAAAAGACATAGTAATGCCATTTTGATTCCTGGATCTACAACACTCTGCAAGTCCCTGAAACAATTACTCCATTCAAGCAAAACCAGGACTGTGCTACTGAAGTTGGTAAAAACACAATTAAAATACCAGCTAGCAAAACAAAATAGGGGTTATTGTATTAAGGTCAACATAGGAAACCCACCCAATCGTTATTTGGGTTGAAATTGTTTCTATATCAAAAACGAGAGATCTCAATTTTTAGCAGAAGAAGAATTTACCAAAGCTTCCTTAAGCTCATTTATTCTCTTTGTCATTAAGAGAGGAATTAGACTTGTGATAAAGACAACAAATCCAGGCATTACAAGTTCTTATCTGCAAGATGTTCTTCTTCACTGAGAAAGGGATTAAGATTTTTTTATGTCAGGAGTGCTCGTATCTCTAGGACACGAGCAATTAACTCTGGAGGTAAGCTACCAAATTTCAAGATGAAGCGCATCGATAGACAACCAAAAAAACCCAAGTACGTGGAAAAGAAGCAAACTTCAAATAAAACTCAACTGAAATATGGGTAGGATCACAGGAGGTATGCAAGAATAACAAAAGGAATGGATTCCTGCCAAGGAACAGCTGTGAACTGGAGAAGGAAGAGAGGAGAGGGTGAACAGGATAGAAGTGTCTTCACAAAAAAAAAACAGAAGGAAAACTGGGACAAGAAGGTCACAGTTGGATTTCAAGATGAATGGGAAAAGACTGAACAAAGGAAGACAGACCGTTTCCATTTGCAAGTTATATCAGAGCGACCAAAGCCAGCGTTTTGAGGGGCAAGGCCTAAACGGACCAAAAAGCGGCACCTAATCCTTAGCTTTCTCCTGAAGAAAAACAGAAAAAAATGCAAGAGAAGAGTAAATGAATCCACTTCCAAGTACTGCTTTTACAAGTTTCAAAATATATTTGCAAGGGAAAAACTGCTGTTACCTTCATGAATTCACCGTGGGGGACTGTCTTTTTATTAACACAAAATTACCATCTCATACGCACGAATTTACTGTCTGCTGACTCAGGCTACGTATTTGAAGTGGGAAGCAAAGGTTTGAATTAAACCGAACACGATCCACAACACGTTTTACTACACTGCAGAAAACTGGGTATCAGGTCCCAGAAAGCATAGATCTGCTAAACTAACTTAGAAATAAGAAGTAATTTCAAACTTATTATCAAAGAACCAGTTTAAGCTGCAAGGATACATGCCTCTCCAGACAAGCAATCCCCAGCTCTCCTTCCCTTCTTTTGAATCCCTTCCCCAAAATACCAACCAGGCAGCAGTGCCCGGGGAGCCCATCTGACAGATCCACATGCAGACTTACCACCATTCTGGGAAATTATTTGAAAAATTATAAAATTAACTTTGTGGTTACTTCTTTATGATCTGCTTTAAACTGATCCAGAAAAGCTGCACACACGTGGTTTTAGATAACCTACTCAGAATGTACTGTAACACTGGAGGGAAACTTATAGCATCCTGCTCAATTTTAAAATTCAATGTATTTCCTTCCAGAAGAGGTAAATGCAACAGAAGTCTTCCTCTGGAAGACAACCCCCTGAAAACGTAAAGAAAATCCATTTTCTTGCCCTTAGTTGTCCCGCAGAGACTCCAAAAAGGACCTTTCCAGTTTTCCTCCCAAACGCTTTCAGAGTCATTCACCTATGTCGACCTTCCTACAGCACAGTGTGGTCCTTCACACCGGCACAAATACGTCCATCACAACCTCTCCTCGGTAACGTTCACGTATCGCGCAGCAGGTGAAGTTACAATACCGACAGCCAACACGACACCAGTGCCACAGAAGTGCTATGAGAATGAAAGGGAAGGAAATGCCATGTTTAAAAAAGCAACACACACAGAGATGACAAAGCAAAGCACCGGATCATGCTAATCCCACATCGTGAAATTTACAGGCTAGAAAAATTTTTTAAAAGTCTGTGAAAAGCAATTAAGTTATATTCAGTTACAGCTGAACACAGATTCTACAGCGTTTGAATATATGACCCACAATCTCCCTCTCTGTGTACCAAAGAAAAGGACAAAAACCAAACAGCAAGTTCATTGTAGCTCAACTCTAATATGACGTGGCTCAGTTTACAAACCCTAAAAGCATCACAAAGCATATCCTGTGGTTTAGGTTGATTTGTGGGTCAAAGGCTTATTGATAGCTTTGGCACCAGTATCCTCCTTATTGCTTACTATGGAAGACGTAAAGTGGGATAATTAAATGCAGCTATTTATTTCTCTAAAAAAACCAAGCGGCTTCGTTCTGTCAGCCTTGGGCACAAAAACATGTTACCACACTTGCAACTCTTAAGCCATCCCTCAGCGGACAAATGCTTCTAATATTTTACCCTTTTTCAAACCAGATAAAAAAGACTATATGTGTGTCTCAGGCCTCATACAGTGCAAGATGTAACTGTGAGCCCTGGGCTGGCCTTACCGTGGCTGGCTGTTGCCACGAAGAGGTCCTAAATCCAAAGACTTGACAGAAAATTATCAAATGCGTTTGGCACCTTTTCAAGATTAAAACCCAAGCCACTTCACACAGGCACAAATCCTCCCCTGAAAGTGATCCTTGTTCCATTCTCCTCTGACCAATGTAAATAGCTAATTTACTTACATTGCAAACACAAAGACAGAAGGACAAACAAGGGAAAACCATTGTGGCATAAAAGCAAACAATTAGGAAGCAATTAACACCGGACATCACTGCGATGTAGTAAACACAACTTTCATACTGAACAATGCCTTTCTTATGTTTTTTTTTTCTCATCCCAAACTAATACCTCTATACTGAGAGGGAAGCACCTAAGAACACTTAAAAGTGCCAATCGCTCCCTTCATCAATTACATGTTCCCCAAAACACAGCATTAGCGGCAAAAGGTTTTTTTCAAATGCAATTCCAAGCTCAGACATCTCACAGCCTGAGCTGGTCTGCACAGCTCTGTTATTCTTTCTGAAATAAAAGCCAAGCGCAGCGTAAATTCAACTTTGCAGCCCTCTACCTCCAACCTCACTGATAAGGCAGAAGGACGCACGCGTTGCTGGCCACAGTTTATTTCCATTTCGTCGTAAGCAAATTGGATGAGCTACTTTTTGAAAGCGTACGCTAGTTTACCACGACAAGCAGACACTTCATCAAACTTATCAAGGAAGAACAAAGTCACCGACAGGGGAACGGCAAGAATTCAACTACCTAAGGCAGACACCAAGCCGAATGAAGACTGAAGGACCGGGCTGGCGACACAGCTAAGTTTATTCGACCGCCAGTTTGCACAGAAAAAGGAAAAAGCCTCCTCTCTGTCTTCTGCCACGTCCAGACGCTCCTGCTGCTTCCATTATTCCGACACCATCCCTCACGGTCTCTACACGACGACACCAAGTAACTAAATTAGCAAAAAACTAATCCCACCAAAAAGGAATTAATAGTTTGCTGCTGGTTTAGCTTCTTCAACCAGCTCATTAGAAGGATGAGAAGTGCCCCAGTGAGCTTAACCCTACCAGCGAACTGCAGCCTAACAAACGGTTTTGGGGTCTTCGGGGAAGATAAACGAGGAGGGAAGCAGAGTGACAAGCACTTTAAAAGGCCTTTTTCAAGAGAGTTCCAGAATTGTAAAACGAATTGTACCACAGGCAGCACAAGGGGCAACACGAACACCTCCGGGGAAGTCTGCCATTGCCGTGGTTTCTGGATGCTTTCTGTTCCTTGGTGCTGCCTTCCTTGAAAGCGAGACCAGCTGCCAGCCCAGGGGCAAATCTTTTGACAGCAGGCATTTCAAAACAGAAATGAAACACAGAGTTAACACTACAAGTGCAGTGACGTGCTTCAACAACATTAAACACAAACTTCAGGTAAAAGCAGCCAATAATTCAATGTATCATAGAATCATTTAGGTTGAAAAAGACCCTTAAGATCATTTAGTCCAACCGTTAACCTAACGCTACCCATGAAAGCTATGTGCAGAAAAAAAAAAAAAAAAGGAGAAAAAAAAAAAAGTTTAATTTCTGTGAAGTTTGTTGTCAGAGCTGATTCCATATAAACTCTCCCTCTAAGGAATCCTTTTGCTTTCCTCAAAACTCAAATTACTGTTACCTAGACTTTAAAAAAAAAACAAAAACAAAATTTAAAAGTTGGCAATAACTTTGCAGTTCTCTCTCCAATTTACTCATAGGCAACCTCAAGAGACTTCATTTCCAGTACTCTTCAAAAAAAAAAAAAAAAAAAAAAAGAAAGAAACTGAACACATCACTAATGGTACTGGTTAAACAACAGATTTTGCAGTAAGGTAACATTCCTGTGTGGAGAGCCTCTACCCTGATCTCTGCTCTAGGAACACTGCCTGCACAGTAGTATTATGCTAATCCAGCTAAAACTGAAGAAAACCAGTACGTTAAAATACAGGGAGAAAAAGATCTGAATGTTCCACAAGCATCTATTTCCCATTTCTAACAGTCTGTAAATGCCTACACCTAGATTTTCAATGACCGAAATTCCAGTTTAGAAGGGCCTAACAATCTTCTGTGGGAGTACTTGATAAAGAGGAGATAAATACCACATCTCCAACTTTTAACTACCGGAGGAGCACTCAAGAAGCACTCAGTTGCTCTCCAGCTAGAGTAAGCTGAGGAACACTGCCCAGTTTAGAAACGGCTTTCATTTGGTAAGTAGCAGCAACTCAGCATCTAGGCAGGCTGAGGAAGGGGAAACAACAAATAGCCACAGTGTTCCTCAAGAGCAGGAGCAGACTGGGAAATCAGAAGGCCACAGTGTTTGTCAGTCTGGAAACAAACACACCAGCTCTGATTTTGGTATTACTCTGCAAGAGATGTGAGGGAAAAAAAAAAGTTACGTCCCTCTGCACCTTCTGTACGTACATATAGACAGAAACTATGATTTTAATTAAATTTAAGAAAAAAAATTAACCCAGACGCACCATCAGAAGAAGCTGCTAGACTCCGCTGTGCTATATAATAAGACAGAGAAGGAAGAGCACATCTTTCCCCCCATTTGGTTTACAAGTTAACTTTGCATTGATTCATAAACACAGGCGCCCCAAACAACTGCTACTCATCCTCACCCTTACTTGCTGTTTCCATCAGCTCCCGGTCTTACAAAGTCTCATCAGTTACAACTACTTCCATGAAACTCATTTTAAAAAATGATACGCTGGAATTTTCTGAGAGGGATTTACTAATACATAGATGGCTTTTTTTTCCTTAAGAAAAGACAATTTCACAACTTGAATAATAAAACTGAATCTCTTCCTTTTAAAAATAAATGGTTTGCATCTAGCTTCTTTTTTATGTAAGTTTTGCCAGCGTAGGATAACACAACCATGTTACCATATGGCACGCCTACCAGAACTATCTTTAATTTTTTTTCCTTGGAGATGTAAGCTAAAAGTACCTGCAACTATGCTGTAATTTCCTTTTAGAGAGAACTTATCAAGCTGAATTTTTTTGGAACTGAAGATATTTTCTAGTCCAATTCCCTTTTTTTTTTTTCATTTTTATGAAGATTCAGGATAACCTATTCAACCACTGGAGAGGTTTATAAAGTCCTTTCAGAAAGGAAGAAACACATCAGAGAGAGAAAATAGTGGCACTGAAAATAACAATTGCTGTCAAAACCGAGTTGTATTAATTCAGTGACTCGTCTCACAAGACAGTCTTTTTATAACGTTACCCATAACGAGAGAAGACAATGGTTTCCCTTGATTTTTTTTCCTCCCCCCCATGTAGCTTTATATGTCACCGGCCCTAGCAACAGCAAAGAATAGCAATGGATTTGTCAGCGGACAAGGACCGTGCAGCGGGCCCGCGAGGGGGGCCCCAAGCACCCTGTGTTATCCAAGCACAATCGCCCTGTTATTTGACAACAAGCAAGCCTGCGAGCAGAACACGGCTTTTGATACCGTACTTGAGTGTCAAACTGACAAACTACAGCCAAGTCACTGACGATAAACCTGCGTGACAGGTTCGCTGCGAGTTAGAAAACGTTTCTAGTCTAAGAGCACAGGGACAATCTTCATCTGCCGCATCTTTAGTGCGAGTTCCAAATTGTGAGTCAGTTCCCGAAAAGACAACACTACCACTGACGCAGAGAAAACAGCACGGACAAACAATCAACTTTGCTACCTCCATACCAAGGAAACTCTCGGTGAAAAAGGGGGTGAAAAAGTACTATGAAAACCTACGTAAAAAGTACTGTGAAAATGGGGGGTGTGTGTGTGTGCAGCTCAAAAATACAAGTTTGTACTACTAAATGTGTAAAAGCATAAAGATATCCAACCACTATCTTTGAATAACTCTCTCAAGTTAACATGAAATTCGAGTTTGGCAAAAGATGATGCTAACTTTCTGGATACTTTAAAAAAAAAAAAGAAAACCAACACATCTAACTACTTGCCAGTAACATAGAAAGTTTCCCTAGACTCCCTGAGGCCTACCAGGCATACTGTAAATTTTTTTTTTTAAATCCATTTCTAGACTGCTCATGAGCAAATTAGGTGCCGTCTACAACACTCTGCCAACAACAGCTGAGACAGCCTTGCCAACATTTCTAGCTTTGCCGTGCAGTAACTTCAGTTTCCATTTCTATCTCTCATCCAGCAGGGCCACTTGAAACAATGGAGGTGGGGGTAAAGGTTTGCTTTCCTAGGTTTCAGAAGGGTCTGGAAAAAGAAACAAGCATCTCATTATTGCCTGTGACAGAGGGTGGAGGGTTTCACGCTTTTCCGTTACCAGTTCGCCAAATGCCACGGAGGGGGAGGCTCTCTAATTTGCAAACCAGACTCCCAGGACACCGCCGTACTCGAAACCCTGTCCCCCCTTCTCCATTGCAGCAGCTGAGAATTATGAAGGAGGGGGACAGCTGGGCTTCTCATTAGGAGCACCGCGCCTGGATCCACGGCCAGCCATTTGTACCCACCTCCCCTTTGCAGCTTCCACCCCGCAAGCTGATAGGTGCCTTTCGAAATCTCTCTTGGGGTAATGCAGCGCAACGACAGGCAAGCTGCTTTGGTACGGCAGAGTTAAAAGATAAACGCAATGGAGAGATTTAGAAGGGAGCCAGCGTCGGTGTTATTTGTCTCCATGAGAACACAACTTACTAGAAGGCTCCAGCTCCCAAGATAAAGTATCTTCTCTGAAAGCAGGCTACGTATACATCTGTTGGTTATCAATATAAGCCTTTAACAACTGTCAGATATTATGGCAACGGTCCCGCTAACCGCTCGCACGTAACTCTGAGCGTGCAAGAACGCTCAGCGGGGCGAAGGCCCGAATGGAGCTCGGCTCTGCACGGGCGCCTTTTCCAGCTGCTTGGATTTCCCTGCTTTCCCTAGAGCGCATCTTCACTTTAATTAATAGGTCACGGAACCGGTTTATGGTAATTGTCAGAAGTACCTCGTCTTTGTTCCCAAGGGGAGGGACCAAAGTTCATTCAGTTGTTGTCTACGAAGCAAAATTGCAAAACGTAAGGTTTTGCACACACCTAAATTGCCGTCGATTCCTAAGGGAACTTTTTTACGCCGCGGTAAACAATTGCCTTCTCGTTAGCAAGACCAAACAATTGCCTGGCCGGCCTGCTCTCTCCCTTCGCACCAGATCCCCCTCGCTGGTTCGCACCACCATTACCTGCACCTGGAATTAACTCTGCCACGCTGCTGCTCACCAAACCTGCGCCAGGGCGAGCCGGTTTTAACTTATCTACCGCAGATAACGCCACGGGCAGCAACTTCTGCCCGCACCGTCCTTGCTACGAGGAAAAAAAAAAATAGAATAAAAAAAGAGAGAGACTCCAGCAAATGGGTGTTTTTTCCCCTGAAGGCTGCTCTCGCCTTTCCAGCGATGCCCCTTTCGGCACAGCGCTCGGCGGGAAGGTCTCCCCCGACCCGGCCCCCCCCCTAATTAAAGGAATCGCGTGGATTTATTCCCCCCGCACGGCTGCTTTTTTAATTCACGTCCCCGCTGTTAAGGAAGGGGGGAAAACCCCGCTGCCGAGGCGAACCGCCGCCCTCCAAACGCCCTCCCGGGGCGGAGGCGCCGGCCGGCCCCCGCCGCCGCTGCCTCCCCGCTCCCGCGGCGGAGGGGGGCGGCCGTTACAGCCGTTAGCGCGGCCGGGGCCCCCCGGGGGGACGGGGCACAAAGGCAGAGAGCGGGCAGGGCGCTGCTCCGCCGCCGGGACGGAGAGGAGAGGTGCGGGAAGGGGCGCCATGCCGGCGGGAGCTCCCTCAGGGCGGCGGGCGGCGGCCGCCTCCCCTCGGCGGGCTGCGCTGCCCTGCCCGGCGGGACGGGGCAGGGGAGGAAGGGACCCTTCTCCCTCGAGAGACGGCCGGAGCGAGGGGTAGCCTCCTCACAAAGACACACACACACACCCCCCCGCCGCCGTCAGCCCTCCACAGCAACTCACAACAAGAAGCTCATGGCGATGGCGGCGGAGCGGGACCGGCGGCTGCCTGGGCTGGGCTCGGCGCTGCTCGGCTCCCAATGGCAGCGGCGGCGCAGGGCGGGCGCGTACGGGAAGAGGGCGGCGGGGCGGGGACACGGCCCCCCGCCTCCCGCCATCGCCCCCAGCAGGCCCCGCGCCGCCCTGCCCGCAGAGGCACCCCCGGCGCGGCTCTCCCCCTCAGGCATCCCTCCGGTACCCCCCCGTCCCCCCTTGAACGCCCCCTGAGACCTCGCCCCTCAGCCGGCCTCGCAAGGGGCATCCCCCTGTCCCGCCAAACATCCCCTCAGACACCCCCATCCGCACCCTGCGGCCATGGCCTCAGCCGCGGGGGCTCCCTGGAAGCGTCTCCCCCAGCCCTGGGCGATCCACAGGGAACCGAGAGCTGGGCCCGGCCTCCCTGGGGAAACCTCTGCCCCGCTCCAGGCCGCAGGGTCCCAGCCCGATCCTTCTCGGGCAGGGGCACAATATAAATGCCTCTGACAGCCTTTGGGTAGTCCTGGCAGTGAAACCCCCGTGGTTACCTACCAAATGTCGCAGGGGAATCAGGAAAAGTGCCTGAGCCTGCCAGTATTCATCCCTCTTCTACCCCAAACTGCCTCCTGTGGAGCAAGGCCGTGGGGCACAGGGACAGAGCAGCCTATTTTACATTAGCATGTCACGACAGGGACTCAAAACGCATTACAATTTCATTATTTCTGCCATCCAGGCTTCCTTAGGCCCTCTGTCCTCCTTCTTCAGGTGCACGACAAAGGGGTTCAGGTGCCCGACCCACAGATAACCACCACGGCCATGAAAAGAAGGGGGAGAGCTTAACTTGAGCATTTCTGCCCTCCTCACTCAACAGTCTGACCCTTTTTAAATGAAATGTGTCAAAATGGCTCCTAATATTTCAACACCCGTGTTTGATTTGTGAGCAATTTTTAACTCGGCTGGCTAGGGGAGGCAGTCAGCTAAAGAAAGGACATACCTCAGCAGTGAAGATATGGGAGATATGGGCAGCTGCAAGCCACTGAGGTAAAAAAAAATCCAGTTTTTCTTCCAAACCCTTGGCAAGCCCTTCACCTGCCCTCTGCCCTGAACCACTTCACCTCCCATTCCCAAACCAGGAACAACGCTCTTAATTTTGGGGGTTCTCTCGGTCAGTTTATATGTTCCAGGGGAAACAAAGATAGACAGCAAGATCCAGAATGCTTCAAGATAAAATATGGTATTCATATCAAACAAGGGCCACACATTCCGCTGTAGGCTGAGCCACACGTCTTTAGGGCAGAAATTACAATTTGGGTGTAATTTCATGTGAAAATTTGCCTCTGTTTAGGTCAATAAGAAGCCAGCTGGATTTCGGAGAGGGGACAGGACAGGCAGCACGACCCCCAGAGATTCCCTCCTGCCCCAAAGGGATTCTGCAAGCCCTGGCAACCCCACAAAGCTCACGCTGCTGCAAGTAGGCCAGAGGAAAACCCGACGACTTCCAGATTCGTTATCGGGCCAATTCGGTACATCGAAACACGCCACCATCCCGCACAGCGTTAAATTTCTCTCCGGCACCTAAGGGGTTTCAGCTATAACGCCTTACGTGGCAACATCGACCGTCGTCTGCTTCTCTCATGTTTTTAAATGCTGAAACTGCATTTTCTACTTTTCTGGCTCTGTCCTTCAGACAAAGTCAGAATGCCAGGTCAGTGCATTTGTAAGTAAATTAAAATTACACTGCTGTTTTTAGGCACTTTTAAAATCAAGTGTTTTACTGGGCAGCGAAGGCACGATCAAAAAGCACTTAATGATGTTTGCAATTTTCCTTTTGGCTCTATCGGTAAAAGCAGGCATGAAATGGGTCTCGGAGCACTTTTTAACAGACGCTGTCAGACCAATTTGGCTACGTAAATCAAACTCAAAAAAATATTGCTGATCTTTCTGGCACATTCATGATGAGACACGAATGACCTCCGTTCTCTGTTTCCACCCATACGCTTCCTTCTACCCACAGAATGTTTTATTTTAGTGGCAAGTTAAAATTAAATGTCTGTTACTGCAGCAGGCAGTAGGAAATACTCAGCCTGGGCGGCTGTCAGGAGAAACGCTTACATCACGCGTACATTTTATGTCTGACATTAATATCGGTCTCTTTGGGATGGCTAAGGGTCACATGAAGCGCTCGCCTCGGACACTGCCGATACGAGGGACTGGCAGCCTGCTGCAGTTTTACGTAAGAGTCGAACCGCTCAGTTGCTCCAGGAAAGGCACGGTGGATGCACCCGTGGGCTCGTGTCTGTCCTTTTGGTTTATCCATTAGACTCTAGAGCTTAAAGAATTACTCTGAAAGGGCCCTCAAGCTGACAAAGCGCTTCAGTCCTGAAGTTTCCAGCTTTTGCAGCACAGCTCGGTAAACACAGAACATTCCAGCTGAAAACAGTTCAAAAATTAAGATCACAATACTTAATATGTACATTATCAGGAACACAAAAAAAGGAAACAAAATTTTGTTTTGAAATGTAAATAATACGGTTTGTAAATACTAAGCTCTGTAAACATTCTCCCCACGTTCTAGATGAAACCAGCAGCACCCATCAATTTTATGATTGCATACTTGTTTGTGCATTAAGGCAAGGGATTTGATTTGTGAACAAGCAATACCAGAAAACTAATGACTAAATCTAGTGAAGCATTTAAGTACAAACATCAGATCAAACCTGTGGTATGTACTTGGTAATTATTCTCTACAATAAATGCAACGCATGAAGAAATTACAGCAACTATGAGGTTATTAGAGTCACCGTAATTCTGGAGCTGGGAGAGTACAACTCAGCAGCCTTGTTATTGCTGGAGTGTAGAGAATAATAAATTCGGCCCTCCGTTGCCTTCAGCGCTGTTACGGCGCTCAGATATGTGTCATTCCTGCTACAACGCTCACACACAATTTAGTAATAACGTCTCAGAAATAAATTATTTGTGGAGAGGACCTGCTCCACGAATCTCGGCAGTGTTTATGGAGTGGACACCGTCTGCAGGGGGGTTCGTGCTACTTCAATTTCTCCACGCAAACTACGCTCTCCTTTCTGTTTTCCGGAGTCGGTGGGCTCGCCCAGGCTAAGCACGCTATCTCCTGCTGAATGCCCAGACAGTTGCAGGTGAGCAACTGCAGAACAGGCTCATCTGTCACAGAAAATGGTGGAAGCCCCCCTGCTCGAGTAACTTAGAGCTCAATGAATAATTTTGGAGAATACCACAACAGACTGCAACGACAGATTACACAGAGCGATAAGTAATGTTTCCCAATATAAGCATTTGTTTTAGTATCAACTCCGAAGATTTTTCCTTTTCCTGAGCAAACCGAAGAATAGCTAGTATTAATTATTCTTATCAATAACCTCTTTAACATTAGGTATTGCAAAAGGCATCTTCCAAGGTAGATCAATCTAACTTCTTGGTCAACAGCAGTACGGAGGGGCATCTCCCGAGTCTTTTTATTTTCACTAATGGTAACAAATTTCCTCTCCTAAGTAGACTTCATTCAACACCAGTTCTGTCGAGTGAATAAATGCAAATTCTCTTGTGCTAAGATGATTTCTTTGTTTTCTGATCATAGGTGCAGAGGCTTTGATCCCTCAGTCGCTAAGGAGGCTCTGAGATGCCTGGAAAACTTCAGCGCCAACAGATGCCCAACAGAATGGTGCCCTCTAAAGGTAATTCGCACACACTAACAAGCTACGAGGCAAACAGCAGTGGGATTATTTTTTTTTTTTTTACTGTACTTGGGGAGCAAATATATTGAAGGAAAAAAATGGGAGGACGACGTGCATCTCTTAAAGAGACTCCTCCTTGCACCCTGCTTGGTTCGCAAGAAAGGAATGCACATAACATTCCCTTGGTCCGTAAGATTCAGGGATCTGCTTATTCAATTAAAGCATGAAAGCCAGTCTAGATAAAGTCAGCGTTCAAGATGAATTCCTATAGTTATCTTAATGTTTTGCTCCTATAAAATTTGCTTGCTTATTTAAAGAAGGTTTCGAAGAGAAACCTGACATGTAGACTCTGAAAAACTGGAATGTGAACCACGTGAGCACTGAGGTCAACATTCCTTTGAAAATGTGTACAATACATGATTTACCTTGAAAATTCAAAAGAGTTGAGAGCGCTATTGTCAAGAGACGGTACTATTATGAAGGTAGTAGTCTGTCATATGACAGTTTGTTACAAGAATTAGTTTATAAAAGCAAAAGCCAGCAACGAGATGACCTAAAATAGCTTGTTAACATTTCAAAACGGTGATAAGAAACATTCAAGGCTTCTGAGCAATTAATGGGTTGGCAGTACTACAAGCTGAAAGACTTCTGTGGAAAAACCCAAGAACATATTTTGAGAAATAAGTTGCAATGGCTTGAGTTCACAACTCTAACTTGGCCATCCCAAGAGCTGAACCGCAGGATGCCGGACAGAGGAGGAGCATCTTCCCTGTCGTGGCTGTCACCATCTTCCCGATGCAGGGGTCCACACGTCCTGGCACGTCCTCTTTTTGAGCAACCGCTCGGATACCTGCCTACACACCCTGTATCTGAGCCTCCACAGCCTCCCTTGGCTTCCTCCACTGCTGGTTTGGGTTTTTTTCGGCTTGTCTTTCAACATTATTCTCATCTGAAATCCAAAACACAGCACTCTACTAGGTACCAAGAAGAAAATTAACTCTATCCCAGCTGAAACCAGGACACCTGCTCATTTTGCTTCAAACCTAACATTTTTTCTTCTTGGTCCCCATATGTGCACCTAGAAGCCGGTGTTGGCTTTTCCCCCCCTTATCCCTTCGACAGATGCAGCAATAACAGCAGGCCTGTTTTTCCACATTATCTGAAATTTATCTTCCTTGCAAGCAGGTTCAGCCAGCCTCCAATATGTAAGACTGTCAAACTAGGGTGGGAGCGAGGGGGAGAAAACCAGGTCTCTTATCAAAGTCTATAGGGAAGGGGTGTAAAAGGGTTGTCAAGCTTAGGTCTGACTTCAAAGTTCACCTTGCAGATTACTGTGGGGTGCTTTTTTCCTATTTTTTTTATTAAAAAATGTAAATATCTTCGTGGGGACAGAAACTTTAAAGGAGGATAAGCCATAGTAGCTCGTTGTGGACCCCCTCCGTCCCCTGCCGCAGCTAACGAGCGTTTCGCTTGCACCCCCCTTCCCGCCGCGCCCGCCCGCCCCCTGCCCGGCGCGGCGGGAGGCGGCCCCGCCGGTGCCCCCCGCGCTGCGGCATCGCTTCGCCGCCTCCTCCTCTCAGGCCTGGGGCTCGGCCATCCGCCCGGAGCAGAGCGGCAGGGCCCCCTCAGGCCGCCCCGCTCCGCCCGGCCCCGCCGGCGCCTCCTGGGAAGGGGAGGCGGAGCCGCCGAGCCCCCGCCCGTCGCCCATGGCCGCCGCCGCCGCAGCGCGCCGCGGCCTGGCCGCCCTCCTGCTCGGCCGCCGGCCCGCGCTGCCGCCCTGCCTGCGCCCGCCGCCCGCCCGCCGCCTCCCCAGCGCCGCCGCCCTCGGGCCGGGCGCTCCGCGGGCCCCCGCTCGGCTCTGCGCTGCCGTCCGCTGCTACAGCCAGGTAGGGGGCCGCGGGGACGGGGCCTAAAATGGCGGCGGCCCGCGGCCGGGGCGGCGGGGCCGGGGGCGAGCGGGGCGGCGGGCAGGGCGAGCCCCGGGGCCCCGCCGCCTTGCCCCGCCGGCGGGAGGCGGCCGCGGCGTGCGCCATGTGCGCCGTCGGGCTCGCCCTTGCTCCTCCCCGTCCTTCCCCCAGCGCCCCGCCAGGCTCGCTCACCGTGCGCCTACCTGAGAAGCTGGACGTAGCTGGGTACCGCTGCTGAAAGCTGCACGCTTCCACTTTCTGAGTTGTTGTTTTGTTTGTTTCATTTTGGTGGCAGGTTACAGATGCACCATCCCAGGAAGGTCACCTCTCGGAGCAGGAACCAGAGTCATGCAGGGGAGAAAATGACAACGTCTTTCTCGTCAGAGCGCAAGGATTCCCCTTCTCGTGCACCGAGGAAGACGTGCTTACCTTTTTTGACAGTATGGGAGTTAATTGTCCTGCGTAACTGTTCACTGTGGTGCTACTAAACCCAATAGTTAATGATCAGTTAACAGAAAAAATAATTTAAAGGTTGTTAGCCAGAGAAAGATGAGTTTTTAATATTGCTGCAAAAGTATTCATGATTTACACATATAAAACAAATAATCAGCTTCCAAACTGCTGGACAACAACTGGAAACTCACCCTTATGGCATTTTATATTTAATTGAGCAAGTCTCTCCCTTCTTCATCAGTTTCTCCTCAGTAAAGGCAATCCAATTCAAAGTGGTTCCTTACAGTTGGCTTCTTCCCCCAACTCCCCCCTTTTAAACAAACTGGAGTGGTTTTCACTTAATAGTTTAAACTTCAGTGTTGCTTTCTGATCGCAATTATGCTCATGCATACCTTTGCAGGGCTGATGCCTCCATACAGTAATGTTACGATGCAGGCTTCCTGAGTAGACTAAATAGTCAAATCTGAGTTTTTAAACTGGTTTTATAAGCTGAACTAAAGTAAGTCATTTTGAAGTCCTAGGGGAAAGGAACATCAAGGAGGCAGAGTATAGCTCTAGAAACTGAAAGACTATAGTGTTTGTTCTTGATTTCACCTAACTCGGAAACAATTAAGTTTACCAACAATATGAGAATGTATATTATCCAGTTATAGAGCTGTGGAAGCTAACATGTTAAATCGGTTTCTTATCTGTGATAAGCATTGTGTGTTAGAGGTCAAGTTAGAAATAGGGGTTTCCTATCCTTTGTTTCAAGACAGTATTTCACACTGCTGAGGGGGATAGCTCTATGCAGAATACTCAGTTTTCTTCTGCCATCGAAAAACCCCCCATGTTTGATGCAGCTGCATATGTTTCTGTATCATGTGTTTCTTGATTTCTAGGCTGTAGAATTCGAAACGGTGAGAACGGCATACACTTCCTCTTAAACAGGGATGGGAGACGCAGGGGGGATGCCTTGATCGAGCTGGAGTCGAAAGCAGATGTCCAGAGAGCCTTGGAAAAGCACCTGAGGTATATGGGCCCACGCTACGTGAAAGGTGGGTTCGAAACTACGGAAGTTACATTGCAAGAAAACTCGTGATAAAGCGAATAAGAACTGCTTGAATAATAAAGCGGGCTGGCATGCAGAGGTGCAGGGTGTGGAACAGAGCATCAAATTAGCCAACAAGGCACCATTAAGGCAAGACTTCCTAGGCTGGAGAGGAGAGCAAAGCGGGTTGTGTAGTGAGGGGCCCCACTGCAGCACCATGGAGTGGGAGGTGGGGGAAGAAACGAAGTTTTGCAGGGGGGGAAAAACTGCCTTGAAGAATGCCTGCACAGCATCACCTTCTGAGTGCCAGGAGGGAAAACATGTTTTGTGCCTGTGTTCCTTGCAGTTTTTGAAGTACACGATAGTGATGTAGAGAGCTTACTACAAAGTCTGCGGAATGAGTCGCAAGCCATAAATGATGGAGTTGTACTACTCAGAGGCCTTCCGTTCAGCTCCACGGAGGATGATATTGCACATTTTTTCTCAGGTAACTCAGCCTAGTCTGTGCTCTTTGGTTACAAGGCGTTTATTTCTCCAAGTTGGTGCTTAGATAGGCTGTTGTTCCTCTAAGTGAGGAAAGCAGAAGCATGCGCAGCCTTGAACACCTTAGAAAGTATAAGGAATTGCTGTCCCCCTGTGGCTACAAGTAACTAAAGCTTTCTGAACAAGCTTTTGGCTGTAAGGTTTTCTTGCACCTTTGACTTTCTGCGGGTCTAACCTAGGATCAGTACTTGCAGCACTTATTTGGGGCCTAGGGAAGGACGGAGAGGACCTTAGATCCTATTATCTGCAATTGGATTGCTACCAGTGCATAATTTGGTGAAGCTGAGAGGGGCAGAAATGCCTGTAGGATAGCTACAGTACGAGTGAATGCAGCATGGGTATTCACAGCTGCATAGTCATGACATTACTTATACCACTTAAAACTGTTAACAGCAATTTTGCTTTTTTTTATTCCTAGCTTGTTCATGGTTGTGGAAGTTAACTGCACCAATTCTCAGCTGAGCAAGTACTGCACAGTATGTGTGCACATGCTTGCGTAGCACACTCCTTGCTAGAGCAATCCAGGTCATTGCTTTCAGTAGGAAAGAAGCCTTGCTAGATTTCACAAAATAAACTGACATTTCATTAGGTAAAGTTTAAGTTGTAGACTAAACCCAAACCAGTTTTTCCCCCTAACTTCTTCCCCTTCAGGTAGTCATGCACATAGAGTCCTATAGCACTAAAGCTCATAGTAACCACAATCATGCCAAAAGCAAAGGCCACTGATAATAAATTTTTCAGTTGATCACCAGTAGTTCAATATGTTTGAAGGCATCTAGTAGCAGAGTTATCAATGGGGTGACTAGGGCAGCACTGTGGAGCAAGTATTGCCTTTCTTCAGGAGCTTGGGGAGACCCTTTGAGAAAGTAACAAGGTGCAAGGAGGCATGCAAAAGCATTCCTGAAAGTTAAATAAGTGTAATAGCCCAGCATGCACTCTCTGTCACATCAGATATAACAATTTACTGGATTACAGGCTCCCCAAGAACATATTATATAGCACAAAAATTGAAGTTCAGTGAATTTGACCTGAGTTTTAAAGAGATGGGAAAAATTACTATAAGAGAAAGTGTCAAGAATATTTGTGCTCTGGACCTCCTTGTTTTCTAGAACTTGGATTCACTTCTTATTTTTGTAGTTACTTGAAGCCTTAAGTCAATTCATTTTGGCAATTAAGCCTTCTGTGAAAACTAACTTAAAGAAAACAAATAAACTGGAGTTAAAAAAAATTTACAAAAGGTATGTAGGCCAGCACGAGCAGTTGTTTCAGAAGTATTTAACTACCTGATTAGCTTGTCAAAAAGCAGAAGAGCAAGACAAAAAATGCCTTTTTGAGCTATGGCACAAGTTCCTGACAATGTAAATGTTGCCTTCTCCCCACCATTCCATAGGTTTGAAAATAACGGACATAGTTTTTGTTTACCGGGGAGAAAGAAGAACAGGAGAAGCCTTCGTGCAGTTTGCAGCTCCTGAGATGGCAGCTAAAGCCCTGCAACAACACAGGGAATACATGGGCAATAGGTAGGTGCTTCGCTGGGGTTCACGAGGGTAGAAGAACATGGTATGAAGCACACTGTGTGACTTCCAGCTTGCTTCTTACCAGGTGAAACTGCTAATCTTAGCCTATCCCATACTGACATTATTATTAAGGAAGCTTCTGCCTTTATTATGCTTAAAATCTAGAACTGAGACTTCACACTCAAATTTCAGTAGAAAGCATAGCTAAATCTTTCTCATGGTGGTATCAGACTGTTACTTTGTGGCTTAAGAGATTTCTTCTTTAATAGCACCCTCTGAAACATTTTGTGTAAGCCAAGTGTTACCTCCTTTGCTGAGGTTTTCATTGGAACCTTGGCAAAACGGAAGAAAAGAAGATCAAGCTTTTTGCAGGCTTCTATGAGCTGCAGAGGCACCTTCAGTGCTCATAGCTTGGGGGAATTTGGGGCCTCTCAGAGAAAGTCTCAGTTCTTTTTAAGTATTCCTGAAGGTAGTCTCATCCCAGCCAACATGGGGTGGTAGGATTCAGAGCAGGGAACACTAGACAGGCACCACCTGCCCAGTCACAAGTGCACCGGGGTCCCGCACCTCCTACAGACATTTGCCCATGCCAAATTTCCACCAGGTTCCCTGGTGCTTTCAGCAATTTCAGCAACCCTCACCCTTCCCTTCAGCCCAGTACCAGGCACAGTCAGTGCCTCTGCTTGGAGGGTGCATTGTACGAAGCATAGCTTACCACTTACCTCTGGCTTGAATCCATTCCCAGTGTTGACTGGTGGCCCACACCATACAGTCGTCCACCTCTTCGGTGACCACATCCCCCTGGGCTGTCCTCCTTCCTCAGGAATCCATCTTTATCCCTTTTCTTCCAGAGCACTAAGCCCTATGCCACACACTCATAAGAGCCTCTCTTTCTCAAGCAGAAGCCCTTAGCAGTTTTTTTTTAGAATCCAGAGCTGCACTCAGGAAAAACCACCTGAGTGCTTTTAACCAGCTGAGGTTTCTGACTTTTCTTTAATAACCCACTAAGTTCTTTTTCTGAATACCAGGTAGCAAAAGACCTCTCCAAACATTACCACTTCTCCTACACAGCACCTACTTCCTTCCTTCTGTTTCCTTAATTTCCTGTTGCCAGTCTGCATGTCCTTTTATTTGTCCCCACCCATATTAAAAGAAAACAGCTGCTCTGTAGGTGTGCCCAATAATTGAATTAACTCACACTTCCCCACCCTCCAATAGAGATTAATTAATTCTCAATCTGCCATTAATTTTTTCTTTGCCATGATTGAAAAAGAGCTGCTCTGACTCACCTACCCGAGCTCATATACCTCTGTTTCTGTCTGATTAGCCAAGAAACCAAATGGTTTCCAAAACTGCTGTCCACTTGCACTCCTTCGTTCTTCCTGGGCTATCACTTTTATCCAGGAGCGGCCTTCAGCTGTGCGCAGTACTGAGCATGGGCTCGCAGGGGCTGAGCCGTAAGCTCGCTCAGCCTGTACGTGGGGTTACCTCCCTCATAGTAGCCGCTCTTGAGGAAGGGAGGAAAGCCTCCTCACTTGGAAGTCCATTTTCTCCATCACATTATTCCCTCAGTGCTGTGGAACTTGCCAAATTTAACCCTGCTAGTTAAATTTGTCTGAGGCCTCGCTGGTACTGTTGCCAGCTCTCTGAAAAATTAGCACAGGCAGCTCTGAGTTAAGGGGTGCTGGGGTGGGTAGAGAGAAATATAAGGCATTATAATGTTATACTTTGACTAAACCTCCAAATAAGGGTTTGCTGCTGGTTTTTCTTTTTTTGCTTTCTTTAATGTTGCATTACATATTATTATACCCACGTATAGTATACCATATAGTACCCATACCCATAGTAGGATACCCACGACTTTCACACACGCCCTGGTACATTTTATCCCGTCGACTTCATAGCAATATGTAAATTCTATGGCTCTGCTGAAGGATTTCATATGACCCTGAGCATCTTCTGTGTCTGCTTGTTTCAGTAATGTGTTTTGGGGTTGGATGGGTTTTTTTAATTTGGGGTTTGCAGAGATGGGAATAGTGCAGTTTACAGAGACGCAATGAGGGGAAAACAGCCTCACGTACAGGGCTGCATACTACTGAAAGAAATAGCCATTTTTCAGAGAAAATAAATTTGTATTTCTGTGACAAAACAGAATGTTGGCTTGTCAGCAACTGGCATTACTTCTACAAGAACTTTGTGTAAGGCTGTAAACTAAAGATTTTGTCCAGGCCAAACTGGTCATCTGTCTCACAGTATGTGGGTTTATACAGGAGAGCGGCTGTCACTGCAAGGTGAAAAGGGCTTTCATAAAGCAATTTAAATGAGTTAAGTCTTCAGAACCGTTGCTTGCCACGCCACGGCTCTCACACCTAGTGAGCAGAGCTGAGCTAGGAGAAGGTCCTGAAGGCACTTTCTCAAAACCGTGAGTTCTTTGCGGAGGCGCAAGGTGTGCCGTGTCATCTTTTCCTTTGAATTCTAGATATATAGAAGTGTACGTAAGTAGAAAGCATCACATGCAGAGGCACGTGCCTTACGACAAGCAGATGGTGACCTACCACAGAGCGAGAAGAGAATATGAATCTGTTTCTGAAGAAAGGGGATTGAGCAACACAGGACACTCGGATGCTGAAAGAGAAAACAGTGAGTCCCTCCCTGTCATGCGTGTTCTTTGAGGCCTCTTCATTTTGCCCCGATTGTCTGCTGGGAGCATGACCCTGTGTGTCTACAGCTTTCACATGAGGGAGGTGATAATTGCAAGCATTAATGATGTTTTTTCCCCCCTTCCACAGGGGCGGAGGAAAAGGAAGGAACGGAAAGCTCCAGGCACGTTGTACAATCTGGGAACACCGCATCACCGCCGCATTTTGTCCACATGAGGGGCTTTCCTACCCAAGCTAGCGCCCAAGACATAATAAATGTGAGTAACAGTAGAAGCATGAATGCAATTTGCTTGTCATTACCAATGCAAACCCTCGATTAATTGTTACAGATGAAGTGACTTCCAACTTTTTCATCTCTGTCTGTGTTAGTCCTCAGTGCTGCATGGCTGCAGGCTGAATGCTGAAGTTTGGAAGCTTGAGCTTGCTGAGGGTTACAGGCTCCCCAGGGTAGCCGTGGCCTGATGGCCACCACAGGGACGTGCTCGCCTCCATAAATAAGAGTGGATTAAAGCTTGCTGGGCTGTCTTAATATCCGTCACTTGGACTTGAGTAGCCATTGATAACCTTCGCTGGATTTCAGAGTAGCTGATTGTACAAAAATGAACTTCAGAATCTTTTTAATGTCAATTTTACTTCATTTTAATAGTATACAGCGCCACTGAGGGAATGGACCCGCGCTTAATGCCTTTGATGTGTACAGAACACGTGTGCTGTGTGAGGATTTTTGTTCCTGTCAAGAACGACTCTGCCAGGAGCTTACAGAGGGCGGGAGGCTGCGCAGCGGGGGAGAGGTGACTTGGGTGTGCCTCAGCTTCACCCAGGTGGCGAAGCGGGGCCTTCTGCTACTCAAGGGCTCAGACTCCCCCTTCGATGCCCAGGCTTTATGAGGAAAAACATCAAGTTTCTCGGTCACAGGGTACATTACTGTTCTGTTGTTTCTTTCTCACCAAACTCTCCTTTGTTTTCCTCCTCCTCAGTTTTTTGCTCCGCTGAAGCCTACGAGGATCCTGGTAGAATACAACTCCCATGGAGATGCCACAGGAGAAGCGGAGGTGCATTTCGAGAGCCAAGAGGACGCAGTCGCTGCAATGGCTAAGGAGGGGTCACAGCTGCGTAAGTAAAGAGGAGGGGCTCTTCCAAGACTCAGATGCTCTGGTAGTCTGGCACAGCTTGTCAAGCTACTGTTAACACCCTGTGCAAAAGGATCCCCTTAAATGTAAATTTCCAAATTATCCTATAATGTGACATTGGTTTTGTGGGGGGAAAAAAAAAAGAGAAAGTAACACATACAAGTCACTCCTCAAACTGCCTCTCTCAGTTTGTTCCCCAGAGTGCAGCGCCGTTGAATTGTTCCTGAATGAACACCCAAAAGCAAAAGAAAACTGCTAGTGACAGTGGCACGGTCTCAGCTTTGGTAAGTGCAGCCATCTTCTCTGTTGTTCCTGTTCCATTTTTAGCAACGTATGCCTCAGGCAGGCTTACTATTTCTGCTACTTTGGATTCAGCTAGCTTAAAGGCTAAAATGTAGAGTGGCTGAAGGAGATCACCACAGCTAGTCTGAGGTCAGGCATCGAGCCTGGACCCTCTGGCCTGCGAATCCAGATCCCACGGGATAAAAGTCCTGTGGGGAAGGGGCAGCAGCTCCTGCCTGCGGTCACAGCCAGAGCAAGCAGAGGTTGCTGCGCTGCCCCGACGCTGCCCAGCTACGCAGCGACTTGCCCTTGCACAGCTGAGGCCTGCTGGGGTGTGCAAGAGAGCTTTTTTTTGTTTTCCTCCTCCCCTTAAAACCCTGCTAGCGTGATTGACTAAAGGTTCTGGTGGGGCTGTATTCCCTGGCATGGAAGAGGAAACGTGGCTAAATATTTTCCACGGAGGTGGATTAACAGTGATTGCTTTGTTGGCTGGGGGCGGCGGGAATGTTACTCATAATGACAGACAATGGAGTTGGACAACGTAACATTCCTTAGGTTATTTTTTTTATTTTTTAATCCATCCCCTCTTTCACAAGTAGGTTAGGAGCCCAGCCAAGTGTGGTAGTCAGCTCGCTTTCAATGCAAGCAGGTTGTAATGTTTGTCATGGTGTTAACCTTGAGGAGGCATCCTGTAGCAGGACAGTTTTTGCTTTTTTTGTTGCACAGAAACTGTGTATCTCTCCTTGCCCTTCACAAGAGAAAAACTGCAGGCTGTGGTGGGGGCGAGGATGAGGGAGGCAGCCACAGCGTGGTGGGGCAGTTCTTGCTGCTGAGACACCCTCGGGTCAGGCTCCTTACTGAGAACACACGACAGCTCTCCCTGGGTTTCCTGGGTCTACAACCCTGCGGCAGAACGTTTTTACCAGGAAAGAGGTTTTCTGCGTCCTTTATGGAACGCTTCCACAAATTCCCTTCTGAAAGTGGCTGTGGGGGTGAGGGTCGCCGCTCCCCAAGGTCCTGGCCCCGCCCAGCGCCCCACAGCCCTGGATTTCTAATCCCGGCCAGGGATGAGCTCTGGGGACGGATTGGAGATGCGCACCTCGCCCTGACCTCCCTCCCACACAGCCTCCCTGCCGCCTTGGCACAGCCAGAACAGTGCCTGGCCCCTGCCCCATGAAAACGTCTCACCCCTTGCAACCGTTTTGTGTCATCTTACCTTTTCTGGCGAGATCTTTCAGTATTGCTGAATTCTACTGTTCTGTTATCGGAGACAATACTTGGGAATAAAACACAGCGGTGCATTTGGAAAAAGGAAAGCGATAAGCTGCAGCGAGGTAGTGATTTTCATTTTTCCTCTTCCTTTCTTTTCAGGCCAAAGCGAACACATTCCGTGGGTACGGGCGTGAAGATCGAGTACAAGTGTCGCTGCTCCATAACAAGGATAAACTGTATAAAATTTAGTTTAGCTTTGTGTAAAAGCATGTAATAAATTGTGTTGACTTAGTGTGGAAAGATTGTCTGTTGCAAAAGCAGAAGCAGCGGTAGGGGAGGAGCGGCACACGCCGCAGGACGGAGCAGTCCTTGTCTCCAGCTGCGTAATGGTGTACAAAGCATTAATAAAATGCAGTGTACAAAACCAGAGCAGCTTAAGCTGCTCGCCCACGGAAGCCAGCAGGCGCCGTGTGTACCATTACCCATTTTGAAATACTTTCAGATGCGTAGCCAAAGCAGAACGGGATGGAAAGGCCACTCAGGACACGGGATACAGATGATCAAGTTTTTATTATCGTGTGGAACAAAATTAACATCCGAAAAACCACCCTCCGCTCCCCGCAATCCGGACGTCCAGGTGTCAGCCCCCACTCCAGCTTTACAAGCAGGACCTGAGCAAACGCGCCTTCAACGCTGGCAGCCTCCTGAAGCGCAAGAGGCCGAGACGTTGGCCGGAGCCCGACGCGCCAGGGAAGAGGCGAGCGCCGACAGGGACGGCCGGCAGCGCGCAGTCTCCCTCTGACCTTTCTAAATGCCCGTTTCCATTACAGCCGCCAGAGCTGTATTCTGAAGGGTTTCCAGCCGCCTCCCTGCCCGTTCATCGAGATCCCGTGTCGCTTCAGAGGACCGGCTCACCAGCTGTCCTGCTTTTCACACAGACAACACTCGCAGCCTTCACTTGGAGCAAGCAGAGCGGCAGCCGCTCCTGCCGGGACAGCCGAAAGCTGGGTACAGGTCCCAGAGAAGCTGTCACTTCGGAGCTGCAAAACGCCGGACGTACCAGCATTAAAATCATTTACAGGAAGGGCCCGCTTCCCAGTGGAATCCTCGAACATGGAAATGGCTCGGGTCTCGCTTTCTCCTCGGGGGATGAGCGACGCTGGGTTTGGATGCAGGAATTCGAAATCTGACTGTGTACAGGGCGTACACAAAACTATTGACGCTAAATTCAGCGTCCTCTCCATTCGCCTCTGGGGTCTCGCCCCGGCAAAGCAGCGTGCCCACACTTGAATTCTAGGCTTTTCGTATTTCAGCACTGTTTACTAATCTACTTTAAGGGGCAGCAGCAAGGAAATGTATCTGGTAACTACCACGAGGGGGGAAAAAAGAGCAGAAAAAGAAAAACTATTTCCAGTTGCCTCCCGGTAAAGTGCTCTGGCTCCGAAGGGCACCGAGGGGCTGGAGAACTCGGGTGGCTGAGCGCGCCGAGGCCTGGAGGGAACCAGAGGAGGGCAATTCCTGGTACAGCCTAGCACCGCCCGTGTCAATAACCTCGGCTCTGACACGCTTTCCGACGCGCTTCCAGCCAGCCTAACGAACAGAAAATCCCCTCGGAGGAATTAAACCACCAACCCCTGATCAAATCTGTAGAAAACCAAATGCATTTGTCACATATAAATACATCGGTTTGCTATGGACTACGAACATTCTGCGGTCTTAAAGACTGAAGCAGGCTTCCAGTATGAAGGAGACAAACACAACTAAGACATGCTACGTGCTTCACGAGGAAGCCGCCACCGCTTTTTGGAGCAACACAAAATTCCTTGAGGTAACAGCAACAAAGAACGATGTCGCATGAACTGTGAAACCGCTTGAAGCTGTGTTTCAAATTAGTATTTCTAGTAAGCGAAAAGCATTCCTGTTTCCTCTCACCTTCGTTTTGATCTAACAAAAAAAAAAAGTGAAATTCCAGGTTTATTACAATGATTTTTTTCATGTGCACAAGGGGGAGAGGGATCAAAGTGGCCCTGAGCCTTCTGTGTCGTGATGAGGATTTGGTATCTAAATACCGGGGAATGCAGTTGCCACCCCACGGCAGGAAGCACAGTTACACCCTTTGACCCCCAGTCTGCAGTCACAAAGTCACAGTGCGGGGCTCCGAGGAAGGGCAGAGATGCCTTACGGCCCTTCCGTGCCAGATCAGTGCGCGCCTCGAAACCGCCTACGCCCCCCAAAATGCAGGCGAGCTTTCACAGCTTGGATTGTTTGATACCGATGTGCACAGCAAGCCCCCGGCCAGAGGGCTGAGCCAAAGAGGGGAAGCTAGAAAGTGTTCACTGGTGCCCTACCCGGCCTTCCTACACCCGGCACCCATGTGGCACGGCTGAGCCAGGCTGTCAAAGGCAACCGGGAAGGGGAAACATATTTCAAGTGCAGCCAGACGTGAGGATTAAAAATGCTCCCGTTCCGCCTTCCTCAAGCCTTTGCCTGGCAGCAGCACGCTTTCACGCCACACGCTTGAGGACGAGACCGTTCCGACTTGCACACGCAGACACACGCAACACACAGCTCTTTTTTGGGCGAGGGCTCCGTTCTCACCGCGGCCCGAGGCTGCTTGGGCGCACCTCGGGGTAACTTCAGCGGCATTCCCGAGGCAGTGCCCCCCAGCGCCAGCTCAGGTCCGAGAGCAGGCAGGTTTTGGTACAGGGAAGGCTCAGGCTGTTGTTTCAGTCACAACACCACGAAGCTGCTTCCCCTCTGGCCTCCAAAGAACACGGACAAGCGTCTTCTCTTCACGTTCCCCCTGAACAACTCCAGAAAGCATCATCGGCTACAAACATGGGTTTTTGGTCACCTCTCTCTGCAACCCGTCCCCTACAGGGGACTGCTCGAGTACTGCTGGATGAGCTGCTTGTGGCAGGGATTGCAGACGCGCTCGGGGTTGATGCTGGACGGCAGGGGCAGCTCGTGCGCTGAGCAGGCCTCACAGAAGATGCCGCCACAGTTCTTGCAGACGTTCTGGAAGAGGACAGAAAAATTAAGGAGACGCTCAGGACACAAGCGACGCAAGGAAACGTATGTTTTCTCTCGTTATCATTCCGTCAGCCCAAATCCTCCACTAGGCTGGAGACAGACGCTCCAAAACCCCGCTCCCGCCCCCTCTGAAGACCAGGAGTTTGCTCCTGTGCTCGGGACCAGATTATAGCAAAGCTCCTTAGGTCAAGTGAGAGTAGGTGAAGGCTTGTAGTAAAGCAGGTGAGAGTTACCAGTAGTGAACCATTCCAGTTTTAATTGCTCGGCCTACTAGAGCATTTTGTCCCAAGAGGCGCGCGTGTCTATTTTATAGCCGTATAAATACACTGGAACAATGAATCTTGCCTAAATATTTAAACATGCACATGCATTTGGAAAGGTATCAAAGATACAAAGCCGGGGCATTTGCTTTGCTTTGAACTGATTTCTCAAGATAAACACAGGGGAATGGGCAAGACCAGAAATCCTGCACAGAGCTCCCACCTGTGAAACAGGAGCGGTTCACGGGGCGACCGGGGGAGCAATCGGGCCCCCGCTCGCTGCCTGTACCAAGCATCGCGGTTCCGCGGCGCTGGGGAGGAGAGGGCTGGCTTCCCACCGCGGCGAGGAACGCCGTCCTCGCAGGCGCTGCGGAACGCCGTCCTCGCAGGCGCCGCGGCGCAGGCTGGCTCGGGAGCGGCTCTTTACTCGGGCAAAATCGCTGATTGCCAGGCCCGTCCCTGTGCCGGGCAGAACCGCACAGGCAGCTGCAGCAGCCCATCACCGGTCGCTCGGCCAGACGCGGCCTCTCAGCCTGAAAGCCTCCCGGTCAGGTAACCTCGCTGCGCGAGTCCCCCCCAAAATCTCCTAAGACCTATTTGGAACTATTTGGTTCATCTTTATCCCGGCGCGGAGGTCGGAGCCCTGCACGCCTCGCACCGGGGAGCCGGCCGCCCCGGCAGGACTCCTCCCTGCTCCCGTCTGCCCGCGGCTCCGCAACAGCCTTTTGGTTTGGGTCTTGGCAGATCGACCAGGGGACAACACAGCCCACCGCCGCCTTCCAGCTCCCCCCGAAGTGCTTGCACCAGCGTGGCCAGGACGCCTGCTGCACCGGCAGCAGTTTTATCCGCGCCTGGACTTGTTTCCTTGCAAACTGCTCCTGGCCTTCAGCATCAGTGGAAGGAAGTATCTGGGTGAAGGCAGCACTCCCACCCAACACCCTTTTCGGTAACTCTCTTGTAATCCCTCCAGATTCAGATGGTAAAGCAGTGAGGAAAGGAAGAGGGGCTTAGCCAGGAAAAAGAAGAACAATAAGAGAAAAAGGCAAGGTGGCTTAAGTGGGGAAATAACCACCAAGCGTGAACACCTCCTAGTCTCCCTTCTGATTGATCCCAGGAAAAAAACCACTTAGCTAAAAAGGGAAGAAGCTGCTAAGGGGAAGGAAAAACAAACGACTGAACGCAGAGCAGAGCGGGGAACCCTCAAGCAGCCTCCCTTCAACAGGTTTACTTTAAGGGTGGAGTTCAGCCAAGGGCTCGCCTCTTGGTCCCAGGTCACCAGTAGGAAACTGCGCCATTCGAAAATGAGAAGCAGAGGAAACGCACGTTCACCAGATGACGGAGAGGGCAACCCGAGTCCTCGGAGTTACCTTTGTTTTGCTTCGGCTGCTTTCCTCCTGGCAGAGCTGGCAGATCTCGGCGGTTCCAGGTCCTGGCAGCTGTTCCTAAACCCCGAGTAAAAACCAAGACGTTCCGCTTTACACGCTTCTTTACGCGACACCTGCCTTAGAGCTCTGCGGCCGATCCGCACCTTACAGCGGGGAGGAAGATTTGTCGTGCTTGTGGTGTGAACCCCTCCCGATTCCCAGCACGCCGCGCAGCCGCCCAGGACCGCCGTGCATTTGCAGGAGGATCGACGGTTGCCCTGGCTACAGCACCAGGCAGGCGGGGACGCACAGCACGCCCGCGTGAACCAAGGATTTTCAGGCTGAGATCAAGGCTGCTGGCCCAGCAACAAGGCGGGAACGAAACGTCTTTTTCACTGTGAAAAAGAGCTGCCAGATGCAGAAATTCCCCGTAGACAGGACACAACGCGAGCGTTGCAGCATCCCAGTGACAGTTCGGGGTCTAGCCGTGCTTTGCCAGGCACCCGGGGGAGAAAGAATGGGTTCTGGGCAATTTGACGTACATGGGAAAAAGAAACCAAGGCAAACGGCCCAAACACCCCTTCCCTCCAGCCTGCAGAGCAACGGCAAAGCCCTAGCCCAGACCAAGCAGGTTAAACGCTGCCGTTGTCGCAAACACTAAATGATATTATGCTTCCGTCGTTCTTTTTAGACGCACCAACCCAGGAAAGGCGTGGGGCAAAGGGACAATAAAAGGGGTTAAGATTAGGTTAAAAACCAACACGGTTGTGCCGAGGAGGCCAAATGAACTCCCGTAGGTGCAGCGCTGCCAACTAAAAGCCTTGCTAAGGAGATAAGCAGCACTTTTCCACCGGGGCACGGTTGCTGCTACGGACTCCACAGACAAATCCTCCCCAAGGCAAAGCCTGACAGACAAACTTCAGGGTACTGGGGCAGGGAAGATGCTGCAGCGACCCAGGAGCTCCCTCCGTACCCTTGCCCTTCACTAGCTCAACGCAAAAAAAGAACCACCAACCTGCTCCTCCTGCGTGCCGCTCGGTGACCTACAAGAGAAGAACATCGTCACTTGGAGCTGGCGCTTCAGTCGCCGCTGCATTTAAGGAAAGCATCTGGACTAACAGAGAATTCCCTCATCCTGTTTTTACAGTACAGACTGGGGGGTTTGTTTCTTCAAAACCACGAGCCTGCTCGCCTGAGAGGCGAGGCGTTCGTAAGCTTCGTCAAACAGCCAAGCAGAGGCAGTACGCGACCGGCGCTGTTCAGACGGGCAGCGCTCCCAGATAAATGGGAAAGGCGGGAGAAAAACTTGCAAAACACCTTCAGAACAGCAGAGGCAAGGGAGCACGAACACAGAAAAGACTGTTTAGATGGTACAAACACAGTTTAAAACTAGCTTTAAACATATTACTGCAAGCCCTTTGCTCCCCTGCAGCGATAACGCGTTTTGAGGCCTTCCAGATAAATCGGCAGCCTGACGCTCACGCTGCTTAAACACTCAAGGTGAAAGGGGGATAAACAGCGTCTAAGGCCTGGAAGGTTTTTAATGTCTGGTAAAGCAGATTTGAATTGAGCTTATGCTATTTTTAAGACAATGCTTTTCTGATTAACTTTATATTGGCATTCGGCGCACCGTGCCAGAGCAGTGCGTTTTTTCACTGACATTCAGAGTGCTTCAGATAGGCTGTTACCATCTCCGAGCCAAGTCCCCATCCCGGAGCTGTTCCCCGTGCCTTTTAAAACATCTTTTCACATTTAAAACCAAACCCGAAACTCAGCTTTCAAATACTAACCAAATCCTACGACAAGGATCCTCCTCTGTAATACTGAGGTCAGAAACACGCTACCTGAACTACATTTTATACAGCCTTCTCCTTCAAATATTATTTCAAGTTCTCTCTCTCCAACAGCTTCTATTCGTGTCCAGAAGCCACTGGTTATGAGCTGCAAATGCCACCGATCCACCAACCCCTCTCCCTTCCCTCACCAACAGAGATCCCTTCTTTGGACTCCAGTACCAAAGGTCCAGGTCTCTGCAGCATTTGGCTTAGGAAGGTTCATTAAGTACGAAAAATTAGTCAACAGCAGATTTATACAGAAACAAATTCAAAGGTAAATGGGAGAGAGAGAGAGCTTCCAGATCCAGAAACACTGATAGCAAGCAGCAGAACCTCCTCCTTCCCTTGGAGAGCTATGAAAAAGCAGCAAAGAGACCTCAACAAAGGGCATAAGGTTGAAAAATCTTCCTTAGCGAGGGAAGTTACGCTATTCCCAGCTTCCCATCAGCAAAGAGACTAGAGAAGGGGAAGCAGGACTTAGAAAAGGCGAAGGCAAAAATGAGATTTCTCTTCTTCCATACTTGTGCGGCAGGACACTGTTCTCCTCTCTTAGCGCCTGCTTCAGTTTAGCGTTTTC
Organism: Theristicus caerulescens; assembly: GCA_020745775.1. Classification (NCBI taxonomy): domain Eukaryota; kingdom Metazoa; phylum Chordata; class Aves; order Pelecaniformes; family Threskiornithidae; genus Theristicus; species Theristicus caerulescens. Next base: position 82,636,916 of record CM036563.1, on the reverse strand, counting down.
TTCCTGGATTTTGAGCTTCCCGTCCTGCCAAAAAGAAACATTTACCCATCAGTTGAACGAGGTGAAGACTCCAGTTTCACCCCTGCCGCACGGCAAAGGCAGACTTCAGGTCGCTGTTTTGGGAACGCTGATCCGCCCCTCCTCGGCACAGCGGCCCATCCGGACACGTGAAAGCACACAAGCACCAATCCACCCCAGGAGCAGCTCCGCGTGCTTTCCTTCTGCTGGCCGCAGAAAGCTGACTTGGTATTTTAGAGATGGACTCTTAAACGTGTCCAGTGACCTCCTTTTACTCGAAGGTACAAGGAACTTCACATTTTTTGTTTTAACAGCAGAGGTTGAAAAGGTAGATGGGCTGAACAGGCTTTTAAAGACTGATCAACAAATCCTCTCAGCCAGGAAAGGAAACAAAGCCTCCCCAGCTAAGACCCGGGTCACGGCCCGAGCCGTATCTATGTACCACCACACAAACACGACCGTCAAAACCAGCCGCCTGCACGGCGATGCTGGCCGAACCACCCACGCGCGCACTGCTCTCAGGTTGCGACCGCAATCTCAGTGGAGCTCTTCAGTTCCTGCAAACGCAAACTTCCACCGGACCGAGCACCACCTACAAGGTTGGTGGCAAAAGAGAAGCCCACTATGAAATGGCTTTTTTGCACGTTGGCCCCTTCGTTCTCGGCGGGAACCCCCGTCTCGTGCTGCAGCGCTCGCTGCTGAGCGAAGGAGGATAACCCCAAGCAGCGACCCGCGCTCCAACCCAAGCTCAAGCCAAGCCAGGCAGCTCTTCCAGAGAGCCAGCCAGCTTTCCCTTCAAGCTCAGACTGCCCAGTTTGGGGGCTTCTCCTTTGCATTTTTACTGGTCAACTGCACTGCGCTTAGTTCCCGATTCCTTCTACTGAATTACAGCTGTTCTGCTACACCAAAGGCGACTTTTTGATAAATTACTCATGATGCGTAAATAACTTCATTGAAATTATGTGTAATATTGGTTAAAAAGACACAACGGCATCGTTGAAGCAGCCCAGGGGAGCCCAGCGAAGGCAACTCTCAAGCGCAGCAGCACACGTGGGAACTGCGGAAGCAACCTCCGTTACTTCACAGGGCTCACAGTTACAAGTTTTCTTCTCCAAAACAACTGGTTTACTGCCAATTCCCAGCAAAAGAGCCCGTCTCGCTTCACAGCAAAAGCTGCGGAGCAGACTTGTACTTTCCAAGGCAAATTTACTTCTGAAAAGGGAGTTTCACTTGGGGACTCCGAGTTTGACTCTCGAGATGAACACTGCGTTTTGCTTTAAAAAACAATGAATTCACTCATGCGCAGCACTAAAAGAGCACTGAAAGTGAGCTGTGATGCCCTCAAGAGCTCATTGTGTCTTCCAAGTTTTACTCTTTACCTCTTGCAGGAGAATTCCCCTCATTACGATGCAAAAAATAAAAACGAGCAAGTTTGCTTTTCCTAAGATGTAACGTGTACAGCATCTCTCCTGCTGTATTACACTTGGTTTTATTAAACCAGCGAAGGAAAACCACAATCACTGTCAAGATTTTGTCAGGTCCCCAGCCTGGAAGAGAAAACCAGCGTTCTGCAATGAGGTGTAATGCTTGCAATATTTTTGTGAGGCTCTACTCAATAAACTGCCTATTTAGTGTGTGCAAAAAACGTTCCCAAGCTCCTTTTGTTGCGGCACATTAACAACATATATTTATCGCCTAATAACGCTCAGGAAAAGCGAACGAGCAAAATACTATGTGTATGTACTTCAAACACAAGCCAAGAAGAAGAAAAGTCGTATTACCTGTCTTAGCCAATTCTTCGTGCCTTGCTTGTTTTCTTGGCCGCGCTGGTGACTGTGTGACCATCTCTCTCTTTCCCGCTTCAGTTCTAGTTCAAGGTGGTTCCTAGAACATCGAGGTGGAATCGTCAATAAAGGCTATGGTTTTGTAACACTCGACGCGGAGAGCTAACCGACTATTTAACCCTCTCTTTACCCTAAAGCGACTGAACTCAGCTCTAGAGCTGAACACCGCCTCTCTGAATAAAAAGCTGCCTCGCAGTTGACAGCCGAGGTGGCCGCCGCAGCCCGAAGGGAAGCGCAACTCGGCGTCCAGCTGTGGATGGCGGAGCCTTTACTCTGGGCCCCCAGAAAGCCCAACGCCTCCGCGACCGCAGCCCGCCCGCACCAGTGCCGAAGCCCTTGGGCCGTCGGGGACCGAAGCACCAGAAACCCCCTTTTCTGAAGTCGTTACAGGTAAAATAGGGTAGCTGCCACAGGGAGCGACCCCCGCACCAAAGGCAAAGCCTAGAAACTGAGCAACTGCTGGTAAAAGTAGTGGCAAGACTTGTACTATAAAACATTCAGAATCCTTGTTGCTATTAAAACCAACATTGTCCATTATTGCCCTCGTTAGCCTCCGTACCCCTCCAACAGGTTGTTAAATAACTTGTTAGGACTGCAGCCTCGTTATTTACCCAGCCTCACCGAAGCGAGTAAAGCTGGGGGACACTTAGACCCAGAAATGAATCCTCGCCCACACTGACACTGAAAACCAAACCAACTGAGGGAACTTCTGTTTGTAAGGTCATTCAAAACCACCACCACGAAAAGCCCCATTTCCTCTTAAAGGAATACAATTCAAGCAGGACTACCCACCGCAGCACCCTCCAAGAGCCCACTGCTTCAGCGAGTCGGTTAAATAAAGCAGTGCAGCCTCCCGGTAAAGGAGGCTCCGTCATTTTCATACCGTCACCTTGATTTAGCTTGAGCGAGGAAGGAATCAGAACATGTCCAACTGATGCAAAACCAGACCAATTTGCAAATGTCCTCCCCAGGTGGCTACGCCAAGTTCAACTGACTCAGTGTAAGGTTACGTGGGGAAGATGCGTTCCTCATTTATACTCAAGAACGCCGCCAAGCTCACCCATGGACACCCAGGACCTCGTAGGGAATTTCCAGTAAAAGCCATTTGCTGGCTTTGTGGGTACCCTCAGTAACTTTTTGAAAAAGGAACCAAAAAGCTGTGTCAGGAGGGGACAAAAAAAAAAAAAAAAAAATACATCCAGCACTGCTTCCACCCAATTCATTCCAGTGACCTTGCAACAAACAGAAGATGCGTCATGGCCGCAGGAGGAGAGATGCTCTTCTATTTTAAGATAAGAGGATTTCTCTGTTTTCCTGATACTGGTAAACTGATGACGCTGCAGGGGAAAATAGGATAGCTCTCGCCAAGTTCTCTACATTTGACTTCCAACTTTTTGGTTGCCTCCCAACACAACTGAAACCAGTTTCAACTGGGGGGAAAAAAAAAAAACCAAAACAAAATCACAGCGCTGTTTGTCAGACCGAGCACCTGGATTGCTTCCCTTGCTCCAAGCTCTTCGCTGTTAGCTCTAGGCAAAGACTTAGCTGCTACATCCCTGCTGATGAGCAGCACACTGTCTGCTTTTAGCATTAGCTCCAGATTCCCAATGATGCTATTACGGTGGGAGGTCTGATGCAACCAAGACTTTGGAGAGGTCTACGTTGCCGTCAGACCGCGCTCATCCAGCTCCCTCTCATTCCCTCGAGCCCGCTGACCTGCAGGGCGACCTCAGTGCAGGCTGAGGATCGGCCCAGCGTCCCAAAGAGGTTTTGCAGCTCGGGGCGATCTCTGTCCTGCATTTCTAGCGCCGTAGGTTTTCAAAAGAGATGGTTACAAATCGAACCGCAGGGCAGAAAGCCCCCGCGGACATTCCTCTCTTCAGATAAATATCCTGACATTTCATTTCCCCATCTGCAACCTGCTTCTGATATCCCACCGCCGCACAAGCTTTGTACTTTTGCTGGTGGTTTCTGCTGACCGCATAGTTCTTTTGCATTTTCTTCCAATGCGATTTTTCAGGTTGTAACTTTAAAGACAGGCACAACTTCAAAGATCTGCCATCTCGCAAAGCGCTTCGCCTCCCCAGGGTTAATCCCTGCCTGGCATCTAAAAAGCCACTCGTCCCTCTCCGCCTCCAACCCCTACCTCCTTTTGCGATCGCCCTGCCTGCTTTCTACGAGACACAGTACCAACAGCCCAGAAAATAGGTTAGAAAAGGATCTCTTCACCGCTGCCTGGAGAGCTCTTCCACTTCTAGCTGGAGGCTGTTGATTTTGTCCCCAAACTCCTGCTTGAAGAGCCGGTTGTCCTGCTGGGCCAGCTGCCGGTCCTTCTCTGCCTGCCGCAATCTGGATTTGAGCCACATGAACTTGTGATAAAAAACAAAAGCCATGGTGGGGAGGAAGACCGAGTTTAACCAACAAATAAAAAACCCAGTGAAAAGGTAAAGCCAAAAAAAGGAATGGTTAAAACAATGGAAAGGAGGAAAAGAGTTTAAAGAAAAGCAAAATGTAGGTGAACCAGGCAGAAGCTCTGATTTTCAATAGTTTTTATTCTATTACTACAGTTTACAGCCACTAGATGAAAAACATAAAACATCACTTTTATCCAGATCCAAAGCAAACCTCAAGTACACAGAATTTTAAGTCAAATTTGATTTTAATGTACGTTACATGTCAGCTTTACACGTGTAACTGGAACTTGCGACATAGGTTAGCTACTATATTGAGAATTAGTGCATTTTCCTGGTCTCTTCCGTGGATCGACACGTTGGCTCAAGCGCCCAGGCCTTAGCACACCAAAGCGTTTCCGCTTTGGGCCTGACGTCAGAAACAGCCAGATCCTTAATTCTGTCTTATTTTAGCGTTACTGTGACGGCAAACAAAACCAGCCCAATCCCCTATTTCTACAGAAGAAAGCTGGGGAGGGGCAGGGCAGTTAACGCTCCTAACCAGCTCTTTGGATACCTTGATGGATACCTTCCACCTTTTTATTATTATTTTTCTCCAGGTAGTTAAAATGATTTTCTACTGAAAAGGTTACTGAAGGTTAAGTTTATGCTCTCAAGCATGCGACTTGGGCATCGCGTAGGGATTTCCAACGGGCCTCCAAGTCCGCTCGCGCGCGGGAGCCCGTTGACCAAGCTAAGCGGTGGTACGCGCCCGCGTACAGGAGGACCGGGCTGAGCCTCACAGGTGTTCAAACGTACCCAGGGAGAATCACTCCGCCGCCTTTCCCCAGCTGCGTTTCAGTCACATCGGCCACCCGCTGCCCCAAGGAGCACTAGCCCACAGGGCAAAGGGAGAACTGGCACCGAAGAATTTTTACAGGCATCTCACCAGAGCAAAAAACCCTTATTTGACACAGAAAACCCCCAAATGCGATCTTCTTGAAAGGAAAAAAAAAAAAATCTCTAGGAGCACTTATAACCTAAAGCCGGTGACAGGCCAGCACGGTGAGCTTCTGCGGCCACAGGGAAGAGGATATTGGTTTAGAATGGTCCAAACCGCAGTTACTTAAAGTTTTGCACTGGGGTGTTAAGCGGGCAATTATTTATCCTATTCAGAGCTTTGGCTGTTCTTTCATTAGCAAATTCCATTTGAATTGAGCAACAGAAAGTCAGAAGCAGATGAAAGAAGTGTAACAGTAAAAGGCAACTCTTCCTTTTAAACCACTAAACTACTCAGACAAGGAATGGTCAAGTACCAAATTACCACTTCCACTCCCCACCACTGCACATTTTGTTCCTTTCTTCTCTTTTTTTTTTATTTTGTTTTTGATTCTTTTAACCGCTAAGAGTATAAAGATCAGATTATTTTTTGTAAAACGTGTAACTTCCCTCTCTAGGAAGAGGAGAGACCTACCCAAACACCTCTCCTCCGCTTCCTTCGGCGGGGAAGAACCGCAACGTATGTCTAGAGGGACTCATGGCAGAGGTAGAAGGCGATGCAAAGATAAGGAGGTTTCCACTGAACTTACCACTCTATCATGTTACTCTAAGACACCTAGCCACTAATTCTGGACACATGAAGTTTAAAGGAATAAGGATAAGTCCCCACCCTCCCACCAAGTCCCTAAGGCAAAGTCGTTGCAAGCAGTCTCCGTTAGGAGAGGGCCGGTCTTCACGGTGATGGGCCACCGAGTCGCGCCCGTTTGTCTGGGACTTGGGGCTGAACCCACAGAACAGAAGCGAACGGGTAACGGCTTGGGCTACGCACACAACTACTTTCAACAACTTCCAGGGATGCGTTTTTTTTTCGTCTACTTCACAAAAAGGGTAACACCGAAAACTAGTTGACTTTCCAGAGCTGGCCAATCTGCTGTCGGCTTGACCAACGCGCCTAGTATCCATACATGCTGAAGACTTGTGCCGCTGTATACGGTATGCATCACCGGGATGTACAGAGCCACATCTCTCCCACTCCTTACGCTTTTCTGGTGTGTTTATTGGCCAACTCATTGGTACTTTAACACAGTTTAAATGGCAAAGTTAGGGAATTTTATACCCGACTCTAAATCTCTGAAGAAAAACTCACTGCTTTTAAAAATTCAGCAAATTCCAAATCAACTTTAGGTGACAATTAACATTTTTAACAGTTGCTGTTAGCAATTCTCAAGTTCTCCCCTCATAAATGAGTTCTGATGTCGGAGCTGTGAGGTGACCAGACAGAAAAGTGTCTAATGGTGCTTCTGGATCAGTTTGTTTGCTGCGCTATTTAAGGTTTTTGCCTGTTTCACCAAATCCTTTTCACTGTGTAAGTAAGTCAGAATGAGGAGGGTGAGAAAATGGAAAAATAAGAACAGCGAGAGAAAAAGAGCAAGTCAATTAGCTGAGTGGATATCGTAAAACATTTCAAAATACACATTTTATACAAACAAAATGACCTTTTTTACAAAGAACCATTCACAATACAAACCCTAAGACGAGCGCGTTAATTTAGTGCAACGCCCTGCTCGTTAACTAAGTCCCAGACGTGGTGCCGAGAGCCGTGCTTTCCCCGGATTTCCGGGAGCTAGCCCGACAGGCAAGGCAATTTGCAGAGGCTGCAGTTCTGAACCTTTGGCCAAACCACTGCGAGGCCTGGCTTCGAGAACAAGCCAAAAGGGAAAAAGGAGCACCGCTCCTTCGCAAACCGATCTGACTTCGACGATGAGGCCCTCCTCATTTCACGAGGGTTCGTGGCATGAGGGCAACACGGTCCCAAGGATGGAACTCGTCCCAGTCCAAATGGACATTACACCTACAGGCTATCTCTATCAACTTCTAGCGACAGCCAGGCTGCCCTCTCAGCTTCCTCCTTTTGCTTTCGCGTGAGGATTTTTTTCAAGCTCATCTTCCTCAGAAAGCTGCTCATGAAGAGAATGGTTCAACTGGGGGGGGTTTCCAAAACGGTACCAGAGAGATCTGGAATAACCAGGCAGCTGCGAGCCTGGCCTCTGCCGCAGGCTCCCGCTGCAATGCTGCCATTAACAGCCAAGCGCTTCTCGACGTTCATATTTCTATTTTTTATCGGCGCCATCAGAGACAGCGACTGACTGGTAACGGCTGGGTAACACACAGAAGTGCAGCGGATGTGGATTAACAAAGCTGCTGTGTGAATTACTGCTTCAGTAGGATATTCTTTTCCAACAGAAGCCCTCCTGAGCATGCACAACGTGTCTCCTAACAGCATCTCACAAAATCAGAGCTCTCCTCACGTGGCTCTGTCTAGCAGCGGCTCAGCAGAGCGCTCAGACTCTCCCCTGCTCCGCTCAGGGTCAGTGGGATGCTGCCACGAAAACATACACCTGATTTTATAACTGTCAAAGTTTCATTTTTTACCTTTGTTCAAGCTGTTTGATGGTGGCAGCCATCTGATTTGTCTTTTCTTCCAAACGGCTGTTCAGTTCACTCTTCTGTTTCACTCCCATGTCTGAACTCTGGAAAAAGCAGCACCGTGGGTTTTGGTAAGTAGCAGTAAAACCAAAATAAGCCACGATAAATCATGTGGCATGTGAAATGCAAGGGGCGGAAGCCAAAGAGGCGGGAGGAGGTGCTCAGAAAGCAAAGGCCAGGTCAATGCTGCAAGGACCAACATCCTGCCATGCAGCTGCCGGCCACATCTGGACCCCACAGAAGGGCAATGCCATGAAGCTTCCCGCGCGATACCTATGAACGCGGTACCTGCTCATATCATTCGACTGTTTTGCACAGAACGATTGGCTCAAGGAGAGCAGAAGCAACTCTTTCCTGTTCTAAAGTTTATTTTCGGATTTTTATCTGAGCATTTTGCGCTGCTTTTTGTCTTAAGAGCCTGCTTTTGTCATCGCACAGTAACGTCTGTAATTACACCATATACCTTCAAATACGAGACTGTCCTGGAACAGAAGCTACCGTGGCTCAGTTTTTCTACCACAAAAGCAGAGAAGATGCTTTCCCCGGTCACACACACACATTTCTGGATCATCATGAGTCTTTCTTCAGAAGCAGCTGCCTTTTCCTTTAGCCTCCACCACATGCAATTGTTCAAGTCCTACAGCTTTCTTGCAGCAAGAGAGAAGTACGCTATACAGCCTGTATCCCTTCCACACCTAGCGCCTTTTAAATAGACAGGGGGAAAAAAGAACAAGAGCTATCCCTTTTATCTGGAATTCACTGCATTTGATGTAATTATTTCCCTACCTGCAGCTTGAACGACAGTTCGTGCTTTAGGGCCCTGAGATCATCCAGTTGCTGTCTGAGCGCCACCAGCGCGTCTTGCTTCTCGCAAACGTCCTTCTCCAGCATCTTCATGGCTAGCTCCATCTCCTGTCGCATCCCGATCTGCACCTCCAGCTCCTTCTCCACGTCCTGGAACATACGGGTTATTACGGAGCGCTAACGGCCAGCTTTCCTCACCACCCATGCAATAACCACCCTTAACCGGTGCTCCTGCCAATGCAGTCGCCACCTCGAAGCACGCCGCATTGCCACAGCGTCACAGTTACAGATCTGGCCCATCGAAGACAATTAAGGACGATAAATCCGCATTTTCAGTCCAATATTAAAGCAACGTAAACAGCATTACTAGCAAAGAGTCAGAAAGCACTATATAGGCCCATCTTTCTGATGGGGAGACTAGTGAAAAGCTGGCAGACTTTTTATTTCCTAAAAAAGTTCTGCTCAGCATTTTTCTCCCCACCAGCTGAACGCTCTATATTTAATAACAGTTCAGATAGCGGCAATATCCTTATCTGCAAGGGGGATGTGTCAGACCCGGGAATGCAAGTGCACTGCTCATTTGGAGAAACAGACCTCAAACCCATCGACAGAGCCACAGAATTAACATCGCTTCTGACAAGACTGTCGCGGATCGGGCCGAAGCAGGCAGGCAGGGATGAAAAAAAAAATCCCCTGGCCCAACATTTCCAAACGTGATTGTCTGGCATGGAGTTATTAGGTGAAAAAGCCACTTGTAGTGAGCTGCAAGCTCACGCAGTCCTTACCAGCCGCAGCTGGGTCTCCTCCTTCAACTGTTTTCGTGCCTCAGTCAGCGCATGTCCATCAGCAGTTCTGTCTTTAGTGACCTAAGTTAATGAAGACACCCAATTAGCTTGGCATTATATACTACTAACCCTCACATTTGCTGATTATTTGCTTTTCCCACCACCTGGAAAAGAAACTCTGCAACTATCAAACCTCAGCGCTCCATTCAGTTAACGCGGCACGCAGCCGCCGCGCGCAATGACTCCGTTTCCCCGTTTCCCCAAGGTGCTCGGTGCAATGGATAGGAATTAAATGGCCACGCTGTCCGTTTCAGAACTCTCACAACATACTAAGCATGGTTACAAAAGCTCAGAAAGAGATCTTACGGGTTTTAAAACTAAAACCAGATTCTGCCATCGTTACTAGCGATTTCAGTAAATCAACAACAATAAAAAATTATAGATCTTGCCCCTTGATTACCAAAAAGGGAAGCATTTCAGGCCAAAAAAGCAGAACTCCTACATCCAAATTTTTCTGCCACCCCCTCACAGTAAATCATCCTTCCTCCCGTCCCGTCCAACGCCTCCGCCCCGCGAGCCAGGAACAAGCTGCGCTGGCTCCCGGCTCTGCGCACGCTCACAGCTTCACCCGCTCGGCCAGGCAGGATTTACCGTGGCCAGGGTCCATCTGTCACCCTCCGCAGAGGACCCACCTGGAGTCACTTTTATCTACGGCAGGTTTGGGGTGAGATTCATAAGGAAATAAAGCCTCTTCCAAACACCTACTTCTCGGTCGAATCTGGGCTGGGACTGCCCAAAAGGTTCAGCAATGGTTCACACACACCAACCTTACGATTGGACTCCAAGATGTAAGAACTTTCTTCTTTAACCCGTTCCATCTCTTCTTGCAGTGTAATAATTCTGTTGTTTGCAACCGCAAGCTGTGAACAAAACAGAGTAACCATTTTTTCCCCCTCTCTAGACACATTTTCTGTACGCAGTTTTTTTTACAAAGAGAGTAAAAAAAAATATTTAGAGCAACAAAAGACAACTCGGCCTCTACCATGGAGAAAGACCATCTGAAAAAGCATCAATTAGTGCCAGTGTGATGGATTTCCAATATCAGGTAAAACAGAGACTTCCCAACCTATTTCGGTTCCTGTCCTTCAGTAAAGTCATTGACGACTTCAGGTCTCTACCTGCTAGACTCTGCGTAACATGTGGTTAGTGCAACTCAACAGAAATCCTCACTCCGTTCCCCTTCCCTTACCAAAGATAACAAAAAGAAAAAACGTGAGCAATGGCAGCTAAGTTTTGTTGACTTCTAGCAACTGAAATATATTACCAGAGAAGAAATAACTTGCGGGGGTTTGCTAAAGTTTCAGCAGTTTGGGTACGCTGCTAGGCAGAGCATCTGAGATGCAAGACGCTCGAGGATTTGGGCAGGAGAAGCTCCATGAGAACCTCATCAGAGGAAGAAGATTTGGCTGGAAATGGAGGGTCACGCCGCCCTTAGGAGACAGGACATCTGCCTCGGAGGGATTCCCAGTGAAGACATCACCGCGGACTAACGGATTACTTGGAGCGGGTGCTCAAAGGCCAAAATCGCTTCAGAAAACGCCTTCTGGCTTTGTAGATCATAACTTAGAATCATAGAATCGTTAAGGTTGGAAAAGACCCTTAAGATCATAAGAGTCCAACCGTTAACCTGTCACCGCCAAGGCCACCACTAACCCATGTCCTCAAGCACTGCATCTACCCGGCTTTTAAATCCCTCCAGGGATGGGGACTCAGCCCCTGCCCTGGGCAGCCTGGGCCAGGGCCTGACCACTCTTTCAGTGAAGAAGTTTTTCCTAATATCCAACCTAACCCTGCCCTGGCGCAGCTTGAGGCCGTTCCCTCTCGTCCTACTTACGCAAGCCTGGCACGCAAGACAAGCTCAGTGACATTCCAAGAGGTCAGCCATGTCATTAAGTGACAACCCCAAATACAAATTGCCCTGATAGAAGTGCGAGCCTTTGGTACAGCTCAAGCCAACCACACAAATCGATGTGACATGTGCCGCGGGTCATTAACTACACCCTGCAAATAGCCCTGGTTGGCCCAGCGTGTCCCGCTGTCACTTAAATTCTTGTTCTGAACAGCACGCAGGCTTCACTAAGATGCAAGCAAGTAAATTAATAAAAATCCAAAAATACTTGAGTCAACACTGCAATTAATCTCGCGGGTACCATGCCTAATGGGCGCAGCACTCGTACTCTGCAGGTATTAAATCAAAAGCCACTTATTACAGCAGCACTGAGAAAGGCAGCCTCTACTGCAGACCACCTTTTTAAAATAAAAAAAAATATTTGAATTGTAAAAACTATTTCTTAGTCCTTAATTGCAGGAGTGGATACACTAATTTCCCTTGCTAAAGCTTCTCATCGTTTGGAATACATCCATTAGAGCCAGCGTTCAATAACCAGACGCACAGACCTCCTTTAAGGAGGGGGAACAAGCACAAAAGAATTTCTGTTTCCTATTTGTACTGCAAGAGCGCTGAGACATCCCAAAATCATTCTGCTGAGCTAAGTGACAAGCGGACCGAGATACTGTAAAACCGTTAGGATGAGACCTACTATCACCCCAAAAGATTTTATTACATTTATGCCATCACTAATGAAGGGCAAGGCTAATTTTAAAACACCGGTTCCACCTATGACTCCCGTACCAATCATTTCTCATGCTCAGACTGAACAACGTCTTATCTATAATGACAATCTTTCCTTTATTTCTTGCAAATTGTGACAGGCTAGAGAAAAAGTTATTGAAACATTTCAATTACTATGGTTACACTGTAGCAAACTTCTGCACCTCTCAAAATAAACAGACATTTAAAAATGTCTTTGTCATGTCTGGACATCTCAGTCTACATCAGCTGTAAGGCATTCAGAGCCACGCCCACCGTAGAGTTTATTCTAAGACATTTCCCAAAAATCAGAAAGCACTGGAAGACTGCAGAGGGATAAAGTGTCTCAGCAGCTTTTGGTTTTTAACATAAACGTTGGGTTGGTTTTCCACCTCGTGCTTAGTTACTCGCGACAGCCAGTGCAATTCCTCGGCAGGCCAGTTATTCCAGTTCCGTTCATCATTACCTACACCAGAAACCTGAAATAACTCCTCCCTTCCCTTTTTCACCCCTGATTCCACAAGGCCAAAACATCAGATGATCTTCTGTTACACTTACCTCCTCGGTCAGCTTAGTGTTGGATTTTTCTAAGGCATCCACCTTGGCCTGCAGGTTGTTTACTGTAGCACTGTTCAAGAGAAAAAAAACCCCTACAGTAATTCTTTCTTTTTTAAAAGCCATTTTTCTGTTTTGCTATACTCTACAATAAGGAATAAATAAATCATGTCTTACCTTAAATGTCTATTGAGCTCTTCTACGTAGTTCTTCTGGTCCAAAATAGCAGTTATCTGACCGTCTCTGGAAAAAAGAAACACCGTTCAGCTCAGCCATTTGGATTCAAAGGGAGGCCAGCGAAGGCCTAAGAGGAAACGCGGCGAGACAGCCTGCACATCCAGCGCAGCGGTACCCTAGGTCCCAGCGAGGCTACGTGATGCCTAGGAAATAGCAAAGCCAAGTTGCAGTCTGTGCCTTTATCATCAGTCACCGGCCCCTGACTTCCCAGCAGCTGCCACTGCTACATTCACCTGGGTGACGTTCGGGCAGGTTGTGGCATGACAAACAGAATGACAACATTTCAAGGAGTACAGCAGTATTTCAAAGAAAAAAAAACAAACTGGTTTTGCGCTACGTTTGTATCGGACAAGAGTCATCTCACCAAAATCTGTTCAAGGAAAACTGTCGACAAATGCATGTTTTGCATGCACTTTCTTGACGAAAGAAAAGAACGTTCTAAAGATGGAACTATAGATAAAATAAATACAACCAGAACACCTGATCCTGGGGGATAATTATGAAATATACACCTGAATTCAAGGTATATAGCAGAACTTCCTTAGAAGGAAGGAGTACTCGAAGAGCCTCGGGAGACGGCAACACCTGACGGGCACGTCAGCGCGCCCGCTCCGCGGTTCTCAGCCACGTGCTCCGAAGGCTGCACAGCTCCATTTGTGCATGCGGGCACGGGTACTTTAGGCTATGAGCACAGTTCCGATCTTTTCCACTTGGAGAATTTCTTTTTTTCCTAAGGATGTTACGGTGCCGAAAATCAACTCCTATCCTGCTAGGCATACAGCTGGCGAAGGCGACTGAGCTGCTTACCGAAGAGGCTTTAAGGAACGGCAGACCTAACTCAGCAGAGGGACACTTGGCAAATATTTTTATCTTCAATTGCCAGTTAAGGAAGAACACGCAGACCTTCTGGGAGGCTTTCCTTTTCCCCTGCCCCCTCCCAGTATTTCCAGGATTTAATTTATATATTACGGTTTATCATAGAAGAGCAATTCAGTCTAAGTAGCTTTTTAATTAAAAATGTACCAGCTTGCAGGGCAACCCGGAATACTTGAACGCAAGTCACCAAGAGATAAGAAGCAGGACAACTGTGCGTGTACCTACCCTTCACTGCCCTTCGTGCTGTTCCCATCTTTCAAATACATCGAGAAATCGATAACTCCAACCTAGAAAAGAAACATTCGCATTTTAGAGTAAACACTTTTTCTAAGACTAAACGCGGGCCATAGTTGTGTAAGTTTAGAACATCAGTACATGTTGTATTACAGCAAGGACTCGTTATACCAGTAATCTATCCAAAATTAATGCAAACATGGCGTATTTCAAGCGAAAATATACGAGGATAAGCAGCACGTTGGCGAGCAAGCCTTAGGACATACGGACAAACCACTCACATCACCCTATCTGTATATACCCTGCTTATGCAAGCTGGAACAGAAGGGCACACGGGCTCATTTTCTTCTGTGTAACAGCTACAATGATCTCATCACACAGCGTGAGTGAATTAACAGTTCTGCCCATTTCTCCCCTCGTTTTGGCTAAGTCCTTCCCCGTTTTCGCCTCCTTTTTCGTTTACTACATTTCACTCCATGGTGACCTGCACGCAGACCTTAGCAAAGCGTAACAGCAAAGAGAAAACCAAACCCCCGAGTCTCTGATCTCAATGCCGCCAGTTAACCGAAGCCCACAATCAGAGTAACAAGCTTGTGTTAGTCTTCTTTTAGATATACTAACAAACTTGTATCTCAGTTGCTGAAAGTCCTCTAGAATAGAAACAACTTCACATTCAAATGAGCAGAAAAAAACCCATCAACTGAATACCCAGTACCTGTGAGTCCAGGTCTTCTCCTTTCATGCAGAAGTTGGCATCGATGACATTCAAACCTACTAGGAGGCCAGCAATGATGGCACCTTCTTCTTCCATCATCAGCGCATTAGGCTCATAAAATTCACTGCAGGATGCACGGCAAGAAGAGACAAGCGTTGCACCTTTAGAAGTCAACTAAAACGATGTCAACTAGCACGGGATCCCTGCTAGTTTGTACAGCAACGTAACGTAAGCTCAGCCTTAACAAAAACCCAGGCAGCGGCACATAGTCCACGCAGAAACGTACTCCTACGTACTATCAACGTACTCCTGCTCTGACTGAAGAAATCTCTCTCAGCACGCTACGTTTCGGTGAGGCAAAGACTCAATAAGGAGGAGACCCGGTCCCTCAGCTGTTGAAAGCTGATGGAAAGTAAGCATGATTCTTGAGTAATGAAGATTTAGTAATTGAAGATTTAAGACTGGGGCTTAATATCAGAGCTTTTTCAGTAGCGTACTTCTACTGCTCTATTACCGACTATTATTAACACAAGCCACTGCCACGTTTTCCAGTGGACAATACCAAGGTCTCCTTTCTAACCCCAAGTCAGCTATGGATTTACATGGACAGCCAACAAAAACCTACTTGTTGGAGTAAAGGAACACCAACACATTTATTAAATCCTACCGCTTTACACAGACGTAGCAGCTCAAATCCATGGACTTTCAATTAAACTAAAAATTATCGCCGTTTCATGAGTGGGAAGCAGAGATAGAGAGAAGTGAAACGACTTGTTCTAAGTCAGATGGCAATGAAGTGCCAAGGTCAGAAATAAATCCAGGGCCACGACTTTGCAGACAGAGAATGCTGCGTCCCCTCTGTACAAATATTTCACCCAAATCATCTCTTTGTAACCAAAATGTGCGTTTATTCTAATGGATATTTGAGACGAAGTGGAGAAGTAACAGCTTCTGAGTTAAGAAAGAATTCTGAGCATTTTTAATCCCTCACAGGAAGCTTTGCATTTCACAAATACTACCATTCCTCAAAAAAAGTACCCGTATACTTTACCATTTGGGTGTAAAAGATCGTAAAAACGTTACGAGAGGGCAGAAGTGAACCTAACCTAATCCGAGAGCGAGCTCAGCACTCACCTGAGAAGATCCTTTCTGTTAATCAAGGCTTTCATGTATTCTGAAAGCTTCTTCTGCATTAGAGCCAGGCGAAGCCAAGCTCTTCCTCTCCCCACAGGCGTCCTACAAAGGCCAGAAACAAAACCGTTACAGGCATACCGCAATCCACGCTCACAAACAGCTTCAATAATCCCATTTATCTAAAGCTTCTGCATCTCAGAGACAGAGCTGGTGCTGATGAAAATGGGAAATACAAGGTATTTCAGTGCAAACAGACAAGTTTATCTACGCAATCACTGCTTCTCTCATTACTAATCATGTATTTGTGGTTATACTAAAAAGATTTCCCTGACTTCACCCCTGCTGGATGCTACCGCATAGACAGAGATCAGCTAATACAACACCACCTTCTAATTCACCATCGGTTTTGCATAAGGCAAGCCAGAAGAACACGCGCACGCTTTGGTTCGGCACAGATGCCCAAGCACCGCTCCTTCAGGTCGGTGTTAAGCTGGGTGCGAATCCACAAAGATGACTGAAAAAACAAACTCAGTACTGTTCTCTCTGACTGTTTTGCTCATGAAGACGCTCACGGGATGCAATGGGTTACAGTCCCAGTCCTTCCCTCTCTGTTTCTCCTGGCAATCTGAAGCGTGCAGCTTTAAACACACGAGAAGTGCTCTGCCGCGGCACAGCTCTGGCTCATCTACCCCGGCAGGCTGGCCAGGAGCCAGCGCCAGGCGCTCCGAGGGAAGGTGTAAATCCCCCGCGTTGAGCCCTATTCGGATTAAAAGGCAATTTCTTTTCCATCTCCAGCAGTCAGTCAGCTGTCAAACAGCACGTGGGGCACCTCATTTTCTAACCTTAACTGGTGTAAGCAGCAGCGGCCCATGAAAGTCACCTTCATTAGCCCCATTCTTGACCTCACTAATACAAGACACAACATTTCCCAAGGGTTGGTACGAACGCAAGGCTGAGGTTTAGAAACCTATTCTAACGCTGTTCTTTATTTCAATTTATTTAACGTTTCAATATTCGTTTTACAACAGGAGAAGGTATCAGGAGCGCTGGCACAACACTGCTGGCACTCCACGCTGGTCCTGTAAGCTCTTCCAGAAATCCGGCACAGAGCTCCAGTAAAAGCCCTTGCCCACACGTACATCGCTAAATGCTAACCCGAAATAAACTGATATTGAATCTACCCACCTCTGCTTTCAGCAAAGAAGATTTAATCCGTAGTCCTGCTGCTCATACAAAAGCTTCCTTGTACTTTTTTTCTATTCCCCAGGCTGAAAGCCTCTTAGGGTTTCTTTTTAGCATGGAATAAGCAAACCCGAATGGGATGCCTGAAATGACTATGAAATTTTTAAAAGCAATATATGCTTAAAGTGGTTTTTTTCCTCCGCCCTTGAACATAAGCTAGGATCTTCTCCAACTTTGTGACTGAGCCTCCCTTTTACACAAACTTTACAAGTTTACCTGAATTAATTTAAAGAAAAATTACCTCTGTCCATCAGCCTCACAACTATTTAACGTATTTGACAGAAAGAATATATCCCATCCTCTCCTTCTGCAGTTCCTCGATGAAGAATAAAGAGAGAAATGATCCACTTTCATCGGCCGAAGGTGGCAGATGTATTCCTGAAGGTTATGTTTGCTCTTCCTGCTCTTCTTCAGGATCCTTCTTACAATAAAAAACCACATTATGCACTTGTGCAGTGACAGACCGTACTTACTTCAGCCCTGGGAGATCCTTAACGCTTGCTGTAATTTCTGCAGCTTCAGGAACAAGTTTTTCTACTAGTTCTAGAGGTCCCCAAAACGACTTATTTTGCCCAAGAAAAGTCTTTTTGGCTAGAAAAGAAAAAGATATAAAATGAGCTTGTTAGGCCCGTGCTGACTAAATACATTCTCAAACAGGGGCAGAAGTGAATGAACAGTAGACAAAGACTGCCAGGAAGATTGCTGTGGCACTGCTGCCGGGCAAGGACAAAAGATGACTTTGTACGCCCGAGCGCGGCCATTACTGGTATCACCCAAATAAGGCACCAGGAGCTTGAGAGAGGTGCCAGGAAATATCCCGTACATCCCCAGTGTGCCACAACAGCAGCATCTGGTGATAACCGGCAACTTCGGTTCACTGCCAGAGGTCAAAATTTCTCCTGTGGCTGCTGTCGCTGTCCCTAAGTTACATTTGACGGGCGCACAGTAATTTTCTCTCGCTGACCATCACGTTACCAGGAAAAGGACCGCAGCACTTTGAACCCGCTCCTCCTCCACAGCGGCCAGGGGCTTCTCCGCGCATCCTTTCCTCCTTCAGAGCAGCTTTCTAGGGACCCCTAGGTACTAAAGCTGGAGGTTAATCTTCTTCTTCCATAGTTCTTGCTGCTACTTCACAGCAGCAGCGAGAAGACTGAGAACCCTCTTAACGTCAAACTTACGGGCGAACGGATAAAAAAGCAGCTGTAGACTATGAACACTTCTCCCCTGCGCAATGTTACCTTAACCAGCACAGGAATCACTTCTTCCGTGCATAGCGCCGAACACGACCGCTAAAAAAGCGGCGCAGGATGTACGTAAGGGTGCGGAGGGGCATTTGATATCCTCCGCTTTTCATCTCAAGCTACTATCACGCAAGGGCAGCACATCAAGAGAAGTCCTCTGGTACTTGGCAACTTTAGTTGTGACTGCGTATTATACAGTTAAGTATACGCTCTGCTTGCCGTTTTAGAAAGCAGCTTACAAGACTTCAGCTGCACAAAGGCAAAATGCTCAGTTTGGACAGACCTATTGAGAAAGGCCCTCCGCATTGCGGTTCCTCCTCCAGCAAGAGGACCGTCGCCTCGCTAAAGCATGAGGAAGTGCAGAAAAAGAGGGAGTCATGAGTTTGCCAAGGAGCTAATTTTATCACTGATCGCTTAGTTATAGCCGAGTCATCCGAAAAGCTGGTTTAAAAATGGCAAGCACCTGCAACACCTGTGACCTTCTCCCCTGCAGTGTTATACCTTCGGCAGATCTTTTTCCCTTCCCGTGCCCTGCTAAGTCACCTGCGATCACAGCACTGACCCTGCTCAGCCTCTCTTTAGTCTTCCGTAAATGACTAGACTAGATTTTTAAACCGAGATTGCTCTTTCTCGCTCCTACGCTATGACAAACGGCCCGGGAGGGCTCCTCTCCAGCCAGGTTACCTTTCAAGCCGTGTTTAAGGCAGTGTTCCATCACGACGAAGAACTGCTGAAGAGGTGCATAGTCGGAGTCCAGCGTCCTGCCCAGATTAAGCGCCGATTCAATCAACCCCTTGATACTCAGTTTCGCCATGTTCATCAGGTTCATGCGTTCATTAGCCATGAGATAATTAGGATCTATTAAAAAAAGGAAAAAAAAAAACACTGTTGAGTAACAGAAGCTATTTTTAATGCAATAAGATACCCCATCTCTCTCTCTTTTTGTCCCCCAGCTTTGAAGACATTTTTAGGGGCAGGGACAGTTTCATGTGAGGCATTCTCTTCAGGCCTTTTGTTGAGAAAAATCAAAATTAGCTAGCATTTTATGGCCCAAGCCACAACGACATGGGTGATTAAGGGTGCCTCAACACTTCCAATAACTACAAAAGCTTTAAATTTTCAAGGAAGAAAACTTGGAAGACAGCTATTAATATCGTGCTTTACATCTTGACAACGTGTTACCGCACGCTACAGCGTCACTTGCTCCAACTCAAATCCCCAGCTACGTCCAGCAACTACAAACTGGTACCAATTCCCCGCTTGTGATCTGTTCTGCCATCTAAAGATAACCATCAATCCGCTCACGCGTAATCCATCAAAGTGTCTCTCTAGCCAGTCTTGCATCTTTACTTCTCATGAAGTTTTTAAAAACGTGGATGTAACATGGAGCCAATTCCCAACTCTCTCGCTCTCCATTTTAGCAACCCTACTGTATTTTACCACTGACAGTAAGGAGCTGATCTTCATGGCTCCTCTGACAGCGCGCTCTAATTCCCAACGCGCACAGATCCTCCAAGCCTATATTCTTCCTCTACCATACCATAAACATGCAGACCTTTATCCTTGCTAGTTGCAAGAAGCAAATGCAGACATCCGTTTTCCAGCCTACACCCTGCCTGCAGGCCTCCCGCTCCCTGACCCGTACAAGGTGCCCATGCCAACACCTATCCGTTCACAGGGTGCCTCTCTTCCCAAACACCGTTTCCAACACCTCAAGAAACAAACTGTCCCGTAGCTAGAGTCGAACTGTCCTACGACCACAACGAATAACTGTGCTTAAGCTTTAGGCCTGGAGATACACAGTAATAGAGAGAAATTCTTGCTACGACAATGATGTTGCACCAGTTGCGAGTTTTCTGTTTGCATCTGTTGCACCTGCAATCTCACACCCAAGTTTTGAGCTAAAGTTCCTTGGCGCAAGCAGCTTCATAACCATGTACATTTATTCATAACCCTGCACATTTATTCTAGGGCTCCTGAAAACAGCCATGGACCCGTGAACTGATTTACCACCTTCGTGAGTGAATTCGGTACACCTAGCAGCAGAAACACGACCAGAGGACAGCTAAGACTACATATCTAAGCATAGGGGACACATTTTATCTGCTAGGCTGACAAAGCATGCTCGCTTTTAACAAGCAAGTAAATAGCAGAGACTGAAAACCTTCAATTAACAGAAAAGGAGATATGTTTCTACTTAAAACGCAGGGGAGCACGTAGTTTGATGAAAGAAGCCATAAAAATATCTAGAAACCTAATCAGTGGAAGAACGGCTGTTCCTGCCGCCTCTGTGGAGCACCACCACCCAGGCGCATCCGGCGACGCTCACCACCGTCGGGGCCTTCCCAAGCTCTTTTTATTGCTCAGAGGCTCCGTCTCGTCAACATACGGACAGCTGAGAGAGGTTCCTACCTCTCTCCTTAAAACACCTCTCATGGTGAAGGAGGAGAGGAAGATGCAACCCTCATCCTCAGTGGATCCAGTCCCTAAGTGAAGTCTTGCAGAAGTCTGGGGTTGCGTTCAGCAAGTTTGCCACCGCGTAAACATCAAATCTCTACTAGGCTCTACCTGAGCTGTCTGGATCGTTAACGGTTCTCATCCTCTTGCCAACAGAACTGTGAAGAACGATTTCTTGCAATTTAAAATGCAACAGCTTAGCCAAAAGAGCCCAAGGGGTATATTCTTCTGAGACTACTGCTGTCTCCTACAGGACTTGTCCTGATGATGCAAGTCACGATCCCGCTTCATCATGATGCCGATACCGGTAAGTCCAGTTGCTCAAATACAAACTCCTGGTCATCTCAAACGTCCTGCCACTGCCATGAGGCATCTTGTCAGCACCCACCAGCCAAAAAGAGAGCAAGGAGCAAAACTTGATAGAACCATAGAATCATGAAAAATCACATCGCTCCCATTTCCAGCCTTGGGTATCTCCTGCAGGTTGAAAAGCACTGTAGGCCCAGCAGCACGTAGCTGACAGGAGTAACATTTGATTGCAGTAACCTATGGCTGAAGCCAAAACAGGCAAGAAGAGCAACTGCTACCGTGCAACTGAGACTCCTTGTGCCAGACAGAAGGAGACACTGCAAGGCACCTCAGGGTTGGGAGACGAAAAGCAACGACTGAAGTGGAGACACAAACATCCTCAATCAAAGAACCTGAGAAATTGCAAAAGGGAGTCAAAAGAGAGCGTTTGTGAAACGTGGGAACGCAGGCGGATCTGCTGAATCTGCCTCTGAAGCACGCCACGGTCCGGTTCCCACGGCTCCGAGGCTGGCTGGCACCCAGGCTGGTGAGGTCTCCGTACTGCTGCCTAGCTTTGGGTGGCCTGTCTGCCAGTGGACAGGCTGCTTTTATCGGGGATGCTGCTGATGACTCGGAGAAATACTCAGACCGAGCTCTGTGGCAATAGCCTTGGCAATACTCGAGTACCCCTCATCAAAAGGGTGCTAATCAACGCCCGCTGGAATTGCCACCCATCAACAGCCACCGGCCTAGTCATGGCCACATCTGCTGCCGTGGACAAACGCCGCCTTCGTCAGAGAAGTGGCAAACAAATCCAGTTGTTCCTGTGTCTCCACCCAACCTTCTGCTGCTGAGGGACAAAGGATCGAAACCCCCCGAGAGATTTGTTTTACTAACCGTACGCCCTTCAAGCACTGACTGTCTTGGCTCACATCTTATAAAAAGGCTGGGATTAGGCATTCACAATTTATTTTCATAGTTCAGAAAACTTCAAAGCACTCATTTAGCAATGCAATTCTCATAGCAGCATTGGACTGCAGAAAGATTTAATTTAGCGGGTGATTTTTATGGCCTTTGCAGAATGACTGCTATTTTAGAGCTGGTAGATTTGGCATGGACATCGAGCAGTTCACCTGTTTTGCGGTTTGCAATCCATTTTATCATTTGCAGCGTAGCTAACAGTCACCATTACCAGGAACGCAGACCCAGGAAAAATCAGAGATAACACACGATTGCTAAAAGTAGTTTTTGTACATGCAATTAAAAAAACCCTTCTGTATATTTTCTTCTGCATAAAACTAATGACACCACCCCTAACAGCATCCATCACAGTTGTCCTTTACGAGCTGAGTGTTTGCCTCCTGAACATATCTACAAGTTTTAAGACTTGGCTTAAACCTTGTTAATAATCACAGCTTCTTCCCTACCAGGGGAACAGAGAGATACAGGAAGATACAGACGCCTCAGCACGAAAGCACTGCCGCAGTACGGAGCGGTCCCGCGCCCGAGCGGCTCGCTGATCCCATCGCCAGCAAGGCAAGCATCCAAAGCGATTCTGCTCGGGTGGCAAATCAATCGCTAATGCAAAATTAAAGAAACCGTACAAGACAACTACATGGAAAATGTTACTTTGGCTCCGGTCATTAGCTGATTTGAATCACGGTAGAGTCCAAGGACACTGGCTCAGAATTAGGGCCCTGCTCCATTACGGACTCAGAGGAAACCACGTGCGCGTTTCTTCAGAGCATCAAAAGCTGCTGCCTCACACAGACCTATATTTACGTCCGGGGTACCGTATGCTTTTTGAGGCAAGGCGCACGGTTTTCCACGAGCCCGAGAGGTCTGTGACTGTGTGTGCCAACTGGGGTCAATACCACGCTAATTAAAAAAAAAACAACACCACCACAAACAAGAATAAGAGGGGTGTATGAAGCATGTTCAAGACAACTAGATTCTTTCAACGCTTCTAAGAGCTAATGAACATCTGTGCCGATGAAAGCACTTAGGAAAAAAGAAAAAGCAGGGCTGTGCTTTCATTTAAGACTAAAATGTGCAGTCGCAATCTGAAGAACTGAAAAATGTTTTCCTCACATGAACTAATTAGAGGTTTCTGCTTCATTAGTCTGTTGTGAAGGATGGTGCTCTGCATATGCCGCCTAAGATTCTCATCTTGTAAACTGATTAACTGTTATATAGTATGAAACTGGATAAAACCCCAAAGATTTATTCCAAAAATTAAATCCTAAGTAATTTATACCAGTGTTATATGCACTGCAACATAAACACCTTTAAAACCGAGTCTAAGAGAACAAGGTAGGCAAGCAAAGATGACTTTTACACAGTAAGACTATCCGGCTGGCTTTAAGTCAACCCCGACCCTTTCTGCTTTGACTCTCTGACCGCGATGTGCAACTGAGATTCTCTGTTTGAGTCAATACCTTCTCCAAATTTCTCTTTCTGCCTCTAACTGCAAAAACTACCTGTGTTTTACGACACACGCCATGTTATAAACCTTAGAAAGTACAGTCTTGGCTCCTTAAACTTGGCCTTTCAACGTGGTTTGGATTTCAGTTGAAATAATCTCAAATTCTCAAGATGCTTTCGCTATTTAAAAATTGTAGCTTCTAAGGAATAGATGTGTTTTCCAACCAGCAACCTTGCACACGGGATATAAGTGGCCATGACTGAACTGGCCTTGCATCCCACTAGAATGACAGGCTAAAATAATCAGCTCATCTGCCGTTTCCTCAAAACACTGACCTCCCAGGCTTCTCAAGAGGTAAAACTGCGCCACGATCATTCACACGCTAACAGTATGAAAAGCAAAGGCTTCCCGAGAAGCTTTCACGAAGACGTTTTCAAAAGCGTCCATGAATCTCAGGAACCCTGTAATTTGTTTAAAAGGTAAAATACGTACCTAGGAACCTGAAAGTCAAGGAAAATGTCGATGCAATACTGCATCGCAAAGGGTTAAGCTGCGACTGTGGTCTAAGTACTTCTCACCTGGTGACAATAGATTTTATCGCTCCTCATATTGAATTACCCTAAAAGAACTAAGGAGAAACTAAAAGCTGGAAGTCTGACCAAATGCGCGGAGTCATGAAACACTGTAGAACAAATCTGCTCAAGGTCATGCCAATTAATCAGTATTTCAGCAAGGTTCTCCATGTCCTGAATCCATCTTAAATCAAGAATCCAAACTTAAAGCAATCTGAAATTTCGAAAGGCTGCTTCTGTATATGGAAGAGAAACGGCGTCTTGCGAATGGCTCATACTGTATTGAGGTTAACTGAGATAGGATAATGGTGAACGCTTGCTTTCCAAACAAACCAGCCAGCTATCGACAGTGCACCGACTTTCAGTTAAGCGAATTTACATTAGGAAAGACATTAGTTCCAGCTGCTCAGACCATGAAATCATGAACACATGTATAATTTCAAATAAATGTGGAAAGACAAATCCCTAGGTAAATTAAGGACTTAAGGATCATTTTAACTGACTTTTCCTTAGCCTCTGTTCTGCCACACCGCACCACGCGGAAGGCGAGAAAATTCCTCAAAGCTGAAGCTCTCTCTCCCCAAATTATCGACGGAGAGTCAAAAAGCAGCAACATAATGTGCATTTTTCTCGGAATAATTCACTTAGCTCTCCCCCAGGAGGCTCGGGTCCTGGGCTGGCCCCCCGAAATGCTGCAGCATCGCCTTTAGCCAAGGAGGATCCGACACGAGCAAGAGGGGCAACTCTTGCCGCGCAGCAGCGAGCTGGGGGGGAGAGGAGGACCTGCCCTCGGAGCTGCTTGCTTTTTGCACGCGATCCAGAGCCTTCCGTTCACGATGGACAAATAAGCTGAAGCAAACTGAGGCCATTTTAATGCTGCAAAAAGAAACAGGGAGCTCAACATCATGATGTATTTTTTAAGCTGCTTCTATTTCAGTTGAAGCTTTCCGGACATTCCCTTACGCTCAAATGCCTCGTCGGCCTTCCCGCGATGCAAGCCCTGACCACCATCCCGAGGATGAGCTGACAGATATTTTGTGTATCGTGCTAACCCCCTCTCGAAGGGAAGCAGCGATGAAAACAACGACACGACTATTTGCAAGTGAAAAGCAGAGGAATGTCTGTTTCTACAGAAAAATGTTTTATTCTACTAATTGTTTGCTTCTGTATTCAAAATTCAACCTGGCTGCTCTGAGGGAGTGCGGATAAACGGGAAAGCAGCGGGACTAACACCATCTTACCAAAACGAAATCTGATTTCCTAAGAGAGGAAACATTTTCACAGAGTTTAAAAGGTCGCTTCATTTGTTCTGGCCATGACGGCCTTAATGTTGAGTTTTGAGGGGGAAAGCACGCTCCACGTCAAGCGTCCATCACTCTCTGACCGATTGCCAAGGGCAGTGTCCCGCACAAACCAGGCATGGAAGAGTTCCAAAAAACCAGAACGGGGTGGTGGTCATGGGAAGCAAAGATACAAGTGAAAACAGACAAGACACGCATTTCAAACGTATCCCACCCCGACAAAATTAATACAAAAAAATCTGTACAATGTTTAATGGAAAAAAATGTCCCAACCCCTTTTTTTTCCCCTTAAAGACTACCTTGGGCATGCCCTCGGCTGGCGCTGCTGGGCCAGCAGATTTAGCTGTTGGGCCAGCAGAGAGAAGACCTCCCGTGGCGGACGAGAAGGCTGCTGTGTCTGAGGCCACCACGCAGAAGCCCAGGCACGTAACCAAGTACAACAGTTCAGAAAGGCATCAGTCACAGACGAGCAGCAAGAAATGGGTATACTTCATGCATCTAAACCAAATTTTGTGCACAACACATCCTCTTTAAACAGATTTATACCACCTGAGTTTCCAAATATAACTAAAAGTAAATTTTGCTACGTCACGGTTGATTTTGTTTTTTTCTCCTGCCAGAAACGTGCTTAAAACTATTTGCACTGGAAGGTTTTTCCTAAGTGAGTCCCAAACCTAGCTGCAATCCTTTGCCATCCTTAACTGACACTTATTATTCTAGTCATAATCTCAACGACGTATTTTAAGACAGATGCATCCTTCATGATGCTGCTCATACTTTACCCTCTATTTATAACCCTGAGGCCATAACATAAACGCGCTTCGCTTCATTTCACCATTTTTCTTTACCAAGTTTCACGCTTAAATACCTTATCTGTGCTATAAAGAAACAAACGCGGCTTTTGGTTAACATCCTACCAGGGAGAATTAGACGGCAACTGAAGAAAGCACTGGTGAGACAACAGCCACTGCGGGGTCTGCAACCCGCAACACCTTCGAAAGCACTCGGT
This sequence comes from Theristicus caerulescens, assembly GCA_020745775.1. NCBI lineage: Eukaryota > Metazoa > Chordata > Aves > Pelecaniformes > Threskiornithidae > Theristicus > Theristicus caerulescens. Next base: position 82,610,653 of record CM036563.1, on the reverse strand, counting down.
GCACAAAGGGGGCAAAGAGCTGAAATCCCTCGGCTGACCTTACTCCTCTGGCATTATCCGTGTGAGAATAACGGGACTTAGGTTAATAAATCTTTTAGATATCAAGAGCTCTAGATTTGGCTTCTAATTTAAGACTGCCATTTTAAAGGAATTTGGCCTGTATAGATAAATACCCCAAACCATCCTTATACACCAAAATCTACATTCTTCCTAATGACGAGCACTTAGACTTCTCTGCCACAAAAGGAAAATTCCCTTCCTACTCCCTTGCCTCCAAAAGGTAAATCAGCCTTTTGCGCTGCCAACGCTTTCACCCCAAGCATAAACAGTCGCACGCAGCCATCGAATCACAAATTTACTTGAGTGCACGCTGAACTGGGGATTCAACCACTTCACGCTTGCACCATATTGAAGAATCAAGTAAGGAGCACTATAAAAAAAATTCTCATTTAGCACTTCACAAGTTTTACTCCAAAGTTGCGATACAAGTTTCAAAGCCACTTTTGCAAACTTGCGAGTTGATAAATAGAAATGCTTCAGAAAATCTGAAGGTTCAGGGGGACTTCTGAAATATTTTTTTTAAATTTAGCTTCCATATATCGCTGCAACTTTCAAAGTTGTGTTTGTATCAGGCTCAGGAAAAGAATTGTCTCAGAACGCATTTAATTGAAGTAAACTAGCCCCTTGGGGATTCACTTTTTCTGTTAAGTAAAAACACCCCAAAATTTTTCAAGCATTTTTTTAAGCAACATTGTATGCACGTATTTTCAAAAGAGAGATCAGTAAGAATTTAGAAACCAAAACTGATCACAGGGAACCCATGAAGGGGCTGATGAAATTTAGAAGAAAAGCCTTCACAATACCCATTATAAATGTAAATTAACACGATTGCAATACGTACACTGCAGCGATCAGGGACATTTTCTTGAACCCGCTAACAGCAGAAACCCAGCAGCCACCGAGAGTGCAACTCGCACCGCGCGTTCTGGCTGCCGACCTGGTTCAACCAGACCAGCACGTTCGGAAAGCCCCGGCTATCGGCACGGGGAAGGAAAACTGCATGTTGCACTCAGGCTCAAAGTAAGAAGTCAAAAAGCCAACCATTAGTGGAAATAATAGCTGAAAGATGTTGGTGTGGCACGCACCTTCGGTATCATCACGCAATTGCTCCACCACATCTGTCAAATCCTCCCAAGAGTCTTTGCAAACAGCAAAAAGAAAGGAAAAGAAAGAAAATGTCATGCAAGCCATGATGTAAAGGAAAGATTCAAAATCAAGGTATAAGAAAAGGATAACCGAAAGGGAGATTTGCATAATACAAGACTTAATTCAGTGGGAAGAGATTTGCAAGTCAAAAGGGTTTATTAGTCTGCACAAAGCAATACACCAAAGCGTTTTTTTCCTTGTGAGTCAAATTAAGGTAGGCTTCAGTAAAGCTTTAGAAGCTTTGTTTCTTTCTGCATTAAGACAAGCAACGTTTTTGTAAAGCACATCCTAAAAAGAAAAGCAAGAAAAGCATTATTTTGTTTGTAAGATCAAAGCACTAAACTTTTGGTATTTATGCAATGTCAGCATTTGCTTCAATTTCTTCCTACCCAGCCCCAAAAGAACCCCCCAACAGGGAAATACAGCCACACATGGAACGCCAGCACCTTTCAGGAAAAGGACACGCTGAGGACATGTTAAATAAGGTTAAACAGAGCTTTAACTCCGTTACGACTGTTATTTCAAACACAAAATCTTGCGGAGGTGATCCAGCTGCGCCCGGACGCGGGTCACAGGTTGTACGTCGTCATTGTGATGACCGTTCACCGCGGCCTCGATGAGGAAAGCACCTCTGCCTCCTCGCCGGCAGATGGCTGGCAGGCTCGGGGAGGAGGGAGGTATCCCGGGAGAGCAGCAGGCAGGGCAAGGCAAACTTGTTTCAGCGCGCCCACTAATTCCCCGGTTTCAAACCCAGAAAGCCAAGCCAGACGCAGCCACGGAGGGTCTGACCGCGGCGGGATTTTCAGCTCCCTACTTACGTGCCCGCTCTCCCCAGCGCTAATTCGCAATCGGTTGACCGCCCGAAGCGCAAGAAAGGCTCTGCTCCCCTGTAGAGGCCAACCGTGCCAAAGTCCCGAGCAAAGTACACGTACTGCTAGGACCTCCTCCCTCCCACGGAAAAGCTATCGCCGGCCGCCTCCAGCCGCAGGAGCCAGCGCGGGCTAGCAAACAGCGTATTCACAGGCACTGCAGTCAAAGGAAAAAAGACAAAAAGTCTCAACACCAGTACGACTAACAACGCAACCGATCCCCCAAAGCTTCCTACACTGCAATACCACTGACCAACAGCCTTCTCATCCTTTGGAAGTGGTTTATTCACACAGCTGACTTCCAGCGATCGCTTTTCTTCCTAAACCAGAAGTTCACTTCTTCCCCTACGGCAAGCATCACCGCAGCACTGGGAACAGCAGAAACCCACCGTTCCCTGGGGCCTGCCCGTGTATACCCAGGCTGATGGGATCAACTGCTTCCGATTCAGCAGGGATTCCTCCTCTCCTTGTCAGGGGCGAAGAGGGAGGGAGGGACAAGGCACGCAATCAGCTTCACCCGCCTCTGCTTGCCAGGAGCAACAGGGAGTTTCGCTTGAGACATTCCCCGCTATTGCAAGAACAAAGCCCTGGTGATGCTCCCCCCCGCCACCAGCTTCTCCCACGTGCTACGCTTTCTGTCTTTTATTGCAGGCGTTACAGCTTTCTGGAGGTTCAGGAGACTTTCTGTAGCTCACAGTGGTGGACTGACATGTCTGCGATGCTCTCCTGGACCCTACTGCACTCTTACCTTGGAGTGCTACAAGCTGGACTCGGTGACTCATGGGTCACTGCCACCCCTTTCCCTTTTTTTTTTTTTAGGACTTAAAATGCAGATGTTAGCGTGACTGAGAAATTCAGTATTGGTAGAAAATGCTCGGCGTAACAACACTACATAAACCAGCTGATACGGCTAGTATTTTCTAGCCGTATTTCTAGCATTTCTGAAAATGGACCAGGTGAGAACCTAGCTGCACATGCAATGACTCATTTAATAGCAGTTCCCATCAGATGCAAATATCAGAACCAGCCTCTGACCATCCCAGAATCCCTACCTGCACACCGAGACTGAAGCCAGACATCATCACCAAGGCTTTTATCTAGTACCGAGGGTGTGGGTTTTTTCCTTAATCTAAACAGTGAAGAACATCTCCTAACCAAAACAAGCTTTACAATTAGCTTGGTAACGGGGACAGAGAACCTTGCCAGCCTTCACTTGACCTTCCTCCCTTGGATTCTGTCACTTCAAGCTCCTCCCTACGTGCACCACATAGCCTCCAATTCTTTCAGCTCCCTACTCCTCCAAGCCTCTTTCTTTGCTCAGCTCCTTGCCCAAAACGCACCCAAGACCTCCAACCTACTACGACAGCTGATAACGACAGGTAGTGGGGCTTATACACAGGAGGTTTTGCTTTCTCACCGCTTCCATTATTTTTTTTTTTTAAATCAACATAGGAAATCACTCACCTGCATTAGGTCAGCACAGTCCAAGCAGTCCCTTTTTTTTTTTTTTTTAACCCTTAGCAAGTGATTCATGTAAAGCTTACAGACCAACGTCCAGTGCAGTCACAAGTATTTTCTTCTATTATATCCCTACAGGCAATAATCCTGTCCTCCTCCTAGCGCGAAATGCTTGCAAGAATTGCATGACTTGATATTGGCACAAAGGCACCATGGGACTTGTACAGATTTTGAGGCAAAAGCACACCTTTAATGAGCACTTTCTTTCATATTTTCATTCATTTCCTTCATGCATCTAACTGTGGTTTGCATACATTTCATTTCTTCTTTTACACTGTACAGTTTTCCCCACTTGTCTGGAATTTCCACCAAACAACAGTGGGGAAAAGAACCTTAACACACACACACAAATAAATAAATAGATAAATAAATAATCACAAAGACCTGCAAGCTGATAGTTTCCATGCTCCTTATCATGGTACGTCTAAGACCAACTCAATATTTTTGATTATTATGGAAAACTATTCAAGTCTGTAACTGATGTGTGCCAAGTTTAGAAAACAGGATGACCGAGACTTCTAAGTCTTCATAAAACGATTACCTCATTCCAACTAGATTCCCAGGAGGATCAGGATTCTGGAATTAAATATCCCACTGGAATAAATACCCAAGCAAGTTCTTTCCAAAGCAACTGGAGTACTCATTATCACTAATGCATTAATCATGAAAATCCCACCCGTTATTTTGACAACAAAGTTTTTCGAAGCTACTCTCTTCTCTGCTTACGGAGAACTTACCACCACAGCCGCAGCGGAGGAGGACAGGTTTAGACGCTCTTACTACCAACCACAAAGTCCTTCCAGTCCCATGCCAAATGAGGTTTACCAAGGCGTTTTATCCTTTGCTAACCATTTAAAAAAGTAATAATACAAAGCCATCTTAACGAGCAGGGTTACTAACGTATACGAAGAAGCAGCTTCTCTGTGTCACGACTTTGTTCCCGCTAATAAGAATGCTTAAAAAAAGGTGGTGATTAACGAATAGTTGATGAGTATATTCAGTAAGAAAAGAAACAAAAAACTTTCCCTCCTGACTTGATCTTCCTGAATTTGCTCATATCTTAATTTTTGGTTTCGCATTTCTCACGGACATACGCAATACCCAACGGTTACGTTGACATTGGGAACGACTCGTGCGGGAATAAGGGCTATTGCCAGCGGATACACTTTTCCATGCAAATAAACGCTTTTAAAAATAAGCCCTGGGAGAACGTCCCAGCACAACAATTATTTCATGCTGCTATTAAAGAGCAAGAGTGCTTCATTATTATTTTTTTTTTTTAAAGGTTGAAGTTATTAGCCTAAAATAGGGCTGGGAGTGGAAACCTTGATGACTATTCCCAACTCCCGCCGTACCTCTCCACCTCCCATCCAGAAGAAGTTCAAGTGCAAAGGCAACAGTGCAAAGCGGTGAGCTGCCGCGCTACCGTACGGTGCTGAGAAACCACGCTACACGCAAAAGGGGAAGTCAAGGTCGTGGCTTCTCACGCTGTGGGCAAGACGGGGATAAAAACAGCAGCACATTCGTGTTGTGGGGTTTTTGACCAGGCGTCGCATGAGCAGAAACCAGCAAAAGTTCCCGATGTACAGCAGAAGCATCCCTGTGGTATTTTAAATAAACCCCATAGTCCAGAGCTGCCCACCCCCCTATATATTCCCCTCAAACCGCCGATACAGAATGCATTCATTAAGAAACACCGTGCAACGAACACGATCCCCTCAAACACCGCATCCTAGCCTGTTCGGGGACACCACCTACCAGCAGGCTCCCCCGACCGGCAGGGAGCCCAGCAGCAGAACTGCAAGCTCCCCAACGCGCACAGCTTCCTAGGCCGTCCGTTTTCTGCCCGCGTCCTCTCTACTTTTAGTAGTAAACGCCTCGCGAGTACAACCAGGAGGATGGAATGCTCCAAACTTCTATAGTTATGGCACTTTTTCACGTGTACAGATAGACGCCCAGAAGGCGGCAATGAATCCACACGGCCTTTTTATAGCTTCCAAGCACAATACGAGAATCAAGTTCCTCCAAAGTCAGACTAAATAGGTCTGGATCTTTTTTTGTTTTGTTTTAAGTACAGAACTTCTTACCAAATGCATAAGGAGAAGCTGACAAGTCAGTAAAATCACCAAAAAAAACCCCAGCACCAATTCTGGGAAGTGAAAACTGAGCTCGATACGGAAAGTACTCGGCAATGGCAAAGCGTGGGGCCTTGGCTGCGATGACAGGCTTGACCCAAGGCTGTTAGTTTTTGTACAGACGCTTACAGAAAACATTAACTCTGTGGAAAAGTTATAAACAAACAAAATCGCAACAAGTCCAGGGTCCCCTGTTCTGTTTACCCATGAGGAAAGGGGTTGTTTTTTAAGCTTGCCCACAACAGCAGCCGAGACAAACACTAAACCCATCAGGAGCTGAACACCAGGACCAGAAAGACGATTAGACTGGGTTCAGCCAACGCACTGGTGTTAAATCCCCTCTGCTCCTGCCTGGTGCCTCATCCTGCCCCCCTTCCCGGGAAAAAGTACTGCCCCTGGTCTAGAGGGGGACGCTGATGGCAGAAATGCTGACACGTGTGCTCTTTAGAAGGTTAAATAGAGGATTATTTGTCCGATTTTAGCTTTCAGTCCGCTGCTCTAACCACTTTTTTGGGCCAAAGCCTCCCACAACACAAGGGAAAGGTGGAAGAGCTTACTGAGAAATACTGAATATGCCTGACGAACTGCATTCATGTCGGTTTTTTCTTTAAGCCTAGCACATTCGCCTTCATTGTATGGGCAAATATACTTTTATCATCAAACAGAAACCTATAGTCACATTATTACATTTATTTAAATTGCATTATCTCCTATTTGTTACCTTAGGAATGATAAATAATACATTTAATAAATGAAGTGGTCGAGAAAGAAAATTAAGCAGATGCTGTTAACATCATTGAAGCTATGTAATGCATTTTTTCAGATTAGATTTGCAAATCGGGTGGATCACGAAGCGTCGACAAAGAAAAGGGACCAGCAAAGAGAGTTTCAGCATCGTGTTCAAACACCTCGCAACGCAAAAATTGAGGGAGCGACCAGGCAGCCTGCAGCCTAGAATGGCAGGAACGATCTATCCAGAACTGAACAAGTAGCTTGAGAAAAAACATTTTTTAAAACCCACTAGATAAAAACCCCATCTCTAAATATGTATAGAGAGAGAGCCTTGCATAAAGAAGAAAAAATAAAGTCTATTCATTTCACTCTGCAACTTCTGCCTGGGAAAGCCATTTCCAAAACAGGAAGGGCGAAGAAGGGATGCTAAAACCGCTTAACACCCACGTCTCCCGCGCAAGTACCCTGCACCAACGTGCGCAAGTCCCGGCGACGCTTCCAGAGCGGGAGGACAAAACGGAGAGCAGCGAGTGCTTTGGGACCGCCGTCACCTCGGGCTGGACTGCGCTGGCACTGCTGACCTCTGTGCTCCCGCGGACAGGGGTTCATTTGATCCGATTCCTCCGACCACGCCAAGCACATCGACTCAATCCCCGCATTGTTGTTATCCCGCACCTACCTTCTCCCTTCCCTCCATTAACGCGCCCTTATCCAGCTGCCCAGAACTGCTTTACCTCACCTTACAGCACCCACAGCTTCTGCTTTCATTATCAATCGTGACAGCCAACTGCAATATTTTTAGTTTAAAACTGTTATGAGTTTGTTTTTTTTTTTTTTTTTTAAAGGCCACTGTCATTGCTCTCGTTTCAACACGTGCTACTCCTCCTTTGGGAGGTCACAGGCTGACACGACCATTTTTCCTACGCCATGGACGTTTTGAAAAGGCCACTGTCATCACTCTCGTTTCAACACATGCTACTCCTCCTTTGGGAGGGTCACAGGCTGACACGACCATTTTTCCTACGCCACGGACGTTTTGACATAAGTTAAGGCTTGCACTGCACCAAAGCAACAGCAGTCACAGACCTGCACCGAACCGGGAAGAGATAAAAAGGAAGAGAAAAAAGTACAGAGGACTCGGGAACTGCAAGCCCACTCCCCATTACACATACGGGACAAGGAAACAGCAAGGTCTATCGCATACATCAATGGTGGCATCCCACCCGAAGTTTTATTCCTGTCTCCACGTGATTACCGTCGGGCATTCCCGTATGTTGCAACTGGGTGGAGTTGCAGGGAACGTTTCTCCACCACCAGCCCCCTTCCAGGGGGAAATACATGAGTAACCGCTACGGGAAATTTCTCATTTTATTTTGGTAATTGATAGTTTGCACAAAGAAAAGAAAACCAAAACCCTACCTTCCCCTCCCCATCTTTCACTTCCCATCTTGGTTGACACCTAAGAGGTTTCTCTGCAACACTTGTGATGGATGATCTCCGAGGGAAATAAACCTGCCCTACATCTCCCACCTCTGACTTCATTGAGACGGAACGAGCTTAAAAGAGCGAAGAAAACAACTCTTGATGCCATTTCTTAATTAACAGCATTGAAAATATTTACATAAATTTAAAATTTAAAACATAAACCAAAACCAGAGTAGCCCTGATGTGGGTCTCGCCCTAGCCTTAAGGGCACTCACTCCCTTCTCCTTCTCTGAATTGCCTCACATCAGCCGGAGGGCTGGCACGCTGTACTCCTTGTCCTCAGGAGCTTTTTAAAACATCATCTTCCCTCGCCTTCGGTTCAGGGCCAAGCGTCCATCTTCTCTCGGTCATTTCCCTTTCTTCGCGGCTCGCGATGGGATTCAGCGCAAGTACAGTGCGCGGGACGTCTCCTCCGTCCCTGGGGAGATGACCCATCTTCATCATGTTACCTTTCCGTACCTGCTCTCTGGATTACATGACCTAACTGCTATTCCAAAGATTTATGACCATTGACACACTGTAATTCATTTATCTGGCATATTATTGACTTCTGTTAAATCTGGTCTCCAGCTCCTTCAAACTTTCCATCCGTTTAGGGGTTTCTGCCACCATACGTATTTTAAGAGGTACTTTTCTAACAAAAGAGGGATCTCGTGCAGCTTCTGTCAATACATGAAAGGTCCCCGCTACTCTCCGTAGGGCGTTTACAGCAGAGTTGCTTTGTAACGGGAAAGGCACAATCCAGGGAGCAACTCCACCTCTCCCAACAGTTTGCTTTTCCTACTCCACACTACTAGAGGAAAACCTAAGCCAAAGCAACAGTTACCAGGGTTCGCTGTGCTTCGTTCTCTGCAGACCAGTGCGGCTTCGTACCCGGACCGCAGATCCCCCATACGGCAGATGAGCCCTCGTGTCGCACAGCTCCCCACAACCCAACGGCCCTGTAGCTGCCCCACCAAAAATAAGGGGGTTCTCGCTCCCCCTCCCCGTGCGAACTTCGGTGCCAAGGCAGCCGCCAACTTGCGAAACAAAAATATAACTGATAAGGTCACGCTGCTTCCTTCAAGCATTTTGAAGCATGCAGAGAAACATGGGAAAATACCTGAACAGAAAACGGAGAGAGAAGGTAGAATCTGAAGGAGGCTGCAATAGATCAATGGGCAAGCGATAGCCGAGTGTGGAGAAGAGCGTTTGCTTTTTCTGAAGAGCTGTACAAGTTCTACTCAGGGCGTTTCACACAAGCATGTGTCTGAAACTAAAACTTTTAATTTACTGGTCGAAAAAGAAGAAAAAAAAAAGTCTGACCTTAGCTGCCAAAAATGATACTACGGAAAAGATAATTTCATCTTTGCACGTTACGAACATACCATTTAATGCCCCATTTTAGTGCAAATAGAACAGGGTTTTTTAAAAAAAAGGGACACTGTACTTCTTGACAGTTGCAAGTGAATTCACATCGTGCACTTATCACGTGTATTCCTTCTGTTCTCAATTACAAGTTGGTCCCACGAGGATTAAAATTGCCATCGCTCTAACGTGAAGCTCCTCATAGAGACAGCCGATCGTGCCAAGTAGAAACGGAACATCCAGTAAAACCCCGCACGGCCATCCTGCGTTTCAGAGCTTCTCCCAGAAGTCGCGATCAGGGTTCAATCCCATACACACATGCACCAGAAATACAGAAATACCAAAAGAAATACAGGTGCTTTTCACACCCCGGGCCCTAAAGATGCCTCAATGATCATTATACGCATTGCAAACAAACACGAGCTTAAGAGCCACTAGTGGCACGTTTCATTTTGTGACGCTGCATAGCACAGTGGCGTTCTGATTACCGCATTAAGAACCACCGTTTGTTAAAAAACCAAACCTAAGCCAAGCAGATTTACAGTATATAGCAAAACCAGCTTATTTTCATACACACGTAACTGTTGCAAAGAGTTGAAAAGGAAAATGAGTTGCTTTTATTGTTAAATTGAGCATCCATGTTAGATACTGTATTAAATACATACAGCTGCAAGGAACTCAGTAACTATACCAATGCATCCACCCTGCGGCGACGTGCTGCTCTCAAAGTGAATTAAATCTGAGTTTGGCTCAGAGTTACACTCAGAAACTCCAGCTCTGTGGCAGGAACGGAATTACTCCCAATTCCCACTGCTTCATCTCGGATCAGAATCCGCTTCCCAGAGGATCCTGCCTCTGGCTTAGGAAGCAGCCGAATTTGGCTTGGTTTTCCCAGGAAACCTGACCACCACAGGAGGATGCCCATTGCTTTCACACAGCAGGGAGGACTGTGATTACCGCTATGCCCTTACGTTACCAGCTCCCTCCCTCTTCCTCCAGCTCCCAACACAAAATCGGCCTCGAGTGGGATTATCCCAGGGAAGGCGACGGCACGGAGACTCCTGAGGAAAGGGCTGACAGCAGGTCTGGCCTCCGAAATAAGCCCCGGCTGCAGTTTCTGCCCCGGGAGCACCATCAGAAAGCACGGCACTCTGCCTCCAGCCCCCCCTAACATCCCAGTTCTAACATCTGGCACCATTAAAACTCTTCTTCTGACGCCCCTCTCTCGCTGGAATTAAAGCACAGTGTTCCGGTGAGGGAGATCAAACCAGAGCAGGTAAGAATCACTTACTTTAGCCCCCTCTTCTATGTTCAAATTGTCAGTCCTAAGTAATCTGCTTTAAAAAAAAAATCAAGGAAAAAGAGAAATAATGAAACTAACCACTATTAACCAACTACTGCCATTGGAAAGAAAAAAAAATGTACTGCAGCTTCTTGTTTAGCACCAATTCAGTTTTCTCAGATATTTTACTTCTTTGCCCTACCTTTGGCATAGCTACAAGAAAAAAAAGAAGGCATCTTTAAGAAGAGCAAAGCGGCAACTCACGCCGTAGCCAACCGTATGGAGCAAAGCGCGAAGGGGCAAGGCCTGTAAGCCAACGCCGCTGACAGAGCTGGGACCCAGAGGAGGAGAAGCCAGGGACCGCTACGCCGACCACACACCTTAACAACCGAGTCATCACAGGGCGTTACGTGAGAGCAGCCCAGAAGTGTATGACAGTCAAAATTCTCGAGACTAAAATCTTATTTTTCCACGGCATTTTAAGCCTTCCCCATCCCGCGTGCTGTTCTGTTCTTGACCCGGTGTCTTCTCCTCTTACTTCCTCCCTGCCCAGAACCGCCCTCTTCCTCTGCGCGCTACGACACCGCGGGCCGGCCGGCGGTTCGGGGACGCGAGGGTGGGCGCAGAGACCTACGACGCAAGGCTGGGAGCACAGCTTCTGTTCGTCCTCAGCGCGATGGGTGCGCGGTGAGGAGGAGGAAGGCGGGTGGCTGCTTGTGGGCTGGGGGCATAGCAGATCACAGAGCCAAGAGAGGCCAGAAGCAAAAAACTCCCGGGAAGCAGCAAGAGCCGAGGGACAGCAACCGGAGGCTTCAAATCCTTATTTCAACAAGCTGTTGGATTTGCTACGGCAATACATTATTTTTTACGTGTCTTGATTTGTAAGGAAAAAAACGCAACCTTTTGTTATGCCTTTGGCAGAACTCTGAAGCCTTTTTTTTTTTTTAATTCTTCTTCCTAATCCCTACCTCTCTACATCAGTTTTACGGAGCTGTTACCAGCCGTGCCAGCCTCAGCTCCTAGGTCTCCTGCTTTTCTTCTCAGAGAAGCACTTGGTGCCCGCGAGCCCCCTCGCCCCGCGCAGAGCCCGAGGACGCAGCAGCAGCGCTGATGCAGTAGCGCCAGCTCCAACGCTAGGGATAAAGCTGTGTCAGCTTTTCTATTGTCAACACTTCTTCCTGACCTTAGATCTCCGTTAAAAATGTGACTTGGGTCCAAAATCCCCCCCCCAACAACCAGTTTTTCTGCCTCCCAACGAGCCACCTTAATTTATGAAGATATCAAGATCTCCATAAAGGTCGCTGTGATACAGTTTGCTTTTTTTAATTAATTTTTGACATATGAATTAAATAATACAGCAATGAAATGAGAAAATACTATTTTATAACCCTTTCTGGTACTTGCAAGAGAGTGATTGCAATTACAGCTTTAAAAACAATTATTCTTCTAGTCTTGGGGAAGGGTTAGTCTCATATTAACGTCCAAGTTGTTTACAGAGATAGGCTAGAGTGCCATCTGTACTCTGCAAGGACAGCACAGTCAGCGTATTTCAGAAAGGCAACCCAGAAAAGCTCTGTGACAGACACTGCATTCATCCAAGCCTGCCGTCCCCACGAGTCCGCTCAGAGCAAGGCGGCAAACAGAGAAGCAAGAGAGACACACAAAAATAAGGATCTAAAGAACTGACTCAACTGAAAGGTTTTCCAGGCTATGCTATGAGAAGAGCCCTGGACTGCTTGGAAGGTCATTTATTAACTACAACACGCCAAGTCCAAGGAGTAGTTACTATTTATGAGAGAATGAATGTATAAAAATCAATCCACCTACACTAGAACGTGATGTTGAAGAAAGCAAACCACCGAAACCCAAAACCACACGAGTAAGACCGAGCAAGGTCTGTCCCACATACAAGAACATGGGAATCGGCTGAATTCCTGCACCCTTGGCTCACCCTGTACTCGCCACTCTGGTTCTGCTTTCCCGAGCCCGCAGCACCTCTCTGAAAGCCTGGGACATGCGTAGTCTTGGCTTTTGAAAGCTCTGCCTAGTACCCCACTGTGCGACTAAGCCTTTGGCAAGCAAATCCAAACCCAAGGGCTGCTACCACTGCAAGCAGCTGTCAAATGGAAATGAAATTATCACCTGGGAATTAATTTTAAAGCTCAAATCCTCACCGCAATTTAAGTTGCCTCATCCAGCAAGACAACAAGATAATAAGGCATTGCTGACTTGACGAGCCAGCATCAAACGGGTCAGGCGAGACTACTTGGTGGAGCCGCACTTCAGCAGTTACTGGAAAAGGGTCAGGCGTGAAAAGATGGAGGCCCCTCGCTGCGAGACCGAACGATGCTCGGCCTCCAGCAAGGGGCACTGGGAACCTGGCAGCGTCGGGGACCGCGGGAGCACCGGCTACCGTGCAAAATTCCTGCAGAAATTCCTATCATCTCCTTCTTCCCCGCTTTTTTTACTGGCAGAGCAATGCGTGGATGTGCCCTTGTGTTTTTAGTAATCACAAAGCTTTCAATCCTCATTTTACGTGACCTGGTATTAAACTGGTTTCACCATCGACACGGATCACAAATCCCTTTTCAAGAAGCAAGACGTGGTGTTACACCTCCACTTTCCAGGCCCCCAAGCCGTTGAGAACACCAGCACGCTCAACAGAAGCGAGCTGGAAGACGTTGCGATGGTATTACCACCTGACAATAGGCATAACTGCGTAATCGCTCAGGGCTTTCCAAAAACTGCCCGCTGACCGCACGCAGACCCACGTCTGTTTCGCCAGGACGCTCCATTTGTGACAGCTGACTAATGGAGCTATAAGCCCTGTTTTAAGAGTAAAATCACGATTAAATGTATCACTGAGCACACATCGTGGCTATCTTCCTTCCTGAGACACGCAAACCTGATCCTTCCAGATACCTCTTAAAAAATAATAATAATTAAGCACAAATCTGTCTCTCTTAAAGGGGCGGATTACAACAGATGAAACAAATTCTAAGGGCAACCTGAAGCACCCGTTTGGCTTTCTAATACGTCAAACGGTGTCCAGGTTGCCCAGGCAGGACAAGAGCATCTCATCCCGGAGACACCCCCTCCCAACTCCCGCAGCGGCCGTAACAATGCGACGGCTGCGGGGATCCCGAGGCAGGGAACCGGACCGTACCTTCGTGGGTAGGCTCTGGGTCGGGTGTCAGCGAGATGTCGTCCAGCTCGCGCAAGCAGAGCCATTCTCCATCCATCGACACTCGGAATTTGCAAAGATAGATGGTCTCCATGGCAGCCTGAGTGATCTTGTCTGTGGTGGGGGTTGGCATGTCGCTTTGAGGCGTCAGAGCAGACATGATGACTCAGCTGGTACAACAACAACAGGGGGAAAAAAAAATAAGAACTAAAAAGAAAAGCTTTCCGAAGAAGAAAATAAGAAATACCTTGCTATTAAGGGACAGATATGCTCAGGATGGCACAGACTGCTCTGGCCTTTTCGTATATAAAGCAAGGTAAAAACGCTGCTCCTTCACGCTCGCCTCTTCCTCCCTCCTTTCCACCTTCGTCCTCTTCAGCTATGCTAGAGGCTATTGATCCTAAGCGACCACAGAAAAGCTGGCTTCTGCATCAAAGACAGGAGGTAAGGGGGGAAAAAAAAAAAAGGTAAAAAAAATATAAAAAGAAAAAAAAAGCAGAAGAAGGAAAAAGAATGGCTTCCTCTGATGATTACCCAAGCAAAACCAAAGGAAGACTGGAGAGAGAGATATCCAGGCTTGCTGAAATCCAACTGCTGGTCCCTTTCTTCCCAGAGACGCCAGGACAGCAAGTGCCGATAGGATTGGTTGTGCGCAGTAAGCAGGGTGTTGACCAAAATGGCTGACTAATGAACTGAACTGAAAATTCAGGCTCATGTGACCAGCTGCTCTGAGCGTAGGGCAAGCGATTCCCAGGATGCTTCCGAGACGCTGCTGATGCAGGGACGGCAATTAGGCTCTCAGCAGCCGCAGCACCTTCCCGTCAGGCTAGGCTAGGCAATTTGGGAGCACGCAGACCGCGCCACGCAGATTTCTCATCGGTCGCCCCCGCGCTACAAAGGAGCGCAGACGAGCGGCGCGGGGAACACAAAGACGCGTTTGTATTCCTTTCACGTGCCTGGATGTCACTACGGGAATTAAATAAGTACCTTTGTTTTCGCAGGAGGCGTGCGAGTTGCAGCGTACGTTTTATTCGCCGCGCGACCTCCTCAAAGGGTACCTTTGAGCTAAGATTTCCCACGTACGAAAAAACGTTAGGATGGATTTATCCTTTCAGGGAAACAATGAGAAAAATACAGATCTGGCTCTAAGCACTTCAGTGAGCGAGGATCAAGGTCTTTTCGGAGGGCACGTGCGCATGGAAGAACAATGAGGGACAACAGCACAAACATATATACCCACTTGACTGACTCTCACACTTTAAAAACCTCACCTGAAAATTGGCACTGCTCAGGTGAGGCTGATGAAGAAGTATTACCTCTGAGCTGGCGGAGAAACAGGCTTTCAATCTCTCAAGTGCATTGCCCTGTCCCTCCCCGGCCGGCTGAATCCCCTCCGGGTCCCCAACCACGCAGCCCCACCTCCAGGGGAGGAGAGGTCCCAGGTCAACAGACGCCCTTCCTATTCCCAAGGTTGCTATTTAACCAGGGCGCGGGATCACCACCCGCTTCAACTCCGATAGCGGGCACCTGATCTGCCCTCATTCCTGCGCGGCTCCGGTGTATTTGTGGGAGCAGATGCATAGCATCCAACTGAAATGGACGCCGAGCCCCCCCCGTGTAAATTCGGAGAAGGCTGACTGTTCACCAAAAAAGCTTATCGATAGGAACATATGAATGATTAATGCATGGGACCTTAATTATTCTCCGTACTTTTTCTTCCCTGCAGAAATACTCCAAAGGACGTGCGTCTATTTCTTCGGGCTGTGAAACATGAAAACTCATCCCTCGATCCAGAATTCAGCGTGCCGATGCATATAGCTTCTTGAAAAAAAGCACCCGTTATGTAAAAACCTCCAAAAAACTGGAAAAAGGGTTGAGAGCTGTTATTTCTGACAGGCAAGAGGAAGCGGCTGCTTTCAGCGCAAGCTTCCTGCTGGGCGCACAACATTTTGACTCAGCAACTCTTTCCCCCCATCGCGCTAAAACAAACAGAGAGCCACGCAGCGCGTTATTGCGGCGATGCAAGGGAGAATTATTCCACAAACGACAACGGTTACTATTGTTCCTCCTCCCTAAGAAAGAATGGGGTTTACAAACCGCGCTGACAGCGTTTTAACTCATACGGTATTTATACACCTCTTCATCCATGACGACCTCCAGTTTTAGTTGCACCACTTAAAACCAGTGAAAGCTGCCATACCCAAACAGCGAGAGGCGAGCAGCTGCTCACATCACTCTTGCTGCCCTTTTGAAAGACTCTAAACAAACAGCAAAATAAAAAAAAACCAAAAAATAAAAAATATTTTGATAAAAAAATCAAAATAAACCCTTTAGAATCAACACCGTACCATAAGCAATTGTGCAAGCTGTTAGCCAAGGTATCTAATTATCAGAGGGTTGGGATTCTTGGTTTGGAAGCACTGGCAAAGCCAAGCAGCACTAGGTGTAACCCTGCAGCTCCCATTTCACAACACGGGTCTTCAACCCAATTCAGCGCCGGCGAGCGTCCCACGTACCAGGATGGCAGTGGAGGTTCGTTAAGAAATTAATTAACTGTTGAACTGGTTTTCTTTTATGCCATTTGCTCCTTCTTAGCATGAAGAAATAAAAGGAGCCACTCCGCCCCTTCCAGCTCGGTTGTGTTTGCAGGCTCCTTTATGCAATGTTCCTGCTGCAAATGCTCCACAGGGATATTTAAAGTACTGGAAAAATATTTTTCAGGTTTGATTATTTTCAGTTTATTAGTACGTTTTGCCCAAAACAAAGCTTTAGACACAATATAAGAGACTTTGAACATTTGCCACCTTAAAAGAAACCGAGCTACCTCACCTCTGTAAAACCGTACCTTTTACTCCTCTAAGAAACAAGAATGACATGAAGTAGGCATATGCTTAGAAACTCTGATGCGTTGTATTTCATTTTTTTTAAAAACAACAAAGACAAGTTCAGAACTTATTTTTCAGGCTGATTTGTTTTTTCTTGCAAAGTTTTGGTACGGGTATTTGAAGACCTGAGAACTCTTTGATGGCGATCTCCACGTCGCAGTACACGGCTGAATTTACACCTATGGTATAAAAACAGAGAACTTGCCTTCCCAAGACAGCCTTCGGGGTAAGCTATGCCAAGTAGTAAACCACAATAAAAGGGGGCAATGTCCACGTCCGCTACAGTACTGTGGGAAAATAAAAACTCTACTCAGAAAAGGAAAATAAAAAACCAAAACAAACCCAAAAACCCGAAACAGGAACTATCCTATGACTTGCTGACCTGCGAGCCTTTTATCTCCACCTGGAAAACACAAGGCCAACCTTCCCCTACCCCCATCCTATGCCTCAGAGTTATAAAGCAACACAGGATCTTAGAAAGAGACACAAGGAAGGCACCAAATATTTGCATTTTCTAAAGCCTTTCATAAAACCACCATGCAACTCAAGGCCAAGCGATAAAGCTCCGCCAGGGTTCAGGGAGTAGTCAAAGGACAAAAGAGAACCAAGCGTAGGGATGAATGAAGAGGAGGTTCTTATGGAAGAACCACTTTCTCAAACGAGTCAGGCAGCCCTGACTGGTCGTACAAAACCCTCCTATTAGCCATGCTTCAGCAAAAGCGGATAGAGCTTCGGCTACGGTACAAAACAAGGCAGATTTTGGCAAAAATGGTTTCAAGATGAAAGAATTAAAAAATTGACTGCGTTGGAAATTTAAGACTAACGCTCTGAACGCAAAGCACTCCATCAGCCACGAGGATCTGACAGCTCAGCTGTACTGGAGAGTATTTTTATTTTCAAAAGCTGAATAAATGAGAATAATCTCAGCAATCAAACCCAAACAAATTCCCCAAAACAACCTTTTGGACCCCAAGGGGCACCTGTGGGTGGAGTTTGACTTCCAGCACCAGCAAGCCCGGCCCGCGAGCAAGCCGTTTCCATCACTAGGAGGAAGCTCTCCCCCATCGCCGTGTAGAGACTGCGAAGCAGCCATACGGCAAAGTTGGCAGAGGAGATTATTGCTTCGGACGACTGCGCTGCTGCTGGTTATTTAAAATCGCCGGAGACCGCAGAACCATAAAAAAGCCACCAGTACTACACAAATGTGAACCACTGCCGAAGGAAGCTGTAACGGCTCAGATGCGCCGCTGAGCTCTGAAACAGCTGCTCCGAGCGCCTGAGAGAGACTGCCGCGCCAGAGCTAACTCCATGCGCACAGCATAGAGAGGGTGAGGAAACACAGGCCTGAGACAAGCGTGAACCACGAGCAGGCTCTTGCGAGTTTTTCTCAAGCCCGTAACCCGTTTGGGCTGCTGTATCAGGCCAGGCAGCCTGACAGCCTCGTCCACTGAGGCAGCTCCCTCAATGAACAAGTCAGACCTTCCTATTTTCTGCCCGTGCTCTTGCCCCACGCGCGAAAACCTCTTCCTAGCAAACCTGCAAACGTGACTTTTGCTCTCCTGCCCTCTCTTTTCTTTCGCTTCGGCGTCAACCCCGCATCAGCATGCCGCCCATACCCATTAGTCCTCTCAATAGCTGTACCAGTTGTGACGACCAGAAAAGCAGCATCGGGGCTACGCCTGGTTCGAGAGCCAACGGAGCTGCTGCTCCACAAAGCACACGGTCAGGCTCTTCCCATCGCCTCTCTCCAGGCAACCTCTTCCGTGGAACGTCATCTACAAAGATGAAGTTAGTAACAAAGCACCTACGCTGCAAAGTCTGTTTCTGACTCCTCTGCCAGCACAGATATGTGCGTTACCTCAAATCACAGCGGCACTTTGAACCCTGCGTGCTAAAAACATGAGTGGGCAAAAGATCGTTTAACAACCCGAAAACCAATGACACAATTTCGTAATTCCCAGAATAAGTGACAAACTGTTTTTTTGTCTACCTACTGTAAAATACAGAGATATCATTTAAGGATTCAAGTAACTCCCGTAATTGAGGGTACAATTAAAAAAGAGGAAGGAAAAGTCTACTGGAAGTATCATGATATCTGAGAGGCTTGCAGTGGGAGCAAGGAAAGGTTTGGGGGCTTTTTGTTTATTTTAGGGGTTTTTGTGTTGTTCTTTTTGAAGACAGCATAACCAAGTTGCTTCTACTGTATGTAAAAAGTATCCTGAAGTTTTACTGCAGCTCAACATTAAATAAATCTTCTTCTTCCTTCTGATAACCAAAAAAACCCAAACCAAAACCAAATGAAAAAATTGATTGACAGACAGGGTTTGGCCCAGGACAAACAGAGTCCAAGACACTACGCAAACAGAATGTGATTGCTGTTCCCTTCGGCCACGGCTGTCGCTGCATCAGTCACGCAGCTACCGAGCGGGCTCTGACATACGATATTGCCCAGGCAGCGATTCCCTTGGAGAAAAGAGCAAGGGAACTTTAACGGACGTTTTACAAGGCTTTTGCACACACCTTACATGGCCAGGCGCTGCAGGGTGAGGCTAACACGATAAAGCACTGCTCAACCACGGAGTTTGCACACTAACTCCTTGCGAACAAACGTGCTCATCTCGGTGCCGCGGTTTCGCCACGTCTACACAGAAGCCTTCTTACAGCAAAGTTTGAATGGCAAAAGCGTGATGGCTAAAGATTAAATATATTTCTTAAAGGCTTCTTTTCTATCAGAAATAGCTCAGTCCCTTGCACACACATCACAGGGCTACAGTGGGTAAAGATTTCCTGATTAGGGAAGAAAAAAAAAGTAAAAAAGAAGGTTTTAAGAGGAAGCTATGAGTTTCAATGCCAACTCATGGGGGAGGGAGTTTTGGACTGTGGACACGAGTTTGCAGCCAGAGCCAGCCCTTCACAGAGCCCGAGACCAAGCGAGGTCACTTCATCTGCTCCCGGCACTACAGAAATTGACTTCTTACCTCACCGGTTACAGCTCTGCTGAGTAATGCCTTAAATCAAGTACATGAGCTTCAAAAGGGGAAGGGAACAAACAAGAAAAGGAAAAAAAAAGATACCCATCCCAAAATAATTAGTTAATGTGTGAATGACCGCTCACCTGGGATGGAGACAAAGCAAAAGCAAAAAGCTTGGTCGCCCTGGCCCCAGCCCAGAAGATGAAGCTACGGGCTATCTTCAAGAAGGATGGATGGACAAGGGAAGGGCTCTTCTAGACGCAACCATAGGTTTTGTTCGTTTTTAAAGCACACACAACTACTTCACAGCACTCCGGCTTACCCAAATACACCGCAAGAAGGTCACAAAGCACGTTATGAAGCAGAACACGATTTCCCGCCCGACGCGCCCCACGTCAGCGCGCACGCCGCAACGCGCCTCGTGCAAGGCCCTCGCCTCGACGCCGCTCTCGGAGGCAGCCCGGGCGGGCGCTTCCCGCCCTCGACTACATCCCAAGCCGCGGAGAGCCTGTTAGACGTCCAAGGGCGGCACAGGCTCTTCCCGGAGGACAGGCTCCAGCAAGGAGCCTGTGTCGCTGGTCTTGCCAAGCTTGCGGGTCAACGTTAGTGACCGACGCGTGCGCGAACGGCCGGCTCCCAGCGCGCTCGCTGCCGCTGCCCCGGCCGGTTGGCACGCACGCTGCCAGGCCAGCAGCCGGGCCCCACCGCAGCCCTGCCGGGTTTTGGGGAGGGCACCCCATCCCCAGGCTCCTAACTCATCCCTCCCTTCGACGCCCCGGGGGCACCGCTGCGGGCAGCCGGAGCCCGGCGCTCCCTCCCGCCTCCCAGCGCCGGCCCTCGGCCCTGCCGGGCGGCGGAGGGGCGCGAAGGGAGGCCCCCCCCCCCCGCCGCCGCCCCTCCCGGCCCCACCGGGGCGGCTCCCCCCCGCCCGGAGGGAGGCTCCCGGGGAGGAGCCCCGCAGCTACTCACGGCTGCCGGCGCCAGCGGCCCCGTCCGGCCCCGGGTAGCTCAGCACCAGCACGGGCAGGGCGGCCCCGCCGCGGGGCGCCGGGGGTCTCCACACGCCGGGCGGCGCGGCGGCGCCTCCATGGCCGGGGTAGAGGAGGAAGAACGGCGGCGAGGCAGGGCGCGCCCCCTCCTCCTCCTCCTCCTCCTCCGCCGCCGCTGCCGCCTCCTCCTCCCCGGGCTCTGCCCGCCGCTCCATGGCGGGGGGGCAGCTCCGCGCCGGCCCCGTCCCGGGAACTTTCCGCCAGCGGCGGGAGAAGCGGCGCCCGCTCCGCCTCCGCCATCGCCGCCCCGGGCCCCGCCCCGGCCGGGAAGCAGGGCCGCGGCCGCCGCCTCCGCCCGCCCTCCGCCCCCGCGGCGGCGGGGGGGCCGCCGCCGCCTGCTCCCTCCGGTTCCCCGCTCCCTCCGGTCCCCCGCTCCCCCCGGGCCCTACCCGCGGCGGGGCGCGGAGCCCGGCCCTGCCGGGGCGGCGGCTGGCGGCAGCGGCCCTGCTCCGCTCGGGGGAGCGGCGCTGCCCTGGGCCCGGGCCAGGCTCCCCCGGGCCGGGCTGGGGCAGCCGGCCCCCGCTCCCGAGCCTGAAGGCCTGGAGGCTGGCAAAAAGCGGATAACCCAGCTGCCAGAGGTGCAGGGGCTCCGGGCGGTATGGAGACAACCTTGTTTCCACCCCTTTTTTTCCAGCCTTATACCCTTAACGCTTTCTTTTTCATCACGACCAATTCATCACGCTTTAAGACAAAAAGACAACCGAAAGACAAGCCCACCTAGTCTTCGAGCGCAAGCTTCCCAACGCCGCGCGGGCTGCGGGGAGGCAGGTCAAGGCCAGGCACCGTCCCATCACGTCCCGTCCATTTCCACACCAAGCCATGCGCAAGGAGGCAGCAGCCCCGCGCGCAGGGAGTCGCCTTCGCGGGACCAGAGCCCGCATGGGGAAACGCAGATTTTAATCGGAAGAAGCCACCTTCATGCAGCAACGAGGGAGTCGGACTCCCGCCTGCTTTACCTTACCCACGCAGCCAAGCTGTTCCACCATCTCCTGCTTTCCCGAGGGTGCGATCGCACGGACAGCAGCGTTTTCAGGTCCTTCGACAAGAGGTGACAATTCAAGGTCCCAAATATATTCCTCACTAATAAAACTACCAAACGGGCGATACCAGCGGGCATTTCACTTGGGAGACTGTCTTTCTGAAGACAGCAATAAAGGCTTCTCATTAAGGCAGGGCAATTAACGTGGACTGTAGTTTTCTCAACAGGCAGAAAGACCATAAATCTGCCAGTTTATAGAGAATATCCTGCACTTAGGTTAAGCTGAAACAGGTTGCTTCTTTCTTTTTGAACCTCACATGAAAATTGCAAAAGCAAAGCTGTAAAGGCAACTGTTTTCTGGAGACTGCTTTTCCCGGTGCTGCCCCAAGTCACCCAACATGTTGCAACTAATTTAACAGATGCTTTAAACCATTTTACCCATCTCAGAGCTGAATGTTTGAATTTCTGCTTGCCAGTGCTAGCGAGAGTAAAACAACGTCCAGACTGTTGCTGATAGAATATTATGGAAGACGCTAGGAAAGCCTCAACAAAATTCAAGGCAGCAGCAGATGTATTTCCATGTGAGTTATTCAATATATTTTCCTTACCCTGTATAAATGGAAATTTCAGGTTGTGATGCAGAAAACACTGTCCACCCTCTCTGCCACTGGACTTTTTCTGCCCCAGCTTCCAAAGGCAAGCCAGGCTTCATCTGGGTGCTGACCACCCCCCAAGGATTGTGTTTTCCAGGCGTATAAAGACAACAGAGCAGCTCAAACCTCTCCTTAGAGCTTCCTGCACACCGCCTATGTGCTTTTAAAATAGAAATCATTTATGTGCACAGGGGACCGAGTATCTCTTGAGTTACCGCGCTCCAAGCGAGCGGGCGGGAAGGACGGGCACCTCCGTGGCTGCGCGGCGTGGTTCAGGTGAGGCGCGGCCGTGGCCCGAGCGTGTAAGTCAGTCCTAACCTGCACGAGGTGCTGCTGCGGCAGACCCTGCCGCCAGTCCTTTCCCAGCAGCGCAGCCGGCGCTTGCCAAGCGGGAGCCTGGCGAGGCGGCCAGGAGCCATCCCAGGGCTGAAGCACATCGCTTGCAGGGTCAGCGCCTTCTCCAGAAACACTACTGGAAGAAGGAAAAACCCAGCATTAACCGTGACCTTGGTCCGCTTTTCGCTTCTTTTCCTGACCATCATCTGCGGTCCTTCCCCTCTTTCCCACGTGTCCATTTTCATAGCGATCTTCAATTTATCACCAGGGATTTCCCTTCAGCACAAAACATCCCTCTAAGAAGTATTTCTTAGAGCAATGTCACAGCGTCCCCTCTCCCGCAGCGTTAATAATCACAGCCTTCCCATGCTCACTCATACATAAAACCGTACGGGAGAGAACTATTTATGGCTTTGCCCCATCTCCGAACTAACCAACTGAACGTAATGCCGCGTTTAATCTTCGTTAAACGGGGCTGGCGCAGCGGTGCGGGGAGACGTGCTGTGCCATCTGCTGGCTGCCTTCCCTCTTGCCTTCAGCCTTCACCCCAACGGTTCTGGGGAGCGCGGCTCTAACAGCACGCCCATTTAATATTTCCCTTATTTATTGCTCAGATGGAAGTTGCCAGAATTTTGCTTGCCAGCTGCCGAAAGCTTTTCAAGGGAGCGCAGAGCCGCCTCGGATGCGTACGGCTTGCCTGCAGATCTACGAAAGATGGTCAGCCCTTCGTTTCTGCACAAAGCGCGCGAGCAGGTGCTGCAGCAGTGAGATGGGTTAGCATCTCTGCGGGATATTTTCCGCATCCCTTGTGATGCCCGTTACGCAACACCATCCCTCCCCAGAAAAAGCACCTAAGCTGCTTTTTCTTTTTCCAGCACGTTACCTTTTACTGACCTCTTCACAAAGGCTCGGGAGCGTAGCTCAGCATTGCCAGTGGCGGGCTCCGTCGGGATCCCAGCGCAGAGTTAAAAGGTGTGGTTTTGGGAAAAGCTCTACTTCCCTCCTCGGCGAGGCTGGGACACGCTGAAAGCCATGTGCTTCTCTCTGGGAAGAGTTGATGGCTGCTTACAGGAAGGGAGGATGAGCAAGCGCAGGTGAAGGACATCGTTATCCCACAGGTAATAAGTTACACATCTCACCTGAGGCCGTCAGGCTACAGAGAGCGTGGCTCAAATGAGAAGACACCTTCAGGGACCTCTTCGAGCCAGCCTCACTTTTGCCTCCGTGACCCTCTTGAAGAACAGGGGCCAGTGTTCAGCACGGGCCTTGGCCCGAGGAGCTGAGCTACTCCCAGCTTCCCAGGAAAAGCAAGGCTCCAGATTGTGATTTTCATCTTAAAACAGCTGCTGCTAGGAAGCCTCGTGCTTCAAATGCTCTCCGGCTTTTGGCCGCATACAAGAGCCCCAGCTCCTTTCGCTACGTACCGGGGCCTGCGTTAATTTGCGTGTCCCAGGAGGTCCTTTTGATCTTAACACCCTTCCTCCCCTTTGCAAGGACTTCGCCGCATGAAAAGCACACGTAGGCTCACCCCCAGCCACTTCAGGATGTGACAAATGAATCCTTACTCCTGCGACCTCTCCTGCTCCCATACAGACACCTGCTGCCAGCCCCGGCAGCGAGCCTCAGCGCTGACCTGCGACACCAAGTTCTTGTTCTCTGCTGCCATCAACGCTCCTCCAGCCCTTGCAGCAGTTTCCATTAGCCCTTGCCATGCAAAGCCACGGCTCTGCAGGCAGGCAAAGATCTCCCAGGCAGTTTCATGGAGGGGATCGATTCCCAATGCTTTGTAGCCTGTTTCTGTGGAGCAATTTTTAAAAATTACTATTATGCAGCATTTAACTGCTGTTTGGCCTGTCAGCAGCAGGGGGCAAACAAACGCAGGGCCATTAAAGGCAGCAGAGGCTGTCATTTCACTATTTTGTCCTAGATATCTATCTACCATACCAGAACCCCCGCCGAAATCGTCACGCATAGCTCCACATCCCATGGATCCGGGATATATAAGGACCTCAAAAACTCTCCTTACTGCTATTCCCATCTGTCCACCCTAAGTTTACTGGTTTTCTACCTTTCCCTTCAACAATCAGCTTTGAAAATTAACAAAATATTCTCCCGTCAGCGATTAAGAGCGCTTTCCTGGCAGAAACAGGCCTAGGCTGTAAAGGTTTACATCAAAACCCAGGGGAGCACGTTTCACTTGTGAAAAACGAGCAGAGCACCTGCGTGTTTGAAGTGCAGCATCCAGCCTGTCACAGGTTCAAGAACACACGCTCGTATTTTGGCTTCCCCCAAGCCTATCGCACAAAAAACCCCAAACCAAACCACCTAGATACACTAGTGCTTGCGTAACATGAAATAGCATTTATGGACAAGACGATTATTCCTCCTGATTTCACGTAGGAAACAGACAGGAATACCTGTGCTACTGGTACACAAATCCAGGCACAGGCTCTCCAAAACCTGTCCCAGACACAAGTGCAGGTCTTAGCTGAGGCAGTCTTTGTTCAGCTTTTAAGAAAAATGGATCAGTCATTGCTCCTTTACAGCCTGAACTGGAACTGGCCACTCCCAGCAAGAACTGCAGTGTGGGGTTGGAGGTGTTTTCCCACCAGAAGGCGTGGAAGTAATCAAAACATGTTGGAAGTTTACCTTCAGACCGAAGACAACCTTAGGTCCTACCCGTTTGTCCTGTATGGATGCTATGTTAGACCTGTAACAGCAGACAACGGTTACCATATTTATCACAGATGAAGGGAATGCATTTATCACAGATATGACTTATATATAGATATATGACTTAGAGCATATAACTATGAAATCCCAAAGTGTCCTTGCTTTGCCTCTCACTGAATTCAGGAGGGGAAAGAGTACCTCAGGCCACGTGGGATTCGAGTAATAGCTTTCTGCTCAGTTACAAATTCAAAAGGTTTAAGGGAGCCTAAAAGTAGTTAGTTCTTAAACATATGAGCACAAGGAGTTCATCAGACCAAGAATTAGAGAAAACACCGTAGCCACACATATCCCATTCTGCTGCTCAACACAGAGAAAGGACGGAGCAGAACAAGACAGTAAAAAGGAGGAGAAGGCAGTGACGGCCGCACGGATCCCATCCTCACCCTCCCTCCGGCAGTCCAGCACGGCCCGTTTCATCCCCTGCACTCCACACATCCCTTGCAGCCTCTCAAAGCCGGTACGTACAGTACGGAAAGGCAACGGCATCGCCATAGAGGAAAACACCTTAACACACAGGCCGGGTAAGGAAAGGGCCCTGTGCTGCTTTTAGAGGTGGCACCTTCTGAAAAGCATCCTCTGGAAAAAAAAAAACCAAACAAATACCACCCCACCCCCAGTTTTCTTAAGGATAAAAACCACAACGTTCTTTATAAAATTTTTATTGGATTCAGTAGTGTGAGCGGCAGCTCTCAGAAAGAGAGAAAAATAAGCGTCACTGAAGCTTCCTGCTCTTCTTAACTCCCGCGCGAATGCCAGACAGCTCTCCGGCATATCTGTGCAACTCCCTCCGAACTTCACGGACCTGGCCCTTGCGGCGAATCTTGGCTCGCCGAAACTTCTCCCGATGCTTGACCCTGGGGTTGCGATCGATCTTCTTCCTTCTGGGCGTGAGGCCTTTGTTCTTGATCATCTGATAGGTCACCCCTCTCTTTTTATTTGGATCCTCTCCTTCCAACACCGCTTCTTCGTCTTCAAGCGTCTCTTGGTCTTCAGTTCTCTTCCTCTTGAGTTTCAACTTCTCCTCCATCATCTTGTAGTATTTCAGGGCAGCCTCTTCATCCAGCTCCGACTCCTCTGATGATTGAGCAGCAGCAGCCTGGCCATTAGCAAGCGTAGGAGCACGTTTTGGTTGGTTTTTCTGAACATCCAGCGGGAGAAACACTGAAAACTTCTTCTCCTTCCGTAATTTATCTTCCTTCTTATCGTAGTAGTTTTTCAAAAGCATACGAACCTGCGAGGATAACTTTTGATCTATAACGGCTAGGTCATTGATTATATTTCTGTAAGCAACCAGCCGTTCGATAATGGGGTGACTATGAACCGGCATCCTCTTGGACTTCAAAACCAAATAGAAACTGATGTTGGCACAGTAATTCAAGTAGAGGTGATACTTGGTCTGCAAATAGCGACTGCCTTTCCCTTGCGGGATCGTGCCGTTTTTGACCATTTGCAGCAGCGGGTGCAGTTCGTCCTTGAGCTCCATTAGCTTGACTTCAAAGTCCTCAATCAGCTGCAGGAGCTCTGGGGACTCCTGCTTCAGCAGCTTCAGCTGCTCCTTCTTGGAAAGGGCCTGCAAATCTTTGTCAATCTTCTGCCCCTTGCTATCGTGGGTTTTCTGCCGCTCAGCCAGGTAGCCCTGGATCACATCCAGCCCGTAATCGTCTTCCCCCAAGTCCTGCACCAGCCGCCTCTGGATGACTTGAGCCTCCTGCTCCTCTTCCTCCTCCTCAGCATTGACTTCTTGCTGGCTACGCTTGCCCTTGGCCTGGGCATCGCTCCCGTAGTCCGTGTCGTAGTAGAGCTGCTTGCGTTGGCCCCAGGAGAGCTCGTGGGGGAGCCTGGGGTCCTGACGGCGCTCCTCCAAGTCGCTTTCCATGGACAGGTCCCCATCTTCTTCTTCTTCCTCCTCCTCCTCCTCCTCCTCCTCTTCGCCTTCTCCATCCTCATCCTCCTCCCCTTCTCCATCCTCATCCTCCTCCCCTTCTCCATCCTCTTCCGCACTGTGGTCTATGTAAAGATCCAGCCCCTGCACCTCTTCCTCCTCACCGTGTCCATCCTCCTCCTCCTCCTCCTCGCTGTCCTCCTCGGGCAGCTGCAGCCCCAGCACTTCTTCTTCCTCCTCCTCCTCGCTGTCCCCGGCCTCCTCCCCGCTCTCCAGGGCCGCCATCACCGCCCGGAACTGCGCTTCGTGGAAGTCCTCCCCCTCCTCCGCCAGGCCCTCGGGGCCCGGGGGGCCGCCGGCCGCCTCCTCTTCGCCATCCTCCTCCCGGGCGGGCCGGGCCGGCGGCCGCAGCAGGGTGCCGCGGCGGGTCCTCATGGCTCCGCTCCGGCTCCTCGGCCGCGCTTCCGCTTCCGCCGCCACCCCGCCGCGCTTCCGCTTCCGCCGGCTCCCTTCCGGGAGGGCGCTGCCGCCCGCGGCTCGGCGCGGAACGCAGCCGCGGGGCCCGGGGCAAGCGGGGAGGCGGCGGCAGGGCCCGGGCAACCGGCGCTCGCCCGCGCTGGCCCCTGAGGGCTCGGCCCGGCTCTGGCTCCCGGCGGAGGGGGGGTGCTCCCAGGGGAGCCCGTAGGAGAGCGTTTGGAGGGAGCTGCCAGCGCCAGGGCGGTGCCTTTCGGGGAAGCATCTCGTGTGCAGGTTAAATCGCTCCGGGTCTGGAGCACAGCTGGGGTTACTGCCAGTCTTGTGTTTGTTTACTTCTACTCTTCGATTTGTTTACTTCTACTCTTAGATTTGTTTACTTACACTCATATTTGTCTATTCCTACTCTTCGATTTGTCTATTCCTACTCTTCGATTAGGCTACTCTTCGATTAGGCTACTCTTAGATTAGTCTACTTCTACTCTTAGATTTGTCTACTCTTAGATTAGTCTACTTCTACTCTTAGATTAGTCTACTTCTACTCTTAGATTAGTCTACTTCTACTCTTACATTTCCAATAAAGTCCTACAGACCCGTAAGGAGCTGTGTGATGGGAGCAGCCACTTAGCAAGGATTTTTTTCGATCCCAGCAGGTACCAGCAATGAATAGTGCCGTACAGAAAGAAGAGAGTGCTTTTTTTCCTCCTCGGGGGGTTTTCCTCACCTAAAAGCACAGGCACGTACAAATGCCATCCATACAGTAACCTTACAACAACAAGAGGGGAAAAAAAAAAAAGGCAAGGCAGAAAGCGCACCTGACATCTGTCCCCTTGTTAACCGAAACTTCTCATTACTCAGTTCCCTACCGCCAGACCAAAGTTTCAGGGAGAAAAAGAAGTACTTGAAAACCTCCCTGGACACATCTGAGGGACATCTATTAACTCTCCCTTCCCCAAATGGCATCCTTACAGGGATGCAGGCATCTCCTGGCGGGAACCCGGCTGCGCGTCAGCCTTCGGGCTGCAAGGCAAAGGCAGGCTGCAAAGCCGGGCTGCTGCTGCTTCCCCGTCCTCTGCGCTCTTGGGTCCGAGTTTAGGCCGAGCTCAGAAACCCAGAGCCCGATAAATTAAGCAGCCACACGTCCCAGCAAGAGGAGTTCTGCGTAGAGCAAGTGCAGGTGGTTTTTTCTCACCGCAGAACAGGTGCAGTTTTATTTATAAATACTCCTGTCCCCCTTCTTGTGGAAAAAGACATGTCACACAAATATTGAAGTGAACTGAAACAGAGCGGGGGGGGCACAACTTGACTCACTTCTGGGTGATGGATTTGGGTTCTGGTAGATCTGATGGCAGACCAGTCGCACTCAATGAGCCTTTTTTGTGACAGCTCAGCTTCTCCACATAGTCACCTCTGGCTCAGACTTTTCCACATTTGCTCTTGCACCAAAGATTTGGTTTGCTTCAGACTAAGCCACTTTCTCCAAATCCACCCGTGCCAGTTTTCAGGTATCACCTCCCCTGGGTACAGGCCTGTATGAGAGAGCAACAAGAATAACTTGGGTTTGGTAAGTGAGGCAGAATGCATTTATTTTGTTAGCCACACCTCGGTGGGAATTCTCACTTTATACTAGTTGGCCACTAAAATACAGCCATCTCTGCCCAGCAGGCTTTGTAATCTTTCTGCTTAATCCTGCCAGGTTTTGTGTGAAGTCCAGGCAGAGAAGTCCGCAGTCAATTTCTGCGTGGTTAAAATTCCAGCTACCCTTTGCTAGCGTGCCTTGCCGAAACCCAGGCCTTCACTGTGGCCCTAACGCTTTCCATCCGACTGCCCTCACAATGCAGTGCTCTCTCTTTTTTAAAGCCTGCCCTTTCAAAATTCAGAGCCTTAAAGAGAGACCAGCTTCCACGTGGACTCTGTGATTTGAATGTAGCTGATGTGTTGTCTCTCAATCCGAGCTTAATTTCCAAGAGCAGAGAAGAAATAGCGCCTACAGCCATTTAACCTCCTTCAGGCCGTGCTGAGAATGCCATCCACTCTGGTGAAGCTGGAGGTGACCTCTAACGTGGGGTAGTTATCCCGTTATCGGGGACTGCTCAGGCCAAACCACACCGGTTTGCTGTAAGCATCAGTGGAATCACCGCTACCAGTAAAATAATCAGTGACCGCTGCAGGTCTGTTTTAATCCCCCATTTTCTCTGCTTCTGCGTGAGAAATGCGGAGAAAAGCAAGCGGTAGGACAGGCTGCTAGCGGTCGGTGTGTTATCTGGAGATACCCCGTGCCCTGGTGCGGCGGTCCTCCTCACCCAGCACGGACGCACACAGACGCAGCTCTCTTGCCTCGCTTCATCCAGGCACCTGCCCAGCTTCTTACTGGGTAAATCCTAGTTCAGCCTGTCCAGGGCCAACTGGAGGCATAGGGCAAGCGCAAGGAGACCGAGACTACGAGGCTGGTTCCCATTTCTTTTCAAATTCTCGATTATTTCCCCGCCAGCCTCTGCCTTGCAGTGAGGCTGCCAGTGTAGCTCCCCGCTCAGCCCAGAATCGAAGCCTGGGGTGATGGATTGCCAGCCCCTTGCCAGGCTGCCACAGTTCTTCAGTGCCTGCTTCCCCAGGTAATTTCCTGGTAATTCAACATGCCACACAGTAAAAAGGGGATAGTCCATAAAAGCAACAGTCCATAGAACAAATCTTCCTCTAAAGAGCTTGCAATCTAGATAGAAATCCCCAGAGACATACAGGTGGCTGAGTGGGACTAAAAATAGCTCTGGGGCCACCCTAGGCAGACCGAAGGGACGGTATGCAGGCAGGTGGATTTAGCAACCGAAACTCAGCTATGCTGAGCACCGGCAGGCAGGGAAAACCACCGAAATCAACAGAATCACACAGAATATCATTCTGCTCAGTCTCTCCTTTTGGGTTTGAACATGCTCATGGATGCCTCTGCTTGTATTGTACCAGTGCTGTATTTTTATACAAAGTATACAAAACAAACCAGGAGCAGCCTCTTTCGCAGGGGCTTTATTCTGCTGCCTGCATCCCCCCTTCTTGTATATTTCTAACACATCTCCTATTTCCTTACAAACAGGGCAACTGAAGCAAATAGTGCTTTAGCTAGGTTAGCCAGGCTTATTTTTAACCTTCTGCAAAAGACAGGGCCCAGGGAACAGCTTGCTGCTGCTTCAGAAGAGAGCTCCCCATAAAACTCTGTTGGCAGTGCTGTCTGGGGAGGGGAAAGGAAACAAAACCAAGTTTTGCTCTCCTAAAGATGGAGCCCTAGAGAGAAAACAGGGTTGGTAAAGAAGAATTACGGCACTACCTGATGCCTTGCTAGGAGCCAGGCTCGCTCCCATCATCCCCCGCCACCTCCCGGGGGAAACCTTGCGTCAGCACTGCTGATGCAACACAAAAGCTCGTTGCATCATGCAACTGCTGCATGAGATGTTGGCACCCGGAGGAAAAGCTCAGGGACCAGATTCTGGGATCTCTGAACAGCTCCAGGGTCAGGGACGCAGCCAGCAAGGTCTGAAGGAAGGGAAGACAGCCCGTCAGGCGACCGGCTGCCCTCGCGGGAACTGGGATGCCTGCCAGCGTTGCCTAATGGCTTTAGCCCCTTGAGAGCCTGGCAAGAACAACCAAGCCCCACGGGCTGTGTGAAGAGCCTGTATCTGCTCACAGGGCTGCTGCTCTGCTGCGTAAGGACAAGCTGGAGAACACGGGGAGATTTACCACCTGCTGCTAATGTTAACTGAGAGAAACGTGCATTGCAGGTAGCAGAAATCCAGGTACACGGATGCAATAACCCTGGCTACGACTGGGCCTGCCGGCATCCTGCTTTGCCCTACCTCTCCTTTCATCCCCTGCTGTAGGTGTTTGGAAGCCCTTGCTCAAAAGTGCTATTAAGAGCAGGCTTCCCTAAAAAAGTGGCCTGTTCTGTGCAAGACACATATACATGCTACAGAGACAGCTCTGGTCACTGCAGGTTACATCGCAATGTTTATTTTTCAGAGTCACACAAGTGGTCCCAAATCTGGGACAAAAAAAACCCCAGCTCCTCTCCAGTAGTCCCCTCCTTCAGGAAGAGCCTGCCTGGGGCCTGACCAGAGCCTTCCACACACCACAGATTCCATGGAGCCCCTTTTCCATCCCTAAAGAAAGAAGCCCATCGATGCAGTGGGCAGAGCTGGAGGAAGAGTTCAGCTTTGCCACAGACCTGCTGTTGCTTTACACCTCTTTTACCCCTCCCCTCTCTCATCTTTTCTGCTTTGACTGCAAGCTCTTTGGGGGCAGGTCGAGCCCTTAATACATGTTTGCGGAGAATCTGGTGCTAACAGGATTCTGCTCTTGAAACCTGAAGTGTCTTTATTATACGAGTGAAGTGATTTTAAGTCCTGTTTCTCAAACCTAGGAGCCAGAGCTGTGAGCCCTTGGCTATCTGGACACTTCCTTGCCTCACATTCCTCGTCCCCAGGTGGGAGAGTGCCACTGGCCCTGATGGTAAGGTGTCCCCTAAGGACCAGGCTGGTTTTGCACTCCCTTGCACTCAGCAGCTTTGCTGCCTGTTGGTGAAGAACGGAATGAAAACGCACAGTAATAGTGCAACCCCCTGCCCCCCTTCACCTCTGAGAGCCCGAGGTCTCTGTGCATTCAACATGCCCGGTTTCAGTCCCCAGCCACATTTTCCACAGTGTCAGTGCTAGCCGGCTGGGCTGTTTATTTTAGGAAACAATTAGCTGTATCATTTGCACCCACCCTTATAGGCAGACACAGGCTCTCCACTCCTGTTCTTCAAAAGAAGGGGAGGCAAGATGAGGAGCTCTTTGTTGCTGTGCGTGGCCTTGGCCGTCTCCTTGGGGTTCGTCCTTGTGGCAGGTAGGTGAGAAATGAAGAGCGTGGAAAACTGCGCTTAAGATAGCAGTGATGGGTTTTGTGTAATCGGCCATTCATAATTTTAGCAGTCAAAAATCGAACCTCAAAGCCTGCTCAAGAGGTTATGCTTCAGTGGTGCTTGGACACCTCAGTGTCTTTCTGCACCACAGAGCTGCGTGTTGTTAATTGCTGCCTTGAGGCTAAGATGATGATGACTAGCTGCAAATGTAAGACTTGATGATTAGCCATTTTTGATCGGGTTTCTGAAGCGACAAACCGCAAACATGCATGCTTGCTTTTCTGCAGTGCTAGGAAGCTTGCAAGACTCTTACCTGCTAGATTGAAAGGCTTCTAAGATCTTCCTGGTAATCCTGTCATATGGTTACGGCCAACTCATTTCTGATTGACCTGTAGTTTATCGTGTAACTCCACCGAATTTCTTGGAGACTCTTGATTGAGACTGAGATCAGGCTGTCACCCCAGCAGACTCCTCGGTGCGGTTCACAGGTGACAGATACCGACTATACTAATGCCAGGTCTCTATACGACAGCCTCAAGTGTCATCCTCATTCCCATGGTGGATCTGGTCCGCAGGATTCAATCCATGCTGAAGGAGAACCATCCCAACAGCACGGACCACAGCATCCCTGCATTTTGGGAAAGGGCATCTTCCTGCCTAACGAGGCAGGTCCTTGGAAAGCCCTGCTTTCCATGAGAAGTGACCAGCCGTATAATCCATTAGCTGCAAAGGCAGAGAACATTGAGAAATGGCGTGTCAGTTCAACGCAAAGTCCAGCCTGCTTTTCCCCATTTGTACACATGGCTTAAGAGAGAGAGAGATATAAATATACATACATCAGGAGCTTAGAGGGGAAGTCAAATGGGAGTTAGGTGCAGCTACAGGAGTGCTGTTTGTACTACTCATGTTCAAATTAATGCATTTTTAGTCTAATTGAGCCTCTTCCTGCTTTAATAAAGCAGCCACTTGCACCTGCAGAGTTTGAACAGATATTTTTGGAATGCATTTGCTTCTGCGCTGTGCTGCAGCTGGGTCTTGTTGGGCTTCACAGTGTATTACAGGATAACACAAGATTGGAACGAGACATTTTGTCAAAATAGCCTCTGCGTGAGCGTTGAGGAGGGAGGGAACGCCATATTGCGGTAAATCACGCGCCACAAAATCCAACCTGCAGACATTTAGAAGGGCATTAGGAAATTTTGTATTTAACTACCTTCTCGCCAAAGGGACTTTACTGGGCGACACATGGAAGTATTGCTGATAAAACTATCCTTTTTGCAGCTTTGTAGTTTTACTTTAAGAAAATATATGGAGTACCTGTAACTTTTATGGTTACTGAAGCCAAGAGTATTACACAAGGAATTAAATCAGGACAATATTTTTAGAGTACAGTCAAAAAACCCTGCATATTCATAAAAAAGTATATTAATATAATTTTATAAGATGAATTAAAGCCTGCTCCCAAGGGTCTAGGGACAACTCCCAAAGCCAATAGGATCTGACTTGAATATTGGCTTCGGATTAAGGGTTTAGAAAGAATTGCACCCTACATTACATAGAATGCAGTGACAGACATCAGAGGAAGCTCTGTGTGAAGGACAAGAAACCAGAGACTTTCTGTAAGAAACAAGAAAGGCCAAGACTGCAGGAGGCAGAGATTGAAGAGGATTTTCTAGCAAGCTGCTGCTTCAGAGGGAAATGTTGATGGTGAATGATGAGTTGGCAGCGAGGAAGCATGCAGAGCACGGGAGACTGGAGTAAGGGGTATAAAGAGACAAGCACCATTCAATTACAAATAACGACCAGCTCCGTGTGTCAGATATGATTCTGTATCTCTGCCTTGGCGGGGCACACGGCGATGGGAAGCGTGACCGGACTTGCTCTCTACGTGCACATTTTGCAGCGGCGTTTGTGCAGGTGGCCAGTTGCGCTGGATGCTACACGGAGAAATGCTGAAAGCCAGCCCTTGTCTGAAGGTATTCTGCTGCCAGTTGTCTCAGAAGCAGCATTTGTAACCAGCGGGTGAATTGTAGGGTCACTCTGAGGCATCGTTTTACACAGGTTTTGTGCCTTTTTCACAGTTATGAGGCCCATAAGGATCTCAGAAAATAACCCAGCGGAATGGAAGCAGCTGAGACCAGCATGTTGTAGGGGCAAGAAGGAAGCTCTAGGAAGCCTTAGGTAGAAAACTTGAATGCTATTTTCATTACATTGTAAGGACTAGATACTTAGGGGCTCCGCCAAGCAATCCTGTCCTTGTTTGGTCTTGCAGACAGCTTCATGGGACAGTTCAGCTGCTGCCAATAGCAGCTAACCATCAGAAACCTTACAGTACAACTCCCAGTCCATGTGCTGCTCCTGGGTCCCAGCTTTGCTATTGCTCCCGCAGGCTTTGAGCACTATCCCTTTCACCCTATAGCAACGGGGTCTGTTGGTCATAAAACCCATCAGCTCTGGATGTGGAAATAATAATAAAAAAAACCCCAGACATGAGCTTATGCAATGTGTCTGCTTCCTTACTGATCCTTGCTTTGGTAACTCAAAGAAATCCAGCTATTAGGAGCAAAGCGACTCTGAAATCCTCCATCGACACGATGGACACAGACATTTTTAGCCTATTTTTTCCTTCTCTCCATGGTTAAACCAGGAGACAAGCAGAGTAGGCAAGTCCCCAGAACTGTGAGGTCCATCTGAGCCCAGTATAAACTACCCCCATCTTACACAGAAAACCCACTGGTTTTGGTACTTCTAAGCAGGCTGAAGGTGCTCTAGGAACAGTGATGCTGCAGAGCGATGGCTGTGACCTTGATTTTAGCAGCATTTAGAAACACAGAGGGATGTAAAAACAACCGCTTAAGAAAGGTATGACTGTGTGTACGCATATAAAAGCAAGGCGGCCTTGTTATGGGTGAAGAGACCAGAGGCTCTGGGTTGGTGAAAACCAACTAGCAAAGAAAAAGTTCTTTCCAATAAATCTCCTTGCCCAGTAAGTAGGTATTGCATGCCACCAGCAACATTCAAAAAGCCTCTGGGTGACAGATGGGATGTTTTACCGTGTTTTGACCAAGTTTCATATTGAATAACATGCTAAAAATACAGGAGACATAGCCAAGCTGCTTCTTCTCTATTTGAATAAGCTTCTCAGTTGCCAAACTCAACTTAGGTATGAACAGAAGACCAGAAAATCAGGACTGGAGTTTTCCCTGCAAGCCACAACCATCTTAAGGGCCACTTACCTTTCACTGCCAGGCCACAGGGCTGCCTTTTTGCTGGGCCCTGTAGTGCTTTTTGGCATCTGTTCCCTCAGGGACCTGCAGGACAACGTACCACTCCAGGAAAAGTGCCACGTCAGCAAGGTCAGAGGCGTTTATTTAGAGGCCAGATCCCAGCTAGGGTTCGGACTGCTAGAATAGTGCTGGTGCACGACAGAGGAACTGGGTAACCTCCTCAGTCGGGGTAAAAGCAGCACTTCAGCTGCCAGGTGTGGCTCGAGGCTTGCGAGGGGACTTTCGTCCCATTTCATGAGAAACCCCTGCATGCTTGCCTCTCTCTCCAGCCACACAGTGTCCATGTTCATCGTTTTCTCCCTCCCAGTGCCATCACCTCCACGCACAGAAGCATACTGTAGACTGAGAAGGGAAGACAGCTGAACCCATCTTTGCCAAGAGGCTCGTCTGTACCTGTTGAAACCTGGACTTTTACCAGTCAAGATGCCATAACGGTGCATTTCTGGCATTCTCATCCCTTTGCTTTGTCCTAGAGTAGGTTTCAAGGTTTTTCTTCTTGACCCTGGCACTGCCTATCTTGTGCTTGCAGGTTTTCCACGGGACTCTGAGGACAAGGAGTACGTGCTGGTCAACAACAAGTGTCAGTGTGTAACAGTGACCTCAAAGTTCGTCCCCTCCAAAGAAAATCCTGGGGAAGAAATCCTGGAGAGGAACATACGCATCCTGTAAGTGGCAGAGAAGTATTACATGGAGATGGTGCACAGGAGGTCAAGTCTTAGAGGAGTTCCCTTGCTTGGCATTGTTTCCCCATGTCCTGGCGTTGATGATGTGAACTGGTTTTCCCGTGGGCTGCTTTCTACGGTATCCTGGAATAATTCCTTTTGCTTGGTGTTTTTCTAGCTCACATGAACCTGTCTGGTGCTTGTCCCTTCAGATACAAAAAGCACCTCCATGTTTCAAGCAGTGCAGTAGTAACTTTACAAAATAGGCTGGGGAAGGAGAGTGTAACGTTTCTACAGTTGATCTAATCTGAAACCGAATTGGGCCGATGAGGCAGGACTCATTTACCCATCTGTTAGCAAGCCTGCTATTTTATAGGCTGGGAAAACTAGTTAATGCCTGAGCTATCAGAAAACGTTAATCCTATGAGGCAGATCTCGGTTTAAGAGTAGGATTTTGTCCTCTTTATTCACGCAAACCTTACATAAGTGTCTCTCTCCCTTGGAAACATGGACCAAGTTCAGGCTCAGAGCTGCAGGAGTTCTGGTAGCGCTCACAACAGGAGAAACACTAAGCAACTCTGTCCTGCAAGTCTCTCAGGCATCTGCCAGCTCAGAGTTTAAAAAAAAAAATTATCAGCACTGTCACCTTGAAAGCAGCACTTTCAGAAATTGCTGCAGTCCTCTCGAGGAGGGCTGTTGCCTTTGAGGGCACAGAAGGGCCAAGATCTGCCGTTCCTGGGCTTTGCTATGGAAAAGGGTCGGGAAGGAAATAACCTGAAGAACAAGATGAGAGTTGAGAAATGTTCGCAGCATAGTCGTCCCCTGTTTAATAAGCAGTTTTCATGAGAGCCATTCTCTTCCCTCCTTTGCAGAGTCCCCCTCCAGGCTCGAGAGAACATCTCGG
The DNA here is from genome assembly GCA_020745775.1 of Theristicus caerulescens. Taxonomy (NCBI): domain Eukaryota; kingdom Metazoa; phylum Chordata; class Aves; order Pelecaniformes; family Threskiornithidae; genus Theristicus; species Theristicus caerulescens. The sequence goes on along the minus strand of CM036563.1, from coordinate 82,573,194 downwards.
ACCCCTTGTCCCCACTCAGAACCACTTTTGTCTACCGCATGACTGAACTGTAAGTAGTTTTATTTACTGAGTTCATTTCCTAAGAGTTAACCTCCCCTGCAGCATTGCCCACAGCAGCTCAAAAACGTGCTTGAGGCAGGGTCACAGGGGAATGTTTTCCCCATGGAGCCTGGCTTTCGTATTCTGTTGCAGGCTAGGAAATTGTTATCTCCTTGATTAATTCACATCAAAAGGTCTCACATTTACAGGCAATGTTTCATTCTGGCCCCTGTTCATCTCGAATGTCTGAAATATCAGCAAATTACACATTGCCTGTTTAACCCTCGCTTTTAGGGGCCAGTCTGGCCAATAGCAGTTTGACAACACTGAAAGCATCTGGCTGGGAGTTCCTCTGTAAGACCTAGAAAGGCCGCAGTCCTCGCCTAGCCACATCTGCAGACAGGCGAGGAGGAGTTGGGTTTCACCAGGGGCATCTTTTCATCACAACTCTTCACACTTGTTCTATTCCCCATCTCTTGCAGCTGCAAAAAATGCGATCCGGTAGAAGTTGAGCTGGGGGGTGAGATATACCAGGCCCAGCAGAGCACCTCCTGCAACGAACCCGAAACCTGCTATACCTACAACAGGGACAAGTGCTACACCACAACCTTCCCATTCCTCTACCACGGGGAGATCAAAAGCGTTCCAGCGGTTCTGACACCGACGTCCTGCTACGCCAGTTAGCTCAATGCGCTGCTGTAGTAATGCCTTGTTGCAGTCAGCGTTCCTATCCGAAATACATGTCTAGCACCGTAGTACCTGGACAACAGTGTCCAAAATATCAGCTCCCAGAGTAATGCCAACTTGCCTCTTCATACTGTTTTCAACATGCAGTGAGTGCCATCTCCCAAGAGCAGCTAATGGTTGTCATAGACTCTGTTCTCATATCCCCGGCACCTATCTGCAATGCCATTATTATATGCCTCAGACATTATCACCATACAGAGCAGATCCTCAGCAGACGTAAATCGGTAATTCCCTCGAAACCAAGGGAACCACACCGGTTTACAACACTGGGGAACCTGTCGTTTTGACGGTCTTCCATCGGACTTTGTCTGAGCAAGGCATACATGGACATCAGCAGGAATGTCCATGTACTTCCTTCCCTCCCTGAGCCATCTAAAGCAAACCTCTGCACAACCTTTAAACAAGACCCTTTGATTACATTAGCAGAATTTGTGCCATTTTTAGAAGTCTGTTGTACAATGAGATCAGAGAAAAGATGAGGGATGAGACTCAGAATTCAGATTTCAAATTTACTTTGCAATTGGGCATTCTAGACCATTCTAGCATTTGGACAATTGCAAGCTTCCAGTTTTCTCCTACATTTAGAGAAGATCAAAAGACGCCGCTGCCCTGAAGTGTTTGGGAAAGTTGCCAGGGCCTCAGCTGTGCCAGGAATAGTAACCTCTTCTGGGGCATGTTAGGCATTTCACTTCCCACAATTATTTACTGATATTGATGCCTTCTTCCAACTCTGCTCCCAGTTCAATCGATAAAAAAAAAGCCCAAGTTGGCTCGAATTTCTTTTCTTGTTCCTCATTCTGTATTGAGAACTTGAAGAAATTCTATGAAGCTGACTCAATTGCAAGAGCAGGACCCTAGTTAGGGATTCATGCCTTCTTTCACACCAGTAGTCTCTTTCTTCATACAAGAAGCCCTCACCAAATCAAGGCGCTGATTCTGTATTGCACCTCACATTTAAATGCATTACACTCAGCACTGCCCACAGAGACATCACGTATATGAGTACATAAGGTGCCCAGCATTACATTTGGGATGGCTGCTATGTTTCTCACTGTTGTCAGCAGTTTATTGTAAAGCCTTTGACTGTTCTGAAAAGCCCTTATCTGTCTTCACACATAATTGGAATAATAAACCAGCAAAAACCTTATTCCCATAATTGTAGCTTTGTTAGTGAAACATTAAATAAACTTTTTTCTGCAGCAGTCTGTGTATTACATTCCAGTTCAATAAGAATTCATAAGAAAAAGTCAAGTCTATAATCATATTCTTTCCTCCCTCACAGTGAAGTAAGAAGCTCTCCCTAAATAACTGCTTATACTTACAGGCAAAGCCTGCTGAAATACCAGGATAAACATTTTACGATGCACTCGCAGCACCTATGACAGATTGAGGCTGAACTGGTTTATGATTTTAAGATCAGCTCTGCATCAGTGAGCTGCTTCAAGGCCCTGTGAGTCAGTGCAGGGTTGGAGTTTAAAAATCCAAACATCGCCTACATCACCCTTGACATTGCAATCTGCAGAGCAGCATTTTACCTCACCGCCGAAAGAAGTGCCTTTAAGACAGGTATGTCAGGGGCTAGTCATTCACATGCAAGGTATCTGTCCTAAAGTCTTGTGGGGGCTGAATTTTGAAGAGGAAAAGAGTAAAGAGGACTGGGATGTAAATTATTTTAATATTACATAAGACTTATGGAAAATGAACTCAGAAAAATATGACAGTTTTCCGTTCTTCATGCAAAAAGATAGCCAATTCAAAGAACCGCAAGATGCAAACAGGGCAAAGAGACTCCTGCCACGTCCTGACAGGGCTATAAGGATTTCAGTGGTTAGGCTCTGAGCTCACTGCAATTTGTCTCAAAGACATTTTTGCCTTCAAAGCCCTGGTGTTCACCAGCCTCAGAGTGCTGTGATGTTACAAGTTAGTAAGTCACAGCGAGGCTGCGTTTCGTCTCCCAACACAGCCCTTCAGGCTACAGCCACAGGAACTCATCAGTCCTTGGGGCTCTGCCTCTGCTCTGGAACCCTGTGCCTAAACGTGAAGTTTCCACGTTTGTTTGTGCATCCTGTTGTAGAGGCAACGGGAGATTCACAGTTACTCACAACAGGAGTGGAGATCATCCCGCAGCACATCTTGGGAGTCCAGCAACGCCAGCACAACCGGCTGCTCACGAGAGGCAGTCAGGAAAAAGGAAATCAAAGCACAGAACCTTGTCCGAGCAGCTGTGAACGAGGACTTGCTTAGATCATCTCAGGCAAACAGCCACTGGGAAACAGGGAAAAATAGTGTTCAAACTCCCCATGTGCTGTTCACCTTTATAATAAAGCAGGATTCATTCCCCCCATCTTTTCTGACAGAGAGAAGCCTGAACTGACAGCACTGCCCACCCCTTGGTAGTGGATTGTGTTAGCCAGGTTTTAAATGGTAACTCAAAGCAGCACAGCAAGTTAAATCAGGCTCTGAATCCTTACCTGAAACACCAGGACAGCGAAACAGGAGCAAGTGAGGTCTGCTCATCCCTGAGAGCGTTCTGGGGAGGGTCTGCGACCTTCTAGCCAGGGGAAGAGGTGCTGAAGGACAAGAGAAATTCCCCTTGCTGGGGGGTGTCGTAGATGTACAGACAAAACCACATCCTCCTTCGAAAGATCTTGTTTCTCAGACTGTGGGGCCACTGCTTCCAAGTGGGAATTTTTTTCTGAGTCCTGATGTTGGGGGAAAGAAAGCCTCCCTCGGTGTCAACTCCCCTGTTTCCTTCTCTGCGTGACTATGGTGGGACAAGGCTTCCCGCTCGGGCTTGCAATACTTTCCTACCAGCTCCGTCTTTTTCTTCACAGGTCAGGTTGCTTCTTTAGCTGCACGTAATGTTTCTTGAACAGCTCGTCTTAGTGCATTTAAGCTACATAAATTTTGTCCCAGACTTATAGGAATACATTTGTATTTTGTCTCCTCACAGACTACTTTTAGACTTCATTCTTTGCAGGTCTGTCCTCCTTGTCTAAAGCCTGTTCTGTTGCTTATGCAATGTTGAATTAAAGAGGGGTTTCTTGCTATTTTTTGTAAGTCCTTTTTAAAGAATGGAAATTCATCCTCATCATCCTGTTTCCAGTTTGACCAAAAAGGTTAATTAGCAGCAGAAACTACAGCACATATCGAAGCTGAGCAAAACAAATCCTTGAGCTCAAAGGCATTGCTTTACGGTAGGCAATTCGGCAAAGCAAGCAGCTTATGACCATAACCGACGAGGCAAAGCTGCAGTTTAACTCCCAAACAGGCCAAAGGGCTATGGGACAGCCCAGTTCCTGGGCTGTAAAGGCTTCAGCTGTCTTTAGTAGGTATTTTTGGTGTAGGAATAGAGAACAGGCTATGATTTTTAGTGGTCTCACTCTATTACATCTGCTTTTGTCAGCACAAGGTTTGTCCACGGTGGGATCTTTCTGCAGAAGCATACTGCTTTGTACGCTCTCAGGTGGAAGGTTTCCTGTAGGTATATAGATTGCAGCCAGTTATGCCTCAGAGAATTCAGAGATCGCTTATATTTTGTAACGCAGGAAGCACAACGTGGATGCTTCGAAAGCAGTACGTTGTTTGTGGACCAGGATCTTGGACTAAGCCAGCATGTTACAGCACCAGCCATCATCAGTGCCTTCCAGCAAGCCCAAGCACTGTTTAGCTAGCTAAGCGGTTTGTGCCTGGAATGTGGTAGTCCAAATCCAATCTTCAAACTATTAGACATTTCCAAAGTAACTCAAAACTACCTTTGCATTTATTCTAATATAAGGATATTCTTTTAGGAGCAGCTCAGCTACCAGCTTCTATTCATTTTAAGAGAATTTAGAAATCTGTATTAATTCACGATTGTGAAAGAACCTTCTCTTATTTGGTCATATCTCTTCAGACGCTTTCTTGCAAGCTTTAGATGCCTCCTCTGGAGCTCTATCATTTCCCCTAGCCAGCATTTCCAGAAGGAACTGAAACAAAAGATTAAACATAAGCATGATGAACAGCCTCAAATGACACTTAGAGAGCAATTGAAGAAAAATATGTGAAGAGAAGGGGTCAGAAATCCAGTGCAGATATTGCTCAGCTGCAGCTCTCGCTTACAATACGAGATCAAACTCAGTGAAGCCCCTTCTTGGGCATTCAGAGATTGAAATCTGGTTTGCCCCCCCAGTTAACAAATAGCACCGGCTTCTGCACATGCTGATGGCACGTACGAACGCCAGCCACACAAGCTGCCAAGCTACGCAAGTCCTAAGCGCCCAAAGTACCTGTTCACTTGCTCCCAGGATGGCACCTTGTACTGGTCCTTCACACTAAGCCTGAACAGGGGGATCCCAGCACCACTTCCAAGACCCCCTGCTAAACTGAGCCTTCTGAAGCCCCATTTGCAATTACACCAGCTCCTCCCCTCCAAAAGCTCCAACACACAGAAGAGAGAACTGGAGGTCCCTCATCTAGGCAGTTTTACAGCCAGCACCTTGGGACAACCCAGCAATAGCCGCAAGCACATCAACACGGGGACACAGGCAGCACCCTCAGCAGATTCTCATGACTCACCCGAGGCTTTCTGTAGCCCTTTCTTTCCAGGAATTCCTTGAAGGCCTGTGTGCTGTGGAGCTGTGACACTTTCATCTCCTGAATTGATTTCCAAAGTAAAACATTCAAAATTAATTTTTATGCACAGGTTCCACATGCCTAAAGAAACTACGCAGTGTGTACCTGTCCAGCTCTCTTGAAAACTTATCAACCAATAAATATTTTAACTGCTAACAGCTGTAACTAGTTCAGATTTGATTTTTTTCTTTTGAAAGAAATGAGGTTGCTTCATGAACTTGAAGTTGTTTTTAGCAAATTATAACCCATGGCCCTGTAATCTGATGTCCTGTGTTACGCAAAGTCATTTCCCCCAGCACCTTTGGTAAGGAAGGCAGGAAGAGTTGTTCTTCATTATCCAAGTGAGCGCACCTACTGTTTATAATCTGTTGTATATTCCCAGGCAGAGCTGGACAAAATCAGGTGGATTCCCATTCAACCATGAACTCGGCCTTCATTTTTAAGGAGTACTAACACAACTGTAGCCTTGGCCTTCTGAGCTCAGCTGCTCCCAGGCATCCTCTTCGCAAAGCTGACCCCTTTGTCTTACAGACAGCATTTCTTCATAAAACAACAAGAGGCACACTTGTCATTCAGCCCAGCAGGCCTTGGCATTTGGCATGATTTTAGCCACGTGCAACTCCTCAATTTTAGCTTTGAAGGACTGCCCTCTAGAGCCTGAACAATGTCTTCCCTTTTGCCTGGATATTAAGTGTGAAGACGGAGTAGGTTTTTGTTTTTTATCACAAGGAAACTAAACGTACATCTAAAACCCAGCAGTGGAAAAATTACCTGCCTGCTCTTCAAACTCCTCCTAATAACACCTTGTACCGCAGCTGAAACCAGCACCTTTGTCAAGATGGGTATTGCAGTAAAACAAAACAAAGATAAAGCCACCCTCAAACATTCTGAAATGACAATTGCTTGCTTTCAGCATATGAATCCTTTTTGGCCACATATGATACTAAGAGCATTCAAGAAACTAGATTTACAACAATTACGTCAACCAAACCTTGCATTGTGCTTATATGCCTTCTAGAGCCGTTGTTCACCTGTAGGTACCATCGAGACACAGTCTAATCCAAGCGGATGAGCCTCTTAGGGCATGGTTATCTCAGCATGGATAACATGCTATGTTCCACATTTATTTGATTATCTCTCATAGCTATGTCACAAAAGAATGATGTAACTTTTTTTCTTACATTCAGAGTACCTTTTCAGACCGGTTCTTTGCATTCCCAAGGCTATTGATAGTTGCCTCTGGAGCTTTTAATGGTTCAGTCACTTTCTGTGTTCTCCACGTTGTGGGATCAAGATACCACGCTCCATATCTGATCTTCTCCCATTTTGTTTGGGAAGGGACCTGCAAAAACACTGTTGCAGTGCTCTTGCATCGTGTTGGCATTTGTCCCTCACGCCATAGGCTGTACGGACACTGTCCCAGAACCTGAGTACCACCTCTGAAGGGGCTACAAGGGATGATCTTGCACCCTACAACTACACAATATAAAGGTGATAGCTGATGAGAATGTCTGACCAGCGATTTTTCCCCTTTTTCCCCACCAAGGCAAAGAGTATTAAAAGCTACTGCTGGGAATCACTACCCTCAAGTCATCTGACCATCTTTTTTTTAATCAAAACTTTTTGTTGTGAGAACCTGGGAAAGATGCCTGTGAGGTTCACATTTTGGGAGTCAGAATAAATGTTTTTCTATTTCAAAAGCGAATTTCTGAACATGGAAAAAAAACTAGCTACAGGGTTGGAGAAATGCAAGCATTCAGTTAAGCCAGAGCTGGCCCAACTTCAACCTCCTAGCTAAAATCCTCCAGCACATATTTTCCCTAAAATCCTCCTCCAGTTTTGCCCTCAACCATATACAGCCTTTGATTATGTATTCAATGATTAAAAGAAGATAGAGCAAGGAAAGCAGGTAATGGGAAAGGCAGGGACTGCAAAGTCACTGCCCTGTGCTTCAGCTTCTTCTAGTTGTTGACACCTCCACCAGTCCCCCTGCTCTCCTACATCACCGCCACAGATGCACTCAGGACTGAGGACTTCACGAAGCTCCAACTGTAACATCTAACAAACCACATCTTGAGATGGGTCAGACATGGTGTCCTTCACCTAACCCCAAGTTCGCGCAGTCTTCAACCATGTTTTTCTGTTGATTTCACTGGCTTTGGGTACAAGAAAGACTGCTGACAATCCTCTACAGTTTGACCAGCAATAAGACTGTATGGTTGAGCTCTAATATTCTTAGGTGTCATTCTCCCATTTTACTGCCCTGCTGCATGTAAAAAGTATCTGTTGTTGAACACTTCCTTTTTCAACTGCCCTCTGAATCCTTAAGATGCAGTTATAGAGAAATATGAAGTGCTCCCTCAAAAAAACAGGCTCTTGTTTCATGTCTAAAGGGCACCCTCCCCTATAAACCATCCAAACCAATTAGACTTTTGCAAATGTCAGTGTGGGCTCTTTCACCTTAACCTGGCGGGGCAGGCTCCTCAGGCGATGAGAACTCCTGACAGCTAACTGGGGAGATGAAGTCTCCTGGCTCCTCGACTGCTCTGCGTCCACATTGTTGAATTTCATGGCAGGGGAAGGTGAAGGGACAGTGGCCTCCCTTTCACAGCTGGTGTTGAGCAAGCTCATGAGATTATCTTCGTCCATACTGCAGTTCCCTCCTCCCTGGAACAACAACCCCAGACAGTCTCAGAGTGGGGAAGAAAGCAACATCTCATTACTAGTCTTTTCTTGCACACATTCCCCACCCCCAAATCTATAGTACTATTAAACTCAGCATCACAGTTTCAGCTGATCCACAAGTACACTTGCGTTAGCATCATGACAGTGATGAGGCAAGCGCAAAGTCAGTTTGAACCAGTGCGTGAATTGGTGGATTAATTTCAGAGGAAAGGGGACTGCTCCAAGGTGAGGCAGTTAAATAGCAATTTGGACATGGATGGCTTCCCTGGGGGGGGAAAAAAAAGCTTTCTGAAGCAAACTCACTTAGCAGTGTTTTTGTATAATGATACTTATTCCTTACTTGACATTTTAGTGGGCTGAGCCCTATTAGTCACAACAGGACATCAGAGCTAGGAGTCAAACAAGACATCTTGGTTTTGACTTTGACGCTCAGATTCGCACTTCCAGAGCCACATTTTTCCTTCCTTAGTCCAAAGCCTTTTAGCCTAAATGAAGTAATTAGGTTTCTAGAATCAAAGAGAGCAGGTGGTGGCAGTTTTGTTTTACTTACCAGAGACATAACCCAGTCACAAAAATGCTTGGTTGCTCGCTTTACATGTTCCTCAGGGGGAACAAAGTCGGTCAGCGTGGCCTCCTTTTCTCTTGCTACCTTCTTGCAAAGCCGTGTACGTGGGTTTTTGCCTCGAGATTCCTTGCCGCTGCAGGTATTAATGCAATACAATCTGAAACACCCTTTGATTAGGTGCAGCGATAGCTGTCACCACACAGTGTTAGACAGCAGCATAAGGCTGGATCCTGTGCTTGCACACATGCCTTTGGATCGCAGATGCTGCAGTTGACCACTAGACACGGCATGATTTTTTCAAGGAATAAGCAATTTGAACCAGTTGTGAAGACCACCTTCACCAACAGAAGAAAGGGCTGCACATGCTGTACCAAACAGCAGTCCCAAGGTCTGGATGCAAGGCTTGAAATAACCTGCCACCTTCAAAATAGAAAACCCTAAAAAACTGAAGCTCCGGGCTGTACGTGCCCACCACTGTGCCTTCCTATCATTATTAAAAACACTTACAGAAGAATAAAGTGACACCGCTTGCTTTGCCTTAGGTAATTCAGCCTGTAAAACTAACCACCAGTGAGGCTGTCTCCTTATGGTTTTGTATCACTCGGAACTAATCCGGACTGGTCTCTGAACAGGTGGTGGGATATCAATTGATTCATCAGTATCACTGAGGAAGGCAAAGGAACCTATCTTTTAATGACAACTACTCCCATGACAGGTTGATGTAAATTTTAATGAAGTGCTTAAATGCCTTTTTCCACTCATCACAGAGAAGGGGGCATTCAGAGCCATTTGTGTTGCTGTCCTCAGCTGGTCCTGTACTCACTGTACTCGTGGCTTGGAAGCTGTTGCTTTGCTTTGCATGTCCTCCCTGTGATCCAGCACCTCCTGAAGGGGTTGTTTCTCCTGTTCACAGACACCATAGCCAGCCTCACTCTTCAAAAGCATTTCAGGATCCAGGACACCAGCAACCTCTCTCAAGAGCTGCGAGCCAAGCAAAAAGACAGCCTGTGTTCAAAACTAACCTCAGTGGAGGACCTCTGCCTGGGGGCTGCATGAAGGACTGCCCGACATGCAAGTCTCCTCAGGCCTACTAGCTGTTAGCGCAGTTCATAATCCAGGAGCTTCACTTGACAGACCTCTTTGAAACATCCCTAAAGCATTAATTGCAATTTGGGCTGCTTGCTACATCTGGGAATCATGCTGAAATTCTGGTCTCTGCCATCTCCTATGGCAATCTGCTGTACCACATACGAGATTTTCCTTCAGCTGCTTTTAAGTTCCCTTCCTTTTAGTACAATCCCTTGTTTCATGATCCCATTACCCTGGTAACAGCAACCTGGGATCAGGGAGAGCTCCGCTGTTGCCTGTTCTCGCAGAACAGAGACCCAGTTCCCTTTCCTGAATTCTAAGGCTTCTCCCAATGAGCCCATCCATCACCTTATTGCATCCAAGCCTTAGGTGAGTATATCCCCTTAGAGAAGGCTAAACAATACTGACTAAGGTGCTTCACCCAGGGGTCCTCATCTTCTGTAGCATGAAGCCTGTCCCTTCCAGAAGTCTCCCAGCTCTCCCCTGTTCCTTTTGAGAGGTATTAGGAGCAAAAAGCTTAATTTTTCCCACTGTATTTGGTCACTGTTCTCCATCTGCAACATCCGAACAAGCACATTCCTGAAGTGCCCAGCTGCATGAGAGACAAGGACCTGCTAGCTTTTGCTTGCATGAAGCAGAGAAAGTTGAAGAACTAGAGATAGGGAAAAGAGGGATGATTCTGTAAACAGGCTGAGAAATAAAGGTAATGAGATATAGTCTGCTATCTTGGGCATACTCCTAACTTCTCCATTCTGATCAGATTCCCTGCCTGCTCTATCATGTCCATTTGTACCAGTGCCTGGTGATACCTTAGCAGATAATTCATTTTCCGTAATCTGTTGACTCTGATGGCAGGCACTAGATTGCTCAATTAGCCCATATGTAATACTGTTCCACAAATTACTTGCTGACAATTTGGACCTACCATCTAAATCTAGGTTACCTTTAACATCATTAACCTTGTTTTTCCTTTGGAAATGAACAGAAGTTGGTGTGGTTTTTTAATTTACAATAGTAGCTGCATGCTAGGCTAGTTTCCTTTTCCAGCTCCCCAAAGAAACAGCATTTAACCAGAATTACACAATCATTACCTTTGGGGAGATACTTTTTTCCAAGCGTGGGTAGAGCACTACGAGATGCTGATTCAGACAGCGCTCTATCTGTGCAACGTAATCCCTCCGGGCTTGCTGCAGGGGGCTGAGCTTGGACAGACAGACCTGCGCTTTGGCACACTTCTTCCTTTTCTCCCACGGAGCTGTGGGCGAAGATTTCAGTGTGCTCTTTTGAAGGGTAATTAAGACAGGCCGCTTTCTTCCATACACAATCATGGTATCAGATGAAGGAGGGAAGCCATCTCTGAAGTCATCTAGACCTTTTTTTAGGAATATCCATCGCTGACCATTAAGGGAATCCGATAACCTCGGTCTGCTTTCTCGAAAATCCTTGTAAGACATTTTCTCCCTTCTGTAAGCAAAGTAAATGAAGCAGAGCTTAAAGGCTGTATTCTAATTAAAAAGACTGGAGTACATTTAGAGTACAGGTGGATATTCACCTCCAAGGATGTTTACCCCCACTGGCCAGCAGTTTGCTGCTACGCAGCTTTTGAGAAAAGCTTAGAAAACACTGACTTACTCGGCATGAAGGACACCCACCAAAACCCAGCATTTCCAGCTCACAGAAAATGCTGGCATTTCAAAAGTTTGTTTTTAAATAAAAAAATGATGATGTTATAGAGCTTCTGTTTCAAGATATATTTATTTTATACATACGTGTATTGCTTCAATGACTTGAAAATATTTCAAGGCTTAGTTTTGACTGTTCCCACCATTACCATGTAAATTATACCATGTGTATAGTCAGAATGATAGTCAAAGTGAGGTTTTGATAAAACTGTCGGATTCAGACAGAACCCAGGTCAGCACTTTGGCAGCAAACTCTTCCCTCCATCATTTCTAGTTAGCTGTGCTTTCAAGACCACCAACATTCCTCACAAATGCCTCATTTCAGTTGACCGCGACTTTTCCAGCTTTCAGCCACTCCACATTTCATTTGCGGCCTACGGAATTGGTTTCATGTTTTGAGCAAAATAGCTTTGGCACTTTCAGAGAATGACTTAAGAGCTGGCAGCTGAACCAACCTTCGTTCTCCAGCGCTTGCAGATACAGTGTCCAAGCTGCAGTTTCCCAGGTGGTTCAGGTTGGTGCAGGGGACACTGGTAGGAGGGTGGCTGTGGCAACCTGGAGCAGGCAAACTGGAAGAAGGGACCCTCTGACTGTTTGCTGAAAAGGTCAGAGGCTGAATTAACTCCCAGGTGGCAGCAAGGACCTCCGCAAGCACTGTAACAGTGATTTACAGTTATCAAAGTCATTTAAATCCTCTTTGATCTGTAGCGGTTAAAGGCAGGACAAGAAAGTAGTGACTTAATACTTACTGTCTTCACCAGAACAACATTGTCCATGCTTTGGGAAGGTAAAGACTCTGCTACAAAGTTAATGGCAAAAAAAAAAAGACAGGCATCACTAAACGCCAGCCATCCTGCATTTTGCACATAGCAGGTATTGATGGAGAAATGCAGGTGTTGACCCTACTTTAGTTTTACTATCTCATGCCAAATATATTCTCACCCTAGTTTGCTCTGTATCGTTCTCTCTTTGGATGCTAGCAGGGCATTTCTTTTTTCTGCCAAATCATTCAGCAGCTGGAAGGACTGTCTGTTTACAGTAAATGCTGAGATGCTGCTACAAAGCCATGTATAAGCCAGTTGAGATTCCTCTCTAGTGATACTAAGCCAGATCCAGAGATTTTCAGCTACGCAGCACAGGTGGGTAGCTCTGCACAGATGCTCCAGGTGCAAGTGCTAAGCAAAGCCTCCAAATCCTGCTGCAGAAAATGCCTCCGTAGCCACCTCTGTAGGAGCAGCCAGGCCTAGGACAGGCAGCGCACACATTGCCTTCTCCTCTGTGGGCATTTATGTCACAGCAGCACCGCCCCAGGCGCTGAGGAGCCAGCTGGTCAAGGCTTTATCTGTTTACATAAAGCATGAGCTAATACTCACTCCTACTGACCACTGCACCCCTGACAATACCTTGGCATTTGCTGTGTCTCCTGAGGGATACAAAGGTTCTGGAACACAGCACAGGTTCTTGGGTCCCTTGGTGAACTCTACGGCTCCTTGTCTACAAGACATTTAAATCGCCACTCTTCTCATCTTGTAAATGATTTTACAGTCACAAATACCACTTACTTAGCAGACTTCTACTTCTTAATGTCCCCGCAGAGCCTGGAGCAGCTGCCTGACTTGAGACACAGAAACCAAACAAACTCAAAGACAAGAAGTACTCTCTCGCTTCAGCCCAGCCTGTTGTGATGTGCTGTTACTCTTGACTTGCTCTCATATCCACAGAATTCACTCATACCTAGATTTCATGGTTTAAGCTGTACATGGTACTACCAGGTCAGACTGCTCAGCACCCTTGCACGGTAAGTTTCTTTTTTGCTTAAATGATCTAGTGGCAACCAACAGACATGTTAAATTGCTACTTTCAGTGCCTTAGCAATACAGTCCTCGCTTGTTAAAGCGTAACAAAAACGAATAGCCCAAGAAGTTTGCTTTAGAGGTGATCACTGTACTTGCAATGTCAAATATTGCAATATCAGTACTTGCAGTATCACACATTTTATACAGACTTACTCAGGACTTGCTTAATCCAGGGCAAAATGTGTTCTAAGAAGGTATTATTAAGAACTGTAAACAGATAAGTACATACCTGATATTTTACAGCTCTGACAGTGAAGATACCATAGGGGAAAAAGAACATCTTATTCTGCATTAACTGATGTACAGCAAGTTACCTCCATGGCACTCTGCAAGAAAACTTCCAGAAAATCTGAAACATCTGCAAGAAAATCTGGAGAAGCTAACACTGAAGCGTGGCTTCAGACAAGGAAGGCACTAGTTGTAAGTCCCCACTGGCACAATACACTAGGCATGTTTGCAGCTGGTTGTTGTGGAAACCAGATTCACAACTCGCTGTGCCTAAAGGAAAGGCTTTCTTCACACAGCAACATGCAGAGGACACCTGGGGACTGAGGAGAAAAATACTGGAATTAAAGCAGAATTTTATTTTGCCACAACATATAACCTTATCTTTTCAACACCCGCACTTAGTCATGGCTGAACAACCAGTCTTTGCTGCTGCTGAAAGATGAAGCAATACTCTGCTCAATGTGCCTTTACTAAGCATACATTGCTTTCCAAGAAAAATATAACAAGTAAACAGGGGTCAGGTCTGGTGTTATCCCTTAACTTGTTGTGGTTTTGAATGACGGCACAGACTGGTAGATGAATTCGAAAGGAATGACTTGCGTCAACTAGAGTACGCTGGAGTGGCTCTCCTTAGCAGCTTGTGGAATACATTCTGCTAATTCCTCATCCAATTCTCATTGCGCTGCCTAAGCACATGGGATAATTTACGTGCACACTGGAAGCTGAAATGAAGAAGATTACATAGGTGGTATCCCAGTTCCTGTAGACACTGGGTTGATATTCTTTCTGGCGTCAAAATACCCTGCCACAGTATTGCTTTCTTCCATGCTGTCCTAGACAATAAGAAAACAGCGTTCAAATCAAACTTCAAGGCAGGTCACGGCAGCTTTAGGGTGTTTTTCTTCAGTCGTACTGAGAAGGAGTGACCTGTCCCTGGAGGAAAGGGACTCATTTCAAGGCAGTCTGCTTTAAGGCGAGCTCGGAGCTACACCTCAAATACTGAAGCACTAGCGCACTGAGGTGGAATATTTGGCTAGCCTCTGGCAGCACGGCAGGCAGCAGGGTTGTAACCCAGGGAAGGCAAAGCCCGAGTGTAACCGCAGTGACTTTCCCCAAAGTTGCAAGGGTGAAGGGCATAGAAGCTTACAGGTCTAAAAAGCAAGTCTGTGAGAAGGGGTGAACAGTTAACACTCAGATAATCAAGTGATCAGTTTGTTTGGCCTTGAGAAAACACACAGAAAGAGACTAGATAAACAAAGCTGAGATTGTTTGGCACATTATGTATATCTACACATACACAGAGTTAATTATGTATTTACTGAATAGGTGAGATAAACAAAGACTCTCAATTCTCAATAGTGAAATCCCAGCATGTCAGGTCCTAGTTAAATGAATATTTCATATACTTATAGATAGCTATATATATGTAGTTAGATATACTTAAATACTTCTCTTACCTACTCAGTTAATACTGGATTATTTCATGCAGAGCAGGACAGTTACCCTGGAAGAGACAGGACAACAGTTACCTTAAAATATACCAGAACCCCATGGCTCAGAGACTGGGGTCTCACTTCATTTGCTTTAACATGGCAATCTGCTGCTGACGAAGGTGCTTCACAGAGCCAGCAGACACACGACATGGACCAGGAGAGGTCTGTGCCACCCTGCCGTGGCTGCTGGGACACCCAGAGATACCTAAGCTTGTCTAACAATTAAGCCCCAATTTTCAGCTCCTCTCTTACCACCCCTTTCTTCATTTAGGATGGGAAAATTCTGCTTTATGGGAAGTTTAGAGGTATAAGAACAACGACAAATGTAAGTCTTGCAAGCAGCAAAAACCTACCAGTATCAGGGCTTGTAGCACCAAAGCCTGCTCTCAGAGATGGTGTACAACCTGACCCAACAAAAACAGGTGAGAACACATCCACAGTTGACTGAGGAGCATAAATCCTACAAGATGTCTCTGCATTTTTAGTTCCTCAAAGCCAGATTACTTCTGAGTTAGAATGATGAGGGTTTTTTGGACTGCAGCTTTCCAGGACTGCAGCGCTGTTGTCCCTGCCAGGCCATGCAGCACAACCACCACCGAAGTTTGTGTCTGTGGGGTACCCTTCCTGTCGTGGGCACAAGCCAACTGCAGATTTCAGCTAGCCTGTCACAGGGACTCGCTCAGATGAGTCTCCCTTAGAAGAAGGTATCCATCTTTAGGTAAGGTTGTACCAATTCTGGCTCGAAGGAAACCGATCAAGGATTCACTGTAGGGCTGGGCGGTATTTTTGCTTTCTTGCTTGTGCTTTTCCTGACTTCATTCAGGAATAGTAATTCTGGATGATGACCCAGAAGAAGGATCACAAGTGCACAGCGTGGTTTGTGAAGACGAGATCTCCAGCGTAGGTGGCCTTGCCAGGCAGATGTAGCAGCCTCAGGAGGAATGGTGGAACCTCCCGGCTGGTGCTGCCACTCCCAGGGAAGCTGTTCCAGATGTGCGAGGGAAGGGGACTTCCTCAGGGACAGTGGGGATCTGCCTAGAAAACCCCTTGCTGTAGTGTAGAGCTTTCTTTTATTTATCAAGTGCACTGAGGTCTATCCGGGTACCTGATGGAAAGCACAAGGGTCTGAAGCTGGATTTTTAAAATTATTTTTTAAATACAGCCAGGTTGTCATCTCAACTCTTACTTCTCTCATCTGCAGCTCAGGTTTGCAGTGCTTGCACTGAAGACACATCCATGTATTTCCAGGGACCAGCCACCAGAGCAGGTGACTAAAAGCTCTGAAAAACACATTCCTACAATATCACTGTGGAGCTGAAACTAGTAAGAGGAGGGCTGTACCTAAGCAAACCACCCAGACATAACAACGCCTGAAAGCATACATTTATTTATTGTGTGCTTCCCCACAAAGGAACACAAAGTCCTTTTCCTTTTTGCCATTTCTCTGCCTGCCCTTTTAAGTCCTTGATTTCTGCACAGTGCAGAAATACAAGAAAATGCCTTGGAAACCCTGTTGTATCTTAATAGAAAAGACCAATAAGCCTACCTCCTTTCTTTGTGAAAGAACACACCCCACCTTGTACGCAGGGTGGCAACGCTGGTACAGATTTGCTCCGAGCGCAAGAACGATGCCAACCTTTTCCAAAGGATGCTGCCTTTGCATTGGATTCGGCATGTTAATTATCAATCCCACACTTATCGGGAAGCTTGAAATCTAGGGACCAGGAATCAAACGCAGTCAAACTGAACTGACATCAGTAAAGAGTCAAAGCAGTTTACAGAGCACAGCACTGAGAGATGTCTTGCTCCTAACAGAACCAAGAGGTTTATTCCCTTTTTCTTCTGATAGCATGACCAGTAAAAAAGTCTGACAAAGATGCCTGAGCAATAAATCTAAAGGGTTGAGTATTGTAGAGGTAGGTAACAAGAATTCCTTTTGCACTTGTACAGCCAGAAAAGGCAAGCGTGCAATACAACTTTAAAGGCTTGTAAACTCAAGGTTAAAAAAGCATTGCTTTGCTCCTCACATCCTCCAGATGCTTGTAATTAAGACACCCATAAGTGCACCAAAACCTTGGAACATCATAGACCTCCAAACCCAGACTGACCAATGAGATCTACAAACAAGACAGTTCTAGACAATAAGGTCTTGGTTTCATTAAGCACATGTAGGGCCTGAATACACGGGGTTCAAATCTTTAAACTGTTGAATCTCAAACCCACCTCAAAACCTGAAAATTAAGACTAATGGTAAATATGAGCTGGTTTCTCATCCTGAAGCTGAGTTACTACCCCTCATTCTAACAAGTCATGCTAACGTGCATTATATTTTTGGGTTAGATGGAATTAGACTCGGTTTCTTTTCCTACTGAAGTGTTAACACGCTTGTCAGCAGCAGCCAGACCAGAAGGTAGATTTGTAATCAAGTATATAGACTCAGTAAATAGCGAGTGCAGTCCGAAAAGACACACTGAAGTGGATTCCATGAGGCACAAGACACCTGGGGAATTCTCTTATCCATCGAGGTGATAGCAGAGCTTAGGAATAATATACAGCACAGGTTTAAGGCAGCTGTCACTTCTGGTCACTAATAGCTTTTGTTAAAAGAAAATCAAATCACAAATCCCTCTCAAGCGTTCGGCTGCATGGCTAGCTTGCCACTCACAGTTAAGAGTCCGTGGCTTTTACCATGTACAATGCTTCTCCCACCAAGCAAACCCTGTAAAAGGGGCAGCTCTAATTTAATTGGGAGCAGTGGGGGGGGTGTTTACCCTGGCCCCCCGTGCTCTCACCATCCCACTCACGTTTCTCAAGCTGAATTCTCAGCCTTTTCAACACAGCAAGACCATATTCAATGGCCTCCTTGTAGAGAAGGCTGTTAGTTAGCATTGCTCCTGTGTAAAATGGCTTTTGTATCTGGTTGGCATTTCTAATCTCCAGAAAGTATGTATGGAAAAATGTTTTCCCACATTTCACAGCAAGCTTCGATACCCTGGGGCTGCAGTGGAACAAAACCCAAAGAGGCTATCTGTTTTACTCTTTCGGCAATTAATGAATCTAAATTAACGTCACGGATCCAGGACTGAATAAAACTGCTGAAGGCATTACCAGACACAGCACTCTGGGTGGACGCTTGGCAAGCTTTTCCAACCCTTGCTGCAATGCTCAATGTACTTTCTTTACAGTTCTCACATTTTTATCACACAACAAGGCTTGAAAGGTGTGGAAAACCACTGAAAATAAAGCAATTGCTTGACTGCAAGTTAGAAACCTGCAACTTTAGCAGTATTTACACTACCATTGGCTAGTTTTTGTCACTCTTTTTCTAAATCAAAGACTTAAAATTCAGCTATGAACTATAGTCTGAGAGGGAAAAGTTAGAGTTGTTTTCCCCTTCACTCTGTAACCCTCATAAGACATTAAAAGGTATTCATTCAGAGACATGACTTTTGGGGCATTTAAGCAACCTTTAGGAAACCAGTTTGTCATTTCAAGCAAGTCTTTGCCATTTGGTTACTACTCAGGACATACTGATTTTGACCTTGAAAAGCTGATTTGCAAAAAACTTAGTCCCTTCGGGCGATTCAATACATTTGTGCTGCAAACAGAGGAATGCCACCACATGCAAAGCTACGACTGAAAATCCTCCAGTGCCACATGGATTGCTGCACATCAGCAGAATCCACAGGGACTGCTGTTCTCCCAGTACAGCTGCAAAGGACTGAGCATTTTCCAAGGCTATTACTGTAACATCACCCTGCTTTGTTGAACAACAAGACACAGTTACTGTGTTTCAGTTTGAAAATAATTTATGAGTCTAACAGAATCAAGAAATAAATATTTGTGTTGGGCTTTGAGACTTGCTTTTTTTTAAAGGAAAAGAGCACTGACCCTGTTATCAATTACAAAAATACAAAAATTAAGTCCAGGAAGACAAATTCCCTGCAAGAACTGAAGGCCAGGAATTTACATAGAGTTTCAGTGAGACATAAGCCATCAAATACACCATATGCATTTAAGCAAAACCTCCCAGACATTCTGAAAACTCTCCTCCAACTCTACAGCTCTTTACGGGACAGAAGATGGGGGCTGACTGCAGCAAGGAAAGCTGTCTTATTCTGAAGTCCAGTACACAAGTGCTTTTCCCAAATCTGTCTAAGGCTCGCAGGCTCTGCTTGTTGCAAAAGGGACCGCACAGCTTATGAGCTTGCCTGAAGTGAAAAGGCCAGAACAAGCATTCCTTATCAATAGCCACTGGCCCAGGTAACCTGGGAAGAGCGAGAGAAATGTAGGTCTGAGCAAAACAGAACCAACAGCTGCTCCTCTCCAAATTCCCAGCCTATAACCACATCAAGTTTTACTCCATCCATGAACACTGCAACCCCAAATACTGCTTAATGCATTAAAGAAATTACTGCTAAGTAATCTGCAGAGAAACATCTTAGTGCCTTAAGAGTGACCTCAGTAACATCTTTCTTTCTTTGTTTTAGTAGCCAATAGAATCTAATTTCATGATTTACCATAAGAACAGAAAACACTGCTTGAAGTTGAAGCGCTTTGGGTTTTTTTTAGGGTATACTTAACCCATTCATCAACTATGCATGAAAAAAAAAGCTGTTAAAAAAATTATCACAGAAAAAGTTTTTACAATAACCTTGTTAATTATTTTTCTGTACTTAAACAAGACATTAAAAAAAGAAAGAAAACCCAAGCTTGTTCTTTATAATCCAAACAACAGCTACACTCATGTTTAGAAACTTTGTATAAAAATAAAGTGTTTTTTAAAAACAGTTCTTCACCTTGTATTAAATATAAATAATAAAAAACTTTAGCTCATAACCTTTAATAATAAAAACTGAAGCTTAGTATGAGTACAGCTGAAAACTATACAAAAGAAAGAAAACAATTCAACTCTTCATCCTCTAATACTACTAAGTAACTACTCATTCTCTAGTACTACCAAGTAGTTCTTTCACAGGAATTCTTCATCATACTAATTAAACAACCCTACTCACAACAAATATATCATTTACTCCATAGCTTTCTTCTAAAAAAAAAAACCCCAAAAAACTAAAGCTTGTACTTCTTCCCTTAAAAAATCAAATAGCTTCCCTGAGTAACCCCACCACCACCAAACAAGAGGAAGAGGAGCTTTCCCTGTGAATTTAAGCATTCCTGGCTTGATTAGCTCATGGAAATCAGACCAATGAGGGTGCAGGAGGGAAAGGGCTTGGGTTATAAATGCTCACACTGGGACAGTTCCTGGGTAGCTGCTTGCTTTTTCTTTGAAGTAGATGAGAAAAAGTGTGGAGAAATTTCTGATTTTGTTTCAATATGAACAGACTTTTTAAATTCATGTTTTATTTTGTGTTGACTGACAGTCAAGGTAGGTATATGAGAATGGGTTTTAGATGCTCTCTCTTATTGTGAAATAACTGAAAAAAATAAAACAGCAATTTTATCTCAATTTAAATTTTATATTTACTTAAGTAATAAAAATCCTAATAAAAAGGGTGTAAAGTTATTTTTCTTTTAAGACATTAAAAAGTATTTTTATCATGTGTTACTTGCTAAAGCATAAATGTTTCTTAATATGAAAAGCAGTTGGAGAGCAAAAAGCTTTAGAAGCAAGTTGTTTTGTAATTACGGGAAATCTGTGTATGGGTTTTCAAGTAAAAAATCACAGGTTTCTGTAAACCTTGTACAGGAGTCATTGCCTTTTTAGAGATAAAAGTTATAATGCTGTTTTTACATGAATATTGGGAAAAATAAGTTTATCCTGTGCATGTTTTAAGGTTATGTGAGTAAAGATTGTTTCTTACATGGTTGTTTCTTGACTTTACTGAAAATGTTACACTTTAGTAAGTCAGTTATGTATTACTGTGTTAGAGTTGTTTAGTCTTAAACTGTTTTTTCTGATTATTAGTTTAAATAAAAGCTGTGTAGTTTTGCTTTGCTCTTCTGAAAAATTGATCTGTGATGAGATAAGGGTGCTGAGATAAAGATTTACCAGTGAAAGTGTAGGATCAACTGAGTTATGTGGTTTGTTCACTTTAGTGCTATGCTGAAGTCTTCAATGGAGCAAAGATGCCTGAAAGCTGAAGCTAGGTGTGTCAAGATGCTAATAAGAAACTAATTAATAAATGGTAAGATGAGTATATGAACTATTAAAGTACTTTTTACATAGCAGAAAGCTTGCTTTTGTCTTACTGAGTTGATAACAGCCCATGTACTGATTCTGCTCTTACCTTTGCAGTTACTTTATATTTACACTGAGGCAAAAAATAATTTATTGGTAGCTGCGCAAGTGTGTAAGGGATGATATACTCTATGCTCTAATTAGAGTAATTAAGGTATGGCATAATCTATTGTCCTGGCTTAGACTGTCCCTTTTGAACTCAACTCCATCGAAGTGTTAGGGAAGAAGAGCAGGTGACAGAAAACAGATTATTTTCTCTTATTCTCTAGAGGATTAAACTCTCTATTTCCCAGGTTCTGGATGTGGCCAGAGAGGGACCTCAGCAGTAGGCAGTCATGAGAAGGAAGGTACTCATGGAGGGCTGGCTGGCAACTTGATATTGGAGCTCCTACTGACTGCTACCTGGGGCAGCATCCAGCCCTTCAGCCTTAGGCTATGCTCTAGCAAGTGTCTGTGCTTGATGTAACTGAAAATGCGTGGATTCCTCTGTAAATAGACACTGAAAAGAAAGGATTAAAATTCTGTGATTTATTTTTTGCACTAGGAGTCTGTGAGTGAGTAACCAGAAGAGATGTTAGACTACCATTACATGTCCCCAGGGTCCCTGCCAGCAGCAAGCATGTATTCCCCAGCAGCTCTGCACAGCTCTCTGACCCAGTGCTGAGGCTGTACTTTATTTTCAGAACTCAGACTCTCCTGGTACCTCCACCATCAGTGGTGCCTGACAGCTGGAGCATGTCTTGGCAGGTGCTGTGCATGGATGTGCTTCCTACACAGAAACCCAACTGTTTTAAGGGTTCTGGGAAAGCCAGAACTAACCTGAACCAGTACCTTCAGTAGCAAATATGTGCTTAGGTGGTTACAGCTGCCTGTGATATTCTCACCATCAGAATGAAAAGCCTTTTAGTGATGAAGTCTTGGCTCACTTTAAATGAGAAATAATAGTAATCATTTTGGGCCCCTAACAATGCTGTATTTCATCCTTAATTTTACTTTGGTACTCAATATCTGGCTGTATAAAAGATTAATTATTGGATAGAAGTTAAGTAATCATTTAGATGTATATAATATGAAATTATTATGTAAATCTTTGTTCTACAGTGTAAATAAGCAGTTACCTAAAGGAAATGTAATAAAATATGAAATCTAAAAGCTAAGCTTTCTGTTGCCTTTTTTAAAGGTAAACTAATAAAAGGCACTGAACCAGAAAATTTTTTTGTCCTTGTTGAGGCTTCATGTTTTATGCTCACCATTTCTATGCACTCATCTGAGATGTATTGGGAAATCATTCCTAGAAAATGGGGGAGGAAGTATCACTTCTGAGGAGCTTTAGACACTGTCCTCCTGCAGTAAAGCCAGAATCTGTCCTCCCTTACCCTGCCACAGAAGGGCCTGAGGAGAAGAACCTGCAGCTGCCCTTAGATGCTCAACAGCTGGGGAGGGAGGCAGAGAGCAAGTGTGAGCTATTGCTGTTCAGCTGCCCTCTTGGTTAGAGCAAGGGTGGCCCATGTGTTAGGGGCCAGGCAGATGGAGAGGGAAAGGCAAGGTCTGGGGGGCATAAGCAGCACTTGGTAATACAAATGGGTTTTTAGCTCTTTATCTTATTGCTCTGTGTTAAATTAATTTAATTAGGTTTTCCTGGTGAGAAGGCAAGGCACTTCCTTCATCAGCCATGAGTATGGAGCAAGGTATGCTTTTGAACTACCTGTATTTTCTGGAACAAGATAAGGTCTCCGGGGTTTCTTTTTTTCTAGGGACTTGTATTTCCAGGGAAGATAGTGCCTCTGCAGCCAGAAAGGTTCTGACTTGGTCCAGCTGAAGTTTTTATAAGAAATTGGCCAGTTTCTCAGTGGTGCTACCTGTGAATGCATTGAGATAATGTGAGTATGGACATAACCCCTTCAACTGCATCAATTGCATGAGGAGTGTTGAACATGGTATTTGGTTTAGGGGGAAAAAAAAAAATACAGCCCCAGAGGATGGGCTTTGAAAGCTACTGGGATTGAGCTGTGTTAGAACAGGTAAGACATTAACAGGACTTCATGTTTTGTAATTAAGCAGTTATTCTGTAGTCAGGCAACTTGTTACAGAGTTGGAGCCCCAAGGCTCCATATCAAATCATAGATATGCTGAATATGACCTGCCAATACCTAGCATAGGACTTATTTTCTTTGGTTTGATCACTGTAGCACAACAATTAAGTGAACAAGAAAGAGAAGATGCTTTTGAATGCAAACTCTAGGCAGGTAAAAGCCCTACTAAAGGCTTTGTTCATGAATAGGTAAGGCTTTTTTTTAGTTCTCTTCTTAGTCTTGGGCTCACTTGAAGAGTTGACTTGTCTTTATGTCCTGAAGATCTACTCTGGGCTGCGGGACCCCTGGGCACTCCAGCTGGAGATCATGATATGAGCACAAACTTACCCAGGCTGTGGCCATACCCATTGCCTGGGGTTTAGCACTGGGTGTGGTGGACAGACCATGCTTTGTGGTCCTCATGTGTGGTGTTGATGGCTGTGCGAGTCAAAACACTATACTCTTCTCAAGTGCTGGAGTGGGGAACCAGGAGGTGGTGGCTTTTTGCCTTGCATGCTTGGGTCTTGGCACCTTGTCAGTAGTGTGTATCTGTGGCCAGTGCCATGAGCAATGAAACTGGTAAGGGTTAGATGTGACTGCTCAGCAGTCTTGCTGCACTGCTGGCAGCACTTGGTGAGAAAAAGTCAGCTTTTAAAGACTAAATTAGGATATGGAATCCAGCCAGGTCAGTGTGCTGCAGTGATACAATGCAAGTGAGGGGAGAAATCCATCAGAAAACTGCAGAGGAGGAAGCAACGTTCCCTGAATTTGACTCGTATCGTGGTAATTTTGAAAACCAAGTTTGTTTGTGTTTTTTAAAAAGCAAGCAGCTGGTTGCGCGGCTACCTTCCCCTGGTGAGAGCAGCGGGAGCGCTGCGGGGAGGCCGCGCCTCTCGCACAAGTTTGTCCCTGGGCGGCGCCGGTGGGGAGGGGGCGGGCCAAGATGGCGGCGCCCAGCTGCCGGCTCACGTGTGCCGGGGCGGGAGCGGCGGGGCCGGGGCCGCCATGTCGGGCCGCCAGGGAAACAAGCTGCCCAGCAACCTGCCCCAGCTGCAGAACCTCATCAAGCGCGACCCCACCTCCTACACCGAAGAGGTAGGGAGCCCCCGGGCCGGGGGGAACCGGGGGGGTTGCCCCGGGGCGGGGGCGAGGTGGCCGGGGAAGCCGGGCCGGGCCGCGGAGCCTGCCCCGCTCAGCCGCCGCCCGCTGTGTGTGCTCAGTTCCTCCAGCAGTACCACCACTACCAGTCCCATGTGGAGATCTTCACCTTCCAGCCGGACAAGCCCAGTAAGGAGCTGGCGGAGCTGGTCATGTTCCTGGCGCAGGTAAGCCGCCCACCGAGAGCTTGGGCCCTGCCCCTCGGCCCCCGGCCGGCCGCGGCGGCTCTGCCCTCAGCCCGAGGGTCGAGGCGGGCTGTGCTTCGCCTCCTCTCGCTGCCGTGGCCCTGGCGGAGTTGCCACAAAACTGCGCCTTGAGCCAGATTTCTGCAGCAGTGTTGCCCGTTTCCAGAACACAAGTTGTCCTTCTGAGCGTTTGGCACAACCCCACACCTCTCATGCCCAGGCGTTGTAACAACTTTTCATTGTGTCTATTAAATTATCATACGAACGATTCGCCTGCCCAGGGCGAGGAGCCCTGGGTTTCCACTAGAGCTTTCCTTGGGGTCTGTCTCTGCCCAGGTCGCCCACTGCTACCCCGAACACATGACCAGCTTCCCCCAGCAGCTGAAGGAGCTGCTCTCCTACCACCACACCGTCCTGGATGCCGACCTGCGCATGGTAAGACCCGCACCGAGAGGCGTTTTGGGTATCCCCAAATCCCTGGGGTTAAAATGCACCCTTTAGGTGTGAGATGACAGCTTATGGTTTGCTTTTTGATTTTTTAATAAAGAGTAGAAAGTGGGGCTATTAGGATATTTTGGTTCTGATGCCCTGTTTCTCTTACAGACGTTCTGTAAGGCTTTGATCTTGTTAAGAAACAAGAATCTAATAAATCCAACGAGTTTGCTGGAGCTCTTCTTTCAACTGCTGCGGTGTCACGATAAGCTGCTACGAAAAGTAAGCCGTGCTGACAAAAACCGGTCTTGATTTCCAGTGGGTTTTGAGCAACTTGCCAGAAGTCATGCAGCGCTGGCAGGCAGCTCTTCTCCTTTCCTTGGGAACAAAGGATGAAAGTTGAAAATAGCTCTGCTTTTTCAGCAGTTGGCAGTGCCAGAGGCAGGACTCGATCTCTAGGGTTGATTAGTAACGAAGCATGCTGCTGGAACGTCTTTACCATGCAGCTCGGATGTGTCTGTGGATGAAAACCATAAACACGTTGCTGTCGGAGCAGGCCTTACTGAATTCTTTCTGAGAACTTGAGTAAAACAAGCAAACCCAAACCAGCTGCTAGTTAAAGCCGTGTTTCAGGTTTTCTGCCATAAAAGTGAAAATAGTTGCTTTCTGCCACCAGAATTACTGACCTGCCCATCAGAACGGGCCTGGAAGAAGCAGGGGTGGGATTTTTTAAGCAATGCTTCATGCTATTCATTTTCCTGCCTTACTGTAATTAAGTATGCTTTTCAAAGACATAAAAATAAAGCATACGTGAGACTTTACAGGATAACTTCTTGTTTTTTCTGACTGTAACTTAAAAGAGAAAATAATATTCTCAGTGAAGATAAGTTAGGTCTCATTTTAGTTCTTGGAGGCTTTGGGGGAATAGTAATGTATCTGCGTTGTTCTCTGCGTGGCTCGCGTAGGTTACTCCCTATGATCTCTCCATTTACAGACTCTGTATACTCACATCGTGTCGGACATCAAGAATGTCAATGCTAAACACAAAAACAATAAAGTAAACACGGTAAGTACTTTAGCTTTTAGCTATACTTCCATTTAACCTCTCCATATTGTGAAAGACCGGTAATAATAAATGTTTCCCCACTTTCTCCTTAGACGCTGCAGAACTTCATGTACACTATGTTGAGAGACAGCAATCCCACTGCTGCCAAGATATCTCTGGACGTGATGATTGAGCTTTACAGGAGGAATATTTGGTAGGTCTGGCAGGCTCGTATCGATTGCCCGTTTATCGTGGGGCAGCCGTCCTGACATCACTCATAGCAGGCAGGGCAAAATGCAATGCAGGGGGCAGTGACTTAAATATATTTATCTTAATTGTGTTCCAGTGGGGCTGTATTTTGTGGAATGGAATTGAGCTGGGAAGAAATCCTGTTGTGTGTGAAGTCTCAGAGTTACTTAGGCTGAATATTTGATGTTTTAGTTGAAAATGGTATGTAAATGGTGTATTGCATTCAAAACCCAAGCTGCGTGCAGATGGCTTTTCTGAGCTCTTGCACGTAAAAGCTGCTAATATTAGCATACAGCTTGCGATGTACAGTGGAAAGAGGAATTTTGGGTTTTTTCTTGTTTCCTTAAGTCTGCAAGTTCATTCTAGAAGACTGATCTAGTGGGTGCTTTGAGTTTTGGAGGTTTCTTTATGAAGCTGTAATATAGCTCCTATTTTTAGCAGATAGCTTGAAAAATTGTCGCCTGTATAAGTACTGAAAGGAGTAAAAGCACACTGAGTACTGGCAATTGCTGTCTTGTACCTAGTATGTTGCTGAATCTTAATGTCGTGTTACAAAATGCCAGAGCAGCTGTTACCCGATAGTAAATTGCATGAGAAGATGGTGGTCTCTTCGCTACCATTTGATTTTTTGACTGTAAAAACATGTGAAAGCTGGTAATCCCTTCAGTTTGTAACTCCTTTGCTCTGTCTGGTTCCTGAAGAGAAACGCATGGTACAAATGCAGCAAGTGATACTGCTGGGGAGCAGCGTGCCTGCTGCTGCTTATGTATCTGCAGAATAGATGAGGGGCAGAGCACTAACGGTGCAGTTCTTGCGTTTTTGACTCGGGAGAAGTTCTCGGCAATATCTGCATGAGTTAAGCTGGGGTGTGAATGGCAATGTTGCTTTTCCGACGTATTGCAGAGAAACTGCAGCTGGCAGAGAGGACGTGGTGCTGGGGTGTATTTGGGCGTAAGAATTTTCATGGGTAGCATTCAAGGAAATATTGTCTATTCCATGGCATAAATAAAAAAATTCACAGCAGCTTTAAGATTTTTTGTGTAGTAGTGAGTTGAGAACTATTATCCCTAAAAAACCAGGGACTGCTGAAAAAAATAAGTGTTACCGAAAGGAAAAGACTCCTGCAGTTTTAAAAAGTAGGTTTGTAATTACGTAAGGCTTCATACAAAATGAAATTAATTTCTGCAGCCTTACTTCTTTTAAACCCTTATGTTGAGAGTGTCCTTCATCTCAAAACTGTGCAGCTGCTTTTCTAATATGAGTTAGAATTCTGCATGGATTTTTTTTTACCAATGGAAAAAAGTGTTAATCTGTCTTCCATTACTGGAGCTGATTCTTTCTATCCCTTCAGTCACTGAGCTAGATGGGGTGTGAGTGGGTCTGTTTACTTAGATGAAGCTACAAAAAATAAAAGCAAGTGACAGAAGCTTAACTTCTTCGTTTGCAAATCTACTTGGAGCAGTGAGAGACTTGACTCTAATGAAGCTTCCCGCTTGTTAGGAGTCACGTTTCATGAGACTTAATTTTCTGAGAATAACTTGAAATTGCCAAACTTGAAGTAAAAGGTAATGTTTTCTGTCATTCCAGGAATGATGCCAAAACAGTAAATGTCATCACAACTGCCTGCTTTTCCAAAGTGACAAAGGTGAGAACAGAAATCGCGTGATGAAACTGGGTGTTACCTAAGCTACCTCTTCCCTGTGGATGCAGCTTTTAATGTTGTACTTGCTAACAAGCTGCACTGATGATTTGTCTTCTGCTTGTTTTAGTTTCAAAATGCTGGTTGTGTTGTGGAAGGAGGCAGCATTTGATTCTTAAACACAGAGCAGCAGAATTGGAAGCTTATCTTCTAATAAGTGCAGGCTGGTGTGGGGAGGGTGTGTGTACTTTTCACTCTACTCAGGAGAGACCGTTGGAATGTCACCTCCTTGTAATCAGCACCATAAGGTTTCCATTTGTTAAATGTGAAGAGAGCTGCTGTCCTGCCTGGGGCTTGAGTGAATCTTAGACCTTCTGTCATCTGTGTCACTTCTGCAGCGCTGGAGGTTTTAAAAACTTGTATTATGGTTTGAGATAAGTTCTCACACTATGAAGGTCCAAAAGCTGTTCCATTCAATAGAAACCAAAACTAACAAAAAACCCAACAAACCCATTTAAATTAATAAAGGTTGGAGCTCTGAGCAGTGTCTCAGGTATCAGCTGGGCAGGAGTTCCTGATAACGTTGGCATGCAGCGATTAGATTGAAATTGCTTTGCAGAATGCTAGGAAGAGAATTTTCATCTTTAAACTTGCTCTAGGCATTGTGGAAGCCCGGCTGCTCTTTGACTCTTTGTGTGCCTCTGATTGTTGAGAAGGGGCAGCAAAAATTGACTGTGTCTGTAGAACACCTGCGGCTTCCAGTCTGTGATTTGTTTTGCTTTCTGTTCATATCCATGCTTATAAAAAATTGGGAGAGTCTTCACAAAACCAAAGTTGCGGATGTAGGGCTGTTGTAAATACTTTTGTGAGTTTGTCCTGTTCTACATAAAGGTACTTTGCTTTTCAGGTGTTAGTTGCTAGTTTGAAGTTCTTTCTTGGGAGAGATGAAGATGAGAAACAAGACAGCGACTCAGAATCTGAGGTGGGTGTTGTGATTCAATCTTCCCCTCTCGGTTCATCAAACTCTAATAGATCTGCCATACTAGTGACCCTGGCTCTGCTAATCTGTCTGCTTCTGTGTTACTTTTCCATCTTGTTTCCTCCAGATCTTTCTATGCTGAACAAAAAAGTTCAGTGTTTTTGAGAGCTGGCCCCAACCGATAGCAGGATGCCTTTGCTGTCTGTCTAAAGACGAATGCTAAGAGCTCCTTTGCTTTCCTCTCCTCCTTGTGAAGGAAGCAATTTGCTCTGAAGACCGAAGCAGGGGCTGGCCAGTCTGGTCATGAAGACATGAATTGCTGGTTGTGTAATGTAGAGTTGTGGCAAGAGGCTTTCACCCTGGTGTATTGGAAGCTGGTTTTTTTTTTAGCTGTCTGTTTTGTCTTCAGTTTTCCCTTTTGTGCTCCGCTTCCCATTTATTTACAAACAAACTTAATTCAGGTACCTTGAGAAGGCTGATAACCTAACAGGATTTCAGTCTAGAACCTCCTAATACAGGATACCATTATTTGTCTAGGCCTGAACAATGCTCTCTAATTAACCAGCCTTAAAATCTGCTGCGTTGATGTGCTGTTAAGTGTTTGTGGTCTCCCTTGCATGTAGGTATGTGACTAGTTTTATGGATTCAGGATTTTAAATGCTAGTACTTCTGTATGATGAAATTTAGGAAGAGGGAGAGTTTTCAAATATAATACATGATCCTGAAAAATATTGATACTTTTTGTTTCTGCGATTCCCATTTGAAGCCTGATGTCACCTGAGTCTTGCTTTCTTGCATTCTTAAGGACGATGCTCCCACAGCCAGAGATCTGATGATGCGGTACGCAACTAACAAGAAAACCACCAAGCGCAAGAAGAAACTGGAAAAAGCGATGAAGGTTCTCAAGGTGAGGAGAGTGGTGTCTGACTTGCCAGCGTTTTAGCTTACTCCTTCGAGTGCAGAAATCTTGCCGTTGCTCCTGTTGACCTAGTTACCTTCTGTCATCTTTCCTAGGTGAAGGTCCTCAAGTGTTCTAGCATCCCTTGGCCAGGCATGTGCTATGTTTGCCTGGAAGAGAGCTGTTTTCAAACAGACTTAGAGTCTGAGTGTTGGATTAGTTCTGCTCTGGGTACCCTTTGTGTGGTCCCCTACTTTCAAGTATGTGGTGTCTTGCTAAGTGACTTTTTACTGCAGCTCCTGCTGCCTCTTAGGGGGCAGAAGACACTGTGCCGTTGAAGACAGTGATACTTTACGTGTTAAAGTGTCTCTTTTTGAAGAGGAGAATGGTAAATAGTAGCCTTTAACAGCAGCCTGAAACTGAAGCACTTGCAGCTTTTTCATGGAAAGAAAAAAGTCTTTTACTCTTTTTGCCATGCAGAAACAGAAGAAGAAGAGCAAGCCAGAGGTGTTCAACTTCTCTGCTATTCACTTGATTCATGATCCCCAAGGTAAGCCTGCATTGTGTTTTCTCTTTTTTCAAGGGATGTCTTTGTCCCAGACACTGAGGCTTAGACACAGCTCTGCAAGGAGAATGAAAGTGACAAGTAGATGCAAATGTGACAATGTGATACTTGGAGGGTGCTTTATCTTGGAGTATCACAGCACTTTGAAAAAGTGAGATCCATTCTGTTGTGCTTGTTGTAGTGGGACACTTGTAGACAGTCAGACAAGGAAGGAGCGATATTAAATCATCTGCTTCAGGTTGCTATAGATGAGGATGTGGCTCTCTACCTCTTTCTTGTATGTGTGAAGGCCATAATTGGCATGAACAGGGAGTAGTGGTATCTGCTACAGCTTCTTGGCTTATCCCCTTCAAGAATATATTTCTGTAACTAGTCTGATGTTTGTCTCATACCACTTGACTTGATCTTAGTCTGATATAGTGAACCTCTGGAGATTTGGTTTTTCACGTGAACCCAAAATGTATCTAAAAATATCTAGCTTTAAATGGTGACCCTGTGCTTATGATGTGTGGAACTTGTGCTAGTTTTCCTCTCTGCTGAACCTGTGCACAGCTTTAGCCCTTCTAGGCATGTGAGAAGAAAAAATGACCCATTGGGAGAAGTGCTCTGGCCACCTTGAATTTCTTCCCTGCAAGGGCACTGGGGCTTAAAAAAACCAGACCAAACTGACTGCTTGTTTTAACCTAATCCCATCTGAGTTCTGCGTTGTGCTCTTTAGGTCTACTACAAATCTATTATTGCTCCTTCTAGACTTTGCAGAGAAACTGCTGAAGCAGCTGGAGAACTGTAAGGAACGATTTGAAGTGAAGATGATGCTGATGGACCTAATATCTAGGCTAGTGGGAATACACGAGGTACGTACTCCGATAATCTTACAGTGGTCCGATGGTAGCCAGCCTGGGTTGGGTGGTGGCATGCTCTGGCCCTGTGCTTCTGGAAAATGGGGTTTAATTTTGCTGTATGTTGAAAAGTGCAGATGTATGGTCAGGTAGTTGCCAGTGGGCCTTGTGGAATCGGTGCAGTGGCGCAGACTTGTGTGGTACTAAGTGAGCTCTGCTAGAGAAGGCTGTTGGTCTGGAATAGCTGGGCTGTCTCTAACAAAGAGGAGAACGTGGCTTTAAGACCTGCGTGCTCCTGGGATGTTCTTCAAAGGAGAAAGGCTTTTCAAAGGAGTCTCATTGAATTCCTTGTGAACGGCACTCACTGAGGTACAGCCAAAGTGTGATCAAAATTACTGGAGTTTCATTCTGTTTAGGGAGAGAGGATTGTGTCCCTGAGGTGGAGGGAAGTAGCGAATGGTAGGATCGAGCAGCAGAGTGCCCTGATTTGAATTCTGTGCAGTCCCACAAGAACCACTTCTTATTTTCATGGAGCGTGGGATTGAGCCTTGTGCTTCCTTTGTACATTTCCGCATCTCCACATGTATCAAGCTCAAGACAAGAGAATGCATCACACAGTAAAATCCAAGGCATTTGGAGAGCAAGCTGTATAGAATCGTTGATTGTTTTACAGCATATCAGCCTGTGAAGGTGATCTCAAGTTAAAAGGCAAGATGCTAATCTGTTACAATTTCTTTCTTGCAGCTTTTTCTTTTTAATTTCTACCCCTTTGTTCAGAGATTCCTACAGCCCCATCAGAGAGGTAAGTAGCTACTAGTAGGTAACGCTGCTGGTCCGTCATGTCCCATGTACAGTCAGCTCTTAGAAGTTGGTGCTGTAAATGAACAGGTTGCAGTAGCTTAGTAGGAAGTAGGAGTAGTCCAGAGAGTGTGGATGAAGGAAGTAAAAGGCCCTGGCTGCCAGAAGTGCAAAGCACTTTGGACTTTCATGGAAGCTGTGTGCACTCAATGCTCCTTACCTGAGCATTTGAGAAAGTCTAGCAATGGAATAAAATCTATCTACCAAGTCCCTAGTTCCGTGCAAATCCTGACTAGTTGAGCAAAGCATGACTGCCTTTCGCTGTTTTGTTTTACTGGTGTTTCACTCTAGTTCTAGAGCATTTCTTTTTGTCTTAGCTGGTTATTAAGGGCCTGCACTGCTGCTGGGGGGGAGACCAGATGGGTTCCTAATGCTTGTTCGGAGAGGAGAAATGGTTGTCCCAAATAACTTGAGACTGAAATGGCTTTGAGACTTAGGCTGAGCAGCTGGTTGAGTTAGCTCTTTGGGTGGATGTGTTTATTGGCCAGACTAAGCTGCAGCAATATGCTTTGACATCTTCTTCCTACTTTCCTTCTAGAAGTGACAAAGATTCTTCTGTTTGCTGCACAAGCTTCGCATCAGCTGGTACCACCCGAGGTCAGTGCTTCACCTCTCTTTGGGGATGTTAAAAACGGACAGCAGGCCAGCATGGAAATGTAACTGAGTGCGTTTGTGGGGAGGGGGAAAAGGGAATCTGGTCAGAGCCTTTCTCTTGAAAAGCTCATGGTAAATTTGGCTACTTGTGCAAGTGCCAAGGGATTGTTCTGTATAAAGGGAAGAAAACCCACCCATGTCTGATGTCTTCATTTCTGTAAGAGAATTTGTATCTAGAAAATATTTGCAGGCTGTAGTGACAAGTCCTGAGCTCTGTCTTTCTGTGAGAAGGGCTCTGTTGTCTGTTAATTAATATGTAATCGCGTTCACAATTTTATTAAATATGCATTAAGTTTATGTAACCTTTCTTTTTCTTACTTTCAGATTATCCAGTCAGTGTTAATGACCATTGCCAACAACTTTGTCACTGACAAGAATTCTGGGGAGGTCATGACTGTGGGGTATGTACAGAATCTTACAAAAACTGTAAAACTCTCTCTGAATGTGGAAAAATATTTTTCTTTTTTAAGCCACCTGCAACTGACTCCTGTCAGTTGTACTATGCTTTCAAGAACCTGCTTGAATAAAAACAAGTTAGGACATTACCTCAGCATAAACTTCCCTTATTTTGGTTGGCAGTGTTTTAAAGTCTCCAGAATGATGGGGTGTCTGTGCTTAGTGCTGTGACTGAACTTTTCTGAATTTCAGGATGGTGCTTTTTTCTTTTGCTTTGGTGTTTGGTCTTGTATTTTTCTTCCTTTCTGGATGTTGTTATTTACACTTTGAGGGCAGACCTCTTGTCTGTGAATGAATATATTCCTATATACTCAGTAAGTGGTTAGCATCATAGCTCAGGATTCTTAATTTGATGTTTTGTGGATGAAATTTTGCTACTGACAACAAATTTAAATGTTGCTGTTAGTGAAACTGTAATGTACTTTCTTTGACTAGTCAAGAGGTATTTGTGAAAGCTCTGCTGTAAGCACAGAATGATCAGTAAATGTAGGGGAGAGCTGAACTGTCCTTGAAGACGAAGCAGTCAACAGGGGCAGGCTATTGTGTGTAGGCACGTTGTGAATATTTTGTGAGTTATTTCTTTTCCTCTTGGCATGGTTTTAATCCAGGTATCTAGCGTTCTAAGTGTGTGCATGAAGATGGTTTAAAAGGGAACTTGTGTGAGCACACAGGCTTCTGTTATACTGTCCTTAGCCTGCTCATGGTTGACTCCAGAGCTGTTTTTTGATTTTCTTTTTTTTTTCCTTGGCCTGGTGATTGATTGAGTGCTTTTCCTGTCTGCCTGGACCCAGGCTTCACTTGCAGAATCCTGAGGCTAGGATCAAACAAAATAATAGCTGGAGAGTAGAGTCTGGGCCAGAGATGGAGGGTTTTGGAGAACCATGGCACAGAGAGCTCCTTGTGATGTTCTCCTCTGTTACACGAAATGTTGTATAAATGCTGTATAAGGTTCCTCAAGTTTCAGCTAATTCAGTCTATTACTGGGCCAGTGGGAGTCTTTCCCAACTGTGGTGTTCAGAAAATAATTCACTTCCAATTTTTTAGAATCAATGCGATAAAAGAAATCACTGCGAGATGTCCGTTAGCCATGACCGAAGATCTGCTCCAGGACCTCGTTCAGTACAAGACTCATAAAAATAAAAGTAAGTCTATTACATGGATATGACTTTTAGTTCTTTTTCTCTCCTGTATCATCTGGTCCTGCATTGTTATAGCCTTTGTAATAGTGATGTCTTAATTGTTATTATGTGGGCTGAGAGGTATAGTTTTCAGTGTCTGTTGCATTTCTCTGTATTTTGAGTGTATATACATAGGAGACAAAATAGCTAAGGGTAGTTATGGCAGGGGAACCAGCTGACAGAACTGAAGAAGGGAACTGCTTGCTAATAAAGATTTAGCCCTAAGGAAGAGCTGGATCCTGCCTTGGAGAAATCAAAGGGAGCTATAACTTGAGAAAAGGCATGAGTGGGCTGTAAATATCTGAGTGGGCTTTCGGTTTGCTCAGAATTCTGCTTTTCTGTACTTATTCTTGACTCTATTTCTGGGTAGATGTGATGATGTCTGCAAGAACTCTGATACACCTTTTCCGTACTCTGAATCCAGAGATGCTGCAGAAGAAATTCAGGGTAAGCGTTGTTTTATGTGCATTGAGTTCACCATAACATAGGCTCATGTGCTCAAAAATGATGATGAGAACTGGTCTCATACCCTCTTGAGAATGAGGTGGAATCACGCCTGTGTTCTTCCCCTGCCTGCTCCCTTGCTGCATTGTGATGTGGCACGCTCTTATTTCAAGATTTCCTTAGTTCAAGTTTATCCAACTCATTGACAGAGGGAGTGTGCTACAGAAGCTTGACTATCTTCCTAGAGTTCATTCAGCTTTTTAGTAATTCAAGATCTTTTCTTATTTCATCAGACAGAATTTCTTTTCCACCTGCACCCTCCTCTCCCCCAGATTTTTTCATGGATTTGTGGGCATTAAAATAGCAGCCTGCTTAATATGTATTTTTTAACTTATAGGGTAAGCCTACTGAGGCCTCGTTGGAAGCCAGGATTCACGAATATGGAGAACTGGATGCCAAAGATTATATTCCAGGAGCAGAAGTACTGGATGTTGAGAGTCAAAAGGAGAAGGGAGGAACCCAAGAGGAAGGTTGGTCTTTTTTTCCTTTACCGCTTCTATTTTGAGCATCATTGTCACTAAGACTTTATGTGGACATAAAACTTGGTGTTCGTACGTTTTATTTGCTGCTGTCACTTGCTGCATGGCTTGCAAATCTGTATTTGCAGATTAATCAGCCATATTAATCCATTAAGAAGCACTGATACTATCCTTGAGTAAGTACAATTATCCAGTGGAGTTTGTTCCTGTGTTGCTTTGTATGAAAGACACTGAGGGATGGAAAAGCAGAGGGACAGACATGGTATAGCTATGAAAGTTCATATGCTCAGCTCTTCCTAAAGAAAAGTGGTTTGTGTATTATAAAACATAGAAATAGTACTTGGAAATAGTATTTGGCTTCTTTAATTCACTTCCTGTGTAAATGCTCCATGCAACCTGGAACCCTTGCCTGAATTGCGAGGAAAAAAAAAAGATGGGGAGGGACTTGAAAACCAAGCCAGAAGAGTTTGGCAACTGAAGCCAGAGGGCATTGGAGGGATTGCAGTGGAGGTGTAGTGGAGGAATAAACACCCTGGTATGTCATGGTTCTTACGCATGTGAATGCAGCGCTTAGTATAACTATCTTTTTTGCTTCTGTTTCTGAAGCTGGTAACTTTAGCACATCAGTCAGTTTGAACAACGGCAAAGAGCAACGTATACACTGTAGAAAGTAAAGTGGCTCTAAATTGCATTGCTTCCCTCCTTGGTTTATTCAGATGGCAGGGAGTGGGGAACACCATGACTGAACAGTGTAATAAGGATTAGTATCTGTAAGCTACTGTGTTTCTTCACAGCCTGTCCCAAATGCAGTTTTAACATCTTAAAGTTCAGATGAGTTAAGCTTTGCAAAGCATAGCATTATGGTGCAGCTTGCTGCAACACTGACTTGTTGCAAGCTGCTCTGTGTATTTTCTGTGGTTGGCTTGGTTTTGAGTGAATGAGGTGTCCATAAATGCATTTCCTGTAAAGGCTCTGATCACCTCTGATTGTGCCAGGTGTGTTGAAAGCTCATAATAAATAAATGTATTAAGGTGACTGCAGTTCACAGCAATGACAAAATCCACCAGCTGTTTTAAGCAGTCTGTTGTGTGGGGGGCGTGTGTGCTTTCAAAGATCCCACACTGCCATGTGCAGTTATCACTATAAAAATCGGTGTCCGTAACTGAATGTACATGTGATGTGTGTGCACTAAGAAATCAAAGCTGAAGTGTTTTGCACAGCTCTGAATCAGTTGCAAGCCAGATGGAATTTGGTAGGTGAACTTGCCAGTGGGAAAGCATGGGAGCTGCTGGTCTGTTCAGCTGTGGATGTTTTCTGAAGGTCATTAACAAATAGCAATCAGATGTGTGAAGTATAATATGTCTTTGTAAGGTCTGTGTAGTTCTAAGGCTGGGATGTGCAGACCCTACAGCTTGCCTGTGTGGTAAGCGTGTCCCTGGGCATCAGTGCAGTTAGCTGATAGGTAATTAAAGGTGGCGAGAGCTTGTGATACAATCTGAAATTATTTCAAACTCGAGCAGTTAAACCGAATCTGTATGATAACAATACTGTGCACTTCTTCCCCCGAGCAGATGGATGGGAAAGCGCTAGTCTGAGCGAGGAAGAAGATAATGAAGATGGAGAATGGATTGATGTCCATCACTCCTCAGATGAGGAGCAGCAAGAAGTAGTGAGTTCTGAGTGTCTTCTACCCCAAATACAAATAAGTCTTGTTAACAGCAGGCCAGATTTTGTTGCTCTGTACCTTCACATGGCTGCTCATAACTAACTATATAGGGCTGTGGAGTAACTTGACTGGAATCAGTGAGGCTGGAGTACTATTTAGCACCTGTGCTCAAGTATGCATGTTCTTATCGTGAGCGGGAGAGATGGGGGAATTCTGTCCCAGTGCTGAATTCCTTCAAAGCCGTATTTACCTGATGAGTGCTTTTATTCACTCTGAAACATGGAGTGCAAGTATTTCTTCTAATGATGTGTTGAATATAAGACTGAAGAATGCTAACAGCTGGTTATAGCATTTCCCAACAGTATTGCCCCTACATAGGTATTTGGGAGGCAAGGGTCATGGGTTATGGCACAGAAATGGTTTGTGAAGCTCCAGATGATTCTGCTTTTCCACTTTTTTCAAAAGGCAGAGAAGGTGAAAAGCATGCCCATAGAGGAACGAAAAGCCAAAGCTGCAGCAGTCAGTACAAGCAGGCTGCTAACCCAAGAAGAGTTCCACAAAATACGCCTCGCCCAGCTCTCCAAAGAACTTAATTCTGCACCTGGCAAAGCTGCCAAGAGGAAATATATTGAAATAGATGATGAAGAGGAGGAGGGCAGGTAGGATATACGAAATATTGATGAGCACTTTCTATTCCCTACAGCCTGGCCATACAGCTTTTGACTGCAGAAGGGCAGAGCGCTCTGCTGTTGGTCAGTGTCACCCGGTGAGAGGGGGCAAGCAGCCACACAGCCTAGAAGGGCTCCTGGCCCTGGGGGGTTGGTTTATACCTGGGAGAAACGACATGAGGGGCCGATGGAACTAGGAGACTGTTCTGCTTGTTCAGACCACTAGGCATGCTTTTTGTAGCAGTAGTTGGATGGTTATATATCCAGAGTTTGTTAAACTTTGTGGTTAAAGCAGGACTTGAAAAACAGTAATGAGAGACTTCTCTAAGGGTTGTCCCAAGCATGAGGATTCGCCTGGGAGAAGGAACAACAAGTGCTTGTGTGAAAGTTTCTAGGAAGACAATGGTGTAAGAGATGGTGAGAGACCAAGGGTCTGGAGGGCATTTAGTTTATCTTGCCAGGTCAAGTTTTGTGTGTGATGGCCTGTTGTTGTTTCTTTGTGCGTGTAGGGGAGAGCTGCTTTCGCTCAGAGATATAGAACATCTTCATAAGAAGCCTAAATCGGACAAGGAGACCAGATTGGCAACTGCAATGGTGAGGAGCTTGGCTAGTTCATATCCTCTCTCTTTCTAGATTTGGATGTGTGTGTTAGTCTCCTGCAGGAGGAGGAGGAGGTGGGATTGCATCTGTAAGATGGGTGTCCAGCTGCCATCTGTGTTGTGAGAAATGTTTTGTGTAGTGTTTTGCTGTTGCATGTGGGCTTTAACAGACAAACAGCCTCTTGCTGGTCACAGGTGACAATGAAAATACAGACACACCTAGTTTTCACTGTGTCTTAATAGAGCCAGCATGGAAGAATGCACATAATGTACACGGAAGGTCATACTGAACCTGGATTTATTGTTGCTGCCATGGAACCCGTCACCTTAGCAGCTGATGTTAACTGTAGGGAAAGGGCAATGACCCCCTGTTACTGTATTACATTGTCTATTCTAGGCTGGAAAAACAGACAGAAAAGAATTTGTGAAAAAGAAAACAAGAATTAACCCATTTGCCAGCTCGTCCAACAAAGAAAAGAAAAAGAACAAGAACTTCATGATGATGAGATATAGCCATAGCGTCCGGACAAAAAATAAGCGTTCTTTCAGGGAAAAACAGGTAATATTTAATTTTGAAAACAGGCGGGGTGGTCTGAGCAGTAAACTTATAATGCAGGTGAAGTGCTGTCTATCCTGTGCCCTAACTGGTTATTGTTCACTCTGATTGTTTAATTGCTGGAAAGGATTGTGGGCTAGGTGGCTTCCCTTGAATCCTACCCCAGAGGAGGTACATGAGAGATTGTGGTGGTGAAGAATGCTTTTGTCAGTCTCTTCAATATGCATTGAGGACTGAGCCCTGTTGCAAAGTCATGTGTAGGTTAGGAAGGCAATGATAGTGTGGTTTGTTTTCCTTTATATAAATTGAAGAAGATCATATTAGAACCCTGACTATCATCCTGCGATAGAAGAAATGTTTCTCTGATAGGGAGTTGTTTTTCAGAACAAGCTTTTAGTGTTCTTTACTCTCAATATTCTTTCTTTGACCTTTCTCCTGTTACTGTCATATTATGGACTCGTCTGTCCTGGCCTTGAGGTCATCTAATAGCTTGTCACAAACGTCCTTAAAGCACAGACATAAATGCTATTTATTACCTATTTGAAATTGTTTAGAAAAAAAAGAATTGCTTCAGTTTAGCCTGCTACAGTAGTTTCCCAATATGCTGCTCTCAGTGGTGAAGCCCCTGCCCTCTGCTGCTTCCTAAGCTATAAGCCTGGCCACAGGGCTGATAGAGGATTCAACACAGCCCTTGTGAAAGAGTATACAAGCTACAAACATGTACTGGGCAGCCCAGTTCCTGTGTGTTCCTGCAGGCAGCTGTGCCAATGGTAGCTGAAGGGGTATCTAAAAGGCAAGGCAGGAACTTTGGGGGATGACTTTGCTCCTGAAAGCATTGGGCAGGAGCCCATATAGTTCCCCAGGGGGCCTGGGGTTAGATGAGGTGGTGAGAATGGGGTGTGGACAGGGAGCCCCCCTGCTCCTGTGATGCTCCTCAGCTGGGGCTGTTGCCTGAGCTGTGGCAGCTGTTAGCAGAGAACTGGTGTAGGCATGTTGCCTTGCCCTGCTGGGTTTCACCTGGGCAGGGTAAGTCTGTGCCAACAACAACAATCTGCCTTAAAATCCTTTTATCTAAGCTGGCAGATGGCCAGTCTAGGGTTTTACAGGGTGTTATGAAATTGAGCTCCTTTGCATGTTCCAAGAGAAACTTACAGAATACTTCAGTTATGCAGGTGTTGTGTTTCTGTGTGGTGTTAATTTTTGTGTTTTCTTGCTAGGCTCTGTCTTGTGCTAGAGTGCATTCAGGTGCTTCTTTGACAAACCCTCCTTTGTGAGTTGTTTGCAGGATACTACCATTAGGGTAATGCATAGTTGTTTGCAGTTTGTTGCCTTAAGAGCAGCAGGACTGAAACTGTTTATAGACTCAGTAGAGAGAACACGTCTTAAATGTTTCTGTTAAACAGGAAGCCCTGGAGTAATATCCTCTGTAGTCTTTTTATTTGCTGTCATTCTGCCTTGCCCCAAATAAGGCTGACCACATTAACTCAAATGTGGTCAACAAAAAAAACCCCTTGGAAATGAACAATCCAGGCACTTTTGGGAAAGTGCTGTTTACAATGATTCTTATACTTGGCTCACTTTTTCTAAAAAGCCATCTTGAATGGTTTCAGTCCTTAGTCCCGATTAATGTTTCGAGTTTAAATGTAACAACTAAACAGTGAAATAAGAATTTTTTTCATACTTTTTTCACTAAAGTTAGGCCACAGCATCAGTTGTGTTGACCATGATTTGGAAATACTTGTTCAAAGTGGGTTGAAGTGCTGTAGTTGTAGGATACTGTGTTCTGCTGCCTTTGGTAAAATTGGACTGTTGTCTACAGTCCAAAGCGGAATCCTTTAACCAGCTAAAATACGTCTGAAATACACAACAAAGTCTCTTTAGAGTGATATGGCACTTTTTACAAGTCTAGCATCCTTCCTTCCCCCCCTTGAAAAGAAGCTTTGTAATAATTTTTAAAAAACTCCATTTAATCCTACTTACCTCTCAGCTGGACCTTTTTTCTTGATCTCTTCTAATTGAATATGAGTCAGTGGAAGAACACTTTATGTTACTCTAATCTCTTTCATTATATAGGATCTGCTAATGATTTACTGAAACTTAATTTGAAGCCCAACTCTTTCTTTAATTATACTATTGAGTTTAGCTAAATAACCACAGTGTTTCTGCCACGGTAGTGGTTAGCATTTGCCAGTTACTGCTCCCAGTTTTAGCTGATAAGCTATTAGTGGTTTTCTCTGAGGTGGAAGAAGTTGAAGAGGGTTGTTGATGTGATAGTGGTGGTGTCTCCTTACTTTAAATATTCTCCTTACCTGAATATTCCACTCGTTTCATATTTAGCTGGCTCTTCGAGATGCACTTCTGAAAAAGAGAAAAAGGCTGCTGAAATAACAGAACACTAAAGGAGAGGAGTACTTAATCACCCTTGAAGAAATAGCCCTAGAAATGCTCATTTCCACCCACTGCTGCCCCAAAGGAAAGGAGGGACTGAAATGCCTTATGGATTTGTCTCTACTCTGTTCAGAATTACAAATCGAACACTTCTAAGCTGTTGGACATTGCATCTATAGGACAGAAGAGGCCTTAATCCTAGCAGGATTTTGATTTTTGGTAAAGCATTCTAGGGAAGAAGGCAATTTCTTTTATTGAATATATTTTACTTAGACCTGGTTTTTTATATGTAAGTATGAAAACATACAACCTTACTGTAAAAATATTTTATCTGAAGCAATTCATGAATAGGTAATCGGAAGGAAAGAATATTCTGGCTCAGTCTATAAAGTGTGTGTATATAATGTCTGTGTCTGTCTTACAGATATGATTGTACAGGCTGTCAGCCATTTTCTAAGCAGCTGCTTTTTACCTGTTTAATAATAATAAAACAAAATTCTTGTAATACAGGTAAGCTCAGGTGAACAGTTGGGGGAAGAACAGTTTCATTATTGTTTATGAAGAAAAGAATAAAATTGGTATATGGGAGACTGTTTTCATGTTGCCATTTAAATGCGAAGGTAGCATAACATGTAGGAGAAGTAAGGAATCTTTTTATCCTATATCGGTGCATCTTGTGGTGGGACTTGCTGGTGTCCGATTTTTAAAGTATACATGAGAACAGCATGGGTCTGTGGATTCTTTACATCAAAGGCTGAACTCTTGCTTCAGCCTTGACCTCTGCTGGGACCATTAATGGGTTCTTTGTGTACCTTACCCAGCCACCTGTTGTAAAGGAAACTTGAAGGAGTTCGTTATACCACCCTGTGTCAAATTCTGTTTGAAATGGATTTCCTTGTGGGGCAGAAGCAGGTACCACATGCACAGTATAAAGCTTTTGGTGGGGTGTTTTTTTGTTTTCTTCTTGGGAAACCAGGTTAATGTTTATATCCCACATGGGAGTTCACTCAGCTTAGCTGTGTTTGTGATGCTGAATACACAGTTGTATTCACCTTAATTCCTATTACTTGTCTTGCTTGTGTAATTTCTTTTGTTTTGTTTTTACACCTTGCTTCCTAAAGCAAAAAAAGCTTATAGAGGCTTCAGGGAGATTGGAGGGAAGAAGAAAGCAGAAACCTTGTACAACTTTGTATTGCATTCAAATTCAATGCTCCTGCTGGGGTAAGGGCAGGGATTGCTATGTGGGAATGACAGCAATGAGCTGGCTGGGTGGAGGATAGGTGGGAGCTGAAGAGGTGAATGGATGCAGAGGAGCTGTAGTGAGATGGAGTGTGGAGCAGGGGCTGTAAAGCCAAGGGGAGGAGATTGGGAGTACAATATGTGTTTATATAAAACCTCCTTTCACTGTTTCTTTTTTGCCCTTTTATGTGTCCAAAAACTAATGACTTGTGAGGCTTAAAAGGAGACAATTTTTTGGTAGTCTGAGTTTAGGACTAGTGCCTAGTCTCTTCCCTTTCCCCCCCTGTGTTTATAGCCTTGCAGTGGTGTTTAGGAAACTGAGAGCTATACCTGGTTGCTGTCAAGAGGAAAGCAGATTTCCCTACTGGTAAAAATGAGAATATTGGACTACCTTTTCTAAACTATTTGCTGAAACAGAAGGGAAATGTAACTTAGATGTTAACCCCCAGCTTTTCGCCTCCTTTTTTGCGTTGTGTTTTCATGACTCTCTGTCCATAGTGCCCTACCTGTAGTCACTACTGAACTGACAGCCGAGGTGCAGGGGGGCCGCACGCAGGGAGCGGGGCCCGCTCGCTTTCTCCGGGGCGATGCGAGGGCCTTCCCGCCGGGCGGGTTGG
Organism: Theristicus caerulescens; assembly: GCA_020745775.1. Classification (NCBI taxonomy): domain Eukaryota; kingdom Metazoa; phylum Chordata; class Aves; order Pelecaniformes; family Threskiornithidae; genus Theristicus; species Theristicus caerulescens. The sequence goes on along the minus strand of CM036563.1, from coordinate 82,530,074 downwards.
GGGACGGGCCGTTAGGCGGCGGGGCGGGCGCGGGAGGAGGGCGGTCCCGGGCCGCCGCCGCCGGGTCCCGGCCCGTCCCCGCGGGGGCGGTCCCGGCCGCTGCGGGCAGGCTTAGGGCCGGGCTGCCGGCCGGCGGCCGCGTCCGGCGCCATGGGGCGGGCGGCGGCGCTGGGCTGCCGGCTGCGGGTGCTGCTGGCGCTGCTGTGCGGGGCGGTAGCGGCGGCCCCGGCTCCCCCCGCGGCGGCCCCGCTGCTGTGCAACGTGAGCCTGGACAGCCCCGCCGAGGAGCGGTGGCTGCCGGCGCTGCGGCACTTCGATCCCACCTTCCTGCGCGCCGCCGTCGCACGGGTCATCGAGTGAGTGTGGGACGGGGCAGCCGGGGGGGTGAAATGGCCGCCGGTCCGTCAGACCGCCCTTCCTGCCCGCTAGAGCGGCGTGCGGGGCAGCCCCGGGCCCCGCCGCTCCTCCCGCCGCCGGGCCAGGGCCCGCCTTACCCGGCCCGCGTCCCCCCGCCAGCCCCGCTGCTGCCGGGCCTGAAGGACGAGGGCGAAGCGATGCTGCTGATCGGCTCTGAACTCAAAAATTCAGGGGTTTTTTTGAGCGTCAACTCGGTACTACCGCGTTATGCGTGCAATTAGGAGGCTGTCAGAGGACGGACTGGGGAGATCCCTGGCAGGAATAAAAAAGTTACAAGTAGGAAGCCTGTGCTGAATGTTTTGCTCGGGTTGTGCAAGCTTCTTTGGGGCTGTGCAGAAGGCGAGGGACGGGATGCAGGGATGTCTGAGACATCAGCTGGGACAGGCTGATGGGGGAAGCTGCAAACCTTCTTGTCTCGTTCTCAGCTAACGCCTTGAGTGTGTTTTGCAGTGAAAGGGTGCCAAAATGGGTCCACGAAGTTATCCGGCCGATAGCGGCAGAACTGGAGTTCCTTATGCCGCAGCCCTTCGCGGGGGAAATTCTGGGGCTGTGCAAAGCACTGGGAGTCAGTCTCGGAGATGGAGTCCTGCTTAACTTCGCCTATGAATCTACTGCGTAAGTGCCTGGTACTTACAGAATCTGGTAGAAACGGATGTAGAGATTCACTTTAGTTCAGCGTGGGAGAGCACACAAGAAGGCAGGTGAAGACACGTGGCAGATGATCGGCACTGCTCGTTCTCATACTGTATCATGCGTTCAGCTGGGAGGTTTCGTTCCCGTTTGGCAGTTTGTATCCTGAATTGAACGAGAAAAATAGAGCAGTATTTTTGTTAATAATGGTAACATGTAGCTGTAACGTTTTTGTGTATGTATACCTCTGTAAAAAGTGTGAAAATAAGCTCTGCTAATAAGGAAGGGCCATCTGTTCAAATTATTTGGGTTCATTTATCTTCAAAGATCAAGTAATGTACTCTTGTCATTTAAATTGTCGTATTTCACCAAAAAGGAAACTAGAAGAATTAGTTGCAATCTAATTATTTTAACCATTCATCTCAGATAAAGTTGCTTCCAAATGATTTTCTGGATGAATGTTCACAATGACTGGATAATATGGTTTTTTTGATTTGCACAATGGAAAATGGATGTAGTATATTTATGACAGCAAACAAAACCTCAGTGGAAAAAATACTCAGTTTCATTGTCTTTTTTTTTTCCCCTAGAAGTATGTGTAGGAGATGAATAAACACTTGGTCTTGCCTGTGAGGATCTTAAAAAAAAAACCAAAAAAACCCCACCCAAAACTTCATCTAGGTTTTAATAAAAAACCCAGGTGCATACAGCCACTCGTATGCATTTTAATTATTATTTTTCTTAACTTGTGATACTCAAAGTGGTCTTTTTTTTTTTTTTAATAAGGATTAATATTGGATAAGAGTCATTTAAATGCTAGCTTTTGTAGTATTTCACAGAGGACGCTTATAATTTTTAGCCCTGGTAAGGCCCATGAAATTTTAAGTTCCTCAGCTCTAACAATACTAAAGAAAAAACATCAACCAGGAAAAAACTACTTGTCTGTCAAATTTTTTACCTTTATGGTTTTGAAATACAGTCCTGTGCATCATTGGAATGACAAACTCATAACTCCAGAGAAAATACATTTTGAATTCCCTGCTAATTCAATATACTTGGTAAAAAAGCCTGTTTCAATGAAACTGAAATTGTTATTGGGAAAGGAATTTCAGAGAAGAGGCTAGACTATTACTGAAATGGCTGACACTTGAACAACAACCGACGTTTTCAGTTTGAAAGGACCTGGAACTTTTCATCTAGTTGTGATTAAAAATATAAACGGAGTCCAAATTGAAATGAAATAATCTATAATTGTCAAAATGAAAGCCACAAAGTTTCAGACTGATACTTTGTGGACATTTTTAGATGTCAGCTCTTCATTTCCATTTAGAAAAGAAGTAAAGTCAAAAAATGAAATCTTTCCCAAGTGGGAATGCTGCTTCCCACCTGGTCTGTAATATCTGTCCTGATGCGGACAGTAGTGCGGCTTTGGACTTTCTGAACCAGGTGGGACATGATAAGTTAAGTATTGTACAGTTTTGTATGTTAGACTCTGGGGGAAAGGATGTTCCCTTACGGATATCATGTATAAGTCATATAGGATATTGTAGTGATGTGTAGTTATGCAGAGCTTCAGTCAAACCATTCTGTGTGTGTTGCCTGTCCCCCCCCGCCCAGTTTGAACTTAAAACCTGTAAGAAATTTTATCAACAAGTATAGGATGAGACAATTCTCTCAGGTTGGGAAGCATAAGTGTTAATGATATAACGCAAACTCCTATTTGTATGCTTACGTTAGTAAAACACTTTGCAGAAGATAGACTCGGTTACTCCTCCTGAAATGTTGGGCTAGTTCAACTATAGTATTGGAAGTGTTGTAATAGCTTTTTCTTAAATCGTTCTTTCTCCTTTTTTGTTTCTGAAGGTTCTGTACTAGTATTGTCGCTCAGGATGACAAAGGAAACATTTACCATGGCCGGAACCTAGATTATGATTTTGTCGATCTATTAAGCAAGATTACAATTGATGTGCGGTTTATAAAAAGCGGGCAGGTATGATCTGCGGCTGACGTGGCTGGGGGGTATTCCGTGAAGGAACAGGGTATGGTCGTACAGCTGCGTAGGCAGTGGGATTTAGTGTAGGAATGTGGTTCTGACCGATGCCCAGCCCGTCCCAGAGCAGCAATCGCTGCCCCCGGCCAACTCCCCCAGTTTCTATACTGGGCATGATGCTCTACGGCATGGAGTAGCCCTTGGGCCAGTCTGGGCCAGCTGCCCTGGCTGTGCCCCCTCCCAGCTCCTTGGGCACCTGCAGAGCATGGGAAGCTGGAAAGTCCTGGACTGGTGTAAGCGCTGCTCAGCAACAACTAAACCATCAGTGTGTTATCAACATTATTCTCATCTTAAATCCAAAATGCAGCACTATACCAGCTACGAAGAAGAAAATAAACTCTATCCCAGCTGAAACCAGGACAGGCTCCTGGCCCAAGTTTACTGGATTGTTAGAGCACCACAGTCGCTCTCTTTCTCTGGGAACGTGGGATGAATGCTTGTTTTCTTTGTTTTCTGGACATCCAGTTTGTGGTGATAAACTGGAACAAACAGAACTGCATTATCTAGTATCTCAAGATCATTATTTGGAAGCAGATATTGAAAGAAGGAAGTGTCGAGATATTAAAGAAGAAAAGAAATACTAGGGAATATAGGCAAGAGATCAGTTTTGGCATGGACTGATTCTAAGGCTTTCTTCTAAGGCCTTGTTAATTTTTGACCAATGTGTGTGTTTTAGGTGAAAATTTCCAAAAAAGAACTAGTTGCTAGTGCAGTCCTCGTTAGTGTTTTCTTAGTATTCATTAGTGTGTTTTGTAAATGGAGAATTCTTTGTTTCTTGCTTGGGTACTCGCTAACTTGCGCAAAACTTCTGTAGCAGTCGGTGATCATTAAATGCAGTGAATTTTGGTCCTCAGAGTCTTTTTATAATTTACTTTGCAAGTTTTAGAGTAATTTAAGGCAAAGTGCTTTAGAGCAACTTGGGTACAAAAGTCACAGGAAGAAGTAGAGGATGCCGCTTTCAGAATGTTGCCTATGTTGTAAGTAGTGTTCTGTTCCAGAATGCTAAAATACTGGTGTTTCCTGGTTTCAGATAGCGTATCAAGGCACCACGTTTCTTGGTTATGTAGGCTTATGGACCGGACAGAGTCCACACAAGTTCACGATCTCCGGTGATGAACGAGGTAAAATAAATCTGTCCTCCACACTTGGCGTTACGTACGCTATTTCAGTTGATTGTTGCCTGCTCTGGCCCTTCTCTCGCGTTCTCCCAGAGGGAAAAATACGATGAAGGTTGCCAGGAAGGAGCTGAAATGGAATAACTTCTCTGGCCCTCGGGGGGTAAAAGCACACATGCTGGCAGTTTTTGGCTGCTGTGTAAGAGGAAGGCCTTGTGTATCAGCACAGTGTTATCTGAGCTTGAACAATGTCAAAGGAGACAGAGAACCTTGAAGAAAGCCGTAAGAGACAAAATAAGGTCGTCTGTTCAAGAGACTTGATTGGAGGTGGCAGAGTCGGGGTTGAGAGAAAAATATGCAGTTGTGTATAGCAAATAAACAGCTGCTTTCCTACTTCTCTGTATTCTATGTTTCTCTGTCCTTGTAAGGCAGCTTGAAAGAGAGGATGGGAAGAGAAGCATAAGACCGAGATCTAGGGGAAAGGCAGCAGGGCTGGACAGAATGCATGGAGATACTGGGAAGGCGGCTGAGGAAAAGGTCTGGTAGCAGGGGAAAGTTGAGAGATGTCACTACCGAGAACTAAAACTTGACAACAGAAGGGCTTGTAACAGTCAGGAAGGCAGAGGAAGGGTCACTGCCTTTTCCATCAGCGCTTCAGTTTCACAGATCTTCATAGTTATGTCCAGCTCAGAGCTTGGGTTTGCCTCTTCTGTCCCTTCCCCCTCTTTTTTCTTTTCTTTTTAAGTAGTAGACACTTTTTGCTGTTCTTGATTAGCTGTTTGTTAGAACTGGAAACAATGTAGTCCGAGTTGGAACCAACATCTAAAATAAATGTTTATTTTTCACTTGTGGTTGTGGTAAGCAGTTTTTCTTTTCTTTTTAATATTTTCTTTTTTTTTTTAATCTTTTGTTTGCAAATTTTTTAGATGTTATGCAAACACTATTCCCTGTATATGTTATATACATACTCATTATCTGTATGAGTAGGGATTCTACTATGGAGCACGTGTACCTTTTGATTCCCATTTCCTTTGGTAATACTGCCTTGTTGCATTCACTAAATCCTTTCCACAGTTTACACTCATATTTTTTTTAAGAGCCTCTTTCTGATGCTAGCGTAATTATTTAATCCTTTCAAAACTGGAGCATCCTGGGCTGATACTGAGAGATGCAAACTGCTTTTAGTTCATACTAACATCAACTTGGAAATAAAGTCTTAAGTGTATTGAGTCTTTGCAAAAGGCTTGATTTAGAAAATCTTGCGGACCAAAGTCCTGTGCCTGTGAACAGGCACAATTTGGGGACAAAACCAGTGCTGTCCTGTTCTCCCTGCTGTTTCTCAGCAGCGTGCTTCAACCCTCAAGATAAGGATCATCTGAGATAACGGCGAGGGCGAGGTGGTTTAGTCCCTTTAAGGGAATCAAGTACTGCAAACTTCTGTGTGTGATGGGCCCCTCTTGTCCCTCAGGAGCTGATGTGCTGTCATCCACCTGCCTGCCTCCACTTCAGTCACTTTTTAACTACAGCCACGAGTAATTCACTCGACACATGCTCTGCACCTTTAAATCGGTTGTTGCTGACTGCTTGCTGATTTATCTGTTGCTGTACAACTCAACTAAAAATTCAGGGAAACCAGCATGTGAACTACAGCGGGAAAGGGGATGACTTGAAATGAGGGTGAAGGACTGTCAAGTGACAAGCATATTGTTTCTGCTGGCTTTTTCTGGGTGTGGCGTATGAATAATTATCAACTTGACCTTCTGTTTTTCTTAGTTCTCTTAATTTTCTCCAGTAACACAGAAACACCATCACTACCTCTTTTTAGCTGTTTCGTGACTTCTGTGTAATTCTTCCTGTTGTTGTAATATTTCAGTAAGATGGATAATGAGGTGATTAATGCTAATATCTGAGCTGACAGATGTAGACTATTATATTGCATGAAGAGATCTGCAATCCTTTTGGCAATATGTGTTACAAAGTGCTAGTCCCTGTGACAGTCACCCTTGACTCTTCACTGCTTATCATTCAGCTATGAAAAAAAAGGGTTTAAAAACCGAGCAGCTAGCCAGTTATCAGTACAGAAAGGAATGTGATCATTTTTGGTTGAAATTGCTAGCACTGGCAAGTTCTGAGAGATACTGCGTATTCTCTGTACAGTGCTGAACACTCTTCTTTATTGTCCACTGTACCTCAGACTCCCTACTGTTTTATGGCACCCTCTTATGGCACTGGTCACAGAATATTGTACCTTTCAGAAGACACCAAAAAGCTAAGATAACGATTACTCCTGTCCTTACAGGTTTGAGGTGCTTTCTGGAAAGCAGGGGTGTTAATCCAGCTGCCCTGGTTGAACTTCAGTTGGGATTATGTTGCCTATTTATATTTCACCTGTAGTTTCAGCTAGACGTTAGGTTCTTTGTTAGCCCCTCTCCTGAAATGCTGACGTTTTATGCTGATAGGTAGCTGCCCTGTTTCACTGAGGATTTAGCTTTCTGTGGTACTTCAATACCCAAATCTAATGATATTGAGAACTGATCATTTGAAAGACCAATGTTGTAAAATGAGGGCTTGCCAGGGTATGTTAGCACATCCTGCATATTTTCTGTATAGATATCACTGAAGTAATACAAAAGAAAAGGAGTGCTATGAGCATTCAGTGTTCTCAACAGCGTTGAGAAACTCAAGATGGTACAGAGGCTCTGATAACTTTGAGACAGTGTGTGCTTTGTTGGTTTGCTATAAGCTACCTAACTGATGTTTTTATGATAGCGGTATAGTTAGAGAATTAAAGCATTTATTGCACTGACCTTTTTGTAATGCAGTAGAGGAAAAGATTGCAGAGCTAGAGATGAGACATGGAGAAGGAAGGCGGGAGGATAGATTTCGCAGAGCATATGTAATATGCGTGTATAGTAATTTTTCTTTTTTGTCCAGAGGGTGGTAGATGGTGGGAAAATGCAATAGCTGCTTTTCTGAATCGGAATTACCCTGTCAGCTGGCTTGTCCGAGACGTAAGTGCACCGAGTTATTTTCTCGTATTTCACAGTGATATTATTTGTACTTAACAACTCCTGGTAAATTTGATGTTCCAACTTTTAGTTTCACAGAAAATTCAATAAATTAAGTAAATGCATTTCATAAGAGGGAATAGGTATTGTCCCCAAACTGGCAGTGATGCATGAGAGGCGATTGCAGTCCTTCAGGAGGGTGGTGTCTAATCAGTGCCAAAAGTCTGTGAAGCTGTGCAAAGACTGCCTTCCTAGGGAGTATTTCAGGTAGCTGTGATTTGTAATTCAAGCAATTGAGGCAGCTGTGCTCTTAGATGGTTAGTATCTGACTCACTGGTTATTTTACACTATGTTTGATAGGTTGCCATATTAAAAACGCAGAACTCACTGGTGAGCGGCAGGAATTAGACTGGTATTTTGTATAGTACACTTTATAAATATCATGTTAGGGTACTATTGAGATGAAACAGGTCTGCTCCTTTTCAGATTCATGAATTACAGTAAATATGAATTAAATGGTTTGTAGGTAAACTCCCTGCAGAACTGCAATGTCTATTGGCTTTATTGTTCATATTTTTGGAGTTTGAGATGTGACTTGAGGCTGTGACTCAGAACTACTAGCTGCAGTGTTGCTGTCAGAAATAATGAATTGTTCTCCAGGCCTTTCCCTGTTTTTCTGAACAATTTTGTTTGATGCATGTTCTCCGTATTTGTTTTCGGTTCCTGCACAGCCTTCATTTTTCAAGATGTACTTCAGTAGGTTGCGGCCCTATGCCTGAAAATAGTAGCTTCCTTGGCTGTGCTGGAACTGTTGGTTTATGCTAAGTCGGCCATCTGGTTATGGCAGGAGAGGCCAGGCTTGCTGTGAGCAATGCCTCTGCCTTATTCACCATTGTTACCTAACTCCTCTTAAAGCACTGGCAAGACAAAGATATGGAGTGGGTTTTTTCCCCCTTTCATCCACTTTGATCTATCCCATTGTGCATGTTGAAAGACGCTGCTCAGGATTGAATTTGCAGAGTATGGACAGGCCTCTGTCTTTGAAAAAAGCTGAAAATCTGCCATTCAACTTTTCACCATATACATATGTGTACATATATATGTGTGTGTATATTTACTGTTTTCTCTGAATATTTGCAAGGCTGGCATTAATGAGTTTATTCACTAGGTGTACGTGTTTCATGTTCATATGCTAGTCAGTTTGGAAAAAAAATTCTATTTTCAGATAAATATTTTCAAGTAGCACTTTACAGTCAATTGCCATTTTCAAAAAAGCTGGACCTTTTCTTTTTAAGATGTCCCAGTGCTTGTTTTTGTGCTTGACTGTGCTCCCTGATCTTTGTCTCACTGTCATCTCCTTTTTGCATTAGACCCTGAGCAGAGCAGAGGACTTTCAGTCAGCTGTTCTCAGACTAGCCAGCATTCCCATCATTGCTGAAGTTTACTATATTGTAGGAGGCGTTTCGCCCAAAGAAGGCATGGTCATAACGAGGAATAGAAGAGGGCCAGCAGATCTCTGGCCTCTTGATCCTTTAGGTGGAGCGTAAGTAGAAAAAAAAATGTTTTATTTTGCTTTTTTCATGTTCCCTCCTGAGTGATAGGCAGGGTTAGTGACACAACTTTGAGAGACCTAGGCTCATCTCTTAATAATGCTTACAGCTGGACAGGGAAAACTTGACAGCCTGAAAGGAACCCCCGTCCCTTCTCTTTGAGAAGGAATCACACCACACTGTCAGGTTGGGGCAGTCCAGAGGGTCAAGGGTGGAAGAAGCATCTGTATATGTTTATTTTTTCAGCCAGATTCCAAAGGAGAGAAGAATCGAGAGCTTTTCCTGTCTGTCTGCCAAGTATTGCACCAGTAAATTCAGCACTTCCAAATTAGTTTTGACCCAATGTGGTAGAAAGGTTGAAGGCTCAAAAATGACTGTTCCTATCAATTTTGTGAAATCACTAGCTTAGTAGGTAAAGGAGATCCTAGATAGTTGCCCTGCTGTGAAAAATGGCACTTAGGTACTACAGTCAGCCAGTAAATAGGGGCTTGGCAACAGCCAGATGGCCTGTCGGCTCCGCGTACTCCAAACTGAAAGCTGCAGGCTGCATCATACGCGTACCCATAATCTTTTCTCTGATCATCTCTTTCCAGGTCTGATCTTGCTTTTATTGTAGTCCGTAGTAGTTTTGTCACTGCCACCAGCAGGAGTTCAGAGGTCGCTCTTGCTTCATTTGCGTTCAGTAGTTTATGGTAAAGGCTGCCGTGTGTATAGGATCCCTTGGGCTTGCAAGAGACACAAGAAAGAGGCTTTTGAGGGAGGGGGTTTTTTCCTTTTGGCAATATAGAGATACTGGTTCTTGGACTTTATTAATTCCTGCTGATTTGCCTTCTATTTGCTTTAATGTTTGTGTGTTGTGTTTATAGGTGGTTTCGTGTGGAGACAAACTATGACCATTGGACTACCCCTCCTCCTTTTGATGATCGAAGGTAAATCTAATTGGGAGCTCTGTGGTGAGATAACACTTTTCTTTTGAAAAGCTTAGAGACTTGGGTGTGTTCTTCTCTGTGCAGGTCTTAGTTCGTTGAGCAGGCAGCTTGTTCAGTTCTGTAATGCCACTCAAAAGGGAATGAGAAGTGATATTCACATATGTTAGAGGAAAGTCTGTGTGACATCAAATGGCATAAAAGATGAGAAATTGCAAGGATAAGGCATGTACCAAAAATTTCTTTATAAAGCAAAGTTTAGTAAAAGTTAAAGGATTTAGATTGACAGTGAAAAAGTATTTGATGGCACCAGGAAGGTGTTCGCAGACACCGTACAATCTTTAGGCTGTGTAGCATGCCAAAAGCTGTTGGCAGATTCCCTGTTGGTCTGTACTCAATGGTGTAGTAATAGAGTAGCTTCAGCAATTAAGAGACTAGATTCAGTCACACAGAACTCTGGATTATTTTAGGCCAAAGCAAGCATTTCAATGCAAAGGCATTTAACGAGAAATTTTTCACATTGGTGCTTTGTAACCTTCAGAACACTAAAGTGTGTTTAATGACACTGCATTGTTTCCCTGCAGAACTGCAGCCATCAAAGCTCTCAATGCTACTGGACAGCAGAACATCAATTTTGATACGCTCTTTAAGGTATTTCTTTTAAATTCTGAATTGTGACTTGGACTTCAAATTCTCTTTCAAAGCAGAAGTGCAGTTGCATTCTCGTCAGGGATTTAAAAGCTGTGCAAGGAAGGCATGGTGAAAAAGGGGTACTGCACACCCATCTCTGTGGAGTTTAAAACCGATCAGTTTGTTAAAATGTTTTTGAACTACCTTGCATAGGCATTTCGTTATAGTCTGCCGTTCCAAGTGGAAAGTGCAGGAGGTGAATCCCATCACCATCATCTTTGTGCAGTTCCTTATTTCAAGCACAATTATAAATATTACAGCAGGCAGATAGTATTAGACATGAATGATGTTTATGAGTTAGTTTTGAGAACCTAAATGTTGCATATTTCAGTGGGCTTTTTAAAAATATTTTTGTAAAATGGCCTGATGTTTAAAGAAAAAAAAACCAAACAAAACCAGCAAGAGAAATCCTTGACTTTGCATTACTCCTTTGCATAACTTCATCCTACTGCTGTTTCTAAATAGCCTTTTACTTCCCTCTTTGTTTACCAAAATGACAACTCTTCACACTTTCTGTACAGGTGTTGTCAGTGAAGCCAGTCTTAAACAAGTAAGTATTAGATTCAGAGATGTTAATCAGTGCCTCCCGCCATGCCTCAGGCCACTCAAAAGTCAATCACAAACTTGCTTAGGATTTTCCTATCTGTCCATCTGAGGATCTTGCGGTTTCCCAGCTGAGATTTCAGCTTGTGCCCGTGGCGCTCTGTTTGCACTTCCACAGCACGCTTCCTCCTTGGTCTGCCGCTCTAGCCGAGAAACTACACTTTGTTAGGCTCGGTCTAGTAATGGGAAGTTCCTTTGTAGTAGTGAAACAAATGACTGCTTAGAGGAGCAGCGGGACTGTGCTGAGTCATTTGTGCTTTTCACTTTTGGATTTGTGTTAACGCTGCAAATAGCTTTCTCTGGAGTTCCTGATGTAGCTCTGCTTGATGTGTACAAAGGAAAAAAAGCAGTAAATGGGGACGTAGCTCTTAGGTACCATTTACTGGATTTTTGGAGAGAGGTTTATTTCAGTATACCGTTATTATTCTGCATTGTTCCACAGATTGCACCTTTGCAGGTCATCCTGTTTTGTTTTATGTGGAGCTCGGTGCGTTCTCTGGATCAGTCATTTGCATTAGAGCTCAGCAATGGCTTCTTCAAAGTTAATACCAGGACTTCCTCTCCTCTGTCTTACAAATTTGGAAGGGAGAAGATATGTGTGACTGCTAAGATCAGCAATACTGATTTTTTAATACAGTGATCAAATGGATGTTGAAGTACAGTTCCTTTGCTGTACTAAGTGGGGAAAAAATACTAAAAATTTGTGCCAGCAGCCTTCATTTTTATCAGTCTCTTTGCCACTTTTTCTAACCCTTCTGTACCTAAGCAGAACATTTGTTTCCACTAAAATTTGTTCTGCTGCTTTGCTAGTTGTGTAAATCAATCTTCTTGCCTTTGGAATGTCACTCACTCTTTTGCTCTTTCCCTACCAGTAACACAGTGTATACCACGCTCATGAGCGCTGCGCTTCCGGATAAGTACCAGACGTGGATCAGAACTGTGAAGTGAGGAGGTGTAAGTAGCATGCTGGTACTCCTAGCTACTTGTACTTCAATAAAAATTTCAGCTGGAGAGTCACTGAGGGACAAAGCACTGCAGTGGCACTCAGGTGACCTGGTCTGAATTCCCGATTCTCCCCTTGGTTTGCTTACTGACCTTGGGTAAATACCTTCCCTTGTTGTTTTAGAGATAGGGTTGAGTATTGACTTTCTTTGCAAAACCCTTGGAGATGATCTTAGGAGAAGTGCTTTATCGGAGAGGAAGGGGTGGGTGTTGTTGGGACCTAAAGGTAGAGGTTCCCTCTGTGAATGTTTTAGCTATTATTTTTAGCAGTCCCACTACTGCGATATGTCTCACATGTCTCGTGGTGGTTGACTGTGACGGGAAGCCCTGCCAGAGAGAACTGAAACCCAGCAGGAGGGGTTGGTGCGCTTGGCACCGAGGAGGACCGTGCTTAATTTGTGACAGTTGTTCACAGGCGACTGAACATGAGCATCCTGCGAGGGTTTGTCTTGTGAATGTGCAGGAAAAGTCCAAGTGCTTGAACTCACAAGGTGCCTCATGTGGTAGCTTTAATGTATTCGGAGAAAGATACGAAGTTACGTTCATTTCTATTCCACAAAACTCTGGTTGTGTGGTCTTGCCAGGAGCCTGAGAAGCTGCATTCCAGTTTTGAATAGGTTTTTAAACTCTTATTAGTATTAGATTTGTAGCAGTTATATTGGACACTGGATTTTAGCAAGAGTAATTCCTTTCTTTTAGAGATTCTGAAGAGTTTGTTTCTTTTGTAGCTCTATACAAACCTGTGCTTATTTATCTATTGATCTATCTTTTTATTTCAACAGACAAAGTGAGTGAAAAGCTGAAGCTTTCCAAGACTGGCATATGCTTTTAAAATCGCTCTCACAAGCAGTACAGTTGTTCTGGCTTATTAATTATGTGAGCCATTCAGGAAATAATGACTTGTTAATTCTTTCAAGTGTTGCAGATGATACTGTTAATTAACTGTAACAGAGGTTTGATTTTATTGTAACTACGTTGATGTTCTAGCAGATCTGATGGTTAAAAAAATGCTTTTACTCTTTTTGGAAAGAGTTGTGCAACTTGAATGTACTTATGTGCTGAATAATAAAAAAATTGTATATATTTGGCATGGCCTGTAGGTCTGAATATAATTAAATAAAAACACACAGCTGATAGCTTGATTTATGAAGACCTGTGGTGTTATTCCTCATGTCATCATGCTTTTCCCTGATCTGTGAGGGGCTTGTCATCATGAGCCCAACAGGGTCAGATGCTATGCCCAGAGAGAAGCGGACTGGGGGAGCGGGCAGACCAAACCGAGCTCTGCAGAACCCGATTATAATTGCAGAACAGGGTTGCCAGAGGTCCTGGTACTGTTTAAGCCTTTGTTGAACCGCATCAGCTTGGCCGTCCTGTCCTGATGTGCTCTATGGGACCTTCCTCAACACAAAAATCATTCTGTCAGTGCAAAGGGAAGTGACTTTCCATAGCGTGAGTTCCACTGCAGGCAGTCTCTCTCCCCTTCAGCTGTGGTTCTCTGGTGCACAGGCTCTTCAGCTGTTTTTAGTAGGCTTAAGAAAGGTGACTGAGAGTATAAATAGAATATTTCATTGCAAGGGACCTTCCACTTTCCGCCTTGCCTAACCACTTCGGGGTGACCAAAAATTACAGCGTGTTAAGGGCGTTGTTCAAATGCCTCTTGAATGCTGCCAGGCTTGGGGCATCGACCACCTTGCTAGGAAGCCTGTTCCAGTGTCTGACCACTGCCTGCACAGCGGTAGACTATGGTGCTTTATTCATCAGAAATCGGGAGTTTTATTAGGAGGTGTGATAATACAGGCTTTTCCCCCCAACAGATGGGAGGGAAGTGATGGGATAGCAGTGAGGTTAGAAAAGGGATGGTTTTCCTTTTATATATTTGAAAGTTGCCTGCAATAGAAAGTTTACAACTAATTTCTATAGTGCAGAGGTTTGGTTTTTTGTGTGTTTGTCACGTTGTGCTGTGACAGCATATTGAATTCAGGCACGTTTTGGGAGCACCCCAGAAATACAGAATGCTTTACGGAGTCAAGACCAGCAGATACTTGCAATAAAGCTCACAGGTCCCATTCTTGCCTGGACAGAATTCCTGCTAATGCCAGTGAGAACTTTAGATGGGAGAAGGTGTGTTAGGTCAGAGCGCCATTTCCAGATACGTGCAATGTCGCCTGCAGTATTTGCGCACCGGTTATGCAAACTGTTCCTGAGAGAGCTTTCTGGAGCTCTGTCTCCTTGCGCTGAGTCTGGCTAAGTGTCATAACCTACTTACCTGCATCCTCTACTTCTGCCTGGATAAGCTTTGCCTTGACCCACTTTGTACAATGATGTTAGCAGTCACATGCCAGAATGATAAATTGGAAAAACAAGAGAGTTCGTGGAGGAAGATGTAAATAACAGCGGTGACCGTACCTTTGAGCTTTCAGAATGATATTGCTTTAATTGAGCAGGCACTGACTCCTGACCCCGGCAGGTTTTCTTTACATAACAGCCACCCACAAGTAAAGACAAAAGGATCCTTACAGGTGTCATTTTGCATAGTCTTCTTGACCTCAGCAGTGTCAGGCTGATTATCTGCTGGCAGTGGTGTGCCCAGGTTTGCAGTGGCGTATAAATTTAATCAATTTTTTTTTGTTTCAATGTGTAGACACAGATCTGGAGTGTATAATTATTTGATATCCATGAATATTCGGGGAACAATTGTACATTCCTGTCCTGTTTATGTCTCATCAGCTGTTCAGAACTTGCTCAAGCCCAGCCACAGAGCAGACTACTGAAATGTGGGGGGTTTTTTGAGTTTTAAACAAGAAAGGAAAATAGATTTGAAGAAGTCTAATTTTCTTTCATTTTGCTTTTGTTCTTCTAAATTATTTTCTTAAAAAAGCCTTACGTTTCATCTGTTTATAAACATTCAGACATCCTGATTGCCAACAAAATAAAGCCTATATGCCAGCTCGAATACTTTTTGGTTTTTTTTTTCTAACTGGAAGGATATATAACTTTCTGGTCTTAGTTTAATGACACACTAAAAATATAAACACTGAGAAAGTAGTAAATGACATGTCTTATAAACTAGATGATTTAACCTGTGAAATGTGCTGAGCTGCTTTTGCGTAAGAATTGAAATTTTATAAACATACAGAGGGACAGGATTGTTGATACTTTAAATAAAACCATCTTAACAATGCTGGAAACATTAAAATGTAGTGCTGATTGTTTTTGGAGGGTTTGGGTGTTCCGTGGGATCTTGTTTTTTAAAAAAGGAGGATCATTTGTAGTTGTTTGAATTGCTTACTGATTGTCCTTCTGTTTGCGATTTCATCTGCTTTGTGTGTCCACTTTTTAGAGACTGGGAAGTAAAATAGCTTTTCTGCTTTCTCAAGCCCAGTCAGATTCATCACTTAGAATTGTTAAGTAGTTTAATAGAACTAAGTTAAATACATCATTCGTGCTTCTTCCATCCTTTCGTTTCTGCAGTACTGATTCCCTGCCTACAAAGCCCAAAAGATTTTTCAGCCCAACATAGGGAATGGGTGAAACCTTTAATTTTTTTGTCCTCCAGAAGTCTGCATTTAGCAAAAGGCAACTTGAAAGTGTGTAAGAGCTGACTCTTCAGATGAGAGAGGCCGACATACTGAATTTCTCATTCATAATCCTCTTCCGTAATCCTAATCCATTTCAGATCTGTAGCCGTTCTTAAGCATCACATGGGAGAGGATTCTTAAGGCTGCTCAAAACAACTGTGCAGTAAATAAATCAAAGGGTCTGCACTTGTTGCAGAACAGTGCACACATTCCATACTGCAGGTGCTTTCTGCTGCGTGCCCAAGGGAACCGCTTACTTGATTATTTAGGTTCTGAGGAGGAGTTTCTGAATCTGTAATCAAGCAAATCACTTCAGAGATTATTGATCGCTTTGGGTACTGAACAGAAACAATTTAAAAAGTTGAGAGCTTCTATTGTGTTTATCTTAATAAATCCGTAAGTTAGAAATTGGTGGCAAGGTAAGTTGCATTTTTGTTTTTATTTCTCTGTAACAATGTTTTGTGTTCAGAAGTAGTTACTGGGCACCCATAGTTTGAGGTAAAATATCCTTTTTACATGTCAAGCTGTATAAACCTGCAGTTGGGAGTTTTCTATCTGACCTTTTCTATCTGGCCTATCTCCTTTTTGGCACTGCAGTAACTGTGCAGGTGCAGAGGTCAGTGCATGTGTAAAATACAACAGGCTTCACTATCTCATTTCCAGCTACGAGACATGCCGAGTCTGATGTACACATGGGGCAGACATAGGTATTTACTCTAGGAGCGCAAGGCAGGATCACCATTTTCCCTAGTAATAGCTAGTATTTTTATTCTTAGGAGAAGTATTTGAATTTTTAAAAAATAATCTGTAGCTCTTGAACAAACTGTTGCTGTTTTTCTTTTAGCAGAACTTACAATTTCTGTTTCCCTGTTTTTCAGGTTTTTTTGTAGTAAACTTTGAGTAGGTCTGGTGTACCTTCTCACTGCCTTCCAGATTCTGCTCCTCTCTTCCCTAAGTTGTCCAAATGTCTACAAAATTGTCAAGTTAGCGGGGATTCAGTTGTGCACATGATACGTCAAGTGTGTCATCTTTCCTAGGAGCCCTGTTGTTCTGGAGTTAGCTTTGCGTTAGCTTCGGTGTTCCTTGCAGGAAGCCTTCGATTCATGTGGCTGGAGCACCAAATTCTGCACACATCTGTAACGTGGACAAGCTCGGTGATGTGATGGAATGTGTAGGATTTGATTCAAAATGGTGTCACTTGCTTTGGTTTTGAAGGAGTTAAAATAATATTTACGGTAAGCCAGGAAATTTACCTAGGCTTTTGTTGTTCTTGTTTTGGGGTGGCTGACAAAAGGATTTGTGCAAGTTTTCCTTTAATGAGCTTTATGTGGTACTGTATGGCATTATTAAATGAGTTGCAAAAACGAGTGTATTATCCGTTGGCTTGGGAGGGATATGTGGAGTCTGGCCGTTCCATGTTTCTCCTGCCTTTAGAACGCTAACTCTGGTGAATGGGGAACGTGCATCTTTTCTACGTCTGCTGTCTTCTGCTGAGGCACTGAACTTTGTTGCTAGCGGTCGATGTCCATGTGTGGCCCTTGAGTCCATGGGTTTTTTGGTGGTGGTTTAGTTCTGCCCTGGTGTTAAGTGCACGCAGCGGGTTTTATCACCTTGCTTTACTTAGCGTGCATATTTGCTAGCAGATGCTCTTATGCAGCAGCGTATGCCAGGGGAGAGCCTCGTGTCAATGTATTGCAGCTTCTCAGAGGGCGTGGGGAAAGCCTGTTTCAGAGGCCTTCTAGCTGCACCGGAGAAAACGTAAACGTCTCTGCAGGAGGGGAATGGTGGCCAAGAGCAAGATGAGAAAGGAGCATTCTAGCCGGCTGTTACCTAGCTGCATCCTTTTGTCTCACCTGGTTGTTTAATACAGCCTGTATTTGAGACGATGCCACTGTTCAACTTCATCTGTGTCTTTATGGGCCCCTGCTCCTCTTCTTTTTCTTGGGCAGAGGATTTTAGGAAGAGGAGGGGTGCATGTCACTGTTGGGTGGATGAGGAAGGGTCAGAGGCGCTGAGCACTTGGACTGGCTCTGTTTCTTCCTCCCTCCTCCCACCCTTGAGACAGGTTTGATTCCGTGGGACTCTCCGGTTTACTGCTGTGCACTCCTTTGCTCAGGCTGTGGCCCTCAGAAAAATCTGAGGGTAACAAAGTGAAAAAGTTCACAGTTCCAGGAATTGCTTGGGAGAGACGTGTTGACAAGACCGTTCACGATAAGATAAATGCGTAGGTGCCGCTGCCTGTGCTTGCTCGCTGCAGGTGCTCCTAGGGCACACTAATACCAGGCTATCCCTCCATACAGATGGCCAAAATTTATGTTTAAAGTAGGGCTGTCCAAATAACAAATGCTTGTTTGTTTTGCAGGGCAGGAGGGAAATGAGGAAAAGTTTTATTCTGTGTCTGCAAAGGCGCTCTCAAATCCAAGGTCACATTTTATCAAAACAGATAGGCAGTACCCCTGAACACATCCTAAGCAAGCAAAGTACCTCACTCTGTACTTGAGCGCTTGCTTCAAATTTGTTCTCCGTTTTTTAAAAGTGATCTGGAAGTGTTTTAGTTCCTGAAAAAGGAATTTTTTCCTCACGTCTGCATTTTAAAAGCTATCTTTAAAGGCACTCACATCTTCTGAAAAGCTGAAGCATCCGTCTCCCTTCGAAGCTGGTAGCGTCAGGTTCCTAAGCAGCCCTGAAGATACAGCTGGGCGCGCAGGCTGTGTTGACCTCCGGCGTGGAGGAACAGTTGTCTGCACTAACCATGTTTCAGGGCTTTTTCTTGGGCCTGGCTTGAATCTGGTCCTGTGCACTGAACTCCCATTAGTAGCTGAGTGTGTCTCCTGGTGTCACTTCATCTGACGGGAACCTGTGCCACGCTGTTTCAGACTGCCCTGGCGGGTTATACCAGAGCGCAGGAAGTGGAGATGCTTGGGGATGATTGTTTCTAAAGCAAGCTCCCGATACAGAGCGAATCATTCATATCTTTGCTTCTCTAGATAGGTAACACTTGGTGAAATCTTCAGATTTGTGTCTTTGAATAGAAATTTTTGTTTGGGTAGCCAGATGGGAAGTGTAAGTCTACACTGAGAAATTCCAAGCTTGAAAATTTGTTTTTCCTTAAATGGGATTTGCCTTGTAGAGGAGGTTACAAATAAGAGCCTTAAATGCTAAGGATTCTGATTTTTGTGTGCAATTGTCCATTTGAGTAGTGAATAATCTGAAAAGTTGTCAGAGTACCCGCATTATTTAACCAGAAAGGCCATAAAGCACCAGCTGCAATTGGGCATAATTCAGCCGTGATTTCAGGCCATTTTTGATACTGATATGAAATAATGTTGTTAGAATAAAACTAGAGCGACTGGTGTTTTGTTGAGAGCATTGCTACGTATCCTCCTCTTGCATCGCCCAGCTACTGTGAAGATGCCGTTGTGCAATTCAGCATTCTGGGCAAGGCAGAGAATTTCAGCATTTCATCTGCCTTAGAAACTTTCCACGCTGAAATGTGGCTTAGCACGGCTCACCTTCCTGAGCAAACGCGTGCACCTTACCCAACACCAGACGTGCTCCTTCAATGACCGTTTGTGCAGATCTGTAGCTATTTTGAGAGGAAAGATGTGGGTTAGGTGGAAAGAGATTGGAAGAGGCAAAAGGATTGTGGGAAGTCAGAAAAGGAGGACTTTTCCCTCTGCTGGGGAGAAGCGCCTCTGTAGCCACACTGTCCTGACCCTTCAAAATCCTTTGAGCTGTGGTCTCCTGCCAGCACCAGGCTTAACTTTTTTACAGGTGTTTATTTCCTTCCCTCCCTTTCTCAGCTTTTTCCTCCCCCAGTTCTGGGTTAGAATAAAAATCTGTATAATTCTTGTGCAATACAGCCTGGGACCGCTTTGGCAGTAGTACATGGAGTTTTGTTTTTCCTACGTGATTTTTTTTTCCCCAGAGGAAACGTGTCTGACTGTGAACGACATTCTGGTTGTCCTCAAAGTGAGAGATTTCAGAATTTGACCTAGTCTTGAAATAGGATCCATTTGCTCTGACCAGAGCTTTCCGCAGCAGTGAGGTTACAAAAGTCTGGCTGTCCTGTCCTTTTATACTGGCCAGGATCTGAGCAACTGATGGTATAATATGCTCCCACACTCAAGCAGATCCACGAGGTGAAGGAAAGCGGTGTTGAACAAAGCTGATTACTTTCTTATGATAGCTAATTGTTATTTTAGACTTATCTCCTCTCTAGCTGTGGTACTGCAAATACATTCAAATACCATCTGTGTGTTCATCCCTCACAATGAGAGTCACCCTTCACAGACGGCTATATGCATGAATATTTGTCTGCATATACTGATTGTTAATGAGTCAACTTAATGACTTTTATAGTTCCTGATCAGTATTGAAAAACTTTTTTTCCCTATACAGCATACAACTGCCTCCCCCATGCAGTCATGTGTAGTATTTTAGCCCCTTCGTCCAGGTGCGTCAGCTGTGCGTGAGGAAGGGGGGAGGCAGCACGAGGATTCGGAGATGTAGTCGGCTCTCAGAGCTCAATCAAGATTATTTTATTGTAGCGCCTGAAATGAAGGCTCAGGTCAAAGACTGCCGCGTTGCTATGAGATAGGAGCCTAAAACTAGGCATGGGAAGCATTGTGAGACTACACGAATGCCTGGTTTATACATCTACTGTACAATTACAGTACTTAGATATGCAATCTCTGCTATTTTTATACGATTAGGAAAGGTGCTGAAATGATTCCTATTCATATAGCTGACTTGAAACAGTGAGACAGAAATCCTCATCTCAGATTGTCTAGAAGACAAGTAGCTGGAAAAACTTGGTAGTGGAAGACGTACTCGGGCACAAGACAGGCCATCTGCTCGTTGATCTAAAGTGTTAATATATTTAATTATAGATTCTCAGCACTGTGGGACATGTTGCAGCAGTTTTGATTCTGACCGAATGGTCTTTCCTGCATCTCTTTCGTGGTTTTGGTGATACTGGGCCAGTCTGCAACGTTCTAGGAGCATTGGCTGGAGAACATGGGATCTGGTAGTTCTGTAAATGCCAACTACAAGTACTCCCTGCAGAAGTCTGAAAATGGTGAGTGATTCTTTGAAAAGTAATCTTTTCTTGTCTGCTCCTGCATATGCCCTTGGGAGGTTGCAGTGATGTGTTACTTTTCTGAGTTACCTGGTTTTCCTGATGGTATTGAGGCGGGGTTACGCCTTTCAGTATCCTGTGACAAGGACTCTCAGCTGTCAGGCTGAAGTCCAACAGGCTTGAGAAAATAACAGCTATTTAGACCAGGACTAGATTAAAATCAACCAAAACCTGACCGGAAACGAAGCAGCAAAAAGCAATTCTGTTAGGTCTAACATCCGACGGATTAATCGATTGCTGGCTAACGCGTGTGTTGTCACGTGCTGACAGCAAGATAGACGGTATCATCCTGCTGCTTCTGGTGGACTCCGTTTTTAAAGACTGTGTTGGTGGCGCAGGACTGATAAAGCAGAAGCATTAGCAAAGCCAAAATAAATCTGGTTCTAAAGAAGGTAAGATGGTGTGGCTAAGAAAAGCTGAAAAGCAAAAAGTGTGCTTTTTTCTAATTACGTCACCGCAACGCTCTTAATCTCTGCTAATAATCTAGACCTTTTTATGGCTCTCGAAGCTGTAATGATTTATTTTCATGAAATCCTCTGCACGTTAGTATCAATTTTCTGGGTGTGTGCTTAGGTCTGCTACGGAACAAAGGGAGTTTATGAGTGAGACTTTATGCATAAGGAAGCGTAAAAAAGTGAACAGATTACTTTATTGCTTGAGTCATTCAGTCATCAGCATTGGCAGAACAGCAGTATGGTGCAAATTGTTTGCAAGCACTTTGAAAGGAAAAAATAGTGATTGCATTTAGAAATGAAGAAAGCAGGGATGCCGTTGTGACTCGGCCTTTTTTCTTTGTCATTTTTTCTTTATTGAAAAACTCTACTTTTTTTTTAAATAAGTTAGAGCTGTCTATTGCCTATAGCACCAGAGAACCATGGACCTTGCCAAAAAGTTCAGGGCTATTTTATGATAGGGGCTTGTCTATAACAACCAAAGTGTAACGTAAAACTAGTTACTTATATGAAACTCTGCGTTAGATCTGATACCTCACCAACAGTTCCCCATGACAGTAAAACCTCTCTGAATTTCTTGCATCTGGTTCTCAAATCCTTCAGATCTGCAGATGTGGAGCTGCTTAGGACTTTCCACCCGAGTATAAGGTGCCGGGCGGTGTCCTGTCCCCCTTCTACAAGGCCCAGAGGCTGTTCCCTATGGGAAGTGTAGCCAGCAGAGCTCTGTTAAACCGGCCCTGCACTTGAGTGAAGAAGGGGATGGGGAACCTGAGAGAGGGTGCAGACTCCCTCCTCTAAGCTGATTTGTGAACTATACTGCTAGCATGAACAGGCTTATTTTAGTTTGAGTGCTACCATTTTGGCATGCTTTCAGTAGGTTATACAATGATATATGATACAGTTAACTGCTTGGATCCTCATAAAATGTGGATAAATCTCTTTCTCTTCCTTTTTTATTATTTTTTTTTCCTAAACTAGTACAAACACTGCCAGATGAAAGTCACCCAGGTAAGCTGGCAAATTAGAATACCTGGCTTTTTCAGTTGCAGAGTCAGTCTCTGCAAAAGTAGCATAAAAAACCCAATGCCTTGCCCATCTGGAGCTTAAAATGCTGTGGATGGTGGTATATATGCTCACTGCGCGCTTGATAATGAGTCTTTCACAGATTTTATTTTTAATGTTTCAAAGGATCTAGTTTTCATTGGTATATGTGGAGTCATAACTGTGAATTTCTGCTCGAGATTCAGTTGAAATACATCTGACTCCTACCACAGTAATGGGGCATTTATCCACTGTGAGGGGAATGCAAGATATTTAGAATTTATTTATTTCAGAGAGTGACTGTGACTGTGATTCTGGTTACATGCCAGCCAAATTACAGGGAGTAAGGCAGCTAGTGTTGGGTCTGTTATAAAGGAGGCTTGAAGAGGTAGCATCAGGAACACCAAACTGCAGGAAAAAAGTCAGCCTTTTTGATTTTTTCATAGCCCAGCATATCACTAACCATTTTCTCAACAAGATACAAGGCTCAGGCAAAGAATACAGCAGTTATTCTTGAATTAAGGGTAGCCAAGTCTTACCTTCTTGCCCACGACTTCACCGTGACTCGGTTCCCCAGCTGCACAACAGCAATAGCTCTTCCCTTTTCGTGCTCTGCAGCTCCTCGTGCTGTAACAGTAACATAATTTAGAAGGATTATTATTTTCAATGCATAAGCCATCAGGATATCTTCTTTAAGTAAAGGTTAATGTTTCCTGCTGAAGTACATGGAGGGTGGTTTATGTTATATAATTAATGCAAGGTAATGGAATTAATGTGATCTCTTTGTCTCTTGCCAGGACTTAGCAACTTTTGGGTTAGGGGTGGGGGATTTCTTTCTTTTTAATCAAGTTTTTCCACCCCTCAGCCCCCATTGCTCTCCCTGCTTTGGTGAACATGGCAGTGCGCTCTCACAAACCAGATGCCAAGGGAATGCAAGCTTCTGCAGGAGGGCTAACGCCGTAACTCTGTTGTCTCTATTTGATTTTGGGGCCAGCCTATAGATAGAGCGGTCAAATCCCTCCCTCCCTCAGCTAAAGGTGACACAGAGAAGCACTGTTAGAAAATGTTTTAAATGTAGGGCTCCAGAAATGAACAGGAAGGGACACAGAGCGTAATCAAAAGAGAGTTGCCAAGTAGCAGAGCTGGTTGGCAAGGTGCTGTAAAGTCACCAGGCGGTCCCAACGCGGGCAGGACCAGCTAAGGAGGACGGAAGAGTTTCTGGAGGTACATAAAGTTCTGTGGTAGAACTTAAGAAATGGGAAACTGCACCAATGTACTTCACTTTAGATATGCACACACCCCATCTGAAATAATCTTTTAATGAAAAACACTGGAATTGGGGAAATGCAGAGGAATGGTTATGTTTTAAAGATCAGGGCCAGTAGCCATCATTTGGAGGGAAGAGCCTGGTGCCAGTGCTGGCCGTGGACTGAACCACGGCCAGGCACCTGGAAATTCCTGGCAGTTCGTTCCTTCTGTGTCATTAAGTGACCACAGATCTGTCTCCCTCTTTTCACCGTGGGTGTTAATTTTGTCTTTATTTTATTCCAAGGTAATGGTATGCTAACCTTTATGCTAGAATAGATCCCTCCTGAAGTTTGTCCAGAACTGGGAAAGCTGGGGTATTTATTTGGCTCAAAGGAAGGTAGACAAACCCCATACGTTTAAGGCTCTGGAAGGGAACTCGGTGTCTTGTTTTCCCTCAACTCCTTGTGTGGCCTCAGTCAAACCTCTGGTTCCCTGAAGCCCCAGTACCTAGACTGTAAGACGGACATGAAAATGATCAAGGTAGAAAGGGAGGAAATTGTCTATTAATACTGAAGAACGTGTTTGGATCTTTAGGCCCTAATAAGCTGTTGTTAACGATGGTGCTAAGGAGCCAGCAGCAATAGTTAGAATTGCTTCAGAGGTCTCTGGTCAGGCAGGGTCAGATCAGCCTCTTGCAATATGGTGAAAAGAAGCGGGTGTTTTGTTATCCTTAATATTTAGGCATCAGAATACCTTTCCTGAAAACTTGCTCCTGAAAAAGAAAGGTCCCTCTTCAATTTTCAGGGTCGGGAAAGGAGCGGTAGCAGGGTACCTAGGCTGCAGCCACTGCAGCTCAGCAGGTTGGGTCTGGTTTTGTCCCCTAGCTTTCAAGGCAGCCGTCTTGATCCAACGGTGGTATCGGCGCTACGTTGCTCGGCTGGAAATGCGCCGACGCTGCACCTGGAGAATCTTTCAATCCATTGAGTACGCTTGCGAGCAGGATCAGATCAAGGTAAGGTGCCAAGGAAAAGAGTATGGAGGAAAAGACATAGGAGGGTGGTCTCTGTGCCACAGACTCACTTGGTTCTAGCTACTGGCTGGCAACCCTGAGAGTGCTTCGGTGGGCCAAGGACTGGGTTCCCTGCCCCTTTTTAGCCTATTGATTTCCTGCCTGCTTATGTCTGATGAAACCCTAAGTAATGAGTCTTGAAAGCAAGCCATAAGGACCGTTTAACATTGTTTTTCCTGAGTCTGAACACAGTAGGCAAGCTGAGTTGGTTTGTTATACTTGAACTTCGATTAATATTCTCTTACATGGTTGCCTTGCTGTCAGGGAAGGAGAGGGAGGGCTTATAGGTGTACTCTGTCTGTATGGCTGAAGGTAAAGCTACTTTTTTGACTTCATCACAAGATATTCGAAACTAGGAATGGTATAGTGTGATTTGTTGTACATACCAGACAACATGAGAAGGGCATAGATAATACTTCCAGAAAGAAGATCATGTTAAGCTGCCGCTCTGCAGAATTTCATTCCAGGGTGAGTGATGATGGGCTCCCTCTCTTCTTGCAGCTTCACAACTTCTTCAGTTACCTCATGGACCACTTCACGCCAAGCAGCAGTAAAGAGAGTAAGTGTCTATGTGCCGTTGGTAGATGTGGCACCAGCAGCTCAGAAGGCTGCACCCTGTACTGATTTGTTGCCCAATGCTGGCCCTTCAGGATGGCGAAGGGGGCCAAGAGAGTCTAACGTCTATATCAGGAATTTGGACAGGGAGCGAATTGTCTGGAGACTGTCAGAGCTCCGCGAGGGATGTGGGGCAATTCCTGCTCCTTAGGAGCTGGAAGGGGGAATAAAAGCTCAGTATGTTTTTTAAGAGCAGCATTAGAAATCTGCCTTGTTTTTGGTGATGCCTGGTAACCAGGGCTTTGCAGAGTCCATTTCTGAAGTAAGAGAATCCATTTTTAGGGAACTGTGCTCTAGGGTATCTACTTTATATTTAGCCTCTCACTTATAATTGGGGCAGGGGGGCCAGAAGTGCTGCGGGAACCACTACAGTATCTTCCTGCATCTGCAGAGAGCATTGTATGTTATTTCTTAGTGCTGGGAACTTGCTAATGAGCTTAGCTCTGAAATCTGATGGTAGTAAGTCAAAATGAACAATTTACTTTGCTGACCATAACCTGCTGAAGTCCTCGCTCCTTCCTTTGAAACTGCCACCCTTTTTCTCACAACCACCCCACATATTTTACAGCAAAGCTCTGTTGAGGAAGTTTTTTTTCAGTGTCTGTATAAAACGGGACAGTAATGTCCTGCTCCTTGAGTTGGGCTCTGAGATGTTACAGCAATAAAAAAACAATGCTTATTTATACAAATTTTGTGCAACACTGAGAATGTAGGTGCAAGCTTAGAAAAAACAGTCGGACGTAGGAGACAGTTCCTTGTTATACCGTTTGCTTTTGCATGTCATTGCAGATAAGGTTTCAGTTAGCCGTGGCAACCAATGTCCATCTGGCTCTACCAGAGTTTTGCATAAACTAGCATAGCTGCCAGCGCTGCCTGACACATAGCACACAGAAACTTGTCCCTGCAGCCTTTTCCCCACTGCAAATTCTGTAGCGGTGTCAAACTATTCCTGCCATTGCTCATGAGCTCTAGCCTAACCAAACAGCTTTTCTTTAGTAAATTACTAGAACAGTGTATTGAGCCAACTTAACTTTTTCTTGTCTCTTTCTCTTTTTTTTTTTTAAAAAAAAAATCAAACTGACCAATCTGCCACCCAGGGGATTTTATCAGTCGCATGTTCATAAGCGGGGAAAGCTTCAAAGAGGCAGAGCTGGAAAAATACTGTGACTATGAATCCATGGAGGTGCCAGACTCCTACACTGGACCCCATCTCTCTTTCCCACTCCTTCCTGACCATGCGACTGCCTTGCTGGAAGCTTTCAAACAGAAACAAGTAAGGATCCCAAAAGGAACCACGCTTTCCCCTTCTCTGTGCAGGGGTGTAGAATAGATAATTTGGCTTTAGCCTTCCTAACAAGCTAAGCTGATTGGAGTATAACGAACAGGCAGGCTGTTAAGCAACGGGGGATGGAAATGATGTGGTATTTCCCCCTGCCATAGCAACTTTTTTCCTTTCTGCAAATGCAGTTCTGATAAAACTGAAAACTTTTCGTAGGTGTGCACCAATATTAACTTGAATTTCATTTTAAAAGGAAAAAAACCCACAACAGTCCATGTTGAAACATTCTGTCGTTTTTTTGTTGCAATTCCTCAATCTGTAAAAAAGTATAGGATGGCCCAGATGGAAACAGCTTATTAAAATTATGTTTTGTGGCATGCAACTTTGACTCCTATTTAAAATGTAAAATGTGAGTTGTTTGATGAGGAAGTCGAATGCCGATTCAGCGGCACTAACAAGACAAGTCCTCGTACAATTGCAGTGTTCTGCTGCCATCCCTCAGTCAAGGTGCTGAACTGCAAAACAGGCCAAAACATCCCTTCTCCAAACGGAACGACTTTTAAAACAAAGGTCTCTAGTGTCTTGACTAATATGAAATGCCTACACCCTGGCTTTGAGAGAACATATTTCTGCAGGACACACGGCAGCTCACGGCCTGGTTCAATGTGGAAAAGGCTAAGAAAGAGCTAGAGGAGCAGCTCCTTACCTGTGATACTGGGCTGGGATTTCTGCTGCTCTGGGAGGTGGTGTTGCCTGGCGGATATAGCCTTGACCACAGGGTGCGAGGGCTTTTGGGTTCTCTTGCCAGCCCTGCCGGTGCCGAGGCTGGGCTGCTTTGGGCGAGTCTCTTCCGTCCTGCTGTTGTCCAGTATTTGCCTCCTCTTCTTTGTAAGCCCATAGGTCAGCACTGAATGTTGTCCCAACGAGAGTTTCTGCCATCCAGGCTGTCGTGGTGGGTCCCTGGGGCCTTTGCAGACAGAGCTGTGTTGCTGCTCAGAGGTCACTGATTTCCTGCTTTAATCCCTTCGCTTTCTCCTAGTAGCAGCTCCACGCTCGCTATGTCTTAAACCTTCTGCATGAGACCAGGAAGCACCTCAAGCAGTTGCCAAACATCAGTCATGTCTCCACCTGCTATAGCGAGGAGGTCACCGTGTGCGGTACGTCTGGGCGGGAGGGCACTGCGCAGTCTCTGGGGCAGAAGGCGCACGTGGCAGGGGTGGGAAAGATCTAAAACGGTAGCGTGAGCATAATGCCCTCCTCTGTACTGAGTGTGGAACACAAATGCAGTCTGTACGCAAAATGTGTGTTGCACTGAGAAGCAACTGGGGCTGTCTAAAATATCTGCGCTTACCCTACAATGCTGTATAAGAGCTGCTGCGAAGACTAGCCTGAAGACTGAAGGGAGCAAGCCGGCATCACGGCCCTACTCCTGCTTGATCTGGAATGGGATGGGGGTGCTGAGGGAAGGCGGTTTGTCTATTTGTAGTCTGCGTTTGGCTTCCATGAGATTTGGGGATACATCACTAACAAACCCTGCCCCTAGATGGTGGCGTTCAGCTTGCATAGCCTACTATAGCAGTGGTGCTGTCGTGCTGATTATAAAAATGCAAGGAGAGGAGGAGGTATGAACAGAAAATATAAGGGTATACATTTGTCTAAGGGAAGACGAAGGGCGATAATGACAGTCTGTGCTCTTAAAATTGTTATACGTTACAGCAAAGATTTAAAGAATTTTTCAGCCGGATTCAAATTTGTCTTCGTTCTGTCACCCAAATTTGGAGTTGTTTTACTAAACCACAGAAACTGCACCCAGTCGAGGACTGGCCTCAAAACTCAGTCATTTTCTGTCCTGTTCTGCGGCCTGGGATTATTTAAACAACCAAGTCCTGGAGCTGTTTTGGCTGAGTCTTCATGTGCAGCAGCGTATGTATTCAGATCCAGAACACTAACAAGTCTTTGAGTCCTAGCAAGTAAATTTGAAAGAGACAAAGCTTTTCACCGTTGTTTTCCTACTCCAGGACTAATGTTTAAGCTTTGAGATATTCCTGAAAAATACATACTTAGCACAGACTTTTGCACGCAGTCAGTTTCTGGAAAACAAACCTCTCTCCCCAATATCATGTTACATGAGAATTTAGTTTGATTATTATTTTGTATGCGAAGCTTTCTCCCATGTAATGATCAAACAGTTTCTTGTGCTGTGTTGTGTCATCATAAGAGATAAATGAACACACCTTCTGAATCAGAGTCTTCAGAAACTGGTGTAGGTTTTCTGCTGTCCTTCTCAGGCTTCAGCTCAAGCCTTTACATCACGTCCTTTTCCTTCGGGCACTTTGCCTCACTGCAAGGAAACTTGTACCTTGAACTTCCCAAAATATTTCAGTGGTTATTAATTTATAGAGGAGATACTTCATAGGAAGTTATTTATTGGTGTCTTTTTAAGTTAAAGGTAAACGTATCATGACTTGTCTTTTTGTGCCTGTTAGGAGACTTGCACGGCCAGCTGGATGACTTGTTCCTCATATTTTATAAGGTAGGCACTGTATTTGGAGAGGGAGGCTGGCCAGGCATTGTGAGAGGTAGCGCATGGGTCACGCTGAGAAGTGTTTGCAAAACTGGGCCCTTCACGTGTGATTCTCCAGGTCAATTTGATTGGTTTTAAATGGCTTCACAAAGCAGCGGCTTATTCCCTTGCTGACTTTAAACGCTGATATACATGTACATTTGGGAAGTGCCGGTGGACATTTCTGTAAGCGCCGATACCAATGGCAGCTCCTCCTGACTGCCAGCTTTCAATTTTCAGTGCATTTGCCCCTGGGAGCCTACAGGATAAAAATAAGAGTCGGGATCTATTGTATAAGGTAACCTGGGGCAGGAGTGAATGTGCAGCTGTGGGGGGAGGTATACGGAGATCATGGGGAGGCCTCTCTTGTAACATCCACCCGTTCCTTGCTTTTACAGAATGGCCTTCCTTCCCCTTCCAAGTCCTACGTGTTCAACGGGGACTTCGTAGACAGAGGCAAACAGTCCCTCGAGATCCTCATCATCCTCTTTACCTTCCTCTTGATCTATCCAAAGGAGGTTCATCTCAACCGCGGGAACCATGAGGACCACATGGTCAACTTACGGTACGGGTTCTGTGCGGGGCTGATCGCGATGTCAAGGGTGTCGCTGCGAAATCCCACTGAACTTCCTTTCTCCTGTTCCTTTAGCTACGGTTTCGCCAAGGAAGTAATGCAGAAATACAAGGTAGGCGTACGTTTGTGTCTCCTTCACCACGTGAGCTGTGGACTTTGAAGGCTTGATGCTTCATCTTTTCCTTTCTGACCTGTCCTCCTAGGTGCATGGGAAGAAAATCTTGAAGATGATTCAGAATGTCTTCTGCTGGCTGCCCCTGGCCACCCTGATTGATCAGAAAGTCCTCGTTATACACGGGGGCATCTCTGACACCACTGACCTGGACATGCTTGAGAAAATTCAAAGGAACAAAGTAGGTTTTATTTCCTAGATATTGCAAGAGACAACAGCGTTGCTGATTTGTGGGGAGGAGCTTATTTCTATGCGTCAACTTGGCTGTTCACAAGACAAATCTATAGGATGGTCTTCCTAGACAAACTCTGTTTAGGCTAGGAGTGGATTGCTTTGGTTTAATTGTGTGCGTCCAGGAGGGGTGAAGGGAAGAAATGTTCTTGGCTTCTGGAAGATGTAAGGGTCGTAGCCAGGGAAGTGGTGGGTAATGGCACGAGTAAAGAGGTGTGCTGGTGCTGACTAAAAACACAGTGATGGTGAGACTTTGTCCCCCAGCTTCTTAGCTTGTTTTTCCCCCTAAATTTCCAGAAGGATTTTGCTAAGTTGTTTAACTCGTCTCTGCCTTGCTTTCTAGTTGAGAAATACTACTTCCCTTCTCCAAATGTAATGACAAGCACTTGCATTAGTCATTAGTCCTTCCCTCGTTCTGCCGCCTAGTTCCCATTGCAGATCACATCCATGTACTCCACCTTTTGCGAAATGTCTGAGCAGCATAAAGTCAATGAAGAAGAGAGAGCTCTGTAGTCAGGATGGATGTGGGGCCCAGCTGTAAACCGAGAATGGCACATCCGAGAGGACAGCACTAGTCATCTCCCACAATTAAGGGAAATTAGGCTCGGAGGTTTGGGTCACTTGACAGTCTGCCAATGGAAGATGTCAGAGCTGGAGATGTCGGTTTCCAAGCGGTGTGACCATCTCTCTTGTCTCTTTTACCTCTTTCAGTTTATTTCTGTATTAAGAGGGAAGAAAAGAAAGGAGTCGAATAGAAATGTGGAAATAGAGGAAATAAACGGGGAGAGCAAAGTAGAGGCTGACCCAGCAGGGAACGAGGCAGCCCCCAGTTTGTCTCCGCAGCCCCGGCCGGCCCAGGCTCCCAGCATGGCCAACAGGCTGGAGTTCTCCAGGTGGGTGCGGCAGACGGTGCAGGAGCAAATCGAGTGGTGCCGCCGGCTGGTGGACATCAGCGAGTCGGAGGAGGAGGAGCTCACCTATTCCAGCGTGGTCTCCCTGACGGATTTGGATGGGCCGTGCTGGACTCGCCAGGAGGAGTGGAAGCAGGTGAGCAGTCTAAGCGGGGCCCTGAGCTCGGTGGGCTGTGGGTGCCTCCTGCAGGTTTGTTATGAGGAATCTCAGTACAAAATATGTGGGTCAGTGCACAGACCTCTCTGCAGAGAGATTTGTGCTGCTTCGTATCGTGGAGTTAAGGAGCAACTCAGCGTTGAAGTGCCAGCGGGCAGGCTAATGGGGTTTGTGCTGTTTTGTACCTACTGCTCTGTGCCCCGAGACAGCCTGGCGTTGATCAGTGAGTGGTAAGTGGTCAGGAAGGGCTGCACTGTGAGCACGTGATCTCCGCTGCTTGGGGATGTTTCCTTAGATATCTGCGCTGCATCCAGCCCACCCTGTGGCATGGTTCCCTAGCAGTTGAAGAGCTGTGCACAAGAGTCATGTAGGAGAAGGTAGGCCGTGTGCAAGACTGGTGCTAGCTGCCGTTCTGCTGGCGCCTTTCTCCTACCCTTACGAGTCAGCCTCTTCACTGGGCTTTCGGCTTTCTGTGCTCAAGGCTCTGTCCCAGCATTTGCCCCTCACACAGCATTCATCTCTTGTTGTATAAATAAAACTGCTGCTCAGGCATAGAGTGGGGCAACAGGTTTTCTTGATTCACTGCAGGGGAGAGAAATAATAGACAAGACTGATTGTAGAGCCCAGTGGTTGTACCGCTTTACTGTGTACGTGGGGTATCTGAAGTCAGCTCTGTAGGTAACGAACGAACACGTCATTTGCTGATGAGTGAGTTGTGATCTTGGGTACTAAGAGCAGGCTGAATTTGTGGTTTTAGCTGGGCTGCACTGCGAGTAGATTGCTAGGCAGGTCAGAGCCTGGGAACTTGGTTTCCTGTTTGTGTTAGGGCAGTCTGTCTGTAAGCCCCTTCTGTGCGCTCTGAAACCATCGTTACTTACTTCACGTTACATATGACATCCCGGCATTGCACGCCTTATCAGCATAAAGCTATATATTGAGGTCAGGGTTAAAGAGATTAAACTTTAATCCAAGTAGTGGTTACTGAGTCAGCACTTACTTACTTACATTTCTGGAGGCTGCGGAATGTCCTGGCTAGAGAGCAAAGGATTTTAATACTAAGCCTGCTCGTGGCCTCAGGATCTGCTGGGATTCAGAGATAGAGCTGTATTTGCTTACTCAACTTTGATGGGTGATATCTGCTGGATTCACTTTCTTCAGTGAACTTTTCCAATCCTTCCAGATTTTAGACATTCTCTGGAGTGACCCCATGCCTCAGGAGGGCTGCAGAGTAAATACGGTGCGAGGTGGTGGCTGCTACTTTGGGCCTGACGTGACAAGGAAGATCCTCGAGAAGTACGACTTGCAGTTCCTCATCCGCTCCCACGAGTGCAAGCAAGAGGGCTACGAGTTCTGTCACAACCGGAAGGTCGGTGAGGGGGATGGCGTGAAGGATGCTTGGGTTTCCGTCCTGCCAGGGTGGGGGTTCTGTGGTGGCTTGTCTCGGCTCTCTATTTCTTCCAACCGGGCTTTGTTAAGTACACACAAAATCGTGGAACAGCCTTATTGGGAGTTACTGAAGTGTGTTCCCAGCTGAGGTCTTAGGTCAGGACAGTCTGGAGCCACCTACTCTGCTGGGGGCATCTGTTGTGCAGGCAAAGCACGTCCTTGTGCGTGGTAGCTGAGAAAAGATCTGAACCCGTTTGTGCCATTGGCCCCGCTTAATGCAGCCATTTCTGAAGATGACGTACAAAAGGCTGTTCCTAAGCTGCTGCAGCAAAAAAAGTTTTGCTCTCGGAAGATTCAGGTTCACTTCAGTGACTTCAACAGGGGCGCTTTTGACTCCGCTCACTGCAGTGGAGAGCGAGTTTGTCAGGAGAGTACAGTGAAATCGCAGAAGCCCAGCGTGTGGCCAGACGCACGACACCAGTGCCGCCCTCGAGGAACTCACACCTGTAAGGCTTCCAGGCCAGCCGCCGCCTCGCTCTTCCTTTTCCACATAAAACGCGGTGCTTTCACGGGCTCTTGACCCCAGATGGGATCGGTTGTGTTGTTTTCACTGATACACGTACATATAATAGAGGATGTATGTACTGACTGCAAATGCCTCTCTTTTTGGGGGTTAGGTGCTGACCATATTTTCAGCCTCAAACTACTATGAGATTGGCAGCAACAGGGGAGCCTATGTGAAGCTTGGACCGGACCTCGTCCCCCATTTTGTTCAGTACCAAGCGAACAAGACAGCCCACACTCTCACTATGACCCAAAGGCAAGGCTTTCCGGTTGCTCTGTATTCACCAAGTCAAAATTCTGAAAGGGAAAACTTTGGGAGCCTTGAGAAAGTTTGATTCTGGAGATGAACTTTCATAGCTTGATTTACTAAATAATAGCGCTAGAGGAGGATTCAAGCTTTGTGCAGGAATGACTGAGGGAGGCTCAAGGGTTGAGGAGGGAGCGTTACAAGATCAGAAGGGAACTCTTTTTTACAGACTGATGATTTTCCAGCTTCTCTTTTCAATGTCGAGTTTTAACTTTTGACCCTTGCTGAGGTTCCCTTCTGCTTTGTTATTTCACAAATTGCTGCAGGGATTCATTGCATCAGCTGTGGGGAACTGTGCTCCAGGCATGCGGTGCCTTGTCACGAGCACTGAGATGCAGCGGTAGCTGTGCAGACCAGTTGTGTGAGGGTCTGGGCAATCCATGGACTGGGAAAGTGCAGCTTTTCTTGCGCTTCGTGGCAGGTCTTTAATGTGCTTCTCTCTTTTCTGCATCCTCCAGAATCAGCAGAGTAGAGGAGTCAGCCTTTCGAGCCCTGCGGGAAAAGCTCTTTGCTCACACCTCAGCCCTCATCAGCGCGTTCAAGGCCTACGATAAGGACAATACGGGTAAATCTGAGCCGAGGGATGCTCAGGTTGATTCGCTGGTAGGACAAGGTTGAAGCAGCTAAGTTGAGCGTGTGGCTGGTTGGGAGGCTCTGCACTGATAGCTGTCAGTGACTGTCACAGGGGGAGGCTGTGTCAGACCTTGTCACGGCGTTGGTCTCATGTGCTGTTATTTAGTGTCTCTGTCGTCAACCTGTTAATGCCTCAGAGTGGCATTATAATGACGGGGTGTCGGAGAAGCAAGAGGTGATTAGCCTGATGCGTAGCAGTTTAGGCTTGGTACTGGGAGAACCCTTTGGAACAGGAATATTGATGAAGCGTTAGAAAAGATGACCTGGAATGTGTCTGCCAAATGTCACTTGGGAAGGGCTGGGTGGTCTCCCCTTCGTCCCCGGAGTCCAAAATCAGTGGGAAGAGGAAAGCGAGGGATATTCTCTGTGGCAGCTGCCTCTCTCAGAGCCTTAAGCAAGGAGCTGAGAGTTCATCATTCTCTGGCTGCCAGGAGCGCTCTGCTGGTGCAGCGACCGAGACGTGTTGCTGAGATCTGTCCATCTGTGGGCCAGGGGAGAAAATGGACGCAGCGGTTGGCAGAACTGCTTTCTTGTGGGTAGATCTGCTTTCTTGCTTTCTTCCCTGGCAGCAAAATTGATCACAAAAGTCCAGTTCAGCTGTTACAGCAGCTGCTAAACTAGGGGCTTTTCCATGTTCCTGGGTCACTGAGGAAGTACTAGTGCAGTTGTGTAGGCCGTGATCTGCAGGGTGAGCCCGGCTGTAGGCTATAAATTTATAATGAAATATCCAAAGTTAGCATCTTCCTGTAGTTCAGATGTTTGCAGCCCCATGGCCCCGATTTCTTGCAATCATGAAAAGCTTGCTGAAGGTGCGGGGAGCAGCGGGTGCACTTGTGCCTGCAACGGCTTTTTACTTGGCCTTCACGTGCTTTCAGCTGCCCATCTCTCAGAGGTCTCTTACCCTTTT
Organism: Theristicus caerulescens; assembly: GCA_020745775.1. Classification (NCBI taxonomy): domain Eukaryota; kingdom Metazoa; phylum Chordata; class Aves; order Pelecaniformes; family Threskiornithidae; genus Theristicus; species Theristicus caerulescens. The sequence goes on along the minus strand of CM036563.1, from coordinate 82,495,253 downwards.
CCTTACAGGAAGGATCACGCTGAGCAACTGGGCGACGGCAGTGGAGTCAGTCTTGCACCTGGGATTGCCCTGGCGAATGCTGAGACCGCAGCTGGTGCGCAGCACGGCGGACGGCATGCTGGAGTACAAGTCCTGGCTCGACGACTTGGCCATGGAGCAGCGGAGCCAAGAGGTAAGGACTCACCCCCTTCCACCAAAGCATGATGCAAAGCAGCTCGCGGGATCCCCAGCACGTGGAACCAAGTATGGTACGACAGGAGAGTGGATGGTTCCGCTTCCTCTGTAATCCAAAATCACACTGAAGTCGATGGAAAAGCTTGCACGAATTCAAGTAGTTCAGAGGCGTTCAGTCCATTGTAGAAATAGATGATGCACGTGAAATCAAAACCTAGAGGTAGTTTTGGATGCAGGCTTTTAAGTAGGAAAACTATATTCCGTTCTCTGAGTCGCAGTTTCTCAATTGCACCCAGCAAAACCAACTCTGTAATGGTTAAAAAACGCAGCCCAAGCCACTGTCTTCTCTGTTAGCCCGGAAAAGCTCTGTTTGGAAGCGATGGGTTACTGATGTGCTATAACAGAGTCGCACGGAGGGTCCAGTCATCACAAACACGTTTCGTAAGTCACACACGATGCAACGTGCATTGCTGGCAAACTCTTGAGAGCAGTAAACATTTTTATTTATGGGAACTTCTGGAGTAACTGCTCAGAGAAAGCAGAGAGCTGCCAGAAGGGGTAGAAGGAGAGTGACCATGTTGTCTTTCAGCACATCCAGTCGAGCTTGCTGGAAGTCATTTATCGAAACAGATCCAACTTGGAGACCATATTCAGGATCATAGACAGAGATCATTCAGGTAAGCAGGTGTGCAGGCCGTGTTGGTCACTGCATTGTATTCCATCCTACTTTTGGGCTCCCTTTAGTATGTACAGAGGCATCTTTATTTCTGGTTTAAGGCTTGAGTCTTTCTCCTCCCTTGGTTGATGTTGTTGCCTTCTGATAAAGTCATTGCACATTTCCACAAACCTGATGCATTTTGAAGGACTGTGTACAGTTCAGGTAGAGAATTAATAATTATTTGTTCTGGAGGAGTTCAGAAGAACAAAAATTGTGATGAGAGCAATGACAGTAATGCAGCGTACTCTGGATCTTGCGAGTTACCTGCTTTCAAGCAGTCATCTCCACCAAATTACTTGGGGAAAGAGAAAATACAACAGTCTTTACCTTCTTTTGCTCTCCCAAATTGTATTATGTCTCTTTACTGCTTTAAGTTGTATTTTAGCCAGTGTTCTGCACGCTAGGAAATTTAGTTGCAGCACGTGAAATGTAGATTATGAGTGACTTCTTTCCTTCCTTTAGGGTATGCAGGCAGCAGGGGTGGGAGGAGAGATCAACTCTGAGCAGGGGTCCCTCCTTGCACGCTGAGCGGGGACTGACTGGCAGCAGTGCCCGTGGTGACCTTGCGCTGAGGTGGCTGTGCCTTCCTTCTCCACAGGTCTCATCTCATTTGAGGAATTCCACCAAACCTGGAAGCTCTTCAGCTCCCACATGAACATTGAGCTCACGGATGACAGCATCAACGACTTGGTTCGCAGCATTGATTTCAATAAGGATGGAAACATCGACTTCAACGAGTTCCTAGAAGCCTTCCGCCTTGTCAAACAGTCACAGTAGTGAGAACCTGGTGAGGGGTTGCCACGTCCAATGCCTTGACTGTCTGCGAAGGCAGGGGAACCGCTTCCTACCTAACTGCAGAGCGTGCCCGCAGATGCGAGGCAGGGAAAGGGAAGGCGGGTACCTGTAGCACTTTATTGGTTGGAAACAGCGACCGCTGTAGCCAACAGCTGTGATCTACTCGGGGAAGGTAATGGGTAAAATAGATAAGCTGCCCTTCAGTTCTGACCATTTTTAAAAAGGAGCTGTGTTTTAAGTAGAAATTCCTGCTCAAAGGGAAGATGCAACTTAGTTTCTCTAGTCAATGCACGCGATGAAATGTTACAAATCTATTCGAGTGTAGTAAAATGGAAGTAAAGGTATTTCTTGTAGGCGGTGTTTTAACCAGGTAGCAACTGCTGGAGCACAGCTTTCCGTTTAATAAACATTTTTTTCTAGATTGCTGTTTCTCGGATGTTCATGCCTTGTCTAGTTTGTCAACTCTGTTAGCAGCAGTGCTGTTACCTACTTCCCCTCTGTTGTTCCTTTGCTGTGTGAGTTTGTAGGTACGAAATATCTGCAGCGGAGCAACACTTCCAAAAAACCTCTCTCAAACATGCGAAACTGTCTCTAGCAGGGGGGCTTTTTAAAGAAATCTATTGAGACCAGTTCTTTTTCAAAGGCCATGGTAGCAGATCAAGCAGCCCCCTGCTAGTGTGCCTGTGCTGCATGTTCAGGATATTTTGAAAACATGGTACAATTGCAATTTAAAAAGGGGGGAAGGGGTTGAAGTGTTTGCAAAGAAAAAACCGCCTATTTATCTTGAACGTGCAGCATAGTTGCTCTAGCAGGGATGCCAGACTTAGACTGCTGCCCTGGCCCTTGAAAAAGAGAATTCTAGTCTCATTCAGTTTCTTAGAAGAGCCCCTGCTAGAGCCTGTATTGCACATTTGAGATACTTTAGTAAATGGAACCATGCTTCCAAAAATAAACTAATCCTTTTCCCCCTTAATTACAGTTCCACATAGGCTTTTTTCAACTATAATGGAACCGTGCCTCCAAAAATAAACTCTCAAATGCACAATACAGGCTCTAGCATGCTGAGGCTGTATTTCTATTTTTCTATCTTTCAAATGTTATCAATGGAATTTTTTTTTTTGTAGCTAATGAACAAAATGATTCTGTCTCTACCGCATTTTGAGTTGTTTCTGCTGTACAAACACCTATCACAGAGAATAATGTAGTTTTGTTTCCATTATTTTCAGTGACTTTTGTTATGAGGAAAAAAAGGCAACCTGGGGGAGGGGGGGAAGCTCTCTCTCCAATGCATGTTGTAGCCACCTGCTCTGCAGGGCCTGGTACCAGGTGGGATCTAAGGGACTTGACCTTGTATTTTAGTTTGGGGACCGAGGCTGCCAAGCAGCTCGGTGGCATCGGGTTTGATAGCCTGTTACCTGCAGTGCCTGGAGGAGAGGGAAGTGCATTAACCTGGAGCCGGTAGCAGTTTCACTGCTTTGCTGATGGAGCTGAGGAAGAGCCAACACCGTGCACAAGTTACTACAAAGTCAGACTGAATTTATTACTCTCCAGCAATTAAAAAAAGGCAGAAGACAACATCTAGACATTCTGTTGTTATTGGAGGGGCAGCAAAGCTTTGTATAATTCACATAGGTAAAGTGATAAAAACATAACCTTCCGATCCTTGCAGTCCAAAGGAAGGACAGAAACTGGAAACATCAACTTCCTGCAGCTTGCCCCAGTAATCTACTGGTATTGCAGAGACCGACATAGTTACAGCAACATACATATCTGTAATGATTTAAATTAGCTCTTTACATAACGATGTTACCTGATTGTTTTGACAAGAACATGGAAGCGGGCTAAGCTTTCCACAAACCAAGTCACAAGTGGAACAATTCCCTCGGCACTGCATTTCTAGGACAATGCTTTTGTAAAAAAAGGAAAAAAACAAAAAAGAAAAAATGTACAATAGTACATATAGTTTTATAGTAAAACAGTATCTGAACAGATTCAGTTTTCCTTCTTTTATTAAAGCATATACAGCTTTATAAAATATAAACCTTCCAAAGGTCAAGTTCAAAAGCTTAGAAGAGGCTTTGCTAATTCTAAAGATAACAGCCAAAATACCATTGCTCCTAGAAGATACGTGTTTTATTTTACCTCAACAGTTTTAGCCTTGGAAGGTGAACCACGAACTCGAGTAACGTGTTCTGTGCAAGCCCAGCAGCATCCACCACGTCAACTGAAGACTCCTCCTCTGATGGGAATGCTCTCGTTCAGCCCATGTTCTATAAGTTTGATGTCCTCCAAGTCATCCTTTATAATGCTAATTAGGTGACTCAGGCCTTCTTGCTGCTGCTTCAGATGCTGCAAATAGTTTAAAAACCAGTGTGAGCATTGTTCCACCTCACAGATTTTAAGTAATATTTCTCAAAGGCACCATGTCTGGTGGCCTTGGCACATTGAAAAGCCTGGCATAACTCCTTTGGAAGAAGGAAATCCAGCATTTTCTGCAATAACAGCGCAACTGCATAGAATGGCTTTGCGCAACACCTTGATGCACTGTCACTGAGAAAAATAAAAAGGACTTTACCATCAAACAATTACAAAAACATGACATTCTAGATACATCTCCCAAGTTAGTGCCTAGCTGGCTTAAATTACGAAGTTCAAAGAGCACCCCAGCATTCCACCCAGTAATACTTACTTGCTTGATTTCCCTTAAGAGGTCTGCATCTATGTAATAGCGCTCTTCAGCCCGCACTGCTCCAAAGTGGTTTTGCATCCTGATTTGGGACATGAGCTCATTCAGTCTGCCCTGGGAAGAGAAACAGGCTTAAATCAAATGCAACTCATTTACATCCGTCAGAGCTCCAGCACGTACCGCTCCTCGAGTCACCAGGGCAGGAAGCATTGCCGCTCATTCCATTTTTCATTTTTTTTTTGGAAGACACGCAAAGGGCAAGCAATTCCAATACTTCTAAGAAACTCAAAAATACTTAAATATCTATCAGTCATGCAGCAAAGAGCTTGACGCTACAACCTAGTAACACTGCTGGACTTCTCTTCTAAAAGCTTTCCACAACAGATATATATACGTGGTTTGGAAAACTTACATTCTTTTGTGAGGAAAAAACAGTTGTTGGCAAAGTTCTATTAACTACTCACCTTGAACTGCGTAGGTGCGTTAAGTTCACACTGAATTGTATCTAACTGTACACGAAGCTGCTCTTCGTCCGCTTGAATGGCATAACCGCTTTTCCTTTGGATCTCCTGCTTTATTAACACCTACAAAAGAAACCTTTGAGGTTCATTAGAGAAGACTTTGCCCACCTCTTTCCCCACTAGCCCACCCACATGTCTTTTTGCCCTTCCTCCAGCATGTGTCTCATCAGATTTGTTCTGTCATTTAGTCTGCTGCTCCAAGACCTCAAGGCAGTCCCACGGCTTCTGAGCAAGTGAGAGAGAAGGTTCCCAAAGCAGTAAGACATGCTGCGCACCTGAAGCTTTCCCTGACAGCTCTGGCTGTTACTTATAGCAATACCATTCAGATGAAGTCAGAATTTAATTTTCAATATTGGCTGTGCACAAGACGGCCCAGGTCATCCTGCCCCCTCTCAGTTTGCCCTCTGGCACTAGGCTGTGTTTCAGGACGAGTTATTTAGACTATCCATGTTACCTGTAACGTTCTGTGAGAAAGCGCCATCAGTTTCCTTTTGTACTGTGCAATTTTTGCCATAGTTGTCGTTTGGTTTTTCTGCAGCTCGCTGATATCTTCTGATATTATCTGCAGAGGAGATGGAGTCAGTTGGAAGGCGTAAGAATTTCTGATAACAGAACACATAAGTCCCGATTTGAAACCGGGAGTTTCAGAACAGTACTAGTCCAGCAACTTAGCGTCCTCGCCAAAGACGCTTTCAGAAAGCTTTTCGCTAGACCTCTGCTGTTCTGGTTTCTATTTATTTTCATACCCAACTAGGATTTTCAGAAGGCATCAGAAAACTGGCTGCCCAAATTAGAGTCTGTGCCAGTGCAACTTAATTCAGCTGGTTTGAATTAGAAAAGACGACAGCCAAAACGTACTGCTCAGTTTTTGGCCAAAAGATATAATTAAGGAATGTATTAAGGAATAGTGATAAAGAGTCACAGCCCCATGCACGTGGTTCCAGTTTCAGTTTTCAACACACAGGAGGCACGGGGGGGAGGCTCATTTAATAGCACATCCCTTGTCAACAGCCATCAGTCATGATAAAGATGAGAAACCTTACATCTAATCGAGTTTGATGCTGTTTGGTCATCTGATCTTGGACCTTCAATCTTCTCAACAGTTCCTTGAAACCCACCATTGGCACAGGAATAAGCCTACAAGAATACAAATATTTCTTACAACACATTTTTATATTAGACATGTGGTATGGATTAATAATTATGAATAGAATCCAAAGTTACAGACGATCTTGGCCTATTGTAAATTAAGATAATATATAAACATGTCTTGTTTTGCTATGTTCTACAGTCCTCACTACTCCTAACAACCTGTTCCTTTTTCATAAAGAAATCAGCCCAAGTTATCTGTAACCACTGGAGGGTACGAGGGTACATCACTTTCAGCTGCAGGAATAAAGAGAAAAATGGTTGCAAAAAAGAAGTCCTCAATGGAGGACACCACAACTCTAAGTAATGCAAGTAAAGCTTTTTATCCTGACAACCCTTAAGCGCCTAAATGGGTAAAGGGATTAGACAGGCATTTCTAGTAATCCTCGCTGCTTCAAATGAGATCAGCACTTGACAAAATTATTCTCTAGTAAGTTTCTTACAAGTTACCTGAGGGGTACTACACAATATTAATATTTCTCCCCTTTCCAAGTCTTTTTGTAATACTCAGACAGACTTTTAGACTTACTTGTCAGGATCAGGATTATCAACTTTGGCTTGTTCCCATATAATAGGATCAACACCTTAAAAAAACCAAACAAACAAGTTTTTACTATGGATAGATCTGAACAGATATCACATCTTACAGCTGTTAAGCCAGGAAAATACTAGGAAATACACAAACCCTATGAACTATGCTAACCTGAATGACTGTTATACAAATTAAGGTTTATTAAACAAGGGTAGTTCTTTAAAGTCTCGGTCCTGGACTGTGGCATTAAGTTAGACCAAAAGGCTGTAAAGCACTTCTACTGGTTTGAAAGGAACAACCCACGGGTGATCAAATCGGACAATCCATACTTCAAGGGGAAAAATTCCTATCGCTTCCACTGTATGCTACACTTTGGTCATCTTTCCTCTTCAAGTTGCTTATTATATTTAAAAAAAAAATAAATCAGTAATTAAGTGATCAAAGTACCAAACCAGTTGGCAGAATAATCCCAATAGGAATTATCATGGTTCCTAACAGGATATGTCTAAGGATTTTAGCTGTTGACAGAACACTTGCTTGTTTTGCCACAAACTGCTTCATCGGGCAAATACGTAAAAGAAAAGCAGCTTAATTGTACATGTACCTCACCATCATGATGCAAGTTATTACATTCTCCAAACCTCACTGCAAATCAGATCAGTGTGTAAAATGCACATACCTAGGTATGCTAGGAAAAAAACAAGACAACACTGACTGATAGAGAAGCTACTGACTGACTTTCTCACCAGAGACATGCAAAGAAGAAAAAAAAAGCGCTGGTAATTTAACGATTACGGGCCAGCTTAAAGAGGAGACCAGAAGGATCAGCTACCATAACATTCTTCACTGCACAACACTTCAGGTCATACCTCATAAAACATATTATCTTTATACCAAAACTCATCTCTCGAGGTGTGACTGCTTCTCTAGAGCTCAGCACTGACACCTCTTCTGCACATCTTGCTGCTTGATTAGCCAGCCTACAAACTCAGCTTCCTTCTCAGTCATGCACTAACAAGCTGTGCCCAACCGTTGTTACACAGGCCTTAGGATACTCCTCCAATAGTAAACAAAGCCAAGTTGCTTGTGTACAGAGCAACTACTTCTCCCTGACGCTGCAGCAGTTGGAAAACACTGCTGCTTGTCTCTCATTTTTCTGCGAGAGTAGGCCAAGTTCTTCTTGCAATCCAGATACCATAACCTTTGCTGTGTTTTTAAACACTATGGTCTTATTGAACACGCTACATATTGTCTGCTGGAAACCACAGGCTGCTTTCCTTGACCCACTGCGGGGAGTTCGCTGTAAGTACTACATGGGATACTGTACAGACATAGAGAATAAGCTACAATTATCCTACAAAATGGCATGAACAGCACTTAACTACACTAAACCAAAGCTGTATACGTACTATCTGTGGCCACATACACAGGCTAAGCGACCTTCCTAAAAACTAGGAAGTGAATATAGGACACGATTATACTGATATTTAACTTTTTTTTTTTTTTAAATTGGACAAGTTGAAGTGATTGATGATGGCTAGATCATATAATATGGTGTTGTGTGGCATATTCCTGATAAATCGTAACTGTCTTGGTGGACTACATTGCGCTTCAGTGGGAAAACTGGCTGTAATTAAACCCACTACGTCAGTATGTCAGAGTGCCTTGGAAACTCTCGTAGTTTTAAAAGGTGTTTTCCAGTGAGCTGACACCTGCGTTTTTCCCAGAGACCCAAAAAAGCCCCAGCAGAGGCCCAACCGTGCCCCTGCGCAGCCCCAGACCACACACCGGCAGGAGGGTTCTGCAGGAGCTGCTTCACTTGTGCCGGGGAAAGCTCCGTCCGGGCCATGGAGAGGCTGACCCCCAGCTGCTGCAGGGACGATTTTATGTTGGCTTGTTCAAAGTGGGCGTAAAGGGTCGTGGCGGGAACTCTCCTCGAAGTGCCGTTGGGCGAGCGCTCAACTACGTAAATGATCACTTCTGTCCTGAGCAAGACAAAATGCGTGCTGTCAGGAAAAGGTCAGCAGCGTACAAAACCAAACACGATAAAGAGCAACCCTAAATCAAAGAAGTTACCACTTCTCCCAGCTGACTGTTAACTTCCTTTAGCTAACTGAGATATAAAGTACCAGTAAATGCAGGGTTTAACACAGCAAGGCAGAAAGAGAAAAGCTGTAAATACCCTACAAAATTACGTTCCCCCCCCAGTTTTAACAACCATACTATATGGTGAAACTAGTACATTAAGAATAACCTAAAACCTTTGGTCTTTTAAACAGAATGAACAAACTGTGGGAAAGTAAGAAGCAGAAATGTCAGTGTGCTGAAGTACTTCAGGCAGAGTAGCCTGAGGCCCCCAGACAAGTCAAGGCAGACAGCACTCTGATCTAAAACACGCAGAACGAGCCAGCTCAACTGGTCTTGGAACCGCTTTCCCACTGAAACAATCGTTCGCGATATTAAACGCTGCAAAGACCCTATTACTATACACCCCAAAGCCCTCCCGCTTTACGCATGACCAAGTGAAGAATACCTCATAGCTCCTAAAATACCAAGTATTTATCCCACCCTCATGGTTAGCACCCTCATCTCCAGTTTTTGCTGCTGAGCAGGGTCTGGAGAAGCCCGTTTCCTGAACTGAGCTGAGGTTCTCAGCTGTGCGCTCCAGCAAAAGCTGGAAAAACATACACAGGAAAGATACCGGACTTAACGCCTTAAGAAAAAGCAACACGAAGGAATGAGAGACACGACATCAAACTCGGGATGAATGGATCTAAAATCAAGGAGAAAGGGAGACAGAGCAGACTAAGTGCCGACCCTTTATAACATACAATACCGGATAAAAACGCAAAACTGCGTAAAGTTCACATACTGGTCATCTGGCATCGTTTTAACACCTTCTACGTTGACAGTGAGGGTCTGGTTTCCTCCCAGAATTTTGTGTAGTGATTCTACGAGCTGCTGCTGCTGGCTTCGAATATCTGTTTCTTTTCTGTTAAAGACCAAGACCACGAGGCCATCTTCGTCTTTGTTGTTGGGCATTAAACTGTAACCCACAGCCTGTGAACGAAGAAACAAAAACCGTGGTCCTTCAAATGACGGCCTGTATCACATACCTTAGAAAAACACTTTTCTTGGTTAAGAGCTGCATGCTTCTCATTTGTTCTAGAGCTGGAATTGTGTACAAGTGGACTCCTTGAACACCTGTGAAACCCTTTGGGTAATGCTTCATTCTTATCAGATGTCTGATGCTTACAGCGGCAATAACCCAAACCAGTTTATGACGCTTTGCTCTGATACCTGTGCTACCAACTTCTCCACTATTTTTCTTAGGCATCTGCCATTGCTAGCATACATTGAACTTCTCAGTATTTCACTTAAGGTACGTGAATTCGTAATGGCATTAGTAATATTCAAGTCATAGGGACAAAAGTAAACCTGCTATGTGGCATTGTCTAACTTGAAAGGAAAACTTCTCCTTTTGGTAAATGAAACTGAAGTAACTGATTTTGTGTCACACAACTTATACTTTGCAATTTTTCAAAGCCCAGAAAACTCTAAAGCCATTTTAGGCAACCACTTACATGAAAGTAAGCTTTCAGGTGTATTATCAACAAAATATTCAAGGTAACACCTAAAAAGGTAATGCAACAGAAGCCAAACATTTGTTATGCAGGCACTCAGTTGCTGCAAAGATTTTATAAAAGTGTCATGATGTGCATAATCAAAACCACTCTTAATTAGGTATTAACCTACATTCAGGTTAGAAAGTTTGCACTTCAAAGAATCAGCTTGGGAAAGAAGGGTATCACCATGCCTGACCCAAATCCACTTTCAAGTCTGAAGCTTAGCAAGAAAGTCAGCAGGCGCGAGATTTGCAGAGGATGAAGAGCTACATATTCTTTGTTGACATGAGAAGCAAGATCTGGAACTGCTGACGACAGAATACAAGGAATGGAGTCAGCTTTAGCGCTGGCAAGGATAAATGCAGAGGAAAGCTGAAGGCTGGTGTATTTAAAATGGTATGCACAGGCCAGGTTCATAGAGGGTCTCACTAATGTAGGCAAAGCAATGAAGAAAGACCCTGAAGTTCTTATTCCAGATGTTAACAGTTTCTTTCAGATGTGAAGGTTGTTTTGAATAGTTTCTCTAAAATTGTAACCTAAACAAATGCACGTTAAAATTCTTTTCCAGAGATCTGCTCCTACCACGCACGCACTAATCTGAGTGCCATCATAGAAACAGGTCAGTTTCCTGATCCACATACGCACTCATTATCTAGTACCTCAACAACACCCAGATTTCCAGCATCTGTACACCTTCAAACCGTTTAATTAGCATGCATCAGAATTGTGTACATTACCTGGAAAAATACTGTTTCAGAATACCCTTAACAGTAACAACATCTGATTTCACACTCGTGAGACACTCGGACACTCAGCAAGCACAGTAACTGCTTCAGAACTGTTTGTGGGCAGTTGAACAACTCCGTACCTTAAACCTGCAAAAGGGGTTTTCCTGCGTGAACTCCACTGGAGCGATGTTATTGTTGAAGTACCCTTTGCCCGTTCCCCAGAAGGCCTGAAGCTGGTTCCATTTTGCCAAAATAGCATCTCTCTCATCTCCTAAGAGCGTCGGAGCCGAGAGGGCACTGGCTGTATTGATGAGCTGGTTCGACTGGGCAGGTGTCTGAGCAGGCTGGCTGAATAAGCCGCCTCCTAATGCTGTGTTGGATGAAGAAAACCAAGTGAACTCCTTTACCAACCCAGGCAGACTCGCTTGCTAGCATGTACCACCTTCATATCATTGGTATCACATCTTTTCTCATTTTGAGAAGCAAAACAAATGCACAAAATAAATAAATCCCTATCAGATAGATAATGTTTTTTACAAGTGTCTTTTTACATCCAATCTTCATCAGCAACAGAAGTTCCTGAATGCTCAGTTAGAAGTAAAGATTCATTCTTTTTTCTTTAAATGAGACATCTATATTCACCCATGACATCATCTGCTTCCTTCGATATCTAAATCTGAAGGGTAGATTTGTAATTATATTAATTAATAATTAATTTGTAATAAATTCAGTGACTGGACTCAGAGCCTGCAGCTGGTCATTATCCAACTCCCACATTTAAACTAAACTCCACGCTGTCTTTCTCCCCTTTCTAGTAATGCCGTGACTGCCAACATCAATTCTGTAACTACTCTTGCTACCACTGCCAAACCAGAGAGGTAAATGTTGTTGTTGGAAACTCAAGGGTGAAGCTCAGAAACTTGCTTGAGCTCTAGTTTAAGAAAAAGGCAAGGGCTGCAAATGTAGCCATTTCAAAAGCCAAATTTCTGAGAAGTCTCCATCATTCAAGAGGTAAGTAAGTCTAACAGCCTCCTTTATAATGTACTTCTGTCCCACTCCTTGTGCGCCTGTTGCAGTCTTATGCTTTCGTTGCTAAGGAAGGGGTAAATCAAGAGAAGGCCATACTTACTGGTCTGTTGCTGCTGGGTACCGAAGCCTCCAAAGCCTAGCCCAGTTCCCAACCCACTACCCAGGCCAGTTCCGGTTCCTGTGCCAAAACTAGTACCAAATCCAAAGCCTTTGTTCTGGGTAGCACCAAAGAGTCCTGGGGAAACAAGGAAAGAATTATTGAGAAAAAGAGGAGAATAGTACCTGTGAAATGCAAAATATTATTGTGAAGGGCTGATGCCCTCTGTTCATTGAAAAGCAAATACTTTCAGGCTTGTGCTCTCTTACCGCTGGTGCCTGTATTGGTGGGAGCAGAAAAACTAAATGCTGGTCCCGCAGTGGTGGTAGTTGTCCCAAATCCTCCAAATGCACCTAACAAACAAAGTTTGCAAGTAAGGGAGATGGCACCTTGTGAGCGGCAGCTGTGCATAACACGACAATAAACTGCACGCTTCGAGGGGTGTTGTGAGAAGAGATGTTGACAGATGGATGTATTATGTTACAAGCATGTAGTTCACATTGATCATGGGTATCGAGTTCATTGTCCGAGCAAATGGGGGAGAAAACATGAACCAGAAAGCCAATACATCTATGGTGGGTCAAGACAGCAAATAAAAAAGCAGCACTTAACTACCATCCTGTTGCTTTACCAGCAGGATGTGCTTTCCTTGGTGACAGACACAACTAATGATAACATTTCTTAGATTCATTCTTAGGAATACTTCTAGTCCATGTTGTTGCTAAATGTTTAATAAGCGACCTGACCTTTTGTGAGCTTTTTAAGCATTCCTAACCTCTTCAGAGCAGAAATAGAAACAAATCAACAAAAGCCTGAGGCTAAGGTGCACACAATTGCTGTGCTTACATGGGAATGCTGTCACAGCAACGATTTCTTTCTACACACAGGTAAAATTCTACAAGGTCTTTTTTTTTTTTAAGCCTTGTTTCCCTATCATCATCCCCGTTCAATCTAATTTGCAGGTTCAACCACTATCAGAGGAAGACGGATGCAAAAGCAATCAGCCTTCCATAGACTTTCAGGAAAACCAGTCACTGGCTAGCAGGGGGAGACCTAAGTGAGGGCCTGAGCTCCAACGTGCCAGAGGAAGCCCCAAGAGACCCATCTTCCCATTTGCCCCCTTAGAAGAGGTGGCCCGCTACAGGGCGGCCGTGCCGGGACAGGTGCTGCCGGCCCGGACAGCCTCCCAGCGCTGAAGCTGCACAGGTCCTAGATGCCACCACACCGTCTCTTTGCTACGGTGGTGCAATTGCACCATCGGCCCAAGGTGAAGCCTGTGGACATCTGACTAGCCCTGGAGAACCAAGTCTCTCCGTTTCAAGCTGCTTTTACGTGTATTCAAATGAAGAAAGACAGTCTGCTACAAAGGATTTGTCAAAAAGATGCTGCCACTAACTCACACGTCAATAGCAAAAAAGAAAAAAAAAAAAAAAGTCTCTTTAGACCTACTACGCTGACTGTCCTCTTATATACATAGAAAATAAAAAGCTTAAACCACAGTGGACATGCAATCGCATTTTATTTTCATTCAGCAAACATCTTCATGCGAGTGGATATAAGACGTTGTTCCCTGTAACGTTCAAGTTTCAGTCCTACCAGCAAGTGAGAAACCCTCGCGGAGTACCATCAGATGACACAATTCTTAGGTAGTTTTGTACTCATAGCAAATTTAGTCATCCTTTCTTGAAAAAGGACCTAAGAGTGCAAATTGCTGAACAAAATTAAGTATCCAAGCTCTCGTCTGGAGTAGTTCAAATTCAGCTCAAGAAATACAGTCCAATAGTGTTCACACCAAATAAAACCAAAATCAGATCCCTCGAGTGCACAAAACAGGTAAGAGGCTAACGCTAACACAGGGAGCAATGACACTGTGGAATGAATATAATTCCTATACGAGCAGCGGCAACAAGACCCCACAGGCTAATTCTACATGAGTAAAAGCATTAGAAATCCATACAGTTAAGCATTTTCATGTGCAATGGAAAAGATTTAAGTTGAAATTATATCAGCTGATCGCTCAGAACTGAGGGATCTACGTGGGGCCATGAACAGTTTTCTTAATCAATACCCAGCACGCACATCGCGCACAAGACCCTCCCAAAGCGTAGAGAATCTCTTAACGCGAGCCTGGGATGCGTGCTGTTTCAGGGTGCAGAACGGTGTTTAGGAAACAGAGATCGCTGCGAGGGCTGGTCATTTTGTGCTGATCGTATAAAATTTGTTTCTCCACAGAAACTTTTGAGGTGTGGTGTGTTCATGACAGCCAACGGAAGGCCAATGAGGAGACACAGGGGAAGATGAAAAACATGACGGCAGTAGTCCAAGAATCTCATGTCAGGAAACGTGGCGTCAGGGACCAGCTCTGCAATTGTTCACGATTGCCTGGATCTGAACGGAGAACTGACGTTCCCGTTTTGCTAGGTAATCGAGGCTCAGTTTTAGACTCGGTCAGACTGGCAGGTTCCCACAATTCATTTCCATTTCAGAGACTGAGTATATTTGGTATGTGGTTGTTTTTCCTCAACAACTATTTCTTGAGAATTTAATAGGCAAAAAACCCGACAAGCCTGTGGCTCTCAAACCCATTCCACTTTCAGAGCTTTTATCTCCAGTCTTCACTGGATATAAAGATTAGTACTAAATACAGATTCTCAGTGAGGAATGTAATTCTTGGACCCCTGCTATTAACATTTATTACGGAACAAGTATTTATGCGTTATCTACCTGCACTTGCCAGACTGTTACCAAAATTGAATGGTGGAGTTGAGGTAGTGGAAACACCGAAATTCCCAATATTAAAATTCACTGCAGGATTAGCAGTTAATCCGAAACCCCCAAAATTAAACCCACTGGCAGTGGAGTTTGTAGTTTCAAGCCCACCAAATCCTGACAAGCGGGAAGCAGAAAGAGAGCAAGGTAACATTAGTTCTAAGTAAAAGGTAGCTTCAGGAAAGAAAAGCTAAAATATTCTTCCATCACCACAGACAAGACAGGCATAGTTAAAGACAAGAGTCAGACATTAACTGGCAATAAACATTATTTATTGAACACAAGGAGAGCTAAAAGCTTCCTGTTTAACCCACTCTCCCTACACCGCTGCTGTAAGCATGTTATTTTTCAACTATACTGCATATAAAGCAGCTAACACTTTTCTCCTCTTATTTCAAAGCTATACATGAAAATATCCATGTGATTCAACATTCCCGTTAAGAGCAATTTTTAACGGCCTAAGATTGCCTGATACAGCTGTATCTGCACTAGTGTAAACGATAGTAGCATAATTATTTCATAAGCTATCAGGAAGGCAAGAATAAACCATCTTCATGCTAATACCATACCCACATATGAGCAGCGATGGCAGAATAACCACAAAATACAACTCCAGCAGCTGAGGCACCATGCGTGCCTCAAATACTCCAGGGCGGACTTATTCAAGTTATATTCACAAAATCTGTCCACTCCAGCGCTTGCTGGTGACTTACCTGATGCGTCCAAGGTTTTCAGCACTAAGAAAAACGGGCTAACAAACACAGCGATTCCCTCCCCAGGAGTAGCTGAGAACAGGTTCATGCTGGACAGACAGACAACGGGAAGTCCTGGGGTGTGATCCCAGAATTCCTTCTAATATGGGGCTGCGAGCACGATAAACCTTGTAGCAGTGTATGAGCAGTACAAGATTATCTTTTACTTCACGATGGGGCCAGAAAGTCTGTGTCTAAAACAGGCAGAGCCAGAGTGAAAGCTCACACAGCACAGCCCAGGCTAACTGCAGTGACGATGAGCCCTGTCCAAAGGACTTATTCAGAGCCAACAAAGAATTATTCTACTAAGTGAGAGTAAGAAAGGCTCTGGCTTGCATTTCACCAAGACTGACAGCCAACTGACAGCGGCAAAACAAGTAAGAGGGAAAAAGTCTTTCTTCCTTTACAAGCTAAACATTGTCTTTTACATTGCTCAAAAACTAACTTCCGAGAGCATCTCATCCAAACAGGCGCACTACTGCAATCAAAAGCGATGATCCGAGGGACCTGGCAGCATTAACCAGGCACCACCGTGCATCACCACATCACAAGCGCCCTGAGAGCAACCGACTCCGTTCGGTCGGGAGGATCAAGCCCCGCACGCCCCCCCGACACGGACCCGCCACCGCTGCGCAGGAGCTGTTCACGCGGACAAAAAAAAAAAAACCAAAACCGTACAAAACACGGCCGGTACGGTGGGGACAGCGGTTGACCGAAGGCGGGCGGGGGAACTCACATCTCACCGGCTTCGCCGAGAAGAAGCGAGAGGACATGGCCACACCCAGCCCTGCCACAGCCCCACCGAGGGCAGCTCCGCACGGGCGCGCCCGCTCCGCTCCGGAGGCAACGTGGGGACCGGCGGGGACGGGCGGTGACCGGTCACCCCGCCACCGCTGAGGGGCTGCGGATCGCTCTGAGGAGACGGCACGCGCGCCCCGCCGCCGCTGAGGGGCGGCGGATCTCATTGGCGGGGGGGCACGCGCGCCCCGCGAGCGTTGGGAGGCAACGGATCTCATTGGGGGGGGGGGCACGCGCGCCCCGGACCGTTGCGGGGGCACGGATCTCATTGGCGGGGGGGCACGCGCGCCCCGGACCGTTGCGGGGGCACGGATCTCATTGGCGGGGGGGCACGCGCGCCCCGGACCGTTGCGGGGGCACGGATCTCATTGGCGGGGGGGCACGCGCGCCCCGGACCGTTGGAGCTCGGCTTCCACGCCGGGCGCGTCGCGGGGAGAGAAAAAGGCGCCTTCCCCCCCCCACCCCGCGCCCGGTCCCTGCGCCCCTCCGCCCTCACCGGTGGGGTTGGCGGCCCCGGCGCCCGCCGTCGCCCCGAAGTTGAAGGCCATGAGGTGCGGGTTGGCGGGGCGGCGGGAGGCGCGTGCAGCCTCGCCGGGTCCGGCCAGAAACAAAACCCTCAGCGCTTCCGGCGGCCGCCGCCAAACGCTTCCGGGTGGCGCGAGGCCGCGCCACCTAGTGACGCAAAAGGCGAGCGCCGCGGGCTGTACCACTACGCGCGGCGGGGCGGGGGGGGGGGAAATGGGCGGACCCAGTCTTCAGCCACGGGGGACAGATAAAAAAAGGGAATAAAAAGCCTGAACTGATCTTCCCCTTGTATCAGGAGAAGCAAATGTCCTGCTTGTGGTGTAACAGAGATTTAAGAAAAGCTCGCGGGGATAAAGTCTTCTCAGCAGCAGGTCGCAGGAGAGAGCTTGCAGCGAGTTAGCGAGGAAAATAAAAGCGCAGCGTTTGACGTTAGGGAAACATAAACAGCAACGCTGATTGAGAAAGGCAAAAAGCTTCGGAAAACGCACAGCTCTGAAGGGAAAGTCTCAGGCAGGGGTAAGGGGACACAGCCCCAGAGCGAGCGCTGGCAGGAGAGCAATGCGGCTCCTGTGACTCAAGGCGTGACAGGAATTCATCAACCCCCAACACATATCAGGGGATATCGGCTCAAGAAAGAGACCCACAGGGCTGGACCGTGGTGGTGACGGTGCCCACACAGCCTGGGGGTCTCCACCCCTGCAGGGCCCTGGCAGACAAAGTCCCCTTTCCAATCGGGGACCTGCCCTACAACGGCATGGGCAGTTTTCCCTTCTCCCCTTCCTGACACCATTCATTTGGGGTCAGGCTTTTCCTGCTGTAGGAAAGAAAATCTGCTAGTCTTTCCCTAGGTGACAGGTTCTTCGCAGCAACTGGCCAGGGAAGGAGATGAATAGCACAAAAGCACGGAGGTGGCTGTAACTCCAACCACAGAGCTGGCGTCCAGAACGGGGGAAGAAGAGCGGCATCTGGGTAAAAGCAGAGCGAAGGAAGTTCCCAAGGTGCCTTCACAGAGTCACCCAGACAGCGACATGGTGTGGGGGCGCGGAGAAGAGGTGACAGTTTCGGCCCACGCTGTCGCATCGAGCGGTTGCTCCAGAACAACTCCTTTGAGACGACTCGCTGTAGAAAGCCACGATGAGTTTCTCCTTCCCTGGGCGTAGGCTTGCAGCTCTCAAGGGAACAGGCAGGCGAATGTCTGACCGGAGTCCTGCTCCTCGGCCGAGCTCTGGCTTTCTGCTGAGGCAAACGCCTGGAAGAGGCAAAGCTGCAGCTGCAGTACTGCGAGGACCCTGGGCTGGGCCGGGTGCTCTTAGCTAATACAGATCATAAATAATTGCAGTCACCAAGAATCTTCCCGGTTGGAAGTGGCTCCAGATGAACAAAACTGTTGAACAGATCACCAGCTAGGCACAAAACCCCAAACCAAAACAATGCAAAACCCACCGCCTCTATTTAGAAGACAATGATACATTTTAAAAATACGTTCCGCTACCTAGATCTAATGGAAATACTTCTCAACGAGAATATTCTTTTAATTGGGGAAAAAAATACTTTGGTGATTTTTAAAACAAGTTTCCACTTGACAAGTAAAAAAAAGTGTTATGACTTCTCAAGGCCCTATACATACCTTAATGCAGAGGTGTGCTTTTATCCTAAACTGTAAATGTAACTGCCAAGTCTGCATTCACATCCAACCCCACAGCTGGTAACTGAGACACAAATACCAGAGAAAAAAGAACACCATTTCTGTACCCTCCGCCATCCAGAAGAGTCTTGTGTTGTGTTCTGTCCTTTAAGTTGAAGAAGAAACCCCAAACCTGAAGGATGAATGCATCGCTAACATGCAATGGGATCCTGTGCAGAGTTAGAAGAGTTAAGAGGTCTGTACGGAAAAGCACGTCAAATCACCGGCCTCTTTTCACCTGGTAACTACAGATGCTTAACAAAGTTTCACGCAGTGTTTTGGATTAGTTGTACAAATCGGGTTTGCGAAAGGACCGATGACATTAATAATAAACAGTCAGTGCATACCGGTAGTAAGTAGCGCGTAACACTTTACAGAAAAGACAATACTAGGCCTACAGCAAAATTGTCCGTTGTTCCTGGGCGATACGGGAGCCCGCTCTGTTTCTCGAAGGGTACTTCGCAGCCCACACTCCGAAGGGCATTTGCAAATTTTACCCGTGTCGTTCCTGTCATGAAGCAGGCCATTTTATTTTCGCCGATACAGTGGTTACGATCGTCTACGGCTGTCAGTGCAGGTACAAAGAGAGTGTGGGGTTGAAAAAAGCAGGATCTCAAGCAGTTTTAAAATGCAGTTTTAAAGTTGTAACTTAGCTGGTAAGAAAAGTCTCCTCCCTTGATGACAGTGCAGATTCTCTTCCATCTCAATACCACAAGAAGTTATACTCGACACGATCGTTTCTCCACAGTGGACAACGCTGGGTAGTGGTAGTTGGTATTAGGTCAGCTCTAACAGTTTATTCTCCAAGCTCACATGTTAAAAGAAAATCTACTAAGACGTCCTGATGAGCGGGGACCTTTCATCTTCAGTACTCTGAAAGAAAAAAAATGGCAACACGGCGAAGTTAGATGTGGCACAGGAGAGAGCTTCCACGGCGGGGAAGCTGGATCGCCGAGACTCCAAACAGGAAAGGGAAAAGCTCTTAGCTCCTACTTCTAAGCACAGTTTCCTGTACGAGAGCCAGCACTGCACTAAAAAAAGCGCCAGAGGATGGACGGCAGCTTGGGCAGGGACCTGGGGCTCGCTGTTAGCACCGTACAGATGATGGGAGGCCATAACCACCCTGGTGGGAGGGGGATCACAACGAGAGCTATACCTAGCTCAATTACTTCTGTTTGCAGGAAAAGCAACAAAAGCAGTGCAGAGAAAACATGGAATTTAGGTGTCCCTTTGTCATTTTAATCCCTGGGCAGTGCTCAGGAACATCCAAGAGAGCTGGTCTGAAGCTATAGGTGTAGGTGGGGCAGGAATGCCCGGGACAGGGGCCTCAGGCCATGGGACAGTTTGGACGCTCCAGCCGAGCCTGCCAATAACACAGGCAGGCTCAAAAGCTTAAAGGAGAAAGTCCCAGTCTCTCTTGTAAAGGAACCTGAAGTACAGTCCCGAGAGCATCTGCTGACAAAATGCTTCCTGAGGACCCAGAGAGAAAATCAAGAATGAAGCCAGGAGAGCCAAAGCTCAGCTGCTCAAAGCCACCGCTCGAGGAAAGGAGGCTGCAGACCTCACCGCCAAAGTGCCACCACTGCTGCCACCACCATCGCACCCCTCGTCCCACTGGAGATGCGATGGCAGGGCGACCCACTGACCCCGATGGGTCCCACTGAGACAAAGCGTACGCACGGTGTGGCTGGGTGCTCTGGAGGTAGGCCTGAGGGCGCTTTCTCACACTGTTAGAAAGTATTTAGGAAACAGCACACAAGCAAGACCACACTAAGACCGCAGCAACTACAAGGAGAAAGCAGCCTACTAGAGTCCCCAGTCTATTTCTCTAACCAAAGGATCCACAGTTTGTCTCATCGGAACCCGACTGCCTTGCCTATTAGGGTGAAATTTTGGCATCGGCTTTCAACGTGACCAGCAACCTTAATGCCAGCATGTCATTTTGCGACAGAACTTTTCATAAATAGACATAGAAACTAGCACTGTCTGCATAAAACTTCTGCATGCTCTTGTCTGTAAAGTTCATCTGTTCTTTGGTCGTAAATTTGCATTATGATTCTGATAAATAATCAACTGGCACAACACAATTGTTTCTGAGAACGCTGCCAGATTGTCGCTGACTAATCTGTCCATCAAATACGGTGGACTTTCGCATCTTATCCTCCGGGGTCCTCTAGACAGGCTGATTTTTATTTTTTACTACTGTTGACAAGGGAATTAGGCACAGAAGACACAACCTGCCTTACCACGTTTCTTATATTAGCTCCATTCCTTTGTTTTGGTGCATTTATTCTGAGTCTATTAAAACTTCCCTTGCCTAGAAAGGTCATTTTAAACAAAAACAACATATGAAAATGTTTGTGTGCAGAAGGCCACTAAACAGGTAAAATCAGCAAAAAGAAAATCAAGTACAGGCAGATGTACAGTAAGCAAGGTCAAATTCAAATGTTACTTACCTCTTCACTTATTCCCCGGGACCTGCACACGAGCACAATAAAAACAATCCCAAAAACAATTCCTAGAGCCATGATTACAAAGGGGATTCCAGTTACAACGCTGGCTTCCAGCAGGACGTGCTTGAGTTTGCTGGCAGATCCTTCATCAATCAGAACGCTCTGGAGCAGAGATGAAGAGAGAGAAAAAAAAAAAGATTTATTTCTGTTCTTCCGTTATATTAGACTGCTTTACTTTTGTGAAGGGTAGGGAAACAACACTCCACAACTCTCCACCTCTGCTTCATTGCTTCTTGATACGCTTTCCCTCTAGGAATTCTTAGCTCTCCTCGTGTGGCCAGAAGGATCATTTAGTCTCCATTTGAGAACAAAGTAGTGATTTTTAACTCTCAGTTTAGGAATGAAACAATACAGGCCTGGAATAATGGTGTACCTCATCGAAACTAGTCCCCTAGAGTCTTCCCTGAATCCAGCAAATTCAGTGATCCACCTACCGCCCAGGAACATTCACAGAAGACTACTCAAAAAAAAGATGTGATCTCGTGAAGTCCCACCTCCTCACCTGAGCAGCCCTCTTCCTCACGGCCAATACCTCTGAAATTAAAAGGACTGTCTGACTGAGAGTGTTTTGCAGGGCTGCACTTAATTCTACGGTCTACAAGCAGCAGGAGGATGTTAGTTAACAAACAGCAACAGCTTCCTACCTATCACTGTATAAAACAACAAGAAAAACAGCATTTTCTTTTCTGGTTAGCTCAAAGACAGTGTTTTTTCAAGCATAAACATAGCACAATGCGGCAAAGAAATAACAAAAATATTTACCTCGTTTATATACATCACTGGGAAAATGAGTGTTCGGATGTTGCCTGTTTCACTGCGTAAAAAAAAAAAACAATTAAAAACTATGTTTTTGCAACTTTTCAACTTGAGGGTTTTGAAGACAGATTATAATAGAACACTGAACGAGGAAACCACCCCTAAAAAACCTCTGGGCTGTTCCTTTTTATTGTCAATTTTCACCCCCCTACTGGAACAGAACAATCTCCAAGATAATAAATTGTGTTTTGGGAGCGACGGCATATTTTGGGACTTGGTGGTGGGGGAGAGAGAGGGATCCGCAAGAGGCTCATTAATAACCGACTGAAGGACAGATTTGTGCCCGTCAGCAGGAATGCTAAGCTAAGCTGATGTTGAAGGTTACTCATATTCGTAAAACACAGAAACTATTGTCCGAGCGACATGTGCATAGCAGCAAAGAATGCCCAAGATTTGGCACACATGAAATAACAGCTTACTCAGAAGTTGTGTTAATGTAGCAGCTCCTGGGCGCTAGAAAAGAAGGAGGTGCTCATCTGAAGCAACATCACTGACTCTCCCAAGAGGATCGGGCAGATGAAATACTTCTTCTTTAGTTACAATATATAGCAAAGCCGTGCCAATAAACATCAGCTCAGAAGCCGAGTAGGAAGAATAGCTATCACACAGCATTGGTGATGAGTAAATCAACACATCAGAAGGACACAAGATGAAGGGAACGGTATTTCTGCACAACTGAGCTGCAGTTTGGGGACATCCCCCTCAAACTGGAACACCCAGAAAACCACGCAGAACCCACTTGCAACAAAGAAGAAACGGGGCGTTGTACTCGCACGTCACGTGGGATTGTACACTGTTCCCATCTGCAGGGTTGTACTGACTGCCAAAGGCGCAGTACAAAGATTGCTCTTGACCAGAGCAATGCGGCCGCAGGCAAGGTACTTCCCTCCAGCTGGCCGAATCAGCCCTCCCTCCCGATTTTTAGGCAGGACTTGCCTGCTGTTGTGAGACATACCACTTGCTCTACTTTTTGTGCTTGTCGGGGAAAGGCACGGGCAGCCCTGTCTGGGGTCACGCCTTCTCGTTTGGGGTTCATGTGACCGCTGCTGAGAAATGACGGCAACTACAATATTTTTGTCTCCTAAAAGCTGTGAAGAGTAGGATGGCACATCCTCACTGCAGTCAGTAGCCACTCTCTGAGTTCTAGCTGCACTCCACTGTGGCAGACCTTCTCTCTGAGCAAACAAACCAGCGTGATATGACTGATGCCATCACAAGCACCCCGTGGAAACTGTCCATAACATCTTGCTTTTCTTGGATACTGTCTTTACTCTGCAGCTGGAACTGCAAAATCTACTTGATCTGTGAGAAGAGAGGATCCTGCCACTTATAATTGAGATTTGACTGGATTTCTCTGTCTCTCACTTGCTCTCTCCAACCAAGATTCCATCTGAACACTGCAGACAAATTAACTTTGAATATCAAATCAGATCCGAGATCTCCACCCGGCAGCAGAGAACACTTACAAAAATTCAGGTAATTTTCTGACGTGAACGTTGATTTGCATCCGCTTGGCTGCTTTCAGGACAAGCCCCGTCAGCTGGGGAATAGAAGAAATCAGTGTCAAAAAAAAAACCCAGAGAACTGAGTAAACATGAAAAAAAAGGAACTGGGAGAATACAACCTAATATTTACACGGGTGTGGATTTGACAAGGCAGGACAAGACCCACTTAGTGTTGTTATTTATTTTCCTTCACCAAGATACTCTTGTAACTCATATACCTACATTCCAGTCTGCCTCTTAATTAAGGAGATGTGACGAGGCTGCAACAGAGGTAAGGGTGCAAAGTTACACTTGGGCTACAGAGAGATCCCCTTTCGTCCAGATCCAGCTGCAGCTTTGGAAAAGGCCACCACCTACAGCTGTTTGTTCTGCTTTCTGAGACCTGTTGCAGAGACTCTGCAATCTCAGCCACAAGACAAACCTTTCTTTCTAAAGGGTGAAAACCAGATACTGACCGCAGCCAACGGGAGCGTACGGCCACAGAGATAATGAGCGTGAAACACTTCTCACAGTAATGCCACCGCTACAGTAAGTGTTGCAATTGGACGCACAGAAATATTTTCCTCGTTCAAGCAGCAAAATTTAGTCTGGAGAGTGGGTGAGAGGGGGGAGGCGCAGAGCTCAGTTTATGGTCGTACAAAAAAGCTGGGTAAACAGGAGCAGGGTAACAGGAAGAACCTGGCACCAAACCAGATACCAAACAGCATCTGCACTAGATTTTAAGAGGGGAACTATGAATTTTCCTCCTGCTTTAGCCACGCATAACAGCCTGACGAGTCAGAGTACTCAGCTTCTGTAAACTAGGCGGGTCATGATTTTGCTCTTTCCCATGACCTACATTCCTATGTGTGGATGTAGAGATCGGTGTTGCACTGGTTTTAGCTGGGATAGAATTCATTTTCTTCATAGTAGCTGGTATCAGGCTACGTTTTGGAGTTGTGATGAAAACAGTGTTGATAACACAGGGATGTTTTAGTTATCACTGAAGGGCACTTACACAGCCTTAAGGCCTTTTCCGTTTCTGACACTGCCCTGCCAGTGAGTAGGCTGGGGGTGGGCAAGAAGCTGGGAGGGGACACAGACAGGACAGCTGACCCAAAGCGGCCAAAGGGATATCCCATACTATATGACATCATGCTCAGCGACAAAAAGCTGGGGGGGGGGGGAGGGGGAAGTTTGCCAGGGCTGCTGTTGCTTGAGGACTGGTTGGTGATGACCAACTGGGATTTTTTTGCATCACTTATTTTTCTTGGTTTTTCTTTTCTTTTCTTTTCTTTTCTTTTCTTTTCTTTTTTCTTTTCTTTTCTTTTCTTTTCTTTTCTTTTCTTTTCTCTTTTCTTTTCTTTTCTTTTCTTTTCTTTTCTTTTCTTTTCTTTTCTTTTCTTTTCTTTTCTTTTCTTTTCTTTTCTTTTCTTTTCTTTTCTTTTCTTTTCTTTTCTTTTCTTAGCATCTTTATGTCAACCTGAGTTTTCTCACTTTTACCCTTCTGATTCTCGCCCCCATCCTGCCTGGGGGGGAGTGAGTGCGCAGCTGTGTGGTGCCTAGCTGCCTACCAGGGCTAAACCACAAGTGTCAAACCATGGACCAGCAGCTGCAAGCTCCCTTTATTTCTGACACTTCACGGTAAGAATACCAACAACTCTGTAAGCTTTCAGGAAAGACATCATCACCAAGCTTCTGTATCTCTCCTCTTGTGACTCCATGCTATCTAAATTGAGTCCAACATCCACTGAATCTTTATTGATTTGCTCTCTTGATCCACATACCTAGCTGCTTCAACTTGGGGAAAGCACAGTCCAGGTAATACCCAAATGGTTGGGATGGCAGGGTGAACAGGAAAAGTAGCCTCATCTGCTTCTAAGAAGTATTTCAACCCCTTCATCTCATCATTACCAGCCTGATGGCACCTCTAATTGCACAGGCACAATGGGAAAAGTATTTTAATTCTTGCTATCCAGCAAAGTTTGCTCTATACAAGCAAATACAAATAGATCAGTTCGACATAAACTAGTACAGCTTCCCCAAGGCCAATGGGACTATGTTGATACACACCATCCAAGAAGGTGACCTAAATCCATGTGCTTGGATTCACCTCTATAACCCTTTAAAAAAGGCTGCACTTACAGGATTGATGTCCAGAAACGTCTCATGATATTCCTTTTTTGGATTCATGCCCTCTATGTCCTCTATAAACTTCTGATCTGCTTGGTAAAAATGTGGAGCTGATAGGAATATTGGAGCACCTGGAATGTGAAAACATAGACAGTCACCACCTAAAAAAGGCAGAGCAGGATTTGAGGAAGTCTTTGAGGACCTCAAAACTCTTCCCGCTGTGCCATTTACAGTGAAAGGAAAAGTCCATTCTGGAGCCACAGAATCGATGCTCTGACTCCCTTTCTTCCGAACAAGCAAGTTTTCCCTTGTGCAGCATCAGCACGGCTTCAAGCTGGTCTTCTGCACTGTTTTCATTCAACTACTCAGATGTGACAGCTACCTGGATAAGAGCACAGGATAAATGCCCAAGCTGTTTCAGTATGGATCCTGCTACTCCCTTCTGATTCCTTGATTTAAATCATTGCTGGAACATCCCCTCAGATCACTACTGCATTTTACAACCAAACGATCACTTGTTGGTGGCTGATTTCACTGAGCACAATCATAACCCTACAGGCCTCAAACTGCCTCATTTATTTCAGACAGAAAGGAGAAACATGTTCCCCACTGACATCCTTCCAGTCTGCTTCCACTGCCTGCTAACATACCTTGCTTGCAGACGCTGACGTTGAGGACGCCAGTGCCGGGGCAGTTTCCTGGCGGCACGCAGAATCCAGCATTGTCTGGGTTAACCGTCGTGTTGGCAAATACCATAGAAGAGGGCACAAAGCGGTAGGTTGGGATGCCTGCAACAGTTCCTGAGCTGTCGTACACCAGGTACAAAGATCTGCAAGGAAGAAAAGCCAGACCCAGATTTGTTAGTCTTGAGCACACGCTGACACCTGCTGCACACGTCTCTTTGCTGATGCCTGTGCATCAACTTTAGTTGATCTCCAATGATCTGTATTAATTTTAATAGGCTTTTGATCAGCAAATACAAAAATCTCATCATTCTGCTGCTGCACAAAACAGAGGATCCTGTGCCAACTGTGCTGCTGCAGGGACACAGACGCCTGCCTTCAGCATTGCAGGGTCTCACTCCAGTAACCATGTTGCTATCGCGTGTTGTGTGAGACAGTGCTGGTACACGCTGCTGAGAGGGACGAGGAAAGGAACACAGTCGTGGAAGACAGAACCATTTGGCAAATCCTGAATTTAGCATAACACACATCCATATTGACTTAAATAAAGAATTTCAGATCGACTTTGTTCTTCACAGACAAGGAAATGGGCAAGGGAGGGGACAAGGTGGAACATAAGGAAGGAAATACCAAGATTTTCTGCATCTTGTTACATTTCAAACAGCATTATGTCAAGTCACAAATCTCTCAAGAGGGCAATCTGGGCTCTCTGAAAAAGCAGGGCACAGAGGAAGATTTTGGAGGAAAGAAGCTTCAGGCAAAGTTCATATAAATCCTTCCATTCCCCTCATTGCTAGCCTTGCAAGGCCATCCAGTCTGTCTTTCCAGTCGCCTTCCAGATTTTCACTTTATCTTTATTTTGAAATAGCACACCCTCAACTTGATGGGGTTTTTTTGGTGTAGCTCTCTTAACCTTCATCCCGTGAATAAATGCAGAACACTCATACTGTTAAATAAAGTCACGGGAGGAAAAACACCAGCCTAACGTGAAACCTCAAGACGAATGGACGTAAATGCTCTGCTTTAAAGTCTGAGTGACATTTTCTTCTCCTTACCTGCAGAAATCAGAAGAAAAGATATAAATTTTCTCATCTTTGCTAATCAGCGGGTGAAAGGATGTCCCATCGGTTCCATTGATCATGTTACACGCCTTTGTTGTCCACCAGCTCAATGACCTGAAGAAAAGGAAGCAAACAGAGTAAGGGTCAAAAGATCTTTGAGCGGTGCTCAGGCGACGCCAGCTCAGAGTCTAAGCAAACGAGAATCAGACCTGTACAGTGCTAAGTCCTCTTGCCTCAGCTCGCTAACAAAAAAGGGGATTAAAATGGGTTTAAATTGCATTTATAGTCTCTTTAAACTGGTGCCAGGCAAGCAAGAATACGTCTGCAAGGTTCCTCCCATATATGTAATCGCTGGCAGATGTTTTGTTTAATGGGAGAGGGACGCTTCAGGTAGTTCCTCTTTGGTTTCTTCGTAACCCACGCTGCCGGCTGAAGAAGCGTTAGATACCCAGGCACAAGATGTCCCAGCCTCAGCTCTGGGTACAGAGCAGCAAGGAAGGGTGGCGTCTGGGAATACCGGCTGCGTAGATGCGGGAACACTGTCCCCACGGGTGGCTGGCTGGGATGGGTGTCCTAGAGGAGGGAGCGGAGAGAGGGTCACCTCTGGCAAGGGGCAGTCAGGGATTCGGAGGCGAGGATGCACAGCAGGCTGCTCTCTAAGGGCCGGGGCTGTCCTCCTTTCATAGTGACATGACACAAACCAAAATGCTGGGGGGCTGGTCTCAAGCTACAGCTGCTAAGAGCTACCGCCACCCTCAGAATAAAAGGACCTTTTTTTTGTGAACAATGCTTATGTTCATCCAAAATGTGAAAAGGGGCAGATTTTGACAGAGGCCACACCACGCTGAAAAACTTACTCTTTTCCTTTCCATTCCACAATCCTTGAGAAGTTAAGGTAGTTCGTTTCCCCGCTAAGGAAAACGTATTCTCCATCATCGGTTCCATTCATCTGCAAACAGATACAGGAGTTTTTAACCACTCCACTCATTCTGTAACACCTGGCTGGTAACTACAATGCGGTGGCAGGAGTTTAAGCTGTCATCACTTCAAATCCACCCTAGGAGTGACGGACTCCCCCTGAGGTAAGTGCAATTCATTAAACTCCACCGCGAATATAAATGAGGTGGAAGTGACTGGGCTAGATTCTTACAGGTCCCAAGTGCAGGAAATATAACATTAGATTAGCCTTTTTTTCCTTTGGAATTTGCCACTGAAAAAACAGCCCTTAGCAAAAAAATAAACCCACAGAAAATAACCTGAGCGCTGCAGATGATTTCCAAGAAACACGGAGTCCCCACGGCCCAAAATGACGTGCAATCAAACACTGTGGAAGCCAGTAATGGCTCCAGCAGAGAAATACCATGCAATTTCAATCAATTACTAAGGAAATCGGTCAGGAAATTTTTCTAGTAGTTTGCACAACCAGCCCCACAAAGCCGATGTTATTCGAGCCAGCACAGGCATAGTGGAGTGGTTTACATCCACCCTTGGAAAGCGTATCCACACCTGATAAAGGGAAATCAGATAAAACTCTCACAGCTCTGCTACCAGCCAGTGCCTAGATACAGCCAAACTGAAGCAGGAACATCCTTTTGCTATCCCTGCAGCCTACCTCCTGGCCTCAGTCCCAGCACATGCTTCTCAGCTGGCTGGCGATGACAGTCCAAACTGTAGCTATGACATCATTCCCCACCTAAAGCGTCAGAAAGTCTTGCACACCAGTTACCTTATTAAAGAAACCAAATACTGGATCGATCTCAGGATGCAAAAGATGAATGGTTGACAGGAGCCTGTCTTTGTAGCCCCACAGTAGTTCATGAACACTGTGAACTGTGAACAGGGATTCTTGGTACAGAAGCAGCAGCACCTCGGTGGCAAACTGAAGAGGGGTTGACCTGGTCCACTCCATCGCAGTCTGCCAGGGGATTGGAATAAGGGAGCAATGGTCAGATTGACTGCAGAATAAATAATACCAGCTGCACACAGACACATTTCAGCATTGCACGTTCCAACTGTATTTTCAGTTTCATTATTTCCACTCGCGGCAATGTGCTGGCTAACAGGTTCTTCAGCTTTTCTCCCACAGGGATGTGCTCCTGCACATCCCCGTTCAGCCTGGCACTGGCACACAACCAGCTCAGTTCCATGCCATTAACTGCCACAGTCTTAAGAATGGATTTCAAGTGAAATGTGCAAAACCGCTTTCTAAACAGCCTGAATTTCACAAGTATATTACAGCTGGAGACATGCTTTGAATTTCACCCTTAGGAAGTTACAGTTTACATTTTCAAAAGCCATTTTTAAGACACACAGGCATTTCTCCAAAATGCAAACAATACCAAAATTCGTTTCCTTTCTTGCTGACAAGTGATTTTACAACATGTCTTTAAAAAAGCAAAAACAAAAGAAGGGAATGTTCCTTGGGCAAACCAGCCTGTAGTTCTTCTAGTACTGCCTGTTACAGTACCTCACAGTCAAAAATCTGAACAAGAGATAATACTTACCACCGCTCAAATGCCTGGGAGGAACTGTAAATACAGCGACTGTATTGTTTGCAACTTTTAGTAAGCCGAGTCCTATCTTCTACTATGTACAGTGCATTTATGTCTGATTTTATGAATGAATACAAGACATTTTTGGAAATGCTGGGGAAAAAGTAGAAATGAATGTAGCTTGTAACTGGAGTCAATTAAACTAGTATGGGGAGTAAAGGCTTAGTTACACAACCAACAAGTCTTTTAGTACGGCCTGACTTCCTTTGGAAGGTATGACAGCTTTAGATCTGATTGTTCTCACACTATCCCTGGATGAGACCAAAAACAATGGTCTGCCTCTGATCACCAAAATGAGACTTCCTTTGCAGAGTACTTTCACCTAACACAGTTTGGGGGCGCACGTTTTAACGTTAATTTTATTCTGAGAGCACTTTTTCATTGCGCTGTATCTGAAACTCCTCTGTTATAATTTTTTTTTCAGTTCGAGATGCAGACTTAGAGGCAATTTTTGCAAGTTTGACAAAAACAACCCCAAGCATTCCAAACGTTCTCATTCAAAAGTCAGAGTTCCTCTTATGCATTTGCATTTGACATCTCTAATTCCCTAGTTTCACTTACTTACAGAAACCTAACAAGCCTGATCTCTGCTCATCTGTGAAGCGTGCGGCAGCTCTCAGCGCAAGAGCGAGGCACTAACACTACAGAGGCGTATGGCGAGGGAGGAACATAATAAAAAACCCCCACGACAGTCCAGACCAAAACTGAATGCGGTATCTGCCCCAGACATAAGCCGCCTCTCTCGTTCTTCCATCACATTTATCTACCACAGAGGGAGAGACAGTATGAAGCAACAAGCTGCTAGTTATATAGTGTGTCGGGATGATTTCCAAGCAGAAACGAAAGAGAACTCACCACTGCAGGAATATTAACTGTTCTAATCAGGTCCACTTCAGGGTCTCCAACTGACTTCTCAGGTTCAAACACATACGTCTTTGGATTCAGAGCAGATACTTTGGTACCGTTGTCCAAAAACTGAACGTGCACTCTTGGCCTGTATTCTCTGAAAAATAAGAGAGTTTGTTCTCTAATCAGGTTAAACAAGTACAGATAACATTAATTGCAATTTACTTATGGCTATTCTACTGCTTTAAGCACATAAAGGATGGGATTTTCAGTTCATTAGGAGTAGATTCACTTTTGCTACTGGTGCTGTCAGCAGCAGAACTCCCCTTCGCGTCAGCGCAAGCTGAATCAGACCTCACAGGGTGCTTCCAAAAAAGTCACCCCACATGTTAATTGCACTTTATATTTTTGCCTCGTCTTTAAAAACCTCCAAGGAAGGAGAACAATCTCAGACAGTACAGATGGATTTAGAGGCACTATATATGGAACTGCCCCTGAAGTACAATTTGAAAACGAAACTTTTGCCTCTTTGCTGCAGGCAAAATTCACTCCCAGGCAGAACAAGATGCAGGCTTCACGTAAGTCTCATTAACCTGACCTAAGAACCTACCAGAATCTTTCTGCTGGCTTCAAGGTACTTTGCACTAGGACTTCTGGGCTTACATATGACACGAGCACAGAACAAGCCTCATTTCAGCTTGTCTCCTTTACTTCTCAGGCAGGAGTCCTGGACACAACAGAAGCGCAACTGAATTTTTGCCGTGAAATACTCATGGCCTGGGAGGTAGCTTCTGTTACTGTCTAAGCACTCAAACCAGCAGCATAAAACTCAGGACTGCTGACAAACAAGTGCAATTGGCAAGAAACATCAAACGCTACCTGCTGGCCTGATGAGGAAGTCAGATCTTAATTACCCTGAAACACATGTCATCATAACCATAATTCAGTCTGTTGCCACTACCATTTTACAAACAAGAAACACACAATTCTGTAGAACCGGCTGGCTCAGGCTCAAAATGAGCTATGCACGTGTCTTCAGCAAACCTGAAAAGGGAAACGGCAGGTTGTCTGCTCATGGCATGATCCTTGGGGCGTACACATGAAGTGAAATACGCCGTATTTCATAAGTCTACATTCACTCAAGAGTTTGTTGACTTTTACATTGCTTTGCTTCCTGTGTAAATTTTAAGTCCCAAGATGCGAGGGTGAATTATTCTGCCAGACCCTGCGCTCTCATGTCTTCCATTCATTTCAGATCCTAGATCCTATCCTGGCTGCACCAGATCCATCAATGCAGCTTCACGACAGGCTGGATTACTCTGGTTCAGTCTTTCAAATTTAAAGCAAACTGGAAAGGCCAGTGAAACTATTCCTGTTAGAAAGCAACCAGTTCCCATCCTCCTTAGACAAACAGCGTATCTACCGCTCTTCAGCATCCCTACCACCTAAGAACGTTTTGGTCTGGCAACACTTCCAGCTTGATTTGGCAACAGCCTCTTGTACAGCAATCTACTTTATACCCTAGGTCTTGAACTGAGGGGATGCGCACGGACAGTTGTGAAGTGCCTTCCTTAAAATAGGCCAGCGCTAACCTGAGAAGCCTCTCCAACTCTACAAGGGCAGGAGAGGAAACTAATACTCCCTGATCAGGGATCCAAGTAGGAGGATCTCGGATGTTAAAGACAAAAAGCTGTAAATGTGTGCAAGACCAGACAATATTCACGTGTTCTTTGGGACTCAGGAGGCTCGGGCAGATAAGCAGCTTGCGCTTCAGAATTAATTATTTTATTATTATTTCTTATTAATTAATTATTAATTATTTATTTTATATGCTGCAAATTCAACTCCCAGGATTTAAAAACACAAGCACTACAACATTTTTGTTACAGATTCTACCTCTGCGCTATCTGGGTTTCCAATCTATGTTGGTCAAAACTATGAATTGCAGGAAGAATATGCAGGAAGAGATTTTCTTTAGCTGTCCCACCTCCTCTCTGTGACTCATTAGATTTCTTTCCTCTGCTTGTCTGGGCCAGTTCACTTCCAGCCTTTCTCCACAATCCTGTTTTACAAAAACACTGAGCCACGCACTTCATGTTACGGCATTTTAGGTGTTCTGCCACATGCTAAACCTAAACGAGTCTTTAATGCTTTGCTACAAAGGGCCTGTGAGACAAACTTGGTATTTATCCTCTGGCTTGAGCATGCAGTATGTCTGCAACATCCCTCCCTTCTCCCTCTCCTCCCACATGCCTCCTCTCTTCCCCCACCCACCGCTGACAGTCTGGTACAGTCGGCAGTGACAGCTAGGCAAGGACTAAAGAATCTGCTGGAAAACAACACTCCACTTTCTAACTTTCCTCTTTCTTCTATCAGACAGAGCACAGCACAATCGAATCCTGTTCAGACATGTCAAAACCAGGCTAACCAAACAAGCCAGAAGTAACTGAGACACGCAGCGCTGGAATGCGCAGCCTCCCTCCCTCGCACCGCAATAAACAATTGGGGGAGAGCCCAGCCAGCCCCTGGCGCGCGTTGCAGGGAAAGGCTCTCCCAGCAAGCCGCAAACCAGCAGCTCAGGCTGGGCCTCCCTCGGGCACAGACCAACCCAGCCAGCTCCACCACCAGCCCTCTCCATCCCACTGAACTCTTTCATGGATAAGGTGCAGCTTCACAAACACCCAGAAGACACTCGGAGCTAAGGAAAGGGAAAAAAAGAAGCTAGCAAAGGGGACTGAGTACCAGGGTGCAGAAGAGCATGGGTCTATGTGGTTTCATGTAGCTGTATTACCCCTAGATCCGAACCTATTTATCTTCCTGACAGAGAGAATGCCCTGCTGACTAATTATCAGCATTATACTACAGAGAGCTGAAGAAAAGCTTGGGAACTTGAAAGCTTACCTGTCTTTTCTCCAGCTCTACTGGTTTATCTAATACAAGGTATTTTGCCAAAGTACCACATGTAGTTTGCCAGGGCTAAACAGGCACAGTACTGAAATAGAGAGGAGATGGGGAAAAGATTGATGGCGGAGGGTGAAGCAACGCTGAGGCGTGGGAGGAAAGAAACAGAAAGGCAAGACATACTGCAGAGACCAAGGCTACCGCAAAGGCTCTCTCTTTTATTCTATATTATATATATTCTGTAGTATTTTTTTCAAATACTAACAACCAGATTCTGATCGTTTTGCAGCTTAGGTGAAGACAACTCCCTCTGGCACTGAGCCAGCGCCCGGTCTGAATGAGCACGTGTGACCTGAAGTGAGACTGACAACGAGCAATCAGCGCTTTTGCCGTGGTCCTCACACCTCTGTGACTTCCAAGACGTAACGCTTCCTGCCACAGGACTGCTCCTGGTTTACACTGCTGCGTGCGGCACAGCAGAATGAAGCTCTAAAGGAAAACTCATTGGTAAGGTGACTTTAAAATCTCTCCACGTGCAGCAGACTCAGACTGGTCAGTGTATAGCCACACCACGCAGAAGGAGAGTTCAAGAGGCTGGATAAGCTCCCACACTGCACGTGGTCTTAAGTCCAGCTGTCTGTAAATATGGCAGATACGTCTGAATCTAAGTAGGTTTTATAGCCAGGGTCGGCTGAGGAAGATCCTTGTAGTACCGCTCTCTAACTGGTTTTCTGGCCACATTTTTACTGATGTGAATTGTGCAACTTCAGCTAGGAACTAATTTCTGAGTGAACACATGAATCACGCTTTTATGCAACACTCCTCTCCCCGGACTCTCAAACATTATCCAACCAGTCACTGTTTTTTCTCTCATAAGACAGTAGGCCAGGATGCAAACAACTTCCTCTGTGTTCAGCAGCTGAGGAACAGCAGCACACAAGCAAAATCTTGCCCAAAATCTGATAGAAGTCGCTGGCTTAATCTGAAACTGATTGCAAGTTCTCCAAGTGTCAGTCTAGTTATACTGTCTGGGAGGTGTATGCTCCCTTGGATAAACTTCTACTCACACATCAGCAGCTAGCTTTTCTCCCAGAATGGGATCCCAAGTGTTCTGGATCCCGCTTTTTGGCTTCCTCACACACAACAGATTTAGTGAAAAGTGAAAATAGTGAAATGGTCCTACCGGTAGGTGTACGGCCCTATTTCCTCTACAAGAGGAGTATCGCCTTGAAGCACTTCTAAAGGATTTGCCACATTAAAAAAGTAGAACTGCATGTAGACTGGTGGAGGAGGATCCTCCCAGGCTTCAAAAGTTTCCGTGCCATTTTTCAATACTGTTCCCTGAAACAAAAGAAAGACAGATTAGCTGTTAATGACAGACGCTGTATGATATTTATAGGAAAGAGAAGAATTATATGTCCTCGGAAGAAGCACAGGCAGTAGGATTCGAGACCCCAATTCTACAAATGTTTATATATATGTTCTACTTTGAAGCATCTCACTAAATATCAACAAGATCAGACACATGCTACAACGGCTCACAGGCTAGGGGCGTACGTTTGTTGGGTTCGGTTTTCCACTTCTTCCCACAAACACTTCTGCCTGACGTTTTTGAGACTGAAGACTTATCAGCTATTACCCAGCGATCCTGTTGCATCTCCTGTGTCAGCCAAAACCCAACCTGGTGTAAGATACCACGAAACATACCAATGTTAGAGATAAAAGTGGAACTCAACAGAGGGAGGCCAAGAGGGCCTAAGTGAGACCTCTTAGGAGCAACAAGGCCAGAAAAGCAGCTTCGATGCCTTGTATTTATGATTTCTTTGCCCAAGGATGTCAGATTCTGGTACAGCTGTGAGATTCTGTCTCCAAAGCAACTAGACTTTGTTATTCAGTGGCCTGTGAGGAAAACCTGCAAGTGACAGAAATTTCTTTCGTGTAGGCATAATGGGATTTGTGCCCTTCTGAGGTCTCTGGATAGAGCAACGATTCTTCACCCTCTGTCTTTAATTACTTCCCTACAGCAATGCAAGCGCACGCATCTCCTTTCAGTCTATTTTGTAACCAATAAAATGTGGCCCTACAAAAGAAAAGCTATAAATCATTATTTTATGACAGAAGCACCTAAGTAATGAATCACTAACTCCTTTACCTACCAGCACATACATGTTATAAGGAAAGTCACAACCGTACCTGTACGTAGCTGCATTAGAAACATATAATACAGGTTTCAACCCCTCATTTTATTACCATTCCATTTTAGATAAAATTCACCCCAACTATAAAAGCATCACCACCAACACCACCAAAATCAAGGCTTTTCATATAGTTGTAACACTGGTACTGCTGTTGTGGTAGTAAAGAGAAATTCGGCATGCAGAGTAGAATTTTCAGGAATAAGCACAAAGAAAACTCTATCTTTGAAAACCTTATCACCTGTAGGCAGAAGAAGGGGAGGGGGGGAATAATTTGCAATTAAATGGGTCTCATCAACACTTGCTCTTTCTATTCTTCTGAGAAAACAAGTCAAATATTGTCAGCGCAAGCTCGAAAGCAGGGAAGACTGGACAGCTGCCATTTCTTGGTTACTGTTTACGGGGTCTTAACTATCAGCCACAGTTGCCTCAGGACTCATTCTTGGCCCTCCCACTTAAGGAGCTGTTTTCTCTCCATGTAGATTTTAATTTTGAATGATTAGATAAAGAGAAGACTGTTTCAAAGAAAAACTTATTGGCAAGAGCTTGGAATGGCAGCAGTATTGCTGAATAGCAATTAAAGCCAACCCAGCTGGTAGCACTTCGCAGTTGCAGACTGCTTTCCGCTGAGAATTTCAAACCACATATTCTGTGCACACCACAAAAAAAAAAAAAAAAGTATTTTAGACGTGCTTCGGGAGCTTTGTGAATTTCTTTGGAACTACCAGCACCTGCTATGTACCATTTCCTACACAGCCCAATGCTTTTGATCCTCTTTTCTTGCAATCTATGCCAAGGAGGCTCATCCCTGTACTCAGACAGAGCCCTCCTGATGTTGGTTTGTAGGATCAGGAAGAGAAAATCTCCCCAGATCAGGCATACTGTTTCCAGGATGCCACCATAAAGGGCTGGGAGCGAGACAGCAATGTATTTAAGACACCTACAGATAACCGTGATAGCTTTTCTCCATATGCAAGTAACTACAAAGTCAATTATTGCAGAGGTGGTGGTGTAGTGAACTACTGACGTTTGCTCCCTTCCCAAATTGTATAAAGCTCACATCTCTCACGTGCATGAAACACAATGGATATAAGCTTGACACTGACCAAAAGAGTAACTATTGCCTGTCTTGACCTTAACCATCCATATCTAGGAATTGCAACTGTTCCCTAACAACTGCTAAGCATATTCAGGGCACCTACCTATTGCTCAAATCTCTCTCATATGAGGCAACTAAAATGACAGATTATTACTCAGTCTAAATGTGCAATGTTTAAAAAACCAAGTGCACCCTGGTCATATTCATTCTAGTTTTAGGCTCCAGTCTGTCCTTTATGACAGAGGGATCACACTTAAGATGTGCAGAGAGGCCCTGTCCCCTGTCCCCCTCTCCTGAGCTAGACTGAAAACAAGAAGCTCCCCAACCTGATGTAGCATCGCTAAACTAACATGGTTATCTACCACGCTCTCTACATAGACACATATGCACCAGATTAAATGCAAAGAGCATTAATAAGGAGGAAATGAAGGAGCTTTTCTCTGGCAGGTTGGTTTAAATACAGGCTCTTGAGATTCTGAAATCTTACGTGATCCCCTGGGAGATGGGCTACAGAGCAAAAGGGCAGTGAAACAAAGTCATCTGGCTTTTTTTTCCTGGACCTGCATGACACCGTTTGGATCTCCCACGGAAATGACATGTCTATTTATAGCTCCGTACAGTGACAGCCCCAGCTGTAAACCCAGATTCAGAAACTTCTCAGCTGGATTCAGACAGACTCCCATGAAACTCTCAAATAATAAAATACGGTAAGCTCTCTCCTTCTATTTTTCACCAAACGTTACCAGGGATATTTGGGTCTATCACATGATATTACACAGCCTGGACCTGAGAGAAAAATCTGAGCACATATTTTTAGGCAAAACATATGTCCACATCCCTCAGCTGACGGCATGTAAGTTTAGCTCTGATGACTTGGCTCCACATCAGAGTAGGATCTGATGTTACATGACCGGGATTGCTTGGTTTTGTGTCAGATCTTGTGTTCACTACTAGGCTGGGCGGGCTGTGAGATATTAGATCACAGGACTGCTCTTTAATCTAAAAGATGTGAAAGACACAGCTCCACCGTAGTTATTGCTGCTGCGTAAGGCCAGAGAATCGGACCTTTCCTCTCGATACGTTTATATGCAAGAACAAGAGACGTAACTTCAGAAACCTCAAGTCAGACGCTAATCCTGCAGGCAGTAGCCTAGAGAGGCCTCAGACTCTGAGATCCTGTCCCAGAGAGATGCAAGGGTGTACCTACTGCAAGATCACAACCTAAAACCAGCAGACAATCTCATCTCCTCTCTTCACTCAGAAGCGCAGCAGGGGTTCTCCTTTCCGAGTGGAGTCCACGCTCATTTCAAGTGTACCATAGCATCCTTTCCACTGACTTTATTTCTCATGCCAGTCCTGAAGTTGCAGCTACCTCTTTCTTTGGCGTTTCCTTGTCTTGACCACGCTTCACAAGAAGGAAATAAAAAGCGAGCTTCTCCTCCCAAATGTAACTGTTACTGGCAGTGATAGTGGGGGTGAGAAATGGTAGTGAACATTTCTGGAACCTACACAGAAAATGAAATTTCATTTTTTCCCCCTGGAACTGCAAAATGTTCTAATTCCAAGACATAGTTTTATGCTTTCATCTATGACAGAATTTAATGGAAACTTTTAAGACAAGGTAAGCTTTCAGAGCAACATGAGCAGACTTCTCTGACCCTGCACCTTGCGAATGGTCTGCTCAAAAGGAGCATCTCAAATGATCCTTCATCTAAGCCTCCACACTTAACCGTGCCGAGAGCTCTAGCATGTCACATTAAACAACAACAACAGAAGATCAATACATAAACTAAACCAAGGGATGAAATATCTTCCCTCTCCTTGTGGGTCCTAAACACTCCAGACAATCCAGCTCTAGAGAGGGCTGGCAACAAAAGTGCAGTGACATTTCAAGGGGTTAGAAGACTAAGCGCTTCCTAAAGTTATCAGTGGAGGGTATGGGGTATAAAGAGAACGCTTGAGGTAAAGGACTGATTGCCCAAGTTTGGAATTAGGTGCATAGATCAAAGGCTGTTATATTAATAAACTGCACGCTTATGGCAATAGAATACATAACCATATAACCAACATATAGCATAAGGCAAACACTGCTAGCAGCTAGGAAGGCCTTTCTCCTGGGGGCAGCTAATTTATTCTTGTTCATTACAGTTTTTTTGCCCTTATTCGATGGAGTTTCAGGTGCTAGCCCCTGACAACGAACCGATATTGGACAAGGGAGACATCTGATCTGGCAAATAAGACAGAATAAGCTGACAAGATTTGAACGCCTTCCGGGAAAGGTGCTCCCACTGCCCTTGTCACTACACATCTGCCTGCTAATTTTCAAGGGGATGTGGAGTCTGACGCCGGGCTGGATTCCCCCCTCTTCCCACACTCCCTCTGTGTCCAAGAACCCTGCCTTTGGCTTGAAAGGATGCAGCACACAAACCCCCTACTGAAAGCTGACCCATCCTCAGTGGTTTACAGGTCCTGGGTTTGGACACAGAGGTGCTCCAGCTGCTCCAAAACGCGGTCTTCCGTTTCAGCTGTAGTTGAGACTGCAAACACGGCTCTTCACTGCAAGTCAGCTCTGTTTCAGGACTGCTGGAAAGCCCTCAAAGCAACATGAACTACCTATCATAAGGGCAACCTCTCGCCTCTTCTGCAACTCCTCCAAAGACGGAGAGGTTGAGGAGGCTAAGAAGGGCCAGAGCGCAGAGATAACATTTCATGCCCAGTGTCCTGGACTGCAGAGAGCTGGAAAAGCTCAAGCCTTGCCACATTTCAAAGGCAAATGGAGATTTGTCTATTTGCACAAGATTTTCTAAGCTGCATACACGCTTACACAACAGACAGCAACTTTCTAGACTACATGCAAATGAGAAAAAGCTCACGTGGGGTAAAGCACGTGTGGAAAGCAGCCGAATGAGCAGAGTGATTGGGAGCACACTGCTTTGGGGCTGAAAGCCGTACTTCTGCAGTTTGTGGGTGGCTCCTGGAGAAGGCCAGGAGGGAGTCGCTGGCAGGGAGAGGGACGCTTGATGCTGTGCAATCCAGATGTACACTAGCACGAGCTGAAGAGAGGTAAGCAGGAAAGGACTGAGCTCTGGAAACTTTATCCTGCATTACTGAAAGCCCTGCTGAGCGAATACCAACTTACTCTTACATAATCAACCATTAAGGGTAAGGAGCATGTAGCTAAGAGATTAATACGCATAAGGAGGATCACGCCTAAGTCCTGACAGTCCTACACTCTCCCGCCAATCCATTTCTTTTTACCCCACTGCTCTTTGGATAAGAGCATGAAACAGACTTGAAACGAGAACTTCTGCTGTGATGCAGAGGATGACAGACTCCTTCCCAAAGAGACCTAAGATCCAGGAGATGGAACTGCACATGCCTACACAAAGCTGTACTGGTTTGGCTTGGTTTGCGTACAGCTTTGCATACATTAACACTCACATCACTTCGCACCTGGCTGTCAGACTGCCTAGAAAAGGTATGGACTGACGATCAAATGACTTCAGGAGAAACCATCCACTACCCCTGCTGCGCTCCAGCACGGCAGAGGCACGTACCTGAGAACAAACGCTGCAGGAGCAGCTGTAGGAGCGGTTCCTGAAGAGCAGCTGACACACTGGCAGGCTGCACGACAGCTTACCCCATGGTAGCCTTTTTTTTTTTTCCCTATCTCCTGAAGTTTACAGGCACACCCCAAAGTGCCACAACTTGCTTTAAGCTGACTGCCAACCTAAAATTGCACTCGCTAAACCAAACTGAGTTAAGACAATACAGCTTCTATGTAAGGAAACGCTCCCTGTCAATACCCCAA
Source organism: Theristicus caerulescens (assembly GCA_020745775.1). NCBI lineage: Eukaryota > Metazoa > Chordata > Aves > Pelecaniformes > Threskiornithidae > Theristicus > Theristicus caerulescens. The sequence goes on along the minus strand of CM036563.1, from coordinate 82,454,576 downwards.
AGAACCGAACAGTACATTGGTTAGGACATCACAGGGGATCAGCAGACTTTGGTCACCAGTTAGACAATAGCACTGGTCAAATCCCTTCATTTGTTAGCACTCCGGGTTTCTCTTTCAGAATAACAGAGAGGATGACATTCCTCAGACTAGGAAGATAAATAATCGTTCATTTACATGCTTCACAGGTATTTTAAGGGAGTTACTAACACTACCACAATTGACCCTTCTCACCGGACCACCAGATACATGCACAGAGGCAGCAGGAGAGAGGAACAAAAGCTTAGGCAGACCACAACAGCGAAGGATGGGTGTTCCCAAAGCTGCTACAAGCAGCCTTTAACAACAGGGTGAAATGCCTCGCTGTCATCACCCAGCCTGGTAAACTACCATGTCTTTCAGCCCATAGCACCTCTGGCTGTGCTCCAGAGGCAGCAGTAAATGGAGCAGCAGAACGAGCTACTGTATGAAAGCTGCAAATCTACGATAGGGATGGCAAAACAGGAGGGGTGCTTTAGGTGTCCCCTGCTCACCTCACGTGCTGCTGCTCTGGAGAGGGCTCCTCACTACAGCTGCTGCCCCACAGCCAGTAAAGCTGCCTCAAAAGAACCAGTTTTTACTCATATTTACTCATTTTTTTTTACCCAGCCCGGGCCCACTGCATCCTGAGCTCCATCCTGAGCCCCAGCCTAGCCGGGCGGTGCAGAGCAGGGGGGGTTCACTGCCCAGGGATGCTCCTGCCCTCACCCAACCACAGCCGGTGCAAGGAGGGAGCCAGACAACGCCACCCACCAGCCCCCTCCCTCCCTCCCAGGGTTATTTTGAGAGGGAATAAACCGGTCAGGAGGGATGGGGGTGGGAATCATGCTCTCACCTGCTTCACCTGCAGATCCACCACTGTCTGGAAGACGTGTGCGACCAGCAGGGAGATGCTGGCGATGAGCAGCGTCATGGCCAGGACCCCCACGGTGACGAGGCATAGCGACTTCATGGCTGCTGCCGAGGAAGGAGGGACAGAGGCACCGCCGCCACAGCCGCCGCCACAGCCGCCGCCAGGCTCCGAGCCGGGCGCAGGGGGCGGGCAGCCGCCTCGCCCCGCCTGCCGAGGGGCCGGGAGAAGCCGCCGCGGTGCCTCCCGCCCCGCAAGACGAGGAGGGTCCCGGGGCTGGGGAACCGATTCTCGGCGGCCGGTGGCGGGGTGGGAGCGAGGGGAGGGAGCGCAGCTCTCCCAGGGGGAGGCTTTGTGCCCCGGGTCTGGCAGGCCCTCGGCTCAATGCACCAGGTTGGTCGCCCTGCCCTGCTTACCAGGAAAGAGAAAAATGTATCCGAAAATAATTTGGTTTTGTTGCTGTTTGCAAGACGAGCTCCCGCTGGCACGGCCTAAGTCTTCCTCTCTGCTGTGGATGGATCTGCTAGTGCGCGCCTCTCGATGCAGCAGGCATATTTAAAAGGTTTTCTGGAAAACAAGCAGAAAAACAGCTATTCTTCAGCAAGATGATCAGGGAAAAACTTGTAGGGAGCACGAACTGCCTCTAGACTGAATTAAGCTTCCCAGGGATCAGATTCTACCATAATTCAATACCGTTTGGCTTGCACTAACACAGTTAAGCCGCTCCTAAGGAATAAATGGATGTACCCATTACTCCTTTAAAAGACAGCGGGCACTATTGCTCCACCTTCCCACCCATAAATCGCCTCCCCGGGGCACTGCTAGGGGGAAGGAAAGATACCTGGAACAGGGGCTTTCCCAGCAACAGATGTTGTGCTAATTGCTTTCCATCACGGCTTTCATGTTGCACAAAAGCAAGGAAAGCCTCTGCGACACAGAGCTCCCGTTCCATAACCATAATCAAGCTGCCAGCAGCACTAGCGTTTCAAAAGTCATGAGTCAGTTCCCTCTCTTGCCCTTCCAAATCATGAGGCTGGCAGCTTGCCATCATCAGCCTGATCCAACAATGCCTTGTTCCCTACAAGACAGCAAGCAGACCATCAGGGGGGTTTCCTGCTAAGATGGGCTGGACCGTTTTCCTTTATAAATCCTATTTCCTGTAATTGCAATTGCAGTGACAGTACTATGTTACTATACGCATTTTTCTTTTGCTTATGAAAGGTTATGAGGTCACGTTTCAGGGTTGTTTGGAAAACTCGAATTTTTGTGGTTCCACCCATGCAGTAAAAAAAAAAAAAAAAAGATTGTTCTGGCAGCTTGTTTTCATTTAGATTCCCACTCCAAAATGGTGTTCTTAGCTCTGTTTCATCATCATCTCTCCAAAAAGCAAGCAACAGAGTAAATAATTAGAATCCTTTTTTGGAGTAAATAATTAGAATCCTTTTTTGAAGGCTAATTTAACTACAGCAATAGAACTCTCCCCCCAGAAAAAACCTCCCATGGGAATTCTCTCTCTGAAATCATAAACTTTCCCTTACGCCATAAAATATTGGCCTTCGGTGGGGACCAGCTGCAGTGACAATTTTTACAAGCCGATGCCTCCTCCTGCAGCATATTAAATGTATTTTCCATGGCTGCTGCAGCAATGGAATGGAGACCTCTTTCTTGTCTCACCTGAAGCAGTTGAACTGCTCTGTGACTTCTCTTTTTCAGTGAGGATATCCTGATGCACGCGCTCCAATGTAAGCAAGAAGCCGATCAGGTCCGTTGTCTCTAAATCAGAGATAAATACAGAAGAAGAAGAATAGACAGCAATTCTCTAGTTATGCAAAGCCATTTTTATCATAACTACTTTTCACAGCCATGAAGCATTTTTTATTAATGATGTTAAAGAACATGCTGTTTTATCTGAGCACTGAAACCCTGGAAAATCAAAAGAAAGGCAGGAATATTTAAGGAATTCCGGCAATCTGAGATATCTTAAATGGGAGATATATTTTTTTTTTCAAAGGCTAAATTTGGTTTGCTACCGCAACGGCTAAAAGATTCTTGCAGCCCACGGGACCACTGAAATTCTTTTAGCTGAACCCTGGCATGAATATTTATAGATCAAGCAATGATTTCTGCAGAATTTTGGTTTTGCTTAATTCAGTGTTTTGGTTTATCTTTTCATAAAAATCGACCCATGTGATGCACAGAACCACATGGTTTCTCCCTACAGATTTTCTAGATTCTCAGTGTGAATTATTTTCTTTTTTGGCAAATTATTTTTTTACCTTTGGAAATCCAGAAACTGCTTACTAGTAATGATACGTTTAAAACATTCCCATGAAGAGTGACTCCACCTCTGAAGTGCAGCATGGGAATGCAGTGGGTGCACTGCTGGCTCAAGGCACACTACCGTGTCATAATTACAAATCCCTGAAACAAGCAGAGGCATATCCTCCCATTCCAAAATCACGGTGGTGTTACAAGAGGAAAAGGCAGATAAGGCCCACATTCAGGAAAACACGTGAATGTGCTTACCCAAAAAAGACTGCACGTCTTCATTCGTTTTCCTTTCTTACCCCCTTCCATTCATCTTCCCTCTCCCCACTCCTTTCACTTTTTTACTATTTAATTTGCCATTCCCAAGAATCTCCACCACTTAAAATGACAGTATTTACAGATGGTCATGACAGTTACTCTGCTCATGTGCTACGCTGTTGTCTTATCTCCATTGTAAACTCTTGGCGCAGTTTCTTTTGTTTTTCTGTTACTGTACAGAACCCATCACAACTGGGATCCCAGCCACGGTGGGTGCCTTGTACTAACACCATAAATACGGTGAAAATAATAGGCAAATCCTACTCTGTAAAACATACTAGGTGCCAGCTCCCACGCTGGGGCCTCACTGACGATCCCTTAGTGAAAAAAACGGAAGGCAAATCGGTACCTGGGACAGACTGTCCCTTCCCTGTTGAGTGTCACTCCGCACGCTCGATGGCAGACGCAACAGGCCTGCATGCACAATGTCGGGATCTCTAGGAGAGAAGCACATCAAAATGGATGCATGTTGCCAGCAGGATCCCTTTGGAAATATAAAATTACAAGGGGTGTGGAGGCCAGGTAAACCAGAAAACACTGAGTTGTTAGGGTCTGGAGAAACCCAACTGTGGGAGAACACACCAAGCAAGCAAGCAGTCATGGAGTCAGAAAGCTGCTGTCTCTTGTTCCGCCCCCATCACCCATACAGACTGCTGGGCTACCCTAGATTTTGCAGTGTCTCATGATGAAATGGGCAAGCTTCATGCTCCCAGGGGCCTTTCCTGATGATTTCCGTGTGGTAAAATGACTTGAGAACCCTTTTTAAAAACTAAACCATGGATGAAATAGTCCTGTCCCATCCACTGGGAAAATCTTTAAGAAATAGAAAAAGTCATTACTTACTGAGGTTGTCAACATGGCTTCTTCAGTTTGCATAACCGCAGCTGCTTGGCTCCTTGGGGTCTATGTAAGGAAGGGAAAGGCTTGTCAAGGAAGGAATTAGGAAATCACACAGCACAGTATCAGCCAAATCAGAACAGATGCCATAAATCCTTAACCCTACTCCTGTGATTTAGTAACTATTAGACCTTTCTTTAGTGAATGTTTTATGTTGGCCACAGCAGAGGGTGGAAACAGCAGATAGGAGGGCTAGGATACTTCTCGTTGTCTCTTTGTGTGCATCCATGTAACTTCATGACTCTCTGGTCTTAGCCACCCAAGATAGGAACCGTGCTTGTCCTTACCGCAGACTTCGGCGCTACAATCATCTGTCACTGTTGCCAGACCTGTTCACACCGGGTCTAACCGGATCCAAATCTTGCATTGCTTCCCTAAGGAGCTGTGACCTGAAGGCATACAGAGACATGGAACAGCCTTTCCTGAACCAAGCGTAGTTTCATCTCAACAGTGAGAATGCAATCATAACTAGAAAAGTGTTTGACTTCATAAATACTCTACCAGTTTCTGTCTTACCTGAAATTTTGGTAGACTTGTCCACTCATCTCCTTCTGCTGCATGATGTTTGAAGCTTTCATCTATGTATCTGTGGTGATCTTTTTACTTCCACCTCCATCCCTGTGTTTCTCAATCTACCTGTATTTTCCTGTGGGATAGACAACAGAAGAAATTCAGAGGTAAATATCACAGGGTCTGCCTTCTAGTTATCAAGAATGGTGCTTTTATGAAGGTGGGGCTTACTGTCAGGAATTTAACCCCTGGCTGCCATTTAACTCAGCCCAGCTATCAACAGATGAGAACTTGCAGGTCCTTAACATTTCAAGTTTCCTGACAGCTCACCACAAAGAGCCTCTGCTGGCTGGACGTTTCACAGCCCGGGCCAAGGAGGACAGCAGAGGCAGCTTTACATGCGGTACGCTCCCAGTCTTAGAGGAAACACCCAGGTGCATCAGTAATATACACGGAAAATGTTTTCAGAGACTTTGCTCTTCCGCCTTTTATGCGCAGCTAATACACACACTTGTCATCAATGAAATTACACGTACTATGTGTGTTTCCAGTACTGTATGCATAATTAATAAAATAATAATCTAATTATAAGACACTGACTTCAGCTGAGAAATTTCTGAAAGGCTTGTAAGTTGGTAGTGATCAAATTTCACTGTACTCAAGCATTAATTTATTCTTCCCACACAGTACAAATTAACTGCTGGCAGGAAAGCAGTTCACTACAGGGCAGAGCTACCCTGCAATTACCAGGTTCAACAGCGACCTCAGAAAGGTCTGGGAACAAAGTTGCTGCTTGTGTAACAAGTTGGGCTCTTGGTTTAGCTGCATAAGAACGCACACAAAGTGCGTGCATCGGACAGGCCAGGCTGGGATTTGCATTCAAAACACTGTTTGACTTCTAGATTTGGGACAATGACTTCTTAGGAGATGAGAGATTTGTCTACAGCAGTTGTTTTTGCTTCTGAGGAAGTTAATACTTCTGACTGTTACGAGCAGCAAAAATGGTCTGTTCAAATTTGGTCTCTCGTGTTTTTGACACTTTGCCAGCTAAATAACCACAGTCACCATGAATTGTAAGCCACACATACCTCTACATGCTCGCTGTAATTGTGATATAGATCATGTAGTACATTTTAAAATTACACATACACAACCGTATTCCTCAGAATCTCAGCTATACCAAAAATAGCAAGCACAGCAACTTACACCCATCAGCTACTTCTGGTTTGGTTTGCTGCTTCCCTGATGCATCAGCTGCTTCTGCTTATAGAGCCTCATGACTCAGAGGCGGCAAACTGTGCCACCTGCGTAGGAGGACAGAGCATTGCTTCAGGCCATCTTTTCCTCTCTGTTCTTTTCACCCAGATTTCTCTCCTCACCCAACTCCACCCTCTTCCAAACTTCACCTTGAAGCTAAACAGCCCCCATCCTCTCCTCCCCACTGCATCGATCACCAATCCACACTACATCCTCTTTACTCAGTTGCACATCTCGTTTTCACCACTGCCACAGAGCAATGCGAGAGCCCTCGCTGCTGAGCTACGGCACTCTCAAGCTGAACGTGGCCAAGGAACCGTGCTAGGGGATGGAGGAAATATGTTGTGGGGTGGGAGAATGTCACTAGAGGCTGTGTAAGATAGGCTGTGACTTGCACTAAGCTGTGAAACTGAGATCTTGCTAGGAAAGGAAGGAGAGGAAGCTGCAGGGCATGCCCTGCAATGTATGGGAGCCTCTGGCTTGTGGCACTGTCTGGATAACCTAAACGGCTGTTTGCTGAGGACCTGGCTGGCAGCGCCAAGCCCATCTAATCAGTAAATCTCCTACTGTCCAAGTTTTATTACCTTAAATCAAGTTATAGCTGCTAGACTGCATATTCCTCCAATGCAGATTGCAACAGTCAGCAAACAAGTGCTTGATCTTATACTCTTCTGCATTAAGTCCTACTCTCCACCTGCTTTCTTCCCCGAGGACACCTCAGGTCATGGGAGGAGCCATTATGGATTAGACAGGTACAGCCCAGGGAGACGGACAGAACTTCTCCAAGCCCTCAGTTTTCTATACAGTCCTGAAGCAGCTCCAGGACCAACCAGGCTTGCTTGTTCTGTTGCTGATGAGCACTACAAACAGCCCTGGATTACTGGGAACACCTTCTGCATGCCAAGAGACAAGCCCAAGTGCAGCAGCACCCAGGGAGGAACCGAGAGCACAGATGGGATGTGCCCATGCTGTTCACAGCAGTAGAGCGAAGGAGAACCTGGCTGTGCTGACACGGGAGGAGGCTAGCCGTAATTCAGCTCAGCTTTCCTATCTCCAACAGCAGAGAGGGCACTGTGTCACCTGGCAGAGCTCCTGGCAGATCTGGCAAGCATGGGGACAGGCAAGAGGAGCACGTGGGGCATGTGGCTCAAGGACAGGGCAGAGAAAACAGAGAGTTACGTGACCAAGAGCCTCTCTTGGCCCCAAGCTCTGCCCTTCCGTGGCGGGCAGCCAGGGCCTCGTGGTGTGGAGCTGTCAGGATAAGCAGAACTCCGTGGTGAGTGGGAGCAAGGGACCAAGGGAGGTCTGGGGAAGACCTTGCGCTCCTTCGTTCATCTGCCTCTCCTTCTGGCATGTTCACTCTTCCCTCCTGAGGCTCCAGCTGGAGCAGACCCACGCCCATCAGAGTCAGCAGGGTCTGGACATCAGCTTTTCCCTCTTAAATATGTTAGTGGGAAAACAGGCAAAACAAGCAAATCACTTTTCTTAGCCCCTGGCTTGTAACTTAGTCCCTCGCCTGGCTTCTGAATGTCAGCATCTAGCACAGCTCCTTTCTCACACCCTGAGACCTCGGAGCCTGAGCGGTCCTGTGTGTTTGGTCCTCAGCTTTGACACCAACCAGTGAACTCCCCTGCCGTGTGCCGGTTTCACACAGGGCAAACAGTGCAGCTAAAGTGTCACAGCACAGGCCAGATGCGGTGAGCCTTTTATTCCTGCTTTCTTAACACAAGCAAAGTGAGTCTTAAAACACACTTCTTTATAAAGCCAGTATTTCCTGCACAAACTAGAGGGTTTTGGTTTCAGGTACAAGGAAAAGCTGTCATCAAGACGCTTGCCAGCACGCAGCACCAAACAGAGGTTCTCAGATTCGCTTAGTGGCCAGCGCTGGTGGTTCTTAAAACGCAGTCTGGATGATTTCAGAAATGGCTTCCCTCCTCCATGTGATAACATCATGACCCATAGCCAAAGGGGCTTTTCCCCATCTTGCTACAGAGTAGATCCCACCTGCCTCAACAAAAGGCATGGAAAACATCTGCTAAACCCAACTGCAAGCTCAGGCCAAAGCAGGAAGCCAGGAAGGATTTCACGGAGGAGATGGACCACCACCTAAGCCACCACCCTCAGTTATTTCACTCTCATCTGAAAGACAGCATCTTTCCAGAGGTAAAGACAATATGGTTGTTGCTATTCTTCCTTGAAGTGAGCATCCACCCAGCACCTGAAATGCAAAACCAGTCCAGGATTGTGTTCCCTCTTGCCTTATAAACCCATCGTCCCTCATTAATACCTACAAATAGGAAGCCAATAAAGCCTGAATCACCATAAAAATATCTCTCTGGTTGTATCATAGGGAAAGCTATAAGGAGCTGGCAGGTTTCTGAGACACCTTGCTAACGCGGTCAGATTAGTCACGCGGGTCAGTTACTGAACCACTCCCACACTTTCCCATCAATGTAAGACACTGGAGAGCAGAGGCTTTACCCTCCAGCCTTGAAAACATCTTGTGATAACCCTGAACATGCCAGAAATAGTAAAGGATCTCTCATTCAAACAGAATAAATGATGATCATATACTTCTTCCTATATTATGACACATACGCCTCCTAAAAAAGTGAGGATTACAGTCTACAACTGTCAGTGGGACTTCAGGGCCCAAATCCCACGGCAGTGGATGAACACTCTGGCCCCTGACCCAAGCCCTCTGATTCGACAGGAGCTTTGTACATAGCGAGTGCCAAAGTGCAAAGCAAATCACAAGTCAATTTATTCTGTAGTGCTGCCAAGTGCATCTGTTTGCTTGGGCTTTTGCTGGCGTGAAGGGAGGGGACAGAGAGAGAGACCTGTTGTGTTTCTTTGTCTCATTTTGGATTCAGCCAGACCGAGCACAGTTTCAATAATCCATACCTACTTTTACGTGAACTGTACTACAGAGGGCACGTTTAAAATTAGCAAGCCAATGGCATGCGTTTCCCTGACCTGTGAGTCATATTCCACATGAATGCCACTCCGACATTACCAAGGGGAAGGGTGCTCCACTGGAATATGATAGGACAGACTCTGGGGAAGCATATTTGAAATCTGTTGTTGCTACATCCCTGCTCAGCGCTCCACATCAGTCTTCTTTTGAAGCCAAAGACCAACTTTCTACATACTTCTTTCTGAGGGACCAGGTGTACTGTACTTTCAGTACTTTTGAAAACCCCACTGCAATGTTCTAGGAGTCTCGTTTTTTTCTTTTGTTAGCCTATGCTGAATTTCCTATTGATCTGAAAGGATGCAAGAGCAGATTCTGGAGCTTAAAATGTATGCTGCTGCATTAAAACCTAGATGCACGCTACCTCTACTTACTATTTTATTAAGGAAAAATGGAGGTCTTGCATGGTAAGCAAGGGATTTTTACAGTCTCTGCTAACAGCAGTTGACTGTGCCTGTGCATTTGAGCGAGACTGCGACCTACAATCGGTGTCTGCTTTGTTATGAGCCTGTCTTATGTCACAGGCTGATATCTTCCCTTGTTCCTGAAATAAACATAAGTATTGAAGGCTGCAATTAGATGATTTTGCTAGCCTGTATTACATTATTATTTACTCAGGCGATCAACTAACCCTAATTAAAATTCTGAAATGTAAGTACCTTTTAGCAGGCGGTATCAGTGGAAGGAGAGCAGCACAGCTGAGCTCTCTGGAGTCTTAGCATGCACAAATCCTGCAGTCTCAGTCCATAAGTGCACCGCACTTATTGGCACAGATGAGGAAAGAGACCAAAATGGCTCACGTCGGGAGTCTCCTCCTGATTCCCAATGTCTATTGCACTTAAATGCACGCTTGGTAGGCCCAGAAATAAGGCCAGAATGAGTCATTCTTAGCCCCTAGCCCTACTCCCGGCTAGTCGGTGGCAGCTGTTAGTAAACAAACGCTTTATATGTCAGCCTCGATACAAATAGCTCGTGCCTACCAGCTTACACAATGAGGCTGTGTGTGTGACAGCCCTTGGCTCCTGTCCCGGGGCAGGGCAACACTAGCTGAAGGCATGATAGGCACTTGCTTCCCTGGAAATGTACCGGATGGCAGAGGTCTTAAGTGACCAGTGCAGAAGGATGGAGGAAACTATGTTCAAAGAGCCCAGACCGGGGAGTTAAAGAAAGGAGGGAGCTCCTAAGGGCCTAATCCTGGTAAGGAAGCCTACGGCATCTCCTTCCTATGATCCCTTAGGATCTGTGCACAGATCTGGAACAAACTGTCCCCTTCAGCAGATGTAGTCCATTTCCCAGCCCCACCTGAGGAGGTGCAGAGATGCTGCAGAAGGTCGGTGGCTCAGAATCACTGCCCCTCAGTCCGCCTGCTGAAGGCAAAGCTTTGGCACCACGATGTGACGAGCACCCGCGCTTAGCAGGATTTTATTCTCGTACAGTAAACAAAGTTCACCAACTGTTTGGATGGGCAGGTCGCCAGCCTCCCTCTAGGAGTGCAACTGTTCACAGCTGTTCACGGCAACGCTGCGTTCAATTATTTGCACCATTTTTTCAACACAGAAGTGGCACTGAGAAAAAAACATTGGAGGGGAAGGCTGCCCGAGAACCTACTGCCCTGCCTGTCCACCTCCACCTTCCTCAGGAAGGCAAAAACCCAGCACACTTTTGCTGTTTCTAGGCCCACGCATCTTGCAGAATCTAGCTCATCTGTCCCCGTTCCTTGTCAGACCCTGGGCACCAGCCCCAGTGCAATGTTGCACTTTGTTGTGCCTGCCGCCCTCAGTTTTGAGTATTTAATATCTTGTGGCCAAAAGAAGTGCTGGCCCCTAGGATGGGAACCATTAAGCTAGACCTTCAGTGAAGTCTTGTATAGGTTAGCTGTATCCCTCAGCACTGCAGTCAGGGCAAAGCAGGGAATGCTTTGGGGAAGCAAGAACAATCATGCTCCCTGGTTGGTCCTAGCATGTGACTGGGTCTCAGGACAGAGTCACTGCATCAAGTGCTAGCTTGTTAAGCACAAATTACTGGCTCATGTCTTGCCTTTTGCTCTACCATGACTGGGTGGGAAAGGACTTCATGCTTTCTCCTGTCATCAGACCAAAGCAGCACATGACTAAGTGGACAACGACATCCTCCTTCAAACATTTAACTCAGGAAAGAAGAACTTGCGGGAACAGTTTCAGAATAGGGCACGCCGATTTGATGTCAGCAAAACTGTATTTCAAGGCATGTGAAAGATTCCTGTTGCTGCCTTATTTACAGCCCTGGCTACTTATTTCAGGGAGGAGAAATACCTAACACCAATGAAGATACCCCCATGCAACTCTGTGATACCAGATCTGTAATCAAGCCTGTTCAGGTCGTGAAGAGAAACCCTCTACCACCAGAGCTTATAGACCATTTGGGAGAATCCTTTCCCCAACAGAGCTGTAAAGAGTCCTCGTATGGTAGGCAGCCAGGCAACACAGAAAAAAAGGCAAATTCGGAATTGGGAGCTTCGTTTTGAATTCAAACATGTGATTTATAAAATGATCTAATCGCTTGCAGCTTTCAGGGAAGCATCATCTAAACAAAGGGGGCATGAACACCCATATTCAGAAATTCTATAAAGGTTTGGTCTAAGTCATCTGCTGAAGATTAACAGTATCTTAACCTCCTGAGAATGAAATGCTTGCACTCAGTGATACATGAAGAGGTGTAAAAGAATATATAGCCAGGCTAGGGGTGAGAAAAGTGCTCGTCAAAAGAAAGCAAGCTCACCTAGAGCCCTCTGTGACTTATTTCTGTTCCACTCCTCTGCATGTCCTTGCCTCATGTGATACTTCATTTAGATAAACTTCATACGAAGCTTAACAAAATCCTTCCTTAGAAAGGCAGACTGTTATGCCTGGCACTGAATCCAAGGGAGTATTTAAGACGGTGTAGAAGCCGTATTTCTGTGAGCCTGCTGACAACATCAGTGACGTGGCTCTAAAGCCTCCTTCAGTTATGACAAAAAGCTTCATTTCACAGTAAATAAACATCACAGCGAGGCTAAGAGAATACACATGGGATGCTCCAGCTGAAAAAAGCCATTTGCCTGTAAAGCTTGCCAACACAGGTAACATGCTGTAAGAAAGAGTGTTAAATGCTACCACACCCCACACCAGCTCCCTGCTGAGTGTCCTCTCAGAAGCTGCTCTTTCCCAGGAGCTAAAAACATATTTCTGCTATTTTCTCAGAATCAACTATTTTCTATCTCCAGCTTAGAAGATTATACCTGTCAGCTACAAACACAGATGTCTTTTTTCTTTAAATCACAAGGCTCAAGCTTGTATTTGTTTCCTCAGTGCTCTTCAGACTTTGGACTTTGATAAACTTCTGTGTTAAAAGTGGTTTGAAAATAAATATTTGGATGTCTCATGCTGCCTTTTTCTATGGGCCTGACAAGGTAAAGAATCTAGATGGAAGTCAAAGCATAACGTTTCTAGGATGTTAGACAACCATGACAGTCTAGCAGCATGAACTTGCTGGAACGTTTTATTTACGATTCAATTTCTAAGAACTATTGGGTACCACAACTTCAGTGAACCCCGAGATGAGCTCGAGGCACTTAACATTTCACAGAATTTAGCCAAATATATTATACTACGTTTTATGCTTTGGGGTCTCTGCTGCTCCCCATCACTGACAAAATAACATAATATAACAGAATAATGATGTCATGTTACTGTTTCAGTCTATTCCTGCACGGTATACTGACCCTGCTACTCTGCTGCGTGCAGAACTTCCACTGAAGAACAAAGGCATTTTGGGGGAATATCTCATTATGTCTCTAAAGAGCACAGAGATTAAAATACTGCGCACAGGGAAATATTTAATTAAGCAAGATCTATAGATCTGCAACTTCGATCTCTTTCTACTGGCTTCCAAGAGGAGATTTTCACTGGTTCAATGTTTCTTTTTCCCTGCCTTGCCGTCTCTTGTATTTTCTCCCTCCTCCTTCAAATCCTTAGAAGTGATTTGATTCTAACCTGGGAGGAGGTAAAAAGCATCAGGCACCAGTCATGAAATGGCCTATGAAATGCCAACTGCACCAGCTAGGGAAAAGGAGAACGGAGAACAACAAAACAGAAAGCATGACTTTCAAAGAGAGTGACTAATAAACTGACAGACACTGACAAATAATGGCTCATGGGAAACAAATCTATGAGGGAAAGGGACTTAGGGAAAGCTGTCATTCTTTGATACTACTGACACAGTACTCAAGCTCAGAGAAGGCGTTGGAAATGCAGTAAGAGACTGGCCTGAGCAAGTGATAAGCTCTACCTCAAAGCCAAGAAGGAATTCTGAGTCAGATTACTATGGGTAGGGTAGGAAAGAACGGCATTAGACCTGTTAGATGTTTTGAGTCAGCTAAGCGAGGGTGAAATGCATTATAATATAGAAAAATAGTAGAACAAACTCAGAATCACAAGCTGTTTCCTTGAAAATTCATGGAAAACTAGTGTACTTCCAAAGAATCTGTTCAATTTGCAGATGACACCCAGCTAGAAAACACAGTGAGGATGCTGAGGGGCTTCAAATGGGTTCAAAATGATCCTGACATGTTGGACAAAACCTGGAAAATAAGAGTGAAAAAACCAGAGCTGAATGACTTCTCCCAAGCAGAACTTCTCAGCTGCGCAAATACAGAATGAGGAACAACTGGCTAGTCAGGAGTTCAGCAAGGGAATGATACGGGGATTTTAGTAGATTGTAAATGTCAGCAACAACCTGGGTATGCAAATAAAAGCTAGCATCCTACCGTGAGAACAAAGACAAACAGGAGATAACCCTCTGTACTCCTCAGTCTGGGTAAGCCCACATCTGGGGGTGATGTCTGTGTCCAGATTCGGTTACTGTTCTTTAAGAAAGACGTAAGCAAATTCAAAAGAAACCAGGGAGAGCTACAGGAATGATTACACACCTATGACCAACATGCCAAGGTGGAGCAAGCTCAGTTTCTACTACAGATAAGAGATAACTGAGGACACGCATAAGAAGCTCCAATTAAGTACAAGGGTGATAAAAAGAAACTGGAAATACTTTGCTTCCCATGTTTCTTTGGGACAGTGTGAGTTCAGGGGGAGCGGACAGGTTTAGGTTAAAAACTAGCAATGATTTTCTAACAGAAAGGACAGTTCAATAATGAAACACGTCATCCTGAAGGCTCTGCTTTATCCCTCTTTCAAGATCAGCTTGCATAATCATCGGCAGCTTGATGTTGTCTTATGGCAGAAGGGTAAAACAGACCAGCACTTCTTGATTGTTAATAAAAAAAGGTATTCTGAAGAGAATCCACGGACCCTCTTGTATTTTACAATTATTTTGGTGGCGATGAAGAACAAAGCCCTTAAGGTATAGCTAAGCTTTACTGTCTTACAATACTTTTATTTTACCATTAGAATTATAAACATTCGCATTTGTAACTGGCAGTAGTTGGGAACCTGTGCCTGCTGACAGGCAGAAACGTATTTGCCATCCATGTGCGTGCTGGAGGGGAGGGTGTTAAAAATAAATACATTGATGGGCGACCTCCAGGCCACCAGCAGCCTGCAGACACCAGCCCTAAACTGGACTCCTGAGGTCCCTTTCAGCCCATTGATTCTTCGGACACGAGGAAAGGCTCTGATGACGCCTGGCTTTCCTTCGCTATGACTGTAAGCCATACAGACACACATGCTGATGCATTATGAGAAAGAGCTTTTCCCCACTCGTCACTGGCTGCCTTCCACATTTGAACAGCTGATGATGTAAAGCAGGTCTGGATCTGGGGTACGCTCATTACTAACCGCTCTGAAGGCCAGTTTGGAGGACGGCACTCCCACCAGTTCTAATCTGCCTGCTTCTCTGCTCTCCCTACATTCTTCAGTGTCTTACTGCAGAAAGCAACTTCTTGGTCAGCAATCTAGGACAGAAGGTATGGAAAGCATCGCTCTTCCAAAGCTAATAGCAACTGAGAGAAACCAGCTCTTCGCTGTCTGGAGACGAAGAGCTTTTACCGTCAGACATACTCCTCATGTGCCACCTGCTGGCTACTGTGAAATGCTGCACACAGAAGAGTGTCCAGCGTTCACAGCCGAGATACTCGCAATTAATACGGGAAAAGGATGGTACAGAAAGACAGTCAGGGTTACGGTTTCTTCCCGGAGTGTGATGCAGGTCCAAAGCTTATGAATACTTTACCCTTCCCATTTTTCTGCCTGGTTGGGTGGGGACTCAACACAGAAAGTGTCAAGCAACTGCCAAGAATACCTCCGTGGCAGCAGAGTCTTGAATTTTAGATTTTAACCTGGCTTCTAGGGAAAGCTACTTTAGGCTGAGCTTTGTGAGCTACGGTTAAGATATCTATGAGATGATGCTGTTCCTCTTCCCATCTCCTTTTAGCTCTGCCTTTGGGCACATCTTCTCACTGGGGACCGGAAGAAGAAATGAACAAACTACCTTACTTCTGTACTTGCTTCCACAGCTCAATCAGTGCTTCTCCTTTCTGGCTATATCCCCTACTTGCCTTCCTCCACTCTAGCGTGCACCCTCTTTTACTACAGAGGTATATTCCTAAGCGAACCTGACCATTTTCAGTTAAACCGTCTACTTTGGCTGCAGAGAAACAACAACTCACTAGCAAATGGCTGGGTTAGAAAACAAGAAGAGTAGTCAGAAGTCTTCTGTCTACTATTCTTCACGCTGAAAGAATCAATGGTGCTGAACAAGATGATACTTTACTGCTACTGCAAGGGGTAACTACCAAAGCACACTTATGCAGCACTGGTACTTGGTATCTGCTCTATCAATAGGAAATATGATTAAGAGAGTTACTACACATTATTCTATATTTTTTAGGAATCACGCCAGCCCAAAGTTGTTAAGAGTAGATACGGTGCCTGGTACCTTGACCCTAAAACATGGAAAAAGCAAAATGTGGGCGAACCTTTAATGGATCCAAAAGAAACAGGCAATGGTGTTCACAATTTGACGACACCACCCGTTAAGAAGGTACCATAAGCACTGTGTACCACCGACACCGAGCCCAGCGGAGTTAACGACTACAGGGCATGCAGGTTATGGGAACATGCCTGTGCACCACTTGCAGCGAGAATAAGAGGCATGTCTCTTACTATTCACCTGACTGGTGACAATGACTGCTTGGTTTTTCACTCTGTGACAGTGAGAATCCACAGTGCAAGGCCTGGCAATGAGTAGTGACAGCTCTTATCAGAAAGCTGCTACCTTCTTCCAGCCTCACCTGTGACCTGTTCTCCTTTCCCTCCTCAACAGAGTAAAAGCACCACTGTTTTTTTTACGCATGCTGTCCTTACGCTCAGGAGGAGCTCTCCGCAAACCTCCATAAACCTTCCCCTGCCAAACTCTCATTCTCATGTTGTCTGTCGAACTTCCAGATGTGCCGATAGTACAGCCACAGGGAATAACAGGGCTCCTTAATTTCTATTTCTTTTGTACTCGTTCATGTTTCCATTTTGTTCTATTATAAAAGTAAAACCGAAGAAGCACTGTACACACACAAGGCTTGTTTAAGAGCAGTACTCTCCAACACCCTTAATACAGCAAGCGGTGGATACCATGGGATCAGACACTGGCCAGGCTCAAAAACGCTCCCTAAATAGC
The DNA here is from genome assembly GCA_020745775.1 of Theristicus caerulescens. Lineage (NCBI taxonomy): Eukaryota > Metazoa > Chordata > Aves > Pelecaniformes > Threskiornithidae > Theristicus > Theristicus caerulescens. Next base: position 82,437,822 of record CM036563.1, on the reverse strand, counting down.
ATCCCTCCTGCCACCGTCAGAGCCTGAATAGTGGGACAGATGCACCACGGGTCTGATTCAGCAGGGCATTTCTCACTCGCTCTTAAGGTACAGCTGAGATTCCCTGTCACCACACTAGATGGCACAGCTTACAGAATAAAATTCAGAAAGTTCATCTGAGACAGTGCACGTGGGCCAGGGCTTCCACAGCTACGGCTGTAGCGTTGTTTATAGCATTGTAATAGTAAATATCCGCCCTACTGGTTTGGTTTTGGAATGTGAAAAGGTGGCAGGTTTGAGGCTCCTGGTCTTAGGCCAGTCAGCTGCCTGGTAATTCTGCAAAGTCACATGTAGCTTTTCAAAATACAGTCCAGCAACTGCTATCACATTTACTGAATAAACAATGGTGCAATGAAGCCTCGGCGTTCACAGAAGACTAACTTCCAAACTAATACCACATCAGAAATGATTGCATGAACAAGATAAAATCTTGAATGACTTAGAAACAGAATTGGTAGTATCCCTGAGACGTCGAGAAACTGTTTCCTTGCCCCTTTATTGTACTGCCACTCTGTTTGGTTCCAATGAAAGCTTTAAAAAAATACAAGATACATTTTGGAGCATTTCTGTTACTCTGCTTTGGAAATTATCTTAGGAGGCAGAGGTCTCCACCTTCTAGGGGACGTGAGCATTTCAAGAATTCCTAGAGAGGAAGGGCTACCAAAAACCAGGGGTAAGTTACCGTCTGCAATGATCTGTGCGTTTGCTTCAGAACAGGAACCTCAGTCCTCAGCATCCTGTGAACTCTTGGGCCATGACTCTTCTCACTTCTCTTCTGACCAGCATCTCTGCTTCTAACACTTGATAAGTGATCGCTGACTCAGGAATTGCAGCCTTAGTATTCGCCAAGAACCCTGTTTTAAAAAAAAGGAAATAGAAAATTAATTATAGACATCCTAAGAGGAGTTCCAAAGCACAAACTCGCTGCTACCTGGACTGAGTATCATTGTTACAACCATGACTGAACCACATAAAACTAGTTATATCCAGCATAAATCCACATTGCCTCTGAAAGGGAAAGGTCTGCCTTTCCTTTAGCCACCCATTCTTATTTTCTCCCCTCTGTTGGCACAAGTATGCGTGTGGATGAAAAGAAACATTTTTTTCAATTTTCTGCATTAATTTTCAGCTGGATCAGTTACCTAATCTGGCCCACTTTAACGGTCACATGAAAGCAAAGGCCTGCACAAAACAGGCACCGAGGACAGGGGAGCCAAAGGGTCAGGCGACTTTTCTGCAACAGCGTGGACTCCTCCTACCAGGAGGTGTGCAAATTATGAAGCCTTTTGAGGTCCTGCCACCCACTGCAGCCACCGCAAGCAAGTAATCGTTGCTAAAGCTGAACCCCTTGCTCACCAGAACCTCCCTCGCCTCTGAACCACGGCTGTTCCATACAAGGATGGCCCTGGTCGAGGAGACCACAGCACTCAAAGTGCATTTGCGTCAGTGGATGCTGATGGCACCTGGAAGCGACCAGGCAAAAATAGCAGGTGCCCTCTGGGGACTAGGTAGGACTTGCGGGGGAATCTGGAATCTGGGTCACAGAACTGTCCTTCCCCGCCTGGCAAGCTTGTCTCTGGTGGCACCTGGGTCCTTTGCGACTCCCTCTTTTTGTAATCATTCAAATGCATTATTAGTAACAATCACTCTCTGAGCGCTCAAAGCAATCTGTGTGATTGCTTCTGCAGATACTGGATGAAAAAGAGTCTGGCAACAGAAGAGACTTGTATGAGCGTGGAAGATGAATAGAACCAGAGGAGACCTTTGCTCTTTTCTTGCTCTTTAAAGCAACACCCTGACTGCCTTTCATCATATGCATTTCTGTGTCTTTAAAATAAACTGTTCCTTAAGGATTTCTGTAATAGTCACTTCTAAGCTGTGTTAGTTTGGCGTCTCTTCCTTCCTAAGCTGTTTTATCAAATATATTTAAGAAAAGAAATGTTGGGATTAGCAGCTCCAAACACTACTCCTTCATCTGTGCTGAGGGCTGGCAGAAGGATGCTCTTTTACTGTAATGACACAATAATTATTGATTTTTGTCTGCTCTGCCGCAGGGAGATGACTAGGAATTTTAAATTGCAACACACACACTGCCTTAAGAACAGTAGTACGCAGGTGCCCTAACTGATAATCCCAGCTGAGCAAGGTGGTGTGCAAAGACAGAGCATGGGACTGCCTCTGTTTTGAAGGCTAGAAAAAAGGAATAGAAGTAAACTGCGAAAAGATCATCTACTACTCAAAGAGTTTCAGTAATTAACACAACTCATTACGGTCAAGTGCCTGTTTTAAGTAGCCAGGCTAAGCTGCACCTTGAAGCATCAACAGTGGTAAAAGAGAGTTCACCCAAACCCACATCGCTGAGAAAGTGCCCAGGCAGGTCCTAGCTTCTCAGCCCTTTGACTCTATTATTGAGCAGAAGATCTGAGCAGTGCATGTTTAGCGCATGCCTGAACGCATCCCACACATCAAAGTACCAAAATAGATATTTTTATTTAAGCACAAGCTCAGCGCTTTGCTGGAGGAGGGCTTCAGAGAAGGTGTCTCTTAGCTACTGTGGTAAGCAAAGAAAGGAAAAATATTTAGATCATGAATTCTGTGTATTTGCACAGGCCACCATATACCGTATCAGCCAGGGAACTGCACCGCAAAGACTGCACACTTGTGCTTCTATAAATTCGAATGACATTTACTGTCCTGTTAAGCTGAGGTGGCACTGCTCTAAATGACACTGAAAGATTAAGAAGTTCGCACACTGGAAATAGACTTATTGGGACATCCACTTAGCCACTCTCTTTTCTAATGAGATAGTGGATGAAATCTCATCAGTGGGCTTTACAAATCAAGTAACGACAACGCCTTTGTTCAGATAAAGAGAATGGATTTTAAAAAGACAAAAAACGAATGGAACTGCCTCCCCTAACTCCTTCTCTGGTGTTGATCTTTGGTGTTAATATTCTATACCGATAAACGTTTTTAGAGTTTGTCACTCCAGAGTTACCAATTCAAAATACAAAGTCATAAGTTGCATTTACGACATTTCTTGGGTTCCTAGTAAGATTTATCTGTATAACCTTTTAATTTTGAAATAAAATTTGACATCATCACTTCAAGAGGAAAATTGGGTAGTAAAATGAAGGTAAATTCAAATAAACATCAAATATCCTCGGCACTAACGCACTCTGAAGTCCTAGTAGTCAAAAAAAAGCTTCCTGAGCATAATACGGAAGACAGGAGAGCGGGACAATGTTAAGAAATCCAATTGTAGTCATTAGAGCATGATGCAGAAGTTAGAAAATTAGTAGTGAATTCATCTCGCTTCTCAGGGATACCAGAGAAAGCCTGGATTTTCATCAGTACAAGCCCTGAAAGTACAAGCAAGTCACTCACCCTCAGCACACCTGTTAGAGCATATAAATCTAAGCCCACCAGTGATGCTAGAATTAAACTTCATAAACCTCTGCATTTACTAGGGCTCCAATGTTTTCTTTCATGCAAAGATAGGAAAGAACTGAAGCACTCAGTACTCAACCTCTGCATGTCATCTCCCTTCATTTTTTTGCAGCATGGCTACTGTGGGAAAGAAACTGAAGCATTCAGTCCTCGACTTTTGCATGTCACCTCCCTTATTTTTGCCTTCTCTGTGGTTTAAAACACTTGCAGCATGGCTACTGTGGGAAAGGAACTGAAGCATTCAGTCCTCAACTTTTGCATGTCACCTCCCTTCATTTTTGCATTATCTGTGGTTTAAAAACACTTGCAGCGTGGCTACCGTGTGCAGAGTGCCTAGCTAGAGACAAAATGAGAAAAGAGAAGGAAAAAAAAAGGGAGAGATGGCAGAAAGGAGCGGGGGGGAGGAAGAGAAAGCAAGCCTTTCCACTTTTTCTCACCTAGCTTGTGAGTTTTTTATTCTGACCTGCCTTTTCCCTCCCTTCAGCCACCGCCCGCCGCAGGGGCGGCCCGACGGCCCTGCCAGGCGCCGAGGGGAGCCACCTCCCGCCCCGGGGGCGGCTCCTCCCCGGGGCCGGGACCCGGCTTAAAGCGGCGCCGGGGGGGGCGGCGGCGGCCCCGCTGCCAGCGCCCGGCCATGGCCCGTGACCGCGGCCCGCCCGTCCTGCGGCAGCCCGCCGCCGCGCCGCGCTTCCCCGCCGCTCTCCCCGCCGAGGCCCGCGGCTGGGGCTGGCTGGCAGCGGGGCTGTGGCCGGCGCTGGTGGTGGGGCTGCTGGCCGCCCTCGTCGCCTGGCTCTGGTACGGCGGCGGTGACGGGCGAGGCGAGGAGGGCAGCGGCGGCGGCGAGGCGGCGGCCCCGCTGCGGGGCGGCGGCGAGGGGACCCCGCAGGCGAGGGGCGAGGCGGCGGCGGCCACAGGTACCGGGCGGGGGTGCTGCGGGGGGAGCCGATGCTCCGTGGGCCTCGGCCTGCCCCAGCCTGCCGGCGGGGACTTGGCTTTGCTGCTGCTGGGCTTAAGTGCCTTGCTTAAACCATCCCTGTTTTCATTAAATGTCACTTTTAGAGGATCTTCTGGGGAGCGGGGAGCAAGTGCTGCTGGAGGCCAAGGCTGCTGCCCTGTCCGGCTCTCGGAAGCCAGGGGAGGATCTGGAGGCTGTACCAAGGAAAGAGCTTAACCATGTTCAAAGCGGTGGAGTTTCAGGCGAATCTCTGGAGATGGAGCAGCTGCTCCCCAAGCAGGGTGCCACCGACGCCGGGGAGCATCCAGCTGATATGCACGGCAGCCAGGCGGGCGAATTGAGACCCCAGATGGGACGGGCAAGCGATGGATGGTGTGTGATGAACTTGGCAGGAACCTCCGATGATGTCTGTAAGGACAGAAGCAAGGAGCAGCCGGGTCAGCCAGCCGAGAGGAGGGACTTGGACCACGAAGAGTGGGAAGTTGTTTCGGAGCACCTGGCCTGGGGGGAGGCTGGCAAGAACGGCAGCGTGGAAGACTCCGACAGCAAGGAATGGGAACAAGGAGACTGCCCTGATGGGGACTTGAAAGCCAAGAGAGTTGCAGCCGTGCCCCCCATGTTTCAAAATATCCACGTGACTTTCCGCGTACACTACATCACGCACTCTGACGCTCAGCTGATTGGCGTTACCGGTGACCACGAGTGTCTCGGCCAGTGGCACAGCTATGTTCCACTCAAGTACGACAAGGATGGCTTCTGGTCCGAATCCATTATTCTGCCAGTAGACACCAAAGTAGAGTGGAAATTTATCTTGGTGGAGAATGGGAAGGTCAGACGTTGGGAAGAATGCGGTAACAGGACCCTAGTGACTGAACACGAAGATCAAATTGTTCATCAGTGGTGGGGATACCATTAATGGGATTCTGGAAGCTGCTTATCGAATGGCAAACCTGCTTAGATTAATCACAGAGCCCCTAAACTTCACCCCTTCTTCAGCAGGAGACCTCCTCAAGCGCAGAGCTCTGTCCATCCCCTATCAAACCTGGTTAAGCTGCGTGAGCAGCAGATCTCTGCCACCCCCTTTAGGAAATCACTTGGCAACCTGAAAAATCAACTTCAAACGCGTTCTGAAGATGTGCAAGGTAGGCTATGAAGGCACGAGCAGCAGTCCAAGCAGCTGCCTGTCCGGGTAACTCCGGACCCTGGACTTGAGTTTGCATTGCTTTGAGCGGGGCTATGGGATGCATCTTTGTACCGACTGCTTAGGGCTTTTGAAGCATACTAGGAAGCGTGGTTACCTACACTGTAGTAGGAACTTAAGTGTTTTAACTTATGTAACGTATTAAGTAAGCAATAAACACTTTCAGACTGACAGTCCTTTACAACTTGGCCAGTGAACTGACTCTTAATAACTTTGATAGAAGCGAGTTACTTCACCTGAAATCTTAGTGCTAAAGAATTACTGAGAAGTGGCTGGCACTCCCTGGAGTAACAAAGGTTTAATGCCCGAGTACTTCATTCTCTACTCCCTACTCTCCGGGAAGCACCTCAGCTCAAATCCAGGCTTGGCAGGTAGGTCCCTTTTAGTCAGCTCATCCTGCTGAGGGGAGAGCAAAGGTCGGAAAGGACGGTCTGGGCTTAATGAATTACTTTGTCAGGGTGGGAGCAGGCTTTAAAAGAAACCCGGACTGCTCTGATGGCTAGGGAATAGGATTCTTTCTGAAATGAAGTTAGGTGGCATATTCTGCCTACCTAGGAACCATACTACAGTATTATTACCAACTCCTTAGCTTAAACTTGTCTTCCCCCCCCCCCCCCCCCCCCAGACTAGGCTTTTCAACACAAATTTATTTTAAGTTGTGGCCCTCTAGTAAGCCAGATAAAGTAGAATACTTCCAGCTTCAACCAGTTGATATTTTTTATAGGACAGAAGCAGAAAGCTGTGGTGCTTGCCTGCTTTTCTTATTCTGGTTACAAATACACGATGCCACTTCAGCAAGCTCTTCTTTCCGTAATGAGGAATCTAGCTCTAGCTTGCAAGTATCACCTCCCTAGAGTGAACTTGGTCTGAAGAGCATAGTTTTGTAGGAGTTCTGGAAGTGCATAAATTAGCACTTTGGTTTGGAACATCTACTTCAAAAGCACATTGCTGATCTAATTGCCTCTGCTAATTCTTTCCTGCTTTGCATGTGGAGCGGTCTGATTATGAGAAATGGAGTGGATTTTGGTGGTAGACTGGAAGATGAGCTTCAGAGGCTTACCTCCTGCATCTAATGGTTAATGGACATCCAGTTGGTGGGAGAATACTAGAGCTGCTGTGAAGAACAAGTGTCTGAAATGCTGTTACTGTGAGTTCAGTACTAGCTGTTTCATGAAACAAATCCGTTGAGAGTGGGCTGGGCTGCCTGCTCATACAGCATAGCCACAAACAGCTAAAGACAATCTTGGGAAGGTGTTAAGGGGAGGGGGAAGAGAGAGAGACTAAGGCAAATGAACAACTGCACTGGCAAGTTGGAGTTTTCCTGTTCTCATGTAAAACAAGCCCCTCCCAGCTGCTGCTACACAACAGAACAACTTGTTCCACAGGTCAGTTACTTCTGCAGATACTAGCTTTGCTCTCGGGTTGTCTTGAGCAGCGTAAAGATTCAGGTGAATAAGTTTCATGGCCTTCAAGAGACCTTTTATAGAAGAGAACAAGGTAGGAAATGGGGGTGGGAGCTGAGCTCAAGACTGACTGTAAGTTTAGCTGCTTGTCCAGAATAAAAAGTACCCCTGTAACTACTTCTGCATGAGCAGCATTGCAGGCCGGGAAGGCATGTGGTATCATTTCTGGCAACTGACTCAAAAGGGAGAGGATGGAGCTGACAATTCAGCAGGTGGCTGATGCTGCTTCAGTGGTCTTAAACACATGCACGTCTGCACACACTGGTCCTCAATTCTCAACAGGAAACTAACATGGGAGTTAAGTTACTTACTACATGAACTTGAAAGGAAAATAGGATGTAGTTAGCATGCCCTGGGTTGAAAAATAAATATTGACATGAGGCTCATTTCATTTTAGGGGCTACTGCTTCACTGTAACCAATATTGCTACTGTTTAATTACGACTATGCTTACTGTGCATAAACAGAAAGCTCTGAAGTTCTGTCCATGTGCACCACCACTGAGTAGACACAACACTTGTGTGGGTTTCGATCAGCAACTTGCAGCTTTAACTGAATAGGTAAAATTGTGCTGAACTAATGGCTTGGTACCTTAATTGCATTTTTTGCACTTCGCTTTTCTAACAATAAATTTAAACGAACAATATACCTAATATACAGAGGTACAGCTGAAATAGGAGTGGATCTTCAGAAATCCCTGAAGTCAAAGCGAACGTTATTTCAAGCTGTTTGCAATTCTTTTTCCCCTTAATGCAAGTGTTTCAAATAGTGAGACACTGTCAACTTAAAAAGCACTTGTCCAACAGCCACCACCATCTGAGTGTATTTATACATACATTGGAGGCGTGTCTGAAAAGATTAACTGTAGTATTAGATTAAGATATTTGCTAGAAAGCCACTTAACCTACACTAGAATAGATTCTCTAATGCCATGATGAACATGTTACAGACTAACGCTGAGAAGTCTCTCAAATTGAGAACATTTGTTTTGTTTTTTTTTAATTAAAGACCCTGCACTTTGATCCCACAGACAACGCATATAGTCCTCATGATTGCGTCACCTTGCTGAATGATCGAGCAAGGTTTCTACAAAGACCCGCACTGCACTTTTACTGTGACCTCTAAATTACTATGCCATTCACAACACTGCTTGCCCAGCAGGGCCTATGCTATGTAAATTACATGTTATTTGTATGGTGAAAGAACTCCGGATTTCAGTGTTATTGGAGGAACTGATTAGTATTTTCTCCAAGTTTACAGAGGTGATTTCTCCTTTTTAAACAATCTATTCACTCAAGTATGAAGGTAGATTTAAACAAAGTTGCCTTGCTGCACAGAAATGGTTATGCTAGAATGGGCTGCTATCTGACTAATACCATGTCCTGGCTGTGAGACTAGTGAAGCTCCATGTGAGAAACAAGTTCTTGTTGACATTCCTACGTGGATGTAACAGCCTAGCAGCCAGCGGCTCAGGATATCGAAAAGCAAATAATAAACTGTCTCACTCACAGCTTGGCAAAGCCGGAAAGACTGCAACCAAAGATCTACCTTTTAACTTCACCTGCTCATACTGCTGACAACAAACTTCTGACCAATTAGACCATTTGATTACTTTGAGGTGAAATGCAATTGTGAAGTAGTTTGGTGTCCAAATGCTAAACGCTGCGCCTGGACGGTAAGTTGAGCAGACAGCCTGGGGCATAAACCAGTTTAAAGTCACATACAGAAACTTGCATTGCAACTTGTTTGCTTCCTATTCACTTTGCAGGTGCCTTTGCAAAAACCGTGCCCATCCCACATTCTCGCTGGGAGTTAAACTTACTGTTTGGAGTCTCTCCACGTGATCCTTTCAAAAATATAGGACTGGTACTAGGTTTTCTCTCTAGGGGGTTGGTTGCCATCTGTGCTGTCCTGCTGTGGTCAAGATTTGCCTAACAGTCCTCCCGTCCTCCACCTGTATGACACGGAATAACAAAGCGCTATTCGTGCTGCGAAGTCCAGGCTGTATACAGCTGCTCTAGGGCCCACGCGCCTATGACCCTTTCGCCTCCCCAGGCCAATTCTTTTGCCTTCTGCTGGCGGCAGGGAGGAAGCCCAGACCTGTTCCCAACTCCGCTGGATTCCAGCACAGGGATGTTAAGCTGCCTTTTTGCTTGGCAGATCTCCCTTCTCTCTGGCTATTTGTACCTCTCCACCTGCTCCCTTCCATTCTCTCAGGGCTGCAGTCTTTTCAAACTCTTTTTAGCTTGCCTCCTTGAACACAGCCGAGAGTGCACTTTTCATTGACCTTTTCCCACCTGCTGGGCTCTGGGGTGAATACATGCCCTCATTCTCTACGCCTCACCCTTTTCTTACAAAAACTTTGGTAGATCTCTCAAATATGTATAACAAGTCCAAACTGTGATACACAAGCCATCTAAAATGATCCTGTCATTTTCAATGCAACCGATTCCTAGGAAAGGGGAGATGCCTTTATTAACATTCTGACTAAGCTTGCAACACTGTTGCAAAAAAGACAGAATCAGTGGAAAAAATTATTAGGAAATACAGAAAATTACCTGAATTAAATCAAAATACTGTTGATAATAACTGAGGACAGCTTTGGAACAACTCACTCATCTCTTCTTCCCACACAAGACGACCTCAAAATAAAAATAACCTCAGAGATTTGATCGACTCCGAATACAGTTCTGTGGCTTTCAAGTCAACAAAATCAAGCTTGTATCTGCATGGCTTGTGCTCATGAAGCTACTTTTGCTGAGCTGTAGCTACAAATCATTTGGTTTGGACAAAATAACCGGGTAAGCCCCTTGAATTCAAGCACGGCATTCCATGCTGCCACAAATCCAAGGCAATAATTGCTTTTCAGAAAGCAGATAATAAGGAAAAACACTAATGCTAGTGAAGCTGCCCCATGGCACCTCCTGCTGAGCCTGGGGATGATCTCCTTTTCTGTGCTTGGGTACTGATTTACTGCAGAGGGACATCTTGCCCCTGGTTTAGTTAGTAAAGCTAACTTTAGCTAGCAAGGACTCCCCTGCTAGCAGGCCAGCAGCTTCTGTGACAGACTTCTCAGCCAGCCTTGCTAGACTCTGAAGGGGCAGCACTATTAATCTGCTCTTCACGAACAGTCCCCGGACAAAAATCAAATGACAAATTCTGGAAATTTGGGATGAATACCAAGTTCTTCCTCCCCTGTCTTTTTTTCAACAACTATCTTGTTCCCTGAGATATTGTCAAACTCTAAAGAGGCTTTAAACATCAATCTGATACTTTAGTGATCCTGTTCGTTATTACTTTATTACTTATTACTTTGGAATTGTTTTTAGCACTGGATAGTCTTTTCACTCTTTTAAGTGCAGTAAGTCATTTGCCCACTGCTGCAAAATGCTCAAATGTCAGAAGACATAGGAGGTTTAAAAATAAATTCATGTATGCCAGGTGTGCTGAACATGCCTTCCTGTCTATTACTAAGTCTCACACTAGGAATGGCCTTCGAAAACATTACTCCTAGGCACTCACATTAAGGAAAGGTTGTCTGTATTGGTGACTCAACTGAAGAACATTTTGGAGACCAACTGAAAGTAATCGGCCCAGCTATTTTAGCCAACTTCTTAATGTGGGTGGTGGAGCCTGGCATTTAAGTCATACTAGACTGTTAAAAGAAAAAGAGTCAGTATAGATTCAAAATGCACTTTCTTCTGCCTAAACTTCACCTATTTTAGTTTTTATAGAGGGACATGGATTGAAGAAGGACAAAAAGTCCCAAACTAGGAACATTTCCTCAGCTCTACGTCAAAATACGAGTGCTATGCTTACAAAGGTAATCCCAAGACAGGCTGCAGACTCTCCATTTGTACTATGAATCAAGCCAAATATCCCAACAAGCAGTGAAAATTACATAAAAAATACCACTCGATGAGTCCATTCTGCTTAAAGGAATCATGGTATAGGATGAAATCTGCAGTCTTGCAGTTGTAGATATGTGGTTCAACGCTTTATCTTAACATTAACAGGAGCCACGGGCAGGTTTCCTGCTTTTATTGGAAATACCTGGCAGTTCTGGGACATCCAGATGAATCGGCATTTCTCGAAGTAATAATATGAAGTATGGAGGGAGGGGAAACCAATTTATTTTAGAATGAAAAAAAAAATGCCCAACAAACCATTTCAAAACTAACTTTCTAAATAAACAGGACATGAAATGGTGTGCAAGATCCAGAACACATGGAAGAAATACTGGAATTTGAAGCAGTCAGCAGTGGCCTGTGGCCAGTGCCCCTCACAGCACACAGCTATAGAAAATGTGTGCCAGTGAAAGAGTCTGTATTTAGATGTATTTCTACTCCTCTGTACTTCCCGCTCATTTAAAAGTAAAAACTGTAAAGAGTGTCATGGTTCCAGGCAAGAATTACAAAACTGTAAGAACTTTTATTATTAATCTTTAAAAATATAACATATTTTAAACACAATGTACATACGTGAAAGTAATCACTAATGTATACGGCGTCTTCACTTTGATAGCTTTTTCTCCTTTTCCTTTGCTTTCTCTGTCTTCATTTCCTGAGTTCTGAGCATTGATGACATGGCTGAAAATAGCAGCAAGAACAGATTATCTGACCACCACCTTATGTTAAAATGATTGAAGCTTTGTAATATCCTCCCACACGTTACACTGTAATTATCAAGCCCTTATAAATACAACTTTAGTTTGCAATTCTTTATATGCAGGGTCTTAACAGAAAAAATAAACCTAGTTATAAACAGGCACCACCTCATCTGCTTTGTGAAGACAAAGCACCAAATGCTGGAGTAGTGGCAAAATGCTATTGATTTCAGTCTCTTATGGGATGGTGTGAAATTATTACCTTTGGTCCAATGCTCATGGAAACAGGTTTACTTAGTGTGTACATAAAAGGCTTCCCCCCCCTTTTATATAGTAACTCTTGAGACATTACAGATATGAATATCTATTTTTATGTGGATATAGAACACAGGCAAACTGAAGGTGTTAAGGGATGGAAAAGAATAAAAATGAGAACGCTTACCTTACACTTTATATAAATAATTTCATTAGTTTTACCTAAATTGGGTCACTTGTATGTCACTGACACGTGTGCACGGTACGATGTGGGGAAATAATAATTTCCCAAATCTATGCAGCGAGACTTAAAGGGGCAAATGGGAAGCAACTGGAATGTGCAATAAGAAAAAGCACAGAGAAAAGCAATTCCATCTCACTTGGCATCCTGCCATCACAGGAGTTCATGAGCATTTTAACAGTGACTTCCAAGGGAGGAAGATGAGAACCTGAGTTCTCCATCGTCACTGTGGTCATCTCAGATTTAAAAAAAGTTGGGGAGGAGAGGATATGCTGCTGAGGCCACTGCTGGGAAACTATGCTTTTGGAGTCTACTGCTGTCAGAGTATCTTTCAGTTTCCATGAAAGAGCCATCAGCTTGCTAAAAATTCCATTTAATGGGACATGACAGCACACGAGGGCACCCGTGACCAGCTGCCATGTTTGAAATGTTAAGGATCTTGAAGCTTATTAGAATTAAGGGGCTGAGCACCAGTGCACTGTGGAGTTAATCTAATTACTCTCCTAGGAGCAGGATAACGTAGAAGTGGGTACTGCTAGTAAAACAGGCACGTCTAAACTGACCTCATGCAAAAAACACAGGTAGTGCTTTGGCAGGTAACAATAACAGTTTCTGGAGAGTGTGGGTATTTTAAATAAAATAGGAATATTTTTGGTAAATTCTGGCACCTTGGTTTTTTATCTGTAATGATTCCACCAGGTTTTGCAGGCTTTCCATCTTGTTCTGTAGCTTCCTAGCTGTATCCTCACTAGTTTCCATGGGCTGAGAAGCTAGTGAGAAAATTTTTCATCAATACGTTATCACAGATTAAAAAAAAACCCAAAGGTCATTATAAATTATTTAAACATTCCATCTAAAGTAAAGTTCTTTGAAAATAAAATTTCAAACAATAAAACTTCCAGTAGCACAGAAAATGAGTAAGAAGGCAAGGTTATTAACAGAAATTTATACTTAGCGGCATTTCTGTTTAATTGAAAATACAACCACATTTCTATTTTGCCTGAAAATTTCCCCATTTGGGCACTGGAGAAAAAGTGCTTCATGTTACTAAAATAGCACTTATGCCCACAACTTCTAAGTCCCTGTTTGCCAGTAAAACTGCAAGGGTTGTACACAGGAAAGCAGTACCGTCAGTTGCACTTACAGATGGAAAACTAAGGTACAGAAAGATGTAACTTACTAAAGCTAGGAATAAAACCAGAAATTCCAAGTCTTTGAAGATCCAGACCAGTGCAGAATTCAATAGGCATTCTGCCTGACTGAACACTAACACCCACAGACTGACACGGTCACGCCAGTACTTTACGAACAACTACAGTCTCCCACGCTGGAGCCTCTTCTGACCAGGACTTGGACTGTTTCCTTTTTGCTACTGTCATCAATTCTCAAATAAAAAGAGGCAAAAAAAAATAATAAAAGGAGCCAGAAATGGAGGTAACTGGCTGACCACATTAACATTCAAAACAAAAAACCCAAAACACAACAAAACAAGAGTGATGCCACTTATCTTTCTCTTTGAACTGAGCAATGATTGGCAAATGACTGAAGGTTAGAGTTGTGACCTGCTAGATCTCCTGTGGTCTACATGGAAACAATTTGGGTTTTATGTCCAATTGCAGAGATATCCACGCCACAAAGCCTGCGCGTTTCCTAAAACAGGTGCAATCCAGAACCAAGACTCATTGCGGGGATGGCTGTGTTGCTCTACAGGTACAGAAATTTGCATGTACTCACTCTGATGGGGAAATGCCATGCACACTTGCGCTCTGCTTATGAACAGGCATTTCTTAGTAGTTAAACATGCATTAAAAATACAGATTAGCTAACAAATATGCACTTCGCCTTTGCACAGCCAGACAGCTAGGAGAAGCAAAGGTCAATGAGCAATGATGCTCATGTTCTAGTCAGGGTGACTGCTCAGCCCAGCTGCTTTAGATACCACCCTGCATAAAGAGAAGATCCTGATGTTTCTAAAATGCAAAAGATAAAAGTGACTGAGGAGAAGTCTGCGTTAATCAAATAACACAATACAGACATGCTAAAGTTAGGATGAAACTACAAAAAAAATCCCACCTGAGAAGCAGGAAACATTAGTGCTTTTGAGCTCCTTGGACCTATGGTTAGATTTTTGCCTGTATCAGAACTAGCTTAGAGCTAGGTGTGCAGCGTCTCTATTACACTCCTACCTGCAGTGCTTATGTGCCCTCTGAGAAAAATGACATTTTCAGACCTTGCAAAATAGAGAAATGTAATGTTTAAAAATGGTATTCGGTAAGTATTACTTGAAAATTTAGTTGCTTACCTGTTTTTCCTATTGCATCTACTCATTTGGGGGTCTTTCTGCCACTTAAATGTAATAAAGCAGTCCTGACAGCCTGGCTCGCTGGCAAGTAATTAATATGCTACCCTGAAAATGTTCATTGTCCTCACACATGTTTTGTGACATAGGAAAGCTTATTTTTATCACTTAAGAGCTATGTAGAGGCAGCCTTACATCAATATTTTCAGTAAACCCCAGAACTTTTCTAAATGTGTTACAGGAACCACAACAACTACAACAAATATTAATTTAGGCAACTGTGTTGCCTGTTACTGCAAATATTGATATTAAGCATCCCTATAGTCTATTTACCTGAATAAAGCAATTTACCAGTTTTTAAATTTAGCGGTGTATGGAATTCATCTTCTCTTCTCTTTGTATAATACATTAATTAACTGCTACATTTTACTCACAATTCATTCATCACAGAAAAAAACCCTTCTACTTGCACAGAACTGTGACAGGGCGAAGGCAGGCTGATGTAAGCAAGAACAGGTCACTTCTAGGTAAGTGGGCCGGAACAGCTAAAGCAGTGCTTTAAAAGGAACCATCAGTAAATTATGTTTCAATAAATTTGCATACTGTAGCTGCACTTGCTGCAACCACAAATGGAAGATCAATCCCCTGTCAGCCCTGTACGTTTGAGAATCGCTCGTGTTTACGTTCAGCAACATGAATGGATTCTGTAAGTGACGTATTAGAAAGGTACCTAAAAAATAAATGCAGTATGAAGTACAGGTAGCACAGTCATAAACTGTAAAAGACTGTATCAGTCAATGATGGTGGGACTCCACAGGTTTCCACAGAATTGCTCAACAGCTGAATTTAACCTACAGTTTGTAACTCACTTGCTACTGGCTGGGAAGAGACCCAGCCAAGCTCTTTGGATCAGTAAATGGGACCGGACTTACTTATCTGGGGGACTGTGGCTGCACCCTCTGGAGAGCCAACCTTCCTTGCGGACAGCCTGTGCTCTGGTGAGGTGCTGGGGCCAGCTGCAAGGTCATCAGGTGGAGCAGTTAACAGCAAGTGTACTGGAGACCTTTCTCTGTATCTCTCCTCCTGAGAGGCCTTCTTGGGGGAGGATGTGTAACGAGGAGCTGCTGAGAAGACGGATGCACCTCCTAGGAGATATCCAAGCAAAGAGCAGTGAGCACACACCCGAAGAGAAACCCCCATACCAGCTCTGACGTCATCTCTGTAAGTTACAGGGTTGGGTTCCCTTCATTGCACTCTGTCATCCTTTCCATTCCTTATTAGTAGCCACGGTAGCAGGAGACTATAGCCTCTTTGCGAGGCATGCTTGTTTCTGTTGAAGTGGTGGTCATGTGAAGAATGGCCAGTAAACCTGCCTAGGAGGAAGTAGGGCCTGCTTTTTTTGGCTGGCTACTCACTTCATGTTTACTTCCGAAACAGCCTGATGGGAGTCCCACAGCTGCTAACAACCCAAGACTCCCCGTGCATTACTGCTGACTTGGATCTCATTACTTAGGTGTAAGAAGCAGAAAAAACAATGTTGCTTACACAGGTCTGCCATTTCCCTGCTTTCCAATAACTGATTGATATGCCTTGAATTCCTGGCAGAAAAAGAGTCATAAGGAAAAGAGACAAGATATGCATGGAAATATGCAATCAACAGATTATGTGACCTATTTTCATATGTGTGGCATACTGTATGTGTGTAAAAAAAAAAAACAACAAACAAACCAAAACAAATAAAAAAAGGTTGCATACAACTAACAAGGGGAAGATTTACTACAATTCTTCCCTTTTTCTTCCCATAGTCCATTTCCTTACTCCTAACACCCCTCCTGGGATGTCCTGAAAATAATTTGGGGGGGTTTCTAACAAACTCCCCTTGTTCAACTACTTCTCAAGTCTTCTACGTAAAAAACACTACTTGCAACTATTTTAGAAGCTACGAAGAACCCCTGGATGTTGCAGTTGGTTTGCTAGAAGGCTGACAGTAACTACCCAGGAGATTTTCTTTAATACTCTGAAATATAAAAAGAGGACCCATAGCAGTTACTCCTCAGGACAAACAGCTGAGTTCTAGCCTATCTCTGAAGCACAGTGGCTTAAGTACTAATTGAGAACAATTAAATATATTAGCATGTGCAGGCAATTTTCACAAAAAAATTCACAGAATGGATAATCTCTGGGCAAGAAAACAGAAGGTGGCTAAGACTAGTATCTTCAAACCCTGATGCTCCAAGCCATATCCTTATATTTCTGTTGAGGTTACTAAATTCACATCACCACATTTTAAAAGGTACTGACCACCCGGTACTTGGAAGGAAATCAACGGAATTTGCAATGATCTGACTCCTCTCAAAAGCACATCCGTATTTAGATACCTGAATACAGAATTCAAGAGCCTAAATTCAGGCGCCAAAAATTTGACAATATTATCTATGCTAATTACAGAAGACTATCGCTATTCATGAATAACTACCATGGAAGATATCCATCTTAGCTGTGCTGGTATCAGCCTCCATGGAGCTGGTTTGCAACAAGATACAAATTTTGCAGTGAGTGCAATACAGACTTTGTAATAGCACCTGCTAAGAGGTATTTGAGTAAATGACCTAAGAAAACATACTGTATTTGAACTATATTTTTTTGTAATATTCTGTAATGTTCCAGTTTGACACCGACATGGGACATTCATCCTCAAACGTGGCCAGTGAAAACTTACCAAGGGATGTAAAGGGCAGGGTAATGTCTTGGGACTGAAGATCTGCAGTATGTAAGCACGAAGGATCCCTGCAAGCAAAATAATGGCAAAACTTGCATTCTGGAAGTATTATGCTAAGTTTTGGTAATGCTAGCTAGCCTCCACTGTGAGAATGTGAAGCTCTCATATGTAATCTCCAGATCTTATACATGTAAATTAAAAACAAACGACGTAAACAAGTTCCAGAGCTCACTCTTAGAGGGATGAAAGTAACATCACAGCTTTGGTTTGTAATTCCCAGGAAGCTTTTAGCATTATGAATAAAACAATACAAACAAGCTCAGGACTGATGCTATATTAAAACAGCCTTAGAAAGCGAATCTGAAATGAGTACTTTAAGCAGCAGGTTACTCAGCTAAGTGAAAACACTTCTCACCGTCTGAAAGTATCCTTTTCCACGACGCTTTCAGTAGCAGAGTCTCTAGCTGCCTTCTCCCTGCATGGAAAAACATATCGCTGTCAAAATCACAGCAAAAGCCATGCCAGTAGGATTGCTACGTTTCACATTTTTAGAAGATAAGCTTGTTTTTTAAGCAGAGTGCAATGGCAGCCACATTCTAATAGTGAAGAAAAGGCATCGTAAAATTGTTATACGAGTTCACTAAAAAAAGTCTATTAGAGTTGGAGTGAATTTAGACTACTGAAGTAACGGATGTCTTTGGGAAATAAAGGACTAGATTGGTTATCGATACCAGGTAGTCATAAAGATGGAAAAGAGCCAATGAACTTCTGCTTTAGATGACTAATGCCATTGCAATCTTCCTTCTGGTTACTCACACAACAGTGCTTCTATTTAGCTTCTTCAGACCAGTCTCCAGTTATTAGGTGCTTTTTAACCCATATTGCACCTAATAGCATCAGATGACTACAATAACATAAATTCTTGCCTTTTCCAGGTTTGGACCTGTATCTTTTCTCAGGCACTGTAAATTACAGTGGTATTTGATGAGAGAACGGAAATGGATGATTGATTAATTTCCAAGACTAATTTTAAGTATGAGCATTGAGAGACACTTGGAAGTGTTCCAGAGAAGTAAAATCTTGCTGAATTTAATGTTGACCTTTTGTAGAAATGCTCCATTTCCACCAGCAGCTCTGCTATTCCATCTGTATGTACACAACCACCCCCGCTAAGCACGCTTGAAGCATACAAAGTGCTATCTTTCTTTATCATACAAAACCTTCTTCCTCTATGTCAGGCTTTTTGTGACAACCTCAGCTTTGGAATAGACAAAAAAAATCAAGTAAGATTTTACAGGAAATGGCACTTGCCATTTGGCATCTTCTATTCTTATATGGTAACTCTGGATACTTTTAACTAAGGCACTGGGAACAGAAGACAAAAAAAAAATTGAGCTTCACCTCAGTTTTCATAGGAGACAATCAACAAATTCTTAGCTCTGCTGAAGCTACCTAGAAGCATCTTGTTCCAGCTTTCCATATACCACTTGTGAATCTTTTGGTAAAGGTCCTCTATTTAATTAATAAAGTATCTATTTAAAAGGAAATTGATTAACTTCTGTGGATTTCAGCAATGTCCTGTGGATGTCATTACCACATTTTTCTTTACAGAAAACGCGAAGGGGATGAATGCCTTTTGGTAATCCTTCTCACTTGTTTAACACCAATTCTGTGGCGTACAGAAACGCAAGCTTTGGTGATAAAGGATACAAGCCGGGTCAATGAATCTTATACATCACTACTTCATTGAGCTATATCAGAATTTTGATCTACAAGGAACTTCTAGTCTTTACTAGAATATAAACAATTATTTTCTTCCCAATTTTTAGATCGATTTTGTACAACTCTTTTTATTTCTCAAAATATTGTCTGTATCGTCCTACTGTATTCACTCAATCAACATCTGTATCTATGCTGTCCGTGACCTTTTCAGAAAGGGGATTTCTCACCTCTTGCAAGGATCTGATCGTACGCTGAAGACAGCAGCGCATCCTCTACTTGCACCATCTCTGTGTAGGATGTAGAAAGACACCGTCAGAACTAGCACTACCAACAGCATCAAGATAGTCATGTACAGACAGCTTTGTATACTGAAGGATGATTAGGTGTAGCATTCTCCCATCCTCACTTCAGCTCTGCAATGGAACTCTGTTGCAAGGGAGAAAAATTCTCATAAAATCCACATGGTCTGAACCATAAAAGCCTGCAACCATATGTAGGAAGGAACAGTTTCTCCCACTGCCACCACAAACATAGAACATAGGCAATAATCATATAGTACAGGCTGGCAAAGGACACTGTTGATCATCATGCCTCCAAAGGACTCTTATCTATGACAGGCGAAGTCAAGGCAGGAAGAGGTCGTACATTTACTACTTAAAAAATCAGACAGACAGACCAACTTCTGTGCGTGAATCCTTTTTGCAGTTGTAAAATAGAAGCTTCTATATTTAAGCTGTCAAAAATTTGCATGTTGATAACAGGCAGATCTTTTGTTCAATAAAAATACCTGGGAAAAGCAGAAAAACCCAGAATACATAGGATATTGGGACTGATGTGATATTGTTCCACCAGAACATATTATGGGAGAAGCATCATGGTTTAAATGAATATGATCCTAATCAAAGTCCATGAATTGTATTTTCCTTTATGAAGTATCCTTATGTTCTGGATTAGAAACATCAGAATTGGTGTCGTATTGATTTTTCAACTTCATGTACCATTGCCACTATCATTTGTTTGCTAAAGAAATAACTGCCTGCTTCAGCAATGAGAGAAGGGATATTTACATAAGACAGAAAAAGAAGAAAGGAGTTCTAAATGAAAATAAAAGCAGAAATGCCAAAAAGCAAGCAATAAAGGCAAACGGTGTAGTCACCTTCTATTTCCCTACCACCTTAAAGCATCTGAGAAACCTGGC
The DNA here is from genome assembly GCA_020745775.1 of Theristicus caerulescens. NCBI lineage: Eukaryota > Metazoa > Chordata > Aves > Pelecaniformes > Threskiornithidae > Theristicus > Theristicus caerulescens. The sequence continues at coordinate 82,417,675 of CM036563.1, read as the reverse complement.
AAACAACAGAAGCTTTGGAAGCTTTCAGATTATCTCAAGCTTACTCATAAACCCAGCTTTCTTGCAAAAAGGCATCCTATACTGCTCCTAAAGCACATGAATGGCCAGATCCTAAGAAGGCAATACAATTTCAATACAGAAATTGTATTCTAATTGTAAATTATAGAATAGAAGGCAATACAATTTCACAGCACACAACAGAAATAACAGTATATTACTCGTACACTGTATTCCTCATGGTTGCTAAAGGTGATTTTTTCCCACCATTGCTGTCATCCTTGCCAAGATCCACAGAGGGAGTGTCATTGTCTGAGCTTGTTATTTCTTGAAGAATCCTCTTTAGATCCTGCAATGGTTCCTCCTTCAAAATGCCTGACTTGGGAGGCATCTGAAATAAAATCATTCAGTTACAAAGTATTTATAATGGCACTCTCTTTTTCAATTCTCACCTATACTCATCCGAAGTCACATGTTTTTCCTCCTCTACTCTTGTCTTAGCAGTTAGAAACAGGGCTGATTTTTTGTAATTTTAGTTAAGAAGCGTTGGAGGCTAGATCGTGGTAACTTGAAGGTTATCAAAATACTCTCTGAATATGACTGCACTCTTATCTGGAAAGTTATCTGACAGAAATGTGTAAAGCAACTAAATAAGACTGAGGAAGAACACGGCTAACTTCTGCATTTTGAATAAATGTTGTAAACGGGTTACGACTACTGTTTCAAGGTCAAAAACATTAAAATAAGCCTTTAATTATGAAAGCTTCCCCCCCACGCAATGCAACCATTACCTTTTTCAGTACTCAGAACCAATAATCTGTGCTTATGCGACAACTCTGTTTTCTCCTTTTTAACCTGTGATCCCAGCTATTACTGCGCAGTACACAAACACAGCTCTGAAGACAGAAATACTACTATATCGGGGTGTTTTCTAGGCACCCATTTCTATGACAGCTGAGCTGTCTGCAAATATAAACCACTTTATTGTCACAGCTACACTCTGAGATGAAGTGCAATATTATTCTCATTTTACTGATCAGGACTTGAGGCAAAGGCCTGGTTCAAAGAATCCCTTCTTGCTGTGAAGAACTGGATTTTTCAGACTACTCAGCACTTCGCATGTTCAAAGCGCAGCTCCCGCTGACTTAGGCTTCATCTGTGGATGGAACTGGCTAGAAACATTTTGCTAATGTGTTTTCATTGAAAAAAATGTCTTTTCCAATGGGAACACACTAGTTTCTGCAGAGTTTATATGGAGAATAAATCCTCAGCTTCGTAAAGGGTCAATGTGATACTGAGTCAGACCAAATCCTTCTTTTCCACACTCCGGCTGAGAAACCAGGCTATCGACCGGGTAGGGTCTCTGTCTCAAGTGCTGGACCTGCTTCATTTTGTACAATAACTAATCGTGCAGGAACCAAGAAGGTTCAAGTAGACCTTGAATCAAGTTCTACAACCTATTAGGTCCTCACCATGGTACTACATTAAAAAATCAGTCCTTTTTCCTTCTTTATCCTCAGAAGTATAAATTAACTCAAACAAAAGAGAATGGGAGTGCCTGATGCTGCAGGGATTTCACAGAATTAACCGTCCTTTGTTCCTTGATGTGAATGTTTGTCACCACATCAGAAAGTAAACCAGAAAATAACTGCACTAACTTGTAGTCTCCTACAGATTTTGAGGTAAAAATTTATGAAAAGACCTCTACCAATTTCTGTGGGAGATACATCTCTTTTGGAGAATTATACAAAATCTATACAGAAAATACCAAAAGATCTTTTTTTTTTGCATGAGAGATTTGAATTGATGTTTTCTGCAATGAAAAATCAGAACAACACTAGCATGTAATTGAAATCTAAATGTAGATGTACAAAAACAAAAGGAAGGAAGGACAATGATGTGTCTTTTAGGATAAAATTGGTCAAAATCAGTGAAGGCCAGCTCGGAGAACGATTTAAGTATTAAAAGCTACTACAGGTCAATCAGATGCTGAAATTTATCAGGAACCACGTACAAGTCCATTTTCACTGCCAAATTTAAGTGATTTACAGCAAGTAAAGTACTAGCAAAAAAAAGTGAAAATCAAACTGCTTTCAGATCAGTACCTTCAATTTTAATAGTTTATAAATGTTATTGGTGATAGAGGTAAGATAAACTCCTATTACAATCTACAGAGTTTTTTACTGTCCAGTTGGTTTTCACATATCTTTCGCAAACAGAAAAAAAGAAAATCTGAAAGGCCATAATATACGAGAAGGTCCAGAAAATGATTTCATCTTTGGTGTTAAGAATTTACTCTTGGACACTCCTACCAGATGCTCTCCCATTTAGAAATTCCATGTTATTTTTATTCGTTGGAACATCCCCGTCTCCCATGCAGTTTCCCATTTTGAGGCAGGTACTCACACGAGGGGCACAGCTGGCCAAGCTCAGGGAAGGTGGCACAACAGCAGAGTGCAGGTGGGAAAGAGGCACTGTGTGCCGCAGCTTGCCTGAAGCAGAAGCTGATGAGTAGCCTGGGCCCTGTAGCTCCTGCAGAAAAACATCAGCCGAGCAGAATAAGCAAGTATAGCTAAGCAGAATAGACGGGTATAGACAGCATGCCCTCTGTAACAGGGCATCTCTTTTAGTCAAACCTTTTATAATATGCAGCACTCAATTCTCAGAACACTTGCTAGTATTTATTAGGTGTGCTCAGACATAGCCCTTTTAGTGACTGATCTGGGTGCAAGAGTGGCAGTTGAGTTTAGTTTCAGAATTTGAACATATGCTCTGGAACCATTCAAGAGGAGGACATCATCTCAGGGCCGCCACAAAATTAAGCTGTCCCACAGTTCTTGTACCTTCTTTCCCCCCCTTGGGTGAGAATTTTTTTCGTTGGAATGTGAGATTCCCCACCTTTGCCATTGTTCATATGAAGTACTTTTTGTATTGCTTATGTAGATTTGTATTTTGAATATCACATTTCATTTCTCACTCAAAACTAGCAACGGGGGTGGGTCACTAAAATTAAAGATCATTTCTTGTGACAAAACTATTGTTCCAATATTCATTTGTAGCAGTAGTTTCATTGCAGCCTTAATAGTCTATGGTTATAAATCAGGCAAACAATATTCTCTATTAAACTCATTAGTAAAAACAGAGATTGGACTAAAACTATTGGGGAATAAAAATTCTGCGCTCTGTAATAAAGATACTGGCTTTACGGAGGTATTTAAAAGCCGGGTAGATGCGGTGCTTGAGGACATGGTTTAGTGGTGGACTTGGCAGTGATAGGTTAACAGTTGGACTTGATGATCTTAAGGGTCTTTTCCAACCTTAACAATTCTATGATTTTCCCTATACCCTATGTTTCACAAATCCTATATAGCTCCACAGATATCAATAACATCTTCCTTTTTCTGTCCCAGATGCCTCATGACCCTATTTCTTTTTGCCCTTGCTAACATCTTTTTGCTTCTTAAAAATGGTTGGGTTTTTTTTTGTTGGGTTTTGTTTTTTCCCCCCCCCCCCCCCTGCCTAACTGCTTAGCATAATCAAATTAAACTCAGAGCCCTTGTTTCCAGCCTGTATGTAGCTTTAAGGTTGCTGGTTCTATTTCAGGCCTCAAGAAGGATGTGGGTGTCCAAAAGCTTGTTAGTGCTTTCAATCTCTAACAGCTACACTAGCAAAAGGCATCCCTACAGACCTTTTCTCACTAACTGATTTTTCACAATAATACCATGAATATTTCTAGCTTTTATTTGCCTGGGGCCGCAATAAAATGCTGAAGTGTCACTGAAACCAAAGCCTAGCAGCTGAAGCATATGGTCCAGTATTCCTGTAGCTGTTTAATTTTTTTGTTGCCCTTACTGTAAATAGCACTTCAAAGTAACCGAAATTATGACGTGAGTTGTGCAGCAATGAGGTATTCCATGTAAAAAAGGGTTTCAGAACAGAAACTTTTTAGAGTATTTGCAATAAATAAGGTTAAACCTAAAGTTAGGATACAAAGTAAATGCATATAACTTTATACCCATGCTTTCAAGTAATGTACTTACTTTCACATCTAAAGTATGCTGCAGTCTGAAGCACATAGCTTCTTGTTCCTGACACTGGATTATGCACTGACATTCTGCAAGTTGCATGGATGCCTGTAAGAGAGGATAGATAGAAGAGGCATAACTTAATTTTGCTAACCTTCTGTGGATTACACTCTTTTGTGTTTTCTTTCCAGTAAAGAAACAATAAGGTACACATACAGATGCTGTATTTGTCTACTGCTATCAGTATAGAAATACTGCAAGATGACCAGATGCCTTTCCTGATAGGCTTACAAAAGCAGCTGCCTGGATATATGATCCTCATAGGCATAATATGCACACCATAATATCACAGAAAGGAGCTAATCCTGTCAGGGACAGTCCTGGACCTACTGAACACCTCCGGGATTAGAAAATTCAACCGTGCTAATGAGGCAAAACTATACCGAAGGTTTTAAAATGGATGGCTGATAACTGTGTTGACTTGTCTTTGTTGTTATACACTCTTTCTTCTTTAAAAAGTTTACTCTGAAAAGGTGTGAGAAGATCTAATAATGTAGCTATTTTTCATTAAGTACTTATCAGGACAGCAAGAAGAAGAGAGGAAGCTCTAAGCCAAAGCACAAAAAGAGAGGGAGATCTTTATGAACCAGACTGCTTTTATCACTCTAGTAGAGTTCCCTCTTCAGTTTTAAAATAAAACCTGGCTCTCTGTGCTTCTTTATGACTGCCACTGAGGCATGGGCAGGCTCCCTGAGGCACTGTGGATGTTACAAGCAGCAGCTTTCTGAACGTTTAACTCTGAATCATTAATGATGAGCAAGATGGCCAATTACACTTTATGGTGTTTATACAACGGATGCTCTGCACTGGTATATACTAGCATCCTGTGAGACGATACAGTATAACCTTTACTGCTTTCTAATTGTTATTTAGTGTACTGTATGTGCTCGTTTTCAGTGAGCATCTGCCCCCACTGTGTCTCGGCTTCTCTGTCAGTTGGCTATTACTGTGCACAATGATACGTATTACAAAGAAAGTTAAGTTTCCAAAGTCAAGCATTTAAAGTAAGAAATGCCACACTTGGGAGGAGGAATCACCAGTACTTTTTTTTTTTTTGAAGTAGTAAAGCAATTTGAGAATGACGCCTTACATGGAAATTTACATCCTGAAAAGCTAGAATTCTGAGCAGCTGAAAAGGACTACTCCTTCTCAAAGAGCAGCAGCTTACCTGTAGGGCACCTGGGATTTATGTGCTGCTAGTCAGATCAAAATGTAGAATCTAGCCTTAAGAGTTAGTATGTCAGCAACAGAAACCTCAGCTAAAAAAGGCAAATGAAACAACACAATGTTCTTAACTTCCCTCACCCTGAGGGCCCCACAGCTGGCTAACTGAGGTCCCAGAAAGGGCTGAGCATGGACAAGTGTGGTGAGTCAGTGTGTGCCCACACTCGGCTCCAGTGGGGCCCCTGTTATACTGAATAATAGTCTCTCTCGCCAGGGAAAGGAGCCGTGCCAAGAGCCAGTGGAAGGTGTGGAAGGTCAAGCTACTGCCTGGAAGGTCAATCTGCTTTAAATTCCCTGTAGTTGTATTTTCCTGAGTTAGCAAGGAGTAAATCAAGAATTCATTATTGAAAACAGAAGCCTTTTACCATTAAAAAAAAAAAAAAGTCTTAACTATAGCCATCTCTTCAGGTAAGTATCTTAGAGTACATGCGAATAGGACGTATTAAAAACAACATAGGTAAGAGGTCAGACACTTTTTCTTCCCAAGTGACTGTAGTGGAAAGCACCCAGAAGTCTCACTGAACTGAAAGCTACCTAAAATTACCTTATCAAGGGCTGTCTCCATCTTGGATATTTTTTCTTTCAGACGCTTGTCTTGTGACCTCAGGATCTCCAGTTCCCCAGCAATCTTGGTATTTTCCGCTGTAATATAGCTCAATTCTTGACTTAGTTTACTGTTTTCTTCTCTGAGGTAATGCTTCTCCTGAATTTAAGACAAGGACAACAAAGTATGAGTCAAGAATTTGTAGCTACCTACATTACACATACTTGTTTTCTGCAAATTTTTTTCTTTTTGAAAGATCTGAATTAACCCTTTCAGAAGCTTAGCTATTGCACCTTGCAGAAAGATGAGGTCTTTCAACAAGAAGATAGGTCTTATAAAGAAAAGTACAATTGGACTGGTCCTGATGAAATAACACCTTAGATGTTAGATCCATTTTGAAACTGGAATTTTAGGCTTCAGAATCCACAGGATCCAAAGCCAGTAAAGAAGGAGGACAGGTTATAGTGAACAGATATAAAAGATCATTCAGTAAATTCCAGCTATTGGTAACTGAATGATTTCTGTGTCACAGAAAATGCTAGAAAGACCTCAATATGCAAGACAGACCTTGACATACAGAGTTCACAACCAGAACTGCATAGAACCGCCTCAGAAACCAAAGAGGGGAAAGCACTGTGGGCCAAATTCAGAAGGATACAGAACGCATTATTTGACATTTTTAAGAAGAACTGATACGTAAGAGCTTGATTCTCATTTAAACTAGCACTGTTCTTTCACAGAGAACAAATATAAATTAAAACCTGTCTCTATACAGAAGGCTAGTTTATGTGGTGGAGATATTCCCTGACATATGCTAGCAGGAGGTCAGGGAAGGCGCCCGTAACATCAAGTAAAATTCTCTTTAGCCTTTCTTGGGCCAATTGTGCTTTTGGCCATGGATTTCTTCAAAGAAATATTTCTCTACAGTTAAATACTTTTACATGGAGTTCTTGTGACCTTAGCTGCATTTCTCATTGCCTCTTCCAAGAATTTAATCTTGCTCTGTAATGCATCTATTTGTCCTCTCTTGGCTGTGATCTGCCTCTGCATTCCCACTGCAACTTTCATAGCTGTAAAAGACAAAGGTAATTCTCAATGAACAACACTGATTAGGCATTCTGAGTTCCAACAAAAGACTCTGGAAGTCAGTTATCAACAATACGTCAGAGAAAGTTGAACCAGGATCCTATAGTCGCTTATGGGTGCAAACCACCCATTAGAATCAGCTGGAGTTTTGTCCAAGATAGTGACACCAGAGCCATCACACGCACAAGACAAGACGACGGCATTCCCTGGAAATCTGCGTAAAGATCACCTCAGAAAACTCAACTCGTGGTTTAAGTTTTACAGTATGTAGTAAATGGTAAAATAAAAATATGTTGTCCTCTACAATATTGTTTATTTATTTCACAAAATATCTGGAATATTATTACAATATCTATTGAGAGATCAATACTTACAAAAATCCTCTTGTTAAAAAGACAAACGTGTGTGATTTTTGGGAAGTTCAATCCATAATTACCATGGCCATCAGATCCCTCCATAGTCTTTAGAGCAGTCCTGGTGTGTTGCAGTTCAGCTTGGGCAGATTTCAACTGCATTTTCAGTCTGTTTGCAGTATTTTCCATCTCCTCAATTTTATCCTGGTAATCCCTCTTCAGATCTTCAAATCCCTCTGGTGAGAGTAAGTAAAGATTGAAATTACAGTGACAAAAATTATCATTCTTCTAGACTAAGATTACTGATCTGTTGCCTACTCTATTTAAAGGAGTGATAGATATGCAGATAGCTAAGGTATAAAGCAAATAACATCCACAGCTAACAAATGCGCAACTAGTAGCTCCTTGTCCTGCCTGTCAGCAAAAGCTTCTGTTTCACCAGAAACAAATGTGTTCTTTGGTTGCTCGCCAAAGCACCAGTTCAGGAAAGTGATATAAAGCCACATTTCTGAGCTCCTGCTGCTCGAACCAACTACTTGTAGTGAAAGTTAAGGGTATTACTGAGACAGCATTTTGCGCTGGTCATTCTTCTCTCCAGCCACACTTATAGCCAGACTCAGGTCTGCACTGATCTAATTTGTCAAGCATTCCCCTGCAACTCCACTCTGTTTCTTATAGCTGTCTTCAACTCCTCCTATGTCACCCATACCACTTCAAGCCAGCCAGCCGTGTGCTCAGAGTCTATCAACAGCTTGGTCCTAATTCCTCTGGGGTCATTCACTCTGATAAGCCTTTCTTATACCTCATTCACCCCGACAGTACTATACAAACGTATGGCAGACCTTCCATGTAAAATCACACTATCTGTTGAATTCTTACAAAACTTAATGAGTTTAGAAGTACAGCTGAGTTGTGAAGAAACAAACGTTACCAATGGGTATTTTATGACAGTACAGGGGTGTGCAGAGAGCAAAGCAGGGGAACAGTATCATCTGTCTGGCTGCAGCACAGATTTAACAAAGGATCTCCCTGAATTCTGGTGGTTGCCTTGGGTCCAGCCCCTATTTTTTTATTTTTTTTTTTTAAATATTACCTTGATCAGCTTCCCCACCCATTAGCTGTGAAGAGAGTGCTTGGAGTTAGAACATAAACTTTTAAATAACATTGTAGCAAAACTACAACAAAACAGAAACAAAGTTCCACTGCAGTTTGACCACATATGGTTAAGGGATCCACTAGTGCTCTTTAACACTTGGGAAAAAGTAGTCAAGTTTCTATTCTGTAATTTACTAGATCCACTTCTTTGGTCTCCAGAGTCAGGCGGTTTAAGTATTTTTGTGCCAAGTAGTAAGAGACTGCCATAAAGATTGCATTCCCACCATTCTGTGCCAGAATCCCAAACCATGACTTAGCTCTCTGAAGCAGTCTGACTATGCCGTGCTGGCAGGGAACCTTTTGCTGTACCAGCAGCCATATTTGGATTCAGCAAGCAAGCTGCTCTTCTATTTTTAACGTCAGCCCAATTTAGAAGCTATCGGAGCTGAGCTAAGTCGAGGCTCCCTACCTGTAAGGCCAGCTAGCTCACTCCGACCGGCTTGGAGTTCATTCATTAGCTGGTCTTTTTCCAGTTTCATATCATTAAGTGCATGGAGCCTCTCACTGCATGTGTTTACCAGTTTAACCTTATCCAGTTCCAGCTCACTCAGTCTGGCCTCCATTTCATGTGTTCTGGCTTCTTTCTCATCCTTTGCAATCTACTTACAGAAAAACCAAGAGTAATTATGTGTAATATACATAATTATATAAAACAACCACAAAGATGTGCAGACGTGATCATTACTTTAAATCTCAGTTGTCAGAGAACAGTTTAGGGCAAGAGAGAAAAACAGAGTAAAAAAGACAAATTACTTTTGTGAAAATTGCAAATCCAGGCAAAAAGGGTGCAACAGAATCTGATGTGATGGCTTCACAGCATGTTCAACCTTACCAGGTGTATATGAAAACTGTGTCCATCCTCTTGTATTCACTCCTAATGCTCAACTGTTTTCTCACAGAATTGGAAGAAATGCCCTATCTGGAGTGAATTTTTTCTGAAGATGCTGACCTGCATAAGACTACCATATCCTCTAATTCTTGTCTGAGAAATCACCAGTGATAAACAGTGTCCTCAGTTTGGAATTCTGAGTGCTTTGCTGTCTGTTATTTCTCAGTAACACTTTGTATTTCTGGTTCTGTTACTGGTGTGGACAATTGTATCACCGAGGACAGCATGCTATATTCCAGCTTTCACAAACCTTTTGGCAACTGCTCTGCACCAGTGAATTATTAATGTTCGGTGGTAATGCGATAATATTACTCTTCTCTGCCCACTAACTGTTCTAGTGCTGTTAGGATTCAAGGTGCATTGTCTAACTTGCTTTAAAACCACACTATTAGCACATTAAGGTACAAATTTAAAAACAGAAAACATTTACTGTCTTACAGAGACATAAATACAGCATCATTTGCACACCTTAAGTTCTTCTACTTTAAGTTTCCAGTCATTTATTTCTTTTATAAGCTGAGATTTCTCAACTTCCATTGCTCCTGCAGTTCGACTGTGCTGGCCCACAATCTGGGTCATGTTATCAATTTGTTTTTGGAAGATCTCAATAATCCTTTCCTTCTCCAACAGCTGCAGTTTCAGTGTTTCGCACCCTGACTGCGCATTGTGTAAACAGTCCTCTTCATTCTTTAGATGCTGGAGCTCCTGCATCCTACTGCCAAGTTGTGAATGTAGCTTCTTGATTTCCTTATTGGTAACCTCCAGGGCTCGCTCTTTCTCCTGCAGACGGGCTGTCAGATTTGTCACTGTTTTCTCAGCAGTCTCCAAATCGATCTGCTTGGCCGTAAGATCTTCTTTAACTTTACGGAGTGTTTCCTTGGTTGACTCCAGTTGGACAGTCAAAGAGGAGATTCTTCCAACGCTTTCATTTTTTTCCTTAATTGCAGCCATCTGAATAATTGCAATATAAGGATCGACCAAGAGAAATGTTTACTTCTACATTTAGAATTTCCTACCACATTTCTGGTTTTCTATAGTTCATCTTAAATATCTTAGTTTTACATGAAAATTAGGTCAACATGGTCTGGTCTACAATGACTATGTGATTCTTCTGGTTTTCTTTCCTCTTTCTCCATTTTAACAAATGAAGTACTGCTTAGAATATAGGGATTTTAATCATAGAAAATGAAAAATGTTAAACTGATGTTAAAAAAAAAGAATAAACCGGCAATGTTAGTATAAAATTTAGAGTAGTTGGGTCTAAAGAACTTTAACTGTTAAAACTCAACTGACTGCACTGTAAGTTGGAAAAAAAAATGTATGTACATGAATAATTCATTACCGATTTTATTCCTGCAGGCAGCAATGTGCACCACTTAAAGCACAAAGTACTGTAACTCAGGAACTGCTAATAGTACAAAACAGAAACAGAAGAAAAGAATGAACTTCCTGGTGCGACGATTTTAAAGGAAAAACAAGGGATTGAGAAAATGTAGAACAGTGTGCGAGGCAGCACAAGTCTGTGGTTGATAGGAAATAGAGGAATTAACTTGATCTTTACTCATAATGCAAAGTGGGTTACCTAATTACAGCTCATTTTTGAGGGGCTGAAGTCTTGAAGAAAGGGGAATGTACTACGAGTCAGTGTCTAGGAATCTACTTTGTCAGAAGTAATCCTTCTGACACAGCACTGCATTCAGCTTAGGGATATAAACACAAACTTCATTATGTTTTCATTAAGCACTACATAAAGTAAGGCATTATGAAGGCCTTCAATTTACTGATGATTCTTACAGAAGTGCTCACTAGCGAAAATACTACCTTCAATAGTTTGTTTGTTACGTCTGGCAGCATCAAACTTTCTGGGAATTTACAAAATGTTGTTTTGGAGGTTTACAGTCAAAATCAAACGCACTATCAGCAGAACATTCATTTTCGCCTAAGGCTTGTATGTTAAAAATCAAAATTAAAATAATGCTTCTACTTCCTCATCAGTAAAGAGAAACGAAGGCTGGACAGGTCAGATTAACAGAAAAAAAAACGCAAATTCTGACTGTCATGTATCTGCATCTTTGGAAGCAAAATTCCGGCACACAAGCTTGAGAGGCCTCCCGACCATGGCAACCAGAGTTACAGTATTTCTATCTGAAGTACAGCCCCCAGCCGGAGCACTTTCTATCCTGAACACGATCACACTGCAGTTGCTCACCAACCTGGCGCTCCATTTGTCTGTGACATTCAGTCCTCATTTCCTTCACTGTGTTTTCCATGCGCTGCAATTGCATGTTTTTGTTGTCTAGTTCTCTCCTTAGATGGTCAATGGCGATGCTGTTGTCTGTGTTCCGATCCCAAAATCGCTTGTTCTGCTCCTTTTCTAGACTTAGTTCTATCTCTTTTTTATGAAGTTCAGTCTACAAGAAATTAAAGTCATCTCCCTCCTTGAATCACATTTAGGATTTTTTTTGTTCTTTCTCTTAACATCAGCAACATTCAATTACGTGGTTACATATCTGATTAGGGACTACTGCGCATGGATTTACACTTAGCAGAAGACAGGAATATTGGCTAAACTAGTCTGACACCTCCTACACGTTTTCTTCCAACAAAGCAGTAACTTTTAACTTTTTATATTGCTGCTATAATTAGTTTGAAGCATGTAACACCTCAATGCTGAAGTCTTTCACGTCATTTATATTTATCTCAAAATCAGTACAAGCTACAAAATGAAAAAAGATTATATTGTATCAACATCAAACGAAGAACAACGAAGCACTACATTACATGCCAAGGAAGGCTGCTCTTGATAAATACTCATCTTTACCACTAATAAGAATTGTTCATTGCTTGTTTCATTTCATTTCTTTCCCATGTCAGACATAATCCTAACAGTACATAATTGAAATTATAAATGATAATTTAAAATGTAAATAATATTAAAAATACTGACATACACATTTCAGACTTACTAATTTCAAATATATGAATTTAAAATGTGCCCAAACTGAATTATCAATAGGCATTTCTGCTAATCATAACATGCTATTGTTACCTATCTGCATATTGTTAAAGCTGAAGTAAAGAACTACATAGGAAGCTCAGAGACTGGCAGAATGAAAACATGAGCTGAAGACACAGAAACAAAAGGAATCCTAAAATTACATTCCTAACCTTCAATTATGTAGTAATTATTCTGACTCCAGTGTTCTCTATAGCTAGGTACAATCTGTAGGAAAAGATTTGCGCTAACATATTCTTGAAGAGGAGAACACCACATGGAATGAAATAATGTCAATATCTCCTTCAGAAGCACTGTGACACCAACTGGGCAAACAAACCTAATGAAACCACACCAACTAATATCCCAAAATTTAGTCATTAAGGAATAATGTTATGTAAGAAGAAAATCAAGGCTAATTATAGTACATAAAGCCAGTTGTGATGAAACCAACCTTATGTGGCAAAATTTTTTTATACTATATGTTCAATTTGTGAGTGTTCTCAATCGGTTACAAAGGAATGTTTAGTGCTGTTAGGAAAATCCCGGATATGTCGTGCAAAATATGTGTTAAGGGACCAAGGTTCCTTAAAGGAGGGATCTAAACTGTGAGGTTAAAGTGAAGGTGGCTCGTCATCTTTAATATGATTTGCATAGCATACAAGGACTTTGAATTTATGACAAAGTTAATCTTAATTCTTAATGTCCTGCATTGCTAATGGCAAAGGCCTTTGGGAAACTTTCTTCATAGCTAATTCAAATTTCTAAAAAAAATAATTCTAAGGGGGCTGCTGCACTTCAGAAACAAGCAATGTGCACATCTGAACACCAGCAGTAAGGAGAGGCTTTTAGAAAGCAAGTTTTTTTTCAATACTATCACTTGTTTTTACCAACAACTGGTGAATCTGGTCATTCACATTTCCACGTTCTTGGCTGCGTTGATCCTGTTCTGTCTGAGCTCCTGCTATCTCAGAATGAGCTAGGTTCAACTGCTTCTCAAGGTCTTTGACCTAGAATAAAAACAAATATTCATTAAGAATTATCTTAACGCATTCTATTTTAAATAGTACATTGCATTTTTTCTAGTTTTCTTCTGGGTTCTACTCGAAAGAAGATCAAATGTCATCTTTTGGCTCAGCAGAGTTATTCCCTAGTGCATTCAGAATTGTGTTGTCTTCTTTTAGTGACTAAGCTCAATTTCATTGTGGAGCTAACTGAGGTTCCTGAGAATGAATTGGCTTCCACCCTGATCCACAGCTCTTCAAAAATTCCTTACCTACCCTATAAACATTGAATGGAATAGGAGAAGAGGCACTTTAGAAAAGAAGTTCCAGCTCCTTGCCTGATTTGCAGTACTACTAGTTAGAAAAGCCCATATAATGCAAGTATAAGTAAAACGCAACTTATATGGAATCATTTAATGAGAAAATACACAAGATCTCCTACAGTGCTAATAAACACTTTAGGATCTGCAATCTCTCTTTTGGTTAATACCAAAATCTGGGCATTTCCTTACTATTTCCTTAAAAACGTTTCTTCAGCTTGTGACAAAAGCAATCGTCTTGTCCCTTCCTCTTCTGCCCCCACCCTCTCTTTCATGCATCCTATTATAACGATGACATAATTATTTTCAATTAGTAATGGACCATTTATGCCAGGCTAGTTCCAAAACCTCACATCCTTCACCACATGGAGGCTGGGAACATCAGGATGATAGGAGAGGATGTTGTCAAGGAAAGTTCTGAAGATCTCTTTATGAAGTGTTCCTTCCTCAAAATTGGGTAACATCAGTAATCTTCTCTTCCTAGAGCTCCAATGCCTAAGCAGGAGAAGGACATTACCAGGGCCTTTTCTTCCTGTAACGACCTGAGGTCCTTTTTGAAAGGGGTTTCTCTCATCTTGTGGTGCCCTCCATCAGGAGGAGAAATCTCAGTAAATCCCAGATTACTTCTCCCTGAAACCCTTCTTACACAACTACTCCACATTTCCACAGAAAAATCTAAGCCTGAAGTACACCCTCCGCAGAGCTCAATGACTGTGTACAAACATCATCAACACAACTTTCACAGACAGTGACAGAAGGAGCAGTCCTCACACAGGGCCTTTCCTTGTACAATTAAAGTTAATTTAGGGAGAATTTAGTCCCAAGCATATATTCAGCCATATTCACTTTGTGTTTAATGATACAGTGAAGTCCTTCAGGCGCACCTAGGCCTAACAACAGGTTTTATGTAGCTAAGGCAGGGAGGTATATTCCTTTACTATAAATACATTAAGAAATCTACAGGCAAACATGTTTTGCTCCAAGTGGTAGTCACTTTCTCTGAAAGGATGCAACTTCTGGCAGCGTATGAGATGATGGACCAGTCTACAACACTTTTTCATAACGATATTAACATAAGCATATCCAAACAGAACACTTATATATTTACATTTATATCCACTAAGTACCAGATTTTCTGACTGCTGAAACTATCTGGTATCAACAACTTAGGCTTTAGTTTTCACCTACTGCCTTGAAAATTTTAGTTGCTAAGGTGTTTTCCTACTACGGAAGCTGTGGAGAAATGCTTGTTGTAAAAGACATAGAGTTGTAAGAGCTTTATTTAGATTCTCTCTCACACCTTCCCAGGAATGACTCCACATAACAGCCTGAGATCAAATGGTCTCCAGCTATCAACTTGTCTCTCACTGAAGTCTACCTTAGCAATTCAGTGTATTACACTTCCTATTCAAAAGCAATTTTTATTGGACCAAGTAGTATATTCTTTTATAGATACACAAAACCAACATTTTCTGGAATTGGTAGACTGTGAAAAATAGCCTTAAATTGATTCCCAGTTTCCAATTTTACATCTGTTACGAAGTAAACATTATGAAAGGGAACATGGCTAAGGAATATAAACTACAGAGTTATAGCTATAGATGTGATATGACCTCATGCTGTGCACTGCATGATTTGAATCGAAAGAAATCAGGTAAATAGACCTAACATAAAAAGCATACCCTATATTGTACTCTTCCTTGAGGATGAAATACAGTAATGGAGATTAATTTACAAATTCTCCATAGTTCAGTTATGATGCTGTGAGAAGTCACTTTTGGAACTGACTAGTGTGAGTTTTGATACATGTGAATCAATGGAATTGATAAAAATGGGAACCTACAGAAATGATAAAACACAAAGTCCTTCCTGCTCTGCTTTATAGCGCAAGTACACGTACGCCATGGCTCCACAGGCTTGACCTGCACACCCCTGCCATTCCATTCTCAGACCTTTTTGGATCAGCGACTATCAGCTCTGCCAAACTTCACGGCACTCCTGTGACCTGAACTTTCCCTTTCCAATAGTATGTAAGAGAACGATGCCTAAACCCTCATGACTTGTAATCTAAGCTGGATTTGGATGCATCAAGCATTTCTGCATGCGTCAGCTCCGCTAATTTTTAAAGGGAGTGGAGAGCAACTGTTTTCAGGACATTCTGTAAGGAAAACATGAATTATCATTCACCAAAAATAAGAAAGAATTTAAAGATACTCAAATTGTTTGTTAAACTGGAATCCAAAGCAGTGAAGTAAGTGAAAGACACAGCAGATGTGATACAGAAAAGGGATACAAAATGCTGCAGTCAGCGACATGGCAGAGATTCTGTGGTGGGACTGTAAGAAGTTCTCTCCATTTGTCTGCAGTAATTCCCTGCTGTACTACCTGGAAATAAAGTTGGTCTCTGGGGAGAAGCGTGGTTAAAAAAAGTTTGTCAAGACTAATGTTTTCTAATGGGATTAAGAGATGGTTTGAATATACAGGTGCTCGCCAGCCTGTCTTTTTTGCCTATATTGTATCCTGCTGATAAGAAGCCTTTGGATTTTAATGAATGTTAAAGATTCTTAACTCACAATGGGGCATCTCTGCACACCTGAATGCTTCTCAAGTGCTGCTGTAATCTCTATGTTCTCCCATCCTTGCACTTACCAAGACAAAGCTAGCAAATAATTCTTCTGGGCAGTACAGCTTAATTAAGAAGCTATTTTTACTGCCTGTTTTTTGCTGATATATTCTCTGGTGGTATAGTGGAACAAGGTTCTTGTCCTGCATGTGCTAGTTATGTTTGTAGTGCAGAATCATTTCATATCTTTCCAGAAGGCATCATTTATGGTACGCTCTCAATACATTTGACAAAACTATTCTGAGTTCAATAAGTTTTGCAAAGCTATTTTGTGTTAGAGAAAGATAACTTGTTCTTAAAAATAATACAAACAAATAGAGTTAAGGAGAATGTAATTTATCTTATTGTCCACACAGTTTTTCTGAAGCAATCCCTTATCAAGAGACTTTCCTTATGTATCCAGAACATTTCAGATATCCACAAATCCAGTTTCATTGGCACTAACGCCAACACACAAATGCATACACACCTTGTCTTCATACATCCTCTTAGCTTCTCGTAATTCAGAACGCAGCTGAGAAACTGTAGATTCCAGGTGACTAACTTGATGTGCGTGCACTGAATTTTGGTTTCTTATTTGTTCCCTAAGAAAAGTTTTAGCTGGAGAAATTAGAAACTCTAAGAACCATGAAAACATGAAACATTTGTGGTCATTTTCACTGCAATCAGTACGACCACTGAAACTTACTGCTCTGAAGTATGATTATCGTTCACAGTGGGACCACATAAAAATTACACCTTCTTACTGGTTAGATTTGCTCTCCGATATCCATCTCACATAAAATTATATAAATTGAAATCTTGATGCCTTTTATTCCTGATGATAACTCGTTTATTCTCAAGCAACTTCTAAGAAAGCTAAGTCTGCTTTCAAATGCACCCCAACTACTCTACAAGCAGAACTGAGAAGCATTTTGCTATCAGCTATTCAGTCTCAACTATGCAAATCAGACATTAACGCATACTGATATTTAAATCTCATCTTAAGTTTGTAACACTGCATGGCATGTCCTCATTTTTTGAACTGTTATAGTGAGCACTGATTACTGAGTCATCAAGTGGCTGGTGACAATTAACGTCTTTTTATTCTCACTCAATTGTTACCAAAGTACCAACATACCTATTTATCCCAAATGAAAATTACCCTTTCTTTAAAATTACCTTTCATTACTATTTAGACATGTATGCAAACAACCCAGCTGTTTACCCATTCTTGTTTGTGATTCAACCGACAATGCTGCTGGGAACTAATTTTGTATCCGAATCCATAGAACATTTAGAAGGCAAAGGCCATGGTGCAATGCAGCCACCTAAAACTGCACTCAGCCACAGCTCCTAGCTTACATTCTCTTTCATCCCTTAACTCTAGCCACGTACTCCACAGAAACTGTTCACAACTCGGATAACATGCTTTACTGTTTTTTTGTTTCTTCCTGCTGTAATTTATGCAAGGACTGCTTAACTCTTTAAACAAAGACGCTAAGGGCAGCATAAGCTTTCTCTCAAATTAAGGTTACTCTTAACATTTTCTATACTATAATCAAAAAACATACTGAATGATCTCCATCTGGCTTTGGATACTATTTGCGTGCACTGTTAGCTTTATCAGTTAGTGCTGCCACCTCCTGTTCATGCTCACTTATTAGCTGCTCAATCCTGTTTCAAAAAGAAAATACTGGTTGTAATTTTAGTCTTGGCAAATAATCACTTCTCCACTGAAGAGGTAGTGATATTTTTCAGTAGTCAGAAATACAATCATTTTGATGTTCTATTGTGAATGAAATATTATGTATCCAGTTACCGACCCTTTTATTTTGAACAGGTTACTGTATAATTCAGGTGGATAGCTGGGGAAATTAGGACTTCTTGAACAAGGAAGGACCAAGCTCTTACTGAAATTAGTAAGAAAATGCTAACGTTACCACCGAAGCGATTACTTTCCATCTTTTCCTTTAACAGTGGAACTAGTCTCCCAACAAATTCTAGATGTCCACCTAAGTGACCAATCACACTTACAAAAGTAAGGTGTACAGATTCTTCCAAAATGATATTTTTGAGGCAGTGAATAAAATAGGAAATTGTCAGCATAGCAGGAAAAAGCAGCAGAAAGTCAAGATCAAATAAACATGTGGAGTGGAACAATTATTACGTCCTCAAAAACATCGCTTGCTGTCCCCAGCCACTCCCCCCCTTGCCAATATCATCATCATCAGAAAAGAATTATCTGTGGAATGTGGAAAAAATGTCTATTTATGTTTTAGGAATAAATAAATGGAGAACAGGTACCTATTTTGATGTTGCTGAAGCAGAAGTTGGTTTTGGGTCTGTGAATCTCTTTTCAATGACTCAAGTTCTTCTTCCACCTATAGTAAACAGATGACAATGCTAACCCCTAAAGAAAAGACAGTCTAAACAGTAGTTTTCAAAGTGGAATTTCCTTCCTTTTGCTTCCACCTTCAACTGTGAAAATGTGCACAATACAGGTTAAATTCCAGCAATAAACCCAATCTCAAGTTGGAGACAATGTAAAAGGTTGGCATAGCGGCACCTGCCATCTTAACTGCAAAGAAGCATTTGTACCTCTTTATGCCATAACCATTTTCTTAGGCCAGTTTAGATGGGAGCTCATGGAGTTTTCAAAAATATTTTCTAAAAACCAGAGCACAGAGCGTTGGAAGGAAAAGCAGCACTTTCTTCACATACCAGGACAACCTTTTCTTTAAGGTATGACACCTCTGAGTCTAAATCTCGCAGGACGTCAGCAAATGCTGTGTTCAGGGTGTGGATGTGTAGGCTAGTAATATTCTCATGCTCGTAGAGTTTCTTTCCTGTGCTGTCTTCGTAGTCCATTAGGATGCCACGTAGTTCCACAAGTACTTCCTCGTGGCTGTGTACCATCTTTTTCAGATGCTCAGTTTGGCTGTCAGCCTCCCTCAGCATCTCCTCCTGCAGCTGGTTGGCAGCTTCCAGCTCTTGAATAGTATTTTTTAGTTGTATTTTTACATTCTCTTGGCTCTGGGATTCCTTTTGTCTGAATTTGGAAACCAAAGAAATAATGTAAAAAACCAGGATTCACAACAAGGATTTTTATCCTAACAGGTGTAATACTTAAGTTGATTAACTGCTGTTTTTTACAACCAAATAATAAGCCATTTCCTAAACCAAGGTGCCACAGTCTCATTGTCTTCCTTCCTGAGGGCAAGTTTCTCACTTAGGAGATCTAGGGTGCCTCTCAAAGCCCATATACACGCTCTCCATAACACATCTGTCTTGGCCTTCATACCTGGTATCCTGAAGCGCATCTCTTTCCAATTGCACTTCCATTAGCTTGGTCTGCAAATCAGCAATGATCAGTCTTAAATTCATTTTCTGTTGCTCATGTAGCTCAGTGGTCTAAAGGAGAAAAACCACAAACCTCCAAGCTAAACCAACCAAAATACTGAATACATAACCTAAAAAAATGAGGTTGAGAGCAGCATGGGTATGGGAATTGAGAGGTTATTTTTGTTTCTTTTCTTTTTTTTTTTTAAATATTTCTTACTTAACTGGCTAGTCACACTGCGCTGAGGTGGACGGGCTACGCATGGAATACCATTACAGGGATCGTGCCAACAACATTATTACCCATTGTCTATTTCTGTCTGTCAAATGACATGTGGGAATCATGACAGCCAACTACAATTCACAGCAGACAAGAGGCTGCTCAAAATAGTGCTGGCAAAACTGTCTAAAGACTCAGCAATGACAAAAACAATAAAAGCTCATCTATACTTAAGAAGCTGCCCAAATTTGCAACTCACGTCAGTCAGCATCTTCTGCACATCTCTACCTTTCTGCGAGTACTCTTCCAGAACATTTTCCACGTGTTCTTTGCCAGCACCACTCATGTTTTTTTTCTCAGAATCAGTATGTATTTCATATTTGGAACAGAAGACACTATTGGGTGGACTGCTACCAGTACTAGAAGACGCTGAGTTTTCCATCACTGTTCTGACAGTGGAAGAAGCTAAAACATTCTGGTTGCTGAGAAATGGGCTAGCAGCACCTGAAAGACAGATAAATTTAAGTGTTGAAACAAGAGTCGTTACATGAGAATAAACAGTCATCTGTACAAACCGGGCATTAGTGGCTCTCAGTGCCTATCTATCGATAGTCAAACCTAGGAATCGTCTTTTCTAAGGACAACAAACCCAGCCAATTCTATTCCCCACACTGGGTGGGGAATGCCACAGTGTTCAGAGGAAAACAAACTGCTCTGCCTTTACCTTGGGCTTGCGTCAACAAGAGCTGCTCAAGATGCAGGGCCTAAAGAAGACTCAACTTGAAATATGAACTTACAAGCATCCTTCTAAATCACATAATAGTCTGCAATGTTTACAGTGATTTACTCCCAAATCTTGTTCTGAAATCTGTTTAATACTTGCCCACGCTAGGCATATTGCCACTTGGTAAAGATTCCTCATGACTCAAAGAACGTATCATTGGTTGCACTGGGAATTTGGTGGCTTCTTCGTGGAGTTTCAGAGCCTCTTTTGTTTGCCTTTCCAGTGCCTCCCTGCAGAATAGCACACAGAAACATTTGCTGAAAAGGCAGGACTGAATACAGAAGAGCATCCAACCACACTGCATCATAAATGCAACTTGAATAACTGAAAAGAAAAACTGTTGTTTTTTCCTGGTTTGCACTTACATTTGGCAACACATCTTCAACTGCTGCAGCTCCACTGTAGTCAACTGAACTATTGTGTTTTGCCCCTAGCAGGCATAACGTATAAAAGTCCAAACAAGTAAAATAACCCTTCATCAAACAAACAGAACTAAATTGGTTTATCTTCTGAAAAGGGATTTCATTTTATATTCACATTTTTTCTCCTAGCTGGCCAGTAAAATGCTACCTTACTGACACAGAACTGTAACTGTATGGTCAATCAAACCCACAGAAATCTGTCAAATACTTCATTTGCAGGCATAATAAGAAACCTCTCAGAAAACCTGTACAATCAGTGAAGCATTTCGTTATATAAAACCTCGAGCACAGAAGAGAGGAAACCTGTTCAGATTCACACCATCTTATTTTATTGGAATTGGTGAGGCAACAGATCATTTCCTACATTCCTGGGGTGGGGGGGGAGGCGGAAAGTGTGTGTGCAAAGAAAGTAGACAGATAAGGGGGGAAAAAAAAGGGTAAAAGGAATTTTTCTGACCAAGAGAAGAAATCCAGTCTAAGTGAGAATAACAGGCAAGTTTTGGCAGTTCACCTATAAACTGTAACTAGAAGAAAGCTAAGAGAACACATGAAGAAAAAATAGTTGAGGGACAAAGAGGAATCTGAAATTATGGAAAAATAAATTAAGTGGCAAGTCTACAGGTGAGGGAGCAATAGGAGATCAGCAAGGAGAGCAGCTACCTGTCATTTAGCGTCAGTACTGTTGCATGTGCATAGCAGGACTGTGACATTCAGAAATGACCCAATTACAACATGCACCGTTGAGTTCTGTCTACGCAGCACTTTTTTTTCACAATGCAACAAGTCCCTGTGTCTGTGCACTGCACTCGTTATGCCACCTCTCTGCATTTGTATTAACGCATCCTGATAAACCTGGATTTTCATTCTGTAACATTACTGTTAAAAAAGATTAGAGGACACAGATGCAAACAGAGCTGCAGAGCATGGGGAAAAGCATCCTGAGGAGTCTGTTACCCTGAAAGTGGGAAGAAGGGGCATCAGCTACAGGCAAGGGTGGAGGCTCTATCACCATTGCCCTGTTACTGTGGAGTATAACCTAAATGCATAAACAGGTTAAAAGAATGACTAGACAAATCCCCAGGACTAATAAACCTGACAGCCAGGACACATTCAGATTCAGTAAGTCTTTACATTCTAATTCCCTGGACACTGAGATACTGAGGTATACTAAGCAAAAATATCTCTTTTTCCTGATCATTTTTCTATGCATCTGCCACGATACACTGTTGCAATAAGCACAGTGGCGAGATGACACTTTGGTGTGATCCATCAGAGTCTGAGTGAATCAGTAAATCAAAGATTTATAAAGAAAAAAACTATCCCCATTCTTCTCAGTTGGCCATTAACTTTCAAACTCATTAATGATCCTTCTTTGGGAGAAACTTTCAAATATTAGATACACAACTGTATATAAAAATCACTAAATCCAAGCACCACCTTCTGGGGGAAAAAAGAAAGTAAAAATCACCCAAAACAGTAAAATCAATGAATTTCACAACTAGCACTTTTCCAATGCTGAATGATTTTTAATTTAATAGTAGGCATAATCCTGGACCCCTGCAAATTCATTATCAAAGGGCAGTACTATATCCTGCTACCTGTGCAGAAATCCTATTGCCAGCAGGAAGAACTCATTCCACCGTGGACAGAAATGACACTATTATCCTGGCACACAAATTACAATGATCAGTGTAATTCATCCTTCACTGTAGAGTGCCTTGGGCACCCGTATCCTTAAATTTTGTGTTCACATCTTTCCTGTCACATTGGTATAACAGACTACACCTTAGGAATCTGTTGGCTTCCATTTTCAGTGAGTGTGCTGTTTACTGTAGTGACAGATAGCAGGTAGGGAGATTTCTCTAATAACAAACGAAACCTGTGTATCACCTTAATTCCTGGTTATTCTCACGCATTGTAACAGCACCCGTGGAGAAAAAGATCTGTCCTTATTTTCTAATGTATTAAGAATCAACTTTATGTAATAAAAAATCAATTTTGCCCATGTAATTTTAATACTGAAGGAGGAACTAAAGGATATTGAGGGAAACAGTTTCTCTCCTTTTTAAAGTCTTATGCTTTGTTTTGTCAGGATGAACACAGATGCAGGCTTTTATAAGCACTTGTTAGCATCACCTGTTAAGTTTTGCAACAATTCAGTGGCAAATCACATCCACTGCCACTTTCTTACGATTTTTCCAGATACAGAATTTTTCTACAAGAAACACTGCAGGCGAGATTTCTATAAACATCTGCCTTGATCTCATCTACAAATGTTGTCTATCCCAATCCGCTTGATTAAAGCCAAACAGACCTTTTCCTCACAAAGTGCTTCTGGAGGTATGCCCAAAGGAGAAGAAAAACTGAAGTCTGGGATGAGCCCAAGGTGGGCAAGTTAAGACTCATATGTCTTGGGTTTTGGGAGTGTGATTGCTATTAACAGCCCCTGGGGATAAGTCTGTGAACCTCTTCCTTCGGGGGGGGGGGGAACAAAACGAAAAATTAAGAAAAATTTATTACTTGGGGGTAGCTTTGAGCCAGATGGTATTTGACAGGGTTTTATTTACATTACTTGGATTTTCCTGGGTGACTAGTCCTCTGGAAGGCATGGGACTACACTGCAAGTCAAGAGGTAACTGCAATAGCAGTTTCCACACCATGAATAATTTGACACCTCCATATACCCATTTGACTGGAAAAGACCACCATGGGTGCTTCCTAAGGGCACATAACGGAGAAAAGTGAAGCCCTTTATCCCAGACCCCAACACCGAGTACCAGAAATACCTTATTAACGTGAAAACATTGCTTCCAACTCTCACATAGCAGCCCCTGAAAATTCAAGTCTGCCACGACAAAACCATTTTTCCTAAACCGGGACAGACCTTGTTTTTCTCCCGCCCGTCCGTGTTTTCCCTGAGGCGAAGGAGGGCGAAGCCGCCAGCGGATCCCCCCGCCGGCCATAGCGGCGCGGGCGAGCGCCAACAAAATGGCCGCCGGATGAGGCCACCTGCCTTTCCGTGGCGGGAAACGAGGGAACCCCTGAGCACCCCGACCGGCCTCTCCCGCCTGCGCAGCTCTGTCCCGAAGTCCCTCTAGCCTCCATAAACCCTCCGCACCTCGGCTCCGAGGGGCTTTTTACCTCATCGGGGTGTGCACTCGCTATCGCCTCCCCAGAGAAGCTGCTCCCTCACGGTAAGGAGAACCGTCTCGCCCCTTCTCCGGTCTCCTCCCCGGGAAGGGGCCCTCCCGCGGCTGCTACCCGATGCTCCGGGAGCCGCCCGCTTCACCTCAGCGTGGCCTCGGGGCAGCTGTGGCGGGGATGCCAGCGGCCGCGCCGCCCGAGCACCGTTCCCGCTCCCTTCCCACGCCGGCGCCCAGCCCCTCAGCCCCAAAATGGCCGCTCACGTGTGCCCCCCTCAGGCTGTGAACACAGGAGTCAAGGCGCCCTCACGGCCGCTGGAGTGTGATGGCAGGTGATTTAATGATACCGTGCTTGAGACTGGAGATAAAAAATCCTCTCATACGGAGGTAGGGGAGCGCCTGGTTTATCTTCCTCATGGTATTTGGCCAGCAAGGTAGCACATTTGGCGGAGGGGGGGGTTGACCATGAGCTGACTGAAGGCAGAAGTGGGGGTGAGGAGGCTTCCTCCCACGAAAGAAAAGGCCTGAGGGCTAAAAGCATCTTCCTAAAAATCCCGTTCAGAAATAAAAATTAAAATATTTTGACTCTTACACCAATCGCTTCAGAAATGAAACATTTTTGAATTCCCCAAGGTGACTGCCTGACTGGTATTTTCAATTCGCAGTGAGAATGGGTGCAAAGTCAAGAGAGGATCGCTTTACCTCAGCAAAGAAAACAATATGGCTGACTGTCCCACTTTGGATCTTGATTTCAGGAGTGCACACGCAAATGTCAACAGGCTGTCCCTCTTTTCAAGTTATTTGAAATAACAGCCAACAGCTTATACCAGACAAACCATGTTACAAGTTTCCAGGAACAGGTTTATGAACTGGGCCCAAAACAAAATCATCAGACAGCTGGAGAACTTAAGTCAGAACAAACTCAGGAGACAGACATATATGTTTATATATTTAAATACCTGACTAAGAAGAAAAACACATAACCATTCCTCAAGGGAGAACACACCATTTTAATTTACAAGAGAAGAAAACCATTCACTGCGTGCTAAAAGACAAACCTAAAGACAAAGGAAGAAAAGTTGTTTTCCATGGACTACTTCAGACTGAGCAAAGAAAAGTAAGAATTAACCAGCTGAAAATAGACCTCTGGTCTCCACTCTCCTAACTGCACTGTGCTCCAGAATTGTCAGTGCATCCGCAGCAAAAAACACACGCAGAGGATGGAAAACAGCTTAAGAAGGGACTTTCTGTTTTGCCACACAGAAAAAGAGGCAGCACCGAAAAGATATATTTTTCTTCTATCCACTGAGGAAAGAGGCAAAGGAGTTTATAAGTGAATATGCTCTACAATATCCTGAAGCCAGATTTCAGTGCTCAAACAGTCTCGGGTGTTAACAAAGCATGAAAACTCATCCTGGAGGGGGCCCGCACCTACCTCTGACAGACGCTGGTGAGGTTTGTTTCTCCTGTGTTTTGGGTGGTGTATTGAGGTTTTGCTTCTTTCTGTGGGGCTGGGAAAGGAGGGGGGTACTGATCACCTCCTGCTTTTGGCGGGCTGCCCATCCGGCCCCCAAACCCCTCCGCAGCGGCTGGGAGCCACCTGCCCCTTACTGTAGCCCCTTTGCCCGACTCGGTAGCCTTGGGAACAAACTCCTCCTCTGGAGCCGATCATGTGCATGGGGGGAGCCAATAAATGCCGCATCCAGTGTTTGATGACTCTGCAAAGTGTCATTCAAAGTCCGGCTTTAGCGGGAAACTTGATAGCTTTTCCCCATCAGAGCACCTGACAGATTTTTAACTCCTGTGTGGAATAAGAGCCTGCTGAGAAAGCAGCACAGTGTCTGGCAGCCCTTTTTGGGTGATTGATCAAACCTTTTTCCTGAGCTGGTCGTGGGTCTCTGATACATGCAAGGATCTGTATGTGACCTTTTTAGAGCTGGATCAACGGTATAAAGGACTAGCAAATCTGGAGGGAGTAGGGGGAGAAAATTACGTGCTTGCAGTGGTGACAAATTTGATGGAGTTATTGGGAAAAATGATGCTGGATTCAGCACCTGAAATGAATTGCAGTGCTGGAGTAGAAGAAAAACTGCACCTCAGAAATTATATTGATAACTGTTAATCATCAGCCACTGTAGGCACAATGAGAAGTATATTTCTTTTTGAAATTGTGGTGTGTACAGACATTAGGTGTAGTGGCCAACATTTTGTATTGGAAATTGATATAATCCAAAGTACCTTGGCTTGTTAACAGGCTGGCATGTTCTTAGAGAGTCTTACATAGTCCTGATGGCTATGGATAGGAGGATGTATGGCCCCAAGAGGCAGCTCTGGGAGCCTCAGCCTGCCTCTAGAAGGCCTATGGAGGGACAGAAATTAATTTTTGTGAATTTGTGGTGATTTGGAATGAGGGTTTTTACAGCTCTTCTAGAGCTGATAATGTGCATGAGAAGGAGCCAATAAACGCCACATCCGGTTTTTTATTTCCCCACAAAGTGTCATTAAAAGTCTGGCTTCAGCAGGAAACTTGGTAACTTCTCCCCCTCAGGGCTGTGGCGGGGTGCTTTCTGCGGAGCGTTACCTCTCCTTGTAGCAGGTGCCTTTTTTGGCTAGTGTTTCGTGGGAATCCAGGTCTTGAGCACCCCAGCCTCTTTGCTGCTTCCCCCTGTCACTCCTGAAACAGCAGTTACAACCTGGCAACAGAATAACTCTTTTAGGATATAATTTCTGAATAACTTTTCTCCTATTTTGGCAATATCTCTGAGAAGAAAAATCTAAGAATCGCCACAGGTTTGCCAGCAAGATGCAAATATAAACTTCTTGTGTTTAAAATAATCTATTCCTCCCACAGAGAGGACTATGATCTGTGCAGGGGGGGATATAGCTTCAGACGAAGGTAATGGAGTAATTTATGCCAGCAGAGGCTCTACTTCAAAAATACCTGGGCAATACCCACCAGCCATTTCAGATTTTGTTTAAAGGCATTAATAATAGCTTTAACTGTTAAATAATCATGTTATTTTGGGGGGGACCACCTCCCCCCAGGAAATTAATTTATCTGAACCTCCTGTGTTGCTTCATATGCCACATATCAAACATAAATATCTACAGAATTTGCCCTGCTCTTTACAGGATGAGCTCAGACACAGGGTTGCGTCATCACAGCTTGCTGCGATGTCTTGCCTTATAATAAGAGCATCTGGCCATGGTGCCTCAGGTGACTTTAGCTGTAATCCATCTTGCAAGAAACAATTAAAAGAAATAGCTTGGCACAGAAACCTCTGATCTCAGCAGATGGGTATATCTAAAAGCTGTCTAGTTGTGTACACAGCCTACTAAGATAGAGATAAATACTACACAACTGTTCAATTAAATGAGGTGAGGGCTGCCCTGAGCATTTTGTGTTTTTCTCTTTTTCTGAAGTGTGTAACTGAGTCTCAACAAGGGAAACCCCTTTAGCATAATAATGCTGGATAATTCCCTGTAATCATGGAATCTTTTATTAATTTAGTGTTAGAATGAGGACTTATCTTTGTCCCTGCTTTTGTGCATCTTGTTAAGTTAGTCCATTCAGAGTGCAAAAGGGCCTGCTTCTCTGGAAGGGCTTACAGTATTATATAGAAAATCAGGGATTGTTATTGCTGAAGTGGCCTCAGTGTTTTTGCAGTTACAATGCTTGTATAACAACAGCAACCTATATGTTTTAAGGTTTTGGTGTTGTACTGTGATGACTCTTTTTTGATTCCTGGTTCCTGATTCAAAGTCTTGTTTCAGCAGGGTGATTCTCTGTGCATTACATCAGATGGGTGAAAATTCAGATGCAGAGAGAAAATCTGCAATTCTGGATTCAGGTACCCTGACTTCACCTCCTTCAGTTGTGACAGCACTTGTGCTCTCCTTAGAGGGATGGATCTATTCCTCAACTTGGCTTGTTGCTTTTCAGTTTGCTTTGAGTAACTGAGGGACCCAGAGCTATTTTGTGCAGAGGCAATATTATATGGAGAAGCTTTTTTATGTTCACCAAAGAAAATTCTTTTTTTTTTTTCTCCAGACTTCAAAAACAAATGCCTTTTCCAACACAAAAAGGATGCAGATTCATGGTTTTTGCAGCTTACTTCTGTTTCTCAGCTTTGTTCTTTCCTTTTACTCTCAGATCTCTGTCTTTCCCTTTCCTTGTCTGATTTTTCATATTTTACCTCAGGCCTGTCCAGAAAAGCAGGCTTATTCTGTGGCCTGGAAGGAAGATGAACTCAAATACAACCTGGAATCTGAGCAGAGCTTCCCTGTGTAGCCCTAGGAATGTCTCTCTAGAAACAAAGTTTGAAATTGGTAGTTGATTGCAATCCCTCTGAGGCCATACAGAGTCTTAACTTGTGTTCCTTCCTGTAATTTCTTCTTTTAGATGCAAGACCGACATTTTACAGAGTTGAGCGGATGATTATGTTACAGTCAGCTCAAGCTGATTGGAGAGAAGTATAGAAAAGCCATATTTTCTATTTACTTGTTTCTAATTTTTTTATATAATAAACCTTCAGGAAAATTGTTACCCCAAGAAGGAATGATTCAGTGAAGGGATCCTGGGCTGATTCAGGAGTGTTGTGTCTTTTGACACTTGCGCTTTGTTCCCTCCTACTGCAGATTTAGGTGAATGGCTTCAGGACTCAGGGGGAGAGGAAGAAGCTGGGATGGCCACTGGTGCTTGAAGGCTGTCTATTATTTAAAATTCCTGAAGCTCTTCAGCTTATACAGAGCCCTGTCCAGAAGAAAAAGAGAAGTTGTTCTGTTATAAAACCAGTGAGCTAGGAAAAAGGACTACTTTCATTTTTCAGCCTTTTCATGCTTCATGTTTGACCGTGAGCAAGTCACCCGTTCCCTCTGTTTGTATCTGTGAAAGGTACAAAGACCCACATTTCTATCCTCTTTTGTCCACCTTGCCAATTTAAAATATAAATTCTCTTGAACAGGGCTGTTGCAAGCCTTTTCCTCACTCAGTAGCAGTTTGTGCACAACTAGAAATACAGAAGACCGCAAAAGTAGGAGCGAATGCGAGATGATCAGTGCCCCCTTCCTCATCCTGAACTTTTTGTCGACCTGCTTGTAATGACAATTTTCTGCCAAACATGACATATTGGGTAATCAGTCGTGCTCTTCTCATCTCCAGCTGTGAGCCATTTTGGCATGTTACTCCTCCTCAGAAGTCCCTTCAGTACAGATGAGGGCTGCTTTATTTTATAAAACTTTTCTTTAGAGATAAGTTGTGATTTTGCTTCCGTTGAACTTACAGGATATAAATAAACAGCAGGTAGATTTGAACTAAGCATAATGTTTAATTCCCCAGCCAAAAAGGCAGTAACAGATGTGTACAAAATTTAGGAGCTGAATTCCCTTTCTTTGATTTCTAGTTTTACCGTTAATCTTCCCTAATGACTTGCCAGCTCAGGGACCCAGGTAAGATCAATAACACCACTCTGAATACTTAGTAAAGATTCTGTTTCCATTCTGAAGGGAAAAGCACAGCAAATGCATATTAACTAAACTGTGAAATGTTTGAATTTAAATCGGTCAAGTTAACTTAAACTGTGACCACTGATACTGCCAGCAGATGGGGGCAGTATCGCTCTGATTAACTTCATTTGCAAAAGAAACTTGGAATATTTGAAGGAATTTAGGAGAAGTCAGAGAAGCTGCCAGCAAGGAGGCAGTGCCTTTATTGATGATAAATGTAGGGTTTGATTATGGACTCGGAAAAGTGAAATCAATGTAATTTCTCTTGCTTTAGCAGTGTAGTACTTGACAATTGAGGGAAAGGGTTCTGACATGACTCTGTTCCAAATTTATTTTCTCTTGTACTGAAACTGTGCAAAATTTTAATTCAAATTCTTCTGTTGCACCCCAACAGAGAGTATCTCAGCTCTGTCCTGAGAGGAGATCTTCATAGAAAAATTCCTTTCTTGTAGCAAACAGTGCTAAAATACCTGTGATATTTGAGGTTCTTGCCAGAAGCAAGATGAGAAAAAAAGGTTTGTATTTAATACTTTGAAAAGTTTATATGTAGGTGAATGGTGAATATTGCTTTAATTGTATTTAGCACTGAAATCTATTTCTCGGAAGAATTAGTTTTCAGCTAAAGCACAGCAATGCTCCTCTGCGTGTTGTTAATCCCACTTTCTTCATCAATAGTTGCTGTATGTTATTAAGTTATCTTGCGCTAGTCTTGTTTGCATTGCATCTGGCAGGAAGTTAAATCCCATGTGCGTGGGCTGCAGTTGCTGTTATCTCTAGCGTCCCCCAAATCCTTTTGTTTCTTCAGGCATCGCCAAGAGGTTAGCATTGTGAGGATGGCCCAGACAGCCTTCTGGATGAGAAATGTATGAGTAACGCAGACGGGAACTGGGTTCTATGAGCACCTGACAGATTTTTAACTCCTGTGTGGAATAAGAGCCTGCTGAGAAAGCAGCACAGCGTCTGGCAGCCCTTTTTGGGTGATTGATCAAACCTTTTTCCTGAGCTGGTCGTGGGTCTCTGATACATGCAAGGATCTGTATGTGACCTTTTTAGAGCTGGATCAACGGTATAAAGGACTAGCAAATCTGGAGGGAGTAGGGGGAGAAAATTACGTGCTTGCAGTGGTGACAAATTTGATGGAGTTATTGGGAAAAATGATGCTGGATTCAGCACCTGAAATGAATTGCAGTGCTGGAGTAGAAGAAAAACTGCACCTCAGAAATTATGTTGATAACTGTTAATCATCAGCCACTGTAGGCACAATGAGAAGTATATTTCTTTTTGAAATTCTGGTGTGTACAGACATTGGGTGTAGTGGCCAACATTTTGTATTGGAAATTGATATAATCCAAAGAAGCACCTTGGCTTGTTAACAGGCTGGCATGTTCTTAGAGAGTCTTAAATAGTCCTGATGGCTATGGATAGGAGGATGTATGGCCCCAAGAGGCAGCTCTGGGAGCCTCAGCCTGCCTCTAGAAGGCCTGTGGAGGGACAGAAATGAATTGCTCTTTGTGGTGATTTGGAATGAGGGTTTTTACAGTGAAACACTAGGAGTGTAAAACTACAGAAATCTGATTTGAGTCAGGCTAAAGGGTGAGTGCTGGATAAAAGCAGTCCGTGAGCCTGACCAGGATGTGAAGCTAATGAAAACTCAGCCCCTGGGAGGGAAGCAGAGGGGACAAAGCTCAATATAAGCAAGGATTGAGGATCATCTACCATGAAAAATAAAGGGAGGGGCCTCCTTTCTGCATTCCTCTTCATGGCTATTCGGAATGAGAGCTGGGGCACATGGGGTAAATAGAAGGCTTTGGGGAAACTGTAACATCTTAAAGGGAATGGAAATGGGGCGGCATGAAGGGCATGAACAAATGCAAAGATTTCTGGTTTTAGAGACACAGCTCCAAAGCTTTTCCCCCGCAGTTCATTATGGGTTTGTTAACACAAGATCATCACAGCTTTCAAAGCCCGAAGGAAAAATAATACACATCCCAGGCACTATAAGATCAAAAGTGTGGGCACCTTAGAGGCATGGGCACTGCTATTTGTTTACTCAGCTATGCCAGCAGGAAAGGGAGTGGTCTGTGGCCTACTGTCTCTATCATCCTGTTCACAGGCCGATAAAAAACAGAAATTCTTTTTAACACCTTCAGTGATATATGCTGTCAACGCCTGCTCAAGTGATGAGTCAAATGCATAAGCCTATGTGCATATATGCAAGAACAGATGCACCCGCATCGATAAGTTTTACAGTAGTCATTGGTGACTGCCTACATTAATAAAAGTATCTTAAGTTCTTTGTGTTGTTTCTAATTCCATATAATGGGAAAGCATTGACCTGTTATGTAAATGAGGGAAAGAAATACGTCCAGGGAAGTTTATAGGCTCCATGCAGAGGAAAAGCACTTTATGAGAGCAAAATTATTAGCAGTGCTCCACTGTGCTGATTTGGAACAGGTCCATTGTATTTTCAGCAATTGGCAGTTTGGATTGTTACAATTCCTTGGCAAGTACAATAGAAAGATGGTGGTTTCCGGGGGCATAATAAAAGGGTGAGCCCCAGCTTTTGCACACTGCATTTTATAATTGCATGCTTGATGTGCACAATTGGGCAGCACTGCCTTACTTGCCTTAATCCACTCTCTCTCTCTCTCTCTCTCTCACTTCCTCACCCTCCCGCATAGCAGCAGTAGCTGCTGCAGCTTTGGCAGATCATCGGGGAGAGCACGGAAAATGAAAAGAGCTCAGCTATTGTCTTAACATTTTTCCCAAAGGATTAATTTCACCTGCTTCTCCAGTTTTCCTGATAGACTTTTTTGCACTTTTTAATCCAATAAGTATGGAGTTATTTCACATTTTAAACGCCTCTAAATAGTTTTAGGAATGGACTTTCTCTCTCCTCCTCCCCCAGCCTTTTTTTTTTTTTTTTTTTTTTTTTTGACAAGTCAGAAAATTGTGAAGTAAGCGGACAGAGTAACTGAGAGCACGAGAGGGAGAAGACGCTTCCATTCTTTTAGTGCAGTGGGCTGAGGCAAAAAGGCCATTGTAATGGTAAATTGCACGCAGAAAGGAAGAAAAGACTGATAATCAATCACAAACGAAGGATTCATTTGGATTTTGGCAATTTGCTGGCCAGGGGCTTTTAAATCTATAAACTGTTTTTCTTCTTTTTTTTGCCCACATCTTTAAAAGCACAAGTTTGATATACCGAAGACGGGAAGAGAAATCTTTACAAAGCTATCATGCCCAGAATACCTGGGAATGGGGAAAGCACAGTGCTGAAACACCAGTAAAACGTCGCAATTGTGAAGGAGAAATAACATGCTAAAATGTTGATGGGAAACGTTTTTAACCCATCACCTTGGACTCCAGCTCTGAAGACAAATTTTCTGTCTCAGACTCTTCTTGTTTCATGTATTCAGGGATGACTTGTGGTGGGCTTCTGGGGAGTTTAATTTCCAGCTTTGTTGTTCTGTGATTGCCTGAGTGGGTTTTGTATTTGACTGAGTATGTGATAGGACAGATGAGGATGTTAGACAATATTAACCCCGGCATATCATCTTCAGAGTCCAGCATTACCCATAAAGGAAGATATATCTACCTGGAGGCACAGCTTCAAGGAGGCGCTCCATGGGGATTCACACTGAAAGGCGGACTGGAGCACGGGGAGCCATTAATCATCTCAAAGGTATTTTTTCTTATTTTAAATGAAATGCAAACAAGTTAGGAGTGGTGCCCAATTTAAAGGGCAAGAGTTGTAAAGTAACACTGAAATGTTATATTAGACACTGTATTTGGCTTGGTTTGCAAAACTGTTGAGCACCTGTTCAGGTCAGTAGGTTTGCTCGGGAGCTACGTATTTGAGCAACACACGAGAGCTCTCAGCATTGTTTAACTATCAAAGGTGCAGGTTTTGTCTCACAGGAAGTATCTTGGCTTGCAGAAATTGTCTCTGTTTATTTCACTACTATGAATGGGAGTGAGTAGGGGACTCTCATGAGGTGATCTTGTGTCATGAAGTCATAGCATATCTGAGCATGTTCAGTAAGGCATTACCACCTCTTCTGAACAGAAAAGAAAGTAAGTGCTTTAAGTCACATGATGTGATGTTGGCTAATTAAAAGTGTGTGCACGGAAACAGAATAATAAATACTTGTACCTATTTGGTATGTATATACATTATGCTATGTTAGCGGTTTTCTCACCCTACGTACTCTCTACTTACCGAATATCTATTAAGTATGGTATGCCTTCAAGATTTTTATTATTTTAATTATTCATGATTGAGTATTGTTAACAGGCAACTAGTAGCATAGCTCACAAGGATATTTTGAGGGAAAAAAATAAGAGAAAGAGTTCCTCTCTCTCATCAGAACTGGGCTATTAAAAGTACCCGGGTACCTCAAGATGACGATACTGAAGACAGCTGATTTTCCAAAGCATCACATTGAATGTATGAATATCTAAAATATGTTTGACCTATGGCCCTAAAACTGTTTTGAAAATAGGATTTAGGGAATTCTGAAATTTTACCTGTAGTAGCTCTTAACTGTATTTCTCTTCTGTGTCATCTGTCTGGTGCATTCTGCTTGTTTATGGTCTGCATTTATATAGCGAGCTGCTAGTTGCATATATGTACTTATGTCTAATCTTACTCCCTCCTGAAACTGGGATGTACGCGGGGAATGCAAAGGATCAGAACCAATGTCGGCTAAAAGAAAATGCTGATACTCAGAATCAATGTTATTCAAATCCTGCAACTCACTGTGCGAACCCATTCACATGAAGACTGTCAGTCACTTGAATAGTTCACCTGAAATAAATTATTTGTAATTAGTGCGTCTACATGTTAAAAGTAAAAAAAGGGGACTTCGATTAAAGTTCTTTCATCATAAAGGGATTTTAGAAATTTCACCTAATCATCTTTCTTGCAGGACTGTCTTGAAGATAGTTTGGCATAGCCACATAGAACAAAACTAGCCTCACTGAAATGGTGTTACATTTTTCCATTTTATAAACACGAGGGACTAACACTTCAGTCAGGTTGTTTGCTTTTTATTGGTAGTGTTCTGCATTTGTGAGAAGAAAGTTTCTTTTTGCTTTGACATTCTTCTGTGATGTAAAAAGCGCTGCCCCCCTCCTTTTTTTTTTTTTTTTTAATTGGGGGCAGGGAGGCAGAGAGGAAGAGAGATGGCTCCGGCTGCTGAACATTAATTAATCTATGGGATTTGGTTTCCACAACAACCAGGCCCCTTAATGTCAAACATGCCTGGAGTGTGCATAGTGCCACTGGGAGCTGTATGACTTGTGCCTGCCTTCTGTGAAACAACACTGCAAAAATGTGGTGGTTTTTTTTCGGTTGCGTTGGTTTTTTTTTTTTAAACTTGTAGCTACTGCTATCAATGTTAGCATTTCGTTGTTTTGCTCATGCATCGGTGATGCAGAACTGGAGAATGGCTTGCATGTGAAAACTGTGCTTTCTGGAATTCATGCGGCACCTATAGCTGTTTCCTGGTTTCCAATTTCAGCTGAGAAATTCCTCTTGTGTTTGAATTCACTATGTGCTCTTCAGAATTAATTGCATATTAGTCATTTAGCTAATTTAGTATTCTTCTTCCGATTATACTGTGAAGTAATGAGGAACTGTGGGGAAATGATAAATTGAATCATGTTACAGGTTAAATTCTGTACTTGCACAAGCGTACTTAACAGAATCATAGAACGATTTGGGTTGGAAGGGTTCATTCAAGATCACAGTACTCCTGCAGGTATGCACTAGGAATGATCCAGTAACAGTTCTGAATAATATTGCCTATAAATACCAGGAAATGTGGGTGTTGGTTTTTTGTTTCCAATTATTCATAATTAAGGTAGGAGTTTTATTTCTGTTTTGGCTTCCTATTCTGTTTTGGCAAATACATTATATTTATGTCCACTTAACTGTCTGTTTATGTTGACAGAGTGGTGTTAAATGGCCTTAGTGTAAATAAAAATGTAGATTTCAGCAAATATTTAGGCTGGTACCCACTAAAGCTTGCAACATGACTTAAAACAGTCAAAGTAACATTGACGTATTGTTATAGAATACTAGACAGATAGCAAATCTCTTTGAATGCAATAGTTCTTTCCAGCCATCAGGAGCTGATGCTCATTTGGGACCCACAAGTATTGGCCTGTCTAAGCTTCAGACCAAAGGCCGTGACAGAAG
Source organism: Theristicus caerulescens (assembly GCA_020745775.1). Lineage (NCBI taxonomy): Eukaryota > Metazoa > Chordata > Aves > Pelecaniformes > Threskiornithidae > Theristicus > Theristicus caerulescens. The sequence goes on along the minus strand of CM036563.1, from coordinate 82,381,800 downwards.
TTAAAAACCAAGATGAGGGAATTTACAAAAGGCCTAGATGCAGGAAAACTGGTTCTCGCACCCCCAGCCTCGCAGCAGTTCTTTGGAAAGACAGATTTTTCCACCAATAATGTGCCAAGAAATTACCCAAAAGCAATGGGAGCAACAGCTGGGAGTTAAGTTGAAAAAACCAGACCTATATTCTCAGCTGGTAGAAGGTGCTGTTTTAGAGATCTGATTACCATAGTTTTAGTATCGCCTTCAAAATAAGAACAAGTTATCTACCGCCTTTCAGTAAAAGTCCCTGTGCTGTATAGATGTATTGCTGCGTTTCTGTGCAGCAAGACAGGCTGATTGCTCAGTGTGTGTGTGGTTGAGCGCGCAGATAGGCACACTTACAGTTAAACACACTAGTAAACGCTTTGCTGAATCAGCCATGATGCTCCACACATCATGCAACCAAGTCTAAATCAACTTGTCAGAAATGTTGGTTGTGCAGCTAACATGAATTTAGGTAGTTAAAACAGATGACCTTTTTATGCTAACGCTGGTCTTTTTTCCCTGTGGAAAGACAAACCTATACTGAAGCAGTTTCATGACAGCTAATTCAAAGTCCTCAACACAGGTCTCTTCATAATGTGTTTTGCTGGAGGTGAGGGCAGACCATAAATAAATTTATTACATCCGACCCACGTTTTCCCCTCTCCACAAAAGAAGCTGCTCTGACGTTCCCTCTAGTCGACTTCTTTCTGTCTTCTTTCTGGACTGACTGTATACAACTCATCACATGAAGGCTGTAGAATCATAATATGTTAGGATTCTGGCTGCATAGGACATTTAAAAGAACATACTCGTTTTCAATGAAAAGAAATTTGGAAATGCTAACAGTGTGTCAGCAAAATGGAAACTCGGGGTGTTGACCGTCCTAGAGCAGCACTTAGCCATTTTGGGAATGTAAGGATGTTCCTTTTGTCTTCTGGAGCTGCCTGTTGGGCCACAGCGCTTTAGGATTGTGCGTGGTATTCCTGGTCTGCCACCTAAGCACAAGCTTGTCAGGGAGCCTCAGAAATAAGCTTTGTGGAATCTTCCCAACATTAATTTTTGTTATACCAGAAGGAAAGTCATGGAAGAATGGGCAAAAAGTAGCCAGTTCCTTTACCGCTGCACCTCAAGGGAACATCCAAAAATCAGTACCTAAATTAGCACCAGAATGTCACTAATTAGCAATGGGACAGTGTCCAAAAAGATGAATCATGGGCTGCAAATTAGCAAAATGTATTTTCCCTTTTGTATTGTTTTTGTGGTATAAAGCATGTCAGTGAGGAGTGTAGGTGAGAGTTTGAAAGGGAGCTGTAGTCTTAACATTCTTCCTGGGGAAGAATTTCTCATTTACATGAGCTTAGAGAATAGCTGTCAATCAAATTCTTTACTCGGAACTGTTTGCAGTTTCTCCCCATGTTTTGAAATAAATAAATGTTTTCCAGAGGTGAGGAGGAAAAAGAGGTTGGTGGCAGGAGTAAAGTGTCTCTCTAGAACGAGCATGTTATGCTAATTTTTTCCCAGCTGAGAGAACATAAATGTGTCACTAATACTTCAGAAGCTGTAGAAGTCAAATCCCCTGTAGTGACTTCCGCTTCTCTGTGTCCAGATTTTCGTTCATATAGTTCAACTTCCATTTTTTTATTATACCTGTTTAGTAATTTAGAACCATGTAATTTTGGCCTAGATGTGGAGAGATTTGCTCACAGTGGAAATCTCATTAAACAAGTCGCTTCTTCACCTGGAACTAGAAAGTCCATGAGAAATGCAGAAGTGATTGCAGGTGATACCGAATGTTTAATTGGAACCTGATTTCCTTTGACCTCAAAACCATGACAATACCCAGAAGCAAACCTGGATTTCCATTTGCATATCAGTTTTTTTGGCTCATCCTGAGCTGTAAGATTAGTATTGCAAAAGTGAAAGGCCTGACTGTTCTAGGCAGTAAAGGCAAACTGGTAACAGAAGTGTTCATTCCCTCTTGATTTCCTGCAAGAATTTCTAATTTAAGGTAATTACCATTATGAGGTCTCAACCATTTTGGAGCCAGGCAAACTATTTCTGCAGTCTGTTTCTCATTGCTACACACAAACCTTTGGAATAGTTTTAGCTGTTGTAGGCCTCTGAAATGCCCTTTTATTTTGAGCTCCATGTTGATGATACTAACAAAAGAGTTGTTTCTCTTGCCTCGGAATTAAAGCATCTAAAGCGTTCTTTCTCGGATAGCGGCTATGTGGGAACGCTTTTCACATGCTGTGCTGTAGTTCATCGGTTCCCTTAACTCAAAAGGGTAGGTCATTTACAGGGACCTCATGCCAGAAGCATGACACAAACTCTGAGGTTTACTTCTCAGCAGGGGTGTAGGAAGCAATAAAAGTTTAATAATAATAGGGATAGCTTGGGACAGAGCCTGAGGAATAGTCCTGAATTCTTGCAAGGTGTTTAAACCTTGTTAGGAGCCTGATCCAACTGCTGATGAAATGAATAGCCCTCTAGCAATCGGTGCTTACAGGAGCTCAATCAGGCTGTCTTCTGCAAGGCTCCCATGCCTGTGCTACTTCTCTAATATTTTTGGTTATGATGCCTTGTTCACCTCACTTGACAGAGCTCATAGAGCAGTTAGTGACATGTAATGAGAATTGTTCTACCGTTCTGGACAAAACAAAACCCAAAAGGCCATTCTGGACCCCACCTGGCCACAGACACTTATCCCTGTCTCTGCCTCTGATCAGAACGCTCGGAGTCAGTGTTCTCCCATTAGGTCAGTACCAGGAGCCCGTTGCTTTCCCCACTCGAATGTCCAGAATCCCCATAACCAAAATTAAATTATCTTATGCACTGACAGGCAAAGTTTCTTCTCATCCATTCCCCATATCCCTGTGTGTGACAAATGGCAATGTAGAAACTGTTAACCTTTTTGTAGGGCTGCAAGCACAAAAAAGACATCCAGTGCTCGCATTAGAGAGGCTTGTCTGAAGTTGGCAGAGTCACGATAGACTTATTGTCCTGGGCATGAGGACATGAAACGGAGCCAGAGGCATGGTGACTTGTTCTGTGATTATTACTTTTTTTTTGAAAGTTGCCACACTTGTTCTTGTCTGGTTAGAGATGGACTTTATTTTTCTCCTCACTGCTGAAGAATAGCTTGGGGCCTCTGTGTTGTTAATGTTTAAAAAAAATACCCCTCTTCACTATTTATCCTCCAATATACTGCGTGTGGGCTGATGAAGGTTTCCATTTCAAAGCCGTCATTTTCATGCCTTCTTGCACAGCATTTTCTGCACTGGTTATGCATTTAGGGCCATAGATGTGGATGTTGTGTATAATATGGCAGGTCCTTAGAAATGTGTTTTTTTCTCGTGTACGAACAGAACAAGAATGGTATGTAAGAATCACCTGGGTGTTGATCTCTTACTATTTAACTACATCAGCTCACAGGGCATGGAGGGTTGGCGTGTTCGTTGTTCCTTCACTTCTTGTATTCACTGGGGAAAGCAGTAAGGGAGCAGTAAGTGGGCAGTAATTCATCTAGGACTAAACCATAATGTAATTGCTTGTGCTTGGTCTCAGTCCAAAGGCAGGTGAAAATGTGCTCCTGTGAGCAAAAAGAAGTACAGACCTGCACTCACTGGCATCCTGTCTGGCTTGTAAAAGATCAAGGACCAAACCAGCCTGGTCAACAGAAATTCTGTCTTGCCGATTCCCCTCTCCCTGCCCCCCAGTACTTCTTTTAGGTTTGGCACTGGAGAAAGGTGTGCTCTGTCTGCTGATGAGCTAAGGGGTTCATGGTGCAAAATCATCTGCCTGCACATCTAACTCTTCTTCCTAGACTGTGGCAACAGACAAGGCAGATGCCTGATCCCAGACAACAAGGAAATCTGGATGATGCAGACCTTTGCTTTCAGGGAAGCAGAAGGGGACCGATGCTGTAATTGTTTCAGAAAGCGGAGGGGCAGTTCCTCACCACTCTTCCTTGTTTCTCAGGGTTCAGATTAGGGCCTCAGGAAAGACTGCTGATGCCAGCACAAGGGACAGGATCGCCTACCTTTTCTTAAAGCTAGGGAGCTGCTTGATGAAAAGGCTTCTATTGTCAGCCCCCTCCATTAGGCTGCCGATCCGTTCTCTAGCACAAAAAGACTTCTGTTCACTTCCACGGCACTGAATTAGCAATTGCAGACAAACTGACCGACTGACTGACGGGAGCAGTGGCTTGCTGGGCATTGCTGCTGCACCAGCAAAGTCAGTAGGAGCTTTTCAGACTGCAGCTAGGCTGTCTGAAGGGGTAGTGCCAGTTGGTCTGTGATGCATCACGATGAGCCCATCTACCGGGAATACCTTGGTTGTCCTTATTAACGAGGATCAGCACAGATGAACCCCAAGGTGCACAGATAACTCAGTGACGTGACTTTTATGAACGTGCATGTGGAAGGAAATTACCCTTGAAACAAAGTCATACCTCTGTGCTGACAAGGGGTGGGGGGGATGACTGACAGGTGTCTCCAGTTGACCAGTCATGCTTTAGCGTTTCCTCCTTACCAGAGATCAAACCAAACTGCAAATGGTCCAAATCCACAGAGACAGCTCATCTTTAAGATCAGGTCTCCACCACTGCATTGCAACCACATGAGTTACAGAGGACCATATGCAGTGTAATTTCTTTCAAAGTTACAAAAAGGTGTAATAGAAGAAATATTTTCTTCTCGGGTTCTTGGACAGAGAGGAATCGTGTGTGATTAAACACAACATGTAATCCTCAGGGTCAATAAACGGAGCCTTTGTAAATCCTGCCCTAGCTTTATCTTACATGAAAGAGATTAGACAGAAAAATGCCATGTATCCTTGTTAGCTTGGCTGTAGCAGGTATAACCAGAGTTAAGATTTACACTGATCCTAGAATGAGAACCAGAGAATGCACTCTTTAATTAAAATCAGTGTTTATGCAGAGTAGATGATTGCTTGTGAAAGGCTCTACTACATGCAGCCTTTCCCACGCTTCTTGGGAGCCCAAGGCATAGGAAGAAAAACCATCATCGATAATATGGCTGGAGCTGAGCTAATCTCATCTCAAATTTCATCAGTGTTTGCCTTCAGGATCTTTTGAAGAAGTTCAAAACTGTGGAGCATGAATCCAGCGTGGATATATTGTGCGTCAACTACTCAGACTTTGGGAGGGATCTTTGAAAGTGAAAATGAGATGAACTCTAATTTGCTTGCCCACAAACATTGGTAGTCAAAGAAAAAATGTCCAGAGGCCTTTGAAAATAGACTGCTAAACCACAAAATCTTTGTCGCTTATTTGTGTATTTCCAAAGCCCAGAGTGGATCACCATCTGGTGGCAGCAGAGAGCATCCAAGACCAGTGTCAGAAAACCCCAAAATGTGTTGGTATCCATCAGCCCAGGAGGCAAATCTCTCCCCCACTTGAGACAGTAGATTTTGCCTTTGAGCATGAACAACAGAAACTGATGGGCATTCTGCCATCATTCTGGAGTCTTCAGGCTGCACTTCTGACCCTGCCTAGGAGAGGCTTTCTTCTCCTGTCTGACACAAACCTGCCCTTACGCTTGGAACAGGGAATATCTAGTTAATAATAGAAAAATGCAATTCAGCATCAGGACTAGCTTGTCTGCAGGAAGATTTGGCATCCTCTAGCTGCCTAGCGCCCAGCCACATCAACCTCACATCTTGGATGCCTGCCAGCGTGGGTGCTGGACAGGACCAAGCCTGCTTAGTACATGTGAGGTGTGGAAATCAGACCCTTGGGTGGCCCCAACTATCACACACCAGTGATGGAGCAAGAGTTGCTAGATATTTGGAGGTTCCCTGAAAACTTTCCTTGGCTGGAGCGCGATGTTTGTCATCGAATATAATTTAGGAAGTGTAGGTTTTAAGTGCACTAAATATGTTTCTCCTTTTCTTTATAATCTCATCTCACATATGCTGCCATAGCTGTGTTTGTGTCTCACCCAAAGGGTTCCTGCCTTCTTTGTAGGCCCACTTAAAACCCTCAGTTTTGGCTCACTTACTAGATCCTTGTTCCTGAAGGAGATCTGGGCTGTATACTTCAGATGGACTTGCCAGAACCCTAGCTCTTTAAAGAGACTCAGATCAGAGGTTCTTAAATGCCAGGAAGTATCTTTCCCCTGTGGAAATACAGTCTATGTCCATGTATCACACTTAGCACTCCAAGTGAAAAACCGTCTTCCTAAATGTTATAAGTTTGTTTTAAGTAAGAGAGGGCTTGTGTAGGTTCATTTGCATGGCTGAGCTGGAAATAGAGTTCTGGTCTTCCCATTTTCAGCCAGACACTGCCTAAATCTATTTTCACAACTCATGTTACTTTGCTATGAACTTAAAAAAACCCAGACAAATAAATGATTCCAGGTTTCTTGGTCAATTGAAATTGGGAAAAGGACAACAGGAACAGACAAGACCAGCTTATACAGGACACAGCTTGTTAACATCCTAACCGATATTCAGGGATAGTATTAATTTTTCACACTTGCATTAAAAATCCCACCAAAAAAAAATTCAAACCCCAGCGAAGAATGATTCCTGCTGATAAGAAAATCACTGTGCTTAAGTTCATTAATAGAATAGGCTGTGGGATACATTTCAAAGCATGGGGTGAGAAATAAGCTCCCAAATCCCATTAAGAAATAACAGGATTTATGTGCATTCCTCCCATATATTAACTTTCTCCTCTGGAAACGTCTTGTGCTGAGTTGGTGCCATTTTTCAGGCAGGTGCAGTGTTTTGCAGTTCCCACAGACCCCTCCAGATAATCTGCCAGCCTGAAAGCCATTCCCTATTCTCACTCAAGAATGGGGATTTTCCAATGCACGGATGAATGACGAGTTTGGCTGACAAATGTCGTAGCTCCATGTTCTACTGGGATTCAGTCGCACATTCTGCAACGATGCTGTAAGCAGTTTTGTCCTGTCCGTATCAGCAGTTAAAATGTTTTAAACACCAGCCAACAGAGATAGAAGAGATACCGGTTTTTAATAGACATCATCAGTAGTGGGTCATTTTCTGAACATGACTTCACGTGTAGAGGTACAATCGGTGATGCTGACGTCTTCGGGGAATTGGTTTGTATTGTCAGCGGGGTCAATTTTTATTAGCACTGTTAGAGGTTTTTCACCTTTTTATTGAAGGCAAGTTTTTGAAAATATGCCAAATCTTCACTTTTGTCATTACTTCTGAGAGTTTTCATTACTTTTTTCCTTCTAAAGGCATGGATAGATGTGAAGTGTTAATTCACATAAAAATGGAGATTAAAGTATTATGGAAATATTTGCCAAAGAAATGGCAAACCGATCCATTTCAAAAGGTACAGAGTGGAAAGAGTTTCATGGGGTGGAAGGACGCCGGAAGGGTATCCAGGATGCCTGAAGAAGACACGTGTTGTGGCAAGAGGTGCTTATTTCAGAAGAATTGAAAGAGCATACAGTCCACTACATGTTGCAGAAAATTTCCTAACACCTGTAGAGAACTACTGACTGCCTGATAAAGTGTGTTAACTATAGTCATATGGAAGTATTTTTCTTGGTTTTCTGTTCAGCTTGTAATCAATATTTATTTTTTCTGTTGTGGTAGTGCCAGCAGGTCACAGTTAAACACTGCGACCCCTTTGTGCTGCTTATGAGTGTAATAAAAAAAAATCTGTTTCCGGGAGTTCAGAATTTATAGTTGTGATACAGTCACAAGATGTAAATATAAGAAAATAAACATGGCAACGGGTGAAGACTGAAGCAAGGGTGAGTCTGCAAATGCACCGATGAATTTACTACCTCATATAATAATGATGTTGCTTGGAGTTTATGCATTATTCAATGTTGGATTTTGAGATGTTTACAATGGCACATAATTGCCAGAATAATTGAAAACTTGCAGTAGTGCTGGATCCATTATTGCTATTTTTTTTTATTTCTCTGTAAAAATATGGATTATTTAAATGAACGCTTCATTTAGAAAGGTGGATTGGTCCCTAATGTCAGACCTCATGTTTTGATACATTGATTGATGACGGGTCTTGCCAGTGGACTGAGAGAGATCCACATTTCTCAAATGCAGTCTCATAGAAACTGGGAAATGAGCTGATGGAATTCAGAGCAAAGATCTGGCTGTTTTCCAGGAGCAAATACATGGCAAGACACATTTCCAGTTTCAAGAGAGAGGCTTGAAATGGAGCAAGAAATGCGAAACATTTGGACAGAGAGGGGTGGGGTCGTGGGGGGAATCTTCATTTTATCAATGATCCCACTCCCCTCCCTCCTGCCCTGCTCCATTACATGTTTGCTTAAAAGCAGTTGCCAGTGTTTGTTGAATAGTGTCAGCACAGAAGGGATGCAGCCACTGACCTGACTAGAAGGCAACAGCAAAAGGTTAGTAGAATTAGTCTTGTACTGCAGACTTGTATTAATAGTTGTATTGTGGTGGTGTTGGCACAAACTCTGCAATTAAATAAGTTGTTGGCACTCTTCCCTAGGTTAAATTACTACTACTGTTCCCCCTGCTTGCAAGTCAATGAATACAACGCTTTTGGGGAGAAAAGTTCAAACATTTTTGTTCTTTTGGGATTCTGCACATTTCTGATTTCAAGCTAAGAGGTTTCTGCTGGCTTTCCAAGTAGGCCTCTGTTGTTCTGTCTCTGCAAACAGCCCGTGCAAACTAAGGCTGGAATAACCAAGCAGGGAAGGAGGTGGGTGAGGGGGAAAGACACAACAAAAGACTGATGTAGAAACAAATGCCCTTAGAAGGGGTCCTCGCTTTCTCTCATGCCCCGACCCATGGATGTTTCTTAGCAGTGGGCTGTTGTTGTAGAGGATTAGGTTTCCATCACAGCTTCATCAGGGGCAACTTACCCTTTTTATCAGCCCAGAAAGACAGCCACAGACACGGGGTGGGTATCCCCGCCTGTTCTTGCCCAAAAGTGCAAAGCAGCCACTTTTTCCAGCCCAAGGCCCTCTTCCCACTCCTGCATTAGTCAATGGCAATGGCGTTTGGCCCAGGACCCACGCACCCCCCTGTGCTGTTCTGCAGGGGCCACTCACAGCAATACACCTCTCCAATCCTGCTTGCCAGAAAACTTTGTGTTTCCAATTTATTGACAGTTCCTTCTACTTTGGGAAAAGGAATCCTTGCGCTTCTTCCCAAGCCTGTCTCTAATTTAGCAACAGATGTTGGCTTACCAGACAGCACCTATGTCTTCACCTGTTCACTAAGAGGTAGATCGAAAAATCGCTCTTCCCTGGCATATCATAACTTTGTTTTTCTGCAGTGTTTTCAGTAAAGCTAGGGAGTCAACCGCAGTCTGACTTCTCTTCATGACCTACATTAAAACTAAGACTAAGACGCAGTCCAGTCCTTTGGGGTAGCAAACTGTAAACATCAGACACAAGAACTGGAAGCGCTTCAGTCTCTATTTCCCTGTGGCCAGTGTTGAAATGCAGCAAGACTGTGGGGAGACTGTGCTACTGTACAAGTCGAGAAACTTGTATATATAATGGTTTTCTAAGAAACCAGTGGTATGCAGAAAAATGACTAGGGAGAGCCTTAATCTGTGTTTTCCTTAAGACTGGCTATTATTTAATCAATCATCAGATGTTAATAATGAACTGCATTTAGAGGTTTCCCTGTCTACCAATGATGTAATCTTTCTGTGGCTTATGTTGATGTTTAATGGAGATTGATAGAGAGTGAGCCACTCGCACATCAATAGAAGTTGGAGGTTAGGAGAAAGGAGTAAGCAGAAACAAAGCAAGTGCGCTTGAGTGACTCTATGTCTCTATGACTTCTTGTGTATCTCATCAGCTGCTTAAACAAAAGGTTCCTCTGCTGCTTGGAGCTGAAGGGAACCAGGGTGAGCATCTATTGTTCTGTAGGTTTTATTATTCTCGGGCTGTGATCTTGTCAGCTCTCGTTAGCTTAACAGGTTGGACTGTGTCACTCCTTGGATGGGAGACGTTGAAACGCAATGAGAAATGACACAAAGTGGTTCAGTCCATAGCCCTGCTCCCTCTGAGTCAGTGCTGAATCACTGACCCGTCAGAGTTTGCGGTGGAAAAGGTGTGATAGCGCTGCTCTATGAGGCGTTCTGGCTTTGGTGATGAGATATTATAGAAGGTCAGTCAGTGGTGTATTTTACTAGAAAAAAAAATGTGATCCCATGAGCCAAGTTCTGTTTGGGATAAATTGCATACCAACACCAGCACCGTTATCTTGATTTTTCTCTTGTTCTAGAGCAGCTAAGGGTTGCGGGTAGCTGTTGTGGGATGCTGCGGTAGCAGGTGGCAGCGCCAGCTGTGAAATGGTTGTATTTTTGTATATGTAGATATATATATATATGTATGTGTGTGTGTGTGTCAGTTGAGGGTGCTTATAGTTTGTAATACCATAAAGTACCAGGATAAAAAAAATTCATGCTTTTGAGCTGAGTCAGAATATACGCTGGAATATAGAACTGGAAGGTAATACATAACTGGATTTGGGGGGGTCCCTGCACACCAATTGCATGCTTTTCTCTTGGCTTAAATCCGTGTTTTATAGACAGTGAGAGAGAACTAGCCGTTAGCACAGAAAACAGAGATGTGAGAGTTAGGAAGAAAGGAGTAAAGACAAAAATTCAACGCCTGTATAATACACTTATGACATTTTGATGGTGACAACATAAAACTGGTGCTAGTTAAGAGGTCTGATCTATCCATCCAGTCATCTCAGTTTTAAGAGTTATCTCTTTATAATTCACAGGGGGTTGTAGTCTGCCCTTGTACTTTTAGTGGCCAAGCAGAATACTCAGTCAAATGTCTTTCGTTAGTTGCTGAGTCTGCAGCACTTGCGAGTGAGTCTGCTTTTCTTTAGGGTAATTTGAAAATGGTGATAGTATCCTGCCATTTCCAATACAAGCATTATTTTCCATCATGTTGTGGCATTCACAAATGACCTAAAGGGCACAAATGACAATTGGATCTGAGTGCCGGTGTTGCAAAGCTCCCTACAACTGTGGGATATTGTTGGCCATCTTCAGTAGCAATACTTGGAAATCTGCAAGGCAAGTTTATTGTACCAGAGTAGGGGTTTAACGTATTTCCTAACAAAATAGTTCAAGGTATGAATGAATACATGTTCTAAAAGTTGGTAATGTTGGAGCCAGGTAAGAAAGCCAAAGTTAGAAGGACAACACTTCACTGCATGTGAGAGACTGTGCCTTTCCAAACTCTGCATATATCCCTGCAAACTCCCTATCAAAAAAAAAAAAAAAAAAAAAAAAAAAAGGAAGGGGAAAAAAAAGAAGATAGACAAAAGGAAAGTGTGGTTGTCTCATAGCTGCTCATCAGGCAACTCTGAGATCCTTCTGGCACGATCAACTGGAGCTGAATTTGTCATTGTTTGGCTTGTGTCACCCAGCTGGTCGGGTCAGAGAGCTTCTCTGACCTGAGTCCGCAAGTGATGGACAGGTCTGTAGAGGGCATTATCACAACATAATCACATGGAATGAAAGGAAAACCGGGTGTGCCTTTCTTAACTTCCCCCCCTCCTCGTTCTCCAGATCTTTAGGATAATACATCTTTTCTTATTTTACTCTGAATCTGTTAATGCTTCTGTTAGGTAATAAGGTTTTCACAACAAAATATTGCCTGGAGAGTAGTAAATGGAGCTCTTCCAAGGATCCACAAAGATCTGCAAAGATTCTGTTGCACTGCTAAAGGAAGCATTAATCACGGTCAGAAATATTTCCCGCTGGGTTGTAGCGTGCTCTCTGGTTTCCTCTGTCCCTCAGGCGCTAGTGGAAATTCCAACTAACAAGGAGGTGGGGCTTTTTTGCTGGTTTAAGTTAGCTAAATCAGTTTTGGAATAGAACAGAGGGTCTGTAAGTTCTTAGTGGTATTACTGCTCTTGCCAAAACCAACAGCAGCCAGGAAGAAAATGCTGGAAATGCAAAGACCCTGGTCAGGAGGAGACCAGAGGAAGAATTCTGTTGGTCTGGGGACTTTGAAATTCTGTTTATCTTTTTGTATATCTGTATTTATGCGTGTTACTGGGTTGGGAGGAGTGTAGGAGATGTGCATTTGGAGCAGGTGGTGTCAGGAGCTTGGTTGTTCACTTGGAGTTACAGGTTTTATTTAGTCGCAGCATATTGACCACAACATGAAAACTAATTTTTAATATATGGAAAGCATAAAGAACATAGAACTATGAAATAGTCTTCGTTTGGTGGCCTGTATAAAGAGACTAGTTCTTGTGGACCCTGAACCAAAATTGTGGCAAGACGAAAAGAACAGAAAAAAATTAAGAGTTTGTGTTGAACTGAAAAGTTTTGTTCGACCCTGTAAAATAAATGCAAGTGAACTTTGAAATGAAAATAATAACCGAAAACAAAACCAAAATATTCTGCTTTAAAAATGTCAAACTTAAAAGTTTCAACCCTTTTAAATTATTCTTTCTTCCCTGCATTTTAAGGATCAACACCATTTACTGCATTTAACCTGCATGTGGAAGCAGCCTTGTTCTTGCCACTCAGAATCACACTATAGCTAAATAATGATGCCCCACTCTTGTCAAAATACGTCTTTCAAAGTAAAGCTCTGCTTGAATGTGGAGCAGTTTAGACTTCATACAACCTATGAATGACATTCCTTATTATCTTTGTGGCTTATTTTGACCTTTTGTCTTCTGGTGAAATAGAGCTGAAACTTGCCAGAATCCTCCTCTAAGACCTTTTCTTAATAGTACAAGGGATATATTAAGCTCCTAGGAAAATTTAGGTAGTGAGGTCGAATTTTCATGAAGGAATGGATGTGGTAATATCCCTGGATATCATTCCTGTGCATTTCATATTTCTGATGCAATTGCGATGCTTCAAAACCCATCTTTTATAAAGGTACGCAATGATATCCACCAATTTGCACTGTTACTCTTCTACTCCTGTATAGGAGCAATAAGGATGGATCAGAATCACCCTGTGCTGTATAGTCTGAGCAATAGTAGTTGCCGAGACAGGAACTAGGGGAAGTGTGTCTCGGGTCAGCAGTTCTCCAACATGTTCATAAACCCATCAAGAGCTGGCACAGTGCATCAGCACGCGACAGTATTCTGCTCCTCTTACAGCTCCCCATATCTCCGAGCACGGCATCGCAGTGAGGCCATAATGAGCACTCAGATACTGGCTGGTGATGAGATACAGGGCTCGTGGCTAAAGGCTGTATAAAATTAGTAATAGGAGAGGGAGCGGCAGTCGGGAAAAGCAATACCGGCTGACAAATGTAGATATGGTTTTGTTACGCGGCGTTGCTAGCATTATTCCAGTGTGAGAGGTGTCAGCAGAAGAATCCCAAAACACAGAGTCATTCAGGACTGTGGGTTACTTTCATAAAAAGAGCTATTTTTTTTCCTTTAAGAGCTTCATGTTTCTGCTTGCAAGAAATACCGGTTCATTTCATCCTTGGCTACTGACGCAGTTTTACAATGGCTAACAGAAAGTGTTTTATGGGCCCCTTGATCCACCATAGCCTATGGAGTAATGTGAATCAGGCAAGGATTGGTCAGCAGGTGGGGAATGCAGGCGAACGAATCCATTGTTAATCTTGCACTTGTGAAGTTGTATTTGTGAGGTACCACTCACATTAAGGAGAAACTAACTTTTAATATTTTTCAATTACTGGTGATTCTGAAAAAGGCAATCTGGGCTCTTCTGTGTGGCGTGTTATTTGAAAGAAAAGGCATCTCCACGTGAGTACTGGCCTCATGATCAGATGTTATTGATAAATAATAATATTCACAGGATAAATATTTATTGATTTACATTTGGGCTGTATATGCTGTGTGCTGCTTAGAAAAACATTCTAAACTGGTAGCCATTATCCTCTCTGCTTGATGTACACATTGCAAGCCAAGGACTGGAAATGGCTTGTTTGATGACAAACGATCAGTGTCACCTTCTCTAATCCTTAGACACGTTTGCAATTCAGTACCTGCTGGCAGAGATCCATGCGCCAAACCCCTGTTTAGAGACTCAGCACTTAACACAGGAGATATTTAATTTTGTCTTTTACCAAGCACCAGTGGCTTGCAATTTTCCCCTCAAGTGTACCCAGGAAAACATTTCTGAAAATAACACTGAGCGATGGCAGAAATGAGTAAATGTGGTTTTGGAGACTATGACAATCTCTGGCGGAGAGGAGTGCAAGAGGTAGTGGGATGTACAAAATGATGTTACACATCCCAGAAGTGCAGGATTGATGTGCTTTCGGTCTTTGTATGTTGGGCGTTTTTGGCTGCTTGGTGAGTTGAATAGAATCATGTTATTGTAGAACCTCTTTTTCTGATCCAAACTGATGAATCTAGTCAGCTTTCTCTGGGATTTCTTATGCTTCTTACCAGCATAGTATCTATTGTGTGAAGTCTTAGATGAACCACAGGCCTGGAAAAAGATTACTTATGAAAATTTTTCCATGTTCCCTCATCTATTAGAAGTCCACAGAGGTTTTTGTTGCTGCATGGGGAAATAAATGCTATAGCAAAGGCCTACAGTCTTCGTACCTTAGTGCTATCATACCTAAAGGTGGTAGCTTTTTACACTTCTGACTCCCCAGGGTGCGTCTCCTGGGCACATACTGGAGCAAAGATATGTGCATCCTGTTCTCTTTTCTTTCTATATCCTGAGTAAGGAAGATAAACATACACCGTCTCATACCCAGCTATCTATATCTTTTGTCTGTAAACAGTGTGGCAGTGTCAAGGCATGCTTGGGAAAGAGCAAGCAAATACAAGACTGCAAAATAATTGTGCTCTTGTTCCACTTCCTTGTGTATGAAAGGCATTTTTAGCAGCCTGTCTCTATCTGATATACATCCATGAAATCATTTCTGTAGCATAGTCATCCGAGGCTCTCCTTGGCTGTCTGTAAAAAGCTGGCCAGATGCAACGCCTGTCCTGTCCCTGTATTGCATTGCCAGTAAATAGCGCTGCAAAAAATCTGCAGGGAAGGTAGTGGAGAAACATATTTATCTTTCTTTATTATTATTGGTAACTGGAGCTGAGTGAAAAATGGATTTTCAGGTCAGTGGATGTTAAAAAAGTATTTGCACTTGATCCAGATGGTTTGTTTCACTAACAGTTTGAGTTTTGACAATTCCCAGGAATAACTTCAACTACTAAAATCATATCAAATAATGAAATTTTAAATTAAACTGAAAAATTGAAACTTTCTGTTTTAAAAATAGTGAACTTCAGGCTGTTTTCTTTTTAATGAATATCTTATCAGAATCAGTATGTGTTTGGAAAATGTTCCCACTACTAACATGTCACCAATTGGGCTTAATCACCTAAGTCCCGTAGGCATTATGAAGGTTGATGAGCAGTCTTTAAAGCAAAGTACACGAGAACTGGATTTGCAGGAAGACTTAGTGTCCGGGGAGGTTTCCCTGGTCCTTAGTTGTGGGACAGAGTGCTCTTAAAAAAATCTGACTTTCTCATTTCAGTTCCCTGTTGGCTACTGCTCTTATTTATTAATACTCAGAAGCTCTTACTCATGGTGTCTTTCCACCCTGAGGGGATACTCTGGCTCTCTGCCCATGAATACTGCAGTGGAGAGAGGCAGGGAAAAAGAGCACTGTGAGGTTACTCTGCTATGGTGACTGTCATCCCCAGGACTGGCGAGGGCACCTCCACGGTAGAACAGAAGTTCCTGCTGCCTGAGCTAGAAAGCCCAGCTCTAAGCAGAAGGTTGTGAAGAACTGGATAAGGCCGAGAAGGAGACACTGTATGCTCAGCATAAGTGCTTAACCTCTCCCCACAGCCCCAGCTGCCAAAACTTTGTTATTTCAACTATTCCAAATAACTTCTGAGATTTGTTTCTAAATCTAGGGGTAGCACTAATCCAGGGAAAGAGGTTTTGGTAATGTAAGGCCTTGTCAGTAGAGTACATACACCAGTTTAGTACTTCTGTGCCCATGTAAGCTGTTGACTTTGTGCTAGATTCACCCACGTAGGCTCTATTTGCATTGGCACCATATGCACGAGTGACGCAGACGTCCCTAGCCCAAACCGGTCTTTAGCTCTCCCGCGGCTGAGACCAAAGGTTAGACAACCGACACTTTGTCCTGTGTTTCGCCATTCTTTGCTCAGTTTTGCACGCCTCGCACCTCAGTCACTGAGCTCTGTCTCTGGCTGCACCGTGCACTTGGTGTTTGGCATCTACACGTTGCTGTTTTTTATCAGCCTGGTGGAGCATGCTACAGGAGTGGGAGCTACCTGGGTGCTGGTGCTCAACAGAACCCTCTAGCAGCCCACAGCAGCGTCAGCTGGAAGATCATGAGACTTGGTGTTTCTGCCCAATCTTGCTCTCAGTTAAACATTGAGGTGGCCGTAATTTCCAGCACATGAGTTATCGCCTGCAAGGGCTGCCTAACTCCCCAGGGCTTGCCTTGGCTGAGGAGTCCTGGCGTTTAACTGACTGCCAGCTCTAAGGTTAACTGAGGACAGCTGTTGTATGCGGGATGTTGGCTTGCTCCGCGGTAGCCTCGTGCATCTCCTCCCCACGTGAAACATGGGAACAGTCAGAACGGTATTTGAGAGGAGGATGGGAGCACAAGCCAGGCCTCTCCGGGATCTGTGCGTTTGTGTGCTAATGAGGCCCAGAGGTGATGCCAGCCAGCTATCTCAAAGTGTAGTTTGCACATGAGTGCACCAAGAATGCACCACCTATTCAACGAGAATAAGTTTTTAGAAGCACACGTTTCTGACCATGTCAAATTTTGTACCCATTCAGCTGCTAAAATCCATGGAATTTGACACTGGGGAAACAATCACATTTGAGAAGAGTTTGTACAAAGGGGAGCTCACATTGCTTCCCAGCTAGAGCCTGAGCAGTTGATTGGCTTTTCTAACACAATATCACACATTTATTCCTAAAGCAAGATTAACACTTTAGAAGAAGAAAGATTAGTCAGCAAGATTAGAATAGAAAACATTCTTGGAGAGTTATATTAACCATAAAGAACCATCTGCTCTCCACAACTGCAAAAGCAAAAGGAGATTTTTCTTCCACAGTTTTGGATGGTAGAGTTCTACAAACACACAAATGGGGCCTAGTCTGTTCGCAGCTCAGAAATCCCGTTAGTTTCTCTAACATTAATTATGCGGGTAAAGTAAAACGTGCTTAAGGGTGTGAAGAAGATGAGCAAACAGAGAAGGATCGTGTTCCTAGAGACCTTTGTGTCCAAATACCCAGGCAACACCAGAAGATGCTGATGTGCTCAAGGGGTGCTCACACTGAAATGAGAGGGGAATGCAATATCTTCTCCATTGGGAAAATATGCTGGAAGCTAAATCATTCCTGCTACAGAAGATCACTGGTGAGAGACACTCAGTAGCACCAAAGAGGGACAATGGAAAGAAATGGGGCCTGGGTATGCAGAGAGAATAGGGATCAGGATGATGCTAAAAAAGGAGAAGAGAAAACAAGAAGCAAAACTGCTTGGATAACTTTGCATTTACTTTGGCTAAAATTGACATACCAAAGGCACAAGAATTTCCCACTCAGGTGGGATGAACAGGCTGTGTCAGGTTTGAGCTGGTGTAAGTCAGCATCATTTCATTGACGTCAGGAGGCTCAGCCTCAAGTACGTCACCTTTTCCTGCTTTTTAAGACCGTCCTACAACTCACATTGCCTCTCAGTACTGCCCATTCCTTAGTTTAAACAGAAATGCTGCTGGGGTTAAGTAGTTCCCTGATTCTGGGTCGTCATCATTGCACTAGCGACAAGGTGTCGTCCTTCTAAAAGAGAAAAAACCTCTTAGATATTGACTCTTTTTTGTCCACGTTGCCTTCCTGAATGACGTATTGAAGTACAGGAGATGAATGCACTGAAATCTCATTTCCCACACTGCTAGTCTGGTATCAGTTTACCACAATAACCGCTCACTGGAAAAATAAACATTAGCTCAGAAGAAGGCAAACTACAAAACACAAAGAGATGAAATATTAAGGAAATGGTGAGCAGTCACTTGAACTTGTACAGTAGCACTTAACTTTCTCACCCCAAGGTCTCAAGTGAGGTGAACGGAGTTACTGAAACTCATTAACCATGAATCCATTGTTCATTTTAAGCTTTTTCTATGGGGTGATCGATACTCCAAAAACTGCGTGGGAACTGAAGGGAGATTAGGAACACATAATAAAAGTGAAACCAGATTACAGGCCTGATCCTTTCTCCACTGTGGTTTTGTGCAGTTTAATTCCTGGGCAGTGAGGAAAGCAGTATGGTTCAAGAGAAGGGGCCCTGCGGGAGGACCAGGGAACTTCTGCTCTAAAATCTGACTCCACCTCTGGTCCCCACTCACACCATCTTTTGTCTCGCTTTTGTTTTGGGGCTGGAAGAGACTCAGCAGGCTGTTGAGGGTGAAATAAAATTTTCGACTCTGCCATGACAAACTTTCTGTCTTTATGAAAGGCTTCGTACAGTGCACGCAGCAGTAAGGTGTGGTTCGTCAGTAACCTGTGGTTTATGTAGAGTCATATTTTGTGATGCAAAACACTGCAGAACCCTCCCCAAATATTACATCACCAGAGCAACCTGCTGCAGGTCAGCACACAGTTTTCAGGCTGGGGATTTGGATCAGCAACGTGTATATTACCAGTTCAAGACAAAAACGCAGCAGGAAAATACTCATGTTTGAGCTCTACCCACTGACACATGGGAGACGCGTGACAAGAGCAGACACTTTCAGTGGTAGCAGGTGACAAAGTAATAGGTGTAGGTGATGGGCCATGAGATTAAAATGGATACAGAGGGCTTTTTGAAGTGTTGTGCAACAAGGGCTTTAAAAGTGCGCATCTGTGAGGGGCACGAGGTACCCTCAGGATGGAAATCTGCTCTTGAAATTGTCCTGCGGTAAATCTGGAAAGAGATAGTGAAACGTCAGTAGTATTTCTTCTGCTGCGCACTGACGTAAGTGAAGCAGAATTTGGTTCTAGCTATTTAAGTGCGATGGACGAGCATTATTATCTGCCTGGAGAAACTGAGAGGTGACAGCAAAGTCATCTGAGGACAGCCTTTGGGAGTTGGCCAATGTCCCAAATCGGCGCTATGGCATCAAAAGACAGCATTTTTTCATCTGAGCTGCTTCTCTCCCAGCAGCAGGGGAAATAATCTCTTTCCTGTCTGATACACCTTTGCTTCATGCCTCCCCTGTCTTCCAGGCCACAACTGGACTTTGAATTAGCTGGTGATGGGAGAAGGAGGATTGGGAGCTTTGCCTGAGCTATGTAGAGGGGACCTTTCATAGGACAGAGAGGCCAGACCTTGGGAAAAGGTCTGTCTCACTCTGGGATGGGATTTAAAAGACCCTACTCCCTCTCTGAGTTCAAAGGGGCTGGTTTGAGCTTACTTCAGCACGCTGAGACTTCTCTTTCCCTAGGTGAAGACAATGATTGAGCCCTGAATGGGCAGATAGCAACTCGAGCAAAGCGATTAGGCCTTGAAACAGGGAAAATTATGGAGTACCGCTGTCAGCTGGGCTGGGCTGGTTCACAGCCAGTGAAAGGGCATGCATACAGGATCATACCGTCTGCGGAAAAATAAAAAAAAAGGGGGAGGAATTGTGTGGATAAAGTAGGATTCGTTACTGCTACAGAAGTAAAATATGATGGCCTTTTCCTTTGAGTTCTGAAGAAGAACATGTATGATGCTGAATAGCCATGTGACCTTTTTTCTTAGATCCTGGGTCAATTTCGCCTCCCCCATCACTCACACAAAAGCTACCTGATTCATCAAATTCATCAAATGTAATGCATGTAGGAATGATTTCCAGAGGCCAGTGCTTTAGCTGATGTAAATCAACACATTGATCCTACTGGAACGGCACCAGATGTCAGCTGAGAAATTGGCCTGTTTTTCTTTCACCCTTTCTTTCTCTGGAGTGAATAATGTCTCCCTAAGGTACAAAACTAATTACTGTAGGCATATTGCTCTCTCACAAAGCAAAGACTCAGGAATTCAGGGAGGCAGTGTTAGGCATAAAGCTCAGGCACAACATTCAGGAAAATTTTGAGAGAAAATAATTTTCCAGCTGTCTTTCAGACCAGGTCTTTTGGGAAATTCACTTGCAATAGTTGCAGCAGGATTTTCCTGCCTTGCCCTGCTCTTTGAGGAAGGATACCAGCATGACCAGAGTAGGGTGCCCTGTTATATTTGTTCTTAGAAAGCTGGCTTTTGAGACAGAAATTCAGCAGAAGGAAAGCAACAGTAGAAGTGACACCATCTTGTAACAGAATTTCATGTACTGCTTCAGCAGTACATTCAACCTCTGAACTGACATTTCAGAGAGGAGGAGACAGGAAAAAAATGCAGAGAAACTAATAAATGCATCAGGTCATTCAGCTGAGTGAGTTCTTTTGCTACCCAAAGAAAGAGCCACACAGATTTTCTTCAGAGAGGAGTCTTTCCTTCAAAAAGGCAGGTTTGGCAAGGAGCACTTCTCATCGTCAACCCAAGTGAGAAAGAGGAAATACCTGTTGCCTGACATTTGCTTAAAGATCAGCCACTTCCATGTTTGCTTGTGAGATTGGAAGGGATCACAAAAGAATTTGATTGAACAACAACGAGGATACTTACATTGTTGGAAAAATGGTTCCAAAACTGAAAGGTTCAGACTGTACTATGGATGGGGTGTCTATACAATACAAAAAGCTGCTGTAAAGAATGGTATTAGACAAGAATATTTCGTAAGATCCAGTGCTATAGAATGGACTGATATTCTGGTGTGTATAATGGAACATGGTAATTAAACTAAAGTCGATGTTTGTGCTATTCAGCTCTTGCTGTTTCATGCGCTTTTTATTCTTAATGTTGAGGGCAGGAAACAATAGGTTATATATTTCAACTCTATCCTCTTTTCTGCTGTATTGATTCTGAACGCCTAGATAATTTATTGGGACTCTCAGCTTCTCACTTCTGCTTGCATCTGATTTATTCTTAACAAAGGACAATTTGACCATATAAATCTCACGTTTGTGTATGCTTGTGTGTCTTAAGTCATTTCCTCTCAGGGTTTGTGTATATGTAAACTTGCAGGATGCTTAACAGAGTATTTGAAACCCGATTGTAATCACTGCTCATGGTCTGCTTCATTAGCAGACACTATTCCTCTATGATTCTTTCTCCTCCTTGCAAGAAGGTGAACAGGCAGTGTCAAGTATCAGCATTGCCATTTATCTTCTCTACCGTACATCTTAGCCTGACACTTCAGACAAAAAGGATGGGAATTGCCAAATGGGTCAGCCTTTTCCCGAGGCCTTTAAGCGCTGGAAGGGCAGTTGGTGGAGATGTGCAGAGAGCAGATAGTCAGGGACGAGGGTGAGTGTGGGGGTGAAATGGCAGTCATGGGATGTTCCTTAGCACTTCATCTTTGTCCTTGAGCATTTGTGAAAGCTACTGAGTAAATATCATCTGGGAGAAGCAGAATCCGGGCTCCACAAAAGGTGTTTGTAAGTCGTGATCTCATGGTGCTCAGAGAATAAGAGTGGGAGAATGCAGCCAGCGGGAGCTTGTGCTTTCTGATGAGGGAAGGAGGTGGTTTGCTGGGTAACTAAGATCACTGGAACTGGTGAGTTCTCTTGGTTCTTTTTCTTAGCTTTGTACCAACTTGGCTGGTATCGGATTTCTTCTTTGCTGATTGCAAGCTACCAAGAATGTAAAATGCTGCTGTGATGTTTGCTGTTCCGGCATAGTTTTTAGTCTCTGTGGGCATGGGAAAACCTAATCTGCTGAAAGTATTTGCGGTTTCTTTTTACGTATGAGGTTCAAACATGCCAGGAAAAGGAGCTGGGTGGTCATATACAGATACATTTCTGGCTTAAGGGAACCAGAATAACTCCAATGCCTTCGAAGTCCAGTTAACATGACCTGGGGAGCTCAACTCTATGTGCTGTATGGCTTCAGTTCCCTGAACCCAGTGAACCATCTGAATACAGTGAATCCTGTGTCTAGCTTCTAAACCTTCTGCTGAGGTAATGGAGGTAGACAGTGCAAGAACCACTAGATTTTAAAATGTGGTTTATGTTTTTGGACTGATAAGGAAAATGTGTTAACTGTTTTTAATGCATTTTCCTATCACATCAGGTGATCTGAATGCATTTATTTCTTCCTCGTCAATGACATAGTCAAATTCTGATTTTAGAAATGCGTTCTGTTCTCACAGTACTTTAAAATCTGCAAGGAATTATATATACATGTAGTATTTCGGTGCCTAACTCTAAGCTGATTTCGCCTGCGTGCATGTGGGGACCTGGGCCTTTATACTGCTCTACATTGATTTCTTCTCTGTACTTCCTGAATGAAAGAAGCAGTTATGAGACTACGAGAATATGAGATGCTACAGTATCTCAAAAGGTGGCAGACACCTAAACATATTGTGAGTATTTGGGCAAAAACCGTTGTTTTAAACAATAGTTTTTAAACCAAAGTGGTAGGGCTGCAGTTTTGCCAGAGTCTTAATTTCTTATTGGGCCAGGGAAAAGCCATATTTGAAGTTGTAATAAACCTGCAGGTTATCTGGCTGTATTTCAGTCTGCCTTATCAGTCAAACTGGCATTTGTCTTCCAGTTCCAGAAATGTTATTGTGATGACGATTTATGAAATGGAAACAAGACAATTAGCGTTTCAGACACACCAAGCTGGCACTTGAACCAACGTACTCTAACTCAAAGGGAACAAATCTGACATGGAGGCCATTCAGTGTAAATAGCAGCTACAAAAGAACAGTATGCCTTTATTTTCTGATCATGGCAGGTTAACAGTTGTTTGTTAGTCCCAAGGTGTTCTCTCCTTCCCCAAGTCCATTACTTTGGGAAAGAAATGGGTTTTGTACTTGTTACTGAAATTAAGAGGTTTTGATCATGAATCTCAGTGAGTGATGAAGCATGTATTATGAGCTATTACAACTTTATTGGCAAGTGGCAGGGCAAAATTGTTTAGTGGCTGTGAATGCAGGAATGGATGATAAGAGCCTTTTCATTTATTAATCACTTTAATTCACATCTGAAACTCAGCCAGCTGAAAAATAATCAGCTCTGGAGAATGGGCACATAGAGCAGAACATGGTCAGCTCATAGCTCGGTCTTGACATCTGCATTTTATTACTTGTACTTTAAGAGGATATGCCAGATTTAATAACTCCAGACAATGCTGAGAAAATGTTCATTATATGTGGAAGTTTATTAGATTAACTGACTAGGAGACATTTTTTGGAGAACTTCAGTGAGACACTGCCAATTCTGATACTTCACATTTTAAATTGCATATTAGGCATTTTCAGTTTAACTGCAAAAAATACATCACCAGTGATTGGATGCTGAAGCTAAAAGATGTGATTAGAAACAAGGGGTAGTCTTTTATTTGTGAAGGGCCATTTATCAGTGGACCAATTTACCAAGCATCTACCACAGCAGTTTCTTAATCCTTGGAAATTTTAAACAGAAGGTGGGATGTTTGGGGTTTTTTTTCTTCCAAAAAAAAATGTTTCAGATTGGTTTATGAATGCTCACAACTGCTTTTCTGGCAGCATAATCTAGAAATTTATCTCATGGGGTTTATGGGGTTTACAAATTTGACTAACAAACTGCAGGAAAATTGTAGGAGTCATTTACATCCTTGCAGAAGTTGTTACAAGCTCACAAAGCAAATGGGATAAGCCTATAACTACTTTGTTAGGGTCACAGATCTTAAAATCTTAGAAAGATGGTACTGTAAAGACTTTCTGTGGATACATTTTCAAGTGATTTGCACTCAGAAGTGATTTGTGCTTGCAAGATTTCCTACGAGTTGCTCAGCACCCACCTTACTGGTACTTCTGGGCAGGAAGGTGATCAGTTGTGAGAATTCAGCACCAGGATTCATATTTGTTCGTAGAAACTGAATCAGATTCTTTTCTGGCTTCCTAGCATCCCTCCAGCTATCTTGGGATTGATAAAGTCTGCTCTCAGTATCGTGCAGAGAAGGGAAGGTAAGATCAGGAATCAAACTGTTAACCTGTTTGAGAGGTGAAATCAGAAATGTTTAAAAATATCTTATTGCACACTCACATTTAATTTATAAAACTATCAGCACAGTGCCAGCGTGGCTGTATTTAGTGCTATGACTGTGTCAGTGCTAAGAGAGCATTTGCTCTCAGGAGAGCAGAAGGGAGCATGATTTGCTCTCAGGAGCATCTTGCTCTAGATGTAACCAAAGCACACAGCAAGAGACAATCCTGATCACAAAGAATATATCACTTAACCGAAGGGATGGAAGAGAAAAGCAGACACAGGAGGTGATGCTGTTTGGTTTGTAACAGAGCCCATTTGGTACCAGTTCCATAGTGGTAGCCTCTAGATGGTTCAGTTCCTTACAAAAGGTGTGTGTATTCAGGGGTCCGGGCTAGATAAAGTTGCTGAAGGTTTTAACAGCTGGACTGTACTCCTGGTTTGCAGATATCTGAGACTTATTTATTGGTTTGAGGGCCAATAGAAATAGCTATGATTGCTTTTAACACGTTTTTAGCTGTCAGAGCCTATCTGAGTTCTAGAAGTCGTCTTCAAGACTTAAATCCTCTGCAGCCCATGGTGATGGAGGTGGCGATAGATATCTTCGATAGACTGATGGACTGGAGAGCTGATGGTGTGAAGCACATAAACTCCCACAGCCTAGTAGAACAAGTATGTTCATGTGGGGAGAGGAGTGCGTTTGCAATCACATCCAAGAAAGCTGTTGACAGATACTGATCAGCCACATACATCAGCCACACAGCCCTTGCTGGTACTTGGAGCGGAGGGAGAAGGACAGGATTTAAAACATTTTTGTTCATTAAAGTATGACAAAAGACCTTATTCTGCCCAGGCATACAGCCCACAAAGCCGTTTAGGGACTGAAAGAATCAATTGAGGTGATCCTGCGGTAGCAGAAGAAAAGATCTCAGCCAGCGTAATTAGCTAAGTACTACATGCTGTTCCTTCAGCCCCCACTTAGTTAATCAATCGGGACACTGAGTGACGATAAGTATTTCAGGCGGATGGCTGACTGAAAAACATCTCTTCCTCTGATAAGCAGGCTGAGATCATACACTGGCCAGAATCACTGGGCTTCTCTGAAAGCCACATCTGGGTTGTGGTGTTTATGTGCATACATTTTATGAATAATTGAAACCAACCTCCCAATAGATGGACATCCAAAATGAAGGCAGTTCTCATGACAAATGGTGACAAGACAAGTGGCAAGTAGAGGAGTGGTTTTGCAAGAGCTCTGTAGCCAGCAGAAGTCCTGTGAAGTGAGGTGTGTCTCAGTGGTTTATGCCAGCTGAGGTGCTGAAATGTAGTGACTTA
This sequence comes from Theristicus caerulescens, assembly GCA_020745775.1. Taxonomy (NCBI): domain Eukaryota; kingdom Metazoa; phylum Chordata; class Aves; order Pelecaniformes; family Threskiornithidae; genus Theristicus; species Theristicus caerulescens. Next base: position 82,356,419 of record CM036563.1, on the reverse strand, counting down.
AAAGGACCCTTGTAAAAGGAGTGGGGAAAAAAAGGAAGCGTTTCCTAAAAGATAAGTTGGAGTGAGCTACCAGGAACAGATTTGGTCCCTCGGGGTGCAGCAAAAGTGCTCAAAAATGTGGACTCCTTCAGTAATTAGCACAAAGCTGAGCGCTGTGGCACGCACGGTCACTGCCTCTGTTAGGCATTCAGGTAAACATCGCTGTGCAGCTGCGCCAGCTATCCCATTGCAGCAATCATGGCAGTGGAGAGCATGAGCACCATGAGAAACATAATTCCTTGTCCCCAGAGCTGCTAGTTAAGCAAGCCTGGCTCTGGTGCAACAAGGCCTATTAAAGTGCATCTCTTGGTCTTAATGATTTGGGGAGGGATGCTGATAAGGAAGAGAGGAGGGCAAATTTATTACACCTAGCTTCTGATTCACCAAGACTGGGATTCGTGAGTGAATTTCTAAGGCAAAGGAAAGATGAGCAAAAGGGCAACCTGGAAGCTAAACACCGGGCTTGTTCAGTTTTGGGGTCAGTTGCAGGCTGCTTTATGCGGTGAGCAAATCCCTCAGTCTGCCCACATTTCACCTGTGAAGTGGATAGCATAGCACTCCGTCCCTGTCTGCGCTTTGCATGGTTTTTAGCTCTGTGAAGACATACACAAGCATACTGTTGCAGCTGTAATTTTGGTAGGGAACTCTAGGATCCACTATTGTGCCAACAGTAACCGTCAAGAGGCCACCAGCATCACTGTGCTGTTTTCATACATAGCGAGAAACTCCGTGTTTTGGCTATCTGTGTCATTAAGGCATTAATCCTTACCCCAGTAAGGGCCAAAATGCAGGAGAGAATCAAACTGCTAATCCTCTGTTCAAATCTGGGGGTCTGTCCTGTCAGCAAAAGAGTGATTCAACAAAAAGAGGGTCAGCTGGCTCTGGTCCTAATTCAGCTTGAGGAACAGATGCTGGGATTTTTACTGTAACTGTTGCTCTGTGCAGCTTTTCAAAGGGCCAGCACTGTACATTTTTAATTATTATGCTGGCAAGGGTGAGAGTAAACAGCAGCAGTACAATATTAGCTTTCGCAAAAGTCTCTGCTGGGACAGCTGGAAAGTCAGACTTGCACCCCTAAGGTTTGTTGTCCCGTTTCCCTGTGGTTTTGCTCCTGCCAGGCCCTTTGAACGTGATCTGAAGTCTCTAAAGCTCATCCAAGCTTTTCACATGTTCAGCACAGTCTACTTCAATGCAGACTAGACAGTGCCTGTTTTAAACTTACTATTCCTCAGAGAGAGAGGATATCTTTAAAAATTATCCCCTCCGTGAGATACCCTGCCATCGGCCTAGTGGATGTGAGTCCAGGGTCTCGTCACAGGCCTTGCTGCTCTCGCTCTGCGCAGTACCTTGCTCGCTGGGTAGTGCTGGTGAAGGAACCATTGAAGGGCTGTGGTGGTGCTTGGTGTGAAGAAAGCTGGGAAAAATCTTGCCCAAGATTTAGATCGTAATTTAGGCTCTGGAGGTTTTTAATGCATAGGGTCAGTGGCACAGCTGACAGCAATAGAGTTAGTCTTGTGAATCACTGCTCACCGCTTCTTGGATTAAGCCAGCCCTAGCACAGACAGGGCTTGCTTTCTGAGGTTGTGGATCGGGCTGTCATAGAGAGGAGGCTGCACATTTCAGGGTTCAAAGTGTGGGTTTGCTTTGGATTTGGAAGCCTTGAGGAAGGGTTGCTACTGGCCATCTTCAGTCATAGCAGAGTGAAATACCCATTCTGAGCCCTCTTACAGTGGGAGGACTTTTCCTCTGAAAAATACTTCTGTATAGGCTTCATCCAAACCCCATTAAATGGAAAAGACATATACTGAATTTAGCAATGCTTGGTCAAGTCCCCAGAAGGATATTAGTTAAACTAATTCCAAACAGCCTCAGCAGCGTCTGCCACAATATTTCTGCCTTGAGGTTTCGAGTGTACTTTTTGTTTTTTCCTCTTAGAACTTTTACGCAATCTTAAAGTTTTCTGCAGCTTGTTTGACTCAAAGCTGTTGTTGCAAACTTGTTTGCCAGAAGGGACATTTTCAGCGTTCACAGGACCTATTTTTAAATTCCACAAAGATTCCTTAAGTGAGAATGATATCCCAGAGAACTGTACAAGATGCTGTAGCTATGGCAGCTGATCTCGGGGACGTTGCGGAGCGACTTGGAGCTGAAACAATTGACCATATTCATTGAAGCAGCGGGGAGACCACAGGGAAACAGAATGTAGTTACCTTCACTGGAATTTGGCCAGCATCCCAGCTACCACTAATGCCTCTGCTCTTACAGGAATGTCCTGGGATTTTCATTACTGTATGATTCAGCTTATAAAAACATGTGCCTGCTGCCTTAGCCCCTGGAGCTATGGCAATTAAAGAAATGTGGTTTAGCCAATGTGTAACGACTGGCTTTAGCAGGCGCATTCCCTTCCTTTCTAGTTATTTCTGCTCCCCTCCCCTCCTTTCTCCTCCCCATCCTCAAGATGCAAGAGTAAAGTTTTCAGTGCATTGCGTAAACAGCACACGCAGTGAGCCCCTGTGCCCCATTCAGGTAGCGTTCTGAGCATACAGCCTTCACGTAGCTGCACAGTCCCAAAAGCGTGCTCTGTAAAATCAATCAAATGGATTTTAGAGGGGAGCCATCTCTGAGAAGGCCTGATCCTGACTGTCAGACTGACTTACCTTCTGTCAGGCAGTGAGGGCCCCGTGGATGCTCTTGACTGCTCCCATCGTTTGTGAAGCAGGAATACGGTTCTTTGGTGCTTAAGACTGAAACCAAGAAAGTGGACAAGATTGTGCAATACTCAAATGTAAAGTGCTCCCTGTAGCCGGTCCAGCTAAGCTCAGGCACATTCATGCATCACCGTGTGTCTTTAATGCTGATACCTCCGGGACCCAACACTACGTGCAAGAACAGAGACTAGCAAGTCAAAGGGGCCTTCTCATGGTGCAGGAGTTGGGTCACTTTTTGTGTGCTGCCCTAGTTTAGGTATAAAACTGGGGTAAGCCTAGCAGTACTCATGGAAAAATGCCTTTGTGATCCAGTTCTTCCCTGCGATCAAGGGCCTTCCGCTGCCAATAGCCAAACAGGTCATTTCACATTGCCCTTGTTAGTGGGAATCTCGTACTTGTTTGTCCTATCAGTTTATTTTCGATGACATTTTCGGAAACAGAAGAGCAGCAAAAAAATTGAGAGAACTGTGAGAAACCAGGAAATGGTACCAAGTGGAGGAGAAGGCAGGAAGGGAATGCACGTTTTCGGTTTGTATTTGAGACATTTGCGGTGGACTTTTTCCTGGCACATACAGCAGAGTAAGAATTTGAAACCCTTACTCTAGAAAGGCATTTACATGTCATACTGGTGGGTGTAAGCCCTGCATTTTAGCTACAGGGCAAGGTGTAAATATAAGCTTCCACAAGGTTAGCAGCCATCTGGACTGAATATTGAGGTTTGTCTTCACACAGAAAATAGTTTCAAAAGACAAGCTTAAGAGCAAGAGCTCTCTGGCATGCAGGAAGGAGGAAGACAGCGGGCGATGTGCCTGGTGTCTTTACAGGTATGTTTACCTCATCCATCTCCATGGCACCTGACAGCAGCACTGGCTCTGAAAACTTGGACCTGCCTCAGCCTGAACTGCAGCTAAGTTCATTTATGTGTCTACTGCAGCTAAAAATAGTTTTGCCAAAAAGTGTTTGGCTTGATAAATGAATAAGCTTGGAAACGCAGCTATAAATCCCCTTCCCTAAAAGAAGGGCTTGATAAGACAGTTCCAAGAAAGATGTGCCTACTTCAGAGGATTCAAGCAGGGAGAGGGATAGGTGCTGTGCACATCTCTTAATGAACTTCAGTGCTGCTAGTACAGCTGGGACAGGACAAAATAGAGCAGAGTCTTACTGCCTGACCTGTTAACTTGATTTTCTGGGGCATATTCTGGAATTTGAGCTCCACGCTCAGCTCTGCTGCTGGTGATCCCAAACTAGCTAAGTTCAGTCACCCCTGCACATCTGTATGAGCTGCAGCGGTTTGGGAAGCTTGTGTCTGCTGAGAGAACGGTTGAGCTGGGGGAAAAACTGCTGCCCTCTTGAGAGGATAAAGGCTGGGCCTTAGGAAAACAGACATTGTACTTTATAAGGACTAGGAGCTCTTCCCAGGCATCATCTGTCAGGATACCTGTAAAAGAAACGCAGAGAGCAGGCACTAGTATCTTTGCTTTTCTGTTGTGAGAGTGGCTTTAGGGAGTACCTTTCCCTGTCAACTATATCTGAAGCGATTTTTTTTAAGGTAGAAAAGAACAAATATGCATCCTTGCATAGCCTAGCAGCTTTTGCATTATAGTGTCCACATCTGCGGTGTAAAATTAACAAGAAAGTTCCTGGATTGCTATGAAATGCCTTGCTAATCACTAGCTAAGCCTGCTTTTATCGTCTTACTTTCAGAATTGCTCCAGCATTTTCTTGAGCTGGCAAAAACCCCTCCATGTGCAGACTGAAGACATTTAGGGTGACACGTGGGCAAGGGGGTTCGGGGCTGCACTCGGTCTCTTGGGCACTAGTTAAAGAATTGGCACGGAGCCCAAACAAAATGAATTCAGCGCTTATTAACATGAATGTTATCCAATGTTCAGCAGCCTAAGGTGCTTTTGGGACAAACTGATAGGGAACTTGCTCAGAACCACAAGGTTAAGGATACTATCAGCAAAAATGTTAGAGAGCTGCAGAGCAAAGAGACCACAGAGATCATGGCTGGCGGAGTGGGAAGGATTGAAGGATATCAGCCAGACAGGCTGAAGAGCTCAATACCCCTTTTCTCTCATTTTATAATTAGACAGAGGACAGCAGCATTCCCTGGTGAGTCTGACTGGGTTTTCAATATCTAAATTAAGAAATAAGGTAAATGACACTGTTTAACAGTTTACTCTTGCTTTTCCACACCATAAAATTTATTCACGCATCTGCCTTTGAACCTTTGAGATATTCACTCTGGCTTAAGTGCAGTGACTGCTCTATTTTCATGACAGCAGTAATAATTGAATGGCCTTTCAGATTAATTTGCCACTCATGCATAACTCATGTTACTGAAAACAGAACTACCCATAGGTTTGAAGGGTGAAATTCAGCCTTAGGATTGAGCTGACAGGGTTTCATTCCTCTTCTCATTAACACGACATGAGCTGCTCTTTTAGCCCGTCATTAGAAAAACATCCCTCACCGCTGAGTCCCACCAGCTACAAACGAGATAGCAGCGCAGAGAAAAGCAGTTCTCTCTTGAATTTCAAACTGCCGCAGGGTGGCAGCAGGGGACAAGGATAGTGGCTGCAGAGCGAGGGATTTGAGCAAACCGACCAAAGCTGTGTTATCTCCCTCCTCCATCTCCCTGCTGCTCCCAGTAAGACCACGAAGCCCTGCAAGACATCCACAAGGCCTGAGCAAGGACAGCCTCCCGCGCTCTTTTCCATTTGGATAGCCTGGTAGGACCCTGTTTAGGAAAACGCTCGTGCACAGCTAAGAGTGCACACTTCCACATGGGTTTGTGGGGAGTAGGTTGTCAAATGCTCAGCCAGCCTGTCCTGGCAAAAAGTCACGGGATCGTGTGTGTGTGTGCAAGTGGGTGTGCACAGCAGTAGGTGGGTGGCGGTCAGAAGTACATGGACACTTTGAACTTGAAGATATTCATTCTTCCTGTATGAAATTGAAATCGATTGCTCCACTCTTTCCTGTGCTTTCCATCATTTCTGAGTATTTGATTGTGATTCTTTACTATTTGGGGGTTACGGTAGTGTCACAGAAAATGCTGCTAGGGAATTCTTTTCATGGGTCGATTTGGGACGAGAAGACTCTCATAGTGGTGCCATGAACTGCTCTTCACATGAACACCAGTCCTGCAGATAGCCGTGCCTGTGTACGATCTGCTCCCGTGCTCCGGTGCGTGGGGGACCAGAAGCAATATATTCCGCTGCACAAATGCCCATTTTTAAAAAATAGCTGCTGCACTTGGGTCTGTGGAACTGGCCGTCTCACTCTGAGGATCTCGGAGAAATAGTCTTCCTTTTGTCTCCAAGGCTCTCTTCCTTCAAGAAAGAGCTAAAACACATGGGAGGTGCAGTGGGGAGAAGGGGGCAGGGAGGAAGGGTGACAAGCTGATCCGTAGGCAAGGAAAATGAATCTCCAGGGATGTCAGCCTGGCATTTTTCATGAGCAGTAAATTCACTTGAGAAGACTTTTTAATAATTATAGAAGACCAGGGGAATAAAGAAAGGGTTTGCCAAGTGTGATGTGATGACAATGGCTTGGACCGTAAAATTCCTCTTTCGTACTGGCACTGTCACTCTAAGCCGTGCGCTGTTGCCATTATCTGGTCCGAGGGGAGTTCTCGCTGTGTTATTGTGGAGTGTGTGTGACCTGGCAGAGAGTCAAAAAGCATCGAGCCGCCGTGCTGTGATGAACTGGCCCAGCTACTTCTGGAGAGTCCGTTAGCATTTCCTTCTCATTACCTAGGGATGCCAGCAGTACTCTCTTGCCCTAAAGGACACGTCTCCTGATGTTGAGCTGTATGTTAATTGCTGTTGGCTGCTCTAAGCTTCGATCTTCAAAGAGTGCCTAAAAATTTTGACGTCTGATTCTCATTAAAATGAGCGAGAAGTGAATACCTGAACCCCTTAGGCAGCTACTGAGTGCCTGGCAAGAGCTTCAGTCGGTTCATCAAGCATGGCTCTGCTGCTTCATCTGGTTTTTTCCCTCTCAGATATAGACCATTTAGTGGTTATTAGTTTGTATCAGTAGGCTCGGGGAGGAAGGAGGAGCATGATGAAGAAGGGAATATAGGGCAAAAGACAGAAAGGGAAATGATAGCACAATGAGGGAGAGGACATCCACAGCAAACAGAGAAGAATGAAAACTATGGAGACAAGTGAGGAACCAGAAATAGAGATGGAAGGACATCCAAGAGCAGTTCCTCTTGGTTGTAGGAAAGGGAAAATTGCCGTGACAGAAAAACGGTTCAGTGCTGGGGACACGGTAGAAATATTAAAGGGGAGGAGTCTCATTTGGCATGAGTACAGCGTGACCTGGCAGTCAGAGTAGAGAGTGCAACTCCAGCACTAATGTGTGATTCTTTCTGTGACCCGGGAAAAGTTACATAAACATTGCTTCTGGTTTTATTCCTCTCTAATTTAGGAACAATACTTCCTGCTGTCTTCCCATGGTGCTGAAAGGCCAAATTAGCTAATGGAAGGAAAGTTCTTGAGGATCGTTATTACTGTTGTCATTACTATTATTATTGCTATTTATAATAACAGGTATAATGGAAGTGTTAATATTGGGGAAGGGAAATAAGGGAAAGAGAAGTAGGAAACATCAAAAGCAGGAACCGGCCATGCTGGGGCCAAGGATCTGTCTCCAGGAGAGATAAGTACTACCTGTTCCAGTGGCCAGAAAATCCCGTAGTTTTAGGTTTACCTAATTTATGGAATTACCTGATTGCAGGGCAGATTTTCTTGGCATTTCTGTTTTGAATTCATGTGAGCAATGTGCCAAGGCAGGAAGTTCACTGCCTAATCATGCGCTGAAAAAGACCCTCAACAACTGTGCTTTGCGAGCCTGCTGGTTCTCTCCTTTCTTCTCCGAACCGATCACAGGTGCATACATCTCAGCCGTATTTTCTTACGTGGAAATATTTTCCAGTTACCCCAAAAAGACACAATCCAAAGAAAGTCTCGTGGCAGTTGGTCACCCTGTCAAGCTACAGCTTCTAGGGGTTATGGCAACATAGTTCATAACAGCGAGTATAGAAAAGTAATACAGAGGTCTGGGAAGACGTGTAAAGCATCCTGTAAAAAAGGGCACAAGGCAGTGCTATGTAACAAGGATTCAAAGGCAAGTTCCAAATGTTGTCATTTGCTCCTTGTTTTTAGAACAGACAGGAGGGAGATTAAAGAAATAACTACATTTCCTACTATGGCAATTCCTGTGATGGTAGGTTTGGCTTTCCGCAGGCTGGAAAAATTGTCCTTGGAGTAGGTAGCATATATAATTTTGCCGACGCATCTCCAACTGGTTTGTTTTCCTAGATGGCAAGGACAGGAGGAGGGAGGGTATGTAAGGTCATGCTGTGAGAAGAGAGTATGCAAAGCAAAAGAAACTGACAACAGCGAAAAGATAATGACATGTTCCTGTGCCTCTCCTTGTGCACTCCGTGCAAAAGGTGACATTTCTTGAGGTGGGCCCGTCCTTGCACATTTTACACTTGGATTTGTGAGTGAATGTTGGTCCGTGACATCCCGCAGTTTGAGGAATACACTGCAACCACCAAGAAGGGCTGTTGGGAGATGGTATGGGGGGTCTGTACAGGTGCCTGTGGAAAGGATTAGGGAGCCCTTGATGGCATTGACTCAAAATCCTAGGGTTTGTAGGGTTCAGGCGGCCTCTTAACAGTTCCTCACCTCAGTTTTAATAATCACAACTCTTACCACAAGCCCATCTCCAGCTTTTTCTGGGGCATGGCACTGGGTGAGAAACATTAAGCGCTAGGCTCAGTTCATCTCTATGGGTAAAGCTGGTGCGTGCTGCATTGGCTTCTGCCACAATAATCAGGATAGAGGCGGTGATGAGGATGATGAGTGGCACCCTGCACACCGGGAACACAATAGGAGGAGGAGCGGCTGGGGAATGGGAGCGTGTGAGGAGATGTGGGTTTGCCAGCGATCCTCCGCTGCCGTGCTCTTCCAAGCTGCACCGCTGCGATGGACTCAGTAGCCGTGCAGTAGCTTTGAGGCAGTGCTCTCTCATATGTTGGGTGGCCACATGTGGCCTAGACTGTAATGGGCTTACTGTCTAAATGTCATAGGAACTGGGTTTTTAATTATTGAAACCTTGTGAGAAATGTGAGAAAGGACTGTGAAGTTGGGGGCAGGATGGCAAAGCAGGGTGAAAAAAGGAGTCCTGAGTGCGGAAGCCTTGGGTGTGTTTGGGGCAGAGCAGAAGACCTTTCCAGCAGACTCTTTGACAAACAGCTATTTTTAACTCTCACATTGCAAAGCAAATATTAACTCTCAGACATGTGCAGTCACTGGCTTTGTGTGCTCTGGAGAGGGGTGAGCTCTATCAGGTACAACAGAATAACAGGGAATGAGTTCTTGTAGCCCCTTGAGCTGATATTGCCCTGATAATCGCTGCAGACCAAACAGGATCAAGTTAACATGCTCCAGGTCCCAGTATTTGTATCACCTGGTAATATACCCTCTGTGGCATGCATGGAATGGTTTGTTTGCAAAAACCAAACAGCGAACAAAGAAGTAAGGCTCTCTGATTCCCACGTGCGTTGGCAGGGTGTGTTCTGCAGGCAAGACTCTGCTGGGATAAAAGCTGGCCTCGTGCAGGAAACGGAGAAAGAGCAGGAGAAAGCGATCCCTCAAATTTTACCACTGCAAAAGGGCGAGCATTACTCTGCACCTGCATAGGCATCGCTTTTCCATAGTTGCTCTGTCTGTGACTCAGGCACACATCGGTCCTTTTTTTCCTTGCCTTGCCCAGTTGCCGTGTGCTGTGAACAACAGGAGGGCAAGGTAGGAAGAAGCATTAATGACATTTGAGATATTGGCTCCTCAGACACCCTGACACGGAGCAGCAGCCAGCCGAGTGCTGGGAGAGCCGGAAAAGCAGCCATCTCCTGTCTCTAGCCACCTTTTTGCTGTCTCTCTGGGTCAGCAGGAGGAGGACTGTTTGCTGCCGCTGTAAAGCATGTCAGAACATTGTTTTGCAGTCGGTCTCTGGGCACGTCACAGCTGGCTTTATGCTGGCTGAAAACAAGCTGATCTTTCCCCTGTCCTGCAGGTGCTCTTGCTTCTCCTTGCCTCCAGGTTCGGTCCATATGTTGCAAATGTGACCGTGTAGCTGAGAGCGGGCTTTGCCGCTGTCTTTCTGCTCACTGTTGTTACAGCTTTTCCACATCTCTGTTCCTGTCCCTCTGTTTGTCTAACCTGTCCATTTACACTATAAGGCTTGGGGCAGGAACCGTCCGTGATAACGTGTTTGTACCATGCCTCTAAAAGAGGACCTGATATGGCTCTAGGCGTTACCGTAGAGCAAACACAGATTAGTTCCTTGTCTTGTATATATGGAGAGGGGTGGAGAAAATTTATTGTTAGTTTTGCCTCTTGTTACAGAAAAGTTCCTGGAGGCTTCTTGAAGGCCCGAATCAAAGCTGTAGCAAAGGTCCATCTTTCTTTGTGCATTAGCTGAAAGAAGACTTGATTTTCCCTGCCCTTTCCACTTTTAAATGTAAAAATCTCTGTGGGAGCCTAACAGTTCTGTGCTTAAGAAGGTGGAAAATTATCTTAAGAGCTAAGCCTTCTTTCCTCTGCTGGCTTAGGAATTTAGAGTCACCAAGAGGAGTCAGACGCAAACTCATCCAAGCATGTCTTCTTATCTCTTGTAGCTGAAGCCAGCAATCTGTTTTCCATTCACTTCTTGCCACTTTTTGCTGAGGGGCTGACTGCTGAGATTAACCTTGCTCCCAGGACAGGAAACAGTCACGCAGGACACGGAAAGGTGTGGAAGTGTTGGAGCCTGCAGGGTAGTCCTAGGAATGACCTTGAATCCTCACTACTTGTCAGTAACTTGCATCCACCCTGCATGGACCACAGTGGCATTTCTGCAGCTGGATTGCTGCTTTGGTGCCCACAGCCACTTTGCTTTGGTGCCTGCCCTCGATAAATTATACTGGAAAAGGTCTTGGTCCTTCAGGGAGCCTCTGCCTGCACTGGCGCAGGGGCCCGCCAGTATATTGCCTGCACTGCTGGTTTCCAGATTATCCAGGTTCGGAGACTACGGGAAAGCAGTCTGGTTACTCCTTCGCTCCTGGGCTGCGCTTTCCCCTGAAGTGGGGACAGCCGGGTGTGCAGCCAGGCACCGTAAATGGCACAGGGTCAGTGATGCTCCCTGCTGTCCTGGGGTAGTGCAGGTGCAGGCGTGGAGAGACGGGGCTGTAGCAGGTTTCCATCTGGATCTGTAGCACTTGGCGGGGAACAGGCAACACTTTGCTGCTGCTGCATGTGCTTCATTTTGCTTTTTGGGAATACCCGTAATAGGTGAGGTCCCGGTCCCCTTTGTGTCAGACACTCTGTACCATTTTCACTCAGCATCCTGGACAGATTCCAGTTTGAGTAAATACAACTCACTTGCCTGAAATCCCTCCTCTGACAAAACCATGAGTAGTTCCTGCTCATTTCAGCTTTCATCAGGTCCAGCCGTAGGCACAGACAAAATAAGGATTGCCTCAGACGGCAGAGCAGGGGAACAGGAGAGCAGCAAAGCCACAGGGACTAGGCATGATTTCTCCAGACATGACTTGAAGGAAGCTCCTCTGCCCCAGTGAGGGATGGATGGCCTTTCTCTCTGAGCAGCACCTACCTTTGGCCACCTGGAAGTGGGGAAAGCAGCTTTGACAGCAGAAGTGCACCCCAGCAGCGGGGAGGGGAGAGGAGAGGGGCTGGGAGCTGGCTGTGCTCCTTGGTACCCCACTTCCCTCAGGGCTAGCTGCACTGCTTTATCTGAAGGCAGGTGCCCCTGGTGCTGGCAAAAGAGCTGAGAGAAGATGCCAAGCTCCTGCTGTCTTGGTCTCCTCAACTACTTGGGGAGGGCACAGCATTGGGGGAAGCTGTCTGCCACAGCCTTGACATTGAATTTTGCCGCTCCTGAGAATCAAGGCAGCATATTATATATATATATCCTTAGAGCATGAGCTGGTGAATTCAGTGGAGAGGCAGGTGAGCTGATTTCGTCCTGACAGGTAGGAAATAAATGACTGACTCTGTCCCCAGAGACACATTCACGCACACACATGCTGCAAAGAAGCCGTGAGCTGTCTGTGACAGTCTGGTGCAGCCCTGAGCTCGTGACTCTTCTCTGTATGGGGTCAAATACTGCTGAGTTTCTCTGATGTCAGCCACAATGCTAAAATCAGAGCTGATGACTGTCACTGCCAACACGGTGAGTAGATGTCCCTCTAGATTTACAGTGGTGCCTCTCTGATGTAGTATCTGGAAAATAAGCCTGGGGATGCCTGAAGTGTTAGAGTTGTGAATGGTAAGGGCTGGAGTTTTCCTTGCTAGGTGTCTTGCTCCAAGCCAAGTAAGTATATTCATTAACATGGTTCAGGCTGTGCGTGGGAGAAAATATGTTGCTTTGCCTGTGTTAAATAACAGTGTCTTTTTTTTTTTTTGAAATGCCAGAAAGATTTCATAGCACTGCTAACCCTTCAAAACCGTGTAGTTTAACTTGTTCTTCTGCTGAATAAAGTTCAGCCTCTCAAGGTGAATTCATTCTATGTGAACCTTGTATGACTACCTGGAATAAATTAGTCTCTCCACTACTATGCTTTGTACTTGGGAGCAGAAATGTTACTGTAGAACAATCCATAGCACTATGAGAAAAAATCTCTTCCTTGCTTCCCTGCAGAATAAAACAATAACTAATTTGGCAACACTTTCTTTGGCTTGGAGTAAATGTCAATAGCTAAATTCTCTCGAGATGCATGTCTGCATCAGGGATGGGGATATCCAGCAGAGACGTGGCTCCAGGGGGAGACCTTTGACTTAACTATTTTTTGATTGAATTGTCTTAACTGCTCTGTCACGCTGACACAGAGGTTGGGGACAATGAGGAAGAATTTCTGTCTGCTGCATGGGAAACACTCGCTGCCCCCAAGTTGTGACATGGCATTAAGTCTGAATGAGGGGAGCAGCATATTCTCTGCAGTCATTCAGCACCTCTGCAACTTTGTTTTTAGGTTTAAGAACCATCTCTGAACTCCACAGGGGCTTAAAAATCTCCATCTCCAACATAAAGCCTGAATCAATCAGCTACTCAGCGAGTTTACTGAACAGGTCAAATTTGGCCCAGTGGGCCCCTGTGTGCACTGCTCTGTACCGGGTGCAAGACGCGACTGGTCTGGTGTGGCTGTGTCATGCCTAATAGCAGCCAGGTAAATGAAAGACCCGCTTCTCACCTGTTTGGTGTTCCAGTCTGGGCACTGAGAAGTGATTAAAACCTTGACTGCTGAATTTGGAAAGGGATACAGTCAGTTTTCCTGTGTTTTCTCTCAAACGCACAGCTGGTTTAAGCCTTTCCCCCAAGTTGCACCAGTGCTAATGACCTCGTGAAGGACAAGGAAGAGATGAACCCCAGATTCACTGCAAATGCATTGTTCCACTGGAAAGAATGAAAACGGTTCCAGTAAAATATTTGAAAACAAGGGGTCCTAAGCAGAGAACATTTTTCTGTAATGCTCCTCCTGGGTGAATCACAGACTCCTTGCAGCGGAGGGAGCTACCTCTCACAGTTCCTTCATGGAGCAAAATTTCTCCCTCTCTCACCCTGTCGGTTCCTATAAAATCTTTTTCAGCAGCTCAGGAATTCTGCACAGCCATCTCCAGCAGTTCATTTGTGATGCTTCCCTTCCCATCATTATAATATCTGACACGAAAAGGGCAGTAGTTTGTCCCTGCAATTGCTGCTGCTTATGTCAACACCCAGCTATGCTGGCTTACTCTTTTTTCCAGAGCAACTCCCGGTGTCACTCAGCAGTTGTACTAACCTCTCACTTGTGTAACTGCATACAGTGGGCATACATATTTGCTTGCTTGCTTCTTTTTTTTATTGAGAAACTTCAGCAAGCAAGTTTACAGTTTAGGAATCACATGCACCATTCATAATATAAAGGACACAAAGATGGAATAATCCATCTTAAAAGCTACAGAGAATTTGTTGTTACAAAAGCTCCTCAAAGAAAGGGAAGAGAAAAGAGGAATAAATAAAGAAAACTTCTTTAAAATAATCAAGAAAGGAACTCAGTTAGACAGCATTCTCTGAACCTACAGTAACCATAGCGAACCAAACAAAAGACAGTAGTAATAAGTCTTATGTATCCTTGGTGATCTGCTTAAGCAACTTCTTGCTTTTACAGTAAGCCAGAAAAAGGGAGAACAGATGGGTTCAAAGTCTGCTGCAGGACCTACTGAATGACAAGCCTCCTCTAATGCAAGAAAATGGACCGGGGTGTTAATGCAAAGCAGGACCAGGGGTGGCCTTTAGGATTTTCAGGAAAGGGCAGTGGGCATGGAAGGCTTTACTGCAGGAAAGACTACTGAAGGGACTTGAGTTTGCGTCAGCTCGAGGAGACTATTGAGGTGTTTTGAAGTGGGTCTGAAATACTCAGGAGAGGCCAGCTTGGCAGGGAAGATCTTGTTCTCTCCTTCTGAAAGAACCTGAAAGAATCGGCTAGATATGTTTGTGGAAAACAGAAGAAAGAAAGATGGGGGGGAGATGCTGGAATCCCAGAAGTTTGATGGGATTTCACAGGAAGTAGGACCCATCGTGTAGCTGGTTGGTGGAACGCCCTCTGGAAGGGGATACTTTCCCGTTGCATCGTTCTAATTGGCAGAGACTCTCCCCACGTCAGGGCCTGTGAGTTAGGGATTCGCAGAGACAGCCTGTGGAATGAGAGCCAAGATTTGGATCATCGCCACCCACAGAGACCTCACACATTAGATAGGCAGGACAGACAGAGGTAGTAACGATTGTGTCCATTTTACAAGTGGGAAACTGAGGCACGGAAACCAAGAGTCTTTATGCTGTTGATGAGTGTTTTGTGGTACAGATGCTCCTGCTGATTTCAAGGAGAGGGGTTCTTCTCCCCACGTGGCAGTGCCTGGGCCGCTGGCTCTACTCACAGCACCTGCGGTAAGACCAGCCATTGAATCCAACCCACTAAAGTTTAGCCCAGCACATGAAGTTCAAAACCAGCCTGGTTTTTAGGTATTCCTCCACCCCGTGCTCGTCAGAGTCACCTCTCGTAACTCAACTTGGCAGAGCGGTTGGCTCAATCCAGCCAAAAGGAAAAAACTTCAGTCCCTGGCCGGCTCCCGCTGGCTCCTCCTGCTCCTGATGGATGAGCGACAATCCTACACCCAGAAGGTTTGCTGGCTGCATATCACCTTGTTCTTCTCAACTGAAATAAACCATAAGAGGTCTTACTGGCTATTGATTAACCTCTTACGCTAGGTCCTGTAGCTCACAGCGATTACATTTTTGGTGCAAGTGACTGTTGAGGGTGATTTTGACAATGCTGTGGCTGCTCGAACTACTCCAACACGACTTGCACACTTAAAACAGCAGACGGTATTGCTGGCTTTGCCCTCGCTGACTGACAGCACTTAGAACCACTTGAGATTTAGCGAACAGTTGAAGACTTCCCTTCTCATTTACTCTGACTTGGGAGCTGGGCCACAGGGTGAGACAGGTTGTTCAGAGAAGGTAACCACAGGCAGAAGTGGCCTGCCTGCGTATTATTTGTCTGCTGTGGCGTGTATAGCTTTGCAAGCACCCTCCATCCTTAACTGCTCAGTGCATCCCAGACCCAGCAGAGTCCCACCCTTGACTTTGTTCAGCCTTGTCCTGGGAAGCAGGTGTTCATTTAAATAGGTTACATGTAGGCTGAGGTTTGTTCGCTTTGTTGACAATTGTTACACTGGGTAGAGATAGAGCTGTGTGTTTATAGTGCAGCTTGTTTTGTTTGAATCATTCAGTCCTTTCCTTGAACTATCACCACTCCTTAAACACAAATATTTTCAGAGGCATTCAGAGAGAAGAAATGAACGTGGAGCATCTGAGCCTTGCTGTGGGAGACAGTGCCTTGTTTCTGGACTCTGGGTGGAAACTTGGGCATCTTTTTGCCTCTTTTCACTCTCTGAGCGGTAGTGCCAGGTCACAGGCCTGTTGCGAATGTTTTCCTCCAGGAACTTGAAGGAATTTGCATCCAGGGAACCCCAGCCAAATAGATGACACAACTGTACCTAAGCAATAGACAGATGAGAAGGCTAACAGATTATTAATAGATGAGATAACTATGTAAACAACAAAAGACCAATCCATATCTCCATTTATTTTCTCTCTAGGTACGTAAGTAATATGGTTTTGATGCTGCCATCAAAAGCTTCTAATCACAAAAAGTGGGCCTTGTTTTAGATCTTGCTCGTGGACAGTTTAAGTACACGGGAGCAAAGCAGCTAATTCTCAGCCTCTGGAATTACTTGCAGGTGACTCTGTACTCATGCTAGCAAACTTTCCTTAAAGGCATTCTTTACTATGATACTGTGGCTGGCTATGTGGCCTTGCAAGCTGCAGTTTAAGAGCCCTTGGCATAGGCATAAGCTGGAACGCATCAGGATTTGAAGAAAGATTTCTTACAGAGCTGTTCGTGATGTTAGCAACCTTATCAGAAGTATTGCAGGGTTTAGTCTTTCCTTAAAGTCTTTGATTTCACATCATTTATAAAGATGATTGTGGAAGAATCCAGATTTCCATTTTCACTAAAAAAGAGGAGAAAAAGAAATGTCTAGCCCACGTAGTTGCAAAGAGAACCTTAAGACAGTGATCCTGTGGAGTGAAAAAAACTGGAATATATAAATACAATTTGGTTTATTAGAGGATAAAGCCCAGATCATGATGTTGTTGATTTTTAAGGTCAGGGTTCATCGAGGCAGAAGTTAATACAAATGCTTCTGATGAGTATCTCAGCCTTTGAAGTAGTTGGTATTTGTTACAGGAGATATTTTTCCAAGAATGCCTCTTCTCCGTTATGTGTGATCTAACAGAACAAAACAGAAACAAACAAAAAAATCCCCTCTGTTGACTATATCACAAGTCAATCTAACCCATAGTATCCCACTCTATTGTATTTCATTGACATGATACCCACCTGTTTTTCTTTACAGCAGCAACAAACTGGAGCAATACTGCATTTTTAGTTTGTTATTTATTTATGCTGGCAGCAAGGTCTCATGTTTCATCTCTCACCCTTCCTGGTAATTGTGATACAAGGTTCTTTATATGAAGTCTCATTCCTGTGGTTTTATCCATTCTTACGAAGAAAAGAAATAACTCATTCATCAGTGGAATGACTTCCTGGTAGGATGAATGACAATGATTTTTACCTACCTTTGTAAGGGGTTCAGCGAATTTATTAGCTAACGTTTGTGGAAGTCAGACTTTGAGTTTTAGAAGGTACATGAGCTGGAATACTATTGTTCAGAAGAACAGACCGGCTTCGCCTGTGAGAAATCACCATTCAACACTGAAACTAATGTTCTGGTAAAAATCTGGGTAATACATTTACACGTGTTGAGTTACATGTCTGGGTTATGGCTCAATTACACTTTGCCCAGTGTGACCTGAAATAAAAGTAACTTCCAGAAGTGTGTGTGCAATTTCAGTACTCAGAAAATGGTATCCCCTGGCTGGATCAGAGTCTTCATCCAATTCAGATACATCTCTCTGTCTCAGTATGATGTCTGGGAAGGTGAAGGCCCGAAGGAAGAGATTGTACTTCTAATGTGCCATGAGGTGTTATACTTAAGTGTGGGTCACGTGGCAATTCCTAACACAGCTTCTGTCGAACAGGGACTGCCAGGTGCTTTGAATATCAGATGTTTTGGTGGCAAGTTTTGTAATAAAAGCTGTACCACTCTGAACCGGTGGCACTCCTGAGTCTCCAGAAACTCGGAATTTGCAGTGCATTAACTCACATATAGCCTTGCCCTCTGCTACGCTAGCATGCCTTTGCAGAGAGGTAGTGCATTAGCGCACAAGGCTGAGATTCAGAGATTCTGGGCCAAATTTTCTTGTCCTCTGCCTTGTCACTTACTTCTTTGCAGACTTGGTGTATTTCTCCTGGCACGCTGATGGAGAATCAATGTACATGAAGGACTACACAACGTTCATGATGGACCATACAAAACAGAGGAAAGTGCCCTAGGATTCTCCTTCTAGCTTTGCCACTACGTAGCCTTGAGCAAGCTGCTTACTTTCTCATAAAATAAAAATAATCGTCTATTTTCTTTAAATCTCTAGCTGAAAAACCCTACAGAGGTGCTGCATGTCATTAACTACACGCACCTATGTGCATCTGCTTTGTTGCTGGCCAGTAAGCAAGGAGCTGTTGTTAATCAGCCAGCTAGATCACGAAGAGGAGCTTGAACAAAAAAATCACATCCAAGCTCTTCTAATCCTGGCTTTGCGCTTGTGCCTGGGTGCTCTTACCAGAAGGCGTTCCATGGTCGTTTTGCTGGCGTTTACTGCTTCCAAATACCAAAGACTTCTCAGGCTTATTCAAAACAATGCTTCTTGGCAGAATTAATTTGGCTGCCGATCCCCAGCTTCCATCTATATGAAATGTAGGGGAGGCAAACACAGACCTTTGAGGAAGCTGGCTGGCAAAGGGAGACAACATTTCGTAGTCAGAGAGCTGAGTTTGGGGCTGGTAGACCTAATTCCTTCAACAGAAATGCATGCTCAGCTCTGCATGCGATAGCCAAACTGTGACAGGCATGCCTCACCATTTCTTTCTCCTCTCTTTCCCGAGCAGATCGAAGAGGGAGGTAAAGCGGACTCTCTGCCTTCCAAGCTGCAGGCTGGTGATGAAGTGGTGAACATCAATGAGGTGGAACTGAGCAGCTCCAGGAGAGAGGCCATCTCCCTGGTTAAAGGGTCCTACAAGAAACTGAAGCTGGTCGTCCGCAGGTAGGCAAGATCCAACACTCCTTCCCTCCCTCTCTCCTGCCCCGCAGGGTATCACAGCCATTCCCCTCACATCTCCAGCTGAAAGCCTATGACTCCGCCTAATCTTGGCAAAACCCTTGTTTTAAGCACACAGGCATGAGCCCAAGGGCAAATGTTTGTTCTTTTCAGCCAGCATTTCTGTGACTCCTTTGTCACTGATACCTCCAAGCATGTGAAATACATAGCCAAATCTCTTCCACTGCTCCCCTGCCACATGACAATCCAGGATTCCTGTTCAGTGATTTACAAGCTGTCCCGTCTTCCTTCAAAGTGCTTGGGGCTCCCTGTGAAAGGGTGGCAGTTCTGTACATAGCTCTTGCCTCATTTGCTGCATGTTATCACTGTTGCTGTGACAGCAGAAAGATTTCCACCGGCCTCAGCAAGATTTGGAGCCGTTTCATGTTTTGCAGGTGAGTGATGGAGTGGCTGTGCTGACTGAGAGCAGTCTGACCAATATTGTACTCAGGATGTCATCTAGGGGGAAGAGCGGCCATTTCACCTGCATCTTTTGAGCAACAGCTTCTGTGCTATCCCTGCATGAGTGATCTCGCACATGTTTTCTGTCACCTTGTAGATGGTAATGAGTAGTGATGCCAGCGTGCTGGGTTTGATGGTGTGCTGAGCGTAACTCAGCTAAGCAAATTGGGCTGATCCTCTTTGGTGACATGAATAATGAATATGTTTGTCTTAGGGTCAGGACACAGAACTTGAATCTTGAGGTTCATTTTGAATCAGAGATGTTTGGGTCTGGAATTTGGGGAAGGGGGGGTTTAATACCTTGACAGAGATGCTTCCTGTATGTTTTTTACTGTGGGCATGTCCAAAGATTTTTTTCTGTGCCAGTTAGGTGATAGCTGGTATCACTTTATGGAGTGCTCTGTCCTGAATTTCCACACTTAGCCAGAAAGGAATCTGGGTCAAGATCAGCATAGCTGAGGAGCTGTCATTAGCCAAACAAAAGGTGTCAGTTTGGGTCACTAAGTTGGAACAAGTGACTATCATCTGAGCGGTGATGTCCAAGTAGGACAGGTATGAACAGCTCAGACACCCCCCTGCTCTCTGGAGTATATTTCGCGCTTTTGTTGGCTCCTATTCTGTTGTTTATCTGAAGCACCTTTAGGTACTGACAATCACCTTATGACAAATTCTGAATATTCGTATACAGAACTGTTAGATGGTTTGTGTAGCCATTGCGAGGATATTTGCAAAAGTAGTTCATTGCAATTGGAGTGTTTTCCAAAAATAGATGGGTTTTATTTAAGGCCCATGTAGATTGTAGTCCAACTGTACTCACTGAACAAAATGTTTAATTCAAACTAACTTAGCAGAATTGTGAAAATAGAACCCTTTTGTTACAGTTTAATTTCATTTTGCTGAGATGAACTAGTAAAATAACTGTTTGGTGTAAATTGAGAATTGTTTCTGGCGTTTGATCTGTGCACAGAAAAGGAAAGAGGAAAAGACAGACAAGGAAAGCCTGAAGTTCCGTTGGAGTTGTTTCATCCCAGACTTCTTCCTCTCCACTTCACTTAGATATTTTCATGAGCAGCACTTCTCTGGTGGAGACTAAAACCTGCCCGTGTTGTGAAAAGCCCTTTTGCAGCCTGCAAACTGGAAAAAGTACATGGGGAAGATCGGTTCCTGTGTGTCTCAAACTGGACACCAGGAGTGAATAAGCACTCTCTCTGCCTGGATATGTACACACACACAGAGATACATACGTGCACACATGCACATATGTATATGTATGTATGCATATATGTCTTTATACACAGAGAAGTGATGTACTCAAGCTCAGCAGTGTCGTAGCCAGACCAAAATTCAGTAGCTCCTAATAATTCCTTGGGAGATGCCTGAATCACGGGACCACATCTCTTAGAAAGCTTTGAGGCCTCTTTCTTCAAGCTAAAAGAGAAAATGAGCAACTATTTAATTTCCTTGACTAGTTTTTCACATGCAGTAGGAACCATGAGAGGCAGAGCAATCCCAGTGGGCATCGATCCCATGGTTCTCATTAAGGTTGATGAGTTACTGAAAGAGGAGGTGGTCCACCTCTGAAAAAATCGACAATCAGCCAGCAGTGGTTTGTGTTCTGAAATTACACTTCACGGTGTAACGTAATAGTTTCTCTCTCCATTATTTTTACGTTCCCAAGACCTTTTCACCTTTTCTTCTCCTTTTTAATGAGTGTGCAAGGGTATTTGATGTTTTCCTGGTTTGGAATACTATAGTGAACTTGAAGAAAATTTGGTTTCATTTCATCACCACTAGAAAGATCAAGCACATTAACTTTAAGAGGTATTACATTCACATACTACTCCCTTGCCAAGGTACTTCAAGCCCTTTGTGCATGTTTAAAGCTCAGTGACAATCCATAAACTTAGCACTGAAAAATTGCAATTAAGAGCTAAGAGCCCAGCCTTCAGTTCAGGTAATTTGACACAGTCCCAGCTGACGCTGCAGCGCTGGCATGAAAGCAGCAAAAGAACAAAAATGCGAGGTCCTGACTGCTTTGTGGGCAGTGGGGCACAAGTTTTTCTGAATTCTCTCTGTCACCAAAGGTGGCAAGACTCAGCACTCTGGCCAGCTGGTGGCAAGGTAGAAGACAAAGATTTTGTCTCCAGTGCTGGAGGGAAAGTGGATGAGAAGGGATAAAAGAAGGATCCCAGAGGAGAATGGTGAGACAGAGGAAAGCAGCGAGGCAAAAGTGAGTTTCTGCATTAAATAAAAGCTTCCAACGATATGAAATGAAATGAGGCAGGATGCAAAAGAAACATATTAAGGAAAGCAGCTCAGTACAGAACCTGAGCCACGTGGAGCCTTCATCTCAGTTAGTGCATATCTATGTGATGAAATGTGAACAAACAAAGGTTTGCAAGCCAGACTTGAGGTAAAGGGTGTGCAGATTATCTTTACCCCAAACATAATGAGTTCAGCCATTAAGACTGGTAAAGGAAGCACTGGTGTGCTTGAGGTGCTGATTTTTGTAAATTGGCCATAATGATTTAATTGAAGTGGATTAGGGTTGCTTACTGCAAATACCAGCAGTCTGAAAACTCACTGACCAGTCATTTGTGACCTGAATTTTTAGTCTGTGATTTCAATATTCATGAGGGCTCTTGCTTAGGAGTGACACAAACTCACACTGACATGGACTTTACCCCTTCAAAGTCATATGCAAACAATAGCAAAGTCTGCTTGGTGTATGTGGTTTTGGTCGTTTCAAGGCATATTCAAGGTCAGCATGTTTTTGAAGGTTTGATTGTCTGTTTTTCTAATTAAAAGCTCAGGAGCTCTCTATAGCAGTGTGAGGGCGACACCGGACATCGCAATGGACAGAAAGCGCAGATGCTTTTATTCACATGTATTGTAGTGAGACCATCAGACAGGACCAACAGAATACATTTGACCCACTTCATACACTTGTGTAGCCCACGTAGCGTGCTCAGATAGCTATTTCATCTTGGTTTTTATTTTAGGACAAAGGTAAGCTTTTAGTACCAGTGGCAGCAGAGTGAGCCTCTACTCGTGTTACTAAGCAAAAATCGATGTTACACCACCTTGCTAGGTCTGTAGACAGACTGATGTGATGATGGGTTATTTCCCTTGGAATGCCATCTGCAAAGCTCAGTACTGATGCATCACTGTCGGTCTTCATCAGTCTGTTATTGATCAATTTAATGGAGGAGAAGAGTGGAAATAGTTGCAATGAAGGGAACACGAAGGGAAAATCAGAGAAAACTCAGTATGAGAGGAAAGACTAAAATAAATAGAGATGAGAAAAATGGCCTATCTCACAAGGATACTTAATATTAATAAATATGAATGGTTATAAGTAAATAACCAGTACCAGACTAGTTAGTGCATGAGGACCATAGTTTGCCTTTCACTCCTGTGCAAACGTCCTGCTGACATCAGGGAGGAACTTGCAGTAGGAGACACAGGTAAAGCTGTGAATTTATATGCTTTCTGCTTCCTTGCTCATGGATTTAGAGTAGGGCAGAGGCAAAGAATGACCAGATGAGCCCTAGTGTTACATAAATACTGTGCCCATTCCCTAAGACGATCCTTATCTGGGAGATAACTGCTAAATGATTTTTCATGGATGCTCCCTAGCTGCATTTTGTTTGCTGCATCCTCAGCTTGGGAGCCCTCAATGGCAGTTTTCAAATGTTCAGCTTTCTCTGCTTCTTTAACAGGACTGCTCGTATCTAACTTGTTTAAAAGGCTGTTTCTAAAGCCAGTTCCTTTCTTCTGCCCATTCCTTGCTACCTCCCTGTACTTGTTTTGCCCATTCATTTCCAGGACAATAGACTCAGATATGTATGGATTTTTTCATTCCTGTAGCTCTCAGGTCTGCAACTGGTGTGCTATGAGGAAGCTTGCTGAGACGTCACACTTCATTGTGCTGAAGGCAGAATAAGCCAGAGTAAGATGTATTCCCTGCATCTCAGGGAATTACAGAGCCTTATTGAGCGTACCTTAGGTGCACTTCCCAGTCCCTGCTAAGTTGAGTTACAATTTCCTGCCTCATATACTCTGCTGCTAGTATCTTTTGTGTGCTTGCTGCTGGCAGGGCGGATTTAGCTTGGTGGTCTGTTCTAGTCCTTTTTCTGCCATCTGATTATTAAGACATTTAGAATCGCACAACAAAATTACCTGTTTTCTCCTTCCCTGCTTTTCAATACAGGGCTTTTCAGGACACTTTCTTCTGCTGGACCAGAAGAAGCACATTCATTTCATTCTGATATATTTCATACCTGAGCAATCAGGCACACAGCGTACCGCTGCTTGAGTGTTCAGTCCTGCTAGCCAGATCAAATTGCCACAGGTAAACTGAGTGAGTGAGGGGAACAGCCTTTAAAATTGTCACTGGGCAGAGACAAGATAGCATTGCTCTACAGGGAAGAGCAAACAAGTACCGCTCCACTGGTGACGGGCTGTGGGAGTGAGCCAAGAAGCTAGGTCCTCAGAAGAGAGGTCTCCACAAGTGTTTCCCGTGATAGTCTCCAGTACGTCCATATCGCTGCTGGCGACAAACGTCTCTCGCTGTGGGTATGAGCAGAACCAGTCCCATCAAGCCTGAGGAATCCACAGGCTGATGCTGGGGAGATCTTTTTGCTCACGGGTTGCCAATTTGGGAACAGTAGGTGTGAATCACTATGAGAAACTGGAGAGACCAGTTGGTTTAATTTTGTAGCGGGAGGCTTGTCTACTGTCCTCAGCAAACTACCTTAGATAGTTTTTGATACTCAGTTGATCTTTAACCAGCTGGAGGAGACTGGGTGTTTGAAAGCTAAAGCTACAAGCCACAGAAATAAGGCATAGTTGTTTAATTGTGAAAGACGGGTTATTTTTTCCAACTTGTTTTTTTCTGTCGCTTCCTCTCCAGCTTCAGTTTCTAAGCAGAGTTGGGTGCAATTAAAAAAGACCCAGGCCTTTTCAGTGGTATCAGTTCGATCTAATTGTGTTGTGCATGCTTGTATCAGCTGAAGATAAGGCTCAAAATGTGGGCATTGCCTTGTCGGCCTTACAGCGACCACAGTGGCCTACAGCAGTTGCCAAAAATAGACTTTTCCACAGGTCAGTAAGCAAGAATGGCTGTCAGAGCGTCACACTGTTTACATAGTTTTACATTCAACGTGTTCGTAACAGCAGCAATTAGATCACTGAGGCATGATGGCAAATGTAGCTGTTCTGCGAATATCATGCTGAAGGGAGCCACAGTCACAGGGACAACAACTCTCAGACACCCTTTCTAACACAAACACTGTTTGAACTAAGGCCTCCTACAAGCCATTCCTTAGAGTTGCTGTGGCATTCACCGTTGCCTGGTGCAGGGAGGGCAGAGGTGAAAACATGAAGTCATTCTTGTTGAGACGCCAGTATGTTGTGAAGCGAGCTTGCCACGGGCAGTTTGGTCCGTGTCCTCGGTGGGTGTAAAGCAGCTCCGTGGACTTGAATGGAGTTCGGATGAGTTACCTCAGGTCAGCATTTGGTCCTTTCATTCTTTAAACTCTTGGATCCAGCGTCAGTCTTGGTTAATGAATGCAAAGCTCTATTAAAATTTGCTAGTGGAACAGCAAGTAAAAATTTTCTGCAGAGAATTACCAGTGTTTTAGGCCGTTACTCTGTACACGCTGACATGCAGGGGTCCTTCTGGGCTGTTGTTTTTAGTGTTCAGGCCAGTATATAGGTTCTGACTTGGGTCGCGAGGGGCTCTGACGGTGACACTTGCATTTGCAGAGCCAGTCAGACTGTGTGAAGTATGAATCTCAAAAGAGCTGCCGTTTACAGCAAAACTGCGTACCTCCAAGACGTGCAACCTGTGTTCTTAGCATATATCCGATCATACAGATATGAAGAACCATAGGAAGCCTTTTCAAGTATTATTTATGTGGTATATACAATATTATATCAAAGATGAAGTACATTCGGTTCCTTTAGCATACAGTTGCCCTAACATCTTGTTGCACTCTTGAGGCTCGAGGCACACAAGCTTAGTGCTTCTGAGACCACTAGAGTAAAAGCCACCCCTCAGCCTTGTTCGTCTCCAAAGCCGCCCATGAACGAGTCCTCTGCTCGTACTAATCCGCAGTAGCTTGAACGGGGATCTGATGTTTTGGGCTTGGTGCTAGCCATCACCATCGAGATAGATGCTGCAATTAAAGTACGTGGCTGCCGCTGCTCCTGAGACCTACTAACAGCTTTACTGACAGCTTTACCTGTCCCAAGGGTGTGCGTTTGCCCAGTTCTCATGGTATGTTTTATGTGAAGTGGAGGACATTTGACTGCATCATCTGTCGCTTTCTGGGGCAGCTCTGTAGTGAGGTGTAAGTAAACAAAGAGATACAAACATAGCAAAGATCAGTATTCCAGGCAGTTGATTTTCTGGTTTCAGTGTTAGTGGTTGGTGGTTTGTGTCTGCCTCAAGTTTAGCAGTGCCTGCAATTCTTTTCCATCTCAAAGAGCCTTAGGCTAAAAATACAAGTCAAATAAAGGAGGAGTGGGGATAGAAAACATTATCCTCGTTTTCCTGTTGTGCTAAAAACTGTATAAAAAGAAAGGATTAAGCTTATCCTTGGCTATAACTGTAATCTGCGTGTTCGTTTTCATGCTTCCCTACAGATTCCCCACGTCACTTGGGTTATTCGGCTTATTCCCTTGGCACATCCCTGTCCCCGGGCCCCCTTGTCTGAACGATGAGACCTGGGGGCGATGCTGGTAGGAGAAGTATGCTACAGTCCTGAGAGCGGGAGTGTCAGGGGGGAGCTGACTAATTCAGGCACTGAGCGGACTGAGAATTCATTCACGCAGGGATACACATTCACACTGGAAACACCAGTCCTGTGGCAGACGAAAACCTGCTGCTAAGTGCCAGGGGCCGTCTCACGCTCACGCAGTCGCTGCACTGCAAACTGCTGGGGCTGGGAAGGTGTTGAATGTGCGGGTATGTTAGTTCTGCTCTTATCCTCTTCTTGACGTGTCTGCTTTCAGGTGCTGTCAGGGAAAAGATGCTGGGCTACATGGGCCTCCGCTCTGCCACAGCATGGCCAGTGTTATGTTTTCAGACAAATCTGCTTCTAATCTACTCATTTAAAGACCTCTGTGGCGAGATCAGGAATTAAACCCAGACATCCTGAAGACTTACACCTATGCCATAGCTTGTTGTTCTTCTTTGGCAGCGAATTTGTTGTTCTTCTTTTGGCAGCGAATTGCTATAACTAAGGCTTTAAAAAAAAACAAGGAAAAAAAAGTCTTCTACTCTACCTGATAAATGACCCTATTGAAGTGTCGAAGTGTGGGAGGAAGATGTCAGAACGACTGACATCTGAGGCTCAGAGCCGATTCGAGCCCATGGAAATCGGTGGAAAGATTCCCACAGACTCAAAAAGGCTTTGGCTCAGACCCTCGCTGAGCAGTGTTTTCCCTTAGAGAGAGGGGAAGCTGCTGGCATTTTTACAAAAAGCCAAGTGCCAACACAATTCTTCAAAGAACTCTGTGGACTAATCCTTTCCTCTTATGACACTAATGTAATTTTGTGTCGTATTTGACAGCATGCCAAAAAATTGCATCGAATAAATCCAAGTTTTGTGAATGAAATTAATTAGAATAGGCATTGGCTCACACCCTACTCTGTAGCAAGGCAGGAGCGTGTTTCCGAAGAGCTGCTATGCGGTGCGGTTATTTTTTTGTTCAGCGATGATGACTGGGGGAACGGGAGAAAGGAAGGTTTCGTGCACATGGAAGTTTTAAGACTGACAGCTGGAGAGGCCAAAGCTGGCATTAGCAGCGGTAGAGGGCTGGCAGGGTGGTCTTGCGACTCGCGCTGTTGGACGTTCGGTTGTGAACTCCTCCACAGCTTTCCGGTGTGCCCTTGGTCACGTCTCCTTGTTTCTCAGCTCCCCGTCTGCTGGGTGTCACTGATGCTCTGTTGCATGAGATCTTGGGACAGGGAAGGGGTCTTTTAAAACGCATCTTTTTAACACTCTCAAAAAATGAGCCTTCAGTTGGAGCCTTACATGAAGAGACAGCTCCTCAGCTGATGCAAATGGGTGTGAGGAGCCAAAGCCCATCAGGGTCCTGACCCATTGTTTGTACAGTATTTCCGAGGTCTGTACAGCCTGTTCCCAGGTAAGCAAAGGCTTTAAAATTTGCCTGTGCGTTAGCTCAAACTGGTAAGTCTTTAACTATCTCAAACATCAGTATTTTCATTAGAGTTTTCCCGTGCATTCATCAAAATGTTTGCAGTTCCTATCTCATTAAGAAGGGTCAGTGCGAAACACAAGGCAGACAGCTAAGAGGTGAACAGAATTTAATTTTGAAATCACTGGCAACAGGCTTACTGTCTAGGATTTAATTAGCTACAGCTTAGGACTGCCACGCTTTTAGGAAATTTCCCACAGTGAGTAGTAAATGTGAAGAAGATCTAGCTATGATTTTTGAAAAAAAGATTTAGGCCACTGATGGGGACAGTGGGAAAATGCCTTGGAAAAAAACCTACCAGCCACCATAATGTGTTATCCTATATGGGACATTAAAGACTGACCTCTCACCTGAAACTGCATTAGAAACACAGCGATTTCTAGCCACTGCCACTCTGCATTAGCTGCTTCTTTCACCAAATGCATTTGGATTAGTTTGCCTTCTTCAGGCAATAATCAAACTGGGGTTTGATTTGTCAGAAAGTGACACTGGAAAAGCTGGGAAATCTCTGCCAGCGCCATACAAAGTGCTTTTTAGGGTGTGAATCGCCTTCTTTTGGAATTTCCTGAGGATTAAGTTGGAGCTGGATCAGATCACGATAGTATGAAAACTCGAACAAACAAGCATGTGTTCTCCGACTGATCTGTGCCTCGCTTTTCTATCTCTGATTGTGTCTAGGCTGACCTTTAGTCGATAGGGCAAATACCTGGACTTGCGCGAGGTTCTGGTTACCTGTACAGGTGCAAAGGGCTGCGGGATGACGGCTTCACAGCGCAGCTGCAGGGGGAGAGCTGAGAAAAACTGAATTTCATCATCTTTATCGTAAGAAGCTCCAGTTGCATGGCTTTCATTTCCAGAGCTGACTATACATATTGATTGATAAGGGGTTTGTTAGTTGCGTGGCATTGATATGTGCTGATGTATACCTATCCTTAGCTGGGTTAAATATTTATTTTGCTCAGCTACCCTAGTTACCCAGGAATATAAAACAATCTCTCAAAAACTTTTCCGTGCTTTTCCTGCTTGATCCAAGGTTTCCTCTGAAAGGGAGATGGGGTCAGGAAAAGCTAATGAACACTAACGTAATCCTACTGATAGAAATGGAGTTTGCCTGGATTTACTTCAATAAAACAGATGTTAGGCTGCAGTGGTCACTGTAACTACTTTACATTTTTTCATGAATGGACTTGTATGGGTCATCCAAATCCCTTGGTATTGTTTCTCCCTTGTGGCTGGATAAATGGAATATCTCAGTCAAAAGAATAATGAAGAGCAGAAACTGCACAGACAGTATCAAATGGCCTTTTATATGCACGAATCTTCCTGTTTGGAGCGAAAGGCAGCCTAACTCACTCGCACAAATGCAGGTGGACAAAGAGCATTCATGTGTATGCACCTGGCCAAAACACTGGCTACACCAATAACTCTAGAATATTGATTTTTTTTTTTTTTTCAGTACCCCTTTCTTCAGCTTTCTGCCTGCTTCGACTTTGGCATTAGAAGGGAGACAGGGTTGGTCTTTACTACATGTATGTAAAACATTTTCATGGAATTTATACCTGCATAAGTACACCGTAACTTCTTTTTTTTCTATTAAAGAATGCCTCAGCTAATTCAAATCAGAAAAGTTAGTTTTAAAATACATCTTTCAGACACTGAAAAGAGCCAGTTAACTCAGCTCAGAGTTACCTCTTAGTCTTCTGTGTTTACCAGGCTTTTAAAAATTATTGCTATCGTGAGGTGAACTTGCAAGAGGAGAATGGAGGCAGTAAGTGCCATCCTCTGTCTCGAGGAGACAGGAAACTCCTCCAGGATGCTGGTGTTGGGCCTGGGGCACTGGGTTTGGTTCCTCCTGCTGACAGATATTTTTATGTGGCATTACTCCTTATATTCGCCTCCCTTATAAAAGGGAGATACAGCTCTCCTGCCTGCAGGGTGTCAGGAAGTTAACGGCACTGAAGAGGATGATGTATTCAGACTCTTGAAGGAAAGGGGGCATTGAAGTTGGAGAAAGTATGGTAAAAAGCATGGGTGAGATTGTGAATAACCTATGTTTTGATCTAACAGCCTGACTGGGAAAAAAAATATTTAGGGTGAAATGAAGTGAAATGGAAGTGAAATTGTATGTTCCGTTTGGCCTGAAATGAGATGTTTTGCTCCCTGTCGGAGAAGCATGTTAATTTAATATATGTAAGGTACATTTAATGTATGTTTCCAGCATTCTCTTGGATGCTAAGGCAGCCTGGCTGCGGAGAAGGGAACTGAACCTCCCTAGTTGCATCAGGCTGCCATCCTCTGTATCAGGACGGGTCCAGTGTGTTGAGGGCCACATACTTTTCTGTGATATTTCCATGAATCGTACAGAGCCACGTGCCCACGGCCTTCTCCTCTGCCAGGGCTCAGGCCTGGTGCTTTGGCGCAGGAGAAGAGGCAGCGGCACCCACAGAGCTGATGTTTGCCAGAAGGGAAACATTGTGGGAGTCTTTTTCAACCCTGAATCTGCAGTTGAATTACTGTGCCCTAGCTTGTGGGCCAGTGAGCAACAGAGACTGATGTCCCTGCTACGCTTCCCCTCCACTGTGGGTTTTTATCCCCCGCTCTCACTTCCAGTTACTTTTTTCAAATGAACTTTGACTGGTCAATTTCAAGAGAAAGGAGAAATAATTCCTGGCTGGCTGAAAACACTTCTTTATTGAATTTTGGTTCTTTTCTCCTCTCTCCCTCAAAAGCCCAGTGTTAATGATAAGAGGGGGCCAACCACCAATCTGCTGGGAGTCAGGACAGAGCTGACTGGCACTTTCACTCAGCAAATTTCCCCTTTCCTCACGGTCTCTGCGCCTGTCTGTCAGGCCTGCTGACGACTGCTTGGTAGGAGGGCAGTAATCTGAGCTGCCTCTGCTGAGCAAACCTCCTGCTTTTTACTGCGGGATTAGTCCGGAGGTGCCTCTGTGCAGAGCACCTGTATCTGCAACTTGTTATCTTAATCGCTATGCTCTCGTTTCTCCACTTTCCGAGGCGGTAGTGCCATTCCCTCCTCCCAGGACTGCGCTCGCCAAATGGCAGGCTGCCTCCGCCGCAAGGATGGGAATACCTGAGACTTGGTCTTGTGTCTCAAAAGGTAAGCAGCCTCTCAACAGCTACAGCAAAGCAATCCGGGCACGGCTTTGTGCCTGCGGAGGCAGTCGGACCTCGCGGCATGGCTTTGGGAGAGGGAGGACAGGAGTCTTAAGGACCCTGTTGGTCCTAAACGTCACGAGCATCATAAACTTCAGAGCAAGTGAGTGTCCAGGCAATGCCATGGGGGATTTTTCAGCTGCTGCTGTAAGCGAGCTCGCAGCAAACGGGCAGCCAGTGCCGCGCCGCTGCTCAGGTTCCGTCACTGGTGAAGCTTTTGAGCGGTGTAAGCAAATCTATTGGGCTTTAGGCTAGAAAAGTGCCAGAAGCTTGCAGGAGAGGTGAACTTCTGAAAGCCTCCAGACTTGTACGGCGTGTTTAAGGCCATTCCCTCCCTTGGCGTCAAAGGGTGCTAATAATAATGCCATGCACTTGGGATGCTGAGTCTCATGAGCAGAGGATCTGACTCACATACACGCCACGATGTGTTGGGTGCATTTTACAGTTTTGTAGTCTGGAAGAGTCTCTGCTCAAGTAAGTGGCATTCTTTTTGGCCTTCACCTTTTATAATTTGAGACTTGTTTAAAGTGGGTGTCAAACCAGGCCAACGCTTGGCGTCAATGTTTAATACAGATGGGCTAGCCGTACAGTCTGGCATATATTCTTGTTTGATTAATAAGGTAACATTGCAGATAGCAGAAAGAGAATGTGAAAGAGACTGATTCTTAAGAGATGGCAATCAGTATAGCTCCAGTATGAGCCTGCACAAGTTTACATTCATTGGAGACCTGTCATATATTATACACACCTATACGCCCTTTTAGATTGGTTGTGAATCATAAAGCTAAGTTCATTGAACTTTGATTTTGGTTATTTCCTGAGACATTAACTCCTTTAGTAAACCCATTAACTGATCTTTAAACTCATTACCTGCTTCATTGCTATTAGGATATCTTTAACTTTGGGTTTGTTTGGGGTTTGGTTTTTTTGTGAATATGGGCCAAACCTTTAGCTGTGCGCTTCAGCTGAAATTGTTGTAACTGTGTGGTTTTTCTACAATGCGGTGATCCAGTCCGTTTAGTGAAAGCTGGCAGTGCGGGTGAAAGCACGTTGAAGCGGTGCTAGTGGAATATTGGGGTCTGTGTCCCTGTCTATGTAAAATGGAGTAATTTTTGGCTGTAGGTTGTCTGCTTAAGAAAATCAACTTGAAGCAGCCTGTTCTGAAGTACAGATGCAGCCACAACTTGTGAGTGCAGCACCCTGCCTTGCCTAATAAGCACTCATTATTCCAATACTTAAAGAACAGGGAGATTTTGACAATAAAACTAGAACTGGTTAGAGTAGCAAATTCCCAGTGCCTTTAGATTGCCCCAGCACCCTGAGGCATGCCCTGATGCCTGCACGGGTGGGCACGTTCCCAGGCTGCAGTGATGTGAGGAACCTCCTGTCCTGGGCCGGAGGACCCGCGTACATGCACCGCGAGGCTGCAGGGAGCTCTGCAAAGGACGGCGTCAGCTCTTCCCCGCTTGCATCTCCCACGTGCTGTGACTCTCTCCTGAGGGGGACTGCAGGCAGGCAGTATTGCAAACAAAGCGTTCAGCTATAAATTACTGTGGACAGTCATGTACGGGCAAGGGATTAGCCTGGGTCCTAATCCACTACCTGCTTGAGTGATTTGACATCTCCTGTGGTCTTCATATCAGGTTGTAGAGGAGCCAGACATATTTCTTCCTGGGAACAATTTGAGCGGAGTGATTCAGTGCTCTGGAGTATATAATGTGAAGAAAGGTGTTGTACGTAGCATCTGAAATTTGAAGAGATGCCTGAATTAAAGAGATTTGGTGGTCACCTCCTTCAAGTGAATTGAAAAAATCGTCTAGGCGTGATGTTACTGTTTTCCCTGGTCTGTTTTATAGTCTCTTAAAGATAAGTCTTTCTGAAGCCTTCAAAGGATTGAAAGCAATACCTCATAGAAACCCAAGTGGCTGAAGAAATACCAGATATTAACATTTACCTCAGTTGCCAAAGCCTGGACATTTCTTTCTGCTTTTTAGAAATTACTGCCTGCAGGGACCATTTAACAATAAATCGTAGCAACTTGGCTGTTATAGGGCAACCCATGTGCATAGGCACTTAAGGGCTGTGCCAGCATCTCCTTTGTTCAATAAAAGTAACAGCAGGAATTTGATTAAAGACTGATAGAAAAGAGAGGGAGAGAGAGGGAGAAACATAGGAAAGATTAAAGAAAGAAAGAGCCACCTGGAAACTTCATTCCTCCTTTATTTCTAACTTAAGCTCATAAATACCAAATCTAAACCATTGTATGTGTGAGAGGGAGGGAGAATTTCCTGCATGCCTGCACAGAAAAGACTGCACATGCAGTCGCACAAACCGACTTTTAGCAAAAGTCATACCCCTTTTTCAAACTTAATGCTTGCTCCTTGTCTGCATCAGAATTAAAACCAACCAGAAAATAATTTTATCCTCCGGTGCTTTGGAAGGACAACATTTAGGAGGGCCAGGCAAGTCACAACCGTAAAGGAGAGCGGTGAAGGATTTTGGCTGGACCTGCTGATGAGCAGCGAGCGCGTTTCCCAGGCTGCCTCGGAGCAGCCCTGCAGCTCAGCACAATGCAGACGGCCAGCTGCACACGTCCAGCGCTGCTCTTCATGGTTAGCCTACAGCATCTGCCGCTTTGTCTCCATCGTTGGTGTAACCCCCCGCCCCAAAAAAAAGAAGAAAAAACCAGTGACTGCATCAGCCAATGCAAATAAGCCCCAAAAAGCCCTCTTACGTGTGATCAGCAAGCGACAGGCAAATCACATTCAGATTCCTTACTGCAGAGCCAACACGTCTGTTGTTTGAGTTTAGGAGACCAGAACACTACGATTAAGTGTCGAACATGCGTGCGGGAGTGATGGCAGATTGACTTTTCTTTAGCCTGGTTGCGCCCCGGGAGCTGGGAAGGCTTTGCTGTGCGGTCGGAGGCACGCTTTGGGTTTTGCAGGGCGCAGAGAGGGAGGCTGAGACCAGGAACTCCCCAGCAGCAAGGAATTCTCAACAGGGTTTTGCATGTTTTGGAGGCTCTTGCAGGTAATCTTGCCCTACACTAGACTAGATGGAGCAGCAAGGCAGAATGCTGCACCTGGAGTTCATGGCTGCTGCTTCTGGTGTCTCTCTTCTATACAGCTGGACACCTCTGCTGCTTAAATCATGCTTTTCCCCACCCGCTGCTTCTCTTACTCGATCTTTACATTGTTTTCCTTCTGCACACTTTCTCTCACACTTTTTAGCTGTTAATAACATCCATTAGACAGTGAATCCTTTCTGGCAGTGACCATGGCTCTGAACCGTGTTCCCCTCAAGTGTTTTGGACGTGATGATGTCCCCTGCAGCAAAGAGGATGTCTCTGCCTCGGTCCAGCCTTCCTCACCTCAAGCTGTTATCCTGGAGGCTGCTGCCTCCTCCGTCCAGGGAGCAGGAAGATGCACAGCCCTGGTCTGGATCAGGCCCTAAGGGGATGTTTTGTCTCTCGCTCTGATTCAGACCAGCGCGAGGATGCAGAAATTGGCAGTGTCCGGGACCGAGCCTCCAATTAACAAACCACAGTGATTCAAACTCTCAGAAGATAAAGTATTGCAATTGTCACGACTCGGTTGTGGGAAAACTCAGGGATGGAGAGGGACGGCAAAAAGCAGAGGGGGCGGGAGGACTGAATGTGGGCCCGCTGCTTGCATCCCAGCCCCGCGGCTTGGCGCAGGCACCTCGAGGAGAGAGGTCGGCGGGGCATCGAGGGGGACAGGCCGCCCTGTGCCGAAGCGGCGGGGCCGGAGGTATGTGGGGAATGCGAATGGTATGCTTGAGTGGACAGCTTCAGAGCCAGGCGCGGGGATGGCTCTCGCTGCCATCTGTTGTGAACCCCGCAGGCCCATAGCAACAGCGTCTCAGGAATGGGGCTGCTTTTTTTTTTTCATAAAGAAATTCTTCCTTGCCCTCTTCCCCACTCCTGCATACGCATACTCATGAATAAGCGGGAGCGGGGCTGGGATTCCTGCTACAGAGCGATGCGTGCTTAAGGAGAAAAGGGTCTTTTAGAGCTCAGCTTGTATTTGGTTTGGGGAGGCGTTTTCCTTTCTGGGCTGTGACATTCTAGGAACATGAGCCGATGTGTGTAATTTATTGTTAATTGCCAAAATCTCGTTCTATTCAAATCAGTAGTGGATCTATATTTGCCATGAGGTATCTTCAGTGAAGTCTGCAGTGGATGTGTAGCCACCCGATTGTCCTTCTTGGTACAACAGAGATCACTTCTGTTTTATTGTTAGAGATGCCAAGGTTATAACTGGTGTAAATAACCCCAATGTATTGATTTGTGGTGCCTATCACTTTCCTCAGGCCCCAGAGCACTTCTGTCCTAGCTAAGGGGCTTTGCTGCCTAGTGAAGTGGTGGGACCGGATTCTTGGAGGTTACAGATAGCTCAGCATCACTGGTATTACTGAGAGATGCAAACTTTTATGCCAGGGAAGATTTTGCCACATAAAAACTCTGTCTCCTAAAGACATCAGTGTTGAGGCGGCATGCCACCAGGAAGGGTTAATGCTGAAAGAGCCTTTATTCAGGCAGCAGGGGTAGGAACTGTCTGTCTGTCTGAGTGAATGGTTTTACCCCTTCCTTTCCCCCTGAAATTCACTTTTGAAATGCAGACTTCTTTTCTCCCCACACCTTAGCTTTTTTTCCTGTTTTCAAGTAACTGTGGCCTCATTCCTGGAAATTGCTCAACCTCTTGCTTCGACTCAGCAAAACGGATTGTTTTTAAGCAAGTGTTTTAATTCCTTAAAGACAAATAATTATATGTTGTAATTTTACATGAGAGTTTCAAGAGGTTTGAGGTGAGACATTCAGAAGTTAGGGCTATTTAACTTTTCCAAACAGTATATTGATTTCTGTAGTATTTCTATGCCTAACAGCCTGCAATAAATGCAGAAATGTGCAGAGAAGCCCCCATAGACAAGAGGGAGTCAGGGAACTGGCAAACCGAAACAAATCTCTCAGACATTTCATGCCATTTGCAAAGAGATGTCATGGAAGAGGAGAGGGAAGGAGAAACAGCAGACACCGCCCACCGGTGCTCAAGGCTGTGTTTGAAGCTGGGCACACAGCTATAGTGGCTTGGTCACAGGGAGGAGGGTATAATTTCAGTGAAAGCTGATAGGTACGTGGGGGAGATGAAACTCTCCCTGTTACAGGTATTTATTATCACTTGACAGCTGTCAGTTTGCAGTAGGGGATTTGCCTTCCTGTCATCTCTCTGAGAACTAGGTATATTTGCCGAAGGTTGTAGAGAAGGGTAAAAATCCTGCTTTCAAGTGCAGGTATCATTTAACCATGATAAGAAGGCAGGTAAAGCATTTCTTCTGCAAGACGGCTGTGGAGAACAGGGAAGTAAAGTCTTTCTGGTCCTACCGAGATGGGAAAAACCAAGTCATTAAAATCTGATACCTACCTGCTTTTAATGAGAGAAACGTTGTTCGAAGAAATAATCTCAGCCCTATCACCACCGAATTATTTTCAGAGCCATTAGCCTTTCACCTCCTCATATGTTTTTTCTTTTACTTTTGATCTCATTCAGGGAAAACGGCAGTCCTTCTGCAACAAGAGATTCGGGCTTTAGCTTTAATCAGGAGCTTACGCAGTCATAGCCATGCTCTTACAGCCTTTCCTTTCCAGTAAATGACCTTACTCCTACGGGAGTAAGGTGTAGAAAACAATACTTCTGTGAGCCAGTATGGGTATTTTTGTGGGTTCTGCAATGCTCCCTTCATCTTTAGTCTCTTCTTCCTCCCCAGAAACACTTTTTCAGCAGTTGGGGACCATGATCCGTTAATTGCCAGCTTGAACCACAGGCCTGATGCTGTTGGTATTTCTGGCATAGCTGGAAAAAGCAAAGAACAAGAGCAAGCTGCGAATGGATGTTATGAGCTGCACTGAGTAGACACAAAATCTGACTCAATTTAACTATACCTTAGCATCAAGTTATACCTTTTGTTTCTTTGGTTTGCTATACTCTCTGCTTGAAAGCTGTTGTAATGTAGAATAAGATCCTTCATCCATGCACGGACGCTCCCGCAATCCCCCAGCTGTAAGGAAAAGAAGCAAAGTTGGGTTGTTTTATTTTTGGACAGTGGGATCAATAAAGGAAGGTTGTAGGTGACTGAGCGCTATTAAGGTTCAATCTCATTCTCTCTCTTCAGTGTTTATTACAGAGTTTTGTACTTTGCACCATTCGGAAGAACATTTTAAAATGAAACCAGAAATGCAGGCTTGATTCTTTACTGAGACAGAGTGCTATTGCCAGTTTGTGTGACATACAATACTTGCTTTAAAGCTCGGGCTCCTGACCCAGGAGATTTGTGAAGCTATCTGCTTTTCAAGCTTCTAGCTCGCATGATTCAAAGCCTAAAAGACAAGTCAAAATTCTGCGTATACCAGTTGTGACAAGTAGATGACTTTTAACCTGCTCATGTGATTTTGGGGGCCTATTCATGCTTTTACACAGTTGGAGCGTAATGCCTCAGCTTAATGCAAGGGGCAGAGACTTTTTGTGATATTCAGGTTTCTCCTTCCTGTAAAGATCACTCGTTCCCATCACAGCTCCTGGTGCCGCATTACCCCTGAAAATCAAGCCCATGGTATCAAGAGAGTATCCATTCATCTCACAGTTTTGCGTGAGGCTGCTCCAGCAGAAATCTGTCTTTTTGCAATAGTACAACAACATTTATCATTGCCTTATAATAACTTCTTTGGGGATGGGGGAGGAAGGAAAATGAATTGTTTCCTTTGGCACCATTTCATTATACTCTTCCACCCTGAAAAGCATCAAAACTTCGAGAGTGGAGAGGAGAAATGTCTGCAGAAGAATAACTGTCCAGTGAAGCCCCCTGTTGAAGGGGGAGTTCTCCCTCATTGTCAGTCTGGCTTTCTTCACACCACAAGGAGCTGGCCACAGAAGTTGTTAAATCTTGAAGACATTTAAAGCCTCCAGTCTGCCCAGTTCTAGGAACAGCTACTGGTTGGTTCAAGGAAGAGGCTATGGAAGTTGCCTGTTCCTTGCATCTGACCTCCCCAGAAATGTTTCCCAATTCCTAGCTTCATAAGGCATCCTGTAATACTGGACTATCCTACTGATTCACCCAATTTGAGATCTCACTTCATCCAGTGGCTGGTAGAGGAGGTTCAGAAAACAGCCCCGTAACCCACCTACTTGGAAGAAACCCTGTGACAGGTGATTCCACGTGGAGGCTGGCTCCAGGGTAGGGGAACTGCTGGTCCAAACTTCCGAGTCTTTCCTAGCTGATGCAGCTGGAGGTGGTGGGGACCATGACGACCACCAGGCCTGTGTTAGTCTTCCTCTAGCAGCCTGGTCCCATCCAGGAGTTTACCCCCCATCTGTATTTAAATGCAGACACTGTGCCTCTAGCTTGAGATGAGAAGACGAGCTGTCCGCATCCTCTGTCTCATGTTGCCCAGGAGTCCATTTCTCTATATAAAATTTAGCTGCTGTTGTTGCTGTTCCTGCACCACAGCAGCTCTCCAGAATCCTTAATGTTCTTGAATATTTTCTGCCTCAGCCCCGACATGTGGTATTAGATGGTCTTTGATGCTGATTTTTTTTCCTTGCATTTGTTTAATTCAGACTGGGATCTGTTTTAATTCCAACCTGGTTTTATTTCGAAAGTTATCCATCATCAGTACATGAGGAAAGTTTCTTTGCTAAAGACAAATGAGTGAAAAAGAATGTGAATTATAAATGAGATAAAATATATATACATTTACTTCAGTGCTGCTTGTCCGTATTTCTTTATTTCTTCTTCTTCCTTTTATCTATGCATATCAAAAAGCAAAAAAATGCCAAGAATGTCCCATCCCATTGAAGTTATACTGACAGTATCTTCAGAGCGATCCACGGCAACAGCTGTATTGCCCATATATCTTCAAGCAGAAAATTGTACATCATCTCGGACAATGCATCGCATTACAGACTTACACAAGGGCCACATTGCAGTCACGGTGGGAACCATCACTCGAGTCCCCTGGTTTGTTTGTGTGCACAAGAATCATGCTTATAATATTGCTGTAACATAGCACTTTGCATCTAATTTAAGCAATACTGGGGCTTTTGTTTGTCTTACAAGGTCTAACCTAAAGACAAAAGACGTAGTCCGGCCTGAAGTTTATGAGACATTACCAGACATTCATGTTCACACATACACACTCTGTCAGAGGAATTTATGGCCATTACGATGTTCTCTAATGAGTACAAAATGAGACCGTTACATATTCACTTAATTAGTTTGACAGATTTTCATTTAAATATAAAAAGACTTCTAGTCTTTAGAGAACAAAAGGAGGGCTTTGTTTCCAGTGCAGTTTTTTGACTCCGCTTTGCTGGAGCAGGAGGTTGGGGGTGACAACTGAAGGGAGACAATTTAGTGTGAATAATTCTCATCTTTTGATTTCATGTTGCCATTTCTTTGCTGCTTTTCCAGTTCCCCTGGAGCACCTTGAGGAGAGCAGTGTGATGCGGCCCTTTCAGTTGCAGCCAGGAAAGCCCGAGTGAGAACTTGGCTTTTCCAAAGCATGATGGATGCTTTGAGATTTGGGGGGGTGGGGGGAACTCTAAGAATATTAGAGAGCTGCTGTGAGCCCCGAGTGAACGTTAGTCTCCAAACCTATTAGCTCACTCTGTCTCACTATTGATCTAGTTCTTTGGCCTGACTTACATCCCATAGTATCAATGTAGGCGACTCCTGCTTTA
This sequence comes from Theristicus caerulescens, assembly GCA_020745775.1. NCBI lineage: Eukaryota > Metazoa > Chordata > Aves > Pelecaniformes > Threskiornithidae > Theristicus > Theristicus caerulescens. The sequence continues at coordinate 82,317,157 of CM036563.1, read as the reverse complement.
ATAGAAGTTGGGAACTGGCATTATAAGCTTGCTTGCAGTTTTATTATGCCCTTTTAGAATCATAGAATCATAGAATTGTTAAGGTTGGAAAAGACCCTTAGGATCATCAGGTCCAACCGTTAACCTACCACCGCCAAGTCCACCACTAAACCGTGTCCTCAAGTACTGCATCTCCCCGTCTTTTAAATATCTCCAGGGATGGGGACTCAACCCCTGCCCTGGGCAGCCTGTGCCAGGGCCTGACTACTCTTTCAGTGAAGAAGTTTTTCCTAATATCCAACCTAACCCTGCCCTGGCGCAGCTTGAGGCCATTTCCTCTCGTCCTATCGCTTGTTCCTGGGGTGAAGAGACCGACCCCCACCTCTCTACAACCTCCTTTCAGATAATTGTAGAGGGCAATAAGGTCTCCCCTCAGCCTCCTCTTCTCCAAACTAAACAACCCCAGCTCCCTCAGCCGCTCCTCATAAGACTCGTGCTCTGGACCCTTCACCAACCTCGTTGCCCTTCTCTGGACACGCTCCGTGCATTACAAAGAGTTCCAGAGTGCAGCACAAGCCTTGACACACAGCAGACAAGTAATGCTGGGACTTGATCTTTGTGGGAGCCCATTCATTTGTGCTCTTTAACTGAAAATGTTTTCTCAAATGACTGCTTTTGAAGATTGCCTGTGATTCCATGTCTCATAGGATGAAGTGGGAGAGAGCACCACACTCTGGTTTCTTTGTATCCTGGAGCGAGTGGTGTATTGGTGCGGGCCCTGGAGCTCGTAAGCCCTTTTCTCATCTTTGTAGCTGTCCCTTGAGAGCATAAAAAACAGCAAGGTGAAGTTGCTCACGGCCCTCACTGTAACATATGCTAGCCTGGACTCTTCTTAAGCCTTTCCAACAAAACTAATGCTTACCTGCCATAAGCTTAGTGGCATGGAGTAGTCTCCAGTGTCTTTATCCATGCGTCGAGGCATCTCCTAGGCAGGATCAGACAACGCATCGGTAAATAAATGCCATCGTCTGAAGGTGTGTTAGCGGTACAGACTCTGTCACACTTGAAGTTACCCACACGCCATAGGAGCAGGAAACATTTAGAGAAAAGGTGCTGCAAAACCAGCTGCTATCCGTGTGGAAAAATGTTGATGCGCAGCCGGAGGCAGGACGGCACTCTGAGCGCTCAGCAGCCGTGGGTCTCTCCACCCCTTTTTTCTGCTCTGGACTTAGCAAAGAAAGTGTCTAATCCTTGCATTGTGGACTTGCAGATTTCCCCTTTGTCTCTCACTTACATGCAGGCATGATAGCACGAAAAGAGGCAGATAGCTGCCCAGACACACCCAACTTTCTGCTTTTTATGGTATTTTCTTAATAGCTCTGGCAGTCCAAATTTGTCTGGGGGGAAAATCCCCTTTGATCATATGACTACAGATTTCTGTAGGCTGAGCGAGCAGTTCTGGCCGGCAAAACCTGCTTGCAGAAATGTCCGTTCAAATTTCAGAGACACAGGAGTTGCACAGTAGCGTCTTTAAGCCTCCTCCTTAGCGTGAGTGCACTCCGTATGATATTTTTCCGTAAGGGCCAGTAGGACCGTGTGGGGTAAGGAGCACAGCAGGTCCTACCTTAGCAGTGTGTCTCCCGCAAAGGAGGCGTGTTTGGGCCGGAGAGAAAATAACATGCTGCATACATGCAAACGTGAGAGAGAGAGCAAGCCACAAGTAGCTCACAAAAACTGCTGCTCTGGAAGCCTTGTCTTTCCAATATGCCAAGGCAGATATTAGCAGAGGAGGTTACTCTCACAACTCCAAGGAATCATGTGAGATTGGTGTAGGCTAAGAGTAAACAGTCCCTTTTTATTGTGCCACATTTCTATGTGGGGACAAATTTGTTTGTGGAATTGCTTCGTTAAAGAGATGAGCCTAGCCTCAGGAAATTACACAGTTTGTGGCACGTTATTTAGCAAAAATATAAAGCATGATCCTAGGTACCATCTCTTGTTTGTCCAGAGGGAAGCTGAAGGAATGTGTCCTTGCTCCTCAAGCTGTCAGCCTATGTCAGACACTGCAGTGGCCATTGATGGGAATACAGTGACACTGATTAGAGATTTTTTCACCTTAATAACTTTAACCACCTGGAACAACATAAACTTTGCCACTGAAGCCAGGCAGCGTACGACCGCGGCTCTCTAACGCTTGTCACAGGCATCCCCTCGTGCGCTCACCGCAGGCAGTGGCACCCTAAGGCATGTTCTCCATCTGCACCGAACCTTCCCATCTTCATAGGGGAGCCCAGGTGATGAATAGCAGGTTTTGTGATACCTTGGATGTTATCACGGGGCACCTTCGGATAACACTTAGTACCGCCTTTCCCAAGTCCCTTGCTGGCTTTGTTTCTTCCTGACATAGCAACGAGTTAATCTTAAACAACCTGGGGCTGGGCCTGGCCCTGAATCATGTCTTCACTGAATTTGCATAACAGAGACCTTCTAAAATACAAACCATTTTGAAGGTTAATAGTATTTTAGCAACATATGAATGACCCTTTCTAATAAGATCAGTGTTCCTTTTAACCTAGTGTTTTGTCTCTAGGGTCACTTAACAAAGGGAGCTTCAGAGTACATAGAATTGGCTCCTTTCAGTAATGTACCTGGCAAACAGTACACCCTGGAGACCGATTCTTTGAGTCTTATTTCAGTCTTGCATTTTTTAGGATTTTTTCCCAATATCATCCTGCAGCAGCGAGTTCTGTTTCTCAGATACTTGGGGATCAGAGAAAAAGAGGTGTGGGGGGTTTTATTTTAGTTATAATGATTTCTCTTTGGAAAGGTTAGCAACAGCTATACCAGCTTACTCTGTACCTTTTTCCACACCTTTTTTACATCTCCTCTGTCTGCAGTCATTTGTCCTTTAGTTTATTCATCTTTTGTATTCCATGTGCTCTATTGACATCACTTCAGCTGTGGTTTTTATTCCTAAATTGGTTGGGATATGCAGCTTTTTCAGTAATTCATAAAGGAATACTTGCTTAATTTCGCTTCTATTTTTCGGAGGCTACATGTTGGCCTGGTCATCTCTGCATGATGAGCACTAAAGATAACAATTTCCAAGGACGTTTCTGTACTGACTAGCAGGAATTCTTGAAAGTCAGCATGAGGTGTCCCCCAAAGACCCGTGTGTGCATCCGGCACAACCAAACCAAAGCTCCTTGGATGATGGTAAATTTGGATTGCTTTAGGCTCAGATTACCCACCTCAGATCTGCCATCTAGTACAAGAGGTCAGTGCCCTTAAACCATTTGAAGCGTTTCTTTGGTTCATAACATGCCATCTGTGGGGCTACTCACCTTTGTGTAACCAGCCTACATCCTTGTCAGAGCTGACACAGTTTGTTGCTGCACAGGGGTTACATGCAGGACTAAGTGCACAGCTATTTTATTCGCACGTCTAAGTGCCTCTTGGTTGATCCTGGTAAATTCATGGATGCTTGAGGTTCCCTATGACATTTTAAAAAACAGCTTTTGTGCTAGAAGGTCTTGTGCAGAATACATACTGGCTCATCCCACACCTCCCTTTAACCATTCAGACCTTGTGGCCCAGTTGTCCTTTGGTTTACTGCGAACGTCCCATCCCAGGACGTGCCTCCCATATATTGTGTCCAACTGAGAGTAGGAAAAATTTTGTTCGCGGGTCACGCGTGCCCACACTCTGGAAATAGAGCTGCAAAATTTATGGACAGCACAAGGCATTTTGCCACTTCCATGTGCTAAAACCTCCGAAGTGCCTGGTGTTTCTCCTCAGCTGCTAGCATACCTGAGAAGTCCCCCTGCCTTGTCCTTCCTGGAGATTGCCAGGTTGGCTGCTAATGTCAGGTAAGATCTGACCTTTTCCCCGACTGAATGCAAACACAGCACTTTTCATGTTTCATCCAGGATCCAGGTGCTTTTATTCCATGTTGTTTAGCTCTGTCTCCCTTGCCTGGCATAGGCTTTTTAAAATGATCTAACGAAAAGGAGTTTGGGCCTAATGATGAATTAGTGCTATTGGAATTTGAACTGCTCTTGTTTTTCGAGTTGTTCTTATCAGAGAGGCTGTGCTTCTGGAAGAGGAGCAGAGGCTGCTCCTTTTAGTAAAGCTGACAAAGCAGGAAATGATCAGCCAGCCCTTCACAAAACCATAACTGAACATTTACTTTGAGCCACAGTGGGAGAGACCCAGACTCATAAATCAACCTATTAAGCCTTCAGACAGGAGTTTTTGGAACCTCCTAGGCATTTCTTTTTTCTGCTGCTGCTGAGAAGTCTTTTAAGGGTGCAAGCTTCATGATATCATTAGAGACAAGAGCAAGTGATGTTGCTCCAGGCCTGAAGTCAAGGCAGTGAGTGACCTTACCCCTCTAGAAACAAATCGCAGCAACTTCAGCTCTGCCTAAGAAGGTACATAGAAGGAATCAGACCCTCTCAGAGCTGAATAAATTATTTCAGAACAAACAAATGCATTGAATGAATGTGGCCTTTCCTCCCCTCCCTTTAAGAACATCAAAGCAGATGCTGATAGTTCATAAAATTATCTCCTTTTTAAGGAATCTTGACTAATACTCTCGACTAGCCTTTTTCAGACTATGACTGTTTTCCAGGAGCAACTAGCAGAGGTAGTAGTGTGCAGTGTAAGTAGCCAGAGGTTTTGGAGGAGCTTAGCTTTGGTTGTGGTGTAGGACACAGCCTCTTAGATCTCTGCGTGCTGCTGCTTCAGCTTCTTAAAGAGACAAGGGGACCATGACTTTGTCCCATTTTGCTTCCTGGATTGCTAGCAAGGTGCGTACGGAGATGTCAGGCAGTGTCCCCCCTCTGCCAGTCTCTTAGAAGAGGGTCTCTCTGTGACCGAGATCTCCCTAGTGCTACTCGTGCGGCTGGGAGCTCCGTGCTGCCTTTTAGTGCAGAGTCTGAAGGTTAAGCCTAGCCAGAGTGAGTGGCTGAGGGGGAAGCGTCTGTTGTCTTTTTGTAGTTCAGTTCTGCACCATGGAGGGCAGGAGGCCTTTTGATGTCTCTGAAACTGAGCCCTTCAATAAGACCTGTGTGCAGTCTTAGTACACGTGTATATCTGGTGCTCTGCAAAGAGACAGCAAGCCTTCATGTGCATGTTTAGGGACAAAGAAAAATACAAACTGTCAGCAGTCAACAACATTTAAATTTGGGAGTAAGGCAGCTAGTATTATTCTTCACTGTTTACCCAGCTCTAATCCCCTCTTAAGCTTAAGGAAGGAATAATTAACCAAGATCTCCTTCTAAAAAATCGGCAGTATACCTCTTTCCTCCTAGAAAACATTAAAATAAAGGCCTGTAGTTACATTGTGTAAAGTCTGATTACTAGGTGTACAATTTCAGACTCTTGTTGGATTGCTATAATGACGGGTAACTGTTGCCTCTTGGGGCAATTTTGTGCAACTTGGTGTTTTGCTTTGTGCCGGCATTGGCTAGATGCAAAGAGACAGTGCGCAGGCAGGTTAGCAATGCAAAGATATGCCACTGGGCTGGTCCTCGTATAGCAAATGGGATGGAAATCTTGTGACTTTGGTGGAGCGATGTCTGTTTAACCTAGAGTAAAATGCTGGTCAGCCTTCTTCCTTTTGTCCCACGTTTTTCATCAAAATAATGTAGGAGCTTAGCACTCAGGGAAAGCACTCGCCTGTTGGTCTTTGTCAGGTTGTGTGAAACTGCTGAGGGAGAAATATAAATGGTGGCTTCTCCAGAAAGAGGAAGGTCTGTAAAAAATCCCATCACTCCCCAGTCGACTTCCATTACTCTGAAAAGGAACCCACTGCTCAGCAAAGCAATTGCTGAGTACATAAACAGGCCTTTGATGATAAATGGGCCCTAGAGTTGCAGAGAAACCTATATCTTACCCAGCAAGCTGGCTGGCCTGCAAACCGACAGTCTCTTTCTCCCCACGGAATAGGTCTTATATCAGCCTGAATTTTTAGCAGTGTGTTACTGACTCCTCTCTGTTTAGGCTGGAGCACCTGCAGAGCTGAAGGGACAGCCTGGTCCCTGTGCCCTCTGCTCTCAGCCTCTGCGCTTGCAGGGCTGGCTGGTAGGAGAGCAGTAGAATAGGAACCAGACTGTCGCTGCTGAGCAGAAAAGAGTTTTCCCCTTTATTTGGAGGTGTCAGGGAGAGATGAGCTCAATTATTAGGGGGCTAGGATGCCTGGGTTTCATTTCTGCCTGTGCCACATATTCACTGTTAGAAGAGAGGTAAGATGTTTACTTTTGTATATTTGCATTTCTCTGTCTGGGCAGTGTGTGTGACAGTCCTTCCTGAGGTGAGGGATGTTATGAGGCTTAATTACCATGTGCAAAGCACTTTGCAAAATACATTGCACTGCTGTGGCAGTGCAATTAATGGCAATTAAAAGGAAAAAAATAAGGTCTTTCTCTCTAATTTTCAGAGGAATGTCTTTGTACTTTGACTTGGTTGCTGTAACCACAGCCCAGGAGATTTTCCTGCTAAGTAGATGGTGAGAACTGCTGCTTAGCAAAAGAAAAATATCGCCTTCCTCAGCCTCAGTCACCCAGGCTAAAAAGAGAAAGAGATTCTTCATCGTTCTCCCTCCCATCCAGCCTGTGGGAGCCCCCAAGTCTATTCAGCCCCACATGCCCAGGAGCAGGAATTACAGCGAAGGGCATGCAGGACTTCTCACATGGTGAGAAGTAGTGTTCAAACTTCACGTAGCTGGAAGCATGCCATGATTGCCATGCCAGGCAGGTAGCTGTCATGTCTCTCCAGTGCTTGGAAGATGGGGGCTCTGGTCACAGAGGCCCTTCGCCTTTCTGCTTCCCCTCTTCCCCATTGCCTAACTAGTCCGTCTGTCTTTGTGGAGGGGCTGGCACCATGAGCACTACAAACTTGGCTTGTACTTCCAGTACCTCTGAAAGTGTGCATAATAAACAGAGCACCCCCGGTCCCTGTAGCTCTCCAGAACTGTTAGAATCTATAGGATTTCACAAGTAAAGCTGACATTGTCTGTGGTCTGCTCCCTGCCATCCCAGTAGGTCATGATATTGGCTGAAAGTCTTGCCTCTTAACTCAGGATGTCTGCTGAAAATCACTTTTATGCTTATAATTCTGGCATTTACCTACTCCTAAGCATTCTGCAGTGCTTCAGCTCTCGCAGGGTTCACCAGAAACGAAGAACACATGACGAGGCACAGGAGGTACCATAAAGCAGTTCTGTCACACAGGAGAAGCCAGGAAAACGCAGCTTCGTACCTTCCTTTACGTATATCTTTGTTTGTTTGAAGTTGAAGATAAATCATAAGCCACAGGGCTGGAAGTCATTTTACAGCTCATGGTGTGGGAATGGGTGTGTGTGGGTGTGGGCGCACTCATTGCTTCAGAGTAAACCAAAAGTAAGCCATATTTGTTTTGCGCACTCGTTTAAGAGAAGTGTGCTGGGAAAGAAACGGTGAGGAACAGCAGGGAGTTCGGTTTTGCTCTGCAAATTGCCCATATGTCTTTTGGGGTATTTTGTTCATTACATGGTTTACATACGTAAGGGCAGCTAGTCACTAAAAGCAGGTTGCAGGTAAGACTTGTCCTTCGATGGAAGTAGTGAAGCAAGAGCCTCTTCTCCTACACACGCTGTTTCAGGAGGCAGCAGCCAGTGCTGGGCTGACCCTGTGAGCTGCTCTGCAGACTGATCAGAACTGAACAGCCGGAGCAGCTAATGGGTCTGTGACACTCAGTTGGAACAGCTCTTGTAAACAGGTTTTCCTGTAGTGTATTTGTTACTCCCAGCCTCTCCTAAGGGTGTCTCTGGCTTTACATCCCCTGTGTGCACCTATGTATGTGATGCAATGCCACACGATGACATTGCTACACAGCACATCCAGCCTGCGATGTGTGCGGGCCACGAGGAAAGCGCCAGCAGTTTCTTCCAAGGGCTTTTGCCTCACTGACAAGGACAAATGCTAGAGGAAAAGAAAGAGAAAAACCAAAGGGATGGACTGGGAAACGTGGAAAAGTCACAACGGACAAAGTGGCTGCAAAAATGCCGCCATGTATGTCTCGGCACAGTTTCCATTGCTAAGGCCTCTTCTCCTCCTTCTGCAGGTTTACATGGGCACCCCCTCCCCTCATGACCGCAGTGGGACTAATCAGACAATAAGGATTACTGATGTGAGTAAAAGCTTGCAGGCCTCAGCTGCCAAGTGTTGCCCATAGTCACGTTTGTTCTTCCCAGCATTGACCGCACCCTGGGAGATGCGCAGAGGAGTCTTTTCCAGGGCCCTGAACTTTCCGGCAGCAGTCGCAAGGTTAATTTGAGCTGTTTTACGACCTTCTGACCCACAACATGCTCTGGGGTGAAAGGTGCTTTGTTCCTTGTCCCGGTTTTGTCTGAGCCTCTGAACAGAGAACGGACAGTCTGAGGAGCTAATGTGCTGTCCAGATAATGGAGAAGGGTCCAGCAATGTCAGCTTTACGTGGCGTTAATGACTCATCCTGAGTTTCTCTTTTAGCAGATGGTAGGGTGGAGCAACTCCTTTGCAATGTCCTATACCTTTTTTTTATAAATGGCTTGGTCAACTTCACGACCTGGTTCCTATCCAGTGGATGCTTCGGATCAGGTCTAGTCCTGCAATGCTTTGTTGAAAAGAGGTAGGCGAAATGAGGGGATTAAGACAAAACATTTTTCAAATAACCGAACAATCCCCTGCATGTGAGCTGGAGGCAGTAAGGTGTGCTGGATACAGCGCTGGCCTTGGAATCAGGACACTGGCTTCTCATTACTGCTGATTGCTATCTACGTGGTTGTATCTCATAGGAGCCCTGCTCGTGGGTTAGGAACCGACAGTGCTTGCTGCCATAAAAGCGGAGCAAAAGGCGGAGACAGGCCCTCAGGCAGCAGCAATCTCCAAGCATGCCCTGTGCTGTCAGGGAGTCCTCATCAGCCCGGAGGGCCTTACGGCCACCATTGCAGCACTGCAGCCTTCAGGGCTGATTCAGCAGGTCGCGGTTATTTGTGACAGAAGTGTGTTGCCTGTGAAGTTACAGAGTGGAGTTATTTGGCCCAAATGCATTTATTTTATTAGTGACCTTTGGTGTGAAGGTTTTATGTTTGAAAAGCACAGGGTGGCATAACAGTGTGGCTGCTCTGAGAGCTGCTTTGAAAGAGGCCTTTGCAGCCGTGAACGGTTCGAGAGATGTGTCTTGTGAAACAGATGAGCTTTACCAAATGCTTTCCATCCTCTGTAAGACTCTCTTGTTTCTCTTTCGTGATAAGCAAATGCGATGTTGGAATGTTTTTGTGATGATTGCACTTTTCATGTCATTTCCAAAGAACTAATTCACAAATAAATGAAGAGATGCCATTTTAATAACCTCATTAAGTAGGAATGCAGCTCTTTTTGAATGTATGGTATCACTTGTGCCTATTAGGTACGTGAGGTTAGTTCTCAAAGCAACACTCAGTAGCAGAAAGTCATGTGGTTTCTTTCTTATGCATTTATGCACTGAGCTGCGTTCTCTTAATCCCATCTGCATCAACAGATTGGTGTTATGGAAAGACAGTCATTTCTTTTGAGAAATCATTCCCAGCAGCAGGACATGAAACAATCCTAGCTGTAACTGAGAACGGTTCTGAAAACTGACATTTTGTGAAATGTGCTGTTTGGTGAGAAACATCAGCAGCTACCTCGTCAAGAGGTGGTGTAACTGATCCTCGCAGCCTTCCTCTGCTCTGCAGTGATTGTTCGTCCTTCCATTAGGTTGAGACACGCGAGACCCTATTCCACTCCCAGCTCTGCCACTCATCTCCAGGGTGGCACTGGATTTGTGGTTTACCTTTTCCTAAAGAAAAGGCTTAAGAGCTAAGCATTATTTTTTCATAGTTAAGGTGTACATAAGAGGATCTCACTTTCATTTCAAAGTCATTAAAGTATTTTCTGTCCTGAAACTTAACGGGCAGACATCTTTCATCTGACTTACCCCTGGGAGGGGGCTTATGAGAGTTTGTAACAAATGGCTTTTTTAAAGAATGAATAAGAGTTCGTAGTTACCATAAGCTGCCTAAGAATTCTGAAGGATCTTATCTTTTTAATGAAAATTACTCTAGTGTAAAGCTTATGCCAGCTGTGAGTTCACGCTGTCACATTTCAGGTTCCTTACCCACGTTTGCTCTTAGGGGCTAGTGTTCAAAGATGGATTCACCAAGGATAAAATTTGCTTGATGAGAAGATGTTTATTTTTCAGCGTCGCTGCCATTTCAGCCTTCCTTTCAGGGAAATGAAGGGTACAGTATAATAGCTGCTGTGATTGCTTGCTGGCTGAACAAAGCAATCGTAGTTCATGCTGGAGGGAGATGGTACATTGCTATGTTTCTGTAAGGCAGGAATGAGTACAGTTTGTAAGAGTATTCCAGGAAAAGCATTCACTGCTTCCTTTAGGAAGATCTCACAGTGATGGTGCACAGCCGTGGTGCCCTTCCCAGTTCCTCAGCTCTGCCACTGGCTCTAGGGACTCCTCCTTCTCCTTTAGGCAGATACCCCACGTCTTGCTAGTTCCTTCTTCTGGAGAAATAGAGAAGAGTGGGGTAGAGGCTGGAAAGAGGATCCTTGGGAATTGTCCCTACATCTTATGCCCATGCCTCAGAAAAAAAAAAAGGCAATTACTTGACTGCTAGCCTATGTGTTTTAAGGTGAAACCAAGCAGGATTCCTGATGTCTCAGAGCCTAATCTCTAAGAGCCATACATATTGATCACCTACCTTTATCGCCTGATACATTGGTAGGACCGGAGGGCGGTGGTGATGTCTGTTCCCTAACAGCAGGGGCAGGATTTGTTCCTGAGGTCAAGGGACCAGCTTGCCTCTTTGCCAGATTGGAAGCACAACCTTTCCAACCAGTTTGTCAGCTCAATTATTTAGCAACCTGCTTTGTTTGTGCTATAAAACCTGGCTCCTGCATTGAATGTGGATTGCCAGAGGGCACAGGAACAACAGAGTGAGTTGCTTTAAATCCTGTGCATAAACTACATCAGGCCTTAGAGATGTAAAGAGGAGGTTTCTCTCTAGCTGATAGATTTATTCTCAGTCCCATTCCTATGAAAGCCTGAGGAAACAGGCTGAGCAAATGGGGCAGAATACAGCTCATGCAATGTGGTTAGAATAGCCAGAGCTGCAGAGCAAAGACCAAAACACGTTCTGCCCCGCTGGGGGATTAAAGTCAGGCTGACAGACAACAGGGGCTTTAACTCCCTGCAGATCTTTCACCTGACATTGTCTTTAAACCCATTTGGGCTCTAACAGAAACCAAGGTGAATTAGAGGAAGATTTTCCTGGAAACCTGAGCTAAAGAGTCTTGCAGATGTTAATACTCACCTTGGGCTCAGACCTGCAACATGCCTTTCATGGTGAGTCCCCATAAGTTCAGTGAGCTGCTCCAGGCCTGGAGGTCATGAGGTTTTCTTTACTCACTTTACTCACAAGTACTGACATAGTTAAAGGCAAGCCAAAAATGCATGATTTACACTTCAGTCTGGCTCCGACCTGTCCCAAAGTTTGGAAATTGCTCCACTCATAATTTCATTGCATTTGCCCCTTACCGGGGACATTTGTTGGGCTGCCCTAGCAAAGGGGCATGCTACCTGCAATCCAGACTCTATAGTGCAATGCAAGCACAGGCACATCCCTTCAGAAATGCCTTTTGCATGCAGCGCTGCCGTGAAGGTGATCAGCAGACCTGATACGAAGGCTCACCAAAATAAGTGATTCCCGAGTGACTCAGTCCCGTACCCTGCCAAATATTCTGGTTTGATCCAGCAAAGCTTTTAAGATCATGATCAGCTTGAAGAATGTGAGTAGTTCCACTGAAATGATCTGGATTACCCCCGTGCTGGCGGGGGGACAGCACGCACAGCCTTGCCGGATCAAGCCCTTGGACAGAGAGGCCATGTGCTGGAGGAAGGGCGAGAGGAGGCTGCCGGCGCTCCTGTCACAGAGTAGCACCCTGGAATTTAGGGCAAAAGCACACTGGAGTTTTTTGTTGAATGCCAATCTGCCTGAAGTCCTCAAACTGTGCAAGCCGAGATCAACAAAGGAGGCTCAAACCTCTAACACCGGTTTCTCTTATTTGCTGACAGCAGTGTCAGGCACAAAATCAAATTCTTTCTGGATGTCAGGTAAGTCAAAGACCGCAGAGTGCCCCAGAAGGGGATTCTTGGGGATTTATGTTCCATCAACAAGATGAGTGATAATTAAAGCCTGAATATTTCTGCTAAGCTGGGAAACAAAAAGAACCGTCTTAATTCCTTAAATTCCTCATGCCAGGCTGGAAAATATATTCCATTCATGCCTGTGTCTTGCTGCTTGTTCTCTCTGTGTCTCTTTCTTTAGTATTCAGCCACCTGTTGTAAGCAGTGTCCTGCAGGTTCTCAGGGCGGCTTTCTGCTCCCCTCTCTCTGCCCTTGGTCCTGTTGCTTTGACACTGAGGCCTTGTTGTCTGCAAGAGACAGTACATTAGAGCTCCCTGGCTTGCCCGGCTCCCATAACTTCATTCTTGGAAAGTTTCTGAGTTTCCCGGGTGATAAAACATGAGCAACATTTGCTCTGACCTGAATCATTTCTGAAGGCATTCAGCCCTGTTTTGTTATGAAGGTTACTCAGGGTGGGTGGTGGGGCATGAGAATTCCCAGTGATGGCAATTCCTGAAAAGTGGCAGAAAGTCGCTGCCTGCACCTTTTACGCTGCAGGATTGTTTTGATTAGTTTTTTAGTGTATGCTGAAAAATACATCTGACAAGCTGGAGGGTGAGAGACACCAGCAGAACAAATCAGCACATTACAAGATTGGCTGTCGCTGCCTTGCCCCAGCTCTCAGCAAAAGGGGGGAAAAAAAAGGAGGAAAGGAAAAAAATCCAAGCTCCCGCTCTGTATATGCAGCAGCTATCAAACTGTCACAGATCACTAATATTATAGCTTGGATTAGAATAATAGAATAGTGGAGTGTTTGCTAGACTTGTAAAAACCTCCAGTTATTCACTGGAGACCAAACTAATGAATCAAGCAGGACAGTGTTTAAAACTGTTTAAAAACCTATAAAATGACAAAAAACCCCACCTAGTAAATAGCTCCGGAATGTTGTGGGTTGGCTGCATGGGATTTTTTTTTCCTTTGCTCTGCATTATTTATCCCCTTAAAATTAGTACCGTATGCATGATGGGTGGCTCAGGGCTTTACAGAGACTTACAGAGAAAGTTCACTAACAGTTCTCAAGCAATTACTATGGAGTCTGATTCTGTTCTCATTTATTCTGGAGTATACGGGAAATGATTGCGTGCACCGCATGTCTGTTTCCCTTGATATAGTATATGCTAGGGAATAATAAGACCTTGAATGTGTGGCCTTTGCAAAGAGAGATCCAGGCCACTCCAAGTACTCTCCAGTCATTTTATCTAGTTTTTACTGCATTTCTTGTGCAGAAGGGTCTTCTGCTAGCATCGACGCGTTGGCTTCAGTGATGACATGCTGCATTTCTGCTCCCAGCCCCAGCTCACAAGGCCAGCATCACTTCTGGTAGAAATGAAAAAAGTTCAGTTTTGAACTTTGGAAATATTCAGTCACAGGTCCAAACTTAAAAAAACCCAAACATTTCCTTAATGGCTTAAATAAAATACTGGAACTGAACCAAAGCCCTAGTTCTGAAAACCCTCAGACTTGGAGGTGGGCTGTTTTCCTTGATGAGGCTCTGAGAACTTGCATTTTCACATCTTTATTCTTGTAAGCATTATTTACCTATAACCAAGAGGAAATCAGTAGTAACATTGGTGGGTCTGGCAGTCCAGAACCCAGCCAGCAAAACAAGACACCACATCTGGATCTCTGTGACAGAGCTAGTGAAAACTGTCCCCTCAACCCTTTTGGAAAGAAAAAAAAAAAAAAAAGACGTGGAATTTTGAAGACTAAAGACCAAAATATTTCCATTCTAGGTGATGTGCTCTTCTACTCTCCTTAGGAGCCTGGGCTTCATGAGGGGATGTTATGCCACACATTTGACCACAGTTTATCTGCCTGGAGAGAAGAGGTCAGCCATCGTGAGAGATGTTGCCTGACCAAACCTGGTAACTGAATAGCAATCTTCACAGGACAGAGTGGTGTCATTTCCCAGTCCCGAGGCAGTGCTTGGATGGCACTGGCTTTCTTCATGAAAATAATCATCATTTTCCGCTCAAAACAAAGCATTTACTTTTTACCTTGAAACTTCGTTTCCTCTTAGAAACACATGCAAACTTTGGAACAGGATCATTGAGCAGCCAGGCCCCCATCATAGACATTGACTTTGCCTTTCGTGAACCTTACCAGCACATTGGCAGCTCCTGCCAGCGTGGCCGAAGGTCATTCTGCAGCATCTCTGCCATCAGGAAACAGGGAGGTTCACAGCTAATATTATGCCAAATTAACAGACAGGGTTTTAATGCAACATCAGTTATGTATGAATACTTGCAGAAGGAATCATGGTCCTGCTGTAAGCAAAGCTCTTGGGCATGCACTTCAGGTTAACGTAAGTACAAGTGCTTTCTTGTGTTGCGTCTCGGAAGTAAGTAATGAATGCCAAGTTGCCTTCATTTTTCCCCGAACTTGCTTTAAACATAAAAAAACTTGGCTGTGACAGGTAACTTGGAACCTTTTCCTGCATAAATTTTGTCACAATGGCAGTAAGGCACGCTGAAGAAAGCCAGGAAAGAAGTCTTAGCAGGAGTTTTACACTATGATATCCACTGAGCTTGTGAAGAACTTACTTGATGTGACATTGTGAAGGTTCATTTTTCATTATTAGACCTCTCCAAGAGGTGAAGGAGCTTGCAGAGATCTATCAGTATCACTGTTTGAAACAATATATGTCATCCAGGTAGACAGTTCTGCAGGAGAAAGATTTACGTGAGATCTTGTGACTAAAGAAAACTCTGGGTTTGATCTTTGGAAGTAACAAGTTGCTTGCCACTGAGATGCCCTCCTGTCAGAAGTCATTTTGCCTCCAAAGAATCAGGATTTTGCTGTGCCACTGATGGAAGGAGGTAGAATGTTAGACGGGAACCTTTGTGCCCTCTCAGCAAACGCTTGATTTGCTTTTAGAAGGAAAAATACGATTTTCCATCTGGTTATGATTTGTGAGGCTGCCGAACCCAGTTTGCTGAGCGGATCCCTGTACAAAGAAAGTTGGGTCGCGGTCCTTTTCGGTCAGACAGACACCTCAGCCACCTGCGTCGGGGAAAGCACGTAAGCCTCTCCGCCACGCCAAGCCTGCGTCTGAGTCTTATTATAGTGGACTTCAGCTCACGCTGCAAATTAAGCATGTGCACAGAAGGTAGGGACGTGCTCAACAGCCAGTGCCGGCTTCAAGCACCCTCCCAATTAGGGTTCAAAAGTAGAAGCTGATAGTTCTTTCCATGTTCAGGGTGACAGGGTGTCGGAGGAGGTTGATAAGAAAGATCATGCTCCTGTTCTGTGCTGCATCAAAATTAGAAATGGGACTTACCTACACAAGGATCCTGAGCGCTGGACGGGAGTAAACTACTTTGCATGTGGGATAACTGAGTGAAAAGTTGTGTTATAAGTGTGTCCTTTTTCTTTAGAAATACGGAGGTTCTCGACTATCACAAATTGCATAATGTGAGTGTCCCTCAAAGTTCTCTGTTTATCAGGCCATTGAGTCAGTATCTGTGGTGAAATCCTCCCAGAGGAGCTGTTTCTGCAGTGAGTCCTATGTATGTGAAAACCCAGTGACCGAGGGGAAGGGCGTTTCTGAGGGACTTGTGCCCAGCTGGAAGAAGCTGGTCACCCAAGACCTGTCAGTCTGCAGGCAGCGATCGGCCATGTATTCAGAATCCTTTTGCTTTAGGATTAAAAGTAAGGGGGTGGCTGAAAGTTTTTTAATTAATGCAGCTTGCTTTCATAACTAGCCAGAGTTTCTGGACAATTTGTGTCTTCTGTTTGGTCAGGTTACTCGAATGCTGACAGTATTTATAATAACCCATGCTTTATCCATTAAGTGTAGAAAGGTTTCAGCCGCGTGTAAAATACTGATAAAGGTGCTCACTGATGTATTTGCCGAAGTAGAATATGCTTCTGAAAAAGAGATGTCACAGCATTTATAAGAGATCGTGTTCTCTTTTTCTTACCACGAGAAGTGTCTGAATCAGAGCCTGACCATGTTTTCTGCAGGCAGAATAATTCAGAAGCTAAATGCAGCTTTTATGTTGCAATGAGAGGAAGTTTACCTTGCCTTAAAATGTTCTGCCGCCTTCGCTGTGGTTGGAGTGCTTTTGCTTCAATCATTGTCAACTGGCTTTATTTAATTCCTTGGAGTCACACAATGCGTTTCCTTGTCGTGTCATGTGTATCAAGATCCCCACTTTATTTCCAGCATCACGGTTACCTTTGCAACTGCTTCTTACTTGACGTCATAAGGGTTTCTCTACTATAATGGAAGCGATGGCTTGATGAACTCTGAAGAACGGCATGTGCTCAGAAATGCCAAATATTAGCATCACCCTGCCCACTTACCTGAACTGAAGCCAGTGGCAGAGACAGATCCTGCTTTTCCTCCCACATTTCATGGGAGTTTGCAAGCTCTGACTACGGAGCAAGAATTAGCGGACATTTCACTTCCCTGTCGGGAGTACCGTTGACAAGGGTTTATATTTGAGATAACGAGATGTGAAGGAATACCCCTCCATTTCTGCCCTGTCGTGTCTTATTGTTTAATTACAGTGTTACACAGGGCCCCTGTGGGCTCTCACGAGTGCATGGACGGATGATGGCAATCCAAGCAAGACAAATTCTAAGGCAAAATCTTTTAACGCCCGCAGTGTTCGATGAGAGCCCATCCATCAAACCACTTGTTGTGAAGTATTAGCAAGGCCACGGTTGGCATCCGCAGTGATCTTTAATCCAGGGTGTATCTGCTTTCAGCATTAGCAGCTTCAGAGACGTATATGATGAGGAGGGAGGAACCATACTTGGATAATTTGACAGAGCAGTTGACTACCTGGCAGTCTAGTGACCAAATGTAATTAAAAACATTCCTGTCTCCAGCACAAGGCTTGTGAATCTGTCCTGGCCGTCTGTAATTAGAGACGTTGAGTGGATATATTGGTTTTGGAGTGAGATTATTGGTACTTTCCTTGCTTCTTTGGGATGTTCTTTGGGATGTCCGGAGGAGTTCAGTATCAGAAGCGATCGGGAAAGGAGCAGAGCAGGAAGCGGTGTGAGCAGGTTGAAGATCAAAGGAGAGCACTGCCCTGCTGCTTGTGTACTCTTTAACGAAAACATTTCGAATTTCAGCACATCGTTAATGAAGCTCAAGGTAGACTGATCTCCTGTTACTGATCTAGTGAGAAGACATAGACCCCTTGCATGGGGAGGGGAAAATAACCATAAATTTAGCAAATACACACTGTACCAGGACAGCGAGAGGGCAGAGCAGAGCTCACCTGGGAAAATTAGCACGTTCCCCCCAGAGCAAGCACAGCAGATTACGGTAAACTGGTGGATTACAGCGAGCTCCCGCACCGAGCTTGTAATGTGCTTGCACCTTCATTTTGCTCAGCCCTGTTTCCCGTCCCAACCCTGACCTACAGGCCAAGCTTTCAATCAAAAGGGATCCTTATCTTTTTCCTTCTTTTCCCAAACTGTGTGAATGGCTGAGCGGGACTCTTTGAAGTCAGTGGGGTCTGCAAACAGCTCTGTGCTTTTGAAACTCAGGCCATGAATTTAGGCACCTGCTTTTTAAAGATCGTTATCTATAAATTTAGCAGTGCTTCAGCTTCCCTATCTGTATGACAGGTCAAAGAATTCCTGCTTTCTTCAGGATCTGAAACAGGGGGAGTGGGGCAAAAATGCCCTTATCTTACAGGAGAATCTTATTTAACTTAATGTGGATGGGTACATGATGGACCTAACTGAGCCACTATCTTTCAGAATATAATAAGGAATTAATCCTTTTTGTAAATGTTTTACAGTACCCTCTGTGAGAAAATTAATGATTTAATTTGATGGGATGGCACAAAATATGCACAGAAAGGTTATCATGTGTGATTCAGTAAGGTGGCCTGTTCTCATAAGGATTCCCTTGTCTGCCTTTCTCTGGGTTTCTTTTTCTGTGTGGTTTCTGTCATTTCTTTTTGGGTTCCTTTATTAATTTCATCATACCGCTCCATGCCTTTTCCATCTCTTTTTCTTCCCCTCTTCCTGCCTCCGGGGCAGGTGAGAAGCAGCAGCAGAGAAGGAGGAGAGGGACCCGTGTGACCACAGCTTTTCCCCAGTCGTCAGCCCTGCAGTATCACTCCGTACAGGGAAGCAAAGGACTTTCCCAGGACTGGTTCTCATTGCTAGAGGAGAAAAGGCTGTATCTGAAGAGGCAGCGTCTGAGCCAAGAAAGACCAGGCTATTACCCAACTGCGGCCTTTAGTTCCCAACTTAAGGGCTGGGTTGAGAGCACCTGTAGGTGTGGTTGTGAAACTGGCAGTAAAATTTGTTTCCACTCTCTCTTCATGAGTATTAGAGATCACACAGGGTAACTGATCAAAACCAGAAAAGATGTGAGAACTGCTGGTATTGCCTCTGTTTCTTTTTATTACCATTTCCCAAGGAGCCGTGACTCTACTGTGAAACTGAAATAGCAGCTTTTGTCGTTATTGATAAGAACATTTCAGGCTCTGAAGAAAGGGTCAGTATGGGGCTGGGATAAATCATCGCTCCGTTGTGCAAGTCTGAGGCAGCGCTGATCTGTTTGAGCTTTGACAGCTCAGGATCACTAAAACGCAGGGGCCTGCCATTAGCTTCATAGTGGATGGCAGCGCTTTTCTAAGGGGTAACAAACAAGTCAGCTTCTCCCTCTTGCATCCCGTCTGCTTCTCCTTCCCTGTTTTAGTCGCCTTTCACTCCTCTACTCTTGTCTCATCAGCTCAGTGCCCGAAGCAATGGCAATTACTGCAATGGGAGCATACAACAAGCTATGGCTGTCTGACTGCTGGCGAGCGGAGCTCTGTCATTACTGCCTGCCTGTTAAAAGGGTGAGCAAGGCTGGCTCCTTCTCCCTTCCTGCCCCTGGCCTGCCTTCCCATGCGCTCCCTCACCTTCCCCATCACAACCTGCAGCGCTGATGGTGAAGGTACTTCACCCTCCTCGCTGAGAACAGCCTCCTGGCAGAGCTCACCATGCAGTCAAATCTGCATGCGCTTAAGAAGATCCTGGCTTTCTGGACCGCATCGCGATGGTGCGTACCCCAGCTCCGCGGGTTTGATGAGCTTGTGCAATTTTTACAGTCGATTTGGCGTTTTCCGCCCCGCTTGGGCACACCGGATCTTTTGCGAAGCATTCCCTGGCAGGCCTTTTGCTGTGGCTTCCTCATCTCTCATGAAAACTTTTGCTCCCTTTGGTGACAGTTGAAGGCAATTCACTGCTATTTGTTTTGTCTGTCTTGTTTTGTGAGAGGCTGGATAGTAAGAAACATAGTGAGCTGGAATGCTGGATTTTGCTGTCACCTCTCATTCTGTTTTGTGTCATTTTCTTCTTTTAACATGAACCTGTATAGGTCAACACGGTTGAATCTGTTATGCTAATACAACCAGTTGTGCGTAGGAAATGGCATTTTTCCGTGAAGCAGTTCCAGCCTACCCCAGGCCCGCTAGCAGCAACCTGTAAATGGTGCTGTCAACAGCCTGGTTTCTTTCTTCATTTGTCTCGTGCTTAGCCCCTGCCAAGACTCTATGCAGTCTCCATACTGTGACAATGTACGTTTCTGTTGTTGAATGTATTGTTATAGATGATGGCGAGTTGATCAGAACAGCGCATCACATCACACCGGGAGCTTAATCGCAGGTGGGCAGTGTGTCATTCAGGCAAGTCCTGTGTTCCCTCGCTTTGCGCGTTTGATCAGCGGTCATATGAAGTGCATAACATTTGCTCCTTTTCTGTTGGTTTGTTTATTCAGGGGCTGGGTATGAGCTTCAGTAGTTAGCTGAAGTACTAGAGACTGCAGGGAGATCTGTTTGCCAGACCCAACACTGAACTGGCAATCTTCCGGATTCGATTCTAGGAAACACTCTGCTCTGCCTTTGCACAGATGCAGAAACGACCACGGTGGCACTGAGTATTTTTGCCCAGCAGGAGTTAGGACCTAACGATACCAGGTGTGGAGCAGCCTTGCTTTATAGCAACCATGTAGCTTATAATTTAAACTTGACCTTATGAAATGACAGGCCACCTTCCTTTTCTGCCAGGCCACTCTGCCTGCCAGTGTCACCATACTTCGTGCAAATTGCACTGAGGTATTTTGTATTGACTCTCTCTTCTTGAGAGTGGATTGAGGGCATGGGCTCGTTTTCAGTGGCTGCTGATCAGCTCTTAAATGGTTACCTTTCCAGTGCTCTGTTGTCACGTAGTCTTGAAGCACTATGTGATTCCTGAAGACATCACTGTTCAAGTGATTACTTTTCTTGGGGTCCAAATGTTTGGGAATTAAAATGTAACTGGCTTGGCTTTTCAGAAATACTTAATATCTATGACAATCCCAAGGAAATCAACATGAGTTGCAGCTTAGACATACTTAAATCTAAGCATTTTTATTTAGATGTTAAGATTTTAGCTCTTTTACCCAACTCTAGATTAAGTCATTCTCTACCACTTAGAGATTTGAGTGTTTCTTTTTTTGTTATTTACTTTTAAGTGTGAATTCCTCTGCTTGGCCTCTTCCAATGTAAATAAACCGCAATTTCTTTTAGTGATGGAAGCTAACAAGAGTTTAATTGTGTGACAGCACAGTGCGACTGACATCACAGTATCACGGCATCGCTCTTGTGATGCTGAGCAGCCCCCTGGGCGGCCGTAGCAGAGGCGTTTTCCCTCTGTCAAAGCTGTCAGACCACAGGGCTGAATAACAGAGATGGGAAATGGCAGGGGAGGTTCTGAAAGTGCCGTTGCAAAACATCTCAAAAAATCCACCAGCACGAGGCGGCCAGACCTGTAAATGCTCCGTAGAGACTGATGCTAAAGGAAAGAGTTTCCTTCCACTGAACTGAGCCTCAGCCTTTTTTTTTTGCAGGCTGTTAGCCACATCCTTATCATTTTCCTTTGGCAGTTTTGAGCTCACACCTCCCAACTGTGGACGAAACAGCCCGGGAAGGATAGTAGCTCAGTGGCAACCACGTAATGCTGAACACCTGCACGGTGCTCAGAGCGTGGGGCCGGCGAACAGAAGAAAACTGTTTCCAGCCATGCCTTGTTGTACCGCCTGGGACAGCATTGGTGGGAAGAAAGCCTCCAAGCCAGGCTTCACCAAGTAACGCTGACCTAATTAGGAGCAGCAATAAACCCTTATATATCCGTCTTGCAAGTGACATTTGACACTTGCCAAATTCTTCGTCCCTCAGTCTGGAGAAATAGCTGAACAAATTCTGTTCTCCGTAGTTTCAGCAATAACGTGTAGCCACAAGATTTATACATGATATTGTATTCATAAGCACAAGGGAAAGTTTTTTAGACCTGTTGACTTGCAGATAGTGACTTCATTCTTACAGGGGAAGCAAAACTTTATCCAACTGTAAAAAGGAAGGTAGGGACTTAAAATTTTACTCTGGAGGTTTTGAAAGTTAAAAAAATAAAGGTTAATTTAAGCACGCCTTTACGCATATGGTAAATGTAGTTCTCATTTCAGGAAGTAATTGGTGAGATGTCTCATAGAGGACTAATGACAGGGTAGAGCAAACAGAGTCATCGTTCTGTGAAATAGCTCTGTGTCCTCAGAGCGGGCATAAACAGTAACTACCAGCGGTGCGTGACACAGGCTTTACCACAGGCTTGTTCCTGTTTATTACAAATAGGCAACCCACAGGATTCCTGTTCTTGGGAGAGACTTAAATGAGCTCGGCCTATTCTGAGACAGAGCAAGACGACTTTCCTAAGGCATCTCTCAGGATAACAAATGAATTAATTTCATACCAAGTTCATTGCTGGAGAGCAGAGCAATGTGTTTCAGTGGTTCTGTGCAGTTGGCCGGTGGCACGTCAATCTGTTTTAAAAACATACTTGGCCTACAAACCTGGTGACGATAATTTGCAGGTCTGAATCTACCTTTGCTAGCTTAGAGATTTTCACTTCTGTGGCTCGTAGCTGCGCTGAGCTCCCATTGCCAAATTATTTGCAGTTGAGGTTCCCTTTTTGGTTTTATTGGTTTGCATAGTGGTTACTTGTGAAACAGCATGTGAAAGAAACAGAATTATTCTTCTTACCAAGACTTTGAGGGATCCCAAGTGTATTTTGGCATCCAGACCTATTAAATTTGGGCAAGCCTCAGGCACTTGTCTTTCCGTATTGGTTAAATAATATTCTTCCTTTCAGGAAACAAATTCCAGTTGACTTGAGCCCTTGTCGCAGAGGTAGGGTCCCTGTATACATGGGGCAACTGAGATCACAGCTCCCACATTTTGTCAGAATTCCATCTGGATCAGGAGCTTCACACTCCCAAAAACTTTCAAAGTCTTTTTCTTTGTTTTCTCTCACTCTGTTCAAACCTTTTCTCTCTGTTTTTGAGTGACTTCACGGTGACCCCGCGGGCCTGGTGGTCAGGGTGCTGGGATCCCGCCAAAAGCTACGGAAGGGGTGGGGACCTCATCATCATGAGCTTACATCAGCGCTGTGCAAGCTGTATTTCAATTGCAAATTACTAGGTGATAAGAGTCAGTGCTCCTTACTTGCTCTTCAGTTAGTTTACACAATTAGTGAGTTTGATGGAGAGGGCGGAGGAGATGGCAGCAGCAAAAACGTGCTTATAAAGTAGAACAACTCTTAGGCAGAGCAAACCAAGAGGGCATGTTACCTGTGGAACACGACACAGTGTGTATAATAAATATGAAACTGAGCCCACAGAGGCTGTGATGCAGTTGAGAAGATGGCTATATCAGATAGGCTACAGTTTCAGAAGTTTTCATCAGCAGGACGCAGGCCGTGGACTGACAGAGGGTTTATAACCGGCAGCTTTGCTTGCAGGCGGCTCCCTCTGCAACCGCCCCAAACAAGCAGCTGCGACTTAATACAGGTGGAGGCCGGGTACTGTGTTTGATGGGGCTGTTTGCAGACCTGCATCTTGCCTCCGCTTGAAGATGTTATAAGGGCAAATGCATAAGGATGGGATGCATTTTCTGTGCTCTGATGGCTCTGCCTTTCTCTACTGGTTTCCCTGAGCTTTGTCAGTAATTCAGAGTAAATTCCCTCTCATTGAAACAGTGAGAATCACCTGAAAGCCACCTCTCATTAAATGTTAGGCTACTGACTTACACATAAGAATGCAAGCAAAAACTCCGTTTGTTTCTTAAGCCTTTATAAAGCCATTAACGTAGAAGTGACCACTGACCTAGAAATACGGCAGCTGCATCTCTGGCCGTCACTAAAATAGCCTCTCGGTGACCTAGTTTCTCCTAGCAGTGAGCATCATGCGGCACAAGCGTGAATCCTTCCCAGCAAACTAATCAACAAATGCTTCTTGCCGCCGAGGCTTTGGAGAGGTTGCAAATGAAGTGGTAAAACAGGAGGAACCGTGAGGCTTGTGACTGCTTGGAAAAATCTGCCTTTAGATAAGCCTCAAAGGCAAGAATCACTCAGTCGTGAGTGAAATTTTTCAAAGTGTCTGAACAGCTGCTTCAGATTCTAATGACCAAGTCCCAGTTTCCAGACACAGCCCAAGTTACACAGGACCCGTTAAAATTGTGAACACCCGAGTTGCTGGATGTTTTGGGAAATGTGACCTTGTATCTGTCCTTTAGTCCCAGAGCTGCTGTGCAGTTTGCTCTTCCAACCACAGAAATATTAGAAGGGAGTGTGTACTGGAGGCTTTCAAGATGCAAAATCCAAATAAAAAACTACCCTGATTGCCAGCCTTTGGGGCAGTTTCTCAGTGTTTCCTCCCACTTAGGCTGCAGCTTGCAGAAGCGATGGAGTGTGGAGTAGAGCTTGCTCTGCAAGCCCTGTCTGTCTGTGCACGGATGTCTCTGATTTCCACTCTGCATCTTTGTTAGCCTTGGTAATAGCCTTCCTTTTTTACACATAGCTATGAGCCTGACCTTGTCTCTGTAGTTAACAATACGATACGTTAGCCGTGCATTTACAAAGCCCCTGAAGAAGCTGTCCAACCTAACCGGCACACACCAGGTTAGAGAGTATTAAATGTAAGCCCTTGGGCACTCTCCCCTATCAGCTTATTTTGTTTTAATTATCTTTTTTGCTTTCCCATTTTGGCTTATGTAGAGCAACAGTGACATCCATTGGCCTATTAAGCTAATCAAAAGTACTGTACGCGCAACATGTATTTACTCAAGGTGGAGGGCTGTACCGGAGGCCTCCAGCGCTACAGTTTCTCATTTAAATAGCAGCCACTTGCTCTCCAAAACAACAGCCTCTCTCCTCCTATAGCAACCTGTTCGCATCCTCGTTTTAGATACTGACTCTTCATTCCTGCTAGGGTGCTTAAAACATACTTTTTAAGATGTGGCTTAAAGCTAGGATTCCCTTTTCACGAGAGATACCAAGGCACATAGAGGCAAAGCTGCAGTTATGCTGGAAGCAGGATTGTGGCAGCTCAGAGCTGGTGCAGTGACCTCTCTGCCTGTGCCTTGGCATGAGAGATTAAAAAGGGCTGAATTCTTTGAGTAATTTTCAGCACTGCAGAACCAACCCAGGTAGGAAAAAGTTAAAGCAATTTTGCTTCAGCTTGTTCGCTGTGATAATATGTTAAATTTCGATTCTAAAAATAGAAATCGGTTTTATTTTAAAAGCTGCATCCTTTCTTGAAGACAAGAGGGTTTAGAAGGACCACAGAAGAGAGAACTGGGAGAGACTGGGACATGTGGTAGAGGAACTGACAGCCGGAGGGTTGTAAAAAAAAAAAAAAAACAGTGAATGAAAGACTGGAAGTCTGAAATAGACAGAGGATGCAGTGACAAAAACCAAACCAAGACAGATTATTCATCTGAGAGAGAGATCTGGAGGATTCTGATTTCATTCCAAAAAACCTGAAAACAGTTCAATTTCTTTTTAACCCTGTAAGTAAATCAGTAGATGTTTCCTGCAGACATTTCATTGAACAGAACCGGCGTCTGTTGTAAATTTTTGACCAGCTGTAGTTACAATCCCATTTCAAGGTCAAACAACCTGTGTCTGAAAGGGAGTCTATCTGAGAAGCAGGATTGAACTCATAAGCCTGCGGGCCCATTTTCGTTGCCCCATAGCACAGTGCAGCTATTGCGGTTTGTATCTGCAATGAGGTGCAGCCTCTCCCTCGTGACTGGGGCAACTGGAACTTTACCCAGCAAGGTCAGCACGGGGTTTTTCCCTTCCAGCATCACCAGAGATAGAGAAAAAAAAGAAGTTACGCTGATTCATGCCGTCTGATTTGGAGTCTAGTTCATAGCTCTTAATTAGAAAGGAAATTGTAAGTGCTGTGGGTCCTTCTTTGGAGCAATCATTTCCAGGTGATGCTCAGTGTATTGGAGAATTTCAGACTGCACTTCGTGGATGTGCACACAGTGAGCAGGAGGGAAACTCATGAAGAAGCTTTACCTCCTGTCCCTCCAAACTGCAACGTGCTGGAAATGCTTTCGTCCAGCTTATGTGATTTTAGCCCTTCGAGTATCTTTCCTTCACCTGCGCGTCTCTTGCATTGCCACTTTGTATGGTCTCACAGCTTGCAAATCTTTCTGCTGGATATTTTAGATACTGCCATCTTATACAGCTCAATCCGGACAGTCTGTTCCCTTTTGATACTCTGTCTTTTCCCCGTCTGACTTTGGGGACTTCCCTGCAGAGATTCGCTGATGCTTTCCTTGCTTTCCCACCTCCCTCCGAAGTGCTCTCATGCCTCTCCGTGGATGCACGTCTGTAGCTAATGCCAGTGCACTATTGCTATGCTTTCAAGGACTGAAAGGAGAGCACATCATTTCTTTTTTCAGCTCTCTTACTCGTTCTCTGGCTGATTTCTCTCTCTCACACGCACAGCTGCTTTGCAGGTCAGCTACATAGAGCGTTTGGGTTTGCAGGGGCTGATCTTTCCGAGCCATTACCAAACGCTGGAATTTCCCTGGGTGTTGACTTTTTGATGCCTGTTGAGTTTATTCTCTCATTCCTGCAGTATGTGGTTTCACAGGGAGTGCCTGTCTGTCGGCTCAAGTTTCTTTGACTATACTTTGTATACATTTTCCATGATCAGGGACCAAGACCGAGCACCGGATAAAATCCTGCTGTTTGCGGATAACAACGGATAACATTGTTGTGCTAACAGACATTTGCATAAGAGATATGAAAACAGCCCCATTCATACCCTTCTGTGACGGTGCTGGGTCTTACGACTGCTTTGAAATTTGAGGTGGGTTGTTGCTCGATTGCATAAGGCAACCGACGTTGTCCCAGCTTTCCGCAGGCTGCAGGTGCACTGGACTTATCTGTCCTGAGTCAGGCTGCCAAGAGCGGGAGGATAAGAACAGCATTCCTGCCACTGCTGCAAAGCTCCTGGCATCCCGGAGGAAACCATAGACTGCTTACAGCTGTCTTGTCTACAGACTTCAAAAGATGGAAGGGAAAATGCCGTATGTGCACTCCAGAGCAGGCTTAGCCCCGTTCTTACCCATAAAGTAGGGATAATTTAGCAAAAAAAAAAAAATCCAAATGCCTTTTGGTAACAAATAAGCCAAAAGGTAGTCTCCTTTCCTGAGAAAATATTGACAGTTCATGGAAAACCAGACTACCCCAAAAGTGCAGTTGCCTGTACGGCACCATACACGGCAAAGACCGCACCAACCAGTTGTTGTACCTGTGAGACCTGCGTTTGTTCAGCCTTTCCGGTGAAGACAAACAGGGTTATCATTCTCGAGTGTGCTTGAGCCTGCAATGAAAGGAAGCCTTTCTTTCCCACTGCTAAGAGGGACCAGGGCTGATGCTCTCCTGTCACACAGGGACCTTGTTCTGTCTCTTTGTCCCTAATTAATAACATCCTGTGCTGATTACTGGTGTCACACAGTAGCTTCCAGTACTGCCCACTCAGGTACTTTATTTTGCTTGTGCTGCTACACCAAACTGGCAAAATGCAGTAGATTTGAGGCAGCAAGGAAGCTTTAATTTAGAAAATTCTCTCCTGTGTGGGATTCTGCTAGGAGCTACTTGAAGACTTGCACGGGCGTCTAAGGCGGCGTGCTGTGGCCCATTTCTCTGGGATACCCCCGTGGTTATGGTAGGGACGAGTCCCTGCTGTGGGCTTTCATGGCTCTCCTGTAGCGAAGGGGAATGGGACATTTTCTCTTTTGCTGAGCTCCCAGTGCTTCCGTGCTTTCACGCGCGGGAGCTGTTTGCACGTTTTCAGCAAATAATGCTTTATTACTGTCTTGGTGAAAGGAGGAAGGCAAAATTAAAAAAAATAGAGAGAACATCTTGTGAACCTGCTCTTCTCAGATCTCTCCGATAAGGACAGTTCCAAGTGCGTGAGAAGTTTCCTACTCCGAGATTTATTTACTTCTGAGAGAAAAGCCACCTTCATCTCATTATTTGATTTTCAATACAGGTTTTAATTTGGTGAGAAAATATCTTCCCCATAAAGAACCTATTCTGCCTCATTAACTCCTATAAAAAGCATCCCCCCCAAGCTTGAAATGTTAAAAGAAGCATAAATTAAGGCTAAGTTTGTTGTTTGCCGCTTTAATCAACAAACAACCTTAAAAGGGACCCACAAAAGGTTCTGTAAACTAAATTTATTAGTGAGCAGGAAAACAGGCCTTCATCCGCGGCTTCCTCCCCTTCCCAGCCCCCTGAATTTGGAGGGGGGTGGGTTTTCGGAGTGACTGGCTTTGTTTACAGTGCCTTACTCTCTTAGGCAGGTTGCTGTGGTCCCATGGATCTCTGTCAGACTTTTGTGATGCAGCTGAACTGAAGTGACTTGGGACAGAGTCTGTTAATTAGGTCTTCAAAGCCTCCTCCTTTTTTCTTCACTGTACAAACGTCCTTTTTTCCTCCTCTTTTCCCTAAATCTGCTTGTCAGTAGCTCAGAAGGAAAGAGGAGGTTTTTCACAGCAAGAGAAAACCGTCGTTCTCTTTGCCTCCCTTTCACCTCTCCAGGATGCCAGAGGAAAAGGAGATGCACGTCTCTTTTCTGCCCTTTCCTCTCCTTGATACCTTTAAGAAGCCTTCCTCTATTTCCTCTTTATGCTATCATCATCATCATCATTTATATCGTAGGGATATCTCCACTCACAGAGTGATGCTCGCGGTGACTGCAGTACCAAGAACCGGGGAAAAGCTTAGGGACATAATCTAGAAAGTTTCAGTACAGAGGACAGGACAGTTGGATAAAAACATTAAGACTTAACTTTCCTGAGCCAGCACATATGAATATGTAATTTCTTTCCAAATTCCCCATGACATAACAGTGAACTTCCTTACAAACCTCTTGCATTCGATTTCATTTCAATCTTAAACTGATTTTTCATTGGTTTTATTTGGGAGAAATCTCCATGAGAAAATTTAATAATGGATTTTGCTTATTGCTGCAGGGTTTGGACTTCCTCACTTGTTAATTTTTTTCACAGCTATCTTAAGTTCAGTCTGAGATATGCAGTGTAAGAGAGATCCAAGAAAAATCACTTTTGTTCACTGGAGAAAATGGCCTTGATCCATTAGAGAGCAGTTTCTGATATTTATCTGAACACCTCCTCACCTTCCAGGAGTTAGTTTGAATTGGAGATGAGCCAAAATGGGGAGTTTCTCTATACTTCCCCAAGCTTTATGGGCTTGGATTCAAACGGTCCTGGCTCTGAACAACTTGTGGTTCAGGTTTGCAAAATTGAAAGGCGACTGGGCACGTTTTGCAAAACCTGAACCTCCCCTGGAGTTCTGCTCTCCTCTGATTGATAGCCCCGGCTCCAGCCCCTCCTGGCTCTCGCTCTTCATGGTCTGTGGGTAGGTCAGCGTTGCAAACAGCTCCTCAAAGGAAATCATCCTTCTTCAATGCAGCCCATGTCTTATTTCAAAAACTAATTTCCTCTGTCCATCCCACGCCTTCCCTTCCTCCACCAGCAAACGTGACACAGGTCTCGCATTTCACACCAGCTGCCTGAGCAAATGCACAAACCCGTCCAAATTTACTGTAGCCTGGCATCTGCATTGGCCAGCGAGCCGCTGATATAAATTACAGGCACAAGACAGCTTCCTTTTGAGACGTTTGACATTGTCCTTTCATCCTTCAAATAAGACCTTTTTTTCCATTTCTGTGAACCAGCTGTAGCCCAGCTCTGTGCCCAGCAGCTCGTGTTGCGAGAAACAAGAGGACGGGGAGGCAGGGGAGCACGGGATGAGGGGGAGCGCCGGGATCCAGGGCTCTGTGCCGTTCCAATGCCGTGCCGCTCTTCCAGTGCCATCGCTGGGGCACGCGGGTGTGCGGCGCTCCCCCGCCTCGAAGGAGACATCGCAGCTTTATTTAAACAGGAAGAAGGAAGTTTTCTCGGTTATCCGGTGCCCTGGGAGCACACTGTTCATTGAGCAAGGCAAAGCATCCAGGCGCCAGGGAGGTGGAGAACAGGAGCACTGGCTCCTGCTGGCTCCAGCACTCTTGAGCGTTGCTGCGATGCCGGGCCCAGGTGCCTCAGGGTGAATACAGCCTCCTAAAAATGCACTCGGCTTTTGTGTTCTCTGTGATACCTGGGGATATTTCTGCCGGTTAGCCTATACCTTTCTTTAATTTGCTGTTGGTCCATTGACGAGTCTTTTGATATTTATTTCCCTTTGGATTTTTTGCCGTTCATTTGGGGGTTTGGAGGGTTTTTTTGTGGCGACTGGAAAAAAGCAAAAGAAAAAACTCCAAGATGAATGTCTGCGTCCTTTGTTTCCCCACAGCACAGTTATTCCTGTCATCTCCGGTGAAACACATGGGGATGGGGAGGGATGTGGAGTTATTAATGACATCTAATTGAAAAATGTGCTCGAGTGCTTTTCAGGTCTAGGGCAGCTGTACCCACTTACCGTGTACACGCATTGCATTGATCCTGCTAATACGCAATGGCCTCAGCTCGAGGAAACATGCTGTGTTTATTCTTCCATCTCCATTATCAAGTCCATCAGTGACACGAACTGAAGCAGGTAATAGCTTGAAAGCCTCCGTGACCCTCAGAAATGCCCCTAGTCTGCATTTGACAAGGTGTGCAGCTCGTGTTGTGTGGTCCGCTGACCAGAACGCTAGATTTTATTTCAGAGTGGCCACCGACAGTGAACAAATTTATGGCACGCAAAGTGGGTTGCTGTAACCCAGCCCTCAAAACATCACGGCCGTGGGTCGGCTCTCCCCTTACCATCCAGAGCTCTAGTTGTGGTGGCTCCCGCTACTGGTTCCCAACAATTATTTGCAAGAATGGTGCAAACATAGCCCTAGGGCGTCTTCATCTGCTCCCAAAGGCAAACATAGCAAATGCATGTCAAGGTGGTGTGTACACAGGTTTTTCTTCGGCTGTCTCCCCCTGCTCCAGATGCAGCTGGCAGGCTCCAGGGCCGATGACAGCAGTGTATACGCTAGCTGTTCGCTGTGACGTGGGAGCTAAAATGAAATTGCCTGCCTGCTTTCGATCTGACTTCCACCATTGCCAGGTGGGAGGGGGCAGTGAGATGGGCAAGGTCTTCACCGCACCCGTTGAACGCTTAGTCGTATCCGTCTCTGCCATATTTCACTCAGCTTCTCACGCAACTTGCAACAGTTGGGAGAAACATCGGAAAGCCATCTGGGCACTGGAGAGTCCAGTTCTAGTTTCTTCAGTTTTTCTTTTAAGTCAAAGGACATAGGTGTTCAAAGGCAGTGAAAACCCCAGCAGGACTGAGGCAAATCCGCTATATCAATGATTGCAGTTTGTTGAGGGAGACTGTATGACCTCTGCTTTTGTGCTTAAATAGGATTAAACTGCTATCAGAAGCAAACACCAACCAAGAAACCAAAATCCTGCAAAAAATGGGAAAAAGAACCCTCTGAGTCCTGTCCCCCCCGATTCTTACTCCTTGCAGGCTATACCACTTGATACTGGTGTCACAAGAGTCACCTGGTGGAGAAATCATGCTTTGTTATACCTTGGAGAAATCATGCTTTGTTATATATATTCTTTCACTTGTTTGCATGGAAGGGCTTTTCTTTCCAGAATAAGCACTGAAGGGCTCGGCATTTAGCCTGGTCCCCGCTGGAAAAAGTTATGGAGGTAGCTGAGTAGGAGCTGAGCTGTGCTGGAGCGGTGGCATGCTGGCCTGCACACAGACTGCCCTGTGACGCAGCAGCTGATAAGCACGTACAGGACAGCACGCCAGCCAGGGCTGCTCCAGCCGAACGGTGAAAAATCACTTTTCTCTTGAAGCAGGATCAGGGGAGAATTGCAGAAAGGCAAAGTGCAGTTTTCCAAGCTGGCGCTTGGCGGAAGGACCAGGCATCACCCAGAAAGACGCGAACGTGGCTTTGGATGTGAGCAGAACGGGTTTAGCTGTGTAAGGCCAGTGAGGCATCCTAGCTAGGCCACTGCCACCACCACTCAGCAGGGCACTGGTCCAGTGACGGTACAGGGGGTGAGCCCATTCCCCTACAGCCTGGCTGTATCCCGCAGGAGAATGGTCCTTGCATTTTAGAAAGATATCGCCGTCTAACCCAAAATAGAAGTAGTGTCGCTGATGCGGGAGAGACACGAGGTGAGCTGTGGACCCTGAGCACCGCCTAGATGTGGCTGTCCATCAGCCAGAGCTACCTGCAGCACCTCAGCTCCCCAGCCTGGATGTTGGCCTGACCCACGCCTGTTTAGTCTAGAAGGGAAGCTGTGGTCATTGCCCCAGGGTGGTGGGGCTGGAAGTTGCGTTGAAGGTTTCCTTTTGTCAGCAGTATGTGCTTGTTGTGATCCCTCATGGTTAATTCCCACTCAGACTAGCTGCCTGTCATCTGCCTCAGGGTGAGTACCTGTGCTATCATAAGTACATAATGCTTAAATAAATACTCCAAGGTTCTGGGGAGCCGCAGGTTTATGCTACGGGTGGTAATTTTGTTGTTGTTGTTTTTATTGCAGAAGGACAAATGTTCATGAGCTTTTATGATTACATCCCCAAAAAGGACTTTGTTTCATTGCCTGGTAACTTCTGGGGAACTGTTTACCACTCGGTATCTCTCAGAGTTGCTGGCCAAGATGCAAAGTACACTTGAAGTCTTTAAAATTTCAATAAAACCATCTGGAATCGTTTTATGAAACAAATTATTCCAGGTCCAATGCAGGTCCAATGGAATGATCCTGAACAGGTGACATAGACTGCATGTGCCGGTGTGGGAAAATACAGCGTTCCACGTCACTTGCCAGTCAGAGAGAGAGAAACCGCGCTGGGGAGAGGTGATAGCAGAAGTCATGCCTTGAACTGAATGACGTTTGCAAGCAGGAGCTCTGCTGGCAGCAAGCAGTCACACTTGCTTCTGGATCAAGCAGTCGGGTTTTTAGCTGGGTGATGGGTGTGTTTGGTTCGGATCAGAACGGGACCCTTGCCCAGAAAGCAAACCGGAGGGCAGGCGTCACCTGAGTAATCTTTCCTCACCATTATTACCAGGCTGTTTAACCCCGCTTCCAAAACCTGACCTTCCATGTCGTAAGATAGCGATTTAGAGCTGTTGAAATTATTAACCCATTTTGATGGCGCATCCCCTTTGGCACATGCGCGGGAGGAGTGTGGTGGTGTCCCCCGATGGAAATCTGACCGTGATGGCCATGCTAACTGTGTAGGTGCTCGATGTCATCACAGCCCGGGGCTGTATCCAGGTGTGTGACAGCACGCCCGATTCTATAGAGAGAAGTATTTTTCACTAGGAAGCACAAGTGGAAAAAATACGGGAAACGGTACTTACTCTGCTGTGAGAGGTGCCGCTTCATGATGGGTTTCGTAATTAAGACTCATAGCTAACGCTTACTGCCTTTATGACGTCACCTCAAGTGTTTCTTCCGCATCTCACATTCTGGTTTATCACGGGCTCTATGATTTATGCATCTTGTTAAACATTAAGCATTTCAGGCTGGTGATTATGAGTTAGCAGATAGAGAAAGAGATGTCAGGATGAAAAGCTGAGCATAACTTAACCTGATATAGATGCACCTGTGCCAAAGGCCATTAAGTCACTTTTATTATTTTGGGGGAGTAGAATATTTTAGTTCAAATAAGACCGACAGGAACCATTTTAAGCTAAGACAGAATAAGTTACTTATGAACTGAAATAAAACTACCCACGTAACCTTTTATGATAGCTTAACGGTGGGTGAATAAACGGCTTCAGGGCAGCCAGAGCTTCTTTCTTGTGAAAAGCACACTGGGGAGCGGGATCCTCTCCCATTCAAATTAAGGGCACATCCCTTTTCCTCCCTCTGCAGAATATTAATTTCTCCCTCTATAAAATAGGGATGCTTTCGGATGGCCCTTGGACATCCCTGGATAAAAGATCCATTACGGGCCAGATACTCCTGTTGTGAAGAGCAGCTTTTCCAGCACCTCCGTCAGTCACCTCTTTGGGGCCAAAAGGTATTTTCTTTCCTCCCGTGAATACACATCACGTTCCCCCACGGACTTGCCATCTTCCTTCTGCGCAGCGCTCCCGTGCGAAAGGCCGCAGGTGCCGTATTCGCATCCGTGCGCAAAACCGAAGAACGAGGCTGAACGTGGAGCAACCTCTCCAGAGGAAACAGCCACCGGACAAAAACCAGGAGTCTTAAAGGAGGATACAGGGCAGAAAGGGAAAGGGAGGTGTTAGGCATCAAAAGGGCAGGAAGGTAGATGGCAAGCGGCAGGGAGGGAAAGCAGAAACCAATTTCATTTCACCTGCAAAATCTGTCATCACTGGGAACGGGAAAGTGAAATCCTGCAGTCTTCAGCCAGGAAGACTTCCGCGACACGAAGTCTGGCCACTTTAATTCCTAGACATAAACCAGCTCGGCTCAGCTGTGCTCATTTTATACCAGCCAAGAACAGGGCATTAGAAGTATAAATTCCTGCTTTAAACTTTAACTCCTTCCCCTGTGCGTAACACAAATCATTCCACGGCTTGAAAGGTTTTTTTTAGTTATTCACAGCAAATATGAGAAATGAGAAGGGTTTATTTATCTTGTCTCTGCCTGTCATCTTCCGTCATGAGATACAACAGTTCAGCTTCATGTAGCTTTTAAATTAACTTAATATAGCTCATTTGCTGATGAAATGTCCTGTATGAAACCGAGCAGGTGACAGCAGATGCTGTTAAAGCATTGACATGGCTTGCTGTGGCTGCTGAGACTCGCTCTCGAGGACCGCAGGGTTGCGATAGCGCGGGATCAGCGTGCCATCAGAAGCACCCGCGACGCAGCCCAACCACCTCCAATTTCTGGGATGGTGGGACTGGACCTTTACCGGGAGAGGTCAGGGAAAGGATGGCAGTGCTTTGGAGGGAGCCCAGTTCTCCGAGGTCCGCGCACCACGACTGGATGGGAGCTCAGGCCGGGTCGGTGCTGGTGGCACAGCCCCAGCGGAGCTGCGCAGGGAGGGAGAGCTCAGCACTCAGCCCGGTTTTGCAGCGTGTGACTGCCGATTTTCTGCCCAGCCATCTCGGCCGTGAGAAGCGCAAGGCAGCCTGAGTCGGTGCGGCTTCACGGAGGGCCGGTGCAGGCTCCGGCCGCGGTGACGGGCGGCCGGGCTGTGCAGCTGCGGCAGGGCGCAGCGGCCGGGTTTGGCGGGCAGAGCCCCTCGGCCGCGGCTCCCCGCCCCGGCACCCCGCGGTGGGCGCCGAGGGGAGAAGCGGTGGGGCCTCCCCGCACCAGCAGCTTGCGGGGGGCTTCGGCCGCTCCCCTCGCAAGGCGGCTTCTCCCGGGGCAGCCGGCGGGGCGGTGCTGGGGGCGGGCTGCCCGCCGCGGCACCTGCCGGGGGCGGCCGCTGGCTCCGCCGCCGGCCTCCGGCGCCCTCGCCCGGCGCGGCTGGGAGCGCGGCGCCGCCGCCGGCGGGAGCTGCCGGCGCCCCGGGGCAGGGTGAGTGCGGCGGGGACCCGGGCTGCGGGGGCCGCGGGGGGAACCGGGCCGGCGGCGGCGGGGGATGCGCGGGGAGCGGGCTGCAGCCGTGGGCGCGGCGGCCGGGGGCGGCGTGGTGGACGGAGACCGGGGTGCAGGGGGGGCAGAGGCGCCGGGGCGGGCAGGGCAGGGCAGGGAGGGCTAACAAAGGGCGGCAGCCCCGGAGCCCGGCTGGCACCGGCGGAGCCTCCCGGGGGAGGGCGGTTGGCGGCGGCCGCCCCCTCCCGTTCCAGGTGCTGTCGTCTTCTTTGGTGGTTTTGGAGCCTCTGGATGCAGGGAGGGTAAGGGGTGTAGGATCAGACCCTGCCGTGCTGTGCTTCCCTCTGTCCGCACGTCAAAGCTCATTACTCGGAGGGATTCTCCAGGTGTGATTGAAAACACATCTTTTTGCTCTGATTGCACGCACACCTCTAGGACCACATCATTCAGCTCTCCTGTCTGTCCATGCTGCGGCTGTTTGAAGGGTCCCGTTACAGCACTTTCTCTAGAGGAAATTGCTGGGCATCTGGACAGCAGGATTCTTGTTTGCCTCTGCCGTGTGGCTGTTGCATGTTTTAGTAAGTAGTGTAGTGTTCTTGGAGGTAGTTCTGCTGGCAGGCACCTTGCAATGAGATACTGGGACAGAAGCTGAGAAATTTTATCACCTGGTTGGAATGACCCCCAGACTCCTTAAAATGGCAAGGAACAGAATTATATTCAAATGTAACATTATCAGCCAGCATCTTTCTTGGGAAATTTGGGAGGAATGTGACCCACAGGCCTCATTTGCCTTCACTCCAGTTTTCTCCTCAGCTTCTTCTGCCCAGAAGGTCCAGAGGTCCGCTTTTCTCATTCCCTGCTATAATGCCTTTTAAAGACTGACCTCTGCATGTTCTTCTGCCTATACCTGGCCTTAAATTTCCTATCCGTTCAGTGCTCCCTGCCCATTAGGTGACACCAGCAGCAGCCGTTGAAGCACGTGCATTTTTCATCCCAAACCTCAGTCATGTTTTGCCCACTTTTGCCCAGCAAGCAGTGGGGTGAATCTCAGCAGCCCGGTGTATTTTCTCAGCAGTGAGAGAGGTGTCTCAGGTCCTGCTAGGTGCCTGTCAAGATTTTCCTCGGCTCCAGCAGGAACAATGTTAGGGAAAAATCAATGCCCTAGAATTGCTTTGACTAAGAGAGGTGAAGTCCAGGCCACTTGGGAGAGAGGGGGGGTGCTCCTGCAGGTCCATAATATGGGGATTTAGAGGATTGAGAGCTTGTTGGCCCATATTGAATGGTGCTTGGCACCTGTGGTTCTTAAATCGAAGAGGGAAGTTCAGTTTGACTGCAATAAGGATTACTGTAATTTTTATGGGAAAGATCAGGCTGTCATTTAACAATCACAGAGGCTTTTCTTCCAGAGATCAGCAGGCCAGAAGTTTAGGTATAAAACATTGCTAAGAAGCCAACGACTACGTACACAGTCAGCTCCAGCCTCCTTGGCATCGCTCTGCAGAGAGGGCTGCTACCGCGGCAGGCGGGAGTCCTGCCTCTGGGGGACAGGCAAGCTGTGATTCTGCAGCAGCCAAGAGCCTCATCAAATATCCCTGTGTTCAGTAGATGGCAAACAAGCAGACCCCAGATTTTTTATGAGAAGAAAAGCAGTGTGATGTAGAGCCCTCCTCCCTCTGCGTAGTGGCCTAGCTCTTGGCAGCAACAGCAAAACTGTGCTCCTTGCAGTGGGATGCAGTTGGCGTTGGTGAGCAGATGGACTCGAGGAGGGTGCTGAGGGAAAAGCAGTGACAGGGAAAACATCCTTCCTGCATTTGTTTAGTTAGGGTGGACCCTACTTTAATGGTAAGCCCTCTGGGTGAGCAATCGTCCTGCACCGCGGTGGAGCCTGGTCCATTCCTGGGCTTCCTCGCCTCAGTGGCGGTACAAGCAAATAAATAAGCAGGATATGACATCAAACAGGGTATTTTATAATGCCACTCTTCCCTAGCCCTGCGTGATTCCCACCAGAATTTCTAGCTTGACTAACATTTGTTTAAACAAGGAGTTATCATGGCCAGCACTGGGTGGTAACCATGGCTCAGCGTCTGGCCTTTGGACATCCAGGTGAAGGCTGCACTACCTCTGCTTCTGGAATGGCCTGACGGGTGTAGGAGAAGGGGTGAAAGCTGAACCCCTGTTTTGAGGGCCCTGATTCAACAACACACACTCAATTTTAAACCTGGGGTAGGCTGAGTTGACCCTTAGCATGGGTTTCAGCAGAACTAATGTGAGGAGTTCTTGGTGCTCGCTGTGGCAAGCTGGCTGACTTTAATGGATGCGGGAGTAGGGAATGGCTTATAGTCAGCAGGATCAGGCCCGCTGTAGCCACACTATTCACAGCGTATTGGATGCTCGAGTCACTGGGAAGGAAAACCTATTATTGACGTGGAAATGGAGTGAAGCCGATTTTTGCTAGCTGCAGACCTAGCCCCAAATCTGTGACAGGTCAGACATTTGAAATTAAGTACTAATTGCCCGTTACAGATGCTTATTCATGAATGTCCCCAAGTGGAAGCTTATTTGTGCTCTGGATTCCTGTCAGAGTGCAGTTGGGAGTCTTGAGTCTCGCCACACAAAGACTACCTTTATATCACCAGGCATACAAGCAAGCTGCACAGTGGGGATAAAGTGTATAGCCCTGAATGAACAATACCTAGAGCTCGGCTAAACTCCTGTAAACCAGGGCAGAGACAATGACGATGTTTCCCTAATTCTTGTACCGGTTTTAGACAAGCCCTGACTCCACTCCAAAAGTAAGATTTCACAGCCTCCCGCTGTCTCAGCCGTCCTGACAGCCTCCGGGATGGCACCGTCCCTTATTTTGACAGTGGCAATCAAGCAGAGAGCGGGTCACCTTTCTCCTGTCACTGCGGCTGCCTCTCTCTCGTGGATGCAACAGGGATGTTCCCTGAGGGTCACCTGTCCCACGGAGGAGACCGAGGAGGATGCGCGCTGTCCATTTGCATGCTCGTCTTCGCGAGCATTTCCCTTTTCTTGGCAAGTGCTGTGTTGAAAACAGATGATTCAGTCCGAAGAACCCAAAGTTGCAAGAGGATATAAATGTGTAAAACTTTGCGATACCCAGGTGGAAAGAAGAGACACATAAGAAAAGACGGTGTATGTCTGAAATTGATGATTTAGGGAGGTTGTTACCAAGTTTAACTTGAGCGAAAAGCTTGGCTAACCGTGATGTGATGCATGCTTGCCTGTATTGAGCCGAGAGCCACTTCTCTAATCCTTTACATTCTAGTTGCACCAGTGCTCAAATTAGTGGCACTGTCCTTTGGTTTTAAAGAAACATGACGAGTTTCAATCATCAGTTGCTCTTCATGGAAGAGGGTTGGGTGGGTATTTTGATGTAGCAGTGACTGCTGTATCGGCTCGGTTCTAGTGGTAGGGAGAAGGATCAGAAGGGTAAATTTGTGCCTTTGAAAGAGGAATCTGATGGAAATGAAACCAGCCCACTTCGCCCTGATTAGATTTCATCATGTTGTGACTTCAGAATGCCTTCAGCATCCTGGCAACAAGGGCAGAGATTTGAGAAACGTCCAAAAGTTAAAAGGACACAGTTCCTATGGATTATCAGTGTATCTGTTTTTTTTAAAAAAAATCTCATCTTTACTATTCTTTCAGCAACTTAAAACGGCGTTGAAGAAAAGTATTCGGGCAGACAATAAA
Organism: Theristicus caerulescens; assembly: GCA_020745775.1. NCBI lineage: Eukaryota > Metazoa > Chordata > Aves > Pelecaniformes > Threskiornithidae > Theristicus > Theristicus caerulescens. The sequence goes on along the minus strand of CM036563.1, from coordinate 82,278,386 downwards.
AATAGCCAGGCCAAGTGCTCTCCAGCAGTGACCTGATCCCGTCTCGTGTGTTACGGAGGGCACAGATTCCTTTGCAGTTACAAACAGGCTCCAGGCTGGAGACAGACTCCATTTCAGACTAATTTAGGTAAAGTACGTGATGATAACTGATGGCCAGTGCACAGTACAGTTATAGTGGGGACAGGGCCCCCCGCGCAAGATGGCTGCATCCTAATCGTGCCATGGCAGCTTAAGTTTCCCTGGATAGATGGGAGCAAATATGTGCTGTAAGGCATAGCTTTAAAAACTAAGCTACAGCCCTGACGGAAAGATCAAGCCTGGAGTGTATTTGTCTTAATATTGTGTTTTCCCGTCTAGGCAGGGAGAAGGAAACCGTACTGTTACGCAGCTCACAAGTTCTTTTTAAGTGGATTTCCCAACAATTTGTCTGTTAAGGGTATGTATTGGTTCTGGCTGTTTCAGGCAGATTATTAGATCCCAGATGCAGAGGACAAGGAAAAGGGTAGCAAGCATTAAAAGAAAAACAAGAAAATGCAGGGGTAAAAGAAGGCCTAGTGACAGCATATAAACAAAACCAAAATTTTGCCTGTGTCTCAAGCAAGGGGCAAATATAAATCCAGATACCTTCACTGAGCTACATCAGTCGGAAGACCTGGCACCATCATTGTGTTTCACCCAACGTGCGCTCCTTTTTGTGACGAGATGCAGAGGAAAGCTGGGGCCGCTTCCAGGCTCTGGCCCAGGCACCTTCAGCAGAGTCGTCTGGCAGAAGTGGAGCTGGGCTGGTTCCCTTCCCAGGTTTGCAGCGCGGCTGCGGTGCTGTTAGCACACCCGACGACGGCGTATACCACCACCCAGGGGCAGGAATGATCCGCGGGGGGAAGGAGAAGCTGCAATATTTGAAGCGGCTTTTGCAGCCGAGGAGTTTGCCTTGTGAAATCATTGTTTTATTTGTTTGTCTTCCTGCGCAGACATCTTTTGCCTGGGAGCTCTCTTACTCCGTGCTAATTTGAGTGCTTAATGCAGTGCATGGATGGCGCTGCTCTGCGTCAGGGAAGAGAGCAGTTAAGCCAGCAAAGCCTCTCTGGACCAGAGAAAGGTGTGTGTTGAGAGGTAGATTGAAAGGAGAAGATTTTATGGGGCCCAGTGGCTTTGTTGTGAAGGATGCCAAACCTTCAGGCTGGAAACTGTGGGCTATCACTGTGCGAAGCAAAAAAGGAGCTTAGTTTCTAAGTGGCTAATGAGTTTACTACCTTGTTTCTGTCAAGGGTTTCGCAGGGGTGATGCTGATTAATGTCATGTCCTTTCCCCAAGGCTATCCCCTTCCTCTTCCATCTCACCAGGCTCAGTCTGACACCATTTATTAGGCTACTTGTCCCTGATTTGTGAGGAATAAATATTGACACTGATGGCTGCTTAATAGGATTTGGGTTTGCTGTTCGCTCTGTGAAAGAGTTTGGCGCTTCTGACTCAAATTACAATTTGTGTTTGGGACTGGCCCCACCAAGACTTAATTTTGGAGTTCTTTGTTTTTTTTTTTTTTAATGAGGATGGTCACAGCATGTCCTGTGTATGAGGAGAGGCTGCGACTGGGGATCTGTATTGCTCCCCTTTTTCCTATTGACATGCAGACTGTGACTACAGATCACCGCATGTCCCTAGCAAAGATGCACCTTCCTTTGAGAGAGTGCTGGTGTTCACACTGGGGAATAGTAATTTTTCATGTGAGCTGTCTTTCGTTAACTTGTAAATGGCCGCCTTCTGCTTAGCTGTGGAAGACCTCAAGTCAGACTGCCAGTTGGCACTGCAGTGGGTGGTCATCTCCTCCGTGCTTTCTTAACGTGCTTGGAGCTGCTCTAAGGAAAAGCGGTTCATACTGTTTCCAACAGAGTGGGTTTGGGTGTTTTAAGTGACTTGTGAGGAAAGTCCCAATAAAAGCTGACGGGCATTTAGGCTAAGTGGGGTTTTCTGGGTTTCCCAAGAGTTGTGAAAGGTTCTTTATCTACAGAGTAGCACCTCCATGTTTCCAGGAACCCAGCAGGATTTGAGACATTTCCCTGGAAATCAAAGCCATATGCTGATCTGTAGGGTAATTTCTCTTAACTGTTCCTGGAGGTGCTTTGTCCCATCGGTACTCAGCGGGGAAGACCCTGACCTCATCCAGGTGAGCATGTGAGCTTCCCCCAGCCTCTGCGGCTCCTTATCTCGCTTTGAGCCCGAGGAATAATTTGGGTCTGGACTCAGGATCATCGGACCAAAACACAGTAGACAAGGTGATGGGGAAGAGTTTTCCTGTTGGCAGGGCCATAGAAGAGCTTCCAGACGTAGGGCTGTGTACGGGAAAGATGCTTGTAGTATCTTTTCAGCAGGAGGAAGGCAGAGGTCTATTTATGCTCCTAAATGGCCTGAAATTTCTACATTCCCCAGTCCTGTGGTTAAAAGAAAAATGGTCATGACTTCTTTACTCTTAGCAGTTGTTCACGTATCAGTGATGATGTTACTAATCCTGTTTCTAATGTAGGCTGTGTAAGACTTCATCATGTAGAGAGATGAGTTAACTCTTTACTTAGCTGTGCCCTGCAAAGACAGGCAGCCTCCCGCCAGGGGCTGCTGGCAACTGCGAAGGGGTTTGTGGCTCCGGTGTTAGTTTCTCATCCATCTCCGTTCGGTGCTAATCAGGGGACTCGAGCCCACTTGTCTTTTCCACCCTTACAATGCTTCCCCAGCCTGCTGAAACTGGAATAATTGCTTTATTGTCGCTTACAGTCCTCCCTATTCTTCACCTCCCTCCCGCTTCTTTTTTAAAATTAGCTGCTTTGTGCACGTCCCCGCAGCGTGCCCCTCACCGCCGGCGGCAGGAATGTGCTGCGGGGCCGCCTTTCCCGCACCGCCGGCACCCGGCTCGGGGTGGCCGGCCCCCCGCCGCCCCGCGCTCCAGCTGGCTTCGCAGGGCAGGGGTAGGTGGCCGGCCCTCGCCTTTGTCGGAGGAGCCGCAGGTGACGGGGGCCTCCATCGCGGCCGGTTCCTCCTTTGAGGTGGTTTGTGTGAGCACAGTGGGGATGCACTGAGGCATAGCGCCAGGCGAGAGGGGCCAAGGCTTCCTCTCTCATCTGGTGTGTCTTGTCATGGCTGCAGTCCTCATCCTTTTCCAAACTCGTTAGGTAGCTCTCGTCTCTGCCGGACTGGCAGATGCTAAAAATAATTTGAGTGACAAAGAGATATTTATTTATTTTTTAGCTTAGCAACCAGCATTTCTGTATCTCGCCTTGGGCACTCTCATCAAAAGTCAAAGAATCAAAAAATGCTCGGAGGGCAGAGCCTTAGCTTGGGCACACTGCTGTAACTCGAATGGCTTCACGTCCATGGGCTTTGCTGCCCGCATTGATTTATAGCTGCTTTTATGGCTGAAGTTATTAAAAAGCTGTGATATCACTGCTGCAGGGGGACAGTTACCACAGCAAACTCATTGTACTCTTTAAAAATAAAAATGCAAGGAGGTGATCAGCCAGATTGCAACTCTGCTGCATTCAGCAGGCTTTTGTTTGCTCTGTGCTTATACCACGCTCTGTGGACTCTGTATGTACCTGAAAAGCTCGAGTCTTCCTGCTGTTACCAGGCTATTTTTGTGCCCTCCCTGGACCAGTACATTGGTTTTCCACTGGGCCTGTCCAGTTAAAATGGGGCAGAGGAGGTATGATGAACCAACGATAGCATTTCTTGCCTCAGGGGTGGATGGACAACTAACAGGCATAGCTGGGTTCTGTAGTAACCCTATTTTTCTCTTTGCTTTTTTATACTACAGTCCCTGAGAGCCACAGGGAACTCTGTGCAAAATGATGCTGCAGGTGCTGCCGAGATTGTGTTTTGTAAAGCAGCTGGCCAAATCCTTATCTCCTTATTCAATCGATCCTCATGTCTCACTTGAGCAAGTAAGTCTCCTGCTGAAGTCCTGAGGAAGTAAATGGATGCTGTGTTGAGTAAGGGATTCAGGAATTTGTCCAGGAAGAGGCGGGTGAGTGGGATGGAGAAGCAGCTCATAAGAAGTAGCTCATCTTCTGGGGATTAGGCATTGCTACACACCCGTGAAGGTGATTTAAGCCTGTAAAATGCACTCCACCCCTCGAGTTACTGCAATTAAAATCTGGCATACCAGGAAACATTGCAAAGTAATCAGGTTAGAGAGCAGAGAGACAACTCAGCTGTAGACTTGAGTCGGTTCTTGATGCTGAATGTCCACTGTGCCCATGACAAATGTGAATATGAGGCTTTCTTCTGCCCCCTCTGAATGGATGCTCAGATTGTCCTTCACTCAGGACCAACCTCTGAGACCGGTTTTTCAAAAAACAGCTGAGCTACCCTTCCAGCTCTTCAGTAACATCCATATTTTCAAAGGAGAGCTGCTAGGGTAAAATTTCAGGACGTGTTCCTTAAAGTGCAATGTGTATGCAAGCCAGGAAGAGAGATCCAGCTGTGCTGGCGGAAGAGATGAATGCCCTCGCTTGCTCATCAGTGCCAGAGATCTCATCCATCTGCCACTGGAACAGTTCGTGTAAGCACTCCCTTAATCTTTAGCTTTAAACCATTTAAATTGTTGGTCTGAACTGACCTAGTTCGTTTTGCCTTTAACATATTAGGAAGTGCTCACGCAAACCACTGCACCAGCAGATCGAGCCTGGCCCCAGCTCCTACGCGCTGTTGGAAAAGGTCCCGGCGAGGGCTACTCTTGCCCTTCAGGTCTCGGGTCTGCACCCCGTGGCCAGGTCCCAGGTGGGACACGTCTTGCCTGACATTCAGACCCCTCCCTAGGACGGCCCTTTTTTATCTGGAAAATATCACTGTTCGGAAGGGTGAGTGGAAAAAGAGTAATTCTGGGAAAATATCTTCTGCTTATGGAATCTCTCTCTGGGAACAGAACTATTTTTTCATCATGGAGGGCTTGTAGTCTTTTCCCATGGCATCGTTTTAATTCTCTAATGCTAAGATGGAAACCAGTCCTTCTGTTATATGAGTATGACTTTTGCTTCCTTCTTATGGCTGCCTTTCTTTGTAGGAGCTGCAATTATTTTCTTCCATTTACACTTGTCCTGTAGAGCCGGCTTGTTCTTTTTTTTGTGTGTCAGTAAGAAAAGTTAAATGTTGTAATTTATACAGTGTGACTTTTGATCAGCATGATTCAGTGCTAGGGTACCCCAGAGCCTGTAAAAATAACGTATTGTTTTACCTGTGTGCGGTAGTCATGGTCCTTAAAGGGCCAGATGTGTTAATGATCCTGCTTTTGTGAGCTCTGCAGTGCGTCGTCTTCATTTCGGGCACCTCTGACTAACAGATCTGAGCACTTCTGCACCTCAGAGAGAGCTGATCCCAATCTTTTATGGCCAGGTCTGAAAGATGGTTCCTAATGGCCTCCTGGTCCTGAACAGCCCGTGAAGAGGGGCGGCGCTCTGAGTCCCCGAGCAAATCCCGCAGCGTCCCCAAAGGCCGGTGTGACTTGGTGTCTCTGAAAAACTCAGGAGATTTTCAGTAATGGTCAAGAGCAAGTCTATAGATAGTCCTGTTAGTTCTGGGGTAGAATAGAATGAAAATGTCATTTCTCTGTATTTATACTTTCATTTTGACACAGTAAGTAGGTAGACCTGTTTTCTAAGGGGGTTAAAACTCTCTGAGTGCAAGGTGCGGGAAGGCATTTCACTTACAAGGAGGGTCGGGATGCAGGGCGCATTGCATTCCACGTTGTTGTGGTGGTACCATTGGACAGACCAAAACAGTTGTAACCTCTCAATTCTCACCTCTGAGAAGGTGAGATCTCCCCTGAGCAGGCAGAGTGCTGCTCCAGTGGTACTAATTTACACCAGCTGCAGATGAGAGTCCTTTACTTCCATGGAACTACATCCTGAATTAGTACTTTACAGAATTAAGCCACGATCCTAGAAATATTTGGGCCAGAGCTGCACAGAGCACGCTTTACCGGTGTGGGAACACCAGGAGGTTGTAAAGGCTCCTGAGCCTGATGGGTAGAGCAAAATCATGGCCAGCAACAAACCCACCCTGTGCATAGACAACCACAGCAATAAAAGCCCAGCTATGCACAGAGTTGGTGCTGTGGCACTGGGCATCTGGAATTATTATAGAAATTATTATTCCTATAATAAAAGGAATTACCTTTTATTATGTATCAGTGTGTACAACCCAGGAACGGTGGGCTCCATTGCCCTAACAGGCAGGCTCTCTGGGTGGTACTGTGGCACAAACAGTAAGCTATAATTGAGTATAACCGTAAACTTCTATTACAAAAAGCCAGGAGTTGCCTAGGGATAAAAGCTAATTTCTCAGCCCTGCAGGTTCTTCCTTCCAGCGAGGGTCCAGGTCTCTTTGGCAGGGCCACGCAGGGAACCGTGCCGTCCGAGTGCCGGCTCGGCAGCACAAGAAAAGACTCTGGTCTTCAGGGCGGCGTGCCCAGCTGCCTGCCTGCACGCTGAATTCACGTGCGCTGTCTGAGGGCGAACTGCTCATGCAAAGCAGGGGAAGGCCCGCATTTCAGAAAGCACCGATTTAGGGTGTCTTTAAAAGGGTGGCAGTCTCTGGGGTCGAGGTCTAGGTGCAGTGGAATGCCTATTGTCAGACCTAAAGACCAAAGCTAACGCTACATATTGTGGACCCAAATGCAGCTGGCACGAACCAAAAATGTGCATGTGAGTGCCTTTCTAAGTACCCAGTAATCCTCCAGGGCAAAACGAGGATTAGGTCTCTCTCACAGACAAAGAGGGAGTTCATTTTCTCAAAGATCCCTTGGCTAATACCAAATGAGGTGAGGAACCTAAATGAATGCGAATACTCCTTTCAGACCTCTGCTTGCAAACAGGTACGGTGCCGGAGCAGCTTGTTTGTGCATTTGTGTGGGTCTGTGCAAACAGAGCGTGGCCAGATTGCGGGATTGAGGTCAGGTCAAACAAAACCCATCCAATCTCAGAGAAAAGGGAAAGCCAGAAAAAGGCTGGACAAGTAGGACTAGACGGTATTGCGCAGTCCAAATGCAGTTTCCTTTCTGCAGATTTTTTCTCGGTGGACCTCAAGGTCAGCGCTCATTGAAGTTGTTTAAGTTGGAGTTGCATAAGTGAAGAGCTCTCCTAGAAGGAAAGCTGTGAGTCTGAATTAATTCCAAGTGACTTCTCGGCCCCTGTGTTTCTTTGCCCTGAAATACTGCGTGCTCGGCATGACCGTGTAGGAGCCATTAGGTTGAAAGTGATGGGTGCTTGAATGTGAGATGTATCCATCTAAAATTTGCCATCCCAAGACAGCTCCATGGTTTCTTAGCCCTTTAATTTGCCTTGAAACAATGGCCTTTGCATTTAGAAAAGCACAAGCCACCTCTACGCTGTTCCTGGAAAATTTCTTCTTTTCGTTTTCAGTGATGGGCTTATGGCACGCAGATCAGCTCTAGTAATCCTGTCTTAACAGATACCAGCATGCATGTGCCTGTGATGCATACAGAAAAATTTGTGTTAAATAGTCCTGTTTCTTAGAAACAGCAGCCAGCAGCACTCTGAATGGTTTTGAGTTGTGTGGTTTTTTTCCCTGAGCTTTACTGACCCATCTGAAGCCAAGATGTGGATGTTATTGTTTCTACTGGAGACGTGGATCTTGCTGCAGAAGTCTGGGAAGAATACCTAATCTGGTCCCAAGATTCGTGTGCTCAGTGAGCCTTATCGAGATTCCAAAACCTGTCTTGCTCTGCATTAGGATGAAAAAGTCCTTCCAGGGGTTTTCACAGGTAGAGCCTGTTGCATTTTGAGGTGTCCATGAAACGGCCTTGAACTCCTTACCTGCCTCATTAGACTGCAGACTTGAACCTGGCTCTTCCCCATCTCAGGTGAGTGTCCTAAGTGGCAGGCTGGAGATTTTACTGAACTGAGAGACTTGTCCCAGCAAAAGCTTTAGTCCAAACTGCGTGCCCTCCAAGGAGAAGTTTTAGTTCAATTTAGGAGAATTTTTCTGATGAAAAAATTGTTTTGTCCACGTATTTCCAGCTGGTCCTGGCTCTTTGTCTGGCTTGGGGGTCCCATGAGCACAGACTAACAAACATTTGCAGACGTTGCTGCTACCAGCTAAGACCCACGTGTGCTCTGTTCAGGAGAGGACCTGGGCCTTTGTGCCCTGACACACAGGGCACTTCCACTTCAGCTAAAGGAGATTCTGTGAGCGTGACAGATATGTGGATTACGGGCTATTTCTGGACCAGCCACAGGAGGTAACAAAATAAGAAATACGTAAGCAATCCAGTCTTCTCACTTCAGGCGGAGCAGGAGGATCTGCAGAGCAGCATGCCCATTGGGGAGTGCAAGGTCGGTGCCCAGGAGGAGCGTGGTCTCTCTCCCCATCTGCAGCCCTGCCCGGGGGAACCCTCGTCCTTAACAGCACGGAGGAGGCAGGAAGGCTTGCTGTTTGCCAAGAGATGGGGGACTGTCGTGGAGGCGGCGTTTTCATTCACAAGGAGACGTAATTCCAGCTGATCAGCTGCTGAGAGCTTGCCTGTAGCCTGCAGGATGAGGATAGCCAGAGGTGAAGCTGCCCAACTGTCCTTATGTCACTTGGCTGAGCTGGGGATCTCGGGCCGCCCTGTGACATTGTGTAACGCGGGGTGCTACGAGGATAAAACAGCAGCCTTAACTCCTTCGTCTCCCTCCTTGCAGGGCTGTTGGAGCCGAGTTCTGCTTTGTTGTTGCTTCTCCTTATTTTTGTGTCTGTGCTGTGCTGTTGGCTGTTTCTGTAGTGGAAGAGGGTTGCCTCTTACGTTCTGATTTAGACAAAGGGAAAAAATATCAGAAAATGCCTACAAATCGCTGTAGAACTTGGAAGAGGAGTTCCTTGCTTTAATCTCAATTTCAGAAGCGTCAGCATGTGAGCAGTTATTTTTCTAGGAAAGCTTTTAATTCTGATAGTGGTTATAAACACTCGTGTCGATCCAGAATGATTTAAAAAGGAGAATTTAAGCTCCATCCTCTATTCTAGGAATAACACTGGGCTTAGAAGTAATAAGACATTAAAAATTACTAAACCTATTAACATGTGGGGGTTTGATCCTCTGGGACTTAGGTCTTCTGTTACCGTGGCAGCAAACCTGGTGTTAGTTTAAAATAAATAGTCATGACTCCAAGAGGTGGAACCAGTAGAAAAATATCCATTTTGAAACATTTAAAAAAACCTTTAATCTTTTTTAAACACAGTTCCAGGTGCTGTTTATGGATGATCTCGGCCGTATCCTAGACTCATACCTGGAACCACAGACAGCTAAGCAGAAAAGCAGCGTACAGGACGGTAGTGCGGAGAGAAGCAGCGTCAGGCTGATGTGCTGGAAAACAAATGCTATGAGCAGGCAAAACTTCAGAAGTTTAGTTTTGTATTGCTTCCCTGCGTAAAATCTCTCTCTTCTTTGGGAATTGTAGCCAGGCGTTTCCTGAATGAGGGCAGTGATTGATGCTACTTCCATTACTCAGGGAACTGTTTTTATGAAACACGGAGTTTAATTCATTGAGAACAGTGTCTCTGCAGACCCTGGCTGAAATTGGTCAGAACTGGGGGATCTACTGGGCAGAGGCATGCACCCCCACTAGGCTTGATTTAGGAAACCAGTCTGTACTGGAATGTGGAGATTATACATAAGGATAAGGAAGACTGAAGAAAGTGAGAAAGAAGAGCCAAGAGCCCAAAAGGTTAAGATAAATGGTATGAAACGTTTCAAGTATGCAGGTAACAGGAGGTCAGCGCCGGAGGCAGATAAGGCGGCCGGAGGAGGTCAGAGTCATCTCTGGTCAGAAGCAAAGGATCTCCCTAAAACAGCGAATGAGTTCTGCAGGGATTGTGGCGGCTTGGGAAGGACATGAGACATCGGAGGGCAGCAGCAGGCAAACCAGTCTTGTAAGGAGCTGGTTAATATAAAATAAGGCCGCCGATGCTTTCTTGTAGAGCTCTGAAGAGGGTGGTAAAAAATAGGGAAACGTTTCGCAGATGTCTGCTTCTGAAAAGGCGGTGCTGGATGTGCAGAGGGTCAAGAGGCGCTGCCTCTTTCTTCTGGCGGCTGGTGCTCTCTGCACAAGGCAGAGGCAACCAAGCTGTGGGGCAATGAAACTTCTGAGGAGCAGGCTTTTCTGTAAAAAAGGCTTAAATCTGTAGTACTGTATTCTTTTGCTGTTTGTGGAGCAAGCATCATGAAAAAAATCCTAACGGGCCGTATTTTTAGATGAGGGAAAAGCTGAGCAGAGTGTCTTTGTACAGCCACTCATTAACATGTGTGGTATTAAATACCAAAGTCGCCATGGAAGCAGCAAGTATAAATAACAATTCATAATTAAAGATGAACTTTGCAGAAAAGGAAAGATTTCAGAGGCAGCTGCCAGCCTCAGGTGGGAGGTAAAGGAGTTTTAAATAGACTGCGCTAGGTTTCCTGTCTCCCGCTCGCGAGCTTTAGAAACAACATGATAACAAAAAGAACAACTGCAGGCCACTCCTTGCCAGGGACGCTTTTTAGCTATGCAGTTGTGAGGAGGAACTTTGCAACATCCCGAAATAAAATGCAACCCCGACCTTAAAGAGCATCCCGGCAGGCTGGGTGCTGTTGCAGAGAGCCGGCACGCCGCGGCGTCCCGGGGACAGCTCGGGCTTTAGGAGAATGGTCACTCCGAGGAGAAGGCGTGAGTGGCCACGGTCAGGACGCAAGGTAGGCCCTCAACGTCTTTGTACTAGGGTGGCTGTTTCCGTGTTATGGTTGAAGAAGTACCTTTATAGAGATTAGCACGCTCCTGATCGTTAGACTGAGCTGCCTTAGAAAATGATTTAGAAATGTCTTAGAAAATCTTCTGGGATAAGCAGTCGGGTCGCCTGACTGAGTGTGGGGCAGAAAGCTGCAAGGGGAGGAAAGGTGCTGGGCTGTGGGTCCTGCCTGGGGGAGGTCTCTGCCTCTGCAGCTGCAGCCCTGGTGCTGGCCTCAGGTATCTTCCCTGCTCAGCCAGCTGTGCTCTCGCTGGGGGCATCCCTGCGTGGGTATCGTCCTCTGGCAAAGCACCCGGCAGTGCCCATGGCTGAAGGGCTGCTCTGCTCCATCCCTGATGCGTGTGTGCTTCGCTGGTGGAAAGATCCTCATCTCTTGTGTTCCCCACTGGGCTTGATTAATGGTGTTATTTATAGACTGGCTGATTAGTTTTCAATGTCTTATTGAGCCCGCCGTTCCACACAGAGCTCAGTAATTATCGTTTTTTAAGAGGCTCGGGAAAAACTCGGTTGCATTTCCTTCTTACCCCCGAACAACAGCCCCAGAGCCCATGCAGACACTAATTAACGTTTCTTTGTCTCTGCGAGGTAAACCCCGAAGTTATGCATGCTGGCAAGCACGGGTTTCTCGCTGTGCGAGGGGGAACACCCAAGCTGCTTACCCTCCCGCTGCTTGTAGCCACCGATGGTGAGGGTCGGATCTGTGCGGATCCATACGGGAACGCTTGGAAGTGACTTAGAAAGCTCTGCTCGCAGCAGAGTTTAGAGTCTGTGTTGTCTCTTGCTTTCTTCACGTGTTTCAAAAGGTGTTTTTAAAAAAAAATGAAGACCCTAAGTGCTGAAAGATCACTAGGCTCTGGTGACAGGGAAGCTGTAGGCACTTACTCCTTTATATCAATTTCTCAGCCTGCTTACTCTTTTTTATGTATTTGGCACAGGGGCAATTTCCCAGTCCTAAATATTGTTCTTGGCTCCTGCGGGGACAGCTGACCGGAGAGAAGACATGAGCAGCTTTACTCCCTGCAGGAGTACAGCTATTGTGTAGCCTGGGAGAGCCAAAGTCTGCTATTTAGGAAACGAATAGGGAGGTTACGCCTGAGCCCCGCCGGAGGTGTGTTAGGAAAGTTCATTGCTGATCCGAGGCGTCTCCCATGAACACGGCAAAGATCTTCTACTGTGTCAGAACCTGCTTTCAGACAGGTTGAAACAGCACTCTTGAGAACTGTCTCAAAGAAATCGCCTTGACTTTTTAAGTGTTTCGGTGTTTTGATGAGGGTTATAGCACCGTGGCAGTTGGCAGCACTTTGGGACATCCAGATGCCTTTTCCAAAAGGGCTCAGCGCCTCCATTACCCCTCGAAATCAGCAGGAGCCACAGGCATCAGCCCTTCTGCTAATAAGGCTGCTGGGCCAGCCCCCAGTGTTGACCCACCAGTTCTGACTCATGCAAGGGTTACCCCGAACCAATGAGGCAGGTTTGTTCACAGCCAAGTGCCCGTTCTCCCCTTTAAACTCCGGTCGTGTCACCCCAACGCGGTACTGTCTGTGAAGGATCTTCAGGTAAACTGTATCTTCCCGTGATGGCCCCGTTAGCAAAGCAGGGAGGTGTAAGGGATGGTAGTTCCCTGCGTGGGAAATGAGGCCTGAGTAGGGAGGTCAGGATTTACCCCGGAGTTAAGACAAGTGCCTCTGCTGAGATCCTTTCCCCTCTCATGGGATCCTGCCACGACGCTGTCAGCGAGACAACTCATTAGGCTTCAGCACGATACCCAGCAGCCTCGCCACGAATTTCAGCTGTGCTTAAACGCTCCCAGGGGCTCTGGGGGGCCCCTTGTCACAGAAGTCCCTCGGGGCAGTGTTGTAGGGGCAGAAGTGCCGTTCTTTGTGGCTGGAACCATCTCTCCAGTGTTACCATACAAAGCCTTAAATGGGGGACTTTGTCCTCTAAACACTACAGCCGTAAATATATTTTGCTTACAAAATCATACACCTATTTGTATATGTTTATTGTATGATATGTAGTTGTTTATGTATGATCTTTTAAATCCTCATCTGTAGCAGGCCTTCTGTCCTTTCTCTGTCTGGCAGTGAAATCTCCTCTAAAAATCAGTAATTTTTCACGATAAACTTGGTAAGCAAAGAGAATTGGAGCAGTTAACGGTATTGGCACTTCACAGGGCTGCAGTGAAGGAGGTTGTGCTCCGAGTATATAGCAAGGCTGGTACAGGAGCAGGGAGGGGGATCTTTCTTTGACGAGAGGCTTGACATCATCTCAGAGGAGAGGGGTGGCAGAGACAAAGCAGAACAGGATTTGGCACATGGAAAGAAAAGCCAGCTAAGGCGGGATTTGGAGTAAAATTTGGATGAAGATAAGCAGGGCGAGCAAAAAGGACCGTTCCCGACTGGTGGCTTTCCCTAATCTGGGTGAAAGTGCTGCTGCGCCGCTTCCCTGGTATATCTCATCCGCAATGTGCGGCTTAACATTCCTGCCTGGCACGTGGGGGCTTGGGGAGGGAGCGTGGGGGAGGACCGAGCCGGACACAAAGACGGCTGGCCTCTCACCGGAATGGCATCCAAGCCATCTCAGCTATCCAAAGCCCCAGATGCCGGCATGTGCGCTCAGCCTGCAGCCCGCTAAGCACGCAACAAGAGGCAATTACAGCGCGCGTCGGGCCACGGCCCGCTGCGGGCCCAGGGAGGCGCGGAGGGGGTCCTTTCAGACGCGCTTTTATTCAGCGTGGGGGTTCCTTGAGCAAGCAGAAATTTCAAATCTCTCCCGCGTTTCAGGGCTAAAAATGGGAGCAGGTGGGAATACCAGATTGTTTCAGGCTCTCCTGTGCCTGGGGGAAGGAAGGAGCTGAAGCGATGGTTACACGATGTTTGTGTGACTTCTGCATGCCTGTGATGAAGCAGGGTAAATATTTGTTTGCTAATTTTGTGGAAATAGAGGGGGGATAGGCTTCTCTTTCTTGCTCTCACTGTGTGGACCTTTCTCTTAGCTTGTCTCTTGTGTGTTCAGAGCGTTCCCTGAGCTCTTGTAAGGTGGTTACCTGTGGAAAGGGCATATCCCACAGTGGAACCCCTGAACCACTCAGGGATTTCAAGTCCCAAGAGGCAGGTGTAGGATAACGAGTTTTGCGCCGTGGATGCTGCAGCTGGTCGCGCTCCTGCGTGCTGAGAAGCAGCGCTGCGGTATTGTGTAGCTCCTCCAAAACGGTTGTGAGGGGCACTCGCGGGGGCTGAGCACTGCCTAGGTACAAAGGAGAGCAAAATCTCACTCCTAGAGCCTGCCTGGGCAGTGACACAGAGAAGAAAAGGGATACACGTGGCTTTCTGTGACATTTTCTTTGCACTTTTTAAAAACTAGACTGATGCCCCTGCCTTGCCCCCTGGGTCGGTCTGTGTATTGCCTTCTTTCCTAAAATCCTTATTAAATGTAGGATACAAGGGCTGAGGTTTTTGCGCGTCGATGTTTGCATGGCCTCGGTTTCTTTTGACAGGGACACACATGCAGCAAAGGGATGCACCGACCTGTCTCCCGACCCACTCAGTCCGGAGTGCGTGACCACTGACTTTCAGCCCAGCAAAACCTCGTGGTCAGGAGGAGTTAAGTTACGGCTGAAGACCAGGTGAGAATGCTTCTACCTGTGTCCCTATCTGCTGTGGGTGGTTTGTGGCTGCTGTTCGTGGAGAGCGGCTGGCAAACTCCACTCCCCTCTTGCGGGAGCGAGGGCAGCGGTAATGCTGGAGTGGAGCAGCGTGAATCCCCAGCGTCTGCGGCGTTAGGCGGTGGAGGAGGTCCAGGACAGTTTCTTAACCTCACACCCGCCTTTTCCCAAGGCTTCCTTGCCCTCAGCACGGTGCCAGGCAATTGAATTCACCTTTTGGTCCTTGAGCCAAGCATCAGCGTTACTGGATGTCAGTAACATCTCCATAGGGCTGGATGTAAAATAGTTACTGCTTTGGCTGCCAGTATGCCTGAGGGTGACTCGCTGGGAAGGAGTCCTGGAAGAGGTGTCCTTTCTCCTCAAAAACTTTTGTCAGTGGTGGTGAAGGTCATCAGAGATGCCGTACCAAAATATCTCCTGCTCAGAAGTGGTGTAAGCCAGCTGTGGCTCCCCAGCTTTTAGGTGCCTGGCTTTCCAAAGTCGCCTGGCTTCTTCCGAGTCTGAGTTTCAGTGGGAGTTTGGCATTCATGACAACGCTGCTGAGTGCCTATCTGCATTTTTAAATGATTAAATGTCTTCAGAAGTCAGTTTCCTGAATTGCTCTGGATCGGCCAGTGTTGTGGCAGAGCCTGCTTTCCTTCCTTTGTCCGTGCAGTTTAGGACCAAATCCTACAGCATTTACTCAGGCAGAGCTTTTGCTGGCATCCAAAGAGCCTCTTACATCAGTCAGATGGTAATCTGGATGACCTCATAGATTTTTGTGTCTCAGTCTTCTGAGATTTGCACCATGAAGTCAAAGCAGTGACTTTTATTGGCAACATTGCATTCAGGCCAGACCTTGACTTATTTGAAGTCACGAAGCTACGCTGAGTTCCTATAGCTGGAGGAAATGCGGCCCAGCGCCTGTTAGTGAGCAGCTGCGAAGGGAATGCGACGTGTGGAGTCACGTTCTGATCTTATCAGCAAGGATGCGCTTCTGGAGCAAACTCCCTGACCTTAGTGGAGTTGCTCCAGCTTTTATCCGCTGCAAACAGTTACGGATGCTGACCCTGCACAGCCTGGGCGGCTGCAAAAGGACGAGAAAGGGCTCAGCTCTTCCTCCAGTGTTCATGTCTGTAACCTCACTAAATTTGTATTGCTTTCCTCCAGATGAGGATTTGCACCATAACTTATATCTCTCTTGGATGGAGCAGATTTTACAGGCTGAAATCTCTCCTCAAGCTAGTTTTATCAGGGAGAGATTTATCTCTGACCGTGGTGTGGGACTCTGCAGTTCCTGAGGTATGTGACCCACAGCGAATTTGGGAAAGGAGACCCCATACATCCACCACCTTCCTGGAGCAATGAGTTAGTCAGCATATGCCCTCTGCAAATCCCGCTTGCCTGTCTATCTAGTAGCAGATCTTCGCAGAAGCTCCCAAGTTTAGCGTTTCACTTGGACTAATTTGTCTTTGGGTGCAGAGCCAATGTTTTGCTTTACTTTTCCAGCAGTGTCGGAGGCTGTGTCTGCATATCTCGGTTTAACTGGGGCTGAAGCTTTGGTTACAAACAGGAAGTTGCTTTAATGTATAAGAATTTGAGTGTGGGAGGGTATTTCAGGCTCAGCAGCCTTTGCTTTGGCCATAGCACCGGGCGCAATTCCCCTGCTTGTTTGCTTTCCGCAGACTCACCCTAGGCGACGAAGGCGACGGGCTGTCAGCAGTCCCGATCGCTTTCTGAACTTCGGGGTGATGAATGAATGTCCTTAGTCAAAGGGGAAATCCAGAGCTCGGGACCGGTTTCTCGGGTGTTGCAGCTGAGCGTCTATGGGAAGGAGCAGCCCAGCACCAGCCTGCAGTTCACCCTCCCCAGTGTACACTCAAGGATTGCTCACCGAACCTCGCCTCAGTTCCTCCGCTGCGCAAAATAACCAAGGCCAGGGTGGTATCGCCAGCCAGCGCAGCCACGTTACTACAGCTCTACCTGTCCATAAAGGGCAATCTGAGATGAGGAGGAGGGAAGAATTAGGTCGAGAAATCCAGATGATCCAGATTTTTTGGTCTTTCACCACAAACTGTTCATTACCAAAGTGATTAAAAGTTTCCCTGAAGGAGAGGACAGGTTCCTTAGCCGCTCTGTGGCTTGAATCGTGTTAGATCACTGCAGATTGGCTATTTCACTCGCCCCACTGGTCTAAGTCCCAGTGATATACTCAGGGATGGCTCCCTGCAGGGACAGTGGGAAGGTGAGTTCTCAGCTAGGAGGAAATCACGAGTTCACCTGACTAGCTAAAACTTTAAACTCCCCTTGATACCCATTGCCTTTTTTTTTTCTTGCAGTACCTCAGCAAGCAGTCTGTTTCTGAACAGATCACACACACCTGCGCACGAATGTATGTATACACACATCCGTTCGGCACACGCATCTAAGGGACCTTCTTCTTTTCTCCCATTTGTCATTTCTGCATTAGCACTTGGTGTTGAGTTTATTAGCGTTGCCTGTGATTTGTAGCCCTGTAGCTCAGAGGAGAACCCAGCTACTGTCTGAAACGCTTGCCCTAAAAATCCCCTTGGTTACCTGCCGTGACTCATTGTCCACGTTACGTCTGGATAATCAGGCTCACAGGGCAGCGGTTCTGCTGCCAGCCACCGAGTTCCTCCTAAGCACTGAACGAGACTAGGAAAACACATTCCTTCCATTGTTTCTAAGTCTCTCCTGTTGCAAGTTGCTGTGTGTTTGATATCGGGGCGCGAAAGAATCTAAGCTATGCTTGTTTTTCTGTCTTTTTAACTAATTTACCGACTGGAGAAGAATGAGGAAAAATTATTTGAATTAAGCCCGTTGGGCCAATTCATCAATACGGATAAATCAATGCAGCTCTGTGACTTCTGCAAAGCCATGGGCAGGGGAAGCCGCTGTAGGGTCTGGCTGCTGAGATTTTCTGCCCGTGCTCTGAGAGATGATGTGAATGCCTGGAGAAGACAGGAAATAATAGGGTCCTTCTCAAAGACTGTAAGTCAGTCAGCTGTCTCTTTTCTGTGTTTGTTCTTTCTTCCTCTTTTTCCAGCGAAGGAAACAGAGTAAAATTGTAGCAAGAAGAGGAAAGTTGCAGGGGGACTTTAACCCAGTGCTCACCAGCTCCTCATTCTAGCCTACACGTGCTCTAAGTACCAGGCAGGAGGCTGTCTTGGCTTCCACAAGCCTAAGCCGCAGTCTTGTGTGAACGCCACAGATGGGCTATCCTGACGGCAAGTATTTTCTCAAAATAGAGATCTGAAATACTTTTTATTTTGCAATTTAAATCATACTTACCGTGTTGCTTGGTGATGCTTTCTTTAAAAAAGGAAATCCAATAATCCTTGAATCCAGTCATCAACAAGAATGAAGCTTGTATACATCACCTCTCACACTAATAACCAAAGCCCCGCTGTTCCTGCTCGAGCCTGTTGTCTGGTTAGTGTCAGGGAATGTCAGTGGGACCCTTCCTTTGGGTAGGGCAAAGTCCTCAATCTAAATATTGCCTGTCAGACGTATGCTTGGGCAAAGGGAAAATGAAGCAGCAGCGCACGGCCCGGTTCCTAGCACTGCACTCTGCGGTAGGCCCGTAGGGTGATTTTATGTAAGGCACTTCACCTCTTGTGGCCTTTGTTTCCTTTTCTGGAAAATGGATAAATACCTCTTTCTTGGATAAGACAGCCTGGGGGTTAGCAAAGAAATGTGATAACACAGAGGTGCGATGTGCAAGACCAATAATCATTAATTACAATGTTTGACTGTTCCTGAGTTCAACTAAGGAGCGACCGTTGCTCACAGCTGCCATCACCTCTGAGCGATGCCAGCACTTCCTTCTGCAGCCTGGGGCGGAGAGCGTTTCTTTCAAGAAAAGCCATCTTTGGTCTCCTGCAAACTCAGGCAAATTTTGCTGCAGCGCTTGACGCTTTCATGTATCCTCAGCCATCCACACCTTGTCCCTTCCCAGAGGCAGCGTGACAACCATTGCTGTGCCCTTGGTCATTCCCATCCACAACATAATCTTTCTGCACCATTTTTCTCTGCCTGCTTTTGGTGCCAGGGAGAGAAGAGGAGGAAAAGAGAAAGGCTGTTTCCTGCACGTGGAGTTGAGAAGAATGGTAGAAAAAATCTGTATGTACATCCACATACATGGTTGTCATCTCTGCTTTCACACAGGGCTTTTCTTTCCAGTGGTATGGTGGGGAGTTTTTCCCGAAGAGTTGGCGATGGTAACGGTAGGAAATCTGAGCAGAAACCTCTGATTCTCTGCTTCCTCGCCCCAGAGGGACTTCAGGGAGCTCAGTACCTGTCTCCCAGTTCCGACGTGGCACTCAGGGCCTGGTCTGATGCAACCCAGACGTCCCAAGTGATGCTCGTCAAAGGGAAAAAACAAATAGCGTCTGACGTCAACTGGAAGCAACATGCAGGCACGACACCTGCCTATGCCACTGGGAAAGGGGCCGGAGGGAGAAATGAGGCCGGACTGGTCTGGGGTAGAGCCCTGAACTCAGCTGGGGTATTTTTCTCAAGGCTTTTTTTTTTTTTAAGACTGAGGCTGCTAAAAACCGTGAGATACTCTGAAGGGATTCCTTGGGTGGTGAGTTGTCCTCTAGAAGTTGCAGAGATTAACATATTCTGGAAAAGAAGTTTGTGTCCTGATATGAGAATATTCACACGTTTCACCTAAGTGTTCTGAAGTGAGGGGTTTTCAGTGTGTTTTTTACTTAGGGAAAGTTTTAATCTGAGCATAACGAGGGGCGGAGGGCGCGACTCTCCCTTTCCTGTATAGGTGAGGAGACACTCCTGCCCAAGATCCAGGACATGAAATATCACTTCACATACTTCAGGTCTTTCTAACGAGTCCTCCTTCTTTTTAGTCCAAATCGTGAAGGGGCGGAGCTCACTCCAGATCTCTCCTGCCCCAGAATTTACCAGAATGGCTCTGTGAGCCTAAAAAGACGGATTCAGTGAAAGACACATCAAGCTGACGCCACTATGGTCCGACTTCTTTCTAATTGGCCTCGTCTGTTATGCTTATTTTTAGAACCATGACTGAACCTTAATTAAGAGTGACGTTGCTTTGAGTAGATTGTGGCCTCGCTCTGTCGAAAGCCTAATAGGCTTCTGAGTGCTTTAGTTTTTCCTTCATCTCCTGCTTAATAGGTAGGCAGAGGGACTGCAGCAGTGCGTTAGGATGTCTGTAGAATGTATCCTTGTTATGCTAGCGCTCCTTTTAGATGTGGCCATCTTGGAGACCGGTCTGCACCGGTGAAAATTCGGATCGTTGTTTATGCTTGCTGTTGATGCAGGTACACAGTCGCCTGGGAATTGCTATGATCAGGGTCTCTTCGTATAGAAAGAGCCTACTGCACGGTGCAGCGGGGTACGGCTCAGGACATACTGCCTCTGCCACGTACTTTTTGTTAGTTTAGAAATATCACTAGCTTGCAATCTTAACCACTGCGAGGATGACGTGGTAAGGATGGGCAGCTGCCACCTTGGCTTTCTCCCTTGTGACTCGGTGTCTGGGGTCAGATCCGAGAGGCACAATCTTTGTACTTGCGTCCAAATCTTTCTTCTCTTCTACAGGAGGAGGGTCTCCGCTGCAGGGCCCCCGTCCCTTCCCACCTCCCCAGAGGAACGGGCCAGGCCATGGCTATCGCTTCCAGCTCCAGCAACCTCCCACACAGCCACCCGGGCCACACGGCTGCTGGGGGAAAGCACATCCGCAGGGACTGCGGTTGTCTGCAGTGGCACAGAGTGACCCTTTTGGCCTTAGGTCTCTTTTCTATGCCTTCCCATCTTCCTTGGGCACATTAACACCAGCAGCTAGTCAAAACCATCCCTGCAGGTCACGGAGAATGTGTCCCAGTGACCACTGCTCCTGCCTGGATCCGCAGGTGGATTGTGCTCCTTGGGGAGAGACGCTTTTCTTGAAGGGTTTTGCTGCCTTTATCTTCAGCATTCCCCATC
Organism: Theristicus caerulescens; assembly: GCA_020745775.1. Taxonomy (NCBI): domain Eukaryota; kingdom Metazoa; phylum Chordata; class Aves; order Pelecaniformes; family Threskiornithidae; genus Theristicus; species Theristicus caerulescens. The sequence goes on along the minus strand of CM036563.1, from coordinate 82,257,994 downwards.
TCTGCTGAGGAGGGTTTTGAAGCTTGCTGGGACAGACAAAAAATGAGCACAAGGTCAGTGGCAGAAGAAGAATTGTTCACAAACGGTCTCTGTTCAGCCATCTTGGTTGATGTGTTTGACAGTCGTGAGACTGATGAAAACTTAACTCCCCGCAAGCTCTTTGGGTGTGTTGCAGGAGAAATAGGTCACTTTGTTGGGGCATTGATGACTCTGAGTTGCTAATTGATCAGCCACAACATCCCCTCTCTGGCTTTCACTTATTAGCTTCCTAAAAGGCTGAGTTATTGTCTGTTATTTTCTGTTATTGTCCTGTTATTGTCTGCAAGGATAAAATTAAGTCTGTGTTTCCTAAGAGAAGGTGCTTTCCTTGTGAAATCCTTCTGTTGTAGCTTCAGCAGCTTCCTTTGAGACTCTCACGCTATGTCTAATCTGCACAGCAAGTACATCCCATGCCGTGCCCCAGGATCCTGCTCCGTGCAAGACCAGGATATGGCATGTGAGAGGAGGGAACTCCTTCCTTCCTGCTTCTCATCCCAGCGTAGAAACCAGTCCCATAAATTGGGCGTAACGACAGTCGTCCACTTGCAGTTCTTGTCGCGGCAGCAGCGGTCGGTATTGCTGTATTGCTGTGCTCCTCGGCCTCAGCCAAAGTCTGCCGCTGGCTGCTGCCAACCTGGAGGCTGCTGTCGGAAACCTGGAGCAGAGGAGTCTGCAGGGGTTATTTGAACATCTTTTTCTCTTTTTTTTTTCTCCCCCCTGCCCCAAAACTGCTCCACCTGGAGGTTTAGGAAAAGGGAAGGTTTTCTAGGCAAATGTAGAAAAAATGAAAACGGCAATTTGAAGAAGCTAGGTTGTTTGCTTTGGTTCAAGATGGGCCTTTTTACACAGAAGTATCTGTACGCTCTTGGAGGACACCGGGCTGGAGTACATTTGGATTGCAAAGCGCTCAGGTTGTGCATGTACTCTGGCATCGGTGAGGAACAGTATGTAAAGAATGGAAATTAGACTGAATCCATTGTTCTGTGTGGGTTTAGTTTGTAACCTTGGGGAAAAGATAAATCAACCTTTCGGTTATACTGTGAAGAAAGCTTCAGATGGCTGTTCTCTAGATGCTGATTCATTTGTAGAGTTAGTGCCAAAGTATCTTTATAAAGTTCCATTACTGTTTTGCATACAAAGCATAAAAATAATCTACAGAGATACAGATAAGAACACGCTCGGCTCTTCCTAATAAGAGAGAGCTACAGAGCTATTAATGGTAAAGGGCCTCAGAAATGTCAGTATGGTCCTTGCAGCCCAGACCGCATCAAGCCTTTGCCAGACTGCCTTCGAGGAGACAGCTAATGTGCCGGTCATGTTTCTGTCTGAAAATGCTGTGACTAGTATAGCAACAAGGAGCACCCAGATAACAGCAGCTGGACAAGATTAAAGACTATTCTTTTCCCTTTGGTTTTCCAGTTCACGGCGTGAGTTTGACAGTATCTGGTGTGTAAGCGGTGTTACAGCTGCCGTGGAGCCTAGTTAGATGCCAGCATTGCATCAAGGTCCACCGGCTTCTCTGGGTATCTTCGCTGCGAGGCATTTGTCGTGATGCCAGCCTGACCTGGATGCCCAGGTTATCTGATGACTGGAGGTATCCGTGAGGAACCGGGAGTCTCTTTTCCAGCCTTGGCATTTACACCAGAGGGATCGCTTTCCCCATTATCTGGAGAATTTTTTAGTAATAAGATTGTCCAGACGCTTTCGCAAGTATGGTACAGGTGCAGCCCTTGAAGAACTAGTACAAAGGATAAGGGGATGAGGTTGTTTTATTATTGTTGTTGTTGTTGCTATTATTATTACAGTTCTGCATTTTGAAATCCTACAGCCTCCTGGAACAAAGTGTCAGCTGTTGCTCCGGGTTTTGTTGAAGGAGGTTTATTATTTATACCAATGAAAGATCTAATGATTTATTTGTCTTCACTCAAGTCGGGAATTAGCTGCTGCATTTGCAGGTTTTACCACTCAGCCAGTTTGTCTGGGATGAATCAGGATTTGAGGTTGTGGGCTTTACAAAAACAGTTCTGCCCCCCTTGCCAAGAAGAGTTGAACCTTGCACAGGTTTTTATTGCTTCCCAAAAGTTGTGCTCTGCAGTAAAGGAAGCGTAACCAAGAGCTGTTGCAAAAATGGCAGATTAACCATGTTCGGCTCCCCCTCCATCTGTAATGGGAAATGTTTGTTCTCCTTTAGACGCTGTGGTGCTCGCTGTCGTATTGCACTCCAGTTCCAGTCCTTTTCCCTAATTAAGGAACAATAATTATAAACTAGGCTTAAGGAAGTAGGGTGAAGCAAGGTGCTATTTTCAGGTGTTACAGAAGGCTGAAGCTAGGAAATTCTTGGCGTTCCCTGAACGCCCACACACAGGCACCGGCAGCATCGGCTGTGCCTTTCTTTGCAACCTCAGAGCTCCGTCTCAAGGAGAGTCTTTCGGTTGATTCAGCGGGGACTGGATCAGGCCCTCCGTTCTCTGCCTTTCGGTGCACGCGTGTGCACGCAGACCCTCCGTGCTTCCATCCCGCCGCCTCCTTGGCGATCACCTGCGTGAGTCTGCAACATGAGCTGGGGATCATGTGGACTGCAGCGCTTCCTCTCTTGGCTTAAGCTCGGCTAAGATTCGGTTACCCTTAATCCACGTTTCCAGGATCAGGTAGGTGTGGAAACAATGCAAGGTTATCCCGCACTGAGCTGGTACGGCATGTCTTCTGACTTAAATTCACAGCTTCGCTGTTGTGTTATTACAAGGATGTCGACCAAAAGGGTTTAAAATACCTGTGGCTCCGAAGATTGGCTACACCACTCCCTTGCAGCTTTTTACTGGTCAAATCAAGGGATAACGTGCTTTGCTTGTGATGGTTCAGTGTGCTTTCCCAAGCAAAAAAGTAAGGCTGGGGGCTCGTACTACTGAAAAGTACAAAGAGAGTCTTTAAATCTCTGCAACAGAAAAGGCAGGAATGCGGGTTATTCTTAATAAACAGTTTTGTCAACTTCCCATCCGGCAGCGTTCAGCTTCCTTGTTTCTCTGGGCAAGGAGCTTAACAAAAGAGCTCTGTTTTAAACACACCTACACGTCTAATGGTAAAACGGTGCGCGGTTCAGCTCGCCCTCTGTAAACCTCCAGTTCGGCTTTCCTTAAGACAATCCCGTCACAACAAACGTTAAAAGGAAAAGAACGTCCCTTTTTCTTTCTTCGTTTAGCTGATGACGAGAGAATGACCTGCGCTTCTGAAATCTGTACGGAAAACCTAGTGGTGGAATGGTTCTGCCTCTCACTTTCTGCCAATGCTTTTCCACGTCGTAGAGCATCAGCCGGTGCCAACGTTAACTTGTGCTAACAGTAATTTTTTACTTTGTACATTTTCCTGTATTGTTTCTTTTCACAATCTTGGGCAGTACTAGGAGAGTCCTCTTTCGGTGTCTGGTTTACATCTGCAGAGGGCATTTTAATCTATTTGCTGACTTATTCAGGACATGCTCTACTGTGAAATTTTCAGTGAGACAAAGGCTTTCAAGATGCCTCATATCCTCCTCTGGCATTTATGCTTTGTAGGTCGTCAGGGCTGTCCTGCAGGCTGTCACATTTGGGACATCAGTCCCACATCAGTGGTACACAGGTCCAGTGCTGCTCCTCGTTCTCACAGCAAGGGTTAGAAACTGCGGCGATGAGTGCTAGAGCAGGGGGAGAGATCCCCCGTGGAAAGCAGAGGGAGGATTAAGGACAAGCCCAAAGGCTGGGGCGAAGGAGAGTCTGTGCGGCACGTTCAGGGTACTTGATCGCTAATCCCCTGCTTTGACTTTCCATTGCACCATTATGTGCTTTAAATAAGGTTGCTGGTGGGTTTTTTTCTCCTGAGAGCTGATGGAGGCCTTCCTTAGCGTTGGTGACTGGAGCAACCGAAGGCCAGCCGTGCCGCACCGTGCCGCGCCGTGCCTGGGGACGCACCCAGGCTCACATGCGGCAGGGGGACAGCTGGCTGGCTGCAAGGCCCCGAGGGATGCGAAGGATGCGCATTGCTGGCGCTTGGTTGTCACGTCTCTTCCTGCGTTTTTATCAGCACGGAGGAGAGATCAAAACAGCATTGTGCAGGCTTCCACCCCCTCATGGTATTTGGTTCTTTAGATGACTTTGCCAGCCGTCACTTAAAATGAAGGGAACCTTTTGAGAAAAGCGCTCCTTCAGCATCCGTAAGAATCACATGCAGCCGCCCTGCTCGGTGCACGGTGTGGGAGTCCACACGCAGCCCGGGCTGTAAACTGATCCCTGCGAATGGGCCCCCGGGCTCGTCCCCCAGGGGTGAGGCTTCTGGCTGGGAGGTAGAGGGGAAGACCCCCCGCACTCAGTGATAACCCGCTTGTCTGCCCATGCCTGTTGCCTTGCAAATACGAGGGGGAGCGTGTTGTGTGAATGTCAGGAATGGTGCGTGGTTACTGCTTGATTTGCTTGGAAGAGAGAACATGGCAGAGAAACAGAAGGGAGCACGAGCAATTTTAAATGTGGCTGTTGGTGTTACTTCACATTCGTCTTTCCTGGAAGAGCTGGCCTGTTGCTGATGTGCAAAATCCTTCTGCTTTTACCTAGGCGGAGTGAAACTCCAGGCCGACCTCACTCCTGGCATTCAACCAAACTTGCGGAGAACCAGCCCGATCCCAGCATGATGCAAATATCTCAGGGTACGCTTGGCACCCCTTGGCATCAGCCCTACCACTCCAGGTAAGCACTACACAGCTGTGGTCTCGTGCTGCATAGGCAGAGATGTAAAGCTGCGCACGTTTTTGATTTAGTATCATTTGCCCTGTTTTGACGTATCTCCCCCAGGTGTAGAAATCAGGCTCCCAAGCTAGCATGCCTCTAAACTAGTCCCCCAGTCCTATGTCCTTCCTTGTTTCCAGTGTCATGCTGGCTTCAGGGAGGCTCTGCCTCATGCCCAAGGATGTGTCTTGATGGTACTGACTACAAAATCAGGGCCTAAATCTAGAGCACGGGAGTGAAGGAAAGGGACGAAAGATGTGGTGGAAAAATGTTACCGGTCGCCTCCATACAGCTGGACAGGTTTACAAACAGCCAGGGCTAGGATTAGAGTTAGGAAGGCTTTGATTCTTGTTTGCTTACCAAGATAAAGTGGCCATGTTTTCCTCCTTCAAGTGCTCTGTGAGGTGATTAACAGCTAGGAAATTAATTGCTTTAAAAATCCCCTTTCCTACCAAGATGGGAGCCCACTGTCAGGAAGTTAATGCAGCTTTCTGTGGACCTGGATGCAGGGGCTGGAGCCCTGCTCTGCATCCCGCAGACTGCCCCCAAGTAGAAACGCAGCATGGTTGTTTCCCCAGCAAAGGAAAAGAAATCCAAAGTCAAAATTAGCCTATTAAAAAAAAAAAAGGAAGAAAAGGGTGTAGGTAGCAGGGCAACTGTGCCCATCAGCTTTATCATGACTGTATGTGCCTGGATGTTTCTCTAAGAAGTTAGTGCCATGGTTTATCAGTCCCCAAAAGACTAAACTAGTAACCTCAGTGCTGTTAAAAGAAGGTGGAATGAGGCGCCTCTGGTTTTGGCCGTGGACCATGGCCGAGGCAGATGGGAAGCAGTGATGCGGTCCCAGAGAGCTGGGGCTGTTTCTGTCAGGCCACGCAGTGCGGTGAGTACGGGGAGGAGAGCTGCCTAGGGCAGATGTACCCCTCAGCCACCCTGAGCAGCCCCAAAAGGTTCCTGGCAGTAAGCCCTGGGGCAGCTTGAGTGGGGACAAGTTTGAATTCTGCCCTTGGAGGATTCTCCCCGGGGAGGCAGAAGGGTTTCAGGAGCAGGAAACTCTCCTTATAGCCACTGGGATTTAAACATCGTTTCTTCTCCAGGCGAGACTGAGCCTTGGCAGGGGGGAGGAAAAAGAAAAGAGAGCATTAAAAAACGTGAGGAGATGGTTGCAGAAAAAAATGTATGTTCGTCTCTGGCCTTCAGCACAGCTCATGCTGTAGCATATTCATTTCCCACCCAGGGGCTTTGCTTCCCAGCCACAGCTCCTGGCAGAGACTTTGGCAGCACGGCTCTGTCTCCTGAGTGCTTGAAGAGGAGCACGGGGAACATCTAGTGGCCAGCTGGCCAGGGCTGCGCCGGGCATTGCCAGGGAGATATTTATTTTAAACTAAAATAGAGTGGTGCATTCAAATGAGTAAACCAGCTTAATCCTGAGATTTGCCATATCTCTTTCTCCTTGTCTCTGTGTTCCTCTGCATCTCTCTGCAGAGCTGCTGCTTTTTCCCCTTGCAGGCAGGCTTGCTTCTGCTTTTCCTCATCCTTAGCAGCCTTCTCCCCCCTGTCTGTCCTTTCGGCTTGCGGGTGTTAATCCAGCAGGGTGGAAGTGACTGCGGCTGGGATGCGATCTGGAGCAAGCTTTAGGCTCTTCAGCAGACGCTTGTTAGGGAGGGGGCTGTTACAAAAGGCACCTGCTCCTCCTCGATTCCCAGGGTTGCTGTGCATCCCCAGCTCCCCTGCTGCGTGGAGCAGGTTTGGTTTTGTTATCCCAGTGGAGCAAAGCACACAGAAATGGAGCTTGCCTTTCCCTGTGCCAGATGAGGCGGCAGCTTGCACCCTGGCAGACCCGGGCTCCTCTCCGTTCCTGCTTCCAGCCCTGAGCCTTGCCGCCCTTCGCGTGGGACAGCAGTCTTTCCTTTCCTGGTGCTTTCCTGTGGCTCTGCCAGGACAGCGCACGTAGCTGCACAGGGAACTAGAGAAAGCGCTATCTAAGGGAGGGGAGCTGGGAACAGAGGGAAGGAAAGTGAAATCCTCAGGCTACGCTCCCCAGTCCTCAGTGTATTTGCTCGAGTCTGGGAGGAGAGATTAGCCAGGGGAAACTCCAAGGTGTACCTGCACCTGCTGAGCTACACGAGGAGGTGGCTGCGAAGATTTCCTGGGGCATCCTCAAACCGTTTCTGTTGTTGCACCCCCACTTGCCTCCACGCACAAACACATGCATCTCTTCTCTGTCTTGTCAGTTTAGTTTTCTCACAGCAAACAAACTGTCCTTGGGACAGCTGAATTTCCAGGAAGCCTGCCAGGGCATAGCCTTCATCTCCATAAAAAGAAATGAAATGGGAAAAAAAGAAAGAGATTAGATTCCCCCCAGAACGCCTCTCGTGCTCCTCTCCTCCTCCTCGGTGGCGTCAGCGCTCATTCAGCTTTCCAAGTGCTTTGGATAGGTTTGATGGGTGGGGTTGATCCTCCCTGGCTCCAGAGATGCGCTGTCTTTCTGTCTGCATTTCCCTCCCACCCTTCTGTGGTAAATAAGAGCCATGTGTTGCAATGTCAAGCAGTTCCTCTTTGTGAACTGGGATGACTGCAAACAGGGGATGGAGTAAGGCCCAAATATGGGTTTTCATCTGCACTTCTCAAAGCTAAACATCTTGCTTCTGAGCTCACTTATAAGTTGTGCCTCTCCTCTGCTGCCAGTGGGTTTTTACTCTTCTCTCGCTCTTCCCCAGCTCCTCAACCAGCGATCTCTCTGGCTACGAGCATGGCTATCTGAGGAGAAGTCCGGACCAGTACAGTTCCCGGGGCAGCATGGAGAGCTTGGAGCGCTCCTCCCCTGGCTACCACCCTTGTCACCTGTCCCCGGCCAAATCCACCAACAGCATCGACCAGCTCTCCCACCTCCACAGCAAGAGAGACTCTGCCTACAGCTCCTTCTCCACCAACTCTAGCATCCCCGAGTATCCCGCTCCTCCATTCAGCAAGGAGCACTCCTGCTCCACAGACAGCATGCAGCCCCGAGGCAGCCTGCAGGAAGGGATGAGGCAAGCCGACATCAGGTACGTCAAGACCGTCTACGACGCCCAGCGAGGGATCTCCGAGGAGTATGAGGTGAAGTCCTCCACCTTGCTTCCGAGCTGCGAGGCCCGGGCCTCGCTGGACGGTCGCGGCCACGGCAGGCTCCACGGCTTCAGCCGGCACAGCGCAGCTCCATCCTGGGCGCAGCCAGGCCAGGGCTCCTCAGACAGCAAGAGCCAGCCCCCCAAGGGACCTCCCTTGCCCCCCACTCGCAGCGACAGCTACGCAGCCATCAGGCATCACGAGAGGCCCAGCTCATGCGCTGGCCTTGATCTCAACAAGCCTGGTCGAACCCAGCCGAAAGGGGCCTGGCCTCCGCTCGTCAGCACCCTATCCCAGGGACCGCTGCTGAAAACCCCCTTTGGAGAAGGGCATCTGCACACCGTGGTGGAGAAGAGCCCGGAGAGCAGCCCCACCGTGAAGCCCAAGCAGAGCTATTCCCAGCCAGCCCAGCCGGGGCAGCCCCTGCTGCCTACTGGTGTCTACCCAGTACCTTCCCCAGAGCCGCACTATGCCCAGGTGCCCCAGCCTTCTGCAAGCAGTAATGGGACTCTTTATCCAGCTCTGGCCAAAGAAAGTGGGTACTCTCCACCTCTTCCAGTCTCTTACGACAAGGCCGTAGCCAGCAGCACCCTGGGCTTTGATGAGAACGGAAACCAAAGCACTACAAACAGATCAACCATCTTCTACCAGCCCCCAGCAACTGAGAGAAAGCACGATGCTGTAGCAAAACTTCTCCAGCCAAAACCTCCTAGCCTGGCAGGCCCAGAAGTCTGCCTGACCACGTCGAGAAAAGAGGAGTTGTTACCCCCTTACAAGGTAGCACACAGCAACCGAGAGACCGCAAGTACTGCACAGGCCTCCAAACACGGTTTTCAAGCCCCGCAGCCCCAGCTGAGGGATGCCAGTGAGAGAAAAACCCATTACCAGCCCAAAGAGGACCGGACGGCTGAATCCCAGGAGGACAAAAATAGCAATGCACAGATAAACGAGAGAAATGCTGCTGCTCACCACCAGTGGGGTCACAGCAAGGCCAAGCACTATGGCTTCTCCTCCTTGCAGAACATCCCAGAGAGCTCCAGGAGGCAAAGCAGCTCCGAGCTAAACGAGGCGCAACCAGGCGAGGGTTATTCCAACGCCAAACTGTCCTTCCTGAACAGCAGCAGCAAAGAGGAGAAGGACCACAGGGGACAGGGGCACAAACAGTGGAGTGATGTGGACCCACAGGCCTTTGCGAGGCAGGAGGAGGAGGGCACGAGCGTGACTCCGTTCCATGCTGCCGAGCCAAAGTGCGAAGAGCCCCCTTCTCCGCAGCACCCAAAGCCCTCTGATTTCGGGAGGAGCCGGCTCAGCTCTAGCAGCACCCAGAGCTTTCCCTATGGCAAACCAGACGCCGGCAAGCCCCGCTGCTCGGTGCTGGAGAAGGTCAGCAAGTTTGAGCAGCGAGAGCAAAGCACTCAGCAGCCCCAGAGTGCTGGCATTCCCAGCTTCGGCCAGCACTACGGGCCGAGCAGGACGAGCCAGCCCTCCAGCACGAGGTGCTCTCTGCACAGCCTGGAGGACATGCGGAGCAAGCTCCGCGAGCCCGGCCAGCTGCCCAGTGAGCCTGGCAGGGTCTCCAGCCCCTCCATCAGGAATGGGAAGCTGGAAGAGGCTGACTGGCGCCCCATAGAGCTGCAGATGGCAGCTTCAGCGAAGCAGGCAAGACCCAGTGAATACTACAGCCTGTGTCCTGAAAGCGAGGTGCACATAAGGGCGGCTCAGCTACCGAGGAGTAAAAGCACGTTCCAGCTGGGAGGTGAGCCTGAGAAGGAGATCCTCTGGAAGGATAACGTCCAGGATGCCCACGGGTCGCAGCTGGACACACCATTTAACAGGGCCTACAGGAACAGCATTAAAGATGCTCAGTCCAGGGTGCTGAGGGCCACTTCCTTCCATCGCATCAGCCCTCCGTTCGGGAGCGCACCCAAGAGGACGACCCAGAGGCCTGCCTCGGCCCACCTGGGCATGAGGAGCATGGCGGCGTCTCCCCACACCCCGAAGGAGAGGCACAGCGTCACGCCGACAGAAGGCAGCCTCTCCGCCCTGGACTACGCCAAGACACAGCACATCTTGCGCATCGGGGGCCGAAAGCGGCTGACAGCAGAGCAGAAGAAGCGGTCTTACTCGGAGCCGGAGAAGATGAACGAGGTGGGCATCTCTGATGGGGAGCCATCGCCATTCTCCTTCCAGAAGAAAGGCATCCATTTTGTCTTCCCGGAGAATACAGTGGCTGACCGGCGTAAGATCTTCGAAAGGGACGGCAAAGGTTCTTCCACAGCTAGCCTCTCCAAGCCGGAGCTCAAGCAACTCCAGCAGAACGCCCTCGCCGACTACATCAAGCGCAAAACAGGGAGACGGCCATCCTCGCAAGACGTCGGCCTGCTGAGGGAGCACTCCCACAGCTCCTACCTACAGGCAGGTGGCCCGGACAGCCAGAGCCTTTCCTCTGCCTCCAGCATGAATTCCCTCCAGGACCAGAACCTTTACCGCCGGAGAGAGTCCGTAGAGCAGATATCCAGGACGGGGCGGATATCTTCTACCCTTCCTCCTGGGCTGACAGGCCCCTTTGACATGAGTGGAGATGAGAAGAAAGGACCTCAGGACAGCTCGGTCACGGGCCGACCGAAAACAGAGAGGTGCCGGGATTACAGAGCCAAAACGGAGCTCACCAAAGGCACGCAGACAGACCCTCTGGGCATGCACGGCCAGCCTCGCTACGGGAAGCAGGAGCAGGTCTTTGAAACACCCTCCACCACCAGGAAATCTGGGAAATCGGTGTCTGTGGAAGACTTGCTCGATAGGTACGACAATCAGACAGTCCCTGTGCATATCCGTTCCAGGTCGTCTCCCACGGCGGATAAGAAACACCAGGTATGTGGCGAGCGGATCGTGCGTGCAGGCCAGCGGGGCCCTACGAACCAGGGAAAGGGGGGGGGATATCGGAGGACAGGCTGATGTTCCGTCATGGCAATTACTCCATTGGTTAGAGGGAGGTTAAATGCATGTTGAGACAGAGGCAATTTATTGCCTTTAAATTACCAGGATGCTCTTTTAAATGCTTGCTGGTGGGGTGCTGCTTCTGTTCGGCTTTCTTACTGCTGGGGCTATTTCAGGGATTTCAGAGATGCTGGGATTTCAGTGCATCTGCTGGTAGCGTGTCTGTGTTCTTGCTGCTCCTGACTTCCCATCTGAGGTGTCCTGTTCTTACCTGCCACCATCACCGGAGCAGCGCTGATCGCCTTTCTGGTGGGGTCTGCCGTTAAGGTGGTGATAGGCTGTTGCTGCTGTTCTGCCTTAGCCCACTTTGCTGCTGCAAAATAGAGAAGATTAAAGGCTGCTTGAAATTGCCCTGGCTCCCACTGTGCCCGACAGTGCTGGGAAATGCTCGGCGGAGGCACTGCCAAGTAACCATTATGTTTTGCCTCCAGCCCTGGAGGGAAACATTGCAGGGAAAACTTAGCGGAGACCCTGGCCGCTCTTTCCATGTCCCCTGCTTGGCGGTTGGGAACATTGCACTGATGTCACAAATGGGGAATTCGACTGACTCTGGTGATGGTAAATAGTAGAAACAGGCTAACTTCTTAAAGGACAACTGCCCAGGGCAGCTCTTCAGCTGGCTGAAATCTGTTCAGACCTATTTAGGTAACCGCAACTGGTCGAGCCGCAGGGATTGACAGCAGTGGTGGGTCTGCTGCCCTGTCCCCGTTTCCACGCCAGGCTCCATTCATCGCGGGGAGAGGGAAGAAACAACCCAAACGTGTGGACAGGCTCCTCGCTCCAAATAGTCTGAGTGTTTGGACAGTCTCGCATGTTTATGGGGCAGCTGAGATCCAGGACATCTCCTTCCACTCTTGCACTTGCTACTGGCCCAGAACAGATTATCTAGGTGCAATGAAGTGCTACCGAGTCAAGTAACGTAAAGGAGGCTCTGGGCAGCGCCTCAGGAAGGGGCCAAACCGGGGTGCGGGGGAAGGAGCCGTCCTCCCAAACTCATTGTGCGCTTCATTCTAAATGTCCTCCCTCGACAGACCTCAGATCCCACGCTACGTTCTTAAATAGAATTAAAAAAGCAGCTTGTGAATATCAAGTGACTGGAATGCATTTCCATAACCACTGCTGTCTCGTCCCATCATCAGTATTTTTCCACACCAGCCAGGCATCAGGCTCACCTGTGAGATTTTGTCACCCTTGCCGATCATGAAGTCTTGCATTCAGTAAGAGGGCAGTCCTTAAGAAAGTTTGGGTGAAGGCCAAGCTGCGACTCTTTCTCTGCCTCCCAGAACAGTCAGAGCAGCAACAAAAACAGGCCTCCAGAAAGAGAAAAATCACTACAATGTGCTTTTAAATGCCAGGTTGGACGACGAGCAGCCCTAGTTCATTTTTACGCAGCCCCCTCTCTTGGGCAGGGGACGTCCCGGGTAGTTCTTAAGATCTTTATTTCCCCCTTGTTGGCTCATTCTTAGTCTTGCAGACGTTCAGCAGCCAAACCCGGGTTTCTGCCTGTTGGAAGCTGACTCGAGGAAGACAACGAACAGCAGTGCAGACCTGCTCGCAGGGTCTTAGTTCAAGTGCAGAAAAGGGGAGAGCCATTACTGCTGCTTCCCAGAGTGATTTAGCTATATCCACTTCTGGAATGAGGATTTAGTCCCATAGGCAGCAAGGCGCTTGTGAAAATCCTGTTTTTAAATCCTAATTGAAGAAAGCGTGTTGGACTTCAAATATATACATCAATCCCTAAGTGTCTGTTTGAAAGGGAAGTATATGTTTAAGTGCTCTCTTAATTAGGTTTGTTTCTGATCTGCCTCCAATACAAAACCACAGCTATAAAAGTGGGGGACAAAGCCAAAGCAACAGGGTGATTTTTTTTTTTTTTTGGCCTTTTCGCATTTTTGTGGGACGTGTTTATTTCCAGTTTAGCAGCAGACTTCTCCGCCTCACTGTATGTTTTTCAGGGCCTTGGGTACAGTGTCTAATGTTCCTCTCAGGCTGCATATAAATCACATTGCAATGTCACTGTAGGGATTTGTTTAAAGATATAAAGAAATTGATAGCCCTGTGGAATTATTAGCTCTCGGTCTTCAGAAAGCATTCTCAGCCTTCCTTCCTCTCTGCTTTTTTAGTCTGTCTCAGCCCACATGTCTCCCAGCTCCCGGACTCCTAAATCAAGATCTGCACTTACCCTCCCTCTGCAGCAACACTGACCAAAAAAGCAAATTACTAAGGGTGTGGGGAAGGGGGGCACTGAAATGCTCTCTGCTGGAAAGATCGTACGGGAGAAAATACCAGCCTCTTCAAAAGCAGGCTTAGCATTTGCTTTCATGGCTCGTAATAGCCTGGTGTCCTATGGTGGGAGCTCTAGGGCAGAGTCCGTCACAGTCGCAAATGTATTTTAGCTGCAAAATTTCTCTGGTTTTAGCTGACCTGAGCACCTAAAGAGGAGGTAGTTCCTGCGCTTTGGTTTTCAAAAGAACCAAGTACCAGGTTTTGTGATGTTTTTCAGCACCTCTGCCTGTGGCTGGAGTCTCCAACCTTTGTGGCATTCAGTGGCTCTGCAGCCTTCCAGCCCTGTTTTGGCACTGGGCTTGGGCACAGATTGTTCGCTGTTTAGCTCCCCCGGTTAAGGCTGCTACAGTGATGTCTCAGCTTCTTGCTTGCATGCAAAACAGAGGTGAACACCTAGATCCCACTCAGCATGTTTTTAGAAGAGGCAAGGATTTGCTGAGAGGTTTTAAAAAACCATTTCTCTGAATGAGTCTGCCTGTTGGTCCCCAATCCATCCTGAAAAAGGCAGGCAGGTCCTCTAAGCAGGAGCAGGGTGCTGGAGGGCGGTGCACCATGCTAGAGTTTACCTGCCACGTGTATATGGCACATGCTGTGCTCTCTTCTTACTAGGAAGCATCAGTGTTTCGTTATTTTGTTTTGCTTTCTGATCGCTTTTAATACTTTCTTTGCACTCCAGGACCTGCTGAGAAGGGAAACCAGTGAATTCGGCCCCATGGTGAGGGATCCTTTACACATGGTCAGCGCAGGAGCCAGGTAGGTATATGTTAATGTCCCCTTTGTCGCCGCAGGATCAGCTCTTGCCGTCCTGCTGCCGGCAGCAGTTAGCATGCATTGTCTATGTAAACAGCTGGATCGTGACAAACTAGAGAAAACATCTGCACGGACACAGTTCTGGGTGTGCTGTGCCCAGCAGAGTTAGGAGGAATAAATTGCTTTGAGCTTTTTTTTTCACTATATACATTAATTCACTATCAAGTCCTCCTCATGTCATCTTGGAGCATATTTCTGCAGCAAATTTCCAATTACATACCTTCCAAAATGCGTTTGATCTGTTGTTAGAACTCACATCCAGATGCCATCATAACTGAAGGATTCTAAAGGGAAAAATACCTTGATGTCCCACTCTGTCTGCTTTTCTGCAGTCCGGGGTGCTGCTTCCCCCAAAACAAGTGAACATTTGCGTGGACTAAAACCGGGAGATTTCATTTATCTTGCTGAATTGGGAGCTTGCCTTTAGGCTGCTTTCCTTTGTGCAGGCAGGATATTTTGCTCAGCAACAGGGGAGAGGGAAATGTTTTTAAAAATAGAGAAGTGTAATCATAAACCTCATAATATTAGGACTTATGTAACTATCCACTTAGCAGTGGATTGTTTTGAAGTTGACGAGAACTGAAGTTGATCTCGCTGTATTTACATTTAAATAATAAATAGATGCTTGCCCTAAGCTCTGAGTGCCCAAACAGCTAACTCATATTACAGTAAGAACCATCGAGAGGGACTGAAAGAATTATTCACAAAGGAGCTCTGTTTCTCACAAGCTTGCAGTAAATGTCATCCCACTGTTGTCACGGTGGCGGTTAACACTGCTGTCTCCAAAGGTTTCACCACGCAGCTCTGGGTCAGGGAGCACAGCTAGAAGGAGAGGAAGGCTCCCAGTCTAGCTGGATCTTTCTTACTTCTGACTGGCTGGCCATTTTTGCCCCTAAGAAGACATAAATATTGTTTTAGAGGGACTCAGTCTGCCTCCAGGCACATCCTTTTACGATTATTTAAAACATACCCGTTTACTTTGATTTGGAATAACTTTTTCCATTTTTTTTCCTAAAAGAACAATACAGCTGGTTTAGTTCATCCTGCCTCCCCATTTCTTCTAGAGACGGCAGTTAAGCATTCTTCTCAATAACTACTTGCTGCTTCCTTTTGTTTTTTCAACCCCCCAACCTATTTTCCAAGTAACGGGATTGAACACCCAGACTGAAAACAAGTTTATTGGGGCACGAAATGTAGGTTTCTCATTTTCATGCTTCACTGCACAAAGATTATTGATACTAACTTAACAGTTCTATGATGTTTCTGCTGCTAGGCATCCTGCATGCTCTGCAAGCACATTTCTTCTCGGAGATGTGAGGTTGCTTTCCCTTCTTGATCAGAATTGATCCCAAAAGGTAGAACGAAAGGACGGCAGAAGAGAGGAAAAATCCCTTGGCTCTGAGGACACAGGGTCCCGCTACACAGGCTGCAAATCACTCCCTACAAGCCTCAGCTACTGAGTGGTTTTTCTTATGTTACTGCACCTGAAATGACCTGAAAGAGAATGGTCGTGAGTTTCGGAAGCCGGAGCGCTCTGACCATGCCACTGCTGAAGCCGGTAGAAGTTTTACACTTAACTCTCAGTGAGAACGAGATCTGAATCCTCTGCAGATTGAAAGGGACAGGTAGACCAGGACCTTACCCACATGCCAATGCTTCACAGGAGGAGTTCCCCTATTAGGATACTGTTGAAGCTTCCCCTGCCCCAGTGTGAGTGAGTAGTTCACAGTCTGGGTCATGTGGGATTATTGTAACATCTTTAACCCGTTCCTTAAGAGGTGCAGGCTTTGTCCTGTGATTGTCAGCCCAAAATAGCTGGTTTTCTAGCCAGTCCTCTCACACCTGGCCATCACCATCCTGTGGCTGTCCGCAGCGTACTCCACGCACGGGCCCTTCAGGGAAGGCAATAGCAGGCAGCAGGAATTACGCTTCTGGATTTCCTTGGGACACAGCTGCTTAATGTGCTGGCGAGGAGATGGGACCGTCCCCACCACCTCTCTTGCTCAAGGAGGAAAACTGTCAGATGGTGAAGTTGTGGAAAGCTTGGTCAGCAATCACTTGGTCCCGTCACACGTGCTCTGTGACCTACGCTCCGTGCTCTTACGCTGCTCCCCAGGTGCCATACAATAGCTGTCTCGTAAGCACTGTTGGGAACGGTTGTTGCTCCACCAGTTTTAGAATCCACAGTTGCTTCCACAGTAGGAGAGATCTTTCAATTAGAAAATTACCATCTGGTGTTTCTGACAAACACTGAGCATCTGAAGAGAATACACATTGCTACTGTCCAGGAACCACAGACAATACCACGAGCAGTCTGTCTGGGAAGTTTCCCCACCCCCAGGCAAAGGCTGCCAAATTCTATTCTCGGTTACACCAGAAAAAAGCCGGAACGACCCATGTCTTTGGCAGTTATTCTTAATTTGTACCAGTACATCTGAGAGCAAATTTGGGGCCCAAGTCTCAAACATCACAGATTGGCAGTGTTGCATTATTTGAACAATGCATCTCCAGAACACAAAATATGTTGGCAGGAGAGCTTTATTGTGTTTTATTGTTTCATGGTATGGCCTCATGTTTTTACGCCATCTTCTCTTGCATCTGCTAGCGCTATTATTACTGCTCGTTTTGTTTTCCAGCTAAATAGCCGTACGGGCAAGTAGGTTTGGCTATGTATTCTGAGCGGGATCCTCACTTCAAAGGCCCGACACTGTTTCTCAGACTCGCATGAGAACGTCTTAAAAAGACCTGGAAGGAATAATTGAATCTGCTGGCCTTGCAGCCTTAACATCCGTTTGCAGTTGAAGTGTATTGGCTTTGGTTTTTGTAACACCTGCCTATCTGAGTGGAGCTCTTTTTTCTAACAGGGCTCCAAGGTTGTAAGAGCTGGTTTTTCTTTTTCTCCGCAGTCAAAATAGTGCAGGTTTTGGCCTCTCTTTGTTCTTGGAGACAGTTGAAACATTTCAACGGCACCTTTCCAAAAGGAGCCGATAACGTTATGGGAATTTTTGGTCCATAAAGCTGAAATTCTTAAAATTATCAGCAATTGAGAATGGAGTTTGACGGTAGATAATGTCAAGTAGTCTTTCTCACAGCACTCGCTACTAGCCCCATCTGCAACAAACAAAATTCAAAGCAAAGCTGGAAAGGAAGCCAGGCACTTAGGTTTTCCTAATTTTTTTTGTATTAAGTTATTGCTGTGATGCTTGCTACGTGCGTGCACATGTGTGTGATCCAGCACACACTGAAAACGATGGGAGATGGTGAGTGGGAATGGATCTGGCTCTGTGTCCCTAGCATTAGTAGACTGGATTTTACTACCAGTTTCAAAGCACAACTGCACCTCACCTCGATCAGCAGGCACTGACCCAGGCCTGTGATATGGTTGCAAAATTTGCTCATTAAGGAGGTGCACAATAGCTTTTCTTGCTCATTGATTAATTATTAATCTTATCATGGTCTGTCTCTTGGTTTTTAGGTCTTTCAGCAAGCAAGAAAGAAGCCACTCAGAAAAAATGGCGTTCACAAGTTATTATCCCCATCCTCACCACAGCAGCGAGGTTGTCACCGGGTCCGCCACACTGACCGAGAACCACAAGCTCTCAGAACTTTCCAGGCCAGATAGCAGGACTTCTGCACTTGTCCCGTCCCCAACAGACGCAAGGAGTCACTATCCTGAGCAAAAGCAAGGCTTTAAACCCTTGTTCCTTAGCCTTACTCCTTCTGGATCTGGCCAGTCCTCCCCTAATACGCCCACCCAGACTCCCTCAGACTTCCAGAGTGCGGGTGATGGCCAGGCTCTGAGACAACACCATGTCAAACGAGATGCTGTTCCCCCTGAGAGCAACGGTAATATTCAGGCACAGTCTTCGGATGCTGTCCAGGATAGATCCCCCGAGACTCCCACGGAAGAAACGATGTGGAGAAGGAAAGCCGGGCTGCTTCACAGATCCCTCCCACCCAAAGTGGCGTGGGCTCATTTGGTCAAAGACAACAGCTACCCAAGGGCTACGGTGTCTACCCCAGCGGCTGGGCCAAAGCTCTTCCAGAGGTGGCAGTCCCTGCCGACACAGAGCAGCACTTCTTCTGACCCAGAGACTCCTCCTCCCCAGGGGACAACCGATCTCCGGATCTCGGAGTCAGGCCTGCAGCTCACGCCCCCGCCATTGCTGCAGGACGATGAAGACGACGAGGTGTTTGTCATGCCTTCCCAGCCCGGTGTCGTTGCTCCACCCTTCTCACCCCCGCTACCGTCCCGTCCTCTTCCTGAGCTGAGCTCTTGCACTTCTGCGAACGGCACGGAGGAATTCCCACCTCCTCCCCCACCGGCGGTGCTTGAGGGGAATGGGGCAGCTGGAGACAAATCCACTAGGCTCACAGAGGAGGCCAAAGTGAGGTAAGGGAGGGCTGTAACGCAGCGTCTCGGGCGTTGTAGGGCCATATACAGTAAGATATGCGGGGTTCCAGACAAATGTGACTGACCTCCGCAGCTCCGCGTGCCGTGACGACCCACCCACAGCTGCTAGCTGAGCGGGAAGCTTGCAGAGGAGTGCACGTGTTATAAGGGGAGAGGGACAGACAGACAGACTCGCTGCCGCTAGGCTTTGCTGGCTGCCAAGAGCGTTGTCAAACGATGCGGCCAGGCCAGGGCACAAAGCAAGAAGGCAAAAAGCTTTGCGGCCCGGCAGCAGATGCACCGACAGGTGCTTGGTAAGCACGGCAGAGGGGCTTATGGGTGAGGAACTATCCTGGTCTCGTTCTCCCTGCAGTTACCCTATGGATTTCAGTGGAGTTGCTTCTTACTCACTCCAGCATCAAGAGTTAAAATGGCTGCTGACTCCTTCCAGTTACTGGTTTTTGAGAGAGCACTATGAAAATCCATGACGGTTTTTCCAAACAGTTAGAGTTTCCCAGAATACATTTTAGACCTGGCACAAAATAATGCTGTTATGAAACAGTGACCATCTGCCAAGAAGTGACAATACAAATATGTCACAGTAACACTGTATAGTGAATTTTTCCTGAAGGATAGGACTTTGGGCTAGGTGCCCAGCTGGTTTAACTCGGCACAGCTTCCCTCACTCCCAGGGAGCTGCTCTGATTTCCATCCGGGAAGAACCTGGCCGGGGCTGTGGTAGTGATTGCCTTTTCCAACGTGAAAAGAACAAATGAGTGTGGGCTGCTCAGGAAGGTACTCCCAGGTGGTGCGACTCAAGGTCCCCAGCCTGCGAGCAGGAAACAAACTGGCGTGTCACTCAGTAGTTCCTGCTGTGTTGGAATGACAAAACAGCAGCGTCCAGGTCGAGGGGACAATACGCTTCTGGTGCCGGTAGCTTCATGCTGCGGGCCTTTGCGTGTTGAAGCGAGAAGTAAGAGACAAAAATAAGTGAGAGAGAAGGGGAACTTACTTGTCTTAGGCCTTCACCATGTGTTCACAATGGTCCTGTGTGGTAAGTTTATCTTCATCTCACAGAATTTTTCTGTCCGTAGCAGCTTCAAAAGCTTTCCCAAAGCCCTGGCCGAGAAGGAGATAGCAGGGTTGGGCACCGATATCGGTGAAAATAATTGGCCCCTCTCGCCACCTGCGTCAAAGAGGACTAGCTCTCCATCTGCTGCGGATAAGCAGCACCAGTTACCTGCTTCTTCTGAAGGGCCTCAAAGCGCTGATAGACGGCCCATAACTCAACCTGAAGGCAACCACAGAGAGCCGGCAGTCATCACCGGAGACTCAGAAAATGGCAACCTGGACTCCGGGACACTCAGCGCAGCACCTCCGGTAAAGACGAAGAAAAAGACCCCAGAGGATATTAAGTCAGAGGCTCTAGCAAAAGAAATTGTCCATAAAGACAAGTCTCTGGCTGATATCCTGGATCCAGATTCCAAAATGAAGACAACCATGGACTTGATGGAAGGGCTTTTCCCCAGTGGAACCAGCTTGCTGAAGGAGAACAACATGAAAAGGAAGATGACGCAGAAGAAAGCTAGCAGGACAGTAGTCGAGGATGACACGTAAGCACTTCTTGTTTGGGTAGTGGGCTCGTGTCGCAGCAGAACTCGCTGCTTGCTTGCTTTTAAGGACAAGCCTGTGCTGAATTTTTCTGCGTCTGTAAAGGTGGACGCTGGCGGAGAGTGAGTTCCTCAGTTCCGAGGCGTGAGGACAGGCAGGGCATCTCTGAATGCCCTTTCTCATGAGCTCGGCTGTACGCGTGGCCTTGGAGCTCACCTCTCCGGGCTGTGTAGAAAACGATGCTGAGCTCGGGCAGGAAAGGAACCATCTCTGGAGATGTTACTTGATTTTGCTATCTTAACCTTTGTAATCTGAAGCAATTCAGTCCAAAGCACAGTAACAGAGATACGAGAGTAAAATCAGGACCAAAACAGTGACGAGCAGAAAGATCACGAGAGGCCAAATTTTGGAAGGAGGGATGTGGGCGCCTACTTATTACAGGGGGATGCAAAGATAAGCCCAGGTCCTCCAGTGTGGTTTTTTTATGAGAGAGACTCCTCAGTGACAGCTGGAGAACCATACAGAAATAAGGTGTAATGCATCATGCCAGATAAGATGGTCGGTCTAGCCATCGCCAGCTGAGCTGTGCCGATTTACCTTCAGCAAGGATCTGATCCCATATAGAGTTATTAACCAGTCAACATTTAAACAGGGCAGCTGCGCTGTTCTGCGCAGGGGAGAGATACGAAAGCAGCTGACATGCACCCTCTGATGGCAGGAATCAGCCATTTCCTTTGTGGCTAATACACTGGGAAGGTACCGAAGAGGGCGTGCTGGAAAGCCACGGATCTAGGCATGGGAAAACGTCAGGCTCAGACTGAACTCCTCCTTTTTCTTCACTGTGGTGTAGGAGAGAAGAAAAGGAAGCTCCTGTAACCCTGGTCACCTGTCCTGCTTATTACAGTGTCTCAGCACCCAAAGCAGAACTGCTGAATAAAATCAAGGACTTGCCAGAAGAAGTAGGTGAGGAAGAGGAGCTGCTGGACATCAATGAGAAGAAGGTAAATTCAGCACACACCACCATTAGCTGGTTACCTTCCTGAAATAATAATAAGCCCTAAAGTAAAGTGCATTTCTATTTGATGCCAGCTTTTGGCAGTCCCAAGTTGTGTGGGGTCTGGGTGCATTTAGGCCACCGGTGAAGCTTCATTAGGGTGACCCAGATCGAAGGAAGAGAGCTAATCCGAGTACTCACTGCAAATCCGCGTACACATCTTGCACAGCCCTGAGGCGGGCCTGTATTACGCCAACGCTGAGCGTACAGGTTGTAAGAGGCGGTCCCCGTCCTGTAGCAGGGAAGGAAAAGGGAGAGGTGAAGTGATTTGAGCAGAGACAGCTCTGGTTAGAAACAGGAACAGAGTGCAGCTAGTGACTGCACTGCCTGAGTGCATGAGGTTTTTCCTCTTCAGTGAAGCCAATTTACCCATTTTACCTGCTGTCTGCACTCCCTGCCTCCAAAGAAACATTGGTTACTCTTTTTCCCCCACACTTCATTGTTTCACTGACCTGCTGAAAGCCGTGTGCGCCTCAGCAGCTCGCTCAGCGCAACCTCGATGCGATGACTTGGGTGGGAGGAGAGCAGGGCAGGAGAGGAGAAAACATTTTCCTCTCTTACTGCAGCTATATTTCACTGAGGAATGGCCCCCGCAGTTCTTGCTGCAGGCTTGGGTGCTCTGTCTTCCAGGGCTTTTGCAGGGCCTTCTAATTTGTCCCTGTGGTTGTCTCACATTGGTTACCTGCTAATTACAGCCATGTTGCGAAGCTCCCAAATCCCAAGGAGCCACAAGCAAAGATTGCCTGTCTGTGCCTCCCTTCGCACACCGACTACCTTCGTGTCAAAAGCAGCTGTGCCTGCCTGCTTGTAAACGTAAAACATCCTCCATTGCACTGGACAGAGCAGCACAGCCCATGTCTCATGCTGATTGTACAACAGCAGAGTTTAAACGTACTGAAGGATACAAATATTTGTGCAAGTCCCGTGTGCTGTCAATATAGTAATTAATTCTTCCTGCACTGAAATCAGGCACGGATTTAAAGAAAGGCTCCCAAGCTCAGCCTCTCTGTCAAAGTGCAGAGAATTCATATGTCGCTAGCACAACTCCACATTTTCTCTCTGGGTCCTCATCCCCATGCCAAGTGTAAAAAAGCAGGGAGAAGATGTGAGGCTGAGTGGTGTTTGCGAGTATGCAATTCGTCCTGCAGCCCCGACTTGGAGAGCTCACCTCTCTTTTTCACATTGCCTTACTGTTTCTGGTCTCAGCTTTTCTCTGCTAAGCAAAATCTGCTCCCTACCAGGCTTTAATACAGCTGACAGCCAGAATGGGACCTCCCTCAGGGTGCTCTGTAACACAACGTATGAGTACTAAGCGAGTAGAGTAGCCCTATTTTGTGGAGCATTTGAGGTGCAGGTAGGACCCTGTCAGGTCTTTAGGAGCTGTCATACCGTGCCACTGGAACGGGTTAGAGACACTCGCCATGCCTGCCATCTCTTATTTCTGTGGTCCTGCACAGATTCTGGGCAGCAAATCTACGCAGATAGATCATGCATGTGTTGCTAATCAAAACCATTTGCCCAAGGCCTTTGTCTGCTGCTTTAATTATCGTCGGGCCCAAGCCATTGGCTGTAGAGCACCCAGCTTCAAAGGTAATCGCAGCCCCTGCCAGGTCTGTAGCACTCGATCGATTCTTGGGGTGCTGTTCGCTTCAAAAGCGGCTGCCTGCTTATGCCAACGTGAAAGGTAGGGAGTGATTAAACAAGAGGAGGGTGCTGCTCCAAGGAGTCGGTGGACGTGCTGCAAGCATCTGACAGGCTTGCAAGTAGATGTCCTGCCATGGAGGACAAGTCCCAAGCCTCAAAGGTTACATTTGCATGGAAAACAGAAACAGATGGGAGTGATTAGGCCCAGACAGCAAGATCTGCCTGGCATGTTTGTTCATGGGCTGTGTGAAGTAGCATTTGCATAGGCATTATCTGAGAAGGCAGCTACTCTGAGAGGTCATCTGGATAAACCAAGCTCATTTCCATTGTAAGTATGCAAAGGAGCTATATTGGTTGGCATTTGGGATCACAGGAGAGTCACTGATTAATGAACACACAGCAAGTATTTCCCAGTCCCCATCCAGCTCCCATGCCTTCAGAACAAAGGTACGTCACTCCCAGCAGCCCCACAGCCTCCTGCTATGGTTGGAGCAAAGCTCCCGGAGCAGGGAGGAACAACTGCCAGTTCTGAGCAGCTCGGCCCTCCTGAAAACCTGTCGAGCTTAATGCCAGACTTTCATAGAATCATAGAATCATAGAATTGTTAAGGTTGGAAAAGACCCTTAGGATCATCAGGTCCAACCGTTAACCTACCACCGCCAAGTCCACCACTAAACCATGTCCTCAAGCACCACATCTCCCCGGCTTTTAAATCCCTCCAGGGATGGGGACTCAACCCCTGCCCTGGGCAGCCTGGGCCAGGGCCTGATTACTCTTTCAGTGAAGAAGTTTTTCCTAATATCCAACCTAACCCTGCCCTGGCGCAGCTTGAGGCCATTTCCTCTTGTCCTAGGAGAATCCAAGTAAAGGAGTTTTGGTTGTCCCTTATCCTAGCAGGTGGGATTTAGTACCACCTTTGCTCTCCTGTTCCCCTGAACTACTCTGCTAACAAACGGTGTGACTTAGCAGTCATTCTAGCCTAAGTCTGCTAGGTGATGTTTGTTTTAAGAGAATTTTACTCGCATTTTATTCAGTCTTTGCATATATGTTGACGCTGATGGTGGACTGTAGCGCAGCCGCAAAACCCCGCGCTCCAGAGGGTGCACGCAAAGCGTACCATCTAGTGGTGTCTGCCTCAACAGTGCTGTTAACCTCCCGGCTGCGAAGGCAGCCTTCTAAACCCCGCTCTGACAGGCCGCCCCTGGGGATAAGGGCCAATTCGGAGCAACCCCCAGCCTGACCGGGGTTCGAAGATCCTTTCCGCTTTGAAGCAGACCACCTTCCTACTTGAAATTCCTTTCAGTTTTGATGGAAAGACGACTGTGTTAGTAACTTGGAGAGAATATTTTCCAGCAACCTGGTGATTTACTTCTATTTCATCCTGCAGTGTTTGTATGCAGAGTAAATTAACATACATATAATGGTGCCTCAGCAGTGTGTAAACTGCGGAGACTGAAAATACCCAACCCTTGTATGAAGAGCTTTTCCTGCTCTCTGCGCTCTCAGTTCTGAGTAAATGGAAGCAAGAATGGCAAGCCCCAGGCCACAGACTTCTGCTTTTGCATATGCCTTTCCCCTAAATCCTAACAGAAATTAGGATCTCCAGCACATGTGCAGCACTGCTGTTTCTGGAGTAACTGAACCCCAGGGGCCTCCTTTTCTTCAGCAGTGAAACAGTTGCCAGCATTTTCACACGAAGGGCGTGTGCTCTCCATGTCTTTGCTCAGTCACTAAGTAAATTTAGAGCATCTTTGGTGTAAATGCTTGCCTGAAGCCTCTCTGTGTGAGGCAGCGCCTGCCCAGGCAGGGGGTTTTGGTCACAGCTGAATTTGAGGCTTGCACCTCAACACTTGAGGCAGGCAAGTAAGGAGCAGTCAGTAGTTTCAGGGTACTTTAAGAGGGGGAAATATGGAGCAATTCCTTCTTTCTTGCTAAGCCATATGTAACTAGTGTCAGCTCAGCCTCCTGTCATGCCATTAATACAGCTTAAATTCATTTTTCTGCCAGTTGTTTTGTACAGTTCTGGGTCGTAAAAAATATAACATCCAAAGCAGAAATTGCAGGCTGGGGAATATGCAGGAGATGTGGCTGTAGCTCTTCTCACTCAGAGACTTTAAAGAACCTACATCTGAAAGATGGGTAGCTGGGTATCAGAATACGGTACACCAAATCAGATGTCTCTTTTATCCGTGTTCGTTGATGGTGGAACAAATGTATCTTCATGCAATCTGATCAGGTATTCAGCTTGTCACCTAGATGTGGAATTTCAGAGTTTTCTCTGTTTCCTCCTTAATGTCATCTTTGTCAGCTGTTGCTGACTTGACCCTGCTCCTCAGGAACTGTATCCATATCCTCTTGTTGCCGTCATCCATACGACCAGGGCGATCACGGTAATGACCGATGTGGTAATGTGTTTCCCTTCCGACAGGCTGAGCTCATCGGGAGCTTGACCCACAAACTGGAAATCCTGAAGGAAGCCAAGGCAGGCCTGCTTGCAGACATTAAGATGAATAACGCTCTTGGAGAGGAGGTGGAGCTGTTGATCAGCACGCTATGCAAACCGAACGAGTTTGACAAGTACAAGATGTTCATTGGCGATTTGGATAAGGTGGTGAACCTCTTGCTCTCCCTCTCGGGACGCCTGGCCCGCGTAGAGAACGTTCTGAGTAGCCTAGGGGAAAACGCCAACAGTGAAGAGCGGGTACGTATCTGCGCAACCATAGCATCTCGGCCTTTTTCGGGACGCGGGACAGCAGCAGTCACAAGAACGTGCTTGTATGAGCTAGGACCTCCAAAGGCTCACAGGAAGGCAGGTGTCTTAGTGCTTATGTGTGAGCAGGAGCCAACGCGGTTCTGTCCCTAGGAATCTTGGTCCCGGTTTGCGTAAGTGTCTCAGATCCTGCGGCTTTTGTCCCAAAACAGAAGGCCGTGTTCGGGACAGCACGGCTGTTACCCGCGGCTGGAGGAAAGGCTGTGTGGTGGTGTGCGTTGTGGAACAACCCACTGCCTTTTGCCTCACTTGAAGCCGCTTTGTAACGTTCTTGGTAGTTGTTGCTTTCAGGCTAGTTTTACTGACTTTCTTGGAGCACTTTCTGCCCCACATTGACTAGAACATTCGGAGGCTGATTCAGTGGGATTCGCATTCAGTCGGCAATGAGGAGTTCATCCTCCTCCCCCAGGCTTTCGACTGCGTGTCTGGGAGCTTAGCAGCCATCCCGCCTCCCCCAGAGGTGGCAAACGTGGTGTCGGGGGGAAGGAGAGGGGGGATCGGTGAGTGTGGTGCTGCTGATACTGAGGCACTCTCTCTGGTGTGTGCAGAGTTCGCTGAACGAGAAGAGGAAGCTGCTGGCTGGCCAGCACGAAGATGCCCGGGAACTGAAGGAAAACCTTGACCGTCGAGAACGGGTGGTCTTGGAGATCCTGGGCAACTACCTCTCTGAGGAACAGCTCCAGGACTACCAGCACTTTGTAAAGATGAAGTCGGCGCTCCTCATAGAGCAGCGAGAGCTAGACGATAAAATCAAACTGGGTCAGGAACAGCTCAAGTGCCTGATGGAAAGCCTCCCCACAGACTTCACGCCCCGGGATGCAACAGCAGCAGCTGCCCTAGCCGCAGCGCTTGCTACCTCTGCCGGGGTCAGTGGTAAAACGCCTCCGGCGGTCTCTTCCTCGCTCTAACCTCTCCCGGGTGGACCTGGGATCCAGTCCTCCTGCCGGAGTCCATTTAATCCAAGTACTTGGCAGATGGATCTCTACAAAGACAATGAACAGAGACAGGTTTAAAACAAGATTTTAATGAAGGAAAAAATAGCAATAATAAAGGTTTTATTTTCCTTTCTTTCCACCTCTGCTTCCTGGAAACTTAAATCAACGTGGAGGGAAATCTCCTCCTGCCAGAGATGAGGACGAATCTCACGAGAATTAAACACATTACCTTTAATAAAAAACATGACCTCCTCTCTTCCCTCCCTTTCCTGCCTGCCTGGCACCTCATTAAATAATGAAGGATCTAAAAGAATGAAGCCTTAAAAATAAAACCAACCCATTCTACTGAACATTATTGATATTTATATTTTTTAAAGAACAAGACAGAATGTGTAAGTTTTTGTACATACTCTTATCAGTTACTTGATTCTCCTTTGTTCTGTATGTAGAAAAGACATTTAATTTTGTATTTTGTGAAAACCTTAACAAAAAGAGGGAACCCCAAAGATAGTCATGCATTAGCTTGGAATATCTCTCCGTGGTTTTGTTGCTGTTGTTGTTGTTGTTGTTTTTTAATATAATAAAGGGCTACCAGAAGAAGCTTCAACCTGTTTCAACACATGCTAAATGTACCATTCAGTGGCCTTGTGAGGGAGATTTTGACCAGGAAAATGCAGTCTTTCCTCTTCCGGATCGTGTGTTCCGCTGATGCGGGAGCTTAAACACGCTTTTATGAGACCCTGCATCTCAGGAGTCCAAGTTAGCATGAAGTAACGAACTCAGGTCTGGACTCGGTGCGGGAGCGTGGGGGAAGTCTGTCTTTGTTGTGAATAATCTAACTCGTGATCCCTGTTACTGCTGCAGCCTGAATGCATTTCTGTGAGATGCGAGAGGGATCTCTAACAACGTTACTTATAGGCCTGGTTTTGTGAAGGGGTGATGTACGCTAGGGCTTTTTCATACAGCAGTACCTCATTTGTCTGAACCCACTTCATCAGAAATTATTTTACAAGCTAGAAGAGGCATTAACTTGAAATCCGATATTCTCTTCCTACCCGCAGAAATCACGCACATGTAATGATAACGGTGTGCGCCCTGGTTAGACAGACAAGAGCCTACCATAAAGGCTGTTGGATTATTTCCTAGTCGGGGCAACCTAGAGTTACTAAATTTGCCTGACTGAACTTTACGGTATCGACTCACCAAGTGCCGGCGGATTGCTGCCAGTTTGCAGTCAGCAAAGCAGATTGGGGCAGACTCCCTTTTTCTGCATGGAACGTGCTTTCCCCTCTAACGAGCTGCATTGCCGTTTAAACGAAGTGGCTCGAAGCTGCGTGAACAGATTACCACCGCGGCTGATGAGCCAGATTCGGGTCATCTCTCTTCTAACCTTGCAGAGATTTCCTGCTGCAGCAGCGATTCAAGCTTCTCCTTTCTCCAGGGTGTTGCATTGTTCGTCCCACCCTATCTTGCCACCAGGACCGGAGCAGAGATTTTAGTCATGTAGTTTTTTTAAGTCCATTGGTTTTGAATTTCAGCTCTAGCATGTGACTGAAAACTACAACATTCGTTGCTTTCAGTGCTGATTTTAAAGCCCTTGTTTTGTCATAGCTCTTCCACAGGCAGCTTGGCAGACGAAAGAAAATGCCAATGCCCTTCTGTCATAGCAAGCATCAATCCTCCAATACCCAAAAGAAAATCTACCTGGTTTTGTAATGCTTTTTGAAGCAGCAAGGCTATTACTTGTGATGACAGCAAATACATCCTTTTCATGACTTCTGAGCTTGCGTGCTGTTCAGGCTCGGACAGCATTTCATGAGAACCCTAAGCGGGGGAAGTGATTTTTATGCCTTCATAGCTGAATCAAAAGCAAAATTGGAGGGAAAAGTATTTTTGGGGTCACTCAAGAATGATTATTTGAGTGCAGTTTCAGGAAGACAGTGGGGGGAGCTGTTTCAAGCCAATCAAAACATTAAATTTGTCCTAAAAAAACTCCAGTACTACCATTTAGTTTATCATACTTAAAAGTTGTTTTCATTTAGATTTTTTTTTACAGCCACCCTTCCATCCTACACTTACCAAAACAAATCAGAAAGACTTGGCAAATCTGGCGGGCTTTTGCGAACAGCTTGAGACCAGCCAACAGCGCATTTTCCATTTAGTAAAAGTTCTTTCCTGAGAACGAAAGTCCTGCAGCCTGCCCTCAGGCCAGGGAGAGCCTCCCATCCAAGGGGGGTCTGCCTGCTTGCTCCGGGAACCAGCGCTGACTTCAGGGGGAGCACCTTGGGCTGCACGCTGCGAGGTCCAGCCACCTTCGCCCACGCGGGACGCGCGATCGACGGCAATCGTCACTCTGCGTGCCGGCGTTACGCTGCAAGTCAAGTGCTTCCAAGTGGCGGGCAGTCGGCCAGCCTTGCGGTGGTGGTATATAAGGCTTTACTAAATAGTGCGTAAAACAATTTCTTTCGTCGGGTTTCCAGCTAAAAATTTTGAGGTTAAGGGTTCATGGTGGTTTAGAGGAAATTCAGATGTTTGGCATGGTGGTCCAGCAAGTTTGGGGGTGGATGATGGAAGTCCTGTGTGTGCTCCCACTGTACACACAAGCATCAGCTAATGTGGCAAGTGATAGTTATTTACATTTTTAGAACAGCTTAGATCTTCGGGTGAAAAAGGAGTTAAAGCCCATATTTCTGTTGTAAGCATTGGGAAGTTTATCATTAGGGAAACGGTCTTTGCACAACAGTTGCTCCCCTAACTGCAAGTTTTGCTAAGTTTGGTAGAAGCCCATGTACTTAAAAGTAATTAAACATTGGCCAAGGCAGTAGATTTACTTCTCAGTGCCTTTGCCAAAAAGGGGAATCGGGGGAATCTACGCATTGGTCCTTATCCCACCTTGCTTTTCTCGTGTGTTTTTAGAACCAGAGTATAATAGAAACTCATTTCCCAGAGTGATGGCATGATTTCAGGGGACAGGAACACCATGGACAGAATTTTACACTTACTGTCTAGTCCTTGTAAAATTACTGTAACAAATCTGAATTTTGGGTCTGGTTACATGACATTTTTAGATCTGAACCTGTAGTTACCTGGCTCCACTGGAGAAAAGCAGTAAGCTAGATGCAGCGAGCATGATTTGCATTGCTACCCCTTCCCCAAAATGCAGTGTCTTGTGATTCCCGAGCTGGGGTATTTCCCCTTGCAACGGCAGCAGGGGCTAAACATTATAGCATGTTAAAAGCAAATGCTTCAAAACACATCTTGCGACAAACAGTGGTTCTCAACTGGTGAGCATTTTTGCTGAAAATGAGCATTATTTTTATAACTGAAACATCTATTTGGGATACTGGAATGGAATACCCTACCTCCCACCGTGCCGCGGGGACAGCGGCCCTGGCCGAGTTCTCCGGTGACAGCGGATGAGACTCCTCCCCAACTCAGTACCTGAGTCAAGCGCCTTCTCCAAAGCGGTCTCCGGAGAAGTCCGTCGACTGTCGAAGGATCCCGCGACGGCCACCTGGCCCGTTCAGCCGGCTACAGTCGATGCCTAGCACAGGCTGAAGCGCGCAGTCTCGCTTCGCTAGCGGGAGGAAAAATCCTAGTAAGGACCA
The DNA here is from genome assembly GCA_020745775.1 of Theristicus caerulescens. NCBI lineage: Eukaryota > Metazoa > Chordata > Aves > Pelecaniformes > Threskiornithidae > Theristicus > Theristicus caerulescens. Next base: position 82,227,991 of record CM036563.1, on the reverse strand, counting down.
AGCAGTTATTACACTTTTGACATACGTTGCCAATTCAAAGTAAAAGCTAGTTGTACGAAAGCAATGGGGTGCCTCATTGCCTGTTATGTTACCTTGTGCTTGCACATTATAGTTAGGAACATAGCATTTTTCCTAAGTCAGCATTCCTTAAATTATTATTTTCAATTTCCAGCCGGTTTCTGAGGGACCTCTCGGGAAAAAGGCGTATAAATCATCGTTCCACAGCCTCCTGCTCAGGCTGTAGCCTTGGCACTAGAGAGCCGGGGTGCGCTTTTCCTGGGCTTTGAAAGTAATGGACCTGCACTGCTGTCCTAGCGCCCAGACCCAGCACGGGGGAACAGAAAAAGGTGGAGGCATGCACTTGTGATGCTGTCTATCGCGCAGGTCTTTTAAACCTAGCTCTCAGTAAGTCCTCGCATGCTTTGAGCAACATGCTCTGCCTGCAGTCTGCTCTGCCATGCCATGCCACGTGATACAAGCACCGTGAAAATCTAGTCATCCGACTTACTTACAATTTGCCTTTTTTTATCACAGCCTTGAGCAACTGACGGTCACAAGGAATTCACATCAGATCCTTTCCTCAAGACTAAATATAGTAAAGAGTGTTTACACGCTAGGGTCTGTTGGTTGTAAATTTATACACAAGATCTTTTGTGAAGGTTACCTATAAACTCGGTCAAACACAGAGCACCAGAACAGTTTATACATCAGGCATGATCCATCATCTCTGCAGCTCAGCTGCTGTCATGATCATTTAGGCTGGTAATTAAGAGAAGCGAGCAAACCAAACCGGAGAGCATTCCATACTCGCTCCACACAAATCCTCAATAGTAACAAACATAAGCGGTGACTTGTCATTTGCAAAACGGGAAACAGAGCGAGCTTTTCATAGGAGAGCCCATGCTTTAAATCGGTAGGAGCAAACTAGGGGCGTATCTAGAGAGCCGATCCCCAGGTTTCTCCATGCCTTATTCAACCATGCACCAAGCCAGTGTTTACATCTGGGCTTGATTCACGTAAAAGCCTTTATATCCTTCATTCTTCCTTTATATCCCCTCCAGAGGGGATGTATGCTGACCGTGGCATGGCGTTGCGGTTTGGCTGTGCTCCTACAGGACCGTTGCTCGTGCCTCTGCGTGTAAACTAAGTGTCGCACACTTCTCGTGTATTACAGGGGTTTTCAAGCGATGCATTCCTGAACAAACATCGTCTCTGTTGTGCAACGGAATGTATTTATGTGGCCGGAGTAGTCTCGGTCTAGGAGACGGTCCTTGCCTGCCTGGTTTGGCCAGACTCTGCCGTCCCTCTTCAATACAACCTGCAGAAAGAGAGGCTGAATTCAGGGTCTGGAGCAGTCCGGAGGGTGTTTGCCAGACGCTTGTATGCATGCAGCTTATGCTGTTGCTTACATGCATACAGTAACACAACCTCTCCAGCTGTAGCTCGGGCTTTTGTGCAGCTTGCTGTGCTAAAAATCCTTGCGAAAATCTGCTTTCTCCATGCCCATTGCAGGATGGCGGGGAGCCGGAGCCGGCCAGGCTCAGCACCCTCGGCTGGGCTTGGGGGGTGTCAGCGCGGCTCTGCCCGGATTAGGATTTGGGATTAGGAAAAAGGGTTCATTTGCCGCTGCACCATAAAGAAACCACGGTACATGTGAGCCAGGCAGCTTTTTCCTCTGTGATTTGCAGCTTGAGACCCCGTCTTTCTGCTAGGGTTACTCTGTGAGGGGATAGCCTTCAAAGGAAACAAGAAGCCAGCAGTACGTCTTTAGTTCATGTTCGTTTTAGCACCAAATGAACTTTTAGGACTGAAATGCAAAAAAAAAAAAAAAACCAAACACATAATTCAGCTGGGGAGAATAAGAGCTGGTGAAAGCGTGAGCAAATACCGAGGAAATGGCTCCCAAGGGACCCGCTTTTGCACAGCTCGTTGTGTCACAGGTGTTTTGCTGAGCTAAAATAAGATTGTGATTAAAAAAAATGATCCGGGCAAGCTTAGAAGGGATGGCATTTGAAAATGAGAAGCGACCGCGGGACGTTTTGGGGGAGAAAGTGGCTTTCTGCAGAGGTCTCTGTTGGCTCCCTAGCTGGTTTTGCGGCGGGCGCCATTTTACCTCATGAGGGGGCCGGCTGGAGGGAGCAGTGCGCCGCAGGGGGGACGCCGGGACCCCCTCCCCAGCGCCTTTCCCTCGCTAAAATCTCCAAAAAAATGCTCGCAGGGCTTTGCTGCCCACCCCTCCAGGTGTGTTTTTACAGTTAGCACCTGTGGGGTAGTCAGGGCTAACGAGGGACAGCTGGCCAGGAGCCCACACGCGAGGCACTGCAGGAGGACGCGCACCTCAGCCTGAGGCCTGCTGAGAAAAAGGTGAATACATATATATTTTTATACATTTTTTTCCCTCGTGTGGGAAGGATTTGCAGTCTGTGCCTGCCTGGTGGAGCTGTGGAGCAGCCAGGTTGGGGTTGAAGAGAGGAAAAATGTCCCGGTTTGTTGGAAAACAGGCGCGTAGGGGTTTGGTTTCCTCAGGGGTGTCCTCAGAGAGAGGGCCCCGGCTTGTGGGGACACGACTCCCTCACACTACGGGGAAGGGGAATTGTGTGGTTAAGGTTTCTTAGGTTTCACCAGAATGGGGGGTCAATGGTCAGGTAATGCAGTTTACAGTTTGAGGCTGACTTTCCGAAAATAAATGATGGAAGTTCCCTTTGGTTTGTGAATGTTGAAACTGGGGCCAAGGGAGCAGGAGGTGAGGAGACAAAGAAAGAACGTGACTGTCAGCACTGGTGGTCACCTTTTCCTTTTGTACGAGATGTCGGTTAATTTCTTATGTCTGTTGTTTGGGAGAAATTGTCTTGCACCTTGTTTTGCTTGTAAATTCCAGTGGGAAGTGACCCAGCTGGCTTCCCATGCCCCACCACCACCTGGATCACCCCTGGGCTTTCCCCAGCACTCTCCTTCCACACACTGCACGTAACTTACACCATGCACAGTTTCTGGGTGCACCATGTCCTGCAACTGTCTTTTGAGGCTGTGCTGAACAGTGTCACACGCACGCTTGTGTCGCTACAGAGTGACTGGGATGGCCTAGTTCTGTCAAGTGAAGTTAATGTGAACTGCTCAGGGAGAAGTTATTTTTTGAGAAGACAAAGCTGCTGGTCTGTCTTAGCCATCACTCCTCTTCAGGTCCTGCATGAGATTTTAATTCCTGTCACATCTACTGTTTCCTAACGAATCTCTTCTCTAATTGGGTATTTGTTCTCCTCTTCCTAAACATGAGGTGATAACATACATCACTTAATTTGTGTTCATAGAATCATTTATGTTGGAAAAGACCCTCAAGATCACCAAGTCCAACTGTTACCCTAACGCTACTAAGTCTACCACTAAACCATGTCCCTAAGCGCCACATCTGCACGTCTTTTAAATACCTCCAGGGATGGAGACTCAACCACTTCCCCAGGCAGCCTGTGCCAGTGCTTGACAACCCTGAAGAAATTTTTCCTAATATCCAATCTAAATCGCCATGTTATAACACAAAGCCTCACAGCTGTTTTGCAGCGCTTTCAAGGTCCCGTTTTCCCTCGCCATGATGCTGTAAGGAAATAAAGTGGTGCAGCTTCAATAGCCAGGGATGGAGGCTGAGTACAGATCAGCAAACTTGCAGGATTCAGCAAATGCATCCCTCTCCACAGGGATCCGTGTTGTTCCCCCCAGCCTCAGTCTCAGTGTTCAGGCAACCAAGGGGCAGATTCTTCCTGTAGACTCTCTGCTCCTGTTGAGATGTGTTGCTGGACTGCAAGACTGACTACACACAATGCAGGATTAAAGTAAAAAAAAAAAAAAGAAAAAGAGAAAGGAAATCCACACCCTTAGGCCATGCTGTGGTGCTTTCTGCTCCTCCCCAAAGCAAGCAGGGCTTCGGGTCCTCCCAGAGATTCGGACAAGCTGAGTTCACCATGCACTTCCAGGAGAGCATACTTGGCAGAGCCTAGCCCTGCTTTCACATTCGCTGTGACCCTAGCGGGGCGTAGCGGTCTTGCTTTCCTGATCACTCTAGCAGAAGAGAAGTCTCAGCATCACTCTAGGAGCCAGCCAGGGCAGTCGGTGTTTACTCTGCCTGTTTACCAGTGTCACTTTATAGCTCTGGGACTTGAACAAAACTCAAGAGGCAGGAAGCGCTGGCAAAGGCACGCTTCCTTCCTACCCTTTCTCCTGTTCTGTGGTCTCCTCAGTGGTAGCTGCCAGTGTTAGAAGGCAGGATAAGTCTAATGAACTGTTGTGGAAAGTACAAGAGGGGGGTGGCCCCTGTGCAGGCACTGTTTGTACCCTGAGCATAGTGGTCAAGAAAGCTTGCGGCTAACCTACCTAGAAATCAGAACTGCCAACTTAACAGGTGAAAATGAGATCAGCTTTACTCTTGTCAGTGCTGACAGACATATACCTCATCTAATCAGGGCAGGCAGGAACAGAGGCAGCAGAGGGACCAGCTGAAAGCTCCCCTGTGCCTCTGCAACATAAGGGCCTTGTACTTTTTAAGTGCTTGTACACTTCATCATTTAGGTTACCTTCAGTCAGATCATGTAACACAGGGACAGAGGGGGAAACAAGACAAAAGCCATCCTCTTCTCCCCAAGCCCCCGCCCCAAGTACAAATACCCTTCCAAAAAAAAAAAAAAAAGAAATTAAGACTTACTTGAGGAGGCAAAGCATCAGCAAGACTTGTCTCATCCTTTGCCTAGTTAACACATCCTATCCTCTAGAAACTAACATCCTAGCCTGTAAATAATGCAGTATATGCAGGACAGGAATTATAAGCACCATCATCTGTGCCCCGTCAGTGTCAAATGAGATAGTCCTGCAGCCTGGGCGGGCTCCTGCCATGCAGGGTGCTTGCTATCTCTGTCCTACTCCCGCAGAGGAGACAGGTTACAGCCACCCCTTCCCCGTCCCCCCAGCAAGCGCATAGTGGAAACTTTTGCTGAACTTGGATGCTGCAGCAGAGCCCTTTGGTGTTCCCCAGGCACGCAGACCTCCCCAGAGGGACAGGTGCCAGAAAGCCTCCTGCTTACTTGCACACCAAGTCCCTTGCTATCATTTGCTGCCTCAGCCCTGCAGAGCAAAGAGGAAGAGCCCTGTCCATCCACAGTCACCATGTCTCTGCCCACAGGGTGATTGGCAAGACACAGCTACAACTCATGCCCTTCTGGCAGAGCTGCAAGAAGGCCTCCATCAGAGAGCAGAGAGAAAAGGACATCAGTAAAGCAGGAGGGCCCACCCTCCAAAGCAAATCCCCCCATCACTCATGGGGATGCCCAGCTGCTGCAGTACAGATCTGGACAGCATTGCTGCCATGCAGCAGCTGTGCTGACATAAAGACAACAGCCTTGCAGCCTGTCAGCCACTCCATAAAAAGCCTTCAAATGGCCAAACTACTCTGTAGAGTGGTATTGCCCCTACCCAAGCAGCTGGCCCAACTGCTCAGCTATTCAAAGGAGCAGCAAATGCAGCCCTGGTCGAGAACAGCCCTGCTGAGAGAGATTAGCCAACAGGAGTCAAATTCCACCACTTCAGTAGCATTTGGCTAAGGAAGACCTCACCAACACAGCCAGTTACCAGCCGAGCTGTGCTGGGGCAGCACTCTTGTAGCTTCAGTGGTCAGAGAGCCAGCCCCCAAACCTGAGCAGCCTGCCCAGGCTCCCACCTCTGCACAGGCAGGACTTGCTTTACCTTTCATCAGGTCCTCAAATGCTGCAGCGGTCCCAACTCGAGCCCTGTCTGGGGTAGGCATGGCTAGCAGGCAGCTGGGGGATAGCAGTAGCAGACACACTCCAAGGCATTGCACAAGCAGAGTAAAGAGGTTGTAAGCAGAAGAGATTGTTCACTACACTTTTTTCTTTTCTTTTTGGTCTGCCTAACTGCAGCTAGTTGTGCTGGGTGCGCTCAGGACTTAATACCTCTAGTAACCCTGTTTGATACAGCCCTCAGGCCACATCTGGAGCTTAGCAGCCAAGTGTTAGACAGTTACAGGCTGCGACATGGCTTGTCACCCATGCCTGCCATGTTGCTAAGCCACTGACTTCATGGTACAACATAATATTGTTTCTCTGACAGTGTCAAGAGCACAGTTCAGGAAGCAGCACAGACAGCCTGGATCCTCTCAAGACCTCACTCCTAAGCTTTCTGTCAGGCTTCACCTTACACCCCATGTCTTTTCCCCTAGCAAGTGCAGTTAGCCTGACTTCCCTGCTCTTCTCTTCTCCTTAAGCACACAGTGCCAGCCTGCAATGCACCCAGCTGCTGAGCACGTTCTTGGAAAGCACAGCTATTTGCAAGAGCACAAGCCATGCCCTGTTCCCTGTCAGTCCCCCATCCCCAGCAAGGAGGTGTGAGCAGAACTTCTTGGTCAGAGCTGGCACAACGCATGCCCAACATACTCTTGTGTGAGCTTCCCTGGCTGGGACTAGTCCCAGAGTTTAGGAACCAAACAGCCGGGGACCACCCACTGCAGCAAACAGGGTCAAGGGAGCAACTACTGCTAAGGAAGCTTATTCAGAGTAAATCATGCTTTGCCCAGCACGTGGTCTAACTCAGTACCAGCTGCAAGGCCGCGGTGTAAGTAGGCACATAGATACATACCCCTTCCCACTGCCCACCCCTGTAGCGCACACAGGAGCAAGCAGATTAGAGCAGAAAACAGCAGAGGAAGCAGCCATTGCAAGTTTGGGTTTATTTCACTATGCAGGGGGGGAGAAAACAAAACAAACCAAGCTATAGCTGGTCGCTGAACTTGATGGCTTTGACTTTCAAGTCACCCTCCACAGCCAGGTATTCAATTTTCTCCATGCCCAGCCGATTCGGGAACTGGAACTCCGCCTCAGGTAGCTTCACCGTTGCCTCCATTTCATTGAAGGAGATGCAAATCTGTAGAGAGCCACAAGAAGGAAGGCTAACACATCACAGCTCCCAAGCCTCACTCCCCGCTACCTCCAGTCTGGGGGCAGGACAGATCAGGTGGCTGCTGCTGTCAAGGCCACGCTCACCAGCTCAGCCTCCTCCCTGCCCAGCAGAGGCATGGAGGAAGAAGCTTGTTTGCTCTGCCCCAAGGTCAGCTCCAAGCTTCTGCAACAAAGAGATGAGACAGACCCAGTCTGAATCGCAGGTCAGTGTTTTAATTGCTTTTACTTGTCTGGCTTGCAAAGGAAGGCCAGAGTGGAGCACTTAAGACATCTGAGCTGTCGGGCATTGACTTGAGCAGAGCAGGTCGGCTTTAGCTGCGAGCCTCTTCCCCTGTTGCTTAGTCCCCTTTCCACCCCTGCTCCTTCTCCACCACAGACGTACAAGGCAGCATTAAAAAGCTGTGCCCTTGGCCCGTTAGTGGTCCGTGCCAGGGCCTCGCGCACACCCCGGGGCCTCACCTCGATCTTGTCACCGCGCTGGAAGGGAAAGTCAGCCTTCCTGTCCTCCTCGCCCCACGTGCCATCCTCCTTCGAATTGCACACAATGGTGTTGACATCCCCGTGGCAGTCGAAGCGAGGGTTGAAATGCAGCATGAGGGTGCTGCTGTCCTTCCCTACGTTCACAGCAAACCTGGGGAAACAGAGACGGTGCAAAGGAGGTGCCTGCGCAGCAGCTCCAGCTACCCGGTGCTGACAAGCTGAACGCAGCAGGAGCTCAGGCTTCCCCCAGCGCCACGTCAATCCATTCGCCATCTCCTCACTCACCCTTTAGCATCAGACAGGATCTTCCCTTTCACCTTGATGCACTCACCAGGCTGGATGTCCAGCTGGGTAACGACCAGTCCCTGCAGGGCCAAACCACAGGAGTTATTCTGTCCCAAGGCAAGCCTACCAGCAGTGCTTGGGCCAAGGCACAAACCGGCTCTAGCAGACCCAAATGCATTTGCAGTTTCATGCTAGAGGAAGGGCTGAGTCAGGCCAGCTGCCTGCCTCAGCCCTTTGCCAGGGAATTCTAGTTCATGGCCACCACCCCACTAAGCAACATAAGCTGACAAGGAGGTGATTCAAGCCAGTGTAACAGGAGCAGGCTACAGGCACTGAGGTACCAGCTGCTACAGAAGACATCCTTGCAAGCAAGCTTGCACCTTCAAGTCAGCAGTGGACAGAGCCATTAGCACAGGTTTAACATCGGTAACCAAGCTTTTCTAACACTAGGTCTGCCCCTAGCAACAGGAGCCACCAAAAAAGTTTCTTGCCTTGACTTAAAGCAGGCTACACACAGAGAGAGGGGTCAGTGGAGCCCACTTCTGGCTGCAGCCCAGTAAAGCAGAACAAACACTCCCCCAGGAAGCTCCCGCTGCAGAGAAGAGGGCTTGATCCTTTCCCTAGAGCCAGGTTATTCACTCCCCCAGCCGCATACCCCCAAAATAGCACTTAACATCACCAACCTGCCTCAGCCAAGAGGAAGATGCTGTTTGGTGAGATCAGGCACAACACAAATCATGCTTTGCTGCCTGTGCTCCCGGCCCAGGTGCAAGGATGCTGAGCTCTACTTCACCACATATCAGATAAGGCAGGGAGACTAATTTCAAATTAAGTACATTGTTTACCTGGGCTAGTTCTCCTTGCCTGGCTTGTGCAGGCGCATGCCCAGCAGCTGCTGGCTGCTCTGGAGCCCAGTACTCCTCTAGGACTGCCACCCAGCCCCAACGGTGCTTGTCCTCATGCCTACTCCCTGCTCTGCCCACGACACAGACTGCTAAGGTCAGGTTTCCCCCAGTCACTAAACTGCTTATCGTCGCAGCACTAACGCTGCTTCCTAGCTCTATTTCTAGTACAGTGCTGGAGCACGGCCTGAAACACAGCCTCAGTGCCCAGGGGGTCTTTTGAGGAAAGGAAAGGTAGGGGCGCAGCGGTAGGTCAGAATACCCCACCATCCTGCTTTTCTCTGCTGTTGCATTAAGAGTTAGCCCAGTCCTGTACCCAAAAGGCATTTTTCCAGAAGGAAACCTACAAAGGTTAAGGGGAAAAAAAGATATAAAAGATATTCAAACTGTAGAGTTGCAAATAGTCCCAAACTTTTAGAGTACTCAAAGATACAAACATGTGTTAGAACAGCTTCCCCACTTAGATAATGTGCTAGAGAAGAGAAGGTGAACTAAAAACGGTTGGTCAGCCCTAACTATTCCTCCCACAGCCATAGATCAGCCCAGCATTTCCTCTCAGCTAATCCTTTTCTCCTCCTACCTCTGGCACCGAGCCCAAAACCCACAGGCAACCAGACCCTAGCCCTGCTCGGCACACCAGCCCAGTTCGGAGAAGGCACTCACTTGCTCCATGCTGCAGACACCAGCCCCACCAGACAGGACACCCCCGAGCCCCTGCTCCACAGCCCAGCGTGACTCAGCGCTCAGCTCCCGCAGCTTAAATCACTTGGGCAGGACCATCACATGATGGAGGGGGAGTGAGGAAGGGGATCAGTTGCAGCTGTTTGGGGCTGGAGCTTTCCCAGCCATTTAAAGTGGGCAGCGGGAGATCGCTATTGATATTGTTCTTTGCAGGCAGGATGTGTATGATTTTAAAAACTAGTGATTGTTTGCTTCTGCGTGATCCTAGAAATCCTTACTGTAAGCTCTTCTAGCTGCTATGCAGCGTACGTTGGCTCTTATCCCAGGAGCCTGAGTGTGGCTCTGTGCCTGCAGCGAGGTGGCTGCTTTTTGTTAAGTGATCCCTGTCTGAAATCAGGGTCGGAGTCCTCGTGTTACGGCTGCAAAGTGACCGCCTCTGAGAATATGTGCGTATGCGTCCTCCCAGCCCAGCCTCGTGCCTGCAAGGAGCCTGGACTGACGGGAGCCCCCGGGTACAAATCATCACTAGTTGCAGTTAAATGAAACCCAAGGGTTTGTTATATTCTATGCCAGCATTTAAAAAGTGCCTGAAAGTTAAAGTTGTTTGTGTGGGGCACTACTAGATGTGTGAACTGAGGCTGCAGCTTTTGAAAAGTAGCGTGATCTCGCTGGTTCCATTCCAGTTGCAGAAGACTCCAGAGGGAAAAGAGAAATGCTTTGTTAGCAGAGGAAGAGGCCGGGCAGGGCTGAGCACAGCCGGCAAGAAAGGAGGCTGCTTTCCCAGCCAGTCCCTAACGCCTGCTTTTCCCCTTTACGATGTCCTTTAAAAGCGCACAGCATCACTGCCCCAGGGGTCTTTGCAGGGAGGCGAAGGCGGGAGCAGCTGCGGTGCATGGCGGGTCTGTGACTGGATCAGCTGGGTGCCGCTTGTAGCTTTGGACTGGCTTCAGCAGGGTCCTCTGGCCTCCGTGCCTCAGTTTCCCTCATACGTGAAGTGACATGAATGACATGCAGCTTCACAATCCCACTTGTAAAACTTCAGTCAGCGCGGCTATATAAATGCAGCATGCTACTCGCTGGCTAAGCCATGACTAGCCTGCGAGATGCCTATCTGCAGGTAACTTTAGGAAGGGCAGCTTACAAAACAGCGCAGGAATTTACGGCTAGGTAGCAGGAGGAAACCTGCTGCCCCGCAGGAGGCTGCTGGGACTTCATTAGAGCGTGCTCACTCTTATAAGAACAGCATCCTGACTCCCGACACCATCCTTTGCCCCAGATCTGCCCCACACCCATTTCTGAACATTCATGTGGCATTTCAGCATCCCACATGACTCCGGGTGAATCAAACCCGAGCTGCGTTTGAACTAGAAAGTCACAAGCCTGCATTGGAGCCCTGTGACTGGGGTGCATAAAAGAGGGCAAAACGCTGACCGAAATTACTACAGGGAAAATCCCGCACATGCTCTGGCCTCCAGCTAACTCCCTGGCCGTGCTACGCGTATGCAGGAGCCCCGCTGAAGTTGGGGGTTAACTGCAGGGGCAGAGCGGGCGCAGGTAGCAAACGCCACCGCGAGCAGGCCCCTCCACGGACAGTTCGGAGAAAGCCCACGTAATTCCACCTTAAGTTTGCCCCGGTCTCTAGCATGATGTTAGCTGGCATCACGTGTTATAGATAGGTTTTAGGCGCCTGCTTTCTGTGTGCCTGACTTGCTGTGCAGTTGTTCCCGTGTTCGCTGCCACGTGTGAGGGGTTGAGCAAATTCTGTTTGGTCGGTTGGGTTTTTGTATTTGTTTTCCATTCAGCTCTGCGAAATCCCTGGAGACTTCTCTCCTCCTTTCAGTGCTGCGGCATTGCTGCAGACAGAGCTGCTGGCGAGGCGAGTTGCGGTGCTGGGGCCGTGCAGTGCCACAGCTTTGGCCACTCTGACTCCCCTTCTGAAATGCGTATTTCTTGTGAGCTGCTTTTCTGGCCTGAAGTCTCCTCCTCTGACCCTTTCATTCAGACAGAGAAATACCTTTCTAATAACACGTGGAGACGGCGCTGTTTGTTTTCCTTGAGTGCTCTGCACTGGCAGCCTAGTTGGTTTAGCAACAAACTCTTTGGTCTTGTCCCTGATTTAAAACACTCCTGGTCTTACACCCTGTGAAATCAGTAAAGCATTTATTCTCACACTACAATGCTGAGATACCCAACTGCCCTCCATTTTCCCTAGGGGTTAAAGCCAGTGGTGGGGAGGCAGAAGAAGGAACATCTTCCCTTTTGCAGCCTCCAGTGGGAAGAAGTGGGAGAAAATCCCCCAGTGGGTCTCCTTGCCTTTCAGAGGCTTTGTAGAGGGAGAGAAGCTGCAAAGAAAGGCCACGCTTCCCAGCCCCTCTGCACAACATGAGGGAGAGGACACCTAGCACTGCTCGCAGAGGAAGGACTCGGCCCCCACACACTGCTTCCTGGGATGGGAGTTTTGTGCCTAAGGAATAACGTAAGCTCACAGCAGGCAGGCAGGCAGAGGACTAGAATATGCTTCAAAGGCCTGGGGGGGAGGAAGAGACAGATGCTGCCCTCTGCAAGCTGCTCTTGCACCCCAGGATCAGCAGGTGATGTTCCAAAAAGAAACCCTTGGCAGGAGACAGAACACAGACAAGCGGCCAAGTTATCTTTATCTGCCTTGTAGCAAGGGATTGCAATATGTACAGGCCCCGAGAGAAAGTAGTTGGGGTATATACAGCGTATATGTTATCATTTCCAGGAGTCAGGGCGCTCTCACATGCTTTTGGGGAAGTGTTGCACCCATCAGGCAGCTCTGGCAGAAGCAGGGAGAGAAGAGGCATCTGCTCATCCAGAGGGTGATGCCCAGAAGGCTTTTCCCTGTGGGGAAAATTAGGGGTGCCCTCCCAGCACCTGGCCTTGCAGCCTCACTTGAGGACATGGGCCCTGCCCAGTCCACAGCCCAAACTCTTATCTCTTGATTTGCACAGGCTGAAGCCAGACAAGTGGCCAGTCTGATCTTCTTGTAACACCCTAGAAATGCCCCAGATTTGCTTTAGAAAAAAGTAAATACCAAAAGGATGCAGCATACTGATCATTACTCTTTTTAATCTCCTGGGAGAGAAAATACACCTTAGCCCTTGGCAAGTCATATCCCCGACTACTCACTCCTATCATTAGAATTGGCTTACCCCTGGTTTTGGGAGGTCCAAGAACACACCTCTGCTGCTGGCTAACTCAAGGACTACAGTATATTCTCCAGCCTGTGTGACACAGGGTGCAGAGGCCAGCACTGCTGGCTCTTCAGTATCTGTGCCTGCTTTGTCTTGCGCTGAACCCACACACACTGGTAGTTGTTGATGCTACATATCCTAAGTTATGTGTTGCTGTAGCTGAGAAAGAGGCTCCACTTCTTGCTGAAAGAGCAACTAGTAGCTTCCTCCTCTGGAGATGGCATCTGGCCTCAGCTCCAGCACAGCAGTACTGTACATGCGCTTCCCTGGGAAGGCACCACTGCTTCACCCATTGCATCTGGGGGAATGCTCACCTGGATCACTTAGGCTGGCCAGGGAGGGAGCAAAACTGCTCCAATTCATTTTCACTAGTGCAAGGATTGTACTGGTAAAATAAGAAATACTCCTCACCCTTTCCTAGCATGAGCTAAAGCTTACAGATTGCTCTAAGTTAGGGAGTTTTTGCACTTGCTTTAGGCAAGATTTTCTCTTATCCTGTAGGTTCATTCTCAGTTCATCAAGCAAAGACAGCATCCTTTCTCTCACACTGTCTTTAGGGAATATTTGCATCAATACTGTCTGGATGGGATCCTGGTCTCAGCAATAGCCCCTGGTTACTCTTGCAACCTAAATATTATGCTGTTGTAGCATAATAGATATATATACATTATATATAGATATATATACACATTATATATACATACACACACAAGGCTGTTTTCTACCTCTTTGAATACCTGGGGACTTTAACTTAAGCAACCCTCTGCTACTGCTGTTGATGTCTCTGAGTCTTCCTGCTTCTCCCGTTAGTTTGTCTCATCCGAGAAGTTTCTGCCTTTTTGCTTGCATAGCCATAACCCCCTGCAGAGTTTTATTGCATACAATGGTGCCTTCAGCACCATAGGTCCCTTGCATGGCTGGCTAAAACAGTGCTCTCACCACCATGGTATCTCCCATCCCTACGCTATCCATGGGGAAAACTTCAGGGTTGGTCTGGAGACCACAGGAAATCGGGCCAGACTCCCAGGAAAAATCTTTAGCCTGCTCCTGACAGACAAAGGATGACTCTGGAGCCACAGTCCGGTTTGGCAGGAGGCTGAGAACCCCTCCCAAAGCCTGCAGGCACCGAGCTACCCAAAGCACTGCTTCCGAGGGAAGTTGGTGCCAGGAAGAAGGGCTGAAGGTCCAGTCCACCCTGGCTGCCAGCTGGGGTGGCATGGCCACATGTCACTACAGCAGTCTTACCCCGGAGGGTTTCCTGATTTCAGCTTCCCCTACATGAAAAGGGAAGCACCTCTATTACAGGTTAATTAGAAAATAAGTTAATTATAAAGAACTTCTTGCACTATCTCCAAGTGATGAAAGGAGTTCGCCTATACCTTCAGTGGGATTTAAAGTATGTCTCATCATTTTATTTCCCTCATTAACACTGACCCAAGCTGACAATCCCTGTGTTTCATCTCTCAGTGGATTAGATTTAACTAGAGCAAAGTGTTAACTACCCAGGAGAACTGGGGCTCTGTTGTTTTGGACTCATTTCACTTCAGCACCTCTCCCCATACCTTTTAAGTTTGCAGGTGCCAAACACATCTCCTCAGAGTTTGTTGCCTCGTCTCAAAGGAGCTGTTTGCATTTATTCCTCATTGGAGGTCCCCACTACTCCCAACTGATTAATCCAGGTACATCTTTTCCTCCTCTTGGCAGCTCACCAGGCAGCAGGAAGATTAAGCTCTCCACCAAAGTCATCACGCTTGCAAAAAAGCAGTAAAAAGCAGTGAGCTGCCCTGCTGCTGTACACTGCCAGGCTGCACCTTCACCTGCCAGGCCACTCCTTTTACCATTTCTTGCCATATTAGAGTGCAAGACCCACATCTCCTGGGACAGGCCTGCCCTTGTTCCCCTGTGACACCGTGCCCCAAACAGCAAGATCTGGCCCTGGAGCTGGAGGCTATAGCAGCTACTGAAATATGAATTCATAGCAGAGATCACAGGTTACTGACCCTTCAAGTGCATGTTTTCTAGAGGTTTCTCAACTCCAGCAGTTTTAATAATTTGGTTTTCTTCGTAACAACATTTTGTTTACTTTACATCTATGACCACCTTGCAAACTCCTGCAACAGGGAACAGACCCTGGAACACTTTTCACTGGGATATCACAGTAGGATAGCAGCACTTACCAAGCTTTATATATTCCCGTGGTCTAGCTCCAGACAAGCTGGCTTTGATTTTTAACTCCTAATAAACTGCAAGGGGGGTTGCAGGGGGGGAGATGGGGAAAAGCGTCTTTCCCTGTCCTTAACCAGCTGAAAAAAATCTGTACAGGCCTTGCAGTTGTCTACATGGTGTGCAAGAGGTGAGGACAGCCAGAAGGGAGGGCATCTGCTTTGCCCTCCCCAAGGTACTCTGGCAGCAGAGCTGGTTAGCTGCGTCTGGACCCTATTGAGTGGAGCAAGAGGAGAAAGATAGCAAGTAACACAGCCTGTTCTGGTTAAAAATAAAAGCAGGGGTGTCTATGGAGAAGGATCATCACTGGCGCATGCCTTCTTGGTAGCTTTCGTCTTGAACTGCGGTGACTGCACACAGGTTGGGGGTCTAGCCTTTGTTTCATTTCCTATTCACCAATCAGCTTTCACCACTTAGTGCCATCGATAAAGTTAAAGTTCCTGGGATGCTCTTCTGAAAGATAACTCTACATTTGGCCCATTCCAGGCCGAAGGAATGCAGCTGTGTTGTCACAGTAGGCACATCAGGAAGCATTTCTTCTTCTGTTGTCTGACACAGGAGTGGCTTCAGCAGGGCTGGAAGGCAGAGGC
This sequence comes from Theristicus caerulescens, assembly GCA_020745775.1. NCBI lineage: Eukaryota > Metazoa > Chordata > Aves > Pelecaniformes > Threskiornithidae > Theristicus > Theristicus caerulescens. Next base: position 82,212,662 of record CM036563.1, on the reverse strand, counting down.
AGCACTGCACTGCTCAGACTGAAATGCCTGCCTTCGTCTTGCCAAAGTCAGGAGAAGGCAATGCAGGAGTTGGAGATCCCTGGAGCAGATCTGGCACCTTCCGAGGCATCTGCAAATGCAACGGCCATCTTTGGAAGGAGTGCATTCCCCAAACTGCTTCCCTGGTGCAAGGTCACCTGCAGCAGAGGCCAGCATCACTTACCTGCTCTGCAACAGCAAGATGTGCTGTGCTCAAAGCTGAAGAGCTGTGTGCTCCGCCGGGGTGGCTAACCACAGGCCCATTCGTGGTACAGTGACACTGCCAGGACCGCGCATCCTCAGGTTGTCATGAGAGCTGCAGGGACACTTGGGCAAGCACAACCTGGATTGCTGGTAACAACAGCTGTAGTCAAGTCACCCCTTCCACCTCCTCCATATATCAGAGATGCAGAAGGCACTGGCTATGAATTCCCACCCTCACCCCCCCAGCAGCTGACAGAAACAGTACCTGTTGGTCCTTTTATATTTTCTCCTTATAACTTTAAGGCTTGATTTTCCTGATGTCACTCTTATGCAAAGCCTGCAAGGCAGGGGTCTCCCTTGTACTGAAGGGCTGTAAAGTAGTTTCTTGTTTTGGAGCTTTGCTCAAATCAATGGGGGAAAATACCTCACAATGACTTTGAATAGGGTGGGACCCAGCCTTCTGCATCAGCCCAGTGTCCACAAAAGCATTCCAGCAACCTTAAGCTGGACTGATTTATAAGAGCTCTCCTCTAGCCTGACATATAGCACATACAACATGCCAGGATGGTTTAGAAACTCAAGCCATCTGGAGTTCTTTCCCACAAAAACATGTGTGCGCCAGAATTTGTCTCCTTCCAGCCACCCACAGTGACAAGGGATTGTATTAAAGCTGGCTCAAATGTCTCAAATTCAGTTTTAGGCAAAAGAAAATTGTCAGTAAGTATTTGGAAAATGCCTCGGAAAGAACAAGCTGATTAAAAATCTAACAACAAACTTGGAAGAAACATTCACACTGTCCATTCTGAGCCCCAAGATACTGAAGGGCCTTCAAAATTACGCTGCTTGGGGTGAAGTTCCTTCCCCTTCCTGGCACCTTCTCCCTCAGTGTTTTATCAGCCAGGTTTAGGGTTTACCTGAAGCGAGTCCTGGGTCATGAGGGCTCCCTCACTTCAGAAACAAGCTCTGATCTTCTCTGGCTGTTGAAGTGCAATCAACAGATACACTCAAGTTTAAGACTGACATTACTGGATCCCTTTAATACAGCAGCTGTAAACCAGTATCAAAGACAGGCAGATCATTTGATTGTCTCCCATTATTGATGACGGGCCATTTCTCAGCTGGCTGGAAGGTGACATCTCAGCTGATAGCTAAAGAAGAGAGCCAGTTAGAAATACACACAAACACACACATTGAGAAATACACTTACAAGCGGCAGTTCAGCAAGTTCTGCTTGGAATCAAGAGCATCATTACCAAGCATTGTGGGCAGATCAGAAACCTTGCTCCTAAATCCCCTGAAGGCTGTGGAGCTCTCGCTTGCAGCTCTTGCGTGGGTCCGTGAAAAGATTCTGGCCACGGGATGATGAAATGAGGCAGTGGCGGGGAGCCCTGGGCACTGCAGGATGCAAGGAAAAAGGAGGGCAGACAGGATTTCTCACACTGACAAGCAGCAGGAAATTGGGAGAGCGTGACTCATGCCAAAGGCATCAGCCATGACTCATGCCATGGGCTGCAGCTGCCCTCAAGTCCCATGGGAGAGCACAAACACACCTGGCTACCTTACTGCAGCCGCCACCACATTAGTCAGCTAAAGGTGGCAGACTCCACCAAGGCACACTCTAAGGCACTGCCCTCCCATGGTAAATAAGTCTGCAGCAAGGTGTGCTCGGCACCAGAGAGCAAACAGTCAGCTGTCTGGCAGAGCTTGGTTGCGCATAATCCCACAGCACCTTCGGAAATCTCAGCCCGAGGAGAGACAAGCAGCAGACCTGCCAAAGTCTGCAAGATCCCCAAATCCAAGGGAAGCACCGCTACGTCTGCCCTCCCCTTTGACCACAGGCAGGGAGAATAGGGCTTTCCATATGCTATGTCCGTACGCAGGGACACACAGATCCAGGACTGACTGCTGCTCATCTCCAGCACAGACCATCCAGCAGCTCCAAAGCCAGCCAACATTAAAGCAATAGGCAAGCACTACAAGGAGCATCAACAAGAAACCAAGGAGAGGGGAGACTTGCAAGATGTTTGCTTAAATGATCTATTCAGTATTTATAAAGCAAAGAGAAAAAAATCCAAATCAGATGCAAATAACTCCTGAACTGAAAGATCTGCATTTCCCTTGAGCATGCCATTCAGCAGATGACTAAACCAGTTCTGTTGTTTATGCAAAGAAAAATGTGCAACTACCCTCGACTGTGCCCATCTGCGCATCTTAACCTGGAGGCAAGACTGCCAGGCTTACTGACCTCCTGTAGATGGTATTTATTAAAGCCGCTTGCCTGGAAGCTGCCCTGCCTTGGCAAGAGCATTTCATTGCTTTCCCCCCCCGCTCTAAAACACTTAAGCCGCATCTAATCAATGAGATGTACAACTCTGTACGGTGCCATGCAGCGGCTCATCTTTTTTCTGGAAACAGATGTGTTTTGACATACACATACTATGTGTTATGAAACAACATTGCTCATCCCCCCCTCTCCAGAAAAGAGGCTTTATATATAGGGATTTCTGGTGGGGTTTGTTTGTCAGCTTCTTTTTTTGCTGTGAACTAATGTCTCCTACTGCTGTGGTACATGCCTTGCCTTTGCCTATGGACTGTAGTGACCAGGACACAGATGGGGAGAGCTACTACAATTTAACAGGCTTGTGGCTTATAAACCTCCAGCAAAAAAAATATGCTAAAATAAGATTCAGGCTTTACCTTCTTTGTCACTGTTATGACTCATAAACAGAGCTGGAAGCTCAGCTGATGAAGTATTTTAATACAAGAAGCTGTGTAGGAAGGAAAAGAGCAGGATTATTTCCTAACGCAGTTGGACTGTCTTATACATGTTTTCTTTTATATAAGAGTTAATTCCCTTCCACTGTTTGCATGGATTTGCATTTTATACTCTTCAATAACATTCAGCACATGCCTAGCAAAGGGCTTCCTGCCTTTGGGGTGACTCGATGCCACTTGGCACAAGCAGAGACACCAGGTCAGGGACACGGCCTCACTCAGAGGATGTCGTGTAATTTTGGGGGGCCAAGTCAGGGTCACAGCACAGGGTCCCACCTTGGTTGCTCAGCCTGCGTACGTGGATGCAGCATGCGTGGGCTGAACCAGAGGCGCTGGCATAGCCAGGCAGGGATATGAAGCAGCCCCAGTGACAGGCAGGCTTTCTCTTGGGTAAAGTCACAGGGAGGCTGAAGCTGCAGGAGAGGAAACCAGTGGTGATACAGGGGAGGGACTGTTGCTGCCCCCAAGCTCTGCACAGCCTCTACCCAAAGCCCCGCAGGCTGCAAGTGAGCAGCAGCATTTGCTTTTCCCTTGGGCTTCTGCTCTGGAGCCCCAGTGCCTCCCCTGGCCACTAGCAGGCTTGCAAACCACCCGGCTCTGAGGACAAACCCTGCCCTCAGCCTTATCAGCTCCCCATTTTGTTCTAGGGCCAGGAGAAGAAACAAACCACAGGACTAAGCGCTGGCTCCTAGTGGCCAAGGACAGGGTGCCAAGACAGCAAGGCTGCTGTCAGCCCTTTAGACAAAGGCTGCGGGCCCACACTTGTCATTTACCTCTGATAAGAGAGCAGCCCAAATCCTTGCCCTTTAGATACCATCACCAGGCAGCACAAGAAACACTAGGGAGATAAGGAGGGCGAAGTGCTTGTTACTGGAGGGAGCACAAGGCCTGGGAGGTCTTCCTTGTCCTCTCTGCAAGCAAGACACAAGACCTTCCCAGTTCCCCTAAGCAATCTCTATTTACCAGAAGCATGCAACTCCCATGCGGACTTTGGACAACCTGTGATAATGCCTGCTCTGTGCTTGGCTGTGCAAAGCTTTTTGTTCCCTGCCGAGTTACTATGGGACACCAGGCTCCAGAGACGCACTAATGCAAATTCTTTTAATTCTCACTTTCACTAGAATATTCTGGGCTGCATTAAGGACTGTAAAGCACCTCTTCTGCTTTCAAGTTCTTCAGAATACTCTTCAAGTCTAGAGCTGTGTCTCAGGAAAACGGAAAGAAAAGACTTAAACCGAGAAGTCTTCTGGCAGAGGCCCAGCAGCAAGGGGGAAGGTGCTGTGACACATCTTGAAGGATTGTGGCCATCGCTTCCCATGGCAGCATTAGAAATGCAAACTGAGGCCAGTCCCCACAGACTGACATGCTTGTGGGGAAGAACTCGGGAATAGTTTTGATGGGTGTTTCCTTCACAGCAGAAACTATGGCTTCTTAAAAAAATTCATTGTAAATAGCTTGTGGCCTTTGAACACATAGAACACATCTGCCTAGGCAACACTGTCACATAGAGACAAAAGCATCAGAAATCAGTGTCAGACCAACCTGCCATCAGCACTTTCGTGCTTTCCTTCAGTGCCATCCGCGCTAAGGAAACAAATAGCAGGGTAAAGGGGTATTCCACAAATACAGATTTCGTTTTGCTTATATTTTATGAATAGGCTGTACAGTAGGGAAGTCCTTATTGACATTAGGAGCTTAAGCGTCTTGACTTTGCCAAAATCCAATACAGATTTAAAGTACTGTGAGCCTTAGGCTTATGCAAGCCATCCAGAAAGGAGTTTGCTCTACCAGGTCAAATTAACTGCTCTAATAAAAAAAGCATAACCTATACAAGGTCACTCAACTGTGTCTTTATAAACAAGCTCTTGCACTAAAATTACCATGCTTGGTTAGGTATTTAACACAACAGTGCCTCAGCACCAAGCCTCCTATCCATAGGATTTAGCATACAAAGCCACTGACCTCCAGAAGGCTGCAACACTTCTCCCAGAGCCACCCAAAACCATCCACTAGATAGCACAAAAAACTGTACCACTTTTTCCCCCACTCACCACCTCTTCAGAAAAGCTTTGATTTCTTCTGATTTTCTGTCCTTTGTAATACCTTCCTTTGCTTGTTCCCCTTCTAGCTTTTGAAGTCTTCCTCTCCTTTTCACTGCTTTTTTCTCAAGTCCAAAATTAAATGCTTTGTATTAGAAGTTTCCTACACCTACATTTATCCTTTTTAAGTTCACTCGAAAATTAAAATAAAAATGTTACACCCCACCCCCCAAATTAGCACAACTAAAACACAACCATATTCCCTCAGCCATAAAAAAATACCCTGAAAATCACCTAATTTTTCTTTCTCCTTACTTTGCTAGCCTGCTGCTCTCCAGGTAAGCTCCATCAGAACTGTAGCCTCAGAAGAAAAGCACAACATGTGATAAGGACAAAGCCTTTCCCAGCCTCCTTTTAAGCAGGTCTCGCCCGGCACTGAGGCTATATAAGGGGATAGGTGCCATTATTTTTTTCAGGTGTGGGGTTTATACCTCTGATTGGGGATGCGTAGGTCAGGGAAGAACATTCTTAGGTACTCTAAGAAGTTTTTGAGGTGGGACTATTATTGTTTGTTTCAATGGGTTTTATTTTTGAATGCAAATAATTTAATTTAATAAATGTTTTTCATAAATTCTGAAAAAAAGTGTTTTGATAGCTTGCTTTGATGTATTATCATTAAATATTTTTGCTGAAGTAGTTTAAGTCGGTAACTTAAAAATATTTTTTCTTTCTTCTTAATAATGGTAGAACAAGTTTTGTTTGCTTAAATAGCCTCACGCTGGGGATGAGGGGTATTAATGTAGCTAAACTGAGAATTCAGCTTTTAGTGTTTTTCAGTATAATTCAGTGTCCAAAGACAATATTTTTTCCCCTGAAGGGCTAACCATTCTCACTTTAATGGGGAAACTTAGGCTGGAAAAAATTGTACGGTTAATTGGGGTTTTTTCTTCTTGTAAAACCCACCCTGCTTATCTGCCATCTGGTATTACTTGCAGTCAATGTAGTCATGAGAAATTCTAGCTTTAACGAGATTTAGTAGTAATTGGGGCTGTCTCATTACTTGTTAAAAGTGTGCGAGGCATTCTTCTCACTGTGGAGTTATATATAAACTGTTTAAATCAAATTACATTTGTCACAGTAGAAAAAAAGGGCATTTTGTGTGCTGAACTCTTTGATATGTTTTTTTCCTAATTCTATAAGTTCACTTTTTGACTGCTTCAGAAAGTGCTCTGATACAAAAGATGTCCTGGCCGTTAGCTTAAGTTAGCGATGTTCTGCTGCATGGCTCATCTGCTTTGCCCAAGAACACATTTGTAATTGCATGAAAGCCCCTGGGGTTGTTTGGGCTGGGATCCCACCGTTGCTCTGGCATTCGGTCCTTGACCAGAGGCTTGTAAAAAACCAAAACTGAAGCATGGCAATTTGTTACCAGCTTGCTGCTCTCAGATTGGGAAGCTTAGTGTACCTTTGGTGTGTCGGTGGATGGGAAGCTTTGATTTGTGGAGTGGGAGGAGCTTCATATCTTCAAAGAACAGCTCTGCCATAAAAAGGGACTCAGATTGAGACGCTCCCCCTTCTGTGCTGGGTTTACCCCATTCACCATAAATGATTGCTAGTTTAAGCACTAGTCTTGCCAGCTCCTGTGGTTTAAGGAGCCATTCTGTTGGGCTTAAGTGACCAAGATTCTATAGGCAAAGGGCAGTCGGTGACTGACAAAGAGACTTCATTAATAGCTGAGCAATCACATCAGACTGCTAGCTCACCCATGCAACTTCTGTTAGTAAAGGCTGCAGCAGGAGTCTAATCAGAGCCACAAACTGGGGACGTAATCGAGACCTTAACAGAAGTCGCGGGAGATGAACATCCAGCTCTGCTGTGCCATCAGCTTTTAGCAATCTAATGAGTGGGTGTGAAAGCATGTGCCGTGGGAGCAGGGAGGTGGTGAGCAGGGGGGTACTGTGCTTTCAGGGTTACCTTTACCATAACTTGGTAAGGCCCGGAGTGCACAGGCTTGACACTATGTGACGGGCAAAGGCTACTGCGTGAAAAACCACCCCGCTGCTTTGGAGGACGTGGCTTTCAGGGTACAAAGCAGTTGGTTAGAGATAAGCACGGGAGAGCAGAGAGGTGGACTTTATCATCAGCAGCCGTCGAGTGGGAGGTGTGGTTTTTTCAAAAGCAATGAGAGGAGAGGGCAGAGTCCTGCTGTGCATTAATCCGTGACATGTCCTGTGTTTCAGGGTGGTGCAAAATCAGATGCCTGGATAGGGTGTGAGGCAAGGAGCCACGTCCACCCGCAATGAGGAAACGGCAGCGTGCATGGGTGTGGAAGGGGCCGGGCAGGCTGACGAGTAAGTAGCAAGGAGGTCAGGAGCGCTTTGAAACGGAGATGCTCAGGCAACATGTGTGTGTATCCAGGGGTGCATTATCTCTGGGGGACTGGACCTGTGAAGCCTGCATCGCCCTGCCTGATGCTCCAGGGCAGCAGTGTGATTTCTCCAGGCACAGCTGATGAAAGATCTGGCCCTGCCTCCCACAATGGGCTGGAGATGGGTTTCACCCTGTCCGTTGCTTATTTCACCAGCAGAAAACATGGAGGATGAGGCTTTCTGTGGGTTAAAAGAGCGGTTATTCCCCCAAGCAGTGACTGACTGCTCTTAAAAAGTGTGGCGTAGGAGCTGTGCAGTGTTACCAATGTTAGCAGTCCAAGAGCTCCTAAGTAATCCTAGGGTGATAAATCAGAGTGAATGGACCCAGTAGGGAAAGGTTTTTTGCAGTTTCAGACTTCCTAAGGGTTGCTTTACAATCTAAAAACTGGAGGAAGCAGCTTGTCTGTGTCATCCCAACAGGCGAGCAAACAGTGGTCACAAAATGATTTCACAGCTCGTTGTTAGACTGCTGAACTCTGAATACTGCTAGGGAGAGAAAAGCGCTCTGAAAAAGATGACAGACAAGGTCTGCAACAGCGTGCAGAAAAAAGTGCTACTTAGATTTGCGTCACGGAGAAAGGTCACGGAAAGGCTGTAAAATGAGAATCCCAAGGTAGCACTGTCCTCCTCAGTCTTTGTCTTAGCAACACTGGAGATAGCAAAGGGAAAACCTTATTCTTTGGAAGCTGTAGGTGGCTGCGGAGCAAAAGTATGCTCCCCACCAGACAGCTTTAGTCGGCCCACAAACTTCTTTCATTTGGGGTTTCTTCCCTGAAGCTCGCTGTTCGCGAAGGCTCTGGTGGCATCCCTGATATCAACAGGTTGCTTTTAAGAGCTTCTAGCCGAGGCTCAAGGAAGGCTTTAGCGCGAGCCCTTTCCCAAGGGAGCCTGGTGCGTGATGTGAATTGTGGCAGTGGCTCTGAATGTGGTGGAAAAGACTTGAGCATTTTACCAGGCAAGAGCTGCTTTACATGTTCGTGCTGATCTAGGCTATAACCCCTAGCTGGATCCTAGAGGAAGGGAGATAAATAGGATTCCTCCTGCTGGGGGGGGGTCCTGGAGGGCCCTCCAGGTGTCCATGCCAATGGCGCAGAGGCCACATCAGAGCTGAATTTCGTATGAGTCCAAGCTTGTCTTGTCCTCTCAGAAAGGAACGATCAGTCACAGGACACTGCTTTGGTTTATACTGAGCGCTTTTCCCCTATAAAAGGAGAAAACCAGGCTGGGAAATGGCCACAACCTTTTGTGGCCACAGAGTCAGGCAAAGTAGCTTCCCTTCTGCAGGAAAGAGTTCCTCCCTCAAATAAACCCCAAGCAAAGCGCAGACCTCAATTAGCGCCTGAGCAAGGACTCGAGGCATTCCCCAGCACGCGTGTTGTGCAAGGGTCAGGTTCTGCTGCCCCGATTCCCGTTCCTCCCCGAAACTGCAGGCATTCTAGGCACATGCCTCAAACAGATGAGCAGTCCCACCTCCTGCGCTGGTCTGCCCCAAAGCGTCCCGCTGAAGCAGAGCCAGCAGCCCTAGTTTCACAAGCACTGACACCCACTGACCCTATAGCTGGGCTCACCCAGCAGCAGGAGCATCATCAGTGATGTACCCCTGTCTCGTGGATCTTAGCTCTCTTCCTGCCTTCATAAAGGATCTATAGGAGAGCCAGATTAGATGTGAGATTACCCTGTTGCATTTTTTTGGCTGTTTAGAAGCTTGTTGATGCTAAATCAGAGAGCAGAGTACCGTACAGGACCCACGTAATCCAGTGAGATTCCTAAAGCCAGCTTGTTATTTGGAAGCTCTCAGGAATGACCGCACTGGACATCTCTTCCCTGCACCTGGACCCCCACTCCCACCCGCTCCCATCACATAAACACCTATGAGGCAATTTAGGGCTGGGGTCTCTGGGGAAACGCAGCTCTGGTTATGAAACTGCCTTCCCCCTACAAGCTTGGGACCCGTACCATGGCACAGCTCCTTTTCTGCCCCACGCAGATTCCTGCAGCAACGCTTTCCATCCCCAGGCATGGGAACGGGGCTCCAGCCACAACGTGGGTACCGCTTCAGGACTCTGCGGTGTGAGGAAAGGGACTGGAGGTGCAGGAAGGAGGGGGCGGTATCGGTGCTGCCGGGCATGGGGCAGTCGTGGGGAGGAGCAGGGCTGCGGTGCTGCCCTGCATTCCTTTCTGCACGGGCTGGTGGGCAAGACGGGCTGAGAAATGGAGTGGGTGTGTTACACCCTCCTCTACTCCGGGCTCTCCAGCTGCCGCCCTCTGCCACAGCCAGTTGCTCCCTGAGGACTCTCGCTGGAAGGCTGGACCTTGATCAGCTGCATTTTTAAAAGCGGGACTCGTCCTTAGTCTGCTGGGATTAAAAAGGGACGCAGCCTTAGCTACTCCCCAGAATTTAGGCGGCGTAAACAAGTCTTTTGCAAGCCCCAGGACCAGCAACAAGCTGTTGCTATAAGCAAAAGCAAGCCCTCTGCCCTGGTTGGGGCCAGGCTGTGAGCTTCACAGCGGAGTTTCAGACCCCAGACCCATGGTCCCACTAAGGCTGGCGATTGTGGCTGCCCCCAGCAGCTGGTGCCTGCCCTGTGGGGTGCAGAAGACTTGCCTACCAAGGGTTCGGATGTGCTTCCAGCAGAGTCGTTGCATCCTCTCACTGGTAGAAGAGCAAAAAATGGGAAGGAGGGCAGAGAGGCTCAGACAACAGTTCGTTGGATTAATTTAAAAGTACATTCTTCAATAGGTTCCATCTGTTTCACAGGTTTTTTTCTGCCTGGCTTCCTCTTGCGGGATGGCCACCAAGGTCCCATCTCCACTGGCAGGAGATGCCAGGGAGCTGTCTCTCAGTCACTCTCACTGCTGGTTCGGTGGGATGCTGCCCCGCGGCCGTGCTGCGGCCTGAGGCAGGCAGGCAGTGCTGTCCTGCCCGCGGACAGCGAGACCTTGCTGACTGAGGACACGCTGCGGGCCAGGGGCTGCGTGGGGAACATAATCGTGCCTCGGGGTGCCTCCAGGAGCTGCCAGATCTCCCCTGAGGTGGAGCTGCCCAGATACTCCCAGGGCCGGCGCCCGCTGCTGTCCCGAACCTGCACCTGGCACCCCAGCTGCAGCACCAGCACCTTGATGACGAGCTGGTGGCCGTGTATGGCAGCCAGGTGCAGCGGAGTGTACCCGCAGCCCGAGCGGGCGTCCACGTCCAGGGCCAGCCCGGCCTGCCGCGCCGCCGCTGCCAGCTCCTGCAGGCCCGGCCCATCGCCGTGCTTGGCCAGCCAGTGGAGGACCGTGAAGCCTGACATGAAGTCCCGCTGCAGGGCCAGCTCCGGCTCTTCCAGGAAGAGCCCCCGCACCCGAGCCCAGCACCCCGCCGACACCGCCACTAGCCAGGCGTGCTCCCGCTGCCCCAGTGGCACCAACAGCCCCCGGCTTGGGACATTCCTAGGGGAGCTCTTGGGGGGCACAGTGCGGGGCTGCCGCCCGCAGTCATCTGGCAGCGATGGGGTGATGCCCTGCACCTCCAACAAAGCCAGCTGGCACCTGATGCTCCTGAAGACAGGCAGCGGTGCTGGGGGGCTGCCTGGCCCTGCGGGGCCCTGTGCTGGTAGCAAGGACTGGGATGGGGGTGGCTTGGCAGGGGGTGGCTGCAGGGACCGGGATGGGGGTGGCTGGGTGGGGGACCGTGGTGGGGATTGAGAGGGGGGTGGCCTGGTGGGGGGCAGCACCCCAGGACCCGATGGCAGTGGCAGGGTTTGGTACGGACGCAGCGGCAGGGTTTGGTACGGATGCAGCGGCAGGGCTTGAGATTGGGTTGGTCCATTTGGGGCCAGCACCCTGGATCTCCTGGGCGGGGATGGGGACGGGCTGGTGGGGAGTTGCTGCAGGGACCTGGACTGTGATGGGGGCAGCCGGGTGGAGGGCAGCGCCTCTGGGCCTGGTAAAAGCGGTGGGGACGGGGAGGGGCTGGCGGGGAGTGCCTGCAGGGACCGGGACAGGGGCAGCACCGCCGGGGCGGACAGCAACGGCAGGGACCGGGATAGCGGTGGCTCGGCGGGGGGGCGGCGGTGGGGAGCGGGATCGGGGCGGCTCGGCGGGGGACAGCACCCTGGGGCCCGATGCCAGCAGGGGGGACTGGGATGGTGCGGTGGGGGGCCGCCCCCCCGGGCCTGCTGGGGGCGGGGGGGCCTTCAGCAGGGGCACCCCGGTGCGGGGCTGTGGCTGAGGCAGCCTGTCGGGGGGCAGCACCGCGGGGCCCGGTGGCAGGGACCGGCTCGGGGGCGGCCCTCTAGGGCGTTGTGGTGGCGGGGACCCGAACGGGGCTGACGCAGCGGCAGGCAGCGCCCCGGGCCCCTGCGGCAGCGGTGGGGACCGGGACCGGGACGGTCCGGCGCAGGGCGGCTGCGGGGGCGGCCCGGCGGCCGGCAGCGGCGGCGATGGGGGCCGTGGCGGCCCGGCGGGGGTCAGCGCCCCGGGCCCCGACGGCAGCGGCGGGGGCCGGGAGCGGGGCGGCCCGGCGGCGTGCAGCGCCCAGGGGCCCGAGGACAGCGGCCGGGTCCGGTAGGGGGGCGGCTGCGCGGGGGGCGGCGGGGAGCGGGAGCGGGGCGGCCCGGCGGGGGCCGGCGCCCCGGGGCCCGGCGGGCGGGCGGCGGCAGCGCGGTGCGCCCGGCGGCACTCGCAGCAGGGGCCGCCGCGGCCCCGGGCGGCGCAGCCCCCCGCGACGGCGGCCCCCGGGGGCTGTCCCCCGCCGGGCCGCCCCTTCTCCGCCGCCTCCCCCGGGGGGCCGCGCCGCCGGTCGGGGTCGCGTCGGGGCGGCGGCGGCTCCTTCTCTTCCTCCTCCTTCTCCTGCTGTTCCTCCGGCGGCGGCAGCTCCTCGCCGAGGAGATCGCGGTACCTGCGGCGGAGGACGATGTCCTTGGAGGCGCCGGGGGGCGGCGGCGGGGTGGACGGTGGCCAGGGAATTGACGAGGCTCTTGAAGTATTCGCGGCGCTCCCGCCGCTGCTGCTCGGTCAGCGCCGGGTCGCGGAGGAAGCGCTGGAAGTGGCGGAGCAGCGCCGCGTTGGGAGCTCGGCCCCCGGCCCCGCAGAGGAAGTCCAGCACGGCCTCCTGGCTCAGCTCCCGCGCCATGCTCGCCGGTTCGCCGCGCTGGGGCTCGGGGCTGCACGTCGGGGCTCGGTGCTGCACGTCGGGGCTCGGCGCTGCGCCCAGGTGCGCGGCGCTGCCCCGGCGGGGAAACCCGCCTCCTGCCGCGCCGGGCCTCGCCTCCTCCTCCTCCTCCTTCGCGGCCGGGCCGCCACCCCCCGGTTGCCTTTGCCCGGGGTGGCGGCGGTGAGGGAGGGAAGCAGGGTAGAGAGGCCGGAGGAGCCTTGCTAGGGATCTGAGAGGTGCGAGGCTCATTCGCTGGCGTGCGTTGGGGAGAAAGAGCGCTTTGTCAGAATGGACAGGAGGCGATGGGCACAAAGGGAAATGCAAGAAATTCGGTTTGTGCGTGAGGAAAAACTCTTTCACAGTGAGGGCGGTCAAATACTGGAGCAGGTTGCCTGGAGAAGTTGTGGTCTCTGGCCTCAGGGACATTTAAAGCCCCACTGGGTGCAATCCTGCTCTCCGTGACCCTGCCTGAGCAGGGGCTGGACCAGGCCCACCTCCAGAGGTGCCTTCCATCATGAACCGCCCTGTGATTCTGTGACTTACGAAAACCGGCAACAAAGATACGCGAGCGTGATGTGGCTCAGGGTAGCTGTTATTACAGGTGTGTGGGATTGTACCCGTGTACGACAACCGCACACAAACACCAAGAGTGCCTGAAGTCAGACTACATCTCCTATCTTCTCTGTATTCACTGTGTGGCTGAGGTAGGTCGGACACCTATCGTACCAGAGTGGGGATCTAACGTTGCTCTCTGCTGCCAGTGCTGTTATCGTGAGTGTGTACATTACAGCTGAGAGGGATGGATAGGATCAGTGCCCCGGTGCGCAACGTGCCCTGTGCACACCAAACAAATGACAGCCCCTGCCCCGAGGAGTTTGGGGGAGTTTCCACCCTGCGAGAGAGGGTGTGCTGGTTTTTCTGTCTTACAGTCAGGGATCACAGGCATGGAGGGACAGAGCTCAACATAGGCTTTAAAGAGGTCTGGATCAGGCCCCAAGTCACGCTCCAGAAGTCATCTCTACTGCAGGCTCCTGGGTATCCATACCTATTTTTAGCTGCCTGTCATCTGGGCAGCTGGAATATCCTCCAGCCCGCTGCAAACCCAGAAGCGTACGCACCCTTCACAACCCCTGGGCAGAGAGTGCAATAGATGGTATGGACAGGCTTGTGATTTCTGTTTCGGTAACGCAAAACCTTCGGATGACTTTGAAGGTTCAGACCCTGCAAACACGCGCAGGAGTGGACGCGTGCGGCAGCGTTGCTCTCGAGTAAGCAAGCTACACAGGTCCGTGCTTTGGGATTGCTGACGCTGAACCGTTAGTTTCTGCCGCGGTACATTTTCATGCCGGTTTGCGGGATAAATTGCCCCATGGAGCTGCAGGACTGCTAAACTGTAACCCCTGGAGTGGTGGGAGCAGCCCTAAAAGAAACTTTCGCGTTTCTAGGTTAGAAGTTACAGTTTAGGCAATGTATCAGAAACGTCTTCCAGCGTGCCAAGATTTGGGTGGCACAGCAAGAGAAACTGCGCTCCGCGCTCTGCCGCATCCTGTGTATTGTAGGAGAGGGTGGCCGCATCCCATCGGTGGTGTTCATCTGAGCAGGGGGCAGGTGCTGGGAAGAGGGTAAGGCTGCTGTTACTATTTTATCGTTTTGCACATGCTTCTGGTACAGTTCTTCCAGGCAGAAATACCTTGCTCCCTCTCCTTCTGACGAGCCCTGAATCGCAGTCACAACTGTGTTTGATAGCAGCACGCGCTCAGCGGAGGCGGTTGAGATGAAATGAATGGAGCATATAATTGTGATCACAAATAAGAGAGGAGGGTAGATTGTGAAGACAAAAAATCCAAGTAAATAACAGTGGCAAACGACAACACTACTATGAAAGTGTTGTTTTGGTTTAATGGACAAAGGCATGAGCAGGAGGCTTTCCGTATCATGTTTTCATTTAAACACCCTTGGAGGTAGTATCTGGCTTAGTATAAGCTTAGCTTTGACTAAAAAAACCAGAGGTTTTTCTCCTGAGAAATGTCAGCTCTCACCCTGCCAACTTATTTCTTGCAGTTAGTGAAACGCAGTCAGGTAACAGCGACTGCTGAAGCACCGGCAGGACTCAGACCGGCACTGAACGCTGATGCTTTTGCCTTGCCGAGGTTGGAAAAGCCTCGCCGAGCTCGTTCGCGTGAAATGGGTTGTAACCCGTTCGGTTATGACTGTCTGTCCGTACGCTTTGTAGGCACATGCAAAGGTCTGCTGGAAGAGTAGCTCACGCTGATTCAGAGGCAGACCAAACGCTGGCACGCGTCTCTCCCCTCACAGCCTGAGCTGCAAATCACATTTTGGGATTAAGGGGGTATAGTGCTGCATGCCGGCAAGGAGAAGCGCAGCCCTGCTACCTGGAGTCGCTTCGTTGCCTGCTTCACGCTAAGAGGTTTAAAGAAATTCTTCTTTCCCCTTATGCTCTAATGATTTACCCTGGCTGCAAATCGGTCGCGTTTGGCTGTGGGTAGGAGCCTTCAGAAAAGCAGAATTTACCCTGGTCTCGCCCTCTTTGGGAGCTGTGGACGCAGCAGGTCTCTTGGTTCTTTGGGTGAAATTTGGGTAAGTTGTGAGTAGTGCTAATCACAAAATGGAGGCAGGATCAAGCATTACTTCAACATTTAAAAAAAATAAGCCTAGTTCTTAGTCTTGTACCTTCCTATTGCTGTGCCAGAGGATTTAGGGATATAGCTTCAGGGAGCTATATACCCGTGTTTGTTTTTAAACAGGAGGTAAGTTAACCCAAGTTCTGTCTCTCCTTGCGTATTTTCTCATCCCGTGTCATCTGACAAATAGCCCCGCAGCTGACACAAAAGGTTATTAAAGCATTGACGCGTCATATCTGCAAAATGATGCAAAACAGCTTCGGGAAAATGGAAACAGTTCCCGCGGGGTCTCTAGAATGAGGGACTGGCAATTCCCGTTGCACGGGTACCCGTTTGTTAGCAGCAGTTACGAAACTTTCAGGAGCGAGGGGTCTGCTTCTTCCCGCCGAACACTAGGAATGCAAGGAACTACGCTAGCTGAGATCTAGAAAGATTGCCGACCATTTCTTTGTCTTGATGGCTTTTTTTCCCCTACTCTTTCAGCATGAACAGCAGTACCCGGGAAGGTCTGCGTGCACGAGCATCGCGGAGCAAACTCGGCCACAGCTCTCCCGGCTTCAGGCCAAGGAAGGACACGGTGAGTCACGTCAGGGTTTTGCAAACGCAGAGGATCTTTGCGTTAGCTAAGTTACGCTGATGTCGGAGCATCGTGCGTGCCTCTAATTCAGACGGGGGAAGCTATGTGCCTCACCCACAGATGCAATGAGGGCAACTCTTTAGATACCATCATCAGGTTTCCACTAGAGGCTGCACTGGTCCGAGCACATTTCCCAGTACAGGCACTCTCAGCACCTCCTCACCTGGAGCCATGCATGCAGGAGGAATTTGCTACAAGAGCAAGAACATGAGTCTAATATAGCAGCCTCCCTAGGATATTAGCAGTAACGCCTAACGTGTTAGTGTAATAAAAGCACCGCGTCAACTGCGTTTGCAAAATTTTACAGGTAGAAACCCCATTAGTGTTTTTTTGGTGTAGCAGTTTGCTAATGATGGCTGCAGCTGTGCCCAGTTAAGGGCTGCTGCCCCAGGTGCGGGTCCTCAGCCCGGATGAGGTTCCTGTTCCTTTGGTTCCTGTTCAGCCTGGGTGCTATGGGAGCAGGCATGGGTGACCGCTCTCAAATACCAGCTCCCAGGATTTCAAAACCTGATAAAAAGACCTGCAGGAGG
The DNA here is from genome assembly GCA_020745775.1 of Theristicus caerulescens. Lineage (NCBI taxonomy): Eukaryota > Metazoa > Chordata > Aves > Pelecaniformes > Threskiornithidae > Theristicus > Theristicus caerulescens. The sequence goes on along the minus strand of CM036563.1, from coordinate 82,196,251 downwards.
GAAATGCCTGGAGCTTTGTAGCTCTCTACAAACAGCCATGGGTTTCTTCGTAGCTGTGCAACAATGACTTTTGGAGTGGAAAGGTAAAATCTTTAGGATGAAGGGTGTCCAACCAGTGAACGTACCCCTGAGGTCTATTTACTTACTACCCTGGGTCATGTACTTGTAGGAGGTGCTCTTGGCATTTATCCTTTTGGCTTTTTTGTTTTGTTTCTGCGGGCGTTCGCGTAAGAGGGTAGCTCTGATCAGTCTGTAATTCAACATGTCCTTCATGTGTGTGGCGAATGGGGTCTCTGTCTTTTGGGGGTTTATGCCTTGCAAAACACCGCAGGGCCTTTTTTTCGTTGCTGCCTTGGTTGAAGGCGTGCAAGCAGAGTTGAATTTCGCCCTAAGACTCCCACCTTTGCAGGTAAGGGGTTATCATGCTTAACATGAAGATGTTAAGTATTTTGCCAGTTGGAGCAGCAAAGAGCCAGCTGTGCTTGGCGTCATCCCTGGAAATCACTCACTGGAGCGGGAGAGCGCCCGGCCGCCGGGACATGACTGCTGTTTGGCATACGCGGTGCGTTGAAAACTGCAGTACGGGGGTGTTTGGCAGAGGGAGAGAGCTGAAGGAGAAACGAGAGGAATGAGGTGCCTGGCTTTGCCCTCTGTGTCATTACACGAGGGCGTTAGGGGCTCCTGTTGGCACTGTGGGAGCTCCTGTCTGCCCCCCTGCTATAAATACCTCTTCGCCGAATTCCCATCCTCTTTCTTAACCAGCCTGGCAGCAGGAGGAGGACCTTGCCGGTCGCTTGCTGGGCCACCTCTTTGCGAGGGCCCCTGGAGCAGATGGGTCTTTGCTTTCAGCTGTGCCCCCGTGGCTGCGGGGCTGCCCGGCTCGGAGGGAGAGGCGCTTTCAGGTGAAGGGGATGGGTGCCACCGGGGGGCTGGGGGGAGCGGGCCGGCTCCCCCTCCCCGGGCCAGCCGCGCCCTCCCCGGAGGGCTCGCTGAGAGAGGGATTAATTGCGACTACTGCCGGGCGTTGCCTGCAGCCCCCCGGGCTCCAGCCCGCTCTCGGGCTACCCCGAGCGGCGGCGGGGCCGGGGCGGTGCCGCCCGCCCGCCCGCGCTCCCCGGCGGCCCCGGGGGAGGGCCGGGGGGGTCCCGCCTCGCCGCCCGGCCCCTTTGCATTGCGCATGGGCCCTCCCCGCCGGGTGGCCATGTTGCAGCCCTAGCAGCCAGCGCAGAGGCGGCGGCGGCGGGCCGGGGAAGCGCAGCGCACTGCACCGCACCGCGATGGCCGTGGCCGTGGGGAGACCGGCGGTGGGTGCGGCGGCGGCGGGGACCGCAGGGCCGGAGGGCGGGGGGGTGCGGTGCAGCGCAGCGCCGGGGGTGAATTGCCCGAGGACGGCGGCGTGCGGTGCCGGGGTTGGAGGGGTGCAGCGCCGGGGATGCCGTGCCGCGGAGCGGAGGGGCGCGCTGCCCGCCGTGTGACGCGGAGGGGTGCGGGGGTGCGATGCCGGGGGGCACGGCGGGCTCGCCGGGGGGCCGCCGCCGCCTGTGCCCGTTCCTGGGGCCGGAGGGGGCCGCGCAAAACTTTTTCGCCCCGGTTTGGGGCCGCGGCTCTTTGTTGCAGCGGGGCCGGGCCCGGCGGCGGGCAGCTCCTCCGGAGCCCTTCGCCTTGAGCCGCACGGGGCAGCGGGGAGACAGCGGGGGTGGTCCCCGGGCCGCTCCCGCCGGGGCCGGGGCCGCGTTTGGCGGCTTGCCGCGGGCGTTTCTGCCCCGGGGATTCCCACGGACGGGAAGACTTGGGAGCGGGGCGGGCGGGGGAGTGCCCGCAGCCCCTGGGGACAGGCGCGGGGCGCTCGGCTGCGGCGGCGGCCGGCGTGGAAATCCCGGCGTGGAAGGCTTGCGAGGGGCACGCGTGTTCTGCATCCTCCAGCGTGACCGTTTCTCTGGGGATGTGGTGGCCGGGAGGTTATTTTTTTTACATCCATGTTGAGACAGACAAAGGATTTCCCCTTTACAGAGGGAAAGGAAAAAAAAACAAACCCACAAAAACTAGCAGATGCTGTTCCCGAAATAAAAAAAGCCTCTCTTGCATCCAGCTTGCAGAAACGTGAATGAAACTCCACCATGACCAGACTGAATGCACTTTTGTGCATCGGCCGGGGGAGGGAGAGAGACTTGCCCGACTTGCCATAACTTTTTTCAGTGCTTGCGAGTAAAACAGATGTTGCCCATGAGTGGAGGACTTGAATGTGGCTCCTTCTCATAACAGGAAAATGGTCTGTGTTCAAGATGTGACCGGGATGAGACAGTTTCTTCTGGCATTTATTATGCGCTTATGGATCTGCGGGGCTATATGGTTCCTCTGATGTGGCGAAGCAAATGTATGAAGATGGGGTTAATGGTGTTACTGGAGGTGGGGAAGTTATGCTATTAAGCAAAATAAGAGCTGATGTTTGTTAATAGAATACCTATAAATTATACCGGCTGTTTGTAAAGCTGCTTCTGAAATGATTCCTTGATCTTAAGGTCTAAAGCACGCTTGGAAATTGAAGTTTGTCTGCTGGTGTAAGAAGATGCATTGAAATCACTGCTTCTGCTGGTTTTTAGGGCAGGCTGAAGGGTATTGCCAAGCAGAGCTGTTTTGCTTTGCATAGAGTAGCAACCTCGCGACATGAATAGGCTCAGGAACGTGGCTTATTACAAGACGGGACTGCCGTTTGTTCTTGTGTATGTGGTTTGCTTTATTTTTCTGTCATTAAACTGATGCCACTACTCAGCCTCTCACATTTTTGGTTAATCAAAGTCCATGAGCAATCCCAAAACAGCACCCACAGAGATTTCACACCGTATTAAATTGATACCTGTGTGCCACTGAGTCCAGTCCAGTGGGACTGGCTGCGGAATAAAGCATCCTTCAGCGTGAGAAGCATGTGCGTGTGGGAGAGGGAAGGATGAGGGCACTCGGCTTCCTCGTAAGCAGCTGGTGGGCAGAGCATCCATCCTCCAGAATCGGTGCTTTTTGGAGAGGAGAGTTGTTTTATCTTGGGGTGATAAGAGAAGAAAGGACAGTGGGCTGGTCCTCAGGAGGCGTTGGGGGCATTTTGTCTCCTGTACCTTCTTATCTAACCCTCTCTGCTACCGCTTTGCATGCTGCTGTTGTGTTGCTGGGGGGTGGCAGGGAGTTGGAAGAAATAATTATACGGTAGAGCAAGGCAAGGCTGACGAGCATTTGCCTATCAAGCTTTCAACATAATAATTGTATTTTATAAGGGCCCTGAGCGGCGTGCGTCTTGTTGGAGGGAGCATGGCGGTAGAATTAAAGGAAGTGGGAAAGAAAAGGAATGAAACGAAAAGCGAGTCAGTTTGACTTAAAACTAAGATAACATTCCTGAGTCACAACCTTTTACGTCCTGGCAGGGTATGACATTATGTTAATTGTAAAAGCATGCATAAAAAATAACTTCAGCGAACTGCTCTGAAGTGTCTGTGTTTAATTGTAGCCGAGCAGGGCGTGGCTTTCAGTTGAAGGCCCTGATCCCACAGATGTGAAGGCACATGCGTAACGCACTGCCTGTAATTTCCTTTGACTGAACAGAGACTGATGTCGGTATGCAAACGTCAAGGCATGCATAAGCACAGTTGTGGCAGGATTGGTGCCGGGAGCTGCCATGGGACCTTTCAGCTGATGCCAGCCATGCATATGCTTAAACGTACATCGGGGTGGGAGGATGCATGTGGTCATCTGTGCTGGCTGGATCCGGGCTCGGTGCGAGATAAGCCATTTGCAGTCTGGAAGCTGTTGAGATGTGCTAGGTAGGGGACCCCCTTCCTCCTCCTGAGTTAATTCCCAGCATCTCGACCAGTGCTGGATGGTTTCTCAGTAGCTCAGAGCATGAAAGAGGGCTCTGGCCTCCCTACCCTTCCCTTTATTTGTTTATCCTAAATGTTTAGAGAATCATAGCTTGGTCTAGTTAAAGGAGCAAAACAAGGTTTACTCATATGTATACACTAACATATACTCCCCTCCAAGTCAAACAGAAATTGATGGAAAATGAAGCTGGAATACAAATTTACATGGGGGCCATGGAAAACATTATCTGAGGGATTAAAAAGCACAGTGTATTCTTCCATCTGTTTTAAAAATACTTGATAATGAGAGACTGCCAGTTTCCATGGAGGGGAGGGAATGAGACAAGAAGGTAGAGCGGCACTAATGGAGCTGAAGAATCTATGTGCTTTGTCTTTCTCCGAGCAGCAGATCTGCCAGCACCCACTGGGGTCAGCATGAGCTGTGGGGCAGCGCCTTTGGAAAGCCACATCCATGTGTGTTGGTGGGTGGAGCAGGGCCACCATGACCACTGGTTCTGGACAAGGAGATGAGCACTAAGAATGGGGATACACCTTTGTGAGTGTTTCTGTGCTCTTGCTAGCTGAGTGTCCGGTCATCCTCACTGATGAAGGTGTGGCTGGGTGGGAGAAGAGCTATTGCAGGCGGAGGAGAGCTGAGACCGAGAGAGGCTGAGGAACCAGGCGGGTCGGGGATGGACCCTAGGGCCGGGAGTGGGTTGTCAAGCTCCAGGCACAGGTCAGCAGCGCCCTGGCTACTTGGCAGCTCGTCGCTTTCCAAGTTAACTGCGAGGCTGAGCTGTCCCTGCTGTCCGGTGTCCCCCAGGGAGCATCGCAGGGCTGCGGGCCCTCCTCCAAGTGAACGCGGTGATGTTGTGGGCTTGGGTGGCACTGCTGGGGCTGCTGAGATGGCCCGGGGCGTGGGTTTTGGCTTCCTTGCGTGCTTTCAGCTGCAGAGAGTGGCTTTTTGGGCCTGGCCTGGCTCAGCCGCCTGCGCCAGGGAAGCAGACCTGGGCGGTGCACACAGGGCTGTATGTTAGTTTGTGAACTCTTCGTTTCCTTTATTCACCTCGGTGCCTTGTCTGCAGTAGGAAATTCTTTCAGACAATTCTTGGTGCTCCCGTTGATGTTAACAATGGTGGGAACCTGCCCCCTCCTTGCCTTGTTTTCAGCACAGCCTCAGTCGTGGAGCAGGTTGCGTCCAGCCCACCGTAAGCTCAGGGCCTCTAGCTTTTCCAGCACGAAGTGAGCTGACCTGGAGTCAGGATCTGATGGAGACACTTGGAAAATCCTTATGTTGTATAGATGAGATCATGGGGGATCAATTTTAGTGTCTGCGTAGGGCCTCCAAAATAATGATGGGGATTGATTAAGTAAGCAGCATGAATCTGAGAAGTAAAATATTTACTCAGAGCTCAGGCATGTTTTATATGTCCCCTCCCCACCCCTGCAGCCCCTGAGAGAGATGGCTTGACTGGCTGGCTGCCCGCTCTGGAGAGATGTGAGGGCTGCCGCTCCTTGTGTGCCCTTGGTATGCCTCTTCCTCTCGAGGTGATGCCGAGAGCAGGGGCACGAGGCTGCTCAGTAGCTTGCGGCTTGCTTGGCGGGAGAGATGCCAAGGGGACGGGGTCATCTGTTGGCTTGGCCAATGCGTCTGCCTTGTCCAGCCTCTTTGTTGGCTTGGTTTGGCTCTAGGCTTCAGTCCTATAAGCTACAGTGGCTCTTGCAGGGAAAGATACTGAAGCAGTTTCAGCTCAGAACAGTTGGGTGCAACCAGGTGATTTAAAAAGAAACAAACCAAGCCCCACAATAGTACTTTGAGCTTTTTTTAGGTACGCTATCTAGCTGCCCTCGCTTCCAGCTCTGTGAACAGCTCTCCAGCCTACTGCAATAAGTGATGCGTAATAATGGTTCAGACAAACACGGCGGTGCTGTTAGCATTCGGCACTAATGCTGCTGGAGAATGCTCCAGATCAGAGGCAGAAAACCAAGTTCAGGGTCTTGCTGTCTTAGCTAAGAGCGGTGGTAACAAAAAATTACCCCAAATCATCTTCTTTCCCACTCTAAGTGCTAGTTTGCATGCTGCTACGTGATGCAGGAGTCGCCAGAGCTGTTTTCATCCACAGCTCGGGCAGGTGTGATTAACGCGGGTGTAAGCATCGCATGAGACGGTGGAGAAAGAGCCTTGAGAAGGAGGAAAAGCTCCCTGTGGTTTTCCATTAGCAACACCCAGCCCTTCTGCAAGCTTTCCCCCTGTGGCCGCGCGCTCTGCTCGTCCAACAGAAGCGATCCCCACTGCTGGCATGAAGCGTCTAGTCCAGAGGCTGTTACTGCCATCTCACTAGTAGCACAATTATTTTGCTGAGCTCTGTGATTGATAAGTCCTGAGCTATCTTTGGGACTCCTTATTTAAAAATACAGACTGTGCCTGTGTTTAGAAAAGTGGCGAAGTAGCCTTAGGATCTGAATTTGCAATTAGAGCTTTTGAAGTTGCTGCAAGTATGGAGGAGCTGCATCTTTTTCTTGCAGGCTTAGGCTTTTTGTTTTTCTTTAGTAGCATCCCACGTAAGGCGATGGCAAAGAGCAGACTACTGCTGGTTTTGTGGGGGTTTTTTTGTTTGGTTTTTTTTTTTTCCATCTCAGCTTATAGCTTCTTTAGATCATTATATTATCTAATTGGATTTTCTGTTACCATTTCTGCATCCTACGTTTATTTTCAGATGGGATTTAGCTGCTGAAAATACGGTATTGAAGTACTGTAATTGCGGGTTATTTCTTTACCAGATCTGGCCATGAATACTTGGCACAAGCTAATAGAAAAAGACTTGTTTTAGAAACATTTTGGTTTTGCCACAGATGTTGCCCGCTTTGCCAGCGGCTCCTGAGAACCGATTCCTGTGCACAGCAGGAGTTCTAGTAGGAATTGTTTCTGGAAATGTGCGTGCATCTCATGTATTTCATTAAGAAATTATATTAACTTCTCTTACATGATGGGAGTGAAAGGGGAGAATTAGTGTTTTGAATCCGGAGGGGGATCTTTGTAAATGATTTCCAAGACTGTTTGGGGCCGTCTGTGGATCTGAAGGTGTTCTGCGAAGTCTGTGGGTGTTTCGCCGGGGGTTAACTGTGTGCGATGTCAAGTACGATGTCCCGTGTAAGCAAGAGACTCGACAGAATCTATTTGCCAGATGTGTTCAGCGCACCAAGTGTGCTAAATGCTTTATTTAAGCACATTACTGTGGCTTGAATTAAGTTTCTGACAGTCTGGTGCTGGCAGCCTCTGTTTTTGACTGTAAACAAAATTAAGGTGGGAGAGGAGCGGGTTTGGTAGATGACTCGCTCGGCTTGCTCGCTGACGGCGTGAGCTTGCGTTTCCCTCTTCGGCAGGGCAGCACGGCAGTGAAGAACAAGAGCCCAAACTGCAGTAGAGATTGAATTGCTCGTCTGCTTTTATTCTTTCGGATGGAGGTTCCCTCTTGTAGCTGCAGCCAAATCTTTGCGTTTCAAAGCACACAAATCATCTCCTTTCAGGCCCTGTGAAAACCCATCTCCTCCAATCTGAGTCAGCCTAGGAGCTTTTGGCAGCTTTCAGATGAATGAAGAATAGCAGGGTGACGGTCCCGGCTTTATTTTTCCAGGATAGAATTTGGCAGGCAACAGCCGAGCTTGGAAATAAGAAATTTGCAACCTGGAAAGGTGAAGGTATCTGGTTATCATTGACACTCGTTCTTGGCATCTCTCTGCAATAACGTGGATTACCCCACATCCTCTAGATGTGTGTAGCCAATGGACAGGGTTGCCAGTGAAGAGGTTGTGTATAAACGTAGTTGGATTTTCCTTTTCTTGCTTCTTCATAGGATTAAAGATTATTCTTTTCTCTCCTTTTGTTTTAATCGGTAGAATTAAATTTCTTGGATATTTGTGGAATGAACTTGGAAACAGCATGGCTAATGATATTTTAATAGTCTTCGTTGTTGTTTTGTTCCTAGTTTGAGATGTGAAGACGTATTTTCAGAAACTGCTGAGTTAAATAACTGGAAACAGTTCTCATTTATTCTCAGCTTTTACAGCTAAAAGATTAGGTTGTCATACTGTGAGCAGGTATGTTGCTAGCTGTAAAGTCTAGCAGTGATTATAAGGCTTAACGCAGCCGTCTGGGGCTGAACATATGCACGGTCCTCAAATCTTCATGTCAGGTCCCCAAGAGGAGCAGAGATGTTTGCTAGATCGTCTGGTGACTTGCTCGAGTGGTAAATCAAACCACTGCCACATCCGTCGGCGGCTGCTTTTTCCTGCCCCAAATCTGTTTTGTGTCCAGGTTGAGTTCTGGCAGGTCTCGTTGTGCCTTTTCTTGGTCGGTCGCAGAGTTCTGTGCTCTGAAATTTTTGCCTGCGTGTCAGCGCAAGGGTGTAGACACGGGGGGGGGAAATGTCATTTCTCAAATCCATGTCAGCAATTTTATCTGTACAGGTTTCCTTAGTTGTGGCCAGGTAACTCAACTTGCTGCTGCTGTTGTTTTTAACAGAAGAAGCAATGAATCAACGATTACGCCTTTGTTAGCTTATAGAATCAGAAGATTAAGATTTTTAATTACATTTGAAAATGGTTTTCTTTGTTTCCTCTATGTTGTATGTAATTTCCAAGCCAAGAAAAATCCTTAATGCTTTTAAATGAATGCTTTTGTGCCACAAAGTATCTTTTATCACAGAAAATACCAACCTAGTCTCATTCTGTTTCATCTGTCTCATTAATATTAAATATGTGGCACTTTAATGTGGCAGCTGAAGCCAAGCAGGGAATTTCAGCTAATATCTGACAACGGCGAGCTGAGATAAAGTGACATCCAAATGCAATCTGCTGTATACAAAGTAATTGGCATTTTCCAGGAGCTTTTGACCTAATTTATATATAAATTTTTTTTCTCCCTCTGCCCCCTCAAATCTGTCTTCAGAGGTTGGTTAGTCATCAGGATTTCTGAGCCTTCAGCCTGCTTTTGAGAAGGTGCTTGGTGCCAGCCAGTCCTCTGAGCACCTGTGGGGGTGTGAGGTGCTAAGCATCTTCGGGGAGCAGGTTGTCGGGGGCCTGAGGGCGCTCCCCTGGTCGGCGTCAAGGCTGATGTGCGAGGGGTTCCTGTAGGGACTGGGCACGAGAAAGGTCGGAGTGCTGCCTCTGCACCGGCCCCTGCGCCTGGAAGATGCTGTTCCGCTGTGCTGAACCCATTTTGGGAGTCAAGAAATGAGGCCCTGGCCAGAGTCCGGAGGCAAGCCCTCCTTCCTGGCTTTGAGTGAGCTCTTGCAGAGCGCTCCTGTCTTTCTTGTAGGCTCAATAAATATTCAGGTCTTGCGGGGAGTGGGGGGTTTTGGTGACTGCAGCCCAAGTCTCTGGTGTCCAGTGGAGGGAGAAAGTGGCACCAGGTCCGGGAGCTGCTTCACGCGGGGGGAAAACTTGCCTGTAAAGTCTCTGCTTTGGCCCTGGGCCAGCTCTTCAGCGAAGCAGCGGTAAACCCTTTCTGATGCTCTGAATTACAAAGAAACTGGGCTGCAAGTTGAAACTAAAGAACTTCCCTAAGTGCCTTACCTTCTGGGATGCACAGTGGATGGTCACTGAACGATTTAGTTTGGTTTCCGATAGATAATTATCGAAAAGTAGGAGCGTCAGGGGACCTTGGGTTTTGTGTTTCAAGGTAGTTGAATATTCATCCTGCTGAAAAGCACTTTTGCTATTCAGCATTTGGAGTTATGCAATTATTCATTATTGGCTCGTTAATTATGAGAGCCACGTGGGATTAGGGCTTGCGCGGTTGGCATGCTGCAAGTGTTTCAGCTTCTGATTTGCTGGGTGGTCTTGGGCAAATACCTTCATTTTGGCATGCCTTTGTCTTCTCCATCTGTAAAGCAGACCATAATTCCCTTGTTTTGTAAGATGCAAAGCTGCGATCGATGAATGAATAGCATGGCCGTAGTCACCTTCACAAACCTAGCCCGGTGTGTTACCAGACTAATGCTTTTAATTAAAAACACTTTCAAGAAAATGACTATTTAAATAGGGTAATATGCAAGTTATTTTTTCAAGGAGATTTGACAAGTAATTTCAAGAAGGAAGAAGGGTTTAAAAGTGAGCAGTGTGAATAACTCCACTGACCTTGTTTCTCTGGGTTTACGTAAATGCAATTGAGGGCAATTTTCATGTAGAGCGTTCCTAAGACATGGTGAGTTTCTCTGTTGTAGGCCAGAAGCACTTGAACATTAAAGCCAGAGGTGTTTTGGTTTTGTTGTTTAAACAAAAATATTATTTGAAACGGTAGTCTGACATGTGACCGCTGTCCGTTAGTGAGCGCAGCCACATTTTCCCTGGGTTTGGCCTCTACAGGAACGGAGCTCAGAAAAGCAGTTTTTCCATGGGATGTGCATTACTTGGCTTTGATATAACCTGAGGAAAGCAGTATTTTTTTAGAGCCTAACCAAGCAACCTGATGATTGCTTCCCATGGGATGAGCCAGAAAGCTAGAAGTATACATCCAGGCAGGCTAGCTGTGATACAGCTTACATGCGATGAGGGGAAGTATAAAATTCACACAGGCTAAAAAATGGTCGACGTTTCTGGCATGAAATAGGTGGTTGGTCCCTATGTGAAAAAAACACAGTAAGAAGTCCCAAGGGAAAAGCATGCAGACGCTGTCCCCATCCACACTAATTGTGTTAAAGGGGTCTTTTTCTGGGCTCTGTGTGCTGAAGTACCTTGGCAATTGAAAGCTGTTCAGGGCAAGGGTCCTGGTATTTCTGGTTTGATGCAGTGCCTTGCAGAGGAGGGTCATGGCCCAGCATCTCGGGTTCAGTGGCGCTGAATGGTAGGAGGGAGGATGGAGATGGCTGGATGGGTGCCGTCCTCCTGGCTCCTGTGCAAGTAGGAAGATTGCAAGTCTGCTTTTGAGGTTTATGCTCCAGTTTGCACCCTTGGGGGCTCCCGAGTGGCACAAGGAGATGGGAGTAAAAGCATCGTGCGCCCGGGGAAGGGCAGCTCGCCTGCCTGCACTGACTCTCCTGGGGTCAGCGTGCGCTGGCCTGCCGCAGGACCAGGCTCTCGTGCTGCGTTGGTACTGTGGCGTGCACGGAGTGGGAGCCTCGATGCTGTGCGTACAAACCCAGCTCTTCCTCCTGGACAATCGTGAGAGGAAGGGAGGAAGAGCTGGGCATTAGCCTTCCTCTTTGAAGGCTTACCAAGTTCCCGGAGCAGTTATTTACCTGTCAGACCCCAGCTGCTCTGGGGTATGAGCAACCCTTGCAGTGCTGCTTGTGGCTTCATGCATTACCTACGGCTTTGAGCGATGCCGAGCTGGGGACTGCTGCATCTCCTTTGCAGCGTTAATAAGGAATGTGCAGCAGCAAATCGCTTCCTTTGGTATTTCTCATTAAATAACTCGAGCCGAGGGCACAAACTTGCACCGCACATGGGAATTGTGCCCCAGTTTTGGGATAGGCAGGTCTGCAGCCCTTGGAGTCGTAGAGCGTGTCGGAGCAGGAAGCTCCTTCATGTGAACTAATCTCGCCGAGTCCTCTGCAGGAAACGCTTGCTCGGAGCAGGCTGACTTTGCCTTTGGGTACGCTTGTCTTCCCGAATCCTTAGGGTTGGCTCCACGAAGTTGTGACAGGATTTACCTGCTCTGTCAGGCCTTTAAAGCCTTGCTGCTGCAGAGAGATGAAGCACAGGGCAGTGGAGCCTGCTCGCTCGGCAGCACCCCTGCTCATCTGTCACAGTCGTTCTTGCTCCGCGGTCGACTCATGCTCAGCTGTTCCGTGGTATGTGCTGGCACAGTTAGTTGGCCAAGCTAAACAGTTCAGCGCTTTGCTTACAGAGGGATACCTGATGTGCCCTGCTGCCTGTCCTGGTGCTTCCAGGAAAAAAAAAAAGGAATTGAGATTGAGCCTAGAAAAAGGGATCTAGCATGGGCAGCCTGTGACCTGCGTGGGATCCCAGCTAATGGGGCCGTGCGCTGGCCCGGCGCTCTGCCCTTGCAAATCTCGCTGGAGGAGAGCAGCTGGTCGTGAGCTGCCTCTGTGCTCTCCTGCCATGGCAGCGGGATGAGAGGCGGATGGCCCACCTGGGTGCTAGATCACACTTCTTTGGCGTGACACCTCTTAGGGGAAAAGGGGGTGAGAAATGTGAGTCATGTGCGTATAACTGCAGGAGATGCAAGCTAATGGCAAATCCTCTTGCTTATTATTGTTATTCAGAGAAACAGCCTTGCAAAATGTTCCGTTCTTCCCTTCCAAAAGTTGTCCTTGAGCTACGTATTTCAGCAAAGTGGAGCGCAATATGTGTTGTCTCTACTCATGAGGTTGCGAGACTTTGAGTTCTACCGGGTATGTGTTTAGCTTGACTGCCTGGGAGAAGTCTGAGCAGCCGGACTGTTCAGATGGGTAGTACGCTAGAGAAGAATTTGTTCTGTTTGCTTTTGGGGTTTATCAAGGAATAACGCTGGTAGTGGGGATTTAATTTAACACTAGTCTGTTAAAAGCAGTGGCGTGGATTGCTACAGCACAAGTCTTGACAGGAGGGCAGAAATTAAAAGTAAGTCTGGGTCCAACTTCTCTTGCTTTCCTTTAAAGCACAAACATGATGGGTGGACAGTCGAAGCAGAATGCGGCGGCCAACATTAATTCATCTGTGGGGGTGGATACTGGCTCCAGTTTCACCTTTTAGCAGGGCTCCATCGACAGCTAGTGAAAGTTGCAGCAGCCTATGTATGGAATAATTTATGAATTTGGAAGAACACGATTCCAGCGAGCACACGGGTGAATGCCAGTGGTTCGCAAATCTCTGCCAATGGTCTCGTGAGCAGCGGCCTGCTGCAGGAAAAATAACACTGGATTAGCTCAGGATAATGTTTGGAAGTGTCACATTTAGTTCCTAAAGACTGGCCCTTCTGCAGAGCAGCACTGGCTCTAGGCAGGATGTTCTGAAGTAAGCAGAAATGTATTAAATATGAGTATTTTTCATGAATGAAACAAGAAGTGGGAAACAACACAGGGCGACATTTTTAGCTACCGGCTTTTCCCAAGCAGCCTTTGTAATATCTCTGCCATATGGGAAGACAATTCCCTTGTTTCAAGTACTTGACTGTCTGGGCAAATGCCAGGTTGCTTGATCTCCCAGCTCCAAGGTAGCTCGGTACCATGTTATCTGGCTCGGGAGCTTGGTGTTGGGTGCCTTTTCTGCAGCTGAAGAAACGCAAGCCTTGCCTCAGCACCAAACTCGAGAGCCAGATGTGAACCCAGCAGCACTCCCCTGCCTGTTGCCAGCTTTTCGGCCTCCTGCTTTTAATTAAAGTGTCGCGACACTGCAGGCGGAGCAGGACCAAGATACCAGAAGCCAAAGGTCCAGCTCACAAAGGTATTTGCGAGCCTCGGTATGCGGATGGGAAGCTCTGACAGCGCGCAGGGCAGGGTCAGTGCCTGCCTCCCGCTAATTGTGGCTTGTGTGCTCTCTGCTCATCCAGCCGCTCTCTGGCAGGGCTGAGAACACCATTGAAGTCTGGCATCTTCCCCTCGTCTTGGTTTTAATAACAAAGTGTATCCTGTCACCCGAGGAGCACCTTAGATGATAGGTACCCCTTTGCAAGCCCTCAGAGTGTCTCACTCTCTTTGCAGAAGTTCATGTGCACCACTTAGCTGTGAGAATCTTTGTTGCTTTGAGAATAATTAGGCTGCAAGGAGACTTGCTGTAGTTCATCTGTGTTACCTGGTGTGTCTTTGCACCTTACGCCTCCAGATGTGGTCACACGATAGAGCAGTGCTTGCATCTGAGCGGCTGGAGCGGTTGCCTTCTGCAGTGTTAGAGCCCAGGAACATTTTGTGGTTCATCGCCTGAGCTACTGGATGGCAGAGGCACGGCCTTCGGACAGGAGGGTGGAACTCCTGTGTCGGGTTTGTTCGTGGAGGTTGGGTTGTTGCATCAGATATGGAAACCTGCCAAGCAGAAACTCCTCCAAGACCCACAGGGGCTGGCAGGGTGTTATTCCCTGAGAGGGGGGCACTCGGAATTTTGTAGCTCAGCCCGTAGCTGTCACCCGTAGGGAAAGGGCCAGCGCGGAGAGCTGCGCATCTCGCCCTGCGGCTGCTGGAGCTCTGAGGAGGCCGTGCCAGTGGTGCGAGCTCACTGCTGAAGCAGTGGGAACATCTGCCTTGCCCGTATGGGGGGGTCAGTGACCAGCTCAAACACAAGTTCAGTGTTCGCTGGTTAAAGACCCCGTGTTCCCATAAAGCATGTAGTCTTTTAAATACGCATTGGCTGTAACGCACAGGGTCTTCTCTTTCTTTTGAAAGAGAGTGATAACCAAACCACGTTTTTACTGCAGGCCTTTTCCTGGCAGAGCCATGGTGCTGGGAAGCACGATGAAGTGTTTATGGCCAGCGGAGCATTGCCAGTAGATGTCTTGTTTCATAGGAAGAAAAATGACATTTGCAGCTACCCCCATAGTCTATGCAAAATAAGCTGGGTGCCCAGTTGGGGTGCTGAATGAGGAGCACCGCTCCTCCCGGCTGGGGGGCTCACAGACCTGGCTACGCTGGCAGCTGCTGCTTCCAGAAGCCTCGGATAACTTGTTCGCTGTCCTCATGGAGCTCATCCCTTTGCCTGCCATGAAAGCATCTCCTCTGTCGTTTCCAGGCCGAGAGTTGCTCCTATGATGCTATTGCCTCTCTTGTTACAAATGTCGGTCTTCCTAGCGGACAGGTTGAAGTGCAAGGTAATCCTCAGATGTTCTGGAGCTTTGACGTATACGGTGGGATCACTGAACACGCAGCTCTGCCAGGGACCGTGTTGGGACGGAGAGCTTTTGAAAAAGTAGCTATAGGAAGGCTGTTTCTGGAACCGGTGGCGAGGGAGGGCGGGAACCAAACACAAACCCCCTTACTGATGGGAATAGCTGTGGGGAAAAATTCCAATGACTAAAAGTAAGTTTCCTTCTTTTTAGAGATGCAAGTCTCCATGCTTTGATGAAGTCAAAAGGTGTAAAGCTGCATGTTATATGTTATAATAGATTCCAAGGGGACTTCTATCTGATGTCCCCAGCTCAGAGAGTTTCCAAATGAGGACTGTGCCTGCTAATTTACGTTGCTTCCAAGTGCTGGCCAAAGGCCATCGGTCCCCCTTTCTCTTAAGCACCTGGAAAATGGCAAATCCCTGATACAGCCCAGAGAATTACAGCCTTGATGGTGAACCTGCTGCCGAGTTATGGATGCACCTTGTTTCGTCAGAGGGATCTTAGAATAGTCATGGGAAACCATGCAGAGCATAGCTGTGTCTGTTACTCATCGTTAGGTGAGTTAATTTGATCAAGTGTATATGGTGATGGTAATACAGGGCTGCTTCCCTGCCGAGTTTATAAATCAGTTTGCTCTTCCGTGCTGTTCCGTGTGTGTCCGCAGCGTCTTCGATCAGCCCGCTGCACGGGTGATGCTGGACGCGTCCCTGGAGTGCGCGGCGGGGCTGATTGCCCGTGCTGACAGGAGGGGGAATTCAAGAGTGAGCCTGCAGAAGACGGAGCTGTTTCCCTTCCTGCCCGTGCACCCCGGGGCTGTTTTCTGAGAACAGACTTGCTGACTGTCAGACTCCTAGTACTGGAAAACCTTTGCGTGTTTTGTCAGGTTGGTGTGCAGTAGGCTTCCTGAGGTGACAGGGGATTTTTTTACCTTTTTGGTTTGTGCTTTTTTTTAATTTCCTAATGGAATAAACTTTGTACGGCTGGAGCATTGGGCCCTCTAAAGTTGACAGCAGGTTTTGGATCAAGATCTCAGAATTACTTAAAAGTAAGAAAAGGATTTTATGCTTACAGGATGCATTTAATTAGTGTCTGGAGTTCAGCCACCAATGTGAGTTTGTTTATAGAAATACTGTTGGTATTTTCCTTTAGAAGTTGTTGTTCTCTACATGTAGCTGTTGAAAATAACACTTAGTGTGAATGAAACTTTGTAACAATAAAAAGAAAAATATTTTTCTCTCGCTTATTTCCTTATGTTGTGCATTTATACAATGTTGCCATTGAGCTTTTTAGTTTTGGGGTCTGTATGTTGCTCTTTCTAGAGCAAAAAATAAAATCGGTGGCCAAGAAAAAGTAAGCTTATGAAAACATACCGGTTGGCTGAAGGTTCAGGGGCTGGTAGCATCTGAACCTACTTACATGAAGGGGAAGTGTGGGACCTTGATGCTTTATTTACTTATTTTTCATGTTGGACAGTCTTGCAGAGATTTCCCCCTTCCCAGCCCCAGGAGTTTAATGTGGCGCTTTGTCTTTTCATGTCTGCTCGTGCGTAGCTGGTGTTTGTGGGAAGTCGAACGTGGGATTAGCCTCATCTCTTAAAGAATGAGCTTCCTCCCCCGACATCTAGATATGCTTCTTAGAAATTGGCTGGGGGTATTCACTAACAGCGCTGAGCTTGAGATCTGTGCAAGCAGATTGCAGGCTGTAAAATCTGAAACTGCCTGGAGCAAGCGCAGCCTCTAATGATGGCTGGTGACTACCAGGTCTGGCGTAGCCACGCCACGGTGCTGCGCTTCACGCCCAGAGCGCCGAGTTACGTTTGGCCTTGAGCAAGCAGCTGCTTGGGCCGTGAGAGGCTTCGCGCTCGCCTTGCTTATGCCAGCCCCCCTCTGAATCCTTTAGCTGACCGCAATCGGCGTCCTTGCGTTTGACTTTCTGAGCAGGATCCTAACGGGTGGTAGTCTGACCCCAGACAGCGGGATGAGGACAAGAGGAGTGTGACTTGGGGGTATCACCTGAGCCTCCAAAGTGCTTGCTGCTAACAGGGGGATTTGCAGCCTCTCTGCTAGGGACTGAATTCAAAGAGAGAAGAACCTGCACCCCCTGAAGGTGTATGACTGCATGCAAACTTTGGGTTTGGTCGCAAGGGCTAGGACATCCAGCTAGACACAAGTGCAGAAGCACCTTTATTGGGAGAGGAGTCAGTTAAATGGCACCCGTGCCAGCCTTGTCCCCCTCGTGCACCGAGCCGACTCAGCTTCCAGAGGATGGGGAAGGAGGAAAAGGGTAACTGTGCAGGCTTGTGCTTTATTATGCGAGATTGATGAAGGAGGGCCATGGGCAGGTTTGTCCACATGTAGCGACGTACGCCAGTTCTGCATCTGGCTTTATTAGCGTTATTGGGATTAAACCAATAAATCTGCTTGAAATCCTTGATGATGGGAAATTGCCGTTTGCCAGTGCTGTGTTGTGGAGGAAAGGCTGGGTGTCTGGTCTGCATGACAGACTATAAAGCTGTACTGCACACTCATGCTCTGTTGTTCTTTTCCTAGTGGGTTATCACCCATGACTTAGCTTTTTATATTAAACCTGCCGTTTGCCTTTATTACAGGCTTTAGAGATTTCTGTAGTGCGGTGCCCGCTATAAAATGGGTAGTTGTTGGGGACTTTGCATAGGTTTCAGTAAAAAGTTGTTCTGTTAGCTTGCATTTGCGTATAGACAATGTTATTTATAATATTGAGCTTAACCTCACAGCAAAGGCAGAGTCCTGTTCTCTGGATTTCTGGGGGGACTGTGCTAGTCCCGAAGCTGCCCTTGAACTACGCGTGACTGCACGATCGCTTGGCTCTTGGCAGTGCTCGGGAGCCTGGCCCCGTGAACACCCCTCCACGCACACGTACACGCTCGGAGTTGTCTCTTCCCCGCAGAGACGGAGGGAGGGTGCTTTACTGTCTTCTCTCCAAATATCGCACGCTCCATGGGCAAGGGACTGAGTGCTGTTGCGGAAGAGAGCAGTGGTTTCCTAGTCAAGTACCACCGCTGAAGAACACCTCTCATCTGTCCGTCTTTCAGAGATGTGCTGTTACGTGGCTTTTTTTAAGCGCAGCTGGCAGGCAGACTTCAGATGTCCAAAACTGTGCATGTGTTTGCTTGGAGACCACAGAAATACACTGGAGACTGAAGTGGAAGACACGCAGTGGGCTCTGTTTTGAGCCCGGCCGCTTAGAAATTGTTAGCGTCTTGGTGGAAAGCTTCATAGTGAGTATGAGCCCTGGCAAAGGAGGAGAGGAGATAGAGGCAGGGAGAAGGGTAGAAGTCATCTCCGAGCCTTAGCTGAGGCCACAAGTAGTATTAATACATGATACCAAACCTCTTGGTCACTGCCAGGCCTGCTTATAGCACTCATGTCAGGTGGGTGTGTAGCCACAGCAGTTTCAAAATGTCAGGTTTGTCCGCGCTCATGCGTTTTGCTTAGAAGTTAAGGCCTGGATTTTCCCCCAGCTCAGGTAGGCTTTGTTATTTCGGTTGCTTCAGTTGCTGTTCCTGCCTTGACTACAGGTAAAGATGCAAGAAAATAAAGGCAAATTGTGTGGCTGTTTCTTATCCTGAATGCCGTGCAGTTATTTGCTTTTCCAGGTCCTTTCTCCTTTGCAGCTCTTCCCTCCTAGACATTTCCTACACAAAGTTGCTGCTTTTACTCAAGGTGATAAAATTGTAGCCTTCAGACATTAAGTTCTGTGGCTGGCCTAAAACATGCCTTTTCCTGCTAAGGAGCACCTCACTGCAAAGTAAGCTGCAGTAAGGCAATCATCACAGCTTGTATAAAAGGAGCAAGGAAAGCTGAGGTGACTGCAGGAGTTGAAGTTCCTGCTGTGATCTGAGCTTGGTCTGGTGGGAAAGCCTGCCCAGCCTTTCCGAGGCTGAGAGCTGCGAGCTAAAATACAGCTAGGAGCCAGGCAAGGGCCACGTGTGCTTGTGAAGGGGGCACTTGGGGGGCTCAGAGGCTCTGCCAGGAGCGTGCCGTGTGCTGGGGCTGGGCGCACAGCTGGAATCGGGGGTCTGGTGCTGAGCCTGCCTTCCTGGTGTGCGTCTTAGCAAGCCGGGGGCTGCGCGTGAACCCCCCACCCTCTGTGCTGGCACAGACCCGCTGCCTCTTGCTGGGATCCAGCCCCGGAGTGGAAGCTGTGCTCCAACAGCTCGGGAGCCTGGTGCATCCAATGAGCTGTGGTGTGGCCTCATTGCCTTGATAATGTATTCCCAGTTGCACCAATGAAACTATTTATTTTATTCCCCAGGAGTTCCTGCCTCTGTAATAGAGGTGTTAGGAAAATAGGTCCCTGCAAAAGAAACTTGTCAGACAAGCCTAATGTTTGGTGTCATTGCCTGTAATTGGGGGAAGATCCCTCCCTGCTGTGCCAGGTTCCCAGCCTCATCTCCTGTGGGAAAACCCCACTCTTGTTTTCGGGTGATGGTGTCTGCCTGAGCCACCTTTGGAGCCAAGAGCACTCAGAGGGTCCAGAGGAGGGAGGAAACAGCATTGCTGTCTGTCTGCTTTGTGAATGCTGTAAAGAGATTTCCATGAAGAAGCCTCCGCTTCTCCAGTGCCTTCAGAGGGATTCAGCCTCGCTAGCAACCCGCTCCTTTTTATCCCCGTCTGTGGATGACCTGCCACCAGTGAAGCACAAGGTGAGAACAGTCGGAGCTGCATCTCTTGCTGATGCTTGTGTGCAACGCCATCAAGGTCTCCTTGAATTACTGTGCTGCGGCACGGCCCAGGGCAGGGCGGCAGTACGAGGTTTCTCTGCCTTGGCTGTACTGTCCGCAAAGCCTCATTCCAGCTGACTTGTTCCAGATGGTAGGTAGCCAGCTTCATTTGGGCTGTCTTCACTTGCTTGCTGACATGGGCTCCTCCTGAGTTAATTAGCAGATGAAGTTGATGGTACCTGTGCCTTGCTGGCTGCAGTTGTGGAGGTCTGATGTATGTGGGTTGGGGGGGACAGGGAGAAAAAGCGCTGTTTTCTCTACTTTGGTGCTAGCTGGGGCTGCCCAGGCTGACTCCAGCGGGAGATGTGACTTCAAGTCTCTCATTTCCCTCTTGGAGACATCCGCTCGGTGGAACATCTCTCTGAGTTTGTAGCTAGGTCCTCTGGCCCAGGCAAAAAACCAATCATGCGAGTTGGATTTCCTTGCTGGTCTGTTTGCAGTGGAGGCTGAGGACGTGTTTTGGAGAGGACAGAAACATTCTGCTTCAAAGGGAGTTTGGCTGTGCTGCGTAAGAGGCCTCGGTGGCCTGTGCTGTGGTGGGGACTGGCAGTTCTGTAACGTCTTTCACATTGTGTTACTTGTAGTTAGTCACGAGCAGCTAGAGCGCAAGGAAAGCCTTTGCCGTGTGTGGGGAGGAATAGCTCAGCATCAACTCCAGTGCAGAAAATAGGTATGGGGCAGAGTGGGACTCTTCACGTTTATGGGAGTTGGTTTAGATCTCTGGAATAAAAGGCTTATCGCTGCCACAGACCAAAAATTGGAGCTGCAAAGCCCATCCTCGGATGCCTTGTGACTAGAGAGTTAATCCTTTCTTCTGGTGCTGTAAATGTTTATTTAGCCATCTATCTTATGCATTTATGGAATTCAAGCATTTTTGAGTGTATGTTGGGCAATTGCCGGTGTCCTGTCCAGGGGTTCTTTATGACTTGGAGCATCACCAGGATTGTAGTAGTCATAAAAAGCCTTTGTGATCCTGCCCCTTTGCAAGCGATGGATGTGGAGAGGGCTGTGGGAACATTCCCGTCTGCGGGCTGCATGCGAGAGAGATGTTTTGTCTTGAGCCTGCCTATCGAGTCTAGAAATGTTAAGTCTCTGCAGCAGTTGATCAGTGCGGCAAAACACGAGGCGGGTAAAAAGCCTGGTGTAGTGGCCTCCTAGTTCCATCTCCTCCTAATGATAGCAGTGTTATGACTGTGCTGCGGACCTAGATCAGATGTGCTTTCCTCTGGAAGAACTCTGGCCAACTAACATTTTTGGAAAGACAAAACCCAATCTTTGAAGGCAACCACAAAAATGTGCAATTAATGAGGTGGAGGGAGGGAAATACTTCAGCTAAAATGGGGAGTTGCTCCTTGAAGCTGTGTCCTAGTTATGACAATTTTTGCATAGGCTTTCCCTGTTAAAGGCAGGAAAACGAAGACTTGCTGAAGGCAAGTGGGGAACATTGCTGCTGTTGAGTCAGCTGAGAGCTTGAAGTCTATGGACTAATGTTTCAAAACTGTCAGCTAAATAATTCAATAAACCTTGACCTTTTCCTCTGCACGCAGATTCAGTTCAACTTAATTCCACTTTCGCTCCTGCTGAAGACAGAAAACTGCACGCTAAGGCAAACAATGTTATTTGTAATCCTCTATATTCTTTGATTGCTGACCTTTTCTTATGAATGATGAATGACTTCTGTGGCGCCCAGAAGGGCTTCACGTACCGTAAGGGGCTATGCACATTCCCTTTTCCTTTTCTAAGCAGATGCGAGGGCTGTGACTTAACACTCAGAAAACTAGACCGTGGCATGAACGCATTAAAATCTGGTTTTCCTGCTTTGTTGTTGTTGCCTCTGTTACTTTGTCGGAACCGTGCTCAAGTGTACGCGCTGCTAGTGAGTATAAAAGCACTGGACTTGTCAAAAATGGAAATATTTTCTCTGGGCTTTTGTTTAATATATTTAGTGTCATATATGCATATGCAAGTCACTTAGGAATTTAAGGAGAGCTGGTCTGACCCAGCTTTTTGAATCCAGTTGATATTGGATCAAAAATTCCTTGGCGGTGCTGGACCAGTCAAGTTTCCCTCAGGAATTCCGGTGTGTATCTAGCACTTGTTGGGACCCTTAAAGTCCTGGTAGGGATTTTCCAAGGAGTACATTTACCCGCTTCATTTAGTTCTTCCAGTAACTCCAAGCCCAAAACAAGTTGCCAGTGCACTGACTATGTGAAATCACATAGCTTGATGGTGATTCTTTTTTTTTTTTTTTTTAATGGGGACCTGTTCATACGCACTGCTGTGGTACCTGGCCATTGCAGAAACCGTGTATGTAATCCAGTGTTGTCTTAGGATTTTGATGTGAAGACAATTACTGTGATAAATCTGAACTCTTTAGTTCAGATGCAAGAGAACTAGTAAATAAATGATCTGAAGTTATACGCCTTTATATACACAGCTCTGCGTGCCCTACTTGGAAATTGGGTCTGTGCAGACAACTGTAGCACGTCCGTGTGCAGGGCCGTGCCGTGCCACGGTGTCCCCCACCTGCCTCCGAGCAAGCCAGCAGGGCACACAATTAATGCAGATCCTGGTAGTAAGTCCCAGGGCTAATTAATTATCCGGAGCACGATACGGGGCACCTTTCAGTCCTGGAGCTTGCTGAATAGGAGCTGACAAAATGCGCCCTTGATGTGCGGCTACGGTTTTTTCAGGAAAGAAAATGGGGTTAAGGAACTGCAAACCGGCTCTGCCTGCACCACCTCGCAAGGAAAGCTGCTGCTTTTCATGTTTGGAGTGGCCCTTAACTTGATTCAGGTATTGGAACAGTGCTGCCTTGTTACCACTTTATAAGCAAGCCCTATGGGCTGCTTTCCTTCCTAAAAATCTCTGTATTTTGCTCTGGTGGTGTTCACACCTTTAACTGGACTGGAGCTGGTAGAAGCCTGGGGAAGGGTTGAGCAAAGCTTGGCAGTGGGGTCAGATGCTCTGTTCCTGGGTTTGTGTTAATTCTGCCTTCTTGTGCCCAGGATCAGCGTCCCAGAGAGCTCCCTGCGAACGGCCTCTGTGTTAGCGTAACCGGGAGTCTCGCCGGGTTCATCCATCACACTTTGCTCGGTGTCGAGTCCCATATTGCGCTGTGCCTCCAGCTAAAGGCTTTTAGCAAAGTATAAATGCACTTATTTAACGGCCTGTGATGCAGCTGTTTCAGGGCTATTTTTAGCATGACAGTGGAATACAGAAGGAAATGACTGTTGTTGGTCTTTTCCTCTCTGCTGTCTTGCTGGACTACATCTGTATCTGTGGTGGTGTGGGACTGCGTAGCCAGAAGGGCTGCAAAAGAACTGGAGGGGAAAAAAAAGTGAGTATTTCTAATGTCCCCAGAGCGATGTGTCTTCCTGCCATCTCCCAGTTAGCTTCTGCCCTGCTGATCTGAGTTGGTTTTAACTCTTAAGACTACACGTTCTCAAGTCTAACAAAAACTCAACCTTTTCCAACGCTTGCCGGTGTGAAGTGGCCTAGTGTCCCAGACTGCTCGCGTGCCACGTGGCTGTGCAGCAGCTGGTGGTCTGCTGGCCCGTGGTCCCCACCAAAAACAGGTTGTTCAGGGCTGCTGTGAAGGATCCTCCAACTTTCTCAGCTGTGCCTGGTTGAGAGAAGATGGCTGAGGGTGCTAAAAGGGATGTATTTGCCTTTCCCTGCATGTGGCACCTCAGAAGGCAAAAGGCGAGGAAATTGTAATAAGTTCTGTGCCGTTTTTTGAAACGGGAGGAGTGGAGCGTTTCAACCTGGGGAGCCTGGCACTGAATAATAACTCCCATTTTATTTCATCAACCTCAGACGAGCGGTCAAAAAGGCAGTTAGTTGCACGTCGTCCTCCTGCCAGGAGAGAGATTGGCCAGAGAGGCAAAGAGCATCTGGTTCTCATTGGGCTCTGCCTTTGGATGGTCTTCATTCTTGTTTGTCACATTATGTCTCTTTTCCCCCCCTCCCTTCCTCCTTCCTCCCTGCTCTTTTTTTTCCCCTCCCCTTCAGTGAGTTTACAAGCCTTGCTGGAATGCACATATGGTCCTTATCATCCCCAAAGTCCAGCTTTTTTTTTTTTTTTTTGCTGGTTAGCAGTTTGTGACATCAGGGGCTGCTAGAGGCATTAGTCACTTTACTCCAAATAGAAAGGCCCGTGGTTTTTGGAAACCTATGGAGGAAAATGTCTTTTATGTCAGTTCTTGGCATAAATGGAACTGTTAGTGCTCTGAGCTTGTGCTGACCTTTAGCCAAACATTTTGCCTGGAAGACAAATGTTCGTTCCCACTCTACAGCCACTTCTGAATTGTCAGATTTTGCTGACTTCCCTCTTCCCAGAAGAATGCGACTGTATCCTTTTTCTCCATCTTCCTGCTGAGTTGCTGCAGCTTGCCAATGTAAGCAATTCCCCTCGCCTCCCTGCCAGAGTGCCTTGGAGGCGCGGGAACAGCGGCGGCTCTAGCGGCCACAGGGAGCGTTTCCTTGCCGCGTGGCAGGGGCTGCGGCTCGCAATTGCAAGCCGATGGCAACCAGGGTATTTGGCGCTAGATGTCCGGGACGTGGGCCATGTGCTTCCCACCCCATGCTGCGTCCATGCTGGGGGAGCTGGGATTGGGGCAGGGGTTTTGCTCAGGCGTAATGATGCCTGCTCGCTGTACCCGGTGCCATCCTGCGATTCACTTAGGGAGCCAGCCTTGGGTAGAGGAGGCTTCCTTCCCCATCGCTTCTGCGTGTTATTGCCTGCGCTAATGTAAGCGTGTCCAGCATCACCCGGTCTCTGAGGGTGTCTCCTCAGAGGAACCCCTTGCTTTGTCTCGCTGGCAGCCTCCTTGGGCTGGTGATTCCCCAGCTAAAATCTCATGTATCTGTAGAGCAATATTCTGTGCGACAAGGGGCAGCAGGAGACCCGCGCCTACCCTTCCCCATCTGACCCGCGCCTACCCTTCCCCATCTGCTGCTGCCGGGTGCTTTGTTGGCCAAATTACTTCCAGCCTTCCTCCTACAAAATAACCTTTTCTGCTAGCCCGATTCTCTGGGATTAAAAGGAAAAACCAGCGCATTGAAGGAGAGCCTTTTTGTGTTCCCTGTGACCTCCATGGTTACTGAGCGAGGGAGCCAACCGTGGCGTAACACTTTGCCGACGGTGTTTCTGGTTACTGGGAGTAGGGAGACCTGGCTCCTTGCTGCTGTTTCAGACATTGCTGGAGGGCTGGGGCAGGGAACGTACGAAATGAAGCACACTCTGTTGAGAAGCTGTGTGCCCCTAAGCAGCTACAGCCGGTGCCAGCTTTTATTGAGGAAGAACAAGATGGTTTCCTGAGGTCCAGCCCTTGGGGGCAATAGCTGGAGCAGTGAGTCGCTCCGTGGGTTGGTGGCGGGGTGGGAGGCGGTAGCCATCCAGCTTGCCCACCTCTCTGATCAATCTTCATGGCTTGCATGACGTATGAATCTACAGAATGAGGATATGTCTTCCAGAGGGGTCTGCTCTCCCTGTTGAGAGAGAAGGGGGGAAAAAAGAAAGGAAGAAAAAAAAAGACCTCCCAGACTTCAGTAGCTGTGGAGACATCTGCCAGAGTCTGCAGCCAGCAGCAGAAGCACGGAGACAGGAACTCCCCCCTCCTCTGCTGGTGACACTGATGGTTATCCTAGCTTAAAACAACCACAAAGTCGTCCTTCCTTTCTTGATTAACTGATTGCTATGGGTGGTTTTCTTGTGGCATGACTGCACTAGCTATGGCAAGGAGGGGAAAGGAATTGTTCTTTCTGTTCCTGTTCCCCACATACTTGAGTTCCCTTGTGCAAGAATTAAGGGTTTAACCATCACTTAAGTCTGCCTAAGGAAAGGGATGGAGGTTGTGGGTGCTGTTTCAAGGAACTCAAACAGTGAGCTTGGCTCTGGCGTAGGCGCTGGGAATACTTTGTGCCTTGCCGGCGGGGACCCCAGCTCTCAGGTTTAACACAGGGAATGGGTACGATGGATGCGTCTCTTGCCGGCTACTCTTTGCTTCTGTGCTCACTGCTCTTTCCTGAGCCACCTTTTTGGCTGAGCAGACTAAAGTATCTTTGAGGTCCCTGGCTTTGGATGCAGCATCTAAGATTACTTCAGAAATGCGGGAACGTGCACCTAGTAATGGGGCAAAAATGTAGCTGGCCTGAGCTGCTGACAACAATAAAAGCTTTCAGGATTTCTTAAAGGTGCCTCCTAAGTTGTGTGGCCTCAAATAACTAAACACTTGGTTCATATTTGTGGTTGAGCTCAATATTTTGCATACCAGCATTTTTCCCCTCTTGAATTTGAGGCTCGTTTTTGTTTTCTTTAACTCTTGGGAGGCCGTGTGAAGCTGACCCCCAGCTGCCAGGAGCAGTGGGCCAGGAGGGGCGGAAGGGGAATGTTTTGCCGGCAGCCTTAAAGCAGAAGGGGCTCAGCCAGGAGCTTGCTTGGGTTGAGGGAACTGCCATCATCATGGTTAAGTCCTGAGCAAGGAGAGTGGATGGGGGCAATAAATGCCCGGGTCCTTGTGGACCCTCTCTTGAGAAGAGCAACTTTGCTTTATCTCGGATCAGCTATCAAGTGTAAGGACATGGCTCTGCTTTGTGCTGCCTCTGGAGAGTGATGCATTTCTAATGAGGGGACCCACCTTTATATCCACCTCCCCATCTGCATGCAGGTATTCTGCTGCTGACTCCAACGAGGCAAATAAGTTTCCCCTTATTCCTGCTCGCTCTGCCAAGCCACCGTGGCTTAGGAGGAATGAGCCGATTCTCTACTTGCACGTGCCTCGTCAGCCCGATTGTTTTATAAAGCTTCACTGAATTACATCCAGGCAAACCCACTGTTTGCCACAGAGCATCCGTTACAGCGTTGCTTGACCTATAAAACCTTTGCCACCCGGAGCTGTGCATGAAGAAAACCAGACCCAAAGTAGACTTGACAGGGCTCTGAGATTGCAAACCCTTTCTTGTCTTTTGTAAGGCTTTTTCCCCCCCCCTTTAAAATTAAGAGCACTAGGACATGGAGTCCTGGCAATTAATCCCTTTATAGTGATGGTCCGTGGCAGACGCTGTGCCTCTGGAGGCCTCTGGCTGCTTTACTTGCCCCTTCCCTTAGCCTGCTAGAGTTAAAACCAGCAGCTGCGATAACAGTGCCTGAAAGATTGTTGTTGACCCAAGAAATTTCAGCTGTGGGATGCCTTGTAGGCCACTCTGCAAAGTAAAGTGATCAGCATCTTTCCCAAAAACCAAGCATTTATTTGTTCATGTAACTCTGTAGTTTTTGTGGGGGTTAGCATACAGCTCTGGAGGTTCAGAATCGCTTCCCGCTCATGCGGGTGGTACGTGAAGAGGGAGGGAAGATTTGCCCTATAATGTGGGGTTTGGTAAAAGAGACATGACTGTGTCTTAAGGAAGAGTTTAAAATAAAGACTGCCCTTGGGATGTCTTAAGCTCTGTGAGATCTGAGAATATCCAGACACCCCAGTCTAGCCATGTATCTGGTGCAAACTGGCTGATCTCTATAGCTGGCTGCGGAGCTGCAGTTTTACCCGTGCTGATCTTGTCCATTGCTCCCAAAGCTGCCAGCAAGGGGAGGTGCTTGGCAAACAGCTATTCTTTTAGCAGGAATAAACCAGTGCATTGCTCCGGTGGCTTGTTGGGTGCACGTGGGGGCTCTGGGCTTGTCTCGGTGGGGCAGGAGCCTTCGCCTGTGTCGGCCTTTGACCGCTCTTCAGCTGGAGGCACCCAGTTCGTGGTGGGATGGCTCACTTGAGAGCAAAACCCAGCCCGCTGGCTCTTCTCAGGAGCTTGTCACAGCGATTCCCAGCCGGAGCAGCATGGCCATCTGACTTAGCATCCCGTTGTTTTAAAAACACTTCTGTTTTGCCAGACTGAACGCGTGAATCACTTGCCTGTTCTGCTAATTATACACTGAGCAATCATGCTTGTTGCTCTCCAGCAGAGGCTTTTTTTCCATGTGGATAAAACCTGAGCTCAAGAGCTACTCCTGAGGTTGCAGCGGTTTCAGTCCTTGCCCCTTCCCCAGGCAGCCTGAGGGCTGAAGATTGTAGCGTTGTTGAGCTAATAAAGCCAGAACTGCCCAGTCCAATGCAATCGGGCTAATTGGTAAAATTGCCCGTTGTGGTTTTGCAGCTTGATAGCCTTGGCAGAGCTGTGCCTTGGCTAAAGGGGCCGCGGAGCCTCGTGGGGGGCCGTGCAGCTTCCAGCCTGCTGCCCAAACCTCTGCTGTGGGGAGAGCAGGCAAAGGGGGCCGGGATTTTCCCCTTGTGCCAGTGCCCCTGTAGTTACTGAGCAGGAGTAAGGTGTCCCCTTGAAGAGGGTGAAAGCAAGAGCAGAGGCCTGGCTGCAGTGGTAAGAGGTTACGCAGGGCGCGAAGCTCCCTTTAATCCCTCTCCTCGGAGAGGAGCAGCCTGCGTCTCCCCCCAGAACGTGGCGGCTCTCCAAGTCCATTTGCGTGCACTGGAACTGGCTCTTATGTTGCACGATGCTTTCATTTATGCGTGGAGTGAGATAGTGAGAAACTCTGGTCCCTTTGGCTCTCCTGCCTTGTCCAAAATGCATATCTGTGGTGCTTCTGCAGAAATGCACGTTTTCTGTATCCCCTCCATGGGATGTGCTGCAGTCTGGGGAATACTGAGGGAGGCGGAGACTTGGATTTGCATTTCATCTCTGCCCGTGCCTTGGGCCTCTGAGCTTTTCAGGAGTGTTTTGGTGTTTCGGGCAGAAATCAGACTACACTTCTGCCTCCTGTTATGCAGCACAGCTTGTGAAAAATACTTGGCATTGAAAAGCGTAGAAATAGTTTTTGTTTTTTCCACTGTTGATGTTTGCCACTTGCAGGAAAAAAAAGAAAGGGGAGGGATCTAAACCGAAGAAGGTATGTAGCAAAAAATAACTGACACAGATGCAAGGGATGAGTCTAACTCCTGTTCCTGCTGAGTAACTGATGATGAGGCAGTACTCGCTTTCCCAAAATATATCAGGGAAAGATACTGGTGCTGTGCTGAGAGATGTTCAACACCCACCGCTTTCTGTGAAGCCTGTGAGTCATGGGCACCTATTGCTTTCTGGGATCTGCTCCGAGCTCCCTTCACTTAATCATAAACCCAAGCCCACTGGTGTTTTAAAAATACTCATGTTACAAATATTTAATTTAACCCATTCACATCGCGCATAAATCCCAGGGTCTCCTTCCGTTGCCTGGGGCTTTTCCAGGAAAATCACTGTTGCGGGTAAATGAGGTGATGGTCTCTTTCGTGTTGATTTTTTTACCCAGCCTGAGTGAAGGAGGTGGCATCTCTTAATCACCTTAAGCTTCTGTGGTAGGGTGCTGGGGAATAGCTGTCCCGTACGTGGAGGGACGGAGGTGAACAGTCTCGTGTATTGGCATTAAGCCTTCAGACGAGCCTGGTTCAGATGTTAAGAGAAGGCTCAAGTATCTGGTATAGGCGTCAAGCTGCCTGTGCCAGCGTGGCAAAAAGGAGCCCTTTGCCCCTGCTCCATCCCTCTTAGTTATGGCGAAGGCACAGACTCAGACATTTTTAGTTTGAGATGTTGCCTTTCTCAGAGAATTCTGTTTTGGTGTTGTTTTTTTTTCTTTAAGTCTGAGTGGTATTTTCATCAATGCTCGGCCCAGATGTAACTTATTTCTTCCTGCAATCGGCGGCTGGTCTGTAGATTTTGAGGAGGGAAGTGGGGATGCTCAGCATTTTACAGGGAGTGGGAAGTCCTCCTCCGCTTTTGATTCTTATTTTAACAACCGAAGAGTGTCTCTTTCCGTGTCTGGTCCAGAGCCCACTGATTTTTGTGGAAAAGAAGCTGGTGCTTCTAGCATCTTTAAACCAGGCTGAGGCTGCCCACGGCTGTAATTTAGCTCAACAGTATGGCCTAGGTGGGATGACTCTACTGGCAATGTTTGGGTTTGGGGAAAGGTTAGTATCTTAAGTGAAGGACAACAAACTTTTGAAGAAAAAACCATGTGAAATAACAGCAGAGCTGCTGTAGGGCTGCTGAGGAGGTTTTTCTTACTCTTTTTATCTGTACTCAGGATGTTGGCATAACTGCAGTTTGCTGGGGAAGAGATAACTGGGCTGGCTTCTTTTTCCAAGCCTCTCTGTGAATTACTACACAGCTGTTGTGGAAAAAAAGCCCTAAATATAATCTTGGAGTTGTTTCAAACCCCTCTTCTGCGAGATCTGCGCTGCCCGTTACCCTGCACAAAACAGCCTTGGGGGGTTCGATGTTATCAGCTCAGGCCCCCCAGGCAGCCTGGAGGAGGAGAGCGGGTCCCGAGGGGTGACCGGCACCTCTGCAGCACCTCTGCTTGCTTACACGGGTGTCTATCAGGAATAGATTTTGGAGTTGCAACCAGGACTGCATCACAACCTGTGTCAGTCTTTGATGTGCTGTTTGGGAGAGCTGGCCTCGCTGGGTGGTTTGGGGAAGCTCCCACGCTGCTGGGGGAGTTGGGAAAGGGGAGGCTGCCTGGGGGAATTAAACAGGAATTGGTCTGCTTGCAGCTATGACCCTGTTTCATTGTGTCCTCCAGGTGTCTGCCTAAATAATCTTTGGGTAACCTGAGGGGTATGTGATGCGGAGGCCTCAGAAACAAGGTTTGGGTGTTGCAAATGGTACAGAATCATGGTTTATTAGTCACGGGCATGGAGAAGCAGTCGAGTGGTGGTTGCGTGCTCTGGGGTTGGGGATGTTTTAGCTCCTGAGCCCTGCGGCTGAGAGCTTGGATACAAGTAAAAGGAGAGCGCGTTTGGAAGGCAAACCTAAGACAGAAAGATCCTCTGTCCCGAGAGCTCCTGTGTTGTTACACAGTTGTGACAGGACTAGGCACAGCCTTCTTCCCTGACAGGGGTGTTGCAACTCTGTTCAATGCCTTTTTTCTTGGTCTTACAGAGCGATGACCTTAGGAACCTGTCCCTTTCTGGCCACGTGGGCTTTGACAGCCTCCCCGATCAGCTGGTCAACAAGTCAACGTCGCAGGGCTTCTGCTTCAACATCCTCTGCGTGGGTAAGTCATCCCGCGCCGCTGGGCGGTCGGCTCACGCCAAGGGGTGCGCGCGTAGGCACAAATTAGCACCTTCTCCCTCCTGCGAAGGGTAGGATCTGAGCCAGTGGGGACGGTCGTGGCAGGGAAGTGACAGTTTCTTCCCAGAGCTGCTCCAGGGTAAAATCTAGTTTCCTTCTTTTCCTTTTCCCTACCCCATCCCCTGAGTCAAAACACGGATGTTTCTAGGTGTTAAAAATCTACCCTTTTGATGGTCCTGCGCTTCTGCTTTCCCCAAGGGCTGCCCATAAGGAAAGTGAGCTAACTTGGGAACTAAATGTATTTTTAAAAGAAATGTTAACTTACATCTGCCTTTCTTTGGGCGCGGAGGCTGGTTCTCAAAAATATTGCATTCCTTCCCTTCCAGGCTTTGCCTGCCTGTCTCGTTATATTCTTAGTTTCTCCAGTTGGAAAGGATGCCATTTTTAGTCTCCAAATGATGTACTTGAGAACAAAGCCTGTCACCTGTTCTCCGCTGTACTTAATCTGGATGCTGCAAGTTGGTTTTATAGCCTGAGTTGCTGTGGTACTTTTCCCAAGTTGTTCAGAGGGTGAAATACAGGGAGGCAACTCCTTCTCTTGCCTATAGATACCTGCTGCCTTGGCACTCCGTGGCTACTATGCAGTTAGAAATCCCTTGCTCAGCCGTAGGAAGCTGTGTGCCAAACCAGCCTTGCCCTGTTGGTGGACGGACCTCTCCAAGATGCCCCCAGAATGCGGTTCTGTAACCGGACAAAAACGGCGGGTTTTACTCTGATTTTGGCAGAGCAGTCTGCAAACATCATCTTGCCATTCATTGTTCATTTAAGCCTGTAAGAAGGGAATAGTGTCCCTTCTAATTAGTTACATTAATTAGCTGGAAAAACCCCACAACCCTCTGACTGTGATTGTCTACAGCAAGTTGAGAATTTCTGTCTGCAGTGCGGGGTGAGCCATCTGAAAAGAAGCCTGGCAGGCAAACTGGACTCCTCTCTGTAGCTTTGCATGTCGAAGAACGAGATAAGGGAAGAGTTGTCCTTCCGCACACTCAAGCTACCAACCCTCACGTGACTCTCCTAGCAGCATGCAACCATTTAAAATTCAGCAGGGAACATCCCGATTAGCAGGCAGCTCTTTGATCAAAATGGCATAAATTAATTGCCTTTCTCTCTGGCAGTAAATATTCCTCTCTTAGCATGACTTGCTATGTCTCCATTAACATAGCAATTTGGTCCAACTCTTTTTTTTTTCCTTGTAAAATGTGCTGATCAATCATTTTTTGCCTCAAATTAAAATTTCACACAAACTGCTGCAGTTGTGCAAGGAATAGACATCTCCCCTTTAAAAAATTTTTTTTTTTAATTGTGTTTTGAGATGGGATACAATAAACGTTGGCATTGCAATGTGAGGCTTTTAATTGTGGTGTGCATGGATAAAATGCTGCAAAGCCCGTCTAGCACAGCATGAAGCAGCACTGCATTCACATCAGGAGCTCACTAAAATATGTAGCTTCAGAGATTAACAGTCTGTGCCATCAGTTTAGGACTGATCTTTTCATGTGGGTTACGCTCTATGTGGGCCTAGAATTTTGAGCTATAATGTCGTGTATACTTTGTCTTCCCCCTCTTTCATTTGTTCATTCTTTTTTAAAAGCTTGCTTTATGTCCTGCAGCTCCCCAGGACAGGAATGCTGCGGCAAATGTCTCTCTGCTTAATTATTTTACTGGGCGTTAAGTGATCACTTGCCTTCCTGAGCCTAGCATGAAAATGGTCAAAGTCAAAGGCAGGAAAACGAACTGTCGAGTACCACAGAGCAACAGGCAGCTGCTGAGTAGTGGTATTTGTTTCCGTGGACACAAATACTATATGGTTCTCTCAGGCCTTCAAAGTGGGGGCTTTGCATATTTTGAGAGAGATTTTCATGCTAGGAGAGCTGCATCCAGCCTAGAGAGATGCTTGAGGGCAATCCCAGATGCAGGCTCCCCTCTCCCACCTGATATTTTGCATTGTTTTTCAATTATTCTCTTCCATTGAAGATTCTGGGGGGAGAGGAGAGGTTGGGATGGGCCCCCCTCGCAAGCCTGACCTGCACATGCCAGAGCTGCATGCTGCATCCAGGAGGTCTGTCCCAAATCCCAGCAGCTCTTCGCTCGGAGCGACTTTAGGACGTTACCTCAGCCCACCCCTGCTCACAGCATGGGTTGCAGTTTGAGAGTCTAATTGCTAAGCAAACACTTCTGACTTAAAAATGGGATTTAGGCTAATGCTTTCATCCATGTTACTAATTGCACTGGGGATGAGTGAACCTGCAATAGCTATAAAAGTTGGTATTTAAGCAGTGTGCTATTTTATTTGTTTTTTTTTTAACTTTTTACGTATTTCTCTGTCTCAAATTTTCATTGTCCAAGTTTCACTATGGTTTTTTGTGCTTCTCTTGAAAAAGGAACGGAAACTGAGCTGGGGGGGGAAGCATAAAACCGTGTAGAGAATCAGATATCTCCTTGGGAATCAAACTCAGAGCTGAGAGAATTTACAATTGCTTCTGTAAAGAAAGTTGTATCAAAACTACGACTTGGCCTACACTATTCAAAAGAGAATTAGGTATTTCTCAAGCAAGGAACAGCTTCTTGCTGTCTTGAATACAGATGCCGCTTGCAAGGTGGGGAGGTTGGCGCTCTTCGTGCCGTCGAGCGGGAGGGAGCCTGCATCACCGGTCAGGTCATACCAATGTAAAAACCACAGGCAATAGCTGAAAACCGCTGGAAGCAAATGCTTTCATGGGAAAGGAATGATTATTTGTTTCTCTTGCACTGCCAGTGTAGCAAGTCCGGTAACAGGGTTCTAGCAGCAGCAGGCATTTGCTGGTTCATCATGGACGGAGTCCTTTCCCTTCTCCGAGGAGGGGGGCTCGCTCGGCAAATGTCTAAGTAACTGTTCTGAAAACTGTTGTGATTTTGAAAAATTTTTCTTCTTATTTTTTTCCCTTTCCATCCAGTTTAGTACCTTCTATTCAGGGAGCCTCATGAGCCTCAGCCCATCCTCTCCAATTCCCCCTTTTCCCCTGGGAAACATTAACAATAGTATTACTGGAAAAGACTGTGTGCCTCTCTGTATGTGTGAAATAAGCCCTTTCCTTTCCCAAAATAATAAAAATCCCTGAGGTCAGTGGTGCTCGGCATCTCTGGTGGTGCCTCTTTCTGTATCCTTGCCTGTGACTGTGGTACGTCTCCCTTGAAAGCCCGGCCCACAAAGCCCTGAGTTTCTCTTGCCGTTCCCAGCATAGCAGCCTCGCTCTTTACCCGCGGGCGATGCCTTCTAGCTCTGAAGGCATTTGGTTTGTCTGGGTGTCTGTCAGGGTAGCAGCTTCTGCCTAGCAGGAGCTCATTCCGGATTCACGTCCCCAGCGCGCGGCGCTTTGATCGGGTACGTTTGCCAGGTGTGCTGCAAAGACCCTGGTGCTGTGACCTGCGGAGGAAATTAGTCGGAGCCCAACAGCAGAAGCCAGAGCTGCTGTCGCCTCCCAATGTCCGTCAAGTCCCTGGTTCAGTCCTAGGGGACTGATAAGGATGGGGACTGTCTCAAAAGCCATCTATTCCTGCAGGGAATATTTTGCTTAGCTGCGTGCACATAGCCTAATTCCACTGCTACCGAAGTGGAATAACCCCTTAGCCTGGCAAATGTGTGCCGAGAATGAGATGAGGAAAAGGGGTCGGACCATACTAACGTTGCCTTTGTGTGCTCAGGTGAAACTGGCATCGGCAAGTCAACGTTGATGGACACTCTGTTCAATACCAAGTTTGAAAGCGAACCCGCGACGCACAACGAACCTGGCGTGAGATTGAAAGCCAGGAGTTACGAGCTCCAGGAGAGCAATGTCCGTCTGAAGCTGACTATCGTCGACACGGTTGGATTTGGCGATCAAATTAACAAAGATGACAGGTAAATTTATTTCTGTCGGGGAGGGAATCCTTGCGCTGGTGTGCTCTGAGATCAGAAGGGCCTGACCCTGTGTGGGGAGCAGGTCCGTCACCGTTTCTGAGGGCGTTTCCTGATCCAGGCAGGCGGCATCACTCGCTCCATGAGACAGGTAGGAGTGAGGAACCAACAGCTCAACTGCGAACTGAAACTGTTTCTGCCCTCCTCGTCTCTGTGCAGCTTACTTGAAGTCTCTGCTCGAGTTGAAACATATAAATATTTGAAAGCATGAGTTCAAATTGCAATGACTTTGCATCTTTTAGGGAGCTGGAATTCAGATCGTAGTTCCTGTTCACACCAACTTGCAATGTTCAAGTCGAAGTGGGTTTTACTTTAACGTTGTACCTAGGTGCTGATTTCCTTGTGGCATGCATGCAGTAAATATTCTGGGCAGCCTACTCAGTCCCTTGTGTCCATCCATGTGGACTTCTGCTGTAGTGTTAAATCTGGTCATTCTGTGCTCATGGCTAATACGCTAATTAATGCAGTTCCTATACCTTAAAGCCATACATTCCCTCGTTGCAGTAATCCCAGCTGCGTCTGAAGGGTTGTTTGCAGTCCTCTTCTCTGCACCTTGCCATGTGAGGGCACGCTGGCTGGCAGTGAGGGCACTAGGTAGATAGAGAGCACAGGCTCTTTGAAAACGCAAGCTTAACATCAAAGTTTCCACTAAGATCCCCGTTAGCATGGAGGCTGAGCAGGTTCTTCTTGCTGTTCCATAAGGAAAGCTCTGTAGATTCTTAAATAAGATTTTACAATGCTTTATTTACTTCTGTAACACGTCCTTGCTGCTTGACCTGACACCAAAATGCAGCCGTTGCCCCTGCTTTGCAGCTCCTGCTCCTAAGTAACGCTGCAGAGCCGAAACGGTGAGGGGCGCGTGCCGGCTGGGGGCAGAGCTCTGCATCTCAGACGCTGCCATATGCTCGCGGGCGAGAACAAAAGCTGCTCAGAGGAGCAGCAGGTGCTCGGAGCGGGGATGCTCTGCAGCTTGTAACGGCCGGGTGACTTTGCGTTTGCTTCATTCGGCAGGCAAGAAGAGCCAGCGGTCGTGGTGGTGAAGCCCCTCCAGCTTCCCGCTTGGGCAGTTGGAGAGCGCGGCAGTCCCAGGGCAGCAGGGCTTAGGGAGAGCTTTTGTCCTCCTGCTGTGTCCCAACACGTATGGCTGCAGGGGGTGGGATTTTCTCTGTGCTCCTGCTTTGAGTCCTCCCAGCCCTTTTTAGCCCTGATTATTTTTTACGGTGCTTTCTCTAGTACGATCTCCCGATGTAAGGCCTTATTGCTTCCTTTGCAACATGCCTCTGTCTGAGGTTTTTGAGGTCTCGTGGTCAGAGACAGAATTTCCAAAAGCAAAGAAACCGGAGCAGCAGTCATGTTACAAACTCACCTCGTGATATTCCTGATACCCTCTGTGCCTGCAAATGAACAGGCAGTGCTCAGTACTGTCTTAGGGGTCTCTGGTGTCGGTGGCCCTCACGCAGCGCTGGCTGTCTTTTGCTATAGCTCGCGCTTGGTAAATCACGCAAGGGTCTGCTCTGCTTCACCAAGGGTTTTGGGCAACTGCTCAAACAGCTGCACTGGCATCTGGAGCAGAGGGGCCAGACCAGAGCCTTGCTGGCTGCCTGTCAAAGGGTGTTTCTGGAGGACCTGAAAACTCCTGATAGTCTATTTTCTCCTCACAACTGCTTTTGAGGGAGGGCATTAACGCTGCTGCGAATCCAGCGCTCAAGGCAGTGGCAGTGTTGGTGCCTTGGTCTCAGTGCCCTCCTTCGAGAGCTTCCTTGGGCTGGAGGTCCTGAGGCGGACCCCCCCCTTGCTGGAGGGTGGAACAAACTGAAAAGTTCCCTTTCCAGGAGCACAGTCGGTCAGATCAGGGCATGTTGCACTGCACCCGTTTTTTTCCATCAACAAAATGGCCCCCCTGCAGTACACAGAGTGCAGTTGTCTCTGGAGCTTTGCTCACAGGCTTCAATTCCTGCAAAGTTCTCTTTATCCCTTCCCTCTTAAGATCACAAACAAGCTTTTGGACAAGCTAGGGTAGGTGGCAGTTTCATGTTTGAATTTTCTTGTATCGGATGATTCTCAGCAACACTGGCAGAGCAGCAGCTCAGACTTTAATGGGAGAGCCTGCAAAATACATTCTTTTTCAGGGTAGCAGCCTTGTGTGGTTTCCGTGCACCTGAAGGCCAGGGTCTCTGCCACTTCATCTTGCTAATAGGTCCGTAATGCTCTCCCTGTCCACCAAGCGGAAACACACGCTTGCTAAGGAGGGACTGTAGGTTGGACGGGGAGGCTCCTAAGAGCAGCGCTTGTCCCATAATGTGCAGAGCATCCTGGGTGTTGGTCAGTGACCCCTGTTGTCCAGCAGCGAATGCCCTGGTTTTCTGTACCACGTTTTGTCTCTTCAGCTACAAGCCAATAGTAGAATATATCGACGCGCAGTTTGAAGCCTACCTGCAAGAAGAGCTGAAGATCAAGCGATCCCTGTTCAATTACCACGACACCAGAATTCATGCCTGCCTATATTTCATTGCACCAACCGGACACTCGCTGAAGTCCCTAGACTTGGTCACCATGAAGAAGCTCGACAGTAAGGTACTTGCTGCTCATGTTATGACCCTCGCGTGGCCCTACTAACGCTTTTATGATCTTGCCACAGGCTTAGTTAAACTGCTCAGAAAAATGCTGTCTGTTTTTAGCAGCGGGGAACTGCAGAGGTGCCATGTGAAAACTTTACCTTTGGCTAGCTGCTAGAATGGGTCATTATTCACTGATTCATACGCTGCAGAGGTTTATTAAGAGTTTGGGCTCCTACCCTCTTCCAGTCCCGTCTCGGGTTAGGAAACTTGGCCGCTTGCTCCACAGCTATGCTATAAAGTTAGCAATCTGCGAGCAGGAAACCGTATTTATGAGGATGCATTAGGAGACCACTGTTCTTTTTGCTTTCCTGTGGGTTAACAGTGACAGGTTTGTTCACTGCTGAAAGGTCAGTTGGCTGTTGAAAAAGAGAGAAAAGCGTGTTTGCCTCCTTAAGTGCATAAATAAAACTGAGAGGTTGAAGTTGAACCCTGCTAGTTCTAGCACTCGAAGACATGGTTGCCATCTCTATTTCACTTTGTCAGACAGATGAATTAGGTTCTTGTACAAAACCTGATTTGATAAGTGTGTGTGCGATGAGAAATACATCTAAAACACTTGAGGTCATCTTACTAATCAATGAAAAACAAATCAAAATGCTGTGTCTGCGTGCTCTGACTGCATCCAGCTAGACACAAAGAGCGATTTGATCTTCCATGGCAAATGTAGTGTTGTTCTAACCATAATCTGATAAATGAGAAGAATCTGAATAACTATGTTACTCGCCATGTGCTTTTTCAGTTACCCTCATGAGTAGCAATGAATGGGAACCGAGCTGGGTTTAAACCGTGATGTTTTACTAGATACCTGCAAGAAGATTTCATCTCTTTTCTTCTAGGGAAACAAGGAAGGTACAAATGTAAAACCTGAATATTTAAACTGACCTTTCTCTGCGCTTCTTTACATCATGATTAAGCAATATAAATCAGTCCACCTTGCCCCTTTGGCTCATTGGATCCTGATTCTGCAGAAGATAAATGATGACAATGGCTCTTTATTTCCTAGAGCGGCCTATCGATTGGGTTTTATGCAGTGATGGAGAAGGATTCCTGCCCTATTCAACTTAAAATAGGGTTATGGAGATTTGCCCAAAGTGAGCTAATTGGCATTCATGTTCTATCTCTTGGCAAAGGGGGATTTAATAACTCCAGGCCATCCTCTGAACAGAATTAAGCGATGTAATATAAGAGGATTTTCAAGTACTGTAGTTAAAATCCCTTCATATAGGTCAATATCGACATCTTCCTCACTACAATTTCTGTCTGCAGTCGCAAGAAAAAGCAAATCCTGCAACATAAAAGCAGAAATTGTCCATCTGGGGGGAGCAGAAAGGGAAAGAAAGCAGGGTTCCTCGTCCTAATGCGTTCTTGCCCTCGTGGTGCTTGCTGTGCATCGATCGGTTCAGCTCCACTGAGGGTACCGTGCTGTCTCCCCTCGGCTCCTAGATGGTGCTGCTGTTTGCCATCCTGCTGCCAGTGTTGCAAACAGCCTCTCTAGGGAAGGGAGGCAGTGACTTCTCGTTCATGTCTGTGTTAACCCCATCACGCAGTCCCTTTGGATGGTTGTCGCAGAGCTGGGCAGGGGTGGATCAACCCTAGCCCTGCAGTACAGCGGTGTATGGGAGCCCGTGAGGGCGTGCAGGCGGAGGAAGCGTGCCTGTGTTACTGCTGGCCCCCACCCTGTGCGTAGCATGGTTGGACGTGGACCATCTGCTTCCACCTCCAGTGGGGCAGCAGCAGCACTGCTGCTCACCCGGGCGTCCCCGGTAACACCCCAGCAAACGCCCACCAGAGGCTATTGTCCGAGCGTGTCACCTGCAGTAACCCAGCCTCCTGCGGTGCGGAGGAGAAGTGCCTAGGTGGTAATTTCCTTTTTTTGGAACAGCTTGTAATAATTTGTGACAGCGTTTCCGGTCCAGCCGATTGGGATGAGGAGGGGAACGCGGCAGGACAGGAAATAGCATGTTGCCAAATTGCATTTGACTACTTTTGAAGGCCATCATCGCTGCTGCCTGAAAATCCTCTCCGTCCTCTCCCGGTGACGCAACATGTGCCGTTCTGTATGTGGAGGTGCTGTCTTTGTCTTGCAGGTGAACATCATCCCCATCATTGCCAAGGCCGACACCATTGCAAAAAACGAGTTGCACAAGTTCAAGAGTAAAATCATGAGCGAGCTGGTCAGCAACGGCGTCCAGATCTACCAGTTCCCGACGGATGAAGAGACGGTGGCTGAGATAAATGCCACGATGAGTGTATGTTGTTTGGGGGCGTTGTGCTTGCCTCGGTTTGCGTGGGCCCACCCTTGATGGTAGGGCACACTGTACCGTGTTTCGTTTGGCTTTAAAACTGCAGTCTAAGCACAGATATCGGGCTGGCCAGAAGGCTTTTGAAGCTGGAGATACCTGTCACACGTGGGCTGCTTGGCCTGATACGCTTCATTGTCTGACAAACACTTCTCCTCTGAGCATTTTTTCATATCCTTCCCCTATTGCAGTATTCCCGTCTCGGGAAAGGAAGAGGATGGGAGGCAGAGCCCCGACGCGGTCAGGGCAAAGGGCTGCGGTTTGGGTTTCCTGTCCCAAATGACCACTTGTCACTTAGTGGGGGGTGATTCACTTCTGCCTTTGTTTCGCTTTCCGGTGAGAGCGGGGGCATCGTCAGTGATGTTCCAGCTCTTGGCAGGGCCAGCGGCCATCAGCGGCAAGGGCTCTGGCTTCTACCGCCTTCCCCTTCCTCTAGCAATAGGGGTGGGATTTGAGGGCAAACAGGGCTGCGGTAGACCAAACGTTTTAGTGGGGTTTACAGAGGGAACCAACTGTTTCCCATGGGCCTGACTTGGAGCGCAAGGGGAGGAACCTGAGCTCAGGGTTTCTGGCAGTGACGTGCATCGCAGCCGTGCTGACAGGGCCCTTGGATGGCTTTAGCGGGGCACGTAACGCCCAAGAGAATGTGCCAACCCCGAAGCAAGTGCGCTCAAAAGCAAGCGCAAGGATGAGGTTGGGTTATCTGTGTTTTTTACAGGGAATGGAGGCATCAAGATTAAGCTGTTTCCTTGCAGCTTGAAGGTTTTTGTGAGGTTTCCCTGCACAATTGCTTGTAGATGGGCAATTGTCACGTCTAGCTGGGTATCGGAGCCTCTCCAAACCTCTGTATTGCCTCCCTCTTTTCCCCGTGTTGTGTTCTCGGCAGGGAGAAGCTGGCACAGAGGAGGGACCTGCCTCTGCCAGGGTGCAGTGTGTGTTTTGCCTTCCTCTGGTGCAGCCCGGCTGCTGGGAAACTCCTTTGCCAGTTAATCACATCTCCTCTGCCACTTGGCTCCTTCCTCTCCCACCCAGCCTGTGACGGCGGCTTGGCCGACACGGCTCCCGCAGCTTGCGCCCAGCCCTTTTCGATGCCGTGAAGGCAGGGAGAGCGCTGCGGGGGTGAGCTGGTGGCAGAGCCCAGCTCCCTCCTGGCAGCAGCCACGCTTCTGGGAGCAGATCCCAGATTGTCGCCACCACACCCGTGGAGAGACTGGGACGTAGCAGAGCTCGGTGACTCAGACGCATCGGCCCAGGGCTGGGTCGACTCCACTCTTCCCCTTCCTCACAGCTTTGCCCTTTTGAAGAGGAAGCTTTAGCAGTTATTTCTAGCAGCAGAAACACCCTGAATTTTTAGCCTACCTTCCTTGGGAGGATGGTCTTTATTTTCTTATTGTTTGATAGTTATTTGTCCTCAGTGTTCAAATTCAGTTCCAGTTTGTAAGACTTCTTCTGTGCTTAAGATAGTCATGCTTCGTAATTACATGAAAAAATATGTACATCTCTTGTATTTTTAGGACTTAAGAATTTTGGACTTGAAGTCTGAGTAGGTTTCTCATCCAGACGGTCTTGTTGATCTTTCTAAAACACCAGATGAATTGCAAAGGCCTTTAAGCAACTTAAACCCAGCACAGCTGCCACAGTAAACAGCTTGCTGCGGAAACAATCCCTGGCACGGCAACAAAGGAAATCCCTAACCTTATTGTCCCTTTCCTCTTGTAGGTCCACCTTCCTTTTGCTGTCGTTGGCAGCACTGAAGAAGTGAAGATCGGCAATAAGATGGCAAAAGCCAGGCAGTACCCCTGGGGTGTTGTGCAGGGTACGTTACCGACAGCATAAATAACACCTTGTCATCCTGTCTCGTTCTGACGAAAGGTGCATTGATCTCTGCATGGTCCTTATCAAAATCTGTCTTGAGAAAGCAAGATCGCAGCTCTAAGACTTCTCCTTAAAATCAGGGCTTTGCAGCCTTGATCTAATCATGGAGGGGGTTTGGCGGGAGGGCGGTGGTGTCAGCCTAGCCATTGGCTTTGGGAAAGAGCAGGGTCACGTTACTAGGAGATGCTAAGTAACTAGCTTGAAAAATGACAACTTAAATGTCCACTTTCTGTTCCTTACGCCTTTATGCCAGCAAAAAAGCGGGAGCAACTGGGAAGGCTTGGACCTTGCAGACAAGCCTGAATGCAAACATGTAGGTGGGGGATTTTCCAGGGAGGTCGGCAGGTGCTCTGCCCTCTCTGCTTGAAGTGGGAGAGCAGGACTAATTCAACGCTGACTGCTTGGTATGTTTTGTCCTGGTATCGTAAACTCTGGACACGCAGCTTAAGTACGCAGTCCTCTGTGAAGCCAGCCAAGAGCTCCTTTCTGCTGGAGAGCAGAGTGTGGTTAGGGCTGGGTTTGCAACCGGGCTGTACTGAAGCTGCCAAAGATAAGGTTGGTCCTTGCTTTCCCAACCGGTGCCGAGAAGTACAGGGTTGAGACGCTGGTGGTCTGCTTGTGGCTTCAGTTGTGTGTCCGGTTGGAGGATGGCCCAGCAAGCTGCAGGGGAACGTTTGCAGGGCAATTCTGCACAACTCGCAGAGTTTTTATCAAGAATACAAACTGACCCTGAAGCAGCTTCAGACTTACTGTCTTCAGCTGTATGCAGCAGAAGGTAATACTGGGAATAACTCAAACTAGTAAAGAAGTTATGTTTGGGAAGTCTTGGACTTGACGCGTATCCTGCTGGGTTCTTGCTGTTCCCAGGAAACTAGGACCAGATAGTCAAAGAGATTTAGTTGGGTGGCAGAGAGACTTGGACGATGCGCCCCTGAACTGCCCCTTTGCAGAGACAGCTGGTCTGGTCTGAAGGGGAGCAGCTGGAGTGCTTCGCTGCGTCCCCGGAGGCATGCTGCGGAGTTGTCTGTCAGCAGCAGAGATGCCTGCTGCTTGCCTTGCATCCTAGAGAGAACTCGCACTCCTTGTCTTCAAGCATACCCACGTGGTTTGCCCGCGCTGAAGCGTGCAGCCCTCCGGCCGCAGGCTGAGCAGCTTGCTCACCCAGGGGCTGGCAGGGACACGCGGGACCCTGCTCTGAATAGAAGTTGTTATGGGAAGCCGCGTTATACCCTGTGGGCTGCCTCCCTTCCGTGCCCGGAGCAGGGGTTTAGGGCTCCTTCATAAGGTTAGCTGGCATGGGAAGGGTACAGCACCTCCGGTGGGGTCTTCTCATCGCCTTTCCTTTCCCCTCTGCTACAAGCTGAGACTTTGCTGCCTGCCTGGGCCCCTGTTGGTGACTTGGATTTGAGTGGGAAGTGAAATCCTGTGTGCAAATGGATCATCCCCTTGCTGGTGCAGAAATGTGTGGAGAGACAGGAGCTCTGTGACAGATGGGCAACACAGAGATCTTGCAAATCCAGGGAACGGCCTTGAAGTGGTGCCCGTGTGTTGGCGTGGGATGGCTTCACCCCCAGTTCAGCAAGGCATTTTGGTGTAGGCTGACTTGCAGTTCTGCTTGTGTGCCTGGAGAACCCTCAGGCTTGCTAAACTGGGGCCCGGGGCCAGGGAAAGGGAGGACCTGGCTCCTGGGTTTAATGTTCTCTCTGTGGACGATCTGTCTTTTTTTGCAGTTGAAAATGAAAATCACTGTGACTTCGTGAAGCTGCGGGAGATGCTGATCCGAGTGAACATGGAGGACTTGAGAGAGCAGACGCACACCCGACACTACGAGCTGTACAGGCGCTGCAAACTCGAGGAGATGGGATTCAAGGACACGGATCCGGACAGCAAGCCTTTCAGGTAGGAAAACGTAACTCAGGCCTTGCACAACCAGAGATTGGAGGTTTTGGGGTTGACAATGTTTCCAAGAACCAGGGAGCAAATAGTCATGGTCACTTGGAGCAGCTGAGATCTGAAGTGTGGCTGGGGAGGAAAACCTTGTGCAATGCAATCTTACTCTCAGGGCTTAGGATCTGTATGGGATATTTTTTTTTTTCCCCTCCGCCCTCGCTCTTCCTTTCCTAAAACCTGTGAACTGTCCAGTCTTAAGTGAAGCTCATGCTCATCTTCCTACAGGCGATACTAATGCGCTTCACGGAGACTTGAGAGAATCTGTTGAATAGCGAGCTTGTTAATCGCCTCAGAAATGCCTCCTGACCCTTTTTGCCCTTGGAGAGGAGGGCAGGTTTTGAGACGGTCGGGTGATACATTAGTGCTCCCTTTCCTCTACTGCAGACTCAAGTGTGTTTTGCAGCCAGCTTGCTCTGCTGCACGTCAGGGCCGCGTGCAATTGCTGGGCTTGAAAAGTGCAGCTGCGTCCATGCTGAGCTGAAGGCGACTCGTGCGTTGAGGTATAACTGGTTACCAAAGGGCAGATCTGGGGATAAATGTTCTCGTTGACCCTCCTAGAGCTTTTCACAGCTGGTCCAAGGCGTGCTGTGAAGAGGGTGCCGTGGTCTGGTGCTTGAGGTTTGGCTTTTTACTAAATACAGAGTTTATGCTGTCTGACAGCTTTGTTGGTCTGAAGCCCAAGCCGTTAGCCAGGGACAACAGCTGTGTGGGAACGTGGGAGGGAGTGTTTGTTTGCTCCTTGCGTTTCCTGGTTCCCATTCCTCCCCAACTTTTCCCCAATAACTGCACCCGCTGCCTTAGCAGCATCCCACGCTCCTCGCTGCCCCAGGGGAAGGCGGTCCGAATGAAACGTGCATCAATGAGGGTTTGCCCCCCCATAACACACGTGCGCGGCAGGAATTGGCGTGACAGTCCCTGAGACGGCGGCCGTGCGGCTGGCTTGTGCAAATCACCGCAAACGTGGTTCATCTCTGATCCTCGAGAGGGGAAAGCCAGGTAGGCTCCAGAGCAGCGGGCAGAGCGGGGGCCTTGTGGTCACGTTTCTGTAAAAAAGCACACCATGGTGAGCCCAGCAAGGTCTGCGCTACGACACGGGGCTTGCATCAGTGCAGGGTTTTATTTGCGACTTGCTGAGTGTATGCAGCTGCGTTTCTTTTGTGGCACAGAGACTCTGCTGGAATCGGTCGAGCTCAGTTCTGTTACTAAGCCCAAGTGTGGAGCTTTATTGGATTTCCTTTCTGGAGAGCGATGGCTTAAGATGGGCTCAGCCCTTCCCTTTGAGGAATCCGAGGAATTTCCATTGCTTCCTGTACACGAGGCCTCTTTTGACCAAGCTATAAGTAGAAAGGAAATGAAAA
Organism: Theristicus caerulescens; assembly: GCA_020745775.1. Classification (NCBI taxonomy): domain Eukaryota; kingdom Metazoa; phylum Chordata; class Aves; order Pelecaniformes; family Threskiornithidae; genus Theristicus; species Theristicus caerulescens. Next base: position 82,151,738 of record CM036563.1, on the reverse strand, counting down.
TGTACAGAATTTCTCCATCTGGGACGTGCTAGTTCAGAACAGTTTGCTCTGGCTGCCTCCTCCCTCCAATAAACAAACAAACCCCATGATCCCAAGCCGCTTGGCCGAGGCTGATGTATATCTGAAATGAGGAAAACAAGAGGTTTGGTTCTTTCTGTTCTTCCTTCGGAGATCAGGGATCAAAGCATGCCTTTCCCCTGGCTCTGGCCCTGGGAGCCACAGGGACCATTGCTCTTCAGCCAGGAGCAGGGAGCCTTTTGTAAATCTCGGGGTAAGCAGGGCAAAAGACCCCAGCAAACCCTTGGTGCTGTGTGGGCGCTTGTGCGAGGCGTGAAAAAGGGGAGGCTGGCGATGGTCGTGAGACCCACCTCGCTGGCAGGACCCCCACCGCTTGTCCGAGGTGAGGAGGGAGCACCAGTGCCCCCGTGGCCATCTGCGCTGTGAAATGGGGCCCTCTTGCACAGAGACCCATCTGTTGTGGGCTGGTTTCTCTGCTGCTCCAGTTAATTTTCTCAAAATACTTCTTAAAACAAGAATATTATTTGCAAGGGCATCATTCAGCGTGTGGGTGTGCGTTGGGGAATCAAGTTACTCTTGTAATCTAGGTTCATATGTTTGTATACTTAAAAAGTCAATTCCCTTGTCATCTTTGTCTGTGAGAAGCTGCAGGGATCCCACTTGGTTTGGACTGTTATTCCTTAGGGCTCTAAGTGGGTTTTTCATATGCAGCCTGGAGTTGCCGGGCCAGTTTCTCCGAGAATTTTGCTTCCCTGGAAGTCGGAGTCACTTCAGTAGAGGATTAAACTTGCTGCCTTTAGGTTAGCGGTAAGTTTTTAAGCTCAAAGCTGGGATGAGCGTTGAACCTGGGACAATTTAACAGCAAGCCCCTGCCACCCTCGCTCCTGCCAGCCTTTTCCTGCTTGCCCGTCGCCTGGCATTGTGTTTTTGGAAGTGAGCTTTGCAAGAAACTGGTTGCAATACAGGATACAATCAGCAGTGTGCCGAGTTTTCTGTTTGGGCCTGTAAGGCTCTGCTGCTCCCTAGTATAGCGTGTCACTAATGGCAGATTCAGTTTTTGCTCGCTGAGCAGTGAAGGCTAATTTGCCCTCAGGGTTTTCCTAGGCTCTAGCCAGACCCTGCAGAAGGGTTTAGGAATTTAAGTTTTGGTGTGCGCGGTCAGAGGATTAAATCCAAGACTGAATTCTAGGGAGGTTTTGATTCGAGTCTCCTGATCTCTGTCTGCTCTGAGTGGTCTGGTTCTTGATTTAGTTAAGAATCCAAAGATGCTTCTTGCCCTGTTCTCCCATGAAAAGATGTTTGTCGTTTTTAGAATCGGCATTTTTGCTTCAACGTGTGGGAAGCTGGTGTGGTCAGCTGGAATCGTGCGATTCCGCCGGGGCGGCCAGTGCTGTGCCAGCTCTGGGCACCCTGTCTGTGGAGTGTTTTAGGAGGCAACTGATGTGCCCATCAATTAGCAGTGTTCAGCCCAAGACTTGGGTTTGTCTGTCAAATTTTGTTCCCCAGCTCAATGCACCCTGCCCCACCACCCAAAAAAACCCCAAACAACAAAAACCATCAACAGAAAAGCCACTAAAATCCCAGCACGTGCCAGGAAAGGCAAAAACTCGGCTTTAATGGGATTAAGATGTTCCATTAGCCCAGTGGTTAATGTGTTCCTTAGGCACGTGGATGCAAAGTATCTGTGTGATATCAGCGGAGTTTTCATTTAAAAAATGCATTTTCAAAAAAGCAACTTGGGGGAAATAGTTATCATTCCCACACTGTCATTATGGCTGAAATATCCAGATCCATTTAAGGAATAAAATGGAGAGGAATTTGGCGCCCAGAGTTCCGAAGAGGAAAATCTCAGAGGTGCGTGGGCAACATAGTTTGTGTCCCAAATCTTTGCTGCGGTATCTCAGCGCTGGGGAAATAAAGGAATGCCAAGAAGTAGAGGGGGAATAAAGGAATGAAGGAATCCAGTAATGTGGTTATTTGGAGGAGGAACGCTGCTGCTCGTTCGCAAAGGCTTAGCCTCGCTTGACAGCTAAAGGAGAGAGAGAGAGCTCTCCCAAGGTGGCTTTACCTAAATAAAGCTCCTGGTCTGAATCCATTAGCAATGAGTAGTGAAAATTACTTTTGCTCTCTCAGTGTCATGCTTAACGAACTACGTACAGCCAGATTTTGCGCTCTGATATGCCCGTGTCTGTCCCACAAATCTTGTGCTTCCAATGAAGAGCTTCAGGACGAACAGCGGGAGAAGCGAGAAGGTGTGACTCAAGCAGATCGCAAGGCCCGTGAGCATCGGGGATCGCTGCAGGTGCTCACGTAGTGGCTGTTGATTTTCGAGGACAGTCATCCTGCCTGCTGAGTGACTTACAGGATCCTGAACAGCCTGCTGGTTTTTCCCTTGCTGATTTGCCTCCCACTGCTGCCACCTAGCAAGCTAGGACTGGTTTCGGTGGAGGTGTTCATGCCGCTGTTGTAGTCGGGGACCTCTGACGATGTTTTGTGACAAGGCAATGCGGTAAGATCGCCAAAGGCTGGAAACTCATGACTCTGCTTGAAACACAGCTCTGACTGTTTGTTTTTTCTGTGTTTTTAACAGTCTCCAGGAGACTTACGAAGCAAAGAGGAACGAATTCCTGGGCGAACTCCAGAAGAAGGAGGATGAAATGAGGCAGATGTTTGTTATGCGAGTGAAGGAGAAGGAAGCAGAGTTGAAGGAAGCAGAGAAAGACGTGAGTATATTGTAACTCAGAGGACTGTGTGTGAGGGTTTAGGCTGGGGCTTTTCCGAGACAGCCCTGAGAAAGGCGAGCATCCAGATTCCGACATCAAGCCTGCAAAGGTGCTTGCTGTGCGTAAACAGGCACAAGAAGCAGATATGAACTCAGTTCCCAGTCCAGCCATGGACCGGTGGTGTGACCCCATCACCCAAGTCCTCAGCCGCTTTTCTGTGCCTGTGAAATGGAGCAGGAGTATTCCCTGGGTTTGGGCAGCTGGAGGGGGATGTACACCACAGAGCGAGCAGGAGGTGCTGCAGTGGGACAGTAACAGCGGCTGCGGCTACATCGCCCGCAGAAATGTCAGTCTTGCCGTGCTGTGGGAGTCCTCTCTGCTCTCTCACCTCTTCAGTCCCACCCAAGGGAGAGAATATGTTTGCCGCTCAAAGTAATGTTGATTTGCAGTGGATCTTCAGCTATGGTACAGCCAGCGCTGCCCTTAAGCAGCCGCACTTTTAGCAGTCGATGAGGACTTCCCAGAGGGCTGTAAGTCCTGCTCAGCCTAGTTGTAGAAGGACGTGACGGAGCTCTCTGAGAGCTGCCCCACCGTGATTTGCGCGGGACAGCGAAAATGTAGGTGTCCTGCTAGGGGAGGGAGCTGTTTCTTGGGCCTCAGGGAGGAGCGTGTACTTCTACAGTGCTTCAGAGAAGCGTATCACCCTGAACGGCCACGCTTCCTTGCTTTGCGTGGGCATGAGAGAGTCCACTAGGTCCAAAGCAATGAGGGTTGGAACGGGGGGGTTTGGAAGTGTCCAGGGACCTGCCGTATTCCTACCGCACCTTAAATTCCCGCCATCTGTGTGTGCGCGTGTGTGTTAATTGCAGGGCTTTTCTCACAAAGTCAGGCGTGCTTGGGACAGGGCAATGACTTGTTATTAACACAGCGAGGCCTCGGTGCCAGCGGAACCGCTTCGGGCATCGTTACCCGTAATCGGGGTGAAGCATGCTTCTCTTCCCGTCCAATTCTCATTGTCTCTGTCCCGGCAGCTTCACGAAAAGTTTGACCATCTAAAGAGGACTCACCAAGAAGAGAAGAAAAAAGTGGAAGACAAAAAGAAGGAACTTGAGGAAGAGCTGAACAACTTTCAAAAGAAGAAGGCAGCAGCTCAGCTATTACAGTCACAGGCTCAGCAGGCAGGTTCTCAACAAACCAAGAAAGACAAGGACAAGAAAAAGTAAGCGGATGTCACCCACGTCCTTTGTAGGGTTTTATTACAGTTTGGGAGGTTGTTTTTTCTTTCTTGCTGCATGTCTGTATTTGCTTTTCCCCATTACCAGACTGGAAACTGGGCTTTTATCAGCCTGATCAAATAAAATATTTTTTTCTAAAGGGTGGGCCAGGGACATGATCTTAATTTTTCTCTAGAAGAGTACCTTGAAATTTTATGTCGAAGTCTGACTGGTATGGGAGAGCAATCGGATGGTGGAGCTTTGACCTGCGATCTGTCCAGCATCTTCTGGAACAGCTCTGGGATGTTCCGGACTCAGATTTATCTGCCTGAGCCAAAAGTATTAAGGGGGTCTCTACCCATCCTGTCTTTCACCCAAGAGTAGTCTCTAGTTCCCATTCCTTAAGGTTGTAGTTGTAAGTAGAAGTAGATTAGAAACCAAAACCACCATGTTATTTTTACATGGGAAACGCTAGTGCCAAAAGCGAGTACTTGCAAGCTTGCTTTAAAGACAAGAAGTTTTGCTTTCGTTGTTTTGAAAAAACAAACTACTACGGTACCGTAATTGCAGGTAAAGGGCATTTGTGGTTGTATCGAGGTGACATAATAAGCTAAGAAACCCCTACCTTTTAGTAAAGATAATGGCACTGTTTTCGACTATTTTATATTCGTATGCTAGGAGTATAATCCTCTACCCTCCTGTACTGCGAGGTTCCAGCAACTTAGTAGGCACCAAGCGTATCTGTGGACAGAGTCTGTCCTGCGGTCAGTATCTGGAGGTGGGATTTTCAGGCGTGCTCAGTTTGGACCTAACTCTGCTTCCGTTGAAACTGGAGGAACGTTGCCATTGACTTGGGCTCAGAGTTAGCTCACTGCAGAGCTCCGCTGAAAAACTCGAGCTCCAGATTGATCCAAAGTGACGTAACCTCCTTCTCGCAGCCTCTGCTTGGAGACGGCTATGCTTAGCTCGCTATTAGTGCAAGAGACCCCTATTTATTACGTGATACTGGCTACTTCACTGCGCTTTAAAAACCAGAGCACAAGGTCCACTTCGATGCGATATGTACGCTGAAGCCAGACGAACCTCGCAGAGGTGAAGTAGGCTGCACGCGGCTTGTTTGTATAGCGCAGCAAGACAGGTTACTGCAACAGGGGCTGCTTTGAGGCCTCCTGCCATAATTCCCATTCGCTTTTGCCGTACCTAGTAAGGGGACACTCACGCAAGTCCTTTCTGGGTGATCTGTGATAATGGCGCTAGCCAATATCTACAAAAGCTGTAAAGACGGTAATGCAGCAAATCTCACTGGAAAACGCTTCTTTAACCCCCCCCCCCCCCCCCCCAAAAAAAGTTCCACGCGTCTCTTAAGAGCCGATAGTGAAGGGCTGCATTCCTTAATAGACTCTGGCAGACTCACCTCCTCGATTAACACTAAGCTGTCACTGTTGGAAGAACCAAAATGCCAGTAGGGATGTGGTGTAGACACTTTGGTCTCCCTTGCTAACCTGTGAACTTAAGCCAGGTCTGAGCTGTCTCACAGCGTGAGCCCATGAGATTCTGTTGTATTGCGTATATACTAGCGTATTTTTGTACTTCGGGAAGTTACGCTGATGCTCACTGCATGTCCCCTGTCTCTACGGCTGGTTCGGTGCCTGACATTTGTTGCTTTTGACCTTGGCTTCCCCGGGGAAGGTGGGGAGGGCCTAGGGCTAGCTCTCAGCTGATGTAAATTGATGTAGCTCCTATGGAGCCGTGCTGCTTTATGCTAACCGAGAACCTGGCCTTTGGCACCCGCTGAAATACATAGAGTGCTTGTGTGCTGCATGCTCTGCTTGGGTAAAGAAATCATTACGGACTCATCAGTGTCGTGCTGAACTGTAGAAACGTAAGTGTCGGCAGCTAATGTCCAAGCATGCTGCAATACCGTTCTGCGACGACGCCTGGAAATAGCGTAGGCTGAAACACCGGTCTTCTCTCACGTGAGAATTGAGACACGGTGACCTGCTTCCTAAGAAGAATAGAGAATTTTGAAGACCCTTTTTCTTATCTCTTAAACAGAGTCGGTAGCTTAATATTTTTTAAGAGCTCTGCAGTCAGTTTTTTCACCTCTTTGATAGGAGACCAGTGCAGTATATAACGGCCTGGGGAATTCTGTAACTCGTGGTAGTCAGTGTTAGCTACTGTTTGCTTCTGTGAAGTTAGCTGGCACATGCACGATGTCGTGGGTCTGATACATGGATGTTTCTAGCGACCGTGACAAACGCAGTTTCTGCTTTGCTGATGCATTCACAGAAATCCAGTCGTGAGGAACATGCACGTGTTTTAGTGCATCCTTTCGGTGGCACTCCACACCAGGTGCTGTAACTGCTTCAAATGGTCTTTAGTGTCTGAATTACTAATGGAGGCTTTGAAGGGGAATGCTGGTGCTTCTGCTTCGTAGCACACCTTGGTTTTTCTAAAGGCTTTAAGTTCCTCCTTGCACTCTTACGAAAAGCTGCAGGTTACTTAGGTAAGGCTTTCAACCTTTCTCCGTGCTGACATGGACTGTGGTGGCTCTTGTGCGTTTGCCAGAGGAAACCCTTGCCACGCACGATCCTTGTAGCCTCCCCAGAAAGTAATTCATGGGAACGCCGCTTTCTCAAGGTGGGATCTGATTGCTCCAGCTGGGACAAGGGAGACTTCCCGTTGTGCTGTGCAAGCCGGAGGGAAGGCTCAGGGCAAAATCTGCCGCTGGCCGAACTCCATGAAGGAGAACTTGGCCCTCTCGATTTCCAGACTATTCCTATAGGACCAACTTGTCTTTTTATACATTTATTTTTTCATAATCCATTTCTCAGATTCCTGTAGCTTATCTGTTTTTCATCTAAAATTTTTGTAGCTCTGGCCTGCCGACAGAAGCGTGCTGTTTTCAGGACAGCACATCTGCGTACCTGAGACGCTTGCGTGACTGTAGTATAGACACGTACTCGAGTACTCTCCTGTATGTGGGGCTGAGCATACTTGTCAAGCCCCTGCCATAGCTTTGGGATGGGACGGTGCTTCAAACCCGAACAATCTGGAGATGGTTCCTGGCAATGGACTTGGCAAAACTAAATGGGAGCAGCAAATAGCCTTCTGGTGCTTGCCTGTTGTTTGGTGGATGGCCACATGCATGCCTCAACACGTGCCGTTGTGTTACTTGCTCGTTCTCAGCCCCCCCAGGAGCCGGGACCATCTGTTTGGGCTCCGTTTCTGTTTATTTCAAGCTACTTCTGAAGACCAGATGAAAAACTTTTTTTCCAGTTTCCTTTCTCCGTAATAGTTTCCAGTCCAGTGTGACTGGTCTGGCCATCGAGGGCCACGCTTAGTCCCAAAGCAATCCGTAAGCTATAAGGCACAGCTATAAGCTGAGCTGTAACACACGTGTCAGGGCCTGGCCCAACACCCTGTAAAAAGAGGGGTTTGTTGATGCGGAAGGATCTGACTTGGTTCTGAAAGCTGATGTGCTGGGAAAAATCGTGGTGCCCAGGTCCGAGATCCCTGAGTTTGGGTAAAGGCTGCGCACGCGGCCTTCTGCAAGAGCGCCCGTGTAAAGCGGCCCAAACTGGGCGCCCGCAGCCGTGCCCCCAGCCGTGCACATCCTGAAAAAACGAAGCTTCCGGACACCAACGCCTGCGTGGTTGCCGACTGTAACCTTGGCTAACTCACGTGGCTGGTTGTTCAGTCGTTCTGCCCCCTCGGTTTTTCTTTTTGCTTTTGCTTGTCGAAGGCTGGAGTAGAGCCCAGCCTTGAGGTTTAATTTCTTTAGAATTCCATAATCCATCTGCATGCCCACCCACCAGAGCGGGTTGCTGGTGTCGGCTCTCCCAGCTTTCTTTGGTTTTGGTGGGGTTTTTTTCCATTTTGAGTTCCATTATTGCTAACTTTTTTGTTTTTTGTTCTTTTTTTTAACTTGCAGTGCAAGCTTCACATAAAGCCTGTCAAGCCAAGGATGTTCCTGCATTCACCTGCTTTTGCAGTAATGTCTCTGCCATCTGTTTTCTTTCTTTTTTCGTTTTTCTTTTTTTTTTTTTCCATTTTTTAACATGAATAACTATTAACTCATCTAATAACATAGTGGGAACAAGAAGGAAGAAGGATTGGGTAGAGGACTGTGTGCAACTGGAAGTTCAGGGGTGGGTGGAGGGGCAAGGTGACGATACCATGTATTTTTTTTCTCACCAAAACCAGCAGCAGTAAAACATTGTTGGCCCCCAATTTGAACTGAGAGTCAGGACTGGACGTCAGCAGCTGGGGCGAGCGTCATTGACTGGATCAGGTCCTCGGTGCCGCTGGCCTACCCAGCTCTCGGAGGGCTGGCTGCCATAGCCCTGTGCTGCAGGGGTCCCTGGGTCCGCAGACACCAGCCTCGGGGAATTCCTGCCGTGCGAGGGTCCCAGCCCAGTCCCCGGTGTGGCTAAACCCCGGAGTTTAGTCCGACCCATAGTCCTGCAATAACTAATGTGTTAGAGCAATACGAGTCCCGCTGTTGGGGGAGAGGGAGGCGGGGGGGTGTGTGTAGATAACAAAAGTTTAACTGACCTTGCATGCCATTACATTTGCATGATATTTTTAATTAGTTGCTGTTTTTGCTGTCTGACTTGATCGTGCTAGTTGGCTTGGATTTATTGTCACGTGCTGGCGTATTTTTACAGCCGCCCTTCCAGTTCAGTGTAGTAGCTACCTGCTGAACGCTGCGGTGGGAACCGAACGGCGCTGCGGGTGCCTGGGAGAAGGACCGCTTCTCATTACTGCTTTCCATGTACTCGCCCAACTAGAACTTCTGAAATCGTTCTTAAAATAGCGCCTGGTTTCCAACGTGCATGATATTAGCAAGACTTAGCAGCCCTTAGGGAATCAAATGCCTGGGCGGGGGGGAAGACATAGCCTTCAACATCCTCTTAGGGCCTTCAGGAGGATTCCCGCACGCGCTTAAATGCAGACTTGCGAAGCTGTGGGATCCAGAATTCACGTCAAGGGAGAGAGGGCGCCTGGACACACATCCTCCGCGTTCCCCACCGGCCCTCCTGCCCCAGGGACCGTGTCCCACTCAGATGTCCCTTGAACGTGCAAAGGAGATTTAGCGTAAGCCAGGCCTTGCTCTGTGGCCAGCACAGTGTGGAAACTGGTTTGTTTAACGTGTGTTTTCTGTGCCATTGCTTTTCGGACAGAGTCTTTCCCTTCCTTCCCAAGAAGTGGCGAGCCATGCTTACCCTATGACTCCTGGATTTCTGTCTCTTCTGCTGATGTACAGCCAGCATTTCCACTGCTCCTAGCTAGGTAGTCTCCGGTTTCTTTCTTTAAAGCACTCTTAAAAATAACTCTCTCCACCTATGTGTCACGCACTGCGGTTCTTTGCTTGTTTCTGGGATGGAATTTCTTGCCTCTGGGAGGGGGGGGAATAAAAAAGGCAGAACGATCCCGTTTTCTGAAGTGCTGGATTGGGAAATGTGTTTGGAGGTTAGCTTTTGGGTCGTCTTGCTTTTTAACCCTCACTGCTTAAACATGGCTTTGGGAAGAGGTTATCCAAATATGAGATCTTGGACAGACAGCAAAACCTGATTGGAGAGAAATAAGCTGGAAATAAAATAGATTAGTCTCTTTATCTTTTTGTTTTGTTGTTGGTTTTTTGTTTTGGTTTGGTTTTTTTTTTAGTTGCACCTCCTGGTCTTATCAACCATGGTGCGCTTTTTGTCAGGGTAAATAGGTTTGCTAGGGGGCTGTTTGGAAAAATGCAACTATGGTTCTTGGGGCTTCGGGCAAACGCAGCTTTAAAACCTTGAGTTATCAAGGAAGAAGTTTGGCTTTTGGCATGGGTTTTTTACTGTCCCGTCATCGGCGCATCAGGGAACGCTTGTGGCGGTACGCTTTGCTTTAGCTGTCTCTGTGCACGTCCTCTTTTTAATTACCAGCATTTTATGCCAAGTAGAAAACTTAATTTTAACATTTATTTGTCCTGCTTCATTTAACAGCCCTTCAATGGACGTTTGGCAGGGGAAATCAGCTGAGTCTAGCTGTACTTTTTATTTGACAGAAAGCTGCGGCCAAGTGCATTAATGTATTTTTGGTTGGGTTTCTTTCTCCAGCAAAAAGCAAGCTCTTTTGGAGAAACTGGGAATAAACTGTAAACTTGCAAAAGTTCAAGGTACTATTTTGGTTTTTTTGCCAAAGGAGACGTTAATGACTTTTTTTTTTTCCTCCTTAAACCCCTGGGCCATGTTTAGCTTGTTGCTGCTGCACTTTTCTTGTCTTTACTTACGCCTTTTTTCACAGTAGCCCCTGATTCTGCATGGAGTAAATGATACACTCAAATCTAGTTGGATGTGCTTTCACCTTTGCATGTAAGTACAGCAGTGAGACTCACCCTTTCTGCCTCATTGCCGATATGAAACCCGTTGTGTTTTTCTGGGGGGGTGTCTTTAAGTCCGCTTCCTTACAAGCGGCATTGTCAAAACTACTTTAAACCGCTCTGCAATAATCTGCTTTTGCTGAGCTGTTGAAAAGAAGCCATAGGGAACGCGACATCCAGCTCCTGTTGACTGCCCGAAGCAACCCTGCCCAGCTTCTCTGCGTGCTTGAAGCTAGCGAGGCAGCGGGTCAGACGGTTGCACGGGTAAAAGCCTTGCTTGAGAGGCGCTGCAGCCTTTAACGCGCATTAAACAGCGATGATAACTAGCTGATAACGCTGCGTGTTCCTGGCAAGGTGGATTTCAAACCTTAGAATAATAGGAGCAAGAGAGCACACCGAAACGCGTGTTTCTGGGATGATGGTGTTGCCAGGGCGTGGAACGAACCCCCAGAATGGGAAAACGAACAAAGTCCAGGTTGCTGAGAGGGGCTGTGATTGCTCTGTAGAGAAGATGAGTAAGGGTTTGCTCCCCCAAAGCCTCACTGGGGTTGCACAGTTACTTTCCAGGAGGGCAGTAAGTACGAAGGCGCCCTTTGCAGTCACGGTCGTTAAATGCATCGCCTTGCACCTCCCGTGGACTGTGGCCCTGCCGGGGCGCGGGGGAAAGCAGCGGCTGGCACCCACCCCCGGGCTCCTCTGCGGCCCCAAAGCTGCATCTCCTATCACCCCTCCGCGTGCTTCTGACGGCGTGAAATCCCGTCCAGGAGATGCGTATCTTTGTCTCCCTTTAAGCATGTCTTTCTTTAACCTGACCAGTGTTTCTGCAGGTAGCTCTCATTCTGCTTCTCCTAAAACACCCACGTGAGAATGGAAATGTCTGCTTGTGTGTGATCAGGTCAGATCTGTCCGTTTGAACCCAGTTACCCTTTGCCCTTCGAAGGTGTTAGAAGAGGGTGTGTTTGTCTCTTCTCCGAGGACCCTGGTTGCGTTTGCAGTATATGATATCCGTGATGCTCTCACCAGCGTGTATCAGCATGGAACTGTACCAGTATGAAGGGTTTTTTAATTAACGGGAAATAAAGCTGTGAACAGCAGTAGAAATATTGTATTTGTATACATTTTTAATATCCTGATTGCCTTAAACTATAGATGTAGAACTTTATTACCTTGCTATTTGAAAATAACCCATGTTTGTAACTAAATAACTGTGTAACCTACATACAGTGTTAATGCAAATTACATGTATGCATCTGTTAGATATTGTCACTTTATTTGATGTTAAAATATTTCCGTTTTTGAATTACAAATTGAATAATAACCTTATAGCATAAGCTCAGTTATTTCTCGTATATGCTTTTGGTTACATATACAAATAGTGCCAACACTTGAAGGGGGGAGAGGAAATATATTTTTACCCAAACGCTTTGGTCTTCGCGTGGCCTTTGTGACTTGGTTTTGCCGTTCCGTGACGGCGTGCCAGGAGGGGGCTGAGGAAACGCGAGGTCTCCCGACAGGTCCTTTCGTGCCTTTGAGCTGCCTCTGTAGGCTTGGGCTGGTGTTTGTCAGTCGCTTTTTGTGGCGGTCGTGAGCTTGTTCTCCAAATCGGTCGGCGTCTCGAGGCGGTCCGGGCCTCTCTGGTGTAGTTGGATTGTATGACACGTCGCCGGTGCGCTCTTCCCTTCATGGCTTGCTTTCTTTAAAATGTCGTTCCTCCTTTTCCCCCCCCCCCCTCACTTTTTCATTTCAATTCTGAACCTCTGTTTCTTTTCTTTTCTGTTTTTTCTCTTTTTCTGTAGCTTCTTCTTTATGTAACCGTCACCTTGCCAAAAGCCCCCACACCCTCTCCCCCGTGGGCAGTAGGGCGCTGGAAGAGCCGGCGGCTACGGGCACCCCCGCCAGGAGAAGAGCCATCTCATTCTTCCATCACGTCCGCCCTTCTCTCCTTCCCTTTTTGTTTTTCACCTGTGCGTCTGAGGGTGCGCTGTGCTGTGTGTCTCTGTGCGGGATCTGTCTGCTCCCGGCGCGTCTCCGACAGAATCGAGGCTACCGAAAATGGCAGAGGTAACGGCTGGAGGAGCGAGCTCGGCCATAAAGCCAAATATTGCACTGGGTTAGTTTATCTTCTTTCTCCCTCCCCGTTTTCTTTCCTTTTGCCATAATACGCACGCGTTGCCGATGACAAATAGAACGACAGACTGCGGACGAGGGTGAGTGCGCGTAGCCGGAGGACTTCATTTCTGCCGCTAAGGATCGAGCCTGGCTGCTTTGGACACCGCAACTTCGGCACAAGTACGTCCTTTGCTCCTCTGACGTGCGCCGAACAGAAGTCCTTGCCCTAGGTGACTTCTTGTTTTTGGTGCGCGGAGCGGAGGTGGCTGATGTTGCGTACTGTTGCGTTGATGGAGCCTGTTCTGGACGGTCAAGGCCACCTTATTTTCTGGCTGATCTGCCTCGTACGAGCAAAGTACGTCTCTCTTGTACAACTGAGCTGCGCTGACTTGTACTCACATCGAAGGCTTCACTTAATTTCCACGAAGCCTAATTAGTGATTATTTTTTTAACCATTTTGAATGTGGGGGTAGTTGTTTAACTTTGTAACTTGTTTACTTTGGAAGTTAATTGGGTCAAAGAGCTTGAAAAATGCTAAAGTATTGTTTGAAGGTAGAAAACCAAGCTTGTAAACTTGGTGTGTAGTGGCCGCTAGCTGGTTTGGGATGGGTGGAAGGAGACAGCCTGATCCTCTTTGGATGGTTTTCACGTGGGGTGATGCACTTTTTGTGTTTTTAACCGAATACTAGTGACTTATTCTTCTCATCTGTGAACCTTAATGAAGGAATTGACCTCCTTTAACCTGCCGTGGGAAAGGTCCTATTAAATGGCCTAGGTTTTGCCTCTTGCAGGCTGTGCGTGAAGCGCAAGCTGCCCAGGGTCTCTGCTGAGATCTGCTGGGCTTTTCCCAGAAGCACAATGGTTTTCAGCACTCTTCAGTGGCAGGGCTGGATCGCTGGACGCTCCCTCCAGCCAGGGCAGGCTGGGGGCAGAAAAACTGTTATCCTGGAAACATTTGCAACCGACTAAGTGACTATAGATACGGAAAGATTATTAAATCATGTTTAAATATGATCGGAAATGTTATTAAATGCTGGCCTTGCACGTATGCTGCAATGATTTACCTGGTACGTAAATGGAGTTGCTGACCGTTGCCCAAAGGGAAGGGATATGACTGTTTGCACAAATGTAGCTTAGGACAGAATTTGCGTTAATACTGAAAAGGGAGCCTGCTCTCCAGGCTTCGGTGGGCTCGGGTGGTGCCTGCTGAGGGTCTCCTCTCCAGCCAGCAGCGCTTCCCGCGAGACTTTGCACGTTCAGCCTTCGAAGGACAGAACAGGGTAGCTAATGCCTCGCGGCTTGAGGCCTTGAGGGTATTGCTGGGTTAAACCTTGCCTGTACTAATTCTTCTCTTACTCTGCAAAACTCTGTGGATGCTTTGCAAACTGGGAAGAGGTTGCAGCGCTTGCAGGAGGGAGTCCTTTTTGTTCCCATAGGGCTTAGGCAGCCGTGCTCTGTGTGCTCCGGGCCACCCAAAAAGCAACGGGTCGAGCCACGTATTTTCTGAAATCAGTCAGTAACTTTGCAGCCAAGGGCTGCTGCGGGGTTGGGGCACGCTGGTCCTTCAGCCACCCCTGGGCCTCGTGCAGGGCGAGCGTCCTCTCCGGCCCGGGGTTCTCCATGCGTGACGGCGGTCACTGTTTGCTGAGAAAATGTCTTGCCCATTAAAACACCCAGTTTACGAGTGCCGTGTCTCTTTTTTTCAGTGTTGGTGCCTAGGCCGGTCTGCAGCATCAGGGACCACCGCCTCGGGCCCGGGGGCCTTGCTGTGGCTGAGCTGCGCGACCCCCTCCGTGGTAGCCTCCAACTTGCCCAAATACCCTCCTGGTTACTCGCCCAGAGGCCAGCGCACCCGCCGGATGGCTCCCGCAGCATCCTGCGCGGCGAGAGCCTCCCCACTGCCCCTGCTTCAGGGAGGGAATCCTCTCCTTGCGTTTCTCTTGTTCCCTAGGCTTGATTTGTTTGGGGTTTTTTCCGTTAAAAGTTGTAGTGTGGGTTTATCTGGTGGCAGGAGGAGTCCAGCCTGTAAAATGCCATCACTGTGCTATAGCCTCTCTCTTGAAACAGTCACTTGTTGATTACTTGGCTGCCATGGCTGGGCACAGAGCTGTGCTGCTGGGCTCCACCTCGTGTCAGGTCACCCACGGTTGCTGATGGCGGTGGTTTAGGACGCAGGCTCAGTCATGGGTGGCTGGGCATCATTTACTGTGAGTAAGAAGGAAAAAACCCAGGTGGTGGTGGGTTTTTTTATCCTGTACCTAAAGAGAGGCTGTCAGGTGCTGCTAACCCCATCGTCTTATCCACGTAGCTGTGCCCTGTGACTCTCTGACATTTTGTGTGTGACAGTGGGAAGTCATGACCCAATCTGCAGGCTGGCCACACTGAAGAAGCATCCTGAGGGACTCCTGTCCGCTGGGTCAGCCCTGGGCCTTTCGAGGAGCTCTCGAGACCTCTGCTTTTAGGGCATTTCTCTGCCATTCGCACGTGCCAGGCTGTACCGGAGGAGGCTGTTCCCCATCAGCCGGAGGGGCTCGGGGCTCGGTGACCCACCGGTAGTGCTGCTGTGTCAAGAAGGTTTGAAGAGGGGCAAAACCCTTTTGATGGTTGACTTCTAAACTCCAAAGAGAAATTTATTTAACGCTTTATATCAAGAGAAGCAGATAGGCACAAAGCAAATGCCAACACTTACGTAAACTGCCTTTATTTTGCAGCTCTAGAGTTTTGCGGCGCTGGTGCCTCGAGTCCTGCATGCAGCTCTGGACTTGATGTCTCCAGAAGGACATAGCGGAGTTAGAGAAGGGCACTAATGCTAAGTGGGATGGAGCGGCAGCTTGCCAGGTGAGACCGCAGAGGCTCGGAGGCCTCAGTTTGGAGAGGGCAAGGCCGAGAGGAGAGGCAGGCTGAGCCCCGCTGTGAGCTGGAGGTGCAGCAGATGTCCTCTAGAGGTCCCTTGCAGCCTGAATTATTTGTGATTCTGTGTGACAAAGCCCGCTAAGTCGTGATGGCGGTGGATGCTGACCCGCTTAGTTACCTAATCGGCGCGACTAGAACCAGAGGGGCGCTCAGCTAGAGGGAAATCAGCCCAAACCATGGAGTAACTTGCTTGCAGAGCAGGTAGTAAACTTGTGGGATTTGTTGCCCCAGGTTGCTGAGGCAGATGGTATCAGCAGAAGGGTTTGGGGTGTGGTTTGGGGGTTGTTTTTTGGTAAATTCATGGGGAGCAGAGCCATAAGGAATTTTAAGGGCGGGGGAGGAACAGAATGAAACATCTGACATCCCCATAATCTGCTGGTGGCGGATATTGGGGCAGAGGGAGTGGGATCAGAGAGCAGAAAGCGCGTAGGGGCACCGCAAGCGGTGTTTGTAGCGAGCCGGGCGTGCTGGGCGAGGGGACGGGGGCTGAGCTGAGGGAGTGTCGGCATGGGGAGGGGACAGCGGTGTGAAACCACCGTGGGACAGCCCGGAGAGGTTATTTGTCACTCGGTGTCACCGAACGTCCCCAGCAGAGCTGGGAAAGCTGCTTCATCCACAAGAGCGAGCAGGTGCCCAAGGTTAAAATCATGCTTGTGGGCTTAGCCCTCCCCTCACTGCTGGAGAGTGAAAATGAACTTGAAGGAACTCCCAGAACCCCGAGCTAGGAACAGTTTGCAGGTTGGACGTGCCCCGCGGCACGAGCTGGGGGGCTGGGGCTGGGTCGTGTCGCGCCGGCCAGAGGGGACCGAGGCGTTGACCTGCCGCCTACTCAAGGAATGAGCGTCTCCCCCATGGTCAGCACCTGCAGGTCTCGTGTAAGAAATAAATCCTTCATGAGTGGTCCCCCAGGCTGAGTAGGGTGAAGGAGCTGCACCAGCATCTCTCTGAGGCAGCGTTGGGGAGAACATTGCAGAGAGGTTACTGCTCTCGTGTCTGCAAAGCAAACCTCCGGGGCATTAAGGGACGATGGGGTGTTGCGGAGAGGGCTGCGCAGCACCTACGGGTGAGCTGGGGTTATTGCTAGAAGGCGTTTGAAACAAGTAGCGGTGCTCTGCTAACACTGGGCTGCCGTGCGCTCGGGTGCTCCCTGGTTTTGGGGGACCGTGCTGGGTCATAACACGCATGGTTCTATGAATGCAGTGGTTTTATCCCAGGGCTCGTGAGGGAGATGAGGCAGCAGGGAACTGAGCCTGTAGTTTGAAACTGGTTTTGCTTCTGGCCAGCCGTTCCCCTGACCCGCATACTCTGCCTTCACAGCGCGCAGCCCCTGTGCTCAGCATCCTTGGCCGGTCCGTGGCACGAATCATTAGGGTGCTATGAAGCTTGTGGGCAAGCCACATGAAGATGAGGAGTCACGGGCATCAGGGGGTGTCCTGCTGTGGGTCGCAGGGAGCCCTGGCAGCGCTCCAGGACAGCCCTGTGTTCTGGCAGCGGACGAGTCAGCCCGCTACTGTAGTAGCGAGGCGTTTGGCCTGCGTCATCGCCTGGGGTTTTTTGTGGGGAGGAAATGTGGGAAGTGGGAAATGGTTTTTCTCTCTGGCAATGCAGGTTATTTCCGAATCAGCTGGACCTTGCTACACAGGGGAGCTGATCTTGCTGGGATGCGCCTCATTTTTGAAGGCAAGCCTGTCTTTGGGCATCACCTTTTTAGCCGCAAAACACCATAAATCTGTACACCAGCGCTGCCAGCAGTGCAGCCCTGTGTTCCCCGGGCTCCTTACCGGCCCCAGCTGGCCTGGGGCGCAGGTGGCCGCAGCACCAGCAGCAGGAGGAGAGCTGCGAAGCTGAAGACCACGTTGTGACGTTGCCGCGGTCCCCTGCGGAGGCCGGTGTGCCAGCCCCAGCCTCCGAGAGCCGGGCTGGCCTGTCCCCAAAGCACGGCTCTCCCATGGCCAAGTCGGCCCCAGGGCGGAGGGTGTGTGTGGGGGGGTAAGCTGGCACACGAAGCCTGGTTTTGTTGCCCGTGGCTCACAGCAGAGCTGGGCACCTGCACTGGGGGCATGGGTGGTTTTGAAGGTTCCTCCTCTGTATCCTGCTGCATCCGTACGCCTCGACGGTGCAGCCAGGCTCTTGGGTGCATCACGGTACCGCAGGCACAACGGGGTGTTCCCTTAGCGGGTGCGTTCCACACGTGGGGGGGTCCCAAGGGTGTGTTGAAAACCAGTGCGTTGGCAGCAGAGGGAGAGGGGAAGAGCCACGTCCAAGAGGTGCGTTTGCAGTGGCAGAGACTGGGTTTTTCCTTTTGCGTCCGGAAGAACGAAAGGATGCGGCTGGGCCACGCAGCCAGCAGCTGGCCCGCCGGTGCCCTAGGGCCGGCGCCAGGACAGCCGGGCAGCAGCCTGCCGCAGGACCCTGCA
The DNA here is from genome assembly GCA_020745775.1 of Theristicus caerulescens. Lineage (NCBI taxonomy): Eukaryota > Metazoa > Chordata > Aves > Pelecaniformes > Threskiornithidae > Theristicus > Theristicus caerulescens. The sequence continues at coordinate 82,133,980 of CM036563.1, read as the reverse complement.
GAGGTAGGTCTACCAAACGGGGGCCGGGTTTTGGCTGTCCGAACCTTGGTTTTCAGTTGGTGGAGTTGCCTGTATCTGGGCAGAAGATCATGGGTGTGGAGTTGTGCATAGTGCCAACAAATAAAAAGGCAATTGCTCCAACTGGGGCTGGGGGAGCGCCTGTGTTTGGGACGGGGGAGCAGGAAAGCTCCCTCGGCAGCCAGGGCGGCTCCCAGTCCTGCCTTTTGGTACGTGCCTCGCAGGTGCCCGCTGCCTTGGCTTTGTGCAGCACAGGAGGGCTGGGAAGGCCTCTGGGCAGTGACCCCTCCTTCCCAGCGTTGCGCTTCGTGGAAGCAACGCTGTGTTTATTGAGCGTCTTTCTCTGTAAAATGAACTTTATGACTCTCGCAAGCTGCTTCTCGCTAGAGAGCTCCCCCCCTACCCCTGTGCGCGAAGAACAAAGCTGTTGCTTTTCCCCAAAGGAACAACAAAACAAGAGGCTCTCCTGCCCTGGTGCGCCGGGGGCTGAGACAAGCTCAGCAGCTGGCTCGGTCACCACAGAGCTCTTCTAGCGGCGCTGGCAGGAGCTGGGGACGCGCCCGGTGTGGGGCCAGCGCTGGACCCGCTCTCGTCCTGTCGCTTTTGGGGAGGAGAAAACGGTGAGAAGGAAAGCTCTTGCCTTCCAACAAAGAGACTCGCAGCCGCGGCTGCGGCACATCTGCTCGAGAGGAGCTGCTCCAGCAGCACCCAGTCCCCTCTCCTTACGCCCAGCTCCCCTCCCTTCTGCTCCAGGCAGGCCGCGCCAGCTGGCACCAGCCAACGCCTCGCTTCTCCCAGCCCCGCGCACCTCCTCTCCTTGTGCGCGTCTGCCAACGGGTCTGGGCCGTGATCCTCCCGAGTGCCTGCGTGCCAATGCTGCCCGGTGGGGTGAGGGGGGATGCCCCCTTCCAACCGGGAGGGAAGGAGCGTGTGGAGGGGGAGAGGCCGATGGAAGGCCAGGCTTAGAGTTACTGCTGCAGGATGACGATGCCGTGGCGCTTTGATCCCCGTCTTTTCTTCCCCCCGCCATGTGTCTCATACCAGCGGAAGCCAACAAAAATAAGCTGTTGTCCCGCAAAACTCCCTCCGTGGTTTTGTACCGCGCAGGCCAATATTGTCAGTAGTTACAAGAGCCCTGGCTCGCCTCTCCGCGTACGCAGCCGGGGCTCTTAGCAGCACGCGCGCGCGCAGAGGCTCCCTTCTGTGCAGAACCCGCGGGTGCCTGGCTTGGCTGTCAAGGGGTGCGAAAATTACCTGGCTCGGATCTTTCCCCTGCTAACGTTGTTATATCTAGCGTTGGGAATGGGGGCGGTTATTTCGATTTAGAGGTGTTGTGCTGCGTGACTGAACTGAGAACGATGCGCGGGGGTTTCAAAGTGGGTTTGAAGTAGGGAGAACCAGCGTTGTGGAATCCCTGCCGCGCCGGGGTGTTCTGTTAGGGCTGTGCTCGGTGAAGCCCCGAGACGGCCCAGCAACGCGGCTGGAGAAACCTGAGCCGCGGGAAGAGAGAAGAGGTCGGGGCCTGGTTACGGCGTAAGGACGATGGGAAGGGCTGGGCGGGAAGGAAGGCGCATGCCCCATCGAGGAAGGCGGCCGCGGGAGGTGGTGTCCAGGGCACGGGCGGGAAGAGAGCCGAAACCCAAGGGAAGTTTGTCACGGTGGACGGTGCGCGACAAAAAGGATGGCACAACATGAGGCAGGAGGGGGCCAGCTCCTCCTGAAGGGCACGAGGTAAAAGCCAGCGGGGAAGAAGGCGAGATTCCAGAACAGAATCTCTTCTGTAATCTGCGAGCAGCGATGCAGCCTGGGCTATAACCATTATCGACTGGGATTTTCAGCAGAAGGGATGTCACAAGCAGGAATCCACAGCCAGCCTGGGTGCGGGAGGCCTGACTCCTGAGCGGGGCGGTCAGAATGCCAAAAAGGAGGTGGCCACCGGAGAGGGGAGACGAAGCGGCCTCCCAGCCGTGCACCGAGTGGCCCGTGCTCGGCCCGGTGACTGAGGAGGGAGCGCGGAGCCGCCAGAGCTGGGGCTAAAGCCGGAACTGCTGTAGAGGCCGTGAGTTCATGTTGTGCAACCCCCCTGGTACCCACGGGCCCAGCGCCCCTAAAGCCGCTTTCTCCCGGGTCTGGCGCGGAGCAGCTCCCTTGCAGCCTCCGGGTAAAACCGATCCCGGGCTCGGGTGAAAGCACAAGACGAGACTCGGAATCCAGGACAACTTTCTTTATTGCTACCAGAAGGCTTTCATCAGTACAATGGCTCCAAGTACAATACCTTCCTCAGGGCTGTGGAGAGAGCTTACAATCGGGACAGGTCGTTCTGAGAAACAGAGGTGTAACGTTGAAGAGACAAGTTCTCAAGGGTTTTACTCTTGGTTAGAAGTTACGTGAACACAAAACTTGAGGGTGAGGGTCTTTTGGTTTGGTTTTGTGGCTGGTAACGAGACGCCTTTCAAACCTCAGGTGCAGGTAGCTGCCCCAGCACCTCACCGAGCGGCGCTGGTCACACGCTAAGCTTATAAACGTATGGGGGAAAAACAGACTCTGCAGAATTTAAGGTTTACGCTTGACGTAGAGAGTCAAGGCATGGGTGAGAATCCACACTGAGTGCAACATTTCTCGGTGCAAACAAGGAATAAAATACCGTTTTTGTTCTAAGTGATATCCTTTAACTGCTTTCTGCGTTTGGAAACGCAAACTGTTGGAAGCTGGCGAAGTCTCTGTGTAAGGTACGGTGGCCGGCTGCCCTAGCGTTCTTCTAGAGCACGTTCGCACTCCTGTGGTTGTTAGGTCAGTGTGGAGCAGCTTGCCGGTGGTGCGTGTTGGTTTTTTCCTGACTAACCTTTTATTTAAATCCAGTTTTTAAATATTACCACACTTAAACACCAAAGCGCTAACAAAACAAAACAGGTCTTTTTCTTCGGAAAGGAAAAAGAAAGCTGGCGTGAAGGTCGGGGAGTACAGAACATCATGCACAAGACTCGCTGAGAATTAAAAGAGGAGCAAGCAGAGAGAGAGCGAGGAGCAGATGGAAAGCGGATCAGAGAGGTGTTAGTTGGCTGGGAAACCTGGAACAACTCTGCACGGCTGACGTGAGCTCTTGGACGTGGAGGGTGGGGTACAATACACAGGAGCAGAAAAACAGTAGAACTGACAACACTAGAAAGAAACAGGTTTCTGCTACTTTTTTTGTTCGGTTTTTGGGTCTTTTTTTAGATTTTTATACTTTTTTGTGTTTTTAAGTGCTTAAATAGTGGAACTATAATTAGCCGCACAAGAAAAAAATTCAAAAAAGGGTTGGGATTTTTTTTTTCCTGTTTTTTGGCTCCCTTCAGTTCAGCCTGACAAGGTATGGCCCCTTCTCCCCCCGCTGAGAACACAGGATGCCAGGTTCTGGGTGGTTTCTAGAGCAGCTACGGCGGAGCGGGTGGCGCGCGCTCACGGCTACATAACAGACACTGGCTGCAAAGGCGGACAAGGGGAAACGTTGCCCTCCTGCCTCGAGACATCAGCGCCACAAACAGAGCCCATGTTTTCAAGAGCCACTACCTCCGGAGCGATGTCTTCGTTGTAGAGACGCTTGATGCCATCGTAGAAGTCGTCCACTTCCATCTCTTCCACTTTGCGCTTGGCTGAGGCTTGCTTGCAACCGCCGGGAGCTGGCAGACGCTGGTAGAGCGCGGCTGTACCTGTGACTGGCACTTCTGGCCTGCCGTTGTCCTTGGAGAAACCCGGCCCTGGGACAGAGGAGGGCTGGCATTGGAACGCTCCTCTGTTACAGGTCACCAGGGTGTGCTGGAGGGGACTGTAGACATATACAGAATTGGGCAGCAGAGAAGACTGCAGAGTGGAAAGGTGATGTGCCACGAGCTCCCGGCAGTGGATCAGCTGCGAGCTATCCATCTGGAGCGGGAAGACAAGCAAAGAGGCCGGCATTGCGGGATTACTGCCGCGGAGAGGAGAGGCTGTCGGCCAGGGCAGGGCTAGGGCTCTGAACGCACCGGCCACCCCGCGCCTCCCTCTCAACGATACGCTGGGTGCAGGAGAAAGTAAGCGATAAAGGACCAAAACAACATGGTGATTCGTGAGATATGGACCCCTGCTGCTTCTTAGCCCTCATGGGGCGAGTTGGGGGGTAAAAACCTGTCGGATATTAAAAGGTTTCACTGCATATTTTTAGCAGCTTGAGCGTTCGTCTTTGCAGTGCTTGTCAGACCAGCCCGTACGCTTAGAACGAGCAGCCGAGCAGCTCGCTAGGATGTTCTCCCCAGCGTGTTACTTTCTCCCCGGCGCAGAGAGAGCTCGTGCGCATCAGGGCGCGCAGCTCCTCCCCGGGTCACCCGCTGGATGCAGCCGAGACCAAGACTTTGCACAGCTGTCCCAACAAACTCTCCCTTCAGGCCGAAGCACAACCATCCTCGCCAAAGCACAACTGCAGGCAGAGATCAGCAGCTAGGGATCTGAAAGCCCCGGCTGGCTTGGATCACGGGAGAACCGAGCAGGACGCAGCCTTCCGCGGCCCCCGGTCCCTCCCCGCTGCAGCCTGCGGTGCCAGCACCCCCTCACCTGTGCCTTCTGGAGCAGCTCGATGATGAGAGCCAGCCAGTCGGGGAGCAGCTTCTCCAGCTCCAGGCTGACGATGGCCAGCGCCAGCATGGAGCCCTTGAACTGCAGCAGCTGGTAACAGGCCATGCAGTGCAGCAGCTGCTTGGTGAGCGCCGCCACGTGCTGAGAGGGGCTCAGCTTGGGCAGGATGGTCAGTAGCTGAGGCCTGTTGGACACCGCAACTGCGTGGAACTGGGGGGGGAAACAAGCACATGAGGCAGCTGGCGTCACCGATGGGCAACCCCCCCAGGCAAAGCCAGGTCGGGCCTCAAGAACGGCATGCGACGCGTCTTTGACGCACAAGGATCCTCCTGCTTAACCTTCAAGGCAATTTCCACACCCTGAAAAAACCCAATGCGTTGAACCCACCAACAGCTTGGTGCCGCCTTTCTGGCGGGACCTGCCATCGTACGCATCGTCGGCCTGGGCACCAGGCTTCTCGGGGCTTGGCAAGAGGCTGTGCCCTTCCCCCCTTCTCTCTCAACAACGCAGGTTCGGCAGTTCAGGCGTCCTAGACAAAAACTCCTTCTCGAGCAAGCAGAGAGGATGAAATTCAACAGGAACCTCAGGACACCTTCCTTCCTCTTGCCTTATCTCAGCCCCAAACCTGGCTCTGTGGCCGTGCCTTTCTGTAGCAGGCACAGCACGCCCATCGCCCAGCATCAGTGCTTTCTCCGTGGTCGTACTTAACCATTTTCGTGCTGCCTGGCGTTTAGCTTTCAGCCAAACCCCTAGCGATTAAGACTTAGGGGCGAGGGGTTCGAGTCTTAGCGTGTGGTTTAACGTGCCTCAAAACGGGTCAGATGGCAGGCCCGCGGTTTGGAAATGGCGCCCAAAGCGTCCCAAGTCTCCTCTGAATTTCTCTGGCAAGGCTTTTGCTTTCAGAAACGACTTGGATGGAGGAATTACCAACACATCCTGAGGTCTCCGCTCTCCTACAGGTAGAGTTTTTGTCTAGGTACCCAATTTACACTGACAGACTCCAGAAAGAATGTAAATAGCCCCCTACTTACAATATGAAGGAAATCCAGTGGCGTTGCCATGTGAAGATCCCAGTTCAGTTTATCCAGGATAATCTTCTCCATCCTGCGAATTTCAGCTGGAGAACAACCACAAAAGCTATCCCGAGCCAACACCTTCAGTACTGGAATCCTCTGCAAAAACCAACGCGGAAAAGAAACGAGAGAACCAGTCATTACAGGAATCACACAAAACGCTTCGTGCCTGTCCTGGCAAGCGTCAGCCACCGTGCGCAGGCAAAGGCAGGACTGGAAGAGTGTGCGTTCAGACAATGTTAGGGGAGCAAGAACAAAAAAATTACCTCATCTTCCTCAATGGTCTTTGCAGCGAGGAAGAAGCAGCTGATTGCAATACAGTTCAAGTACTTTGGACGGGCCTACGGTACAGAAAAGCAGAGAAGTCTGTTAATGTGATGCAAAAATTATGTGTGATCCTTTTTCTGGTCGGCCATCCCGAGCCCCAGGGTCTCAGCCGCCCGTGCAACGCGTTCCGGATCAGCAGGCTGACCTCCAGCCGCGCCGGGGCGGTGGCAAGCTGTGCCAAGCTAAAACCCATACTCCATGACGTAAGGCAGAAGGGCAACCCGCCAGCCCCGTGGTCGTAACTGGCACCCACAGACGCGCAGCGCTGGAGTGGAAAGAGCTCGGTTTTAGGGAGTGCGGTAGGAATAGGAAGGAGAAAATCAGAAGGGCCGGATTGTCACCTGGGAAAAGAAACTGCCGTTTCACCTGCTTCGGCGGAGCTCTGCTGTTAGGGCTGCTGGGGGTCAGACACAGAACAGGAAGGAAAGAATTTAAGAGAATTTAAAAATGCTGTCCTTGCCTAGGGAAGTGTAAAGCACCCCTAAAGATCACCGCTCGTGTAATATCGCACTGCAGTTCTCAAAACTGTGGCCCAGGGATTATCGAGGGAAAGCTGGTCCCTTCTACAGCGAGTTGTTTTAGGCAAGGTCAGTGGAATTTGGAGGGGAAAGGGTGATTTTTTCACGTGCATCAAAAACTCCTTTTCCGTGCCTTGGTTGGGGGGTGAGGGGGAAGCGGGAGGCACGGGCCGTGCGTGTTCAGACCGTCCCTGTGATGGACCAGGCGAAGCACGCGCTCCGAATACAGCGCATCCGCTCGAGTGCTTGCTTAGCAGCGACCTTTGTCAATCTGACTGTCCAACAAAGGGCTTTGCTTCCAACATCAGCGTAAAAAACACAGGATTTTTGGTTCAATTTTGGATTTTTGGATCAAAAAAAATCCCCTTGCTCCTTAGCAGCCGGGAGCTAGGAAACGCAGAGGCACCTTTTCTAAACCTTGTCACAGCGAGCGAGCAGACAGCTGCAGAGCCGTGCCCCCCTCCAGCAGCCAACTGGCAACCGGTCCTCTTCTGTCCACGGTAGGAGATGCTGAAAGCAAAGGTGAGTGAAAATCCTGCACCGAATGTGGAAATCTACTTACAACCTAAGCTGTTGCTGTGACTTATTCTCGCTAGGTAAATGTTAGCAGGAGCAACAGAGCTGTGGGGTGGCTGGAGGGTGAGATGCTGCACGTTACACCCGTGCAAGGAGCTGGCAAGAAATCCCCAACGCCGTTTCCAGAAAGCAACGAGAGAAGAACACAGGATCGTGTCCAAACTGAAGATCTTTACCTACGTTCAGCCTCAGTCACTTAAAAAGGACCACGCTATGCCTAGAGCTTTGGCTTTCTGGTGCCGTTTAAACTTCAACTTAAATATGTGTAGAGAATTCACACTTGGGGGCGGGGAGTGTGTGTGTGCACACCTCTGCTTGTGCATTCAGGTGTCCCTGAAAGCAAAGAGAATAAACACCCTTAGGGCGAGACTGGAACTTGTTCTTGACCACGCAGGCAGGGTCAAAGAGAACTGTCAGGTCAGCACAAAGTAATGTACAGCGAAGGACACCTTCTGCGTCGTGTTTGGGGAGAAGCAGGTGTCTAGAGCAGGTTCCTACCATCAGGGAAGCTTATTCTCCCCGTTATTTTTCGGAAGACTGGCTGTGAACATGGATCTTTAGAGGGTTAACGAGTGCTGCGCGGGGAGTTAACACCAAAACGAGTGGGTCGCAGCCTTCGGGGCCGCCAGCCTGAGCAATTTCAAACCATGTTCATGGTGAAGGGAAGGGACTAGCTGTCTTAATAATAAAATCCCACACGGTAGCGCCTGGTAAAAAAAAACACCAAACCACACAGGAGTTAAGCTGCGTTGGAGGAATGACGGCTTTATGGGGGAGGGAGCACAAAGCCCTGAGCTGTTTGAGCAGTGCTCACCCAGACAAAACACCTTTCCCCCTTCCTGCTCGCTGCAGGCTCCTTACTCATATGCTCATACTTTCCTTGGCTGCTGCAAATTACTGACAGAAAAACTGTACTCGAGGGCATTAGCTGTTGAGAGATTTAAATCTATTTCCCATCTCAGTATTTCAGTAAATCAGCGACTTTGAGATCTCCTTAACAATAAAAACTTCCATGACTTGTAATTAAACATGATCAATATTTATTAATATTTAAAGGGCGGGTTAATGGATGATGTCACTTGCGTTCTACCAAACTAAGTCACATGGAAACGTAAGTGCACAGGCTGAGTTCTTCTGCTTAGATCTGCCGAGCTCTATCGCTTACCTAACGGCGTCGGTGATGAGATTACCCACGCGCGCAGATGAGACCGCAGCTTTGTGAGCACGGAATGCAACTGAGCAAATACGGTAAGAGGTAAGGCTACCCAGAGCCTGACTTCACAGCTCAAGGCCAGGGATTTCGGCTTGACCCGCAGTTTGCTCAGTCACCTGCGCGGGTGCAAAACCCGGCACGAGCACAGCACGTCTAACCTCCTCCTGTGGCAGGCTTACGGGGACAGGAGGCCAGCAGATCCTAGTTGCAGGTACCCCAAATTCTGACTTTTAACTTCTCTTTTTTAAACCGTTTCTATGGCATAACAGCCTTAAACCCAAACGGGCGTACGTAGGCTCTGTTCAGTAGAGCGGGAGGGGAGAGCCTGCCCCTCTGGTGGCCTGCACCCGTGCCTGCTTACCTCTCTCTCCTTCGTGTCCGTCTGACTTGACGTCAGTCTTAAGCTCTTAGACTGGCTACAGAGCAGCTTAGCGGTGAACTACTCCCCAAAAAGCAATCACCTCTGGCTGTACCTTCCCCCCCCTGTTTTTTTCCCCAGTTCCCTGCACTAGCACACTTGCCAGGCCCAAACTTGTCCTCAGACATCTATTTGTTTCCTCCAGCTAGCTCACTGCTAGCGCTGCTCCCAGCAATTCGAGGTGGTACGAATGAGATAAAATGCACTTAAAGCACCAGAGAAATTAAGAGGTGAGCAGGGACTTTCCCTGACTTTTCTGTCAGAGGGCACTGGGCCTAGGTTGCTAACTGTGAGCTAGTATTTCCTTTAGCTTTCTGAGTCAATTTAGGTGAAGGCAGAGACTGTTCTCTTTTTATCTAAATAATCTCTATACAGCCCCTTGTTCTGGTTGCTTAAAGGAACAGGTACTGTGCTGAGGCAAATTCAACATTCAAACTGGGTTAAGAGCAAGCACATAGCTGCGGAGGAAGGGTGCTTCTTTTCGGTTAATGTACATTTAAACTCATGAGCTGCGTTACATGAAGGGAAATGAGCAGAACAGAGAAAAGAGGGAAAATACTCTTGGCAGGTGTAAGCACTGGGTCGGTTCCCCGAGAACTGTGAGTTCTTATTAAAGCAACAGCTACTTTCACTGGGTAAAAAATGACTACGGAAGGAATCGACCTCCAAAAGCTCCTGGCGACAGCGTGTGCTGCCGGTTCCACAACCTGAAATTTAGCTCCTGGAGCATCCTATACGTGTGTGAGAAAGGAAGAGGGCGTGAGAGCCGAGGGGCGAAGTAAGCGCTTCCCTACAACCACACCACTGGGCCTGAACACAGAAACAGCTGAGTGGGCGGTATAAATCTATTTCAGTTTATGTATCTGCAAATATTTACCTTTACTGCGGCTAAAAACCTGTCCAAAAGGCTGATGGCCAGGGCGAGCGTTTCTGGATAAAGGTGGAACTGGTATTTGAGCTTGGCCAGCCACTGGATGACCTCATCCCTCTGCTTTGGAGAAATGGCTACATCCTGTGGGAGAGAAAAACAAACTATTCTTACACACAGGCTCAGCAAGTCGGAAAAGACCAAACGTTTTACCTCCGCAGGAGTTATTCAGCATGGAAACAAAGCCTCCTTTGGAAAGGGGGGGCCTCGAGCCAGCCTGAATCGCCACTTTGTGCTTGCAGTTGCGTACCCCATCCCAAGAAATCTGCCCCGGGGGTGACAACTTTCCTTACAGCACCCTCCAACGCCGCTCACGTATTTCACTGTACAGCGGGGACAAGAGGAAGGCTGTGTCATAGTTTCCCAAGTACCCACAGGGTCTTCTCTGGCTTAGCTCTAACAGATTTATTTTTTTTTAACCTCCTTAGAATTATCTAAATCCATAGAAATGCCCGGCTTGAACAAAAGCGGAGACGCAACGGGAGCCAGGCAGGTGCGCAGCCCCCGACCAACAGAAGAGGGGAGGGACTGAGCTGGTGTTTTGAGTGGAAAGGTTTATTTTTCCTTCAAATTACGGGGATATTTTTAGCTCGGTGTATGTTAAAAAAAGAAAATTCCAAACAGCTTACAAAAGACCTTCAGTAGTACGGTTAACTAGGAACTGAGGCAAAGCAGGTACCGTTTCACCCAAAACAGTTTGGGATTTTTTTTCTCCCCCACCACTTTTTGGCCCAGGTCACCAGCATTCATCTGTTTGGACAACAGCTGAATTTCAACCACACGGACAGATCCAGCATTGACATAAAATATCTCTCTCTCTCTCTCTCTCTCTCTGACTTCAGAAATATTTACAGCTTTTCTAGAGCCTTTTAATTCAACCAAGTAAAGGTCTGGTCTCGCTCCAAGGGGGATGATCTGGGGTGATCAGCAAGGAGACATCCAGAAGTGAAACTAAACGAATTTCTTCTATGTTCAGGGTCCTTTTACTTTTTTGGCTACTGCTGGGAGGGTTGAAGAGAAAGAAACAGAACGAAATGCTGGCTGACCAGTTACTGTGGAAAAGAAAGCCAAGGGCTTGCGCAAACAAACGTCCCTGCTGGGCTGGGTTGTAGCCGTCCTCCCAGCAGTAACACGGGGCGGGGGGGAAGGAGCAGAATTTTAGAAAATTAAACCACCCAACATTGATGCAAAATGAACACTTCAGGCGACATCTACCACCAGAGCACCTACCGCGTGCTTTACGTAGACAGCAACGCGCGTTGTTACAGGTCACTGCTCTCCTGCCTCGGAGCCGAGAACACGTGTGGAAGCAGGGCGTTGTAGGCAGACCTGTAATTACGCTAGGGCTGTGGTGAGGACACCAGCTTCACGCCTTCCCTTGCTACGTGCAGCGTGACAGCTTTACTCTGTGCTTAACTTCCCGAGGGGGACAGCAGGGACGGGGAGGTGGCAGGGCTGCAGCCCCGGGGCCGAGTTCTGGGCTCTGTGACGGCGGGCGCACAGCCGGTTCCTCGCAGACACGTGTCCCCCCAAAGCGCAGCCACCCAGCTCCCTTAGAAAAAGTACAACGGCAGCAGTGCTGCTGTAGCAGCGATCTCGTCTAAAGACGCGGGGTTGTACAAGCCAAAGCTGTTTCTTCCAGCCGTACGAGCTGGGCTGATAAAGCCGTACCACCTCTGCTGCGAAGCGTGCCTTCAGCGCTCTATCAGGTGCTCCCCCGAGCAGAACAAAGTCCGGCCTTGTTTTCTCTCCTGAAGCCCTGACGGTGCAACCGCAGCAGGACTGTGTCTGGTCCAGACGGGCCTCTGGTCTCAGCTGGGACCTCTGGATGCCGCGGGACTACAGCGTGGCATTTTAAAAAGCACCTACCGCTTTGCAGGAGAGAAGAGAAAATTCCTCTCCTCCGTTCCAAGAAATAATGATTCTTTCCAAAATCGTTACTGCAATTTAAGGGTGAAATCTGAGCCCCACCAGGGGCTGGGCGCCCGCTGTCTGCAACACGTCGCGCCCATTCCAGCAACGCTAGTTGGGCGCGCGCTGGGAGCGTAATGAACGCGCCGCACAGCAGTAAGGAGTCTGTTAAATGCTCTGCTAAAACCATCTTTTGGACAGCGGGACAGGGACCTAGAAGGTGCCTGGGGAGAAAAATGGGCACCACGATGTTATTTACGGGCTGGCCTCACAGAGCGTACTTCTCCTGTAGCAAAGCGATGCCAAGCAGGCAGAACAGGGAGGGGTGATAGTTAAGGTGAAGTTCCTTATTGCTTTATTTGTTGCGCCCATTTTTAAATAGAAGGAGACACAGCCATACCAAAGGGCTTAGAACCGCAGCCAGGTTTGGACGATATTGTGGACTTAAAAGGTTTCAAGCAGCTTAAAGGATTATTTTGGAAATGCGGTATCTGGGTGAATCCGGTAGGTAAGCTCACCTGCTAAAACCCAACCTGAAACTGCCCCATCAAACAAAATAAACTTGATTTTAAAAACCTGCCTCCGACTCCGAAATGGCCGCCCTGGCCCCGCCACAGCAGCTCTGCTGGCGAAGCCAGCAGGAACGGGCTCGGGCCCTCGGCCGGCGAGGGGAGAGCTGCACCACCAGCGCGGCAGCCGCCGGCTCCCCGCCTTCCCTCCTGCAATACAACGTCGGGGGGCCAAAACGGCGTCCCCTGCGCTCCTTGCTGGGGAGGCAGGGCCGTGCCTCAGCGGCACGGGGGGGGATTTTTCCCATCCCCTTCCATTCCTGGCAAATCCCATTCCTCCTCGATCCCCCAACAGCTCCCGGCGGTGTCTGTCCTGGCTCAGCGCCCGTCTCCCTGTGCCAGCCAAAGCAAAAGGTTAGGCTTTCTCCTAAAGACAGCATGGGTGGGAAGGGCGAGATCGTCTGTCTTCGGTCCTCCCGAGATCTGTCCTTAGATCTTCTCACCCTTCATGGGCAGTGTGAGGCCAAAAGGCAAAAATTCAGACTGGGGAGTTAGCTTTGAATAGCAAGGCCGTAACGTAGAGAACAGCAACTGTGCACTCAGTCCCTGGCAACATCTGGCCTCTCCATGTGAAAAAGAAGTGGTGTTTAAGCTAAACCCCTGAAAAACAACAGTGTGTCTAAGCAAGATATAAAATTAAAACAAACAAAACCCGGCCCCGACAGAGATCACCGTGTTCCGTTAATATGAAGGAACGGCTGCAAAGTGAACTCGCATCTGGGTATATGCACAGCAGAAGTAAGGCTTCAAAATAAAGGCTGGCTGGTTAAGAACTATCATCTGGGGAAGCAAAGGCAAGGGGGTGAATCGCCAGCAATTCTCTGCAATAACAGCAATCCTACGACAAGTCTGTCTACCTCACTCGCTAACTGCAAATAAAGGAGCGCGAGGGTGGGGGGAGAATCCCCGCGCACAGAAAGACCAGGTGGCTTTAAACCTCCTCCCGCAGGCGCTAGGGAAGTTCGTTGTGGGCCGTTTTAAGGGGCAGGCCGAAGGGATCAGAACTGGTCCCCCCGCACCCACAGACCCTGCCGCTGCTTCCGAGCAGGGCCAGGAGCTTCCCGCGCAAACGCATCCGTCTTTATCCCCCTCCCTCGAAGGTGTACCCGTGTCATCCTAGTAACACAAATAAGAAAGGCAGCACTGTAAAATTAATTAAGCAGCGAGGTCACTGTTCCTTAGTTACATAAAATTAAAAGCAAAACCGAGACACTACAGTGGCTGAAAGTAAAAAAAAGTCCCTTTGGGCTGGAAAGCAAAGTTCCTCTTTGGCATGGAGGTACTTTCCCGCAGACGTCGCCTTCTGCCACTCACCGCGTTCGCGTGTGGCCAGCACCTTCTTTTGTCCCCGCAAATCCGCCGTTGCGGAACTTAACCCCGGGCTGGAAGAGCGATAGCCTAGCGTGACGGCTTTAATTAGGGAAAAGTAATCCAAGCCCAGCGACGGCGGGCTCCGTTTTCACACAGCAGCAGCAGGTTGCTCCCAGACAGACCTAACAACCGCCCTGGGGACCGCAGGACAATCCGTCTCCTCCACCCCCTCTTTTGATTTTGGAGGGGAGGCCAGCTCGGAGCAAGGCCTGACCGACAGATCTGGTTGCCCATCCCGGCGCGCGTGCGTGACTCCTGCCATCAAACAAGCGACAGCGCTCCCAGCTCTTCACCACCGTCACCGCCAGCGTCGGGCGCCCGACCGAGCCCCGGTCCCACTCACCCTGTGCGACGGGGGGTGCCCAGGCCCCCCGGCTGCTGCGGGGGGATCGCGCTCGTCTCTGGACTATTTGCAGGAGGTGCCGCTTGGCGAGCCCACAGCGGGCAGCTGCCTGAAGCACGAGGGATTTCAGAACTGTTTTGCTGCGCAGGAAACACCCCGTGGAGCACAGGCAGGACCCTCGCAAAGCGCCTGACGCAGGCAGGACCCTCGCAAAGCGCCTGACGCAGGCAGGATCCTCGCAAAGCGCCTGACGCAGGCAGGACCCTTGCAAAGCGCCTGACGCAGGCAGGACCCTTGCAAAGCACCTGATGCAGGCAGGACCCTCGCAATGCGCCTGACGCAGGCAGGACCCTCGCAAAGCGCCTGACGCAGGCAGGACCCTCGCAAAGCGCCTGACGGAGTTTTACCGAGAGCGAAGAGACACGGTGCTGCTGCTGCACTGCCTTTAGAGTAATTTTTACAGACTGCCCTGCACGCTTACAGCCATCTGCTCACAGCTATCTCTTCATCTGCGCTGTGCTTGGGAGCGACAGTGACGCGTCGTGTGGCAGGCCGAACGCTCCCGCAGAGCAGAAGATCAACCACTGCTCTTTAACAGCACTCCTTTCCTCCTTCTCCGTCCTGCTTGGCACCTCCGTAAAATAACAGCAGAGGTTTCCGCGGCTCTTTCCTGCCTTCCACCTGCGGAGCACGCAGACACCTCCGTCCAGCGGGAGCGACGGCCAGGACGCTGCACAGCACCAGCCCTGCCGCTATCGGCGCACAGGGTGGCACCCCGGGAGCGCAACGGGAACGTCAGGCGTACGAAGCTATCAATCAAAGCTACCCCAAACCCATGTCTGGGTGACAGACCTGTGTCCTCTTTTCCAAGCTGAAGACGTGACGCTAATTCCCGCCTTTTCAGCGCACCCATCGGTGTGTATGGTGTAAACCCACCCGTTTTGTTTCGGCCCAAACACAAATAAGCCACCTCGCAGAACTAGGGAGCTAACAGACTGTGTTTGGGACACAAATGGGGAAGCGGAGGGACGTCAGCTTCTCTCTCTTCCCTGCGTAAAGCAGGGGTACATCGCGTTGACCTGCTCCCTGCCATTATTTGCTGGATTCCTATCAAGAATCATCCTGTCACCCTATCGATGAACATGCCTTTAAATGCTGTCAGCGAACGGGAAGCTCCTGCGAAGGGTTCCCGACAGGTATTTTTACATTACACGGCACAAGGCCGGGCAACGTGCCGGGAATAACGGAATGGCAGCGCCGCGCTCACCGTGTCCGTCATTTTGCCACTCCAAAGTGAGCAACCGCAAAGGTCAATAATTCTGCCCAAGGGAGGGAACGCAGCGCCCCGTACAAAACACACAGACCTGAGGCCTCCAGCATCCGTGACGGTTCATCTCTTATTTGTCTGGATTCCCAAATCAGTGCCCCAAACCCCATTTCTCGGGCATTCTGTCAGAAAGCTGCCTGCGAGGCCTTGGCGACGGCGAGAGGCACACGGAGCTGTTGTTCTGCCTCCCCTTCACCGACAGCCATGCCGCCTTGCCGGTCCCCGAGCCGGCAACCCCGCCGCAGGGCCCGCTGCACGAGGGCCGGAGGCCGTGACTCAGGCTCTGGAGAGCGAGCAGAGTACAAATCATCCCTCAGAATACCCTGAGACTTTTGGAAAATGCAGTCTAAAAAGAAATATTATCTGTGAACTCAAACATGACTCAATCTTATTGCTGCCTAATCTAGGAAAAACACCTTACCTAGTAATTTGTTTTTCTTTAGTGTCTGCTGCCTCTTGCTCTTTCCCCTATTTGTTCCTGCCCAGTCCCGCTGCGGGCTCCTCGGGGAGCAGGCAGGTGACCTTTATTAGGACCGGGAGGCTTCTGCAAAGGGCAGCTGTAAGCATCGCAGCCAAATCGGTCCTGCCTGGGATCTCAGGAGCACTTATTTCACACCAGAGCAGCCCCCAGCTGAGGCCCGCTGGGCTGCTTCTCACTTGCACCGGCTGGGAATGAGAGGTGCTCTCCCGATCTCTTTCAAAAAGCGGCGTTTTGCAGGGTTTGCCTACGGTTCGGTGGCGCAGCCGAGAGCTCAAGCGGCACGGCCTCGGCCGTCTGCGCGGTAACGCGCGCAAACACCGGGGAGAGAGACTGCTGCTCGGCAAAGCAGAAGAGCTGGATGCATTAACCTCTCACCGTGTTTCACAAAAATGGGAAGTCAGTCTCCGATTCGCCCGCAGGATAAAACAGGCATCGGAAGGTGATAAGACCGACCCAAGGTCGTGTGCTGAGAGAGTGGAAAAACTGGAAATAAACTGAGGTCTCCTGATTCTTCAAGAGGTACAGAGAACAAACGAGAAGAGCTCGAATAGGCAAGAAAGGAGAAATGACAGAAGTGACGCTGTGTTTCTATAAAAAAATAAAAACCGTGGCGTACACACCTCTCTGCTGCAAAGTTACTTGGTAACATGCGAAAATCAACCTTTGACCAGTCTTTACTGCTTCATTTCTCAAGCCTTAATCATGTGAAAACTTCTGAATGTCATCTGCGTATTGTATAACCGAAGAGTGGAAAATAAAAAAAGAAGGGGAAAAAAACCCCCACCAAATACATTCAGAAGCACGAGGAGGGTTCCAGACTCAGCCCACCTATTTTTCAGGCTGAAAAGCCCCTGTGACATCTGGCTTTGATATATTGCAAATACCCGGAGCCAGTGGCCTACATTTAAAGGAGGGACACTAAAAGAAATCTACATGCCAGTAGGAAATGGGAGTTTTCAGACAAAAAGTAAAAACGAAAGAGAAAAATCCCAGGCATTATCAGGACCGAAGTCCCCAACAGAGTCGGCATCCTGTACTAAAAATGTGAAGTCTTCCTCTTTCTGGAACGAGGAGTTTCCTTCTTCCTTTCAAAGATCTCAACTCTGACACATATTTAGAAACCGAATTTGTTCCGGTTTTGAATATTACAACGAAAAATGTCTCCTCAAGAGTCAAAACTGAAAGTTAACTCCTGGAAAATAGTTACGGCGTGCCTCCAATCCGATCGTTAGATTTTTTTTTGTAGACGCACTCACATTTTCTCATTTGCAAACCAGATGACTTCATTAAAACCCTTTCTGTAGTCAGTCTACCTTGGTAGCAAGGAATGGAAAGTTACACACGCCTTGGGTTGCCAGATCTGATACAGAGAAGGATGCAGATTTCCCGACTGTCATGGGAAATAAACAACAGTTTCATACAAGTGAGGTTTTAGGCTACTGCAGCTGTTTTCAAAAGAAGGCAGTAGATCTTAGGGAATATGACCTTCCTCCAGCTCTTCCAGAAAATAGGATAATTCGCACTGAATGTCCGTGACGGCAGAAGTGGAGGGACACTGACAGTTTGGGAAGTCGGCTGTGACGAACTGGAGGGACAGAGAGAACTATGTGACTACAGATACAGGGGTTTCAGCTGCTCGGTGGCACTGCAAGTCAGGATTTCCCCAGAGCAGACAGCTGTGTTTACGGTCTCTTTTAAATCTGACCTTGGTACATAGGCACGCAGAGATTTCAATCCAATTTAATGATTATTTACTGCTAGAAAATGTTCAACGCTATGGCATTCTAGCTGATAAAGTCAACGGCTGAACTGACATGTAGGAAAACATGAAGAAAAAGGTTACAAAGACAGCAGAGTTTTGGGGGGGGGACTCCAGGAGCAGAAACCCTCGGGTGACAAGCACAGAGGGCCAGGAAACGCTCCCAGGCACGGACCTCGGCGATATTGTCGAAGCGCAGGGGAGGCGGGGGGAAGAGATCCGTCATCGTCATGACATAATTGCACGCTAAAAGGACAGACTTGGTATTCCTCCAGGCCGGACCTGAGACTCCGCTGTCGAGCACAAACTTGACGCTGGGTTTAGCCATCGGGCTGTTCCCATGCTTGTTCCTACTCTGACTTTTCACAGCGGGCGACAGAGCCGCCTCCCCGGTTTCACACTCGGCCGACGGCCCAAAGTCCCATTAACTTCTCGGAGGATTTACCGCTGAGGACAACACTTGGCGAGGTGCTGCGAACCTCAACCGCAGTGACGTTACGACCCCCTCAAGGTCCCCGGCAGCAGGGCAGGGAGAGGTTAGTCTTCCCCGCAGGCAGGGCTGAGGTGAGTCCTTCTGCTCCAGCGACAACGCAAACGTGGCGCAGGCGGAGAACCTCATCTTCAAAGGGTGACAACGCAGTCCTGCGAAGGAGGGATCGCTAGGAAGGCTGCCTAACGTGGGTGGTGGTTTCTGAGCCACCAGAACCAACTTCACCAAGGCAGAAATGCGAGCGCCTTGTCCCTGTGAAATCTTCACACAAGAATCTGGTTTGGTTACACTCTCCGAGTCCCTAACCTATCTTGTTATACGGTAATCTTATCTCCCTGCATTATAATCACTAACCCCAGGAGTACTGCCAGCATGGAATAACAGGCTGGTTTACCATAAGCCAGGGTCTGAAATCGTACGTGCCCCAAGACAGCCACAGCTACAATATACTCAACACCTCTGACAACCAGGCCACTTATTTGGAAACCTAAATGTGGATTAACAAAACTGAGCCCCTTAAAAACGTATTTGTTCCTACACAACAGCCATTTCTTGCTCACCAGGCAGAAAAAACAAC
The DNA here is from genome assembly GCA_020745775.1 of Theristicus caerulescens. Taxonomy (NCBI): domain Eukaryota; kingdom Metazoa; phylum Chordata; class Aves; order Pelecaniformes; family Threskiornithidae; genus Theristicus; species Theristicus caerulescens. The sequence goes on along the minus strand of CM036563.1, from coordinate 82,115,494 downwards.
CACCACGCTGATGAGCTTTGACAACAGCCGATATACTTGCACGAACATTTTATAAGAATCAAGAAGAGCAAGACGGGATCCGAGCCCGTTAGCGTGGTTATTTCTGCCCAACCCAGCGCCAAGGTACCAGAAACTCAATGACAACCGTCCTCACATTGCACGTGCTGTTTTAAACGAAACTTTGTGGAGTTCACAGGCATTTTTGAGTGGACATGCCAGGCAGACGCCTCCTCTGCAAGGAGCACAAACGCAATTCAGGCTGGGTAAGGCTGTGAGCGGCCCGGTCCAAGCTCCCAGCTGGCCCTGCTGCAAAACTTGAGCAGGAGGTTGGACTACGGACCCCCGGCGGCCCCTTCCACCCCGAATTTTCCTCCAGTCCTATGAGAACATTCCTCACGGGAACAGGCCAGCGCCTGGCCCTGCTTCCCTCGACACGAGCTTGCACCCTGCTCCATAAATAGTGCGATTACAGTCAGTGGGGTTCAGCCTGAAGCAGACAGCGCCTTACCAAGTCAGATCCTCGTCGGGCTTCAGCTGATACAGCTACAGCCTGCCCTGCAGAACCAGGCCGATTGACACGAGGGAAGAATCTGGCTCAGAAGGGGAAAAGGCGGCAAAGTCGGGCTTTCGCTGTGAATATGCTGTTTCGGGGGGAGGCCCGAGCTAAGCTAGCGGTAACGGTAGGTGTGAGAAGGCGTCACTTCGTGTGGAAAGCAACCAGCTTCTCAGCGCTGTTATCAGTGAACTTGGTCCAAGAAAATGAAGCTGCTTTTAAGAACTGTTGCAGAGTTGGCGCCCGCTAGAAATGTGCGTTAATTATCCAGGCCATTTGTAAAATTAATTTAATTAAGACAATATATGTACGTGCTTTCACAAGGACCAGCAGAGATCTCGCGTTGTACGCTGTACAGTGTGTTCTGTACCCGATTGCAGGTATGTCCCTCAAATAAAAAGGGAATCACTTACTTCAGAGGCTAACTTCCCAGGTCTCAAGCAGAAGGTAACTTCTCATGCAACAGCGTCAGTTGTTCACATAAAAAATACACCAGAGGATAGTCTCATGCCTTTACCAAGATGAATGATGAGAAGAAGAGACGTTACCTGATTGGGCTGAATTTTCGGCACATGTGCTTTCCACATTTGAGCTTCCCTAGAGATTGCCGTCTCCAGAAGGAGAGACAACCTCTGGCTCTCCAGGGGTCCTGAAAACTTCATGGTAACCCTTGGATCCACCTGCCACCCAGCTGGATACAGCTACCTGCAAAACCAAAGACAGCCTGGTGAAATACTGAGCCACGCCTGTCCGGTAAACTCAGCAAAAGAAAGCGCAAAAAGGTGACTAAAGCTGCAAGAAATGGCACGGGCTCATCCGTAACACAGTGATCGGGTACTTGGCAAACCTTCCCAAGGAAACCCAAACCAGTCGGCTCAGATTCAGACGAAGCTGGGCCAAAATGGTCCGCAGGTCTCCAACACCTACGTGGGCTGGAGAGTCCTGCCACTTGGAGCTTTTCTGCTTCGAAGTTATGTAGGCAATCAGCAAGACCCCTCCTGCTGCAGCAAAGTATCCAAAAATACTTGAGAGGAGGGAGGAGCTGTATGGCAAAGATAAAGGGGATTTCAGTAAGTTGGTTGCCCTGGCCCAAACCTCGCTGAAGTTAAAACCAGTCTGCCTGTGACTTCGAGGGAAATTAAGACTGACATTCAAACCTTTTTCAAAAACCCCAGCCTCGGAGTCTGGCTGGTGCCAGCCGTACCCCGGTACTCTCAGCAGCAACGGGAAGCTCTGTGCAAAACAGAGGCACGCTTGTTTGAGAATTTCAATGATTTACAGGCTGAAGCCCGACAAAAACATCAATGTTTTCCCTCTCTGCACAGTACGGTTCGTAGCTTCTCACAGAATCTGCGACCTGTTTCATGTGCAATGCAAACGTAGCAGGGAGTTCAGGAAGGTTCCTTTCAGGTCTAATCACTCTGAAAATATGTTATATCCACCAAACTTTAGGGCACATCTCTAATTTTAGATAGGAAATGCGTTTTAAAGGAGGGAAGAAAGCAGCAAACCCAGTGACAGCCTTTGCAAAGCATGAAATGACTACAGCGACGGAGGAAATTTCTGCAAGGCCTACAGTATTCAGAAACACCTGCTTCCATGGGCAAAAGCGACGATAAAAAAGCATGCAGTCTAAAGCAAAACACCTTTCTATACAGAAAAGAGAAAAAAGGGGGTTCTCCTGGCCCTAGTACAGCCTCATTCAACAAGGTGTCGAGAAACTTGTAAATATGAAATTAAAAACAAAGCAGAGGCAAGATTTTTATTTTTCTTTTAAAGACAGCAGATTCCGCCGCCTGCTTTCAAATGGAGCAGACGGTCTGACTGACAAGGTAATTCAAATTGTTCTAATACTGCCTACCATTACTCCGGCCGCAGATTTCTTGACAGTAAATCACTTAGGCAAAACAATTCAGCCCTGAAGGGTAAATCCATGGGAAAGTTATTTAAACTTTCAATTCCTCCTGCTAGCTCCGGTGAAATCCGCAACAGGTGGATATTGGCCAAACGCTAACCAGGCTGTTTTATAAAGACTACCTTGTTAATACAGCAGCTTATGCTGTATTTACAGGAAATAAGGCAACATGCTGAATCCGAGAAAATAAACGAAATTCACAGTGAAAACAATCAGTGTGTTATAAATAATAACAACAGCCGCCCTGAAGGAATGAAGATTCAGAGTGCTTTCACAGAGTTAAGGGAAACTGTAGAACAAATATTTTTATCGATTTAGAGGAGTTTTTAAGGGTGATTCACAGAGAACCTGCAGGAGGCATAAAAACACACTCGAGTCCCACTTACAGCCAAGCAGGTTTTAAGTGGCAAATAAACGTCAGGCCTCTCCGTCCGGAACAGAAACCCCTTTTATATTAGATTTTTATAAAACAAACGCTTCTCCACGAACAAAGGAGAGGCTGTACTGGCTTGGCATACCCCTACACAAGGTTTCCAGCCCGTCAGGGTAAGGACCCAAGGCGATTGGGGCCATATATACAGATTTTCCGGCTGGAGGGAACACCTCGGATCCACGATTCCTGAAAGGGCACAAAATGCTCTGCAGTGTCTCTCAAAATCACTTCCCATCAGCCCCATAATGGCTAATTATCACTGTGGACTGAAAAATCCCCGTTAGAAGTTCCCCACTTGATAAGAGGAAGACTCTGCCTGCAAATAGGTGAAACTACGTTCCTCTAAGGAGAACCGTGGCTTGAACCGCAGCTTATTTCTGTGCATTTACTCATTTTTGCATGTCTTTTTTAAGCCTCGGGATGATCCTGACGACACTCTAACCACTGTAAATGGTGAAGCTGAAGGGGAAACAGGGCTGCACATTCACAGCCTTCCCCCCCAGCTCATTCCCCCGGGGCCTTCATTAGCATCTCATTATCCTCCCATCAGACACTCCAGGTTTCCCCGGGGGCTGGGCTGGATCCCAAAGGCCGGGTCACCCACCTCTTCCCAAGGAGGTGCCAAGCCCTGGGAAATGAGGACAGCAGGATGAGGGCTGCACCCCCGCACTGATGGGAAAAAGCAGTTCAAATTGCAGGTGAAGTATTTTGCGGACGGGGGTTGAGCTGGGGGACCCCGCATCGGGGACTGCGGCCTTCCCACCTTGCAACTCAAAAGCCCCAGAAAAAGGGTTTCTCCAGGCCTGTGCAGAGCAAAAGATGGGTAATTTTTTTTTTTTTAATTTATTATTTAACTGAGCCTGCCGATCCGTCAGTTGCTACGTACCAGGTCATGCTAACTGGGTAACATCCAAGAGCATCAGCTACAGTCTCTCAGACCACACCTGGAGAAGACGGCGATTAAAGGCGCTGCACAAGGTGAAATACATGCACAGAGGAAAACGGCGAGGTTAGGACCGGACCCAAAGCTCGGCCAAACCAGAGGCGAGGCCAAAGCCGGGGACCAGAGCTGAGAGCCGGCGAGCTCCTCGCTGCACAAGTGTCAGAAAAAAAGCAGTCGCTCTATTTATCCCGACCACGTCTTCTAATATGAAATATTGATGGTCCTTTCTCAGTTTTACAGGGAAGAAAGAGTAATTACCCACCCCTCAAGTCACTGGAGAAAAGACATGAAAAATTTCAGGCCAAAGTGAGCATCCTCAGGCACCTTTTTTTTCTGTTGTGACTGACAAATATCCCCACCGTATTTACCACACAAATGAGTTTCACAGGCCTCTGGGCCCAGAAAAGATGTTTTAGTTACCCCGATGCCTTTTTAGGTTGCCCCTGTACTGCCTGAGCCGGTCAGTGGCCCCAGCAGAGAGCTCGAAGCCCTGGAGCACCCTGAAATACCAATGGCCCTGCAAGGGACATTTTTATAGAGCAGCGATGGCAACTCTTGAGTCGCCAAGGGGAAAGAGGAGGGAAAAATAACCTTTCCTTTCTGAACTAGGGAGGTAATTCAATGAGGGCTGAGGCACAATAACCTTTATAAGGGAAAAAAAGAAGAGGAATGACGCGCTTGAAAGTTTCCCTTGGAGCAACAGTGATGTGCAGACTTTTCCAGCAGCGAGAGCACGCCAGGCAACTCGCCAAGCACCCGGAGGGCTGAAATGAGTTTGCATCTAAATTTACATAGCTCTTAATCAGATAAATGCACTGCCATTTTAAAAAAAACGCCAGCATGCTTTACATGTACGCTTCACAAAACACAAAGGGAGCCGCTGCAGAGCGAGCGCTGCTGGTGGAGGGTGAGAAGCGGGATGGCCGGCACCGCTTCCCGAAATCCAGCGCGTGGAAGTCGGGTGAAGACCGTGGAGGGACCGGACTCTCTTCCCTCTGCTCTGATCAAGATGATAAAACCTAGGCATCGCGGAAAAGCAAGGCTCACAGCAGCAGTAAAGCTCCTTGGCAGTGTAGCAGGCATCTCTGCAGAGACCAGCAGTACCAACAGGAGGGCCCAGCCTGCCCTGACAGCAAAGATTTGCTCCAGCCAAAAACCTGAATGCGTTTTTCTGCGACTGAGCCCAAGAGACCCACGGCCGGAGGAACTGCCGGAGCTGCGACAGTCCCCATAAACTCACTCGCCCTAGCTTTCTGCTTCTGTTTAAACTTTAGCTTTAGGTTTTTTTCTGTGGTCACTTTGGGAGTTTTTAAACCACTGTTCAAGCAGTTCTTACAAGTTTCTTAATCTTCACTGGAAGGCCAACTGGCTACGCTGAGACTTCTTAAAGAACAGTTGGAAGGTTCGTAAAGGAGAAGTGAGCCAAGTCAAGGCATCGGCTTTGTTTTGACGTCTCCTGTGAGCAAGGTCACAAGCGGCAGGTTGAATCTTGCTCTGAAATTAGAAAGTCAAAACTTTGGTGTGAGGTTTTCACTTGTGAGCGGCATTAAAAATCACCCGCTTATCCATGAAAAATACCCCGACTTGGTCCATAAAATGTAACGCATCTCATAAAGATCTCTCTTTTTGATCCGAGTTTATAGGTAACTTCACTTGAAGAGGTACTTTCAGTTTCCCCAGAGAAGTTTTACGCTGCTAAGTGCTGCAGGCTACAGTTTTCAAAAGCAGTTTTGTGTTTGCAGTAGTTGGGGCAGACAGCTACCTAGCCAGAAACACTTTTTGGTTTGGGGGGGAAGGTGTGCATTTGGGTAGGATGCAAAATAGTCGATTTTTTTTTTTTTTTAGGCTTTGTAATCACTTGCACGGACAATAATAGGTGCCTCCTGCAGACAAAAGATGCAGTTACAGTATCATCCACTGGCAGAACAAGCTCCTAACCACACAGCTCCTGATTTTGCCCTGCCTCCAGTTGCAATTCAGCTGTGCCAATACAACTGTAAATAGGATCACTGAAATCATTCAGGGCAATAATAAAAACCTCCTTTGTTTTCGCTGTGGGTTGTTGTTTGGTTTTGCCTTTTTTTTTTTAAATATAGATCATTTCATAAATAATTAACAAGATTTCTAGGACTAGAGACAGCCTAAATCCAGGTGGGTATTCTGGAGAAGAGGGGTAATTCCACGAGAGCTTAACCCCCACACGCATTTCTGCAGACCTCGTAAGTATTTTCAGCGACCAGCAGCCAAATCTGCTTCAGCTTTAGCGAGCAATAATAGAACCTTACAGATGACCTGAAAACAGACTTTTCTGGGTGGGGGAGGAAGGCGAAGCAGAAGGAAGAGAGGAAGGAGACTGAATTCCTCCGAGCTCCAGCCAGCCATCTGTGATTTCGAATGATCAAAACGTAGTTTGCACTGCTAGAAGAAATTGTCTAACTGCAAGTTGTGATTAGAAATTTCAGAGCTGTGGGCGGGGGAGTGGGATGGATGTTAATTTTAGTATCTGGGGCTTTCTCTTAGCTTAACTCTTTCCTCGCCCCCTGTCAGTAAAGCAGCCTGGAAATTTATGCCAGACAGAGGTGAACGCCTACGGCGTTGCTTACATCTGAGAAGACAAAAGCAGCAGGCATAAACTACTTTTACAATTTTACATTATTTCTGTGCCACACAACAGTCCTAAGAGGACAACGTTTCTGTGGCTTAGACAGCAAAATTTCCCGTGAATGCCTGGAAATCGGTGCCTAGCTTTCTGTCTTTTCAACTCGCCCAAGCACAACCTGATGCGATAGCGGTGAGCAGAGGACCGGCGCGGGTTGAGAGCAACTGTTTGGAGTTGTAGAAAGTAAACCGTGTTAGAGCCCCGTCAGTGGAAATAGCCTGACAGAGTCGTGAGACCGTATACGATCTTCTTCAAGTTAATGACTGGGAAAAAGATGTTCGGGAATATCGTTTCAAATTTCAACATCTAAATAAGCGAGTGTATTTGAAGCATCGAACTGACTTCGATGGAATGAGTACTAACAGACATAAGAACGTGTTCCCCCATGAGAAATGCATTAGTATCGAACACAAATACACCACAGGTGCGCATATGATATTGCACCTTTAACGAGCAGCGTATCTGACTTGTGTCTAAGCCAGCCAACAGACCTAAATTCGGAAAGAGGTAATTTTATTCAGGCTGGGAAACGCAGAGGGCCCTTGCCGTTTGTCTGTATGACTCACCCAGAGCTAACTCCCACAACCTGCTACAAAGGCGAGCCTGTGAGATATTTTGGCAGCACCGTTCGGGCAGGCTCGTGTACATCACACACTCGCCACTTCTTTTCCTCCAACCAGATTTTTCCTGGGAGCGCAAATAAAGTTGACCTCATTTTAGTGCCGGTTTTCCAAACTGAAGGATTTTTCCAAACGTTTTGAAGAAACCTGCCAGGTCTGCAACCGCGAAAAGAGAATGCGGAGCAATGTTTTGATGGGAGGGAGGAGTTTTTTAAGTCTGTTTTGAAACAGAGAAAGCCCAGGGCTTATTTAGCAACTACGGAGGAGGAGCAGGAGCCCTCTGGAGAGGGCTGCATCGTGCCCAGCAGCAGCAGACTCTTCTCACCGCCATCTTCTGCTTCTGTGCTGTTCAAAAAGGAAAGCTCAGATGGAATTTGTCACAGCACCATCACCGCCTTGCGAGTCATAGAGCAACGTGGTAGAAAACATAAACATCTTCGGTTCTTCACGGTATTCCCTAAGGATAGCAAAAACATCATCAAGGGAACAGGGGGAATAATTCGGGGCAAAAAAAATGCCCGGATGAAGGCATTTTTAAATAGGAGGGAAGGTGCCACGGAGCCACGGGGGTGGAAACTCAGGGGGTTTCTGCAGGTACAAGCCTGAGCCGCTCGTTCTTTTTTTTTTACAGCAGCCACCGCTGCGTAAAATCTATGCTCGCCGCCCAGCCTTTTCTCTCCTACGCCCGGGGAGCATAAACCAGACTGGTTCTAAGAAATCTCTGCTGTCCCTCATTCCCCAAGCCTCATGACTGACACCAGGGTTTTGCTATTTAAGGGCAGCTTAAACGATATTTTCCAAAGTGGGGACTTTTAAAAAACAAGGTAGAAGATGAGCTCCTGACTGAACTTTCAGACAATGTCACCATTCTTCCCTCCCAGCGAGACAGGCGTGCTTCCAGACCCATGCCTGCCCGACCCCCTTTCCGAACGGCTCCGGTTGGAAATGCCAGAGGTTTGCATTTCCTTTTTGTCTCCGCAACCGCCAAGATGAGTCCCTCCAAGCAGCATTTGCCCAGAAAGGCCTTTGGTCAGCAACGGCTTAAACGTTCTGTGCCGCAGCTCGCGAGCGATGCAAACGAGCTGTTTCAATCGCAGCTCCTCTCCCTGTTGAGGCGGCGTGTGGCAACGTACCAAGCAAACTGCGGATAAAAGGTAGGCTCAGAATCCAGCCTGAGGAGACCAGCTCCAGCTGCATAACGTATGCGTTTGATGCAAAGAGGAGACGAAACCCAATACACTTTCATGAGTTCTGCTTTGAGATTTTGGTTTATTTGAACTTAAAAATCAAAGGAAAAGTTATTAACTGATGGAGGCTGTTTGCTTGCATGGATTAAATTAAGCAAAACCAAACCCCTTGCAAACCAAAACCCCTCTATGCCATTTTATGACCACTTGCAAAAGAAATGCTTACATTTTATACGCTTTCAACACTGTGGGCTCATCATCTAGCTGCTGATATGCATGCAAGATGCCTCTTGAAGATGTAAACTCCTCACAACGTTTATTAAAATCAGCCAAGGGACTCGGGCTAACATTTCGGTAGGAACGGGCCCTGCTATTGTTCGGCACGCAGATCTCAATGCTCAGAAAGAGCCGTGCTGCCAGGTCAGGAACGTGAGCCCTTATTGTGTGCGGTGGGGTATCACATCAGGGGCGGACAGCCCTCGTATGGGACAATTTTGCGGTCGTATGCCGAAAAGATGGTGCTACCATCAGAACTGAAGCACGAGACAGGTATGAAGCAACTATAAACGAGCGTTTGCTGAAATGGCGCCCATTATTTTTATGCTGTTTCCATCCTAACTGACAGGTAAATCCAAGAAAGCAACGGCTGAGCCGTGTACCAAATTGTCTGTACACCGTCGGCAAAGGAACGAGCACAGCTCCCAGAGGCAACCAACCAAGGTTTGCGCAGCAGTCTCAGGGTTCTGCTTTGGGACCTTCTGGATCTTTTGGGGACAAGGTCCAGGATCGTTGGGGAACACCTGGGAACCCTTTGAGAAACTTGAGGGTGCTGCTGTTGCTAGGTCAGGACACGGTAAGGGGAGCCACAAGGCCGTGGGTGTGAGGAAGCTCTAGCAGCTTCTAACGAGCATCATCAGCTGCCCTTCATCTATGGTGCAGCTGCACCTAATTAGGGAGGGTCGAGCACCCTTTTAGCCAGTGCCTGGGCGAAGTCTATATAAGAGCCAGGCCCAAAACACCACCACCAAATGTAGAAGTTTATGTAAAAGGTTGCTGTGAAGAAGGACTCAGCTACATCCCCTCCAGTGTAAATGGTCTCAGGTATGGTGGTGGCCCACCCCAGGTAGAGGTTTTGCTGCAGGCAGAGCTTTGGATGGTGGGTGCAGCCCTCCAAGCCCCAGGCTGCAGGGAGCGCCTGGGGCCTCTCTCTGAGGCTGGGAGAGATGGCTTTCTGTCCTCCAGGAGGTATGCTGGCTTGGAGGAGCTGTGGTGCCAAGTGAAGGAGTTACAGGAGCAAGCTACAGGCTGTGCAGCATCAGAGGAGGTTCATGGGAGACAGGCGGGATCTTTTCTGGGACTCGGGAGCTTGAAGAGCCTCAGCCCCCATCTGTAACAGAGAGGCAGGCAGTGCCCACTATCAAGGTAAGTGACACCTCTGGAGAAGGGGAAGGGTGGAAGCTGGTGACTTCTGGCACTAAAAGGAAGGCTCCTGCCCCGCCTAAGGGATTACAACTACAAAATAGGCTTACCACCCTGAAAGTTTAAGAGGAGCTAGATGTGCCTTTAAGCAAAAGATACAGGCCACCTGACCCTAAACCATGTAAGATCTCTAGCAAGAAGGAGGGAGTGATTGTAAGGGGTGATTCCTTGGGTAACCTGGGAAGAATATGGAAATGTTGAGCAGGCAGGGATGGGGTCAGGAAAGCCAAAGCCCAGCTGGAATAGTATCTGGCAAGGGATGTCAAAAACAAGATGGGCTTCTATAAGCACGTAGGTGACAAAAGGAAGACTAGGGAAAATGTGGACACGCTAGTGTAAGTAGGGGCTGGAGTAGCAGACAGTGAGGTGGACTGAAAACTGGCTGAATGAGACTGACCGAATTCATGAAATGAAGAATGAAATGAATGAAACTGAATGAAAATGAGACTGAATGAGTGTGAAAACTCTCACGAAATGAATGAAACTGAGTGTCCAAAGAGTGGTGATCAGTGGCACAAAGTCTAGCTGGAGGTGGTAACTAGTGGTGTACCCCAGGGGTCAATACTGGGCCCAGACCTGTTTAATGTCTTCATTAATGATGTGGGAGATGAGGCAGAGGGTACCTTCAGCAAGTTTGCAGTGACACCAAACAGGGAGCAGCGGCTGATATGTCAGAGGGTTGTCCTGCCATCCAGAGGGACCTTGACATGCTGGAGAAATGGGCTGATAGGAACCTCACGAAGGTTAAGTGTGGAGTCCTGCACCTGGGGAGGAACAACCCCAGGCACCGATGTCTGCTGGGGGGGTGTCCGGCTTGGCAGAAAAGGCCCTGGGGGTCCTAGTGGATGCCAAGTTGGCCATGAGCCAGCGGTGTGCCCTTGTGGCACAGAAAGCTAATGGTGTCCCAGGCTGCATTAGGAGGAGTGCTGGGGGGGAAATCTTACTAATATATATTAAATACCTGAAGGGAGGGTGCAAAGAAGATGGAGTCAGGCTGTTGTCAGTGGTGCCCAGTGACAGAACCAGAGGCAAGGGGCCCAAAATGAACCGCAGGATGTTCCCTCTACACATCAGGAGCATTTCTTTAACGTGAGGGTGACAGAGCACTGACAGAGGTTGCCCAGAGAGGTTGTGGAGTCTCCATCCTTGGAGATATTCAAAAGGCAACTGGTTTTAGGTGGGCTCTGCTTGTGCACAGGGGTTGGACACGATGACCTTCAGAGGTCCCTTCCAGCCTCAACCACTCTGTTTTTAAGGGCTTTAGGCTCAAAGCAGCACAGTTGTGCGGGCTCAGCTGTATGCCCAGAGCAGCTCTTCAGTTCTTCAGGCAGCAAATACTGAAAGCAGAGCAGGAAGGCTTTAAAAAAAAAAAAGGCAAACCAAACCTGGCATTATGTAATGTCTCACTGCTAGTCGCCTGAAAGCAACACATGCGGAGTATGATTCATTTCTCCTGTCGCCCATATAACTTGGTATAAATCAACAGTAACTTGAAGGAAGTCACTCTGAGGAAAATGAAGCTCACAAAGTATGAGAGTGAGCGGTAATTTCATAGAACAGGGCCAGAGGCTTTCAAGCTCATAAAAGCTAACTCTCTACAGGCAAGGGCCAATAGGCATTCAGAATCTAAACCATCACACAACACCTTTTGAGTAATATAATCCCCTGAAACCAAGTAAATACAATGCCTCTGTGGGCAAAAACACAGAAACAGGATTCAGCAGTAGTTCTTTTTGTCTTTCGGCAGTAGTCAGTCATTAACATAAATGAACAGCAACAAAACCAAACAAGTTTATACCCAGTTCAACACCCACATCCAAAAAACGTGTAACTACAATGGCTTGATTCCTCTTGACAACAACAAAAGAGAATTTTATCTGAAAGCATAAATGCTCGCCCAGGCCAATATTTCGCTTTGCCGGTTCTGATTGGCTTCAGGGTAAATAATCAGTGATTACAGCTAATATCAGGATATAGTGTGAGGCACTAAAAAGAGATAATTATGAGGAAATGAGGAATTATCTGCTGTTGAAACAATGGATCAATTATGAGGTACAGCACAGTAGCTGCCGAGCAGCATTCTTAGGCTCTGAGGGCATGGTCTCTTCTTTCTCATCAACCAAAGAGAACCCACAGTTATAAAGCGTAATTATCCTCCAGGAGCTCGAGCCTGCTGACTAATTAGCCTCTTGTTGAGACAATACGGAAAAGGACCTAATTCCAATTGTCCGCAAAAATAGGACGGCACAGGCACAGTCCTGGCTCTTCCCTACGCGCTCATCTCTCCTGCCCAACCAGTACGAAGGTAACAGCCTTGATATCCCCAGTTTTGGACAAGGTTAAAAACAACAGTCTTCAGCCTAAAATAAAATAAACCCAGGGAAGGAAGCTTTGGGAGGCGGGGGTACGGGTAAAGGGAAAACAGTATGTCTGGGGCAGTGGGTAATGGCAGTCGGAGTTCTCCTGCCGCTTCCACGAAGCGTGTTGTGCACAGTCCCCCTTTGCTCCTACCCACGCAAGTACAGACACATTTGAGATGCCTTCATAAATGGAGGCTAAGCGGCATTTGATGGTCATGTTCTGACAGCGGTTGCATCCTTAAAGGAAGCAGGCTGTTCAGCTGCGTGGCAGCAGTTAAACCCCAAGATTTACAGTCAAAATTGTTAGGAAGGTAAAGGTTCAAGTTTTTGGGAGCAGAGTTCTTTGTCTAACAGACCACTGTAGTCAAGAGCTAGCCCAGCCAAGAAACAGGATCTCGCTGTATACGGCAAAATACCACCAAAAAGGCGCAAATGCCTCTGGCAAATGGGTTCATCCAGCACCTCCCATCAGCCCAGCAAAGAAAATGTTTGATGTCTGGGCTGATGAGCGAAATGGAGTATCTGCAGTAACATGTTATTCATGAGTGAGCTTTTAGATGAGTCTATTGCCTAGCAAGTGCAAATACCCATTATGGTTAATAAATCAGTGATGATGATATTTGCAGTGAGCAAACACACAGGAAGGGAAAATTTCAGACCACATCTGCTTCATACTGAGATGGGAGACACCTGAGACTCCTTCCATCTGAATGACTTCACCTTGCTGCTTTGGCATTTGAAAATAGCTATTATGGTGCCGAATTCTCAAAGAAACTACTCTTTATTCTCAGTGAACCAGAATCCCCCTTGAAATCCATCTCCTTGACGGCCAGCCTGGATTCCCTGCTTTTCGTCGGAGTGTCCTGGTGACAAGTACCTGGGTTTGTACCTTCTCTAGCCCCACAAAGTCATGGGAGCAAAGGAAAAGGGTCCCAATTTGCTCCTGGGTCAGCTCTAGGCAACCATTGTACATCTTGCAGGGGAGGACCTTCAGATCCCACAACCTTGTTTCACTCAATCTGGGGATACGTGTCCTCTCCTTTACTCACATTTTGCTCCCTGCTTGGGCAATGGCATCCTAAGGGTTGTTAGTTGGTGGCCAAAATACAATGTCTAGTTTTCTTGAAGCCGCTGGTCCTGCCCAGCTGTTTTAAACTCTCTCTCTGGCAGGCTACGGAGCAGTGCGAAATAACCTGCAGATTGTGTATCTATCCATTCTATCACCCAGTTTAGATGGATAATTTACATCAGCAGGACAGCTGCACCAAATATTTCCTAAAAAGTGCCACATAAAAACACAAAGATTAAACCTGTGAAAATACCTGCTCCCAAAAAGCCAGTTCAGCATGAGGTCAAGATTAATTACCGCTTTAACCAGTGCATTGCTGCAGGTGTGCAAAGGAAAGCATCTTTCACGCAGGCCCTGGGGGAAGGCACTAATTTCTGTTGCCTGCACGAGGTACGCGAAGAAGCAGCTGAGCACAGAAAAGTTGAGAAGGGAAATATGTTCAAGACTGTAATAGCAAAGCTGTAAAAAGGACATTTGGGTCCTCCTACTGACTTCAAAAGTTTCCCCCAGGGCACTGACAGAAGCGAAGGTAGTGGCATTTGAACAGCCTCACGCTTGGACTGAAGTCTATTTAAATTGATGAATGCCTGTAAATATTACTATAACAATCTGCAAACAGGAAAATAACATGCTTTAGAAAGTAAGCGTTGATTGCATCAAAGTGTTAATGTAAGATGGCAGGCAGATAGCTCTGGATGCTCCATTGTCCTGGAAAACACAGGTTCCCAACACCTGATGTGTCCGTTCCCTCAGACAAAGCCATCCCAAGGCCTCTAGGATGTAGGGATGTGACCACTGAGCTGCCACTGTTTCCCTAAAACTGCACCTGAACCAACCCCAACTCCCCTTCACCGCCTGGCTGTGCGGGAGAGTCCAGAGGGAAGGCTGCACTCCTGGCAAAGGCCAGGGCACGCGGGAGGGCCACAACGGGGTCTCTCCGAGTAGCCCGCAGCCAGCAAACCTCCGTCTGCGCTGAGGCACGTCAGTGCTCTCAATGGCAGAGCAGAAAAACCTCGCAGGAGCGCTGCTTTGCTCACCATCGGCTCCCATCGCCGCCGGCTGCAGCCCCGTGACACCCCAAACACGGCCGCAGCAGGCGTCCACCGAGCAGGACGTTTGGTGGAAAGGGTCCCGATAGAGCAAGGCTCTACCATGCAATGACAGAAGCAATCTCAGCGTGTTTTTAAATAAGAACCCGGAGCGAACAAAGCACAGGACTCAGTCAGAATACAGAACGGACGCAGTAAAAGGAGCATCTAAGACGAGTTCTGCCATATCAAACTATACACAAGCTGTAAATAGGGGTGAAGGACAATTACAAGTACATATACACAGCGTGAAAGTTCAATTCCTGCCGGGGAGAAGCCAAAAGATCGCTTCCCACACCCCACGCCAAGGTCTGTGCCGGCACGGATGGGAGCGAGCCGTCCCCCGGCTTTACGAGCCAGCCAAACTACAAAACCAAACCCGAATCATTTGCAGGGATCCAAAACCAAACCCTCGAGACGAGGAGAAGATGCTGTCGTTTGCTTTTTGAGACCAACTCCCACCCGCCCTCACCTTGCAAAACCTGGGCTCCACATGCATCCCCCAGCTTTAAATCGGGGCAGAGGCAGCCACATCTGCCACCCCTGCAGGGAAAAGGTGAGATAGGCTGCGGAAAGGGGAGTTTTGCTCAATTTAAATATTTGGGTAATCAAAAAATCTCACTGTTGTGTCTTTTAAAGGGGCTGCGCCACGTATGGGCTGTCACAGCACGCCACGGAAAGGATGTTCTGGGAGCGCACAAAGGCTGATGCTGAGAAGCGCTTTTTAAAATTCAGGCTCGAAACACCCTTAATTTTAAGAGCGGGAAAATGTAGGCTTGTTCCTTTTTCCCTCCTTCACAGGGTCAAAAGGGGAGGATAAGGGAGCGGGTTCTTCTGTGTTCAACGGACGCGTTTTCAGGAGGATTTTTTGCAAGTTTGCTTTCTACCGCCGGCATGAAATACCCGGCGGTAACCCCGCTCCTTTCGTTCACCCCTCTGGAGACAGATTTATACATCGCAACGCCACTCTTCTCTCGAGCAAACTTCTTCCATCGCAGCTGGGAGGGCAAGGAAGGCAGGGAGGCGAGCGCGGCCCACCTCTGCAAGCGAAGCGCACCAAGAGGAGAGAGCAAAACCGAACTACGTGTGCCACCGAGTCACACCTGGGGCGGGGATGCGCTGCTGGACAGGGCGGGGGGAGGAGGGCACGGCGTGCATCCTGCACGCCCGCCGGCATTGCACGGGCCTTGCACGCACACACACACGTGCACACAGAGAAGCGCTGCACGGCGCCCGGCAGTGCTGCACACACAACACTTTGCGCGCACACACGCAATGCACACACTCGCTTTGCACGCGCTCGTGAAACGCACACAGCCTTTGCACGCGCTGGTGCAATGCACGTGCACTTTGCACGCGCTGGTGCAATGCACGCGCATGCTTTGCACGCACCCGTGCAACACATGCGTGCTTTGCACATGCTTGTGCAACGCACACAGGCTTTGCACACGCTGGTGCAATGCACGCACGCGCTTTGCGTGCACTCGTGCAACGTGCACAGGCTTTGCACGCGCCCGTGCAACACACACAGCCTTTGCATGAACTCGTGCAATGCACATGCGCGTTCTGCATATGCCCGTGCAATGACACAGCCTTTGCACATGCCCGTGCAATCCATGTGTGCTTTGCACGTGCCCGTGCGATGCACACACGTTTTGTACACGCCCGTGCAACGCACACAGGCTTTGCATGCGCCCATGCAATATACATGCGCTTTGCACACACCTGTGCAATGCACATGTGCTCTGCACACGCTGGTGCAATGCACACGTGTGCTTTGCACGCGCCCGTGCAACACACGCGTGCTTTGCACACACTCGTGCAACGCACGCATGCTTTGCACGCGCCTGCGCAATGCACGCGTGCTTTGCATGCGCCTGTGCAATGCACACAGCTTTTGCACACACTTGTGCAATCCACACGCGCTTTGCACGCGCCCGTGCAATGCACACAGCCTTTGCACGCGCCTGTGCAATGCACACAGCCTTTGCACGCGCCTGTGCAATGCACGCCCGCTTTGCACACACTCGTGCAATCCACGCGCACTTTGCACACGCCCGTGCAATGCACGCGCGCGTTGCACACGCGTTACACACCGCTTTTTCTGCGCGCAGCGGGCGCACAGCGGTGCACTGCGCGCACACGCACTTCACACTCCCACGCTGCGCTGCACACGCGTGCCCCGCACCCCCCCGATGCACTGCACACACGCACACACCCCCCCCCGGTGCCTTGCACACCCGATCCCGCAGCGGGGACCCCCCCCCCGCCCCGTTCCCGCCCCCCGCTCTCACCTCCCCTGCGCGGCGGCGGGGTGCCCGGCGGGGCCCGGCCATCAGCACCCCATGGCGGGGCGACGGCGGCGGGGCTCCTCCGCGGCGCTTCAGCACCGTGCGGGCCCCATGGCCGGGGCGGCGGCGGCGGCGGCGGCCGGCGGGCTCATGTCGCCATGGCGGGGCCGGTGCGGGGCCGCGGCGACGGGGGCGGGGGGGGGGGGGAAGGCGGGCCGCCGCCGCCGCTGCGCGGGAGGGGGGGAAGGGGGGGGATTAAAATAAAATAAAACACAAATTAAAAGGGAAGGGGGGGGGGGAGCGAGAGGCAGCCCGCAGCCAGCCGCTTCCCGGGGGGAGCAGGGGAGGGAAAGAAGGGCCGGCGGGGCGGCCTCCCCTCAGCCCGTCCCCGCCCGGGCGGGGCGGGGCGGCGCGGCGGCCGGTGGCGTTCAGCACCACCGGAGGGGGGGACAACGCCGAGCGGGAGGCGGCGGCGGGGCTGGCGGCGGCGGGGCTGGCTGCCGCCGCGCCGCCTCTCTCCTCGCCTCCCCCGCCGCGGCGGCGGGCGGCTGTGAGGGACGGGGGACTCTCTTCCCTCGGGCCGCCCGGCGGAAGGATCGCGCGGAGGCAGCGGCCGCAGCGGCCGCTTCCCCGGCGCCCCTCCGCGGCGCCTGCGCGGCTTCGGGGACGGGCGCCGCCGCTGCCGCCGCCGGGCCGGCGCTGAGGGGGCCGCGGTGGCCGGCTGCGGGCTCCGGTGTGAGGGAGCCGCGGGGCCCTGCCCGCAGGGTGAGTCGGGGGCGGCGGGGAAGGGCCCGCGGGCTCCGCACACCGCTCCCCTGCCGGCGGGGTCGGGGCAGCCCGCGGCCTCCCTGTGCTCCCGCCCTCCAGCAGCCCGGCACCAAAGGGCTGAGTTCGCCCCCCTCAGCCACGCTCTGGCAGCGGGCAGGTTGAAGCTTTAGAGTTTTCATTTGAAACACTCGCGAAACAATAAGCGAAGGCGTTTATTGACAAACGCCTTGTGCTCGGCAAAAGCGCCGAGGTCTGGCTGCTTTCACCTCCGGCCTGCGTTTGCCGGGAGGGAGCTCCCCGGCACCCCGGGGCTGCCCGGTGCCAGACGTAAACACCAATTTACCCTTTCCTTGCTTGATTTGCTTAGGCCTGGCCCCAGCAGAAGGGCCTGCGGGAGGGATTCACTCTCCTTTTCCTTCTCGTTTCCAGACGGTGGGCTCTGGCAGTAACACTGACACAGCAGAAGACAGAGGTGCCAGATGTTTCCTCACAGCTCCATTTATTCCTTTTGTCCGCTCGACTTACGAACTGGACAACTAAACTTGTGAGTCTTCAAATTTTCTGTAACATAAGTCCTTTTTTTTTGGAGGGGGCTGGGGCTGTGTTACAATAAAGACTGGGAACGGACTAAATGCTTTGCATGAAAATCCTGGCACCGCGAAGATGAGTGGCAAAACCTTGCCATACCTCTAGAGGTTCGAATTAACAGATAAAAGCAACAAGTTCAGAGCAAAGGCAACTCGTTTTCTTTAAACTCCTTCCAGTATCTGTAGTTATTAGCTGTTCAGACAGCACACAAAGGAGGGTTTCCTCTGGAGATAATAAGCACGGGGACATAAATCAAGCGTAGAGAGAGCATAGAATTTTTTTTTTCTATTTATTTCCTGACAAATTAACTCTGAATCAGTTTGCTAAAGATTCATCCGTGATAAGCTTTTTTAATCCTTTCTCTAATAACTCTCAGGCCACACTTATAAGACTGAAATAAAAGGCCGTTTTTGCGGCAGCAACCAAACTCCTCTCTGCGTAGGGTGAACTCCTCTTCGAATCCAAGCTTGCTGTGTGCTGCTCCCTTCCATTTTTCTTACTTTTTATCTTGAAATAGGATATGCCTTTTAGAGCTAAGACCGTGCAGAGAAGGGCAAGTCCCACTGGAATTTTATCTAGCTTTCCTAATTTCATTCTAATTCTTCTGGGTCTCATTGTTAAAGGATCAGTGCTTAGGAAGTCTAAAGCTGTTAGGGTTTTCCAAAATCGGTCGGCCCGCTGGTAGTCTGTGGCAGTGACCAAGTGAAGATAATTGAGCTGATGCTCCTTGCCGGGAAATTCGTGCTGGAGGTCTGATCGACGCTGTCCCCAGACTGTTCCGCTCCCACAGTTACAGCAGTTCTTGCATATTCTGAGTATGTGCTCAGGGGATTTCCATCAGGGCCCTTCCCAGAACATTTCGCATGTCAGCGCTGGGAGCCCGAGGCGGTGCAGCACATCCTCAGACCAGCGGACTGTGGAATTGATGGTTTGGCAGGAACCTCTAGCGCTAACATACTGCAACAGAGTTCCTTTTATTCGTCTTATACCGAATATGCCCTCAGCTGGGTATGTATGATTGAAGTCCTTTGTCCTCAGTAACAGTAGGAAGGGACAGTAGAGGCGGCACCCAACTGAGTTGAAAGCAGCGCAATAAACGAGTCAGCTACTGGATCGATACTCCTTCCGAAGGAAATCCTGGAGGCCGAGGAGCGAGTCGGGTGGCGCAGGAGGGACCTCAGAGCAGGTCGTCCTAGCAGGGTGGTCAGTTGAAGGCCACGTCTCCCAGGACCACTTCCAGCCTCCGTAGGAGGTGGCCTAGGTCTGGGCACAACCGCCCAGGGGTCCAAATAGCAGCACGGTTGTACACGCTCCGAGAAGAAAGACGCAGCATGTGCCCAGAGCAGCTGAGGGTTATGGTGGGCAGGCTGCCATAAGTGAGTGGCTGCCAGGGCCAAGGGATTTAGAGAGACTGCTGAGAAAGAGATGGACGCAACCAGCAAGAACTCTATGTGTTCGGGCCTGTGGCCCGGGGGGAAAGCGAAAGAGGCAATATTGAACCTAGGAAAATAAATGTACCTGGTGACTGTAACGAAGCGCACCTGGAGGAAGGCCGTTACACCATTACAAGCAGGTGTTCCGCATGCAGGGACGTGACGCACCGTGCAAAAATCCGACGCCTTGGAGCAGTATAAAGACCCCAAGTACCACGTCAGCCAAGGAAGAAGTACACTTCGGTAGCAGGGAGAAGGCCTGTTCATCCCTGTGGGGGGAAATGAAGCGCATCTGTTTTAAAGAGACTTGACAGGACAACTGCATCGGCACGGGCAGCAGGTACAGTGGACTCGCTGCCCAGGCGTGCAGGGGGCTCACAGCAATACGGGTTGCTCCGCTCGTAACAAAACGAAGCGTGTCCCAGCCTGGCTACCGAGACAGTGTGACGGCATGCGAGTGTAACTACACAGGTGGCCGCTGCCTTAACACAGCCTGGGCTCTAGGGAGGTGACAAACCAGTAAATGTTAGACCAGTGAGAGCTCCACGTTAGTGGAAACAAGAAAATCCCACATATAAGGCATTTGTAGTACCTGCCTTTCAGCTTAGGCAACGCCTGATTTTTCTACCGCTGAGTGGAGGGAAAGAAGAGACGCCACAGGATTCACAGCCAAATCCCAATATGTGGAAAAGGGAAGGACGTGCATCCTTGCAGCAGACATTTCTATCATCTGCGCTGTTTAAACACCCTTCAGAGGGAAGAACAGATGGTCTTGTGGTTTGGCTCTGTGTTCGGCTTTGGAGACCCAAGCGCTCCTCACTGCATGACTTTTGACCAGTCAGTTAAACCCGCAGATGCAAAGGTTAATACTAATTTTCATATCCACCTAACTTATGTGCACACAGGGTCCAGCACGGGCAAGCAAGCTCGATGAGTTCAAAGACGTACGCAGACAGCAACTTCAGAACGAGGATAAATTTACCCTCGTGTCAGGCTGGTTGTGAGGCTAAATTAAAATACTTTGTAAAGCATTTGCATATCCCGAGGGGCTAGAGACGTGCAAACTTTTAATAGTAATTGCTGTTTGGATTTAGCTGGTCGAGTTCAGCGTAGTGTGGCAGAATAAGTCTAGTTAGTGCCGTGTTTGTCCTTTGACTCCAACCTTATATAACTTATCTGTATTTATCGCTAACCTGAGATCTTTAAAATAGCGAGCAAGTTTTGCTCAGCCCAGAGAAGGCAATTTTGACGTTGGTTTAAAGAACAAAACACACAAAGCCTTAAAAAAAAAAAAAAGTCCTATTGTTCTTTTCCAAACCGATCTCAGACATAAAATTTGGTGAGGAGCAGAGCTCTCGTCAGAAGTCACGTTCGTCGCGAAAGAGGAAGGGCCTGGAGCATCTCCGCTGCCTGCCCAGAGGCAGGCTGAGCTTGGGCCGTTGGTGGAGGAAACCCTCGCAGAGGCATCTGAGTGCTCATCAAAGCAGTCAGGAGAGAGACGTATGCTGATAGCACTGAAGAAATATCACACTGAGGCTTCCTCAGGGCTTGGAAAGACTCCCCTTCTTGGAGGGAACTCCTGTTTTCAAAGACTGGCATGAAAGGGACTCTCAGGAAGCGATTTTTCAAAAGCTGCAAAGAAAGCTACACTCTGTTTTCTTTGTCTAGAGGCACAGTTTGCAAAACAATATTGTGGAGCATTGGGAAACGCAACAGAAGGAAACGAGGAGAATCCTAAAAAAATCGTTTATGGGGAAATTACCTGACAAGACTTTGCTCAGCTTCCTGGGCGTAAGTGCTCTTCAAATAAAAATCCTCAGCGCATAGGAACACTCAAAGAGGAATGAAATGGGTTTGAGCACTGAACTGTCTTTGACCTCTGTGAAAACCGAACTATCCAAAATCGCTAGTTATTTTTGCAAATCTTCCCCTTTCTGTGCAATGAATCAACCAACGGAATGCTAATTTTCCAAGTAAGTAGTGTGGAAGTCAGTACATACAAATTATAAGACGGTTCTACCTTTTAAGTACATTAGCTACGCTTGTTCTTACAGGCAATAATGAATTGCCCTTTGAGAAAAAATAATCTAGTATTCCCGAAGTATGTGGCAAAGGAAAAAAAGAAACTAGATGCAGGCTCCTTCCATTTCCTTCAGCTTAAGATGTAGATTTCCACTGCAGCTGGACAGACAAACCCTGGCTTCAGTTTCACAAGCAGAATTCAGCTGTTCCGTGCGTGAAACTGAAGCTAACTTGTTGTCCTGGCATGGAACGGGAAGAAGCATCTGGCCAGTAAGAGCGACTAGCAGCAAGCAAGCCCCCTTTCCAAAGTACTCTACCTTGGTTTACTTTTTCCAAAGCAGATGAGAAAAAAAGCAACATAAATTCCCTGTGCAAATACTTGTCAGCTTCAGAAAAAAAGAAGTTTAACAAAAAAAATAAAATGGCTTGCACTCTGTCTCAGCTACCTAAATCCATTTTTAAGTACCGATAACAGAAAGAGCAGCCATGGCTGCGTGCAGCGTGCAGAGTCAACAACTTGTGCAATTGTGCAATCTGTTCTGAGTCTTTTAAAAATCAATTGTCAGTTTTAGTGCTCTCCCTTATCAGAAGCTGTCGCCTGTCGTGCAGGGAGAGGCAGTCTCAGGTATGCAGCCGCTTGGTTTGGATTGTGAGTCCGCAGAATCTCATGTTAAAAGAAGCCTGTTGACATTAGAAATCATCATAAGCTGAATCACAGGAGTGCCAGATCAAGTCTAACATCTCCGCGGCCTCTTAGGACTTCATAGCTGTTGCCACGCTGCTTTCTGACCGTCTCTCGCAACTTCTTCCTAACAGCAGGAATATAAATTATTTACTAGGAAAACAAACCCTTCTGTTTGAGCTGAAGAAGATTCCCTTGCTGTCTGTTCCCACCACAGAGCTTCTTGAAACACCAAGACACACTTCTGCTTTCATCCGGAGCAGTGAAATACGTGCTTACATTTAGCAAATGAAGTACCTCTTTCACATTCAGTGATTAATTCGCAGAGCAGAACCACGGGCACTAAATTAACCGTTCTACCTGATTTATTTTTACTAAATACACGGCCCCATAATGTAATTTTCTCAACCAGAACAGATATTTTCTGCGGTTCGCTTTGCTATTTGGAAAATCTTCTAATCTATTCCAAATCTGTTCCATTTAACTTGGTAAGAGTAAAACCTTCAGACTGCGTCCCTCACCCTAGGGATCGCACCTGGAAATCAATCGTTCTTCCTCAAAAACAGATGACTAGTCAGAACCGCGTGTTGCAGCACGCGAGAACGCCAGCAGCGGATAGGAACGTATCTCCTCTTCTACAGCATTTCCAATTTTACCCCTTTAGTATTGGCAGCGTGAATGATACAGGGGAACAGCTAGCTGATAGTAATATTTCATGCACGTTTCTCCTTAATTTTGTTTCATATATATATGATCTACGTGCCTGAATCCAAATTACTATGGGGAAAAAAATCCTTCTTATTTAACTGTCTGTATCCAAATCTTTTTGACCTGCTCTTCTAAAGGATACAACGGTGCCCGATTTTCGAAAAACTCTTTTCAAACAGTCATCATCTGCTATTAACTTTAATTCTTGTATAATTTGATTTGAAGAGATGTGTTTACTTGAATCGCTTTCTAAACTACGGTATCATTTCTTACGGCCTTTCTTAATAGTGCTAGAAGCAAAACGGTGTGGTAATAGGGCAGTAGGGGAGAAGCAGAAAATGACCTGCTCTCACAATCCACGATCAACAAGTCAAGGGGCATTATAAACGCAAAGGTGTTAACTGCAATAAATAGTCATAAACTGGAAGAATGACTGAGGTTGGAAGGGACCTCTGGAGGTTGCTAGGCCACACTGCTCAGAGCAGGGCTAATTTCGGAGTTAAATGAGGCTGAATAGTTTTCCCCATTGCGTGTAACAAAGACGACGGTTAAGGGCATGGGAACGGACGTGGAGGTAAATCAAGGCAACGACAGCTGGGTGCCCTTAGGCATACCTACTCCACACACGCCGTCAGCTAAAGCGACTTTATCGTGGTCTTCAGGAAGGGGGAAAATGTGAGTAACAG
Source organism: Theristicus caerulescens (assembly GCA_020745775.1). Taxonomy (NCBI): domain Eukaryota; kingdom Metazoa; phylum Chordata; class Aves; order Pelecaniformes; family Threskiornithidae; genus Theristicus; species Theristicus caerulescens. Next base: position 82,092,010 of record CM036563.1, on the reverse strand, counting down.
TACCTTAAAAACTCATTCTCTCTGGCTCATTTAAGACAGGTTTTCTTACATTTTTCCCTTCCAGAACATAAAAATTCCTTTCTTTTCTCCACATGACTACTTAAAGGCAGTTCACGTTAATTACCTGACTGTGGTTATACTTCACTGTAGACATCCTCATCTATAATTGGATGGTTTATGTCCCGGAGAGTTCGTATCAGCATTGTAGGAGTGTTTAATTTTGCAAAATGTGTAGTATTTCTGTGACAGTTGTCTACGTGCCTCTTGAAATGGGTAATTTGCTGCCCAGTAACGTAGTGTCTCGCGCTTTTCCGTGTGGGTCAGGATCACGTTCGCTGACGCTCTTTTGGATAGAAGAAAGGTTGCAGATTTTACAAAAGTGACATACGCTCCCGTTTGCTAAAAATCACCTGGCAGCTCAGCTGGATACAGCAGGCTTCCTTTCCTGTCCTCGCTCCGGAATCCTTGCTGCTAGGGCCTGGCTTTTCTTCCACTGAAGGAGAGGGGAGCTTTGCCACCGACGGCGGTGACAGCAGGAGGAGAGCAGACCCAGATTAGGCGAGGTGTTGGAGGATTTTCTGCATGCTCTGTAAGTATTTAGGGAACCGTGTGATATGTGATCCTAAATACAAGGTTAGGCAGTTTGAACTCTTGAGTTCGACCCAGATATTTCCAGACAGGCAGAGCTACCTACTGACCGTACATCTGAGAAAGTACATCGGAATTATTTCTTCTGGCAAGTATCAAGAGTATGTTAGTGAAATGTGCCTGGCTATGGTAGCTTAAGATAGAACTATGCTGGAAATGTTTCTGCAGCTGTTACTTGGAAAACATCTGTGATACTGTGCACGGAACTTTGTACATCTCTGTTCACGCTAGCACGGAGCAATGAATCTTGTGAAACAAAGTATAAATTATTATTGGGAAATAGGAGAAGGACGTTATGCACCAATGGACATGGACTGACTCAAGGTAGTTATCGTTTGGAAAGAAGGGGAAAAAAGGGAATATGCCATTTCTGGCAGACAAAAGAGAGTGAGCTCGGCAGACTCTGCGAGACTTCCAGAACTCCAACTGCTTGTTATTTGAGTAAGAATAACCAATCCACTAGGCTGGAGGGGTGAAATTTTTTCAAGTTGGAAAAAAACCTTCCGTCTGTGATCATTGGTGAGAGTCTGTGTTTGTATAGTCTGATAAAGGGAAGAATATACAGGCTGACATGATTTCTTATTTACAGTTAATGGTTATCCCTGTGCAAAGTATAAAAGACATTGCCCCGAAGAACTCAATTTTAGCCAAAGACATACAAGAAGGTAAACTTCAGAAACCCTGGGAAAGGACAATGAGATGTGTTTTGTTCACAGCACATTAAATAATTAAGGGATTTTTCATCTCTGGAGGCTTTCAAATTAAGCCTGAGTCATTAGGAGGTGTGCTTACTGAACTGTAAGGGCCTGTTGTCTTCTAGAACTCAGACTGGATAATCTGAAAAGCGAGCGTGTAAGGAATTGAGAAGGTCTTTGGTAACGTGGCAGAGAGCGGCGGGATGAGAAGTGAGGGGGGATATCTTGACTGGCGGCCCGAAGTTTGTCACTGACTGCTCCTGAGGCAGGGTTTCTGCTAAGAGCCGATGAGGCTTGGGTTGCAATGCGTGACCCGTCCTGTCATCTCCCAACAGCCACGTATGAGCGCTGTGGTACAGAACATCTATACTCTGCTATTTTACCTATTTTCTCTCATGATACTTGCATTGCATGATTAAAAAACAGAAATCGAGATGGACGTATCTTCCTATTGTTTTGTGGATGCTTTGTGCAAAGGGTCTTTCGGCCTCTTAGTGTTTCATCCAAATTATATAAAATGGATTTGCACCGTGTTAAATCTGAAAATAAAATACCCGTTCCCAGTCCTCGTAACTGAACGCCTCCTAGCAAATCATTTTACTCAACAGCTGCCGGGTTCTACAGTCAGAAAGGTGACTGCTCTTTTTTTCTTGGTTTAACTTTTAATGACTAATTTAAATTCCATTTATGCAGAATCCCTATGATTTTGAAAACGCCTTCTGAAATTATGCACAACTACCTTTCTAAAAAAATACTTTAAAAAGCCTCAAGTACAATATTGCCTAGAATTATCTTGTCAATTAAATAAAAGAACCCACTTGAAATAAGTGACAAAAACATACGGTGAATGAAACGCACCTTCCAGTAACAAATCGCTATTAAAAGAGACCTTCAAGCAAACTGCTAGTTACGTGGTCATGCTTAGACAAGCACAAGGTTATTGAAACATACAGCTTCCTTTCAGACAATTTAACTTGCACTGAAGGCAAATTATTGCCATAAAAGCACTGAAGCACGTTGCTCGGGCATTCGGTGTGATTCTCTTGGCTTCTGAAAGATTGCCCTCGCTGCACGACAGTGTCAGCGGGATCAGAATTGGGCCTGCATCTCCAGCTGCCGTTACAAATACTGCCTGCAATGTCTTCCTGAAAATTGATACGTGCATCTGATATTATTATCTAAAAAAGACAGGAAGCGATTTTTTAATAGACTTGAAGATGCAATAGAGATTTCTGACAATAGCTGTAATGGAAATCAGCGAGACTGAGCCGGCTCACAAAGGAGCTGCAAGGGGACTAATAGAAAGGGCGCCTAAACCCACCCAGCGCAGAAATCGTGAATTATAATTGTATTCACTGGGTAAATTATGAAATGTGTCACAGATTTGGAGCCCTCCCTAGTTCCTTCCTTTTTCTCAGCGCACAGAGAGTGGAATTTGAACAAGGTGGGGCAACGACAACCCGTGAGCAACAAAACTGCAAATGTTCTTGACGTGGCAGTGGTGAAGTCATCCACGAGTGCCTTCCCCTTCTCACCCTCTTTACGTGAGGGTTTGCATGGGTGTGGGGGTCTGCTTCCCCATTCCTCTTCTCGTGCTGGAGCTGTTTGCAAGGCCTCCAAAATGAGATTTGCTGATGTTATAAAAAGTAGGCTGCGTTGGACGCTCTGCTTGCAAGCGTGGCAGTTAGCGCCTTAACGCCACTCTAGATCTTTTCAGCTCTGCATAGAGAGAGGTCTTCATGAAAACGCAGGCGGAGAATCAGGCTCGCCGAAGAATGCTGTTCGCTCTCCGGCCATTTCCTCGCGCTCTGTCGGTATCGGGGATGGTGGATTTCTGTGGTTCCCAGCATACCCTGCGTGGGCTTGCTCAGAGCCATGAAATAATAGGCAGGGGCCTGTCCGCGGTGTTATTCCTGGAACAAAATCCTTTTGCATCCGTGAAACTTCTCAAGGAAGACCTGGAATTTCCTTCAAGAATCAAGATTTTAGCACTACGAGCAATCCAATTTTTAGCTGTGTTTTACAAGTTTTATGCCAGCTACTGTACAGGGAATAAGAACATTTTCTAGGAAAGATTTGTTTTCCAGTAGACTTTTTGATCTCTCTCTTCTAGTAACCTCATCTTGGGAGTCAGAAGTTCGGTTTCTCTGTTGTCAGAGAGGATTCGGAAACGCCTCCTGAGACAATGTCAAAAGTACCTCTGATGAAACCAGATCAAATGGGTGGGGAGGAGAACACTGCGTTAAAACAGCATAAATTGGATGAAAACAGACCAAATGTTCATCGAGGCAGGGAAAACGGAGGTCTGAAGTAGTCCCCTTCAGCGCTTCGCATCTTCTCTAGAAGCCTGATGCTCTCCCTGGGTGGTTAGCTGCAGTTTGGCCTTCTTTATACTGGGAAGTTTTGCGATTTAAGTTATACCGACGCACTTCCTCTTGTCCCAGGACTTTGATGCAGCCGTGCCGGTATAGGGGTACTTGCACCGATATAATGGTATAAATATGGTAGCTTTTTTTTTCAGTAAACAAAGTATGTGGTATCAGTACACAGCTTTATACCAGCTTAAATGCATGCATAATTTTATGTGTATGTAAATATCTATAATATGTAGAAGAACGATAGATGCTTCCTCTAAATATACGCTGGAGTCCTAGGGTATATATAACCAGCTCTGCGTACAAGCAGCGTTCTTTGCATCTGGCCTGTCCCAAAAACACAGGCTGCTCGGCTGAAGGCGCGCCGCAGTCAGCCGCGTGCGGCAGGCCTCGCGGCTTAACAAAGATCCCAACGAACAAACGGCGCTTCCAGGCTCGCTCTCCAGATGCGTCTGAAAAGCGTTTCTGGATGCCCATCAAAAAAAACATATCAAAAACAAAGCGATGCACCTCAACAGCACAGCTGTGCTGTTATAAATTTTCTGTGTAGGCCAACTTGCGTTTCCCTTTGTGGTGAGCTTCCTCTCGTAATGGAAATTCCTCTCACCTAGCCATTAGCACTGTTAGATGCTATTTCTGCGCTGGGTTGCCATATGTTGCAGCAACAAGACAAAAATCACAGTCTCTAACAGCTTACAGTCTGTCCTAAACTTCCTAAGTTCCCATTGATTTGTGTTTGGGTCTTGTCAGCTCAAAATATCTTCTGCTAAGTATAGCTCCCTTCTCCTGAGCAAACAAGATGCTTTTTTGTTTTTCCTGCACCCTCCCTTCCCAATTTCGACAGCTATTTTGAACTCGGGGTGTGGTCACTTGAGACAGACATACATGCACTGTCATTGCTTGTGTCTCGATTTGTTCATGTTGCCGGTGAACCTTTACCTCAACACCAACCTCATATTTACATTAATCCTGGATCGGCAAGCCTGGCTCTCCTTACATCTTTTAAGGAGCACCTAATAAATCTGAATAAAATCATTTATTTATGATTTCTGAACTTGACCGACTTCATGAGCACAAGGTGAAAAGTGGGAAATTAGACTGTACTGAAGACAGGAGCTGTACCGGTGGGGACGTTTGCTCCTGTGGCTACTTGAGGATCAAATGCCACTCGCCTTTAGGGGCTTCTGTCAGGGGAACAAGTTTTAAATTCTGGCAGATTTACGAATCATTTCATCTCCTAGACTTGTTCCCTCAGAAAGGGCCTGGTGAGGGGAAGCCTACGCAAAAGCTTCCGTTTTGATAGCTTTTATCACCAGGCGCTGGTCCCACTCCTTCTAAAAGCAATGGAATCTGCAAAACATTTCTCAGATACATATACATGTCTGTGTACATGTACATATGTATGTAGCCTTTATATGTGTTTTCTACTATGTATATTTCTGTATAAAAATAAAACGTACACACTGAGGTTATTTGCCTAAAGAACCTACTTTTACTCCCCGTAGTTAAGCAGAAAACACCCAACTGTCAAATCATCCCATTTATTTATCCCAGAGATTATTTTTTTTTCATATGATGCCTCTGAAGGAGTTAGGAAAGCATAAGCAGCTCTCAAGGGGGGAAAGGGCTAATCTCCTTTGACGCAGGCTCTCTCGACGTTTGATCCTTTACCCTTGTTCTCCAATGAGCTTTAATTAACGTTTGAAGAAAATGCTAATTCACGCATGAGCTGTTGTCCCTTCCATCATTGCAGAAAACGAGGATGTTGGCCAAGCTAGACACGGTTTTTTCCCCCAGAATTAGGTGCCAAGTCCCTAATCGTCATAGAGCAGCAGTTTGGTCTTGGGGGAAGAGAAGTAGTCACCACTCTGTGACTTCTGCTTTCCAGTTTTCAGCACTGCTGCTTCCCTGGTGCCGCTGGCCTCCAGACCAGTATAATGGGACAGCAGTGGGGCACTTAGATTAATTAGTGGTTGTAAAGCCTGTGGAGCTCTTTGGTTAAGTGGTTCAAAGGAAACTATTGTTCTGAGTGACCCCTGTTGTTCTTACCTGGGTGTCCGGTTGCCGAGTGGGCAGACTGCTTGTGTCCAGAGTGTTAATTACTGCCCGTCTCTTCATCATGAAGGTTTGTAATCCTATTTCAGTTTGGAAATGCACATGCCACAAGGCCTAATTAACATCTCTGATATCATCACCTGCTAGTCAATATTAGCCATCCATAACTCCTGACAATGAATTGCTGGGCAGACCGGCCAGGACAAGTTTTGCGAAGCCGTATTGGACGATAGTTTAGCAAGGCTAGTTAAAATAATACCTATTTAATGTGACGGCATTGGAAAGTCTCACATCACAACAAATACTTAGTTTAAAATTTGTCTTGCAGAGGTGAAGGCTCCAGTATAAATCTTTGCTTTTATTAGGATCCCAAAAGATTTCAGATGGTTTTCCTCCAGTTTTAATTCCTTTTTTTTGTTGATTTCGCACCAGCCTTCTGGCTCAGTGTAACTCAAGAATTCCCCTCTCAAAGGCTATCATCACTGTTTCTAAGTAATGACTGCTATAGCGTCTGTAGCTAAGGAATTTATAACTTTCTTTTCAATTACTGCATCTTTAGGTTCCCAAAGAATGTCAGGAAGGAATTGCTATTCTGTAAACATAGCATGTTACAGAATAGATAAATTGTGGTTTCTCATAATACTGGAAACACTTCTCATTTCCCCCCCCCGCATACACACTTCCTTTAATCACAAATAAATGCCACATTGAAAGAAAATTATTCCTTGCATAACAGATAAAAATCCAAATTTTCTTTCTAGACCTTACCACGACTCCTCCTTTGCCCGTAACGCTTGATCGTTCTGCCAGGTCCAGACAGCACAGGGAGCAGACTCATTTTCCCTGTTGATAATCCCAAAGCTGATGAGTGCATCACTTAGAGTAAGGATCCTCGTTTGTTTGTTTGTTTGTTTTTCCTCCTCCATCCTACTCAGCTCTTTGCAAGAGATCAGTTAATTACAGAGGAACAAAGATCGGGCAGGAATCCTTCTCTCCTAATGTAGAAAATGAGCCCTTCTGCTGCAAGGCTGCAGAGAAAGCGCTGTTGAGCCACGCTCTTATAACAGATTCCCCCTCCTCAACTCACACGGTATATGAATGATAATTTTGCAGAGTGCTCTATTAGGTTTAAATTAGTAAAGGAAAAGGAATGTATGTGCTCAAGTAGATGTCTGAATTAGCATTTTTAGGATTGTCATGCTATGTGTTTACAAAACGAACCTTTTTTGCCCTTTAGGTACAGTGAAACATATGTTCCGCTACGTGGCTTAATACAGGGGTCGGAGGAGGGGGAACATCCACACTCCATCTCTGTGACGGCAAGATACACTTCAAAAAAAAAAAGCGGCGACTGCCAAGGGCATTTAGACAACAGAGACTGGAGCTGAGAGCCTCGTCCTGTAAACATCACCTAGATGACGCCACTGCAAGGAGCCAGTTTGAAGTCAACTCCATTAACAGGAATCATTGTTGTTCAAACTGGAGCAGATCCACAGCTCTTACTTCAGAGCCTAAAACTACTTTTATCCCTTGAAATCCTGGCCTCAGACACACAGAAAAAAATCAGTCGGCGTGCCAGTTCGTTCCCCTTGCAGGGATGCTGTGTTTCAGGGTGCTCAGATGTATCTGATGGTGCCTACAAGAGCGCTGGCCTGTGTCAGGAATATCCCGAGGAGAAGTTGTGCACGTTTATGGGAATCTAAGAGCGCTTGTCATCAAAATAAACTTGAAGACATTGTTGGCCGTCATCACTGGCATAGCAGACAGGAACTGTGCCTAGAAATAGAGATTGGCATAGCAACGTTGCTGACTGTTTTGTAGAGAAGGCGGCTTATTTTTCCTGACTGAGACATTTAATAAACATTTTCTGTTTGTTGAAACTGCGGAACCTCACTAGATCAAGCCGAATGCTAATCTGCCCGAGTCGCCACCACAGACTTTTGTCTCCAGTATGTACACACCACGAGTCACTGTGGTTTCGTTGGTTTTGTCCTATGACATTTGTTCCTTTGTGTTCGTCCACGAAAAATAGGCCGAACATGGGAAACAGCCCCACCAATCCTCCAGACGATGATTTATTGTGCGAGATCCCGTTTTTTCTTGTTAGGGCTCCGTTCAGCTGCTGGCCGAGAAGCCCTTTGACGCAGCCTCTGACTGGCAATCTGCGAGGGGGTCGATAGGCACCCGCGCAGCTGCCCGCTGTTGGCGCGTTAACCGTCGTCCACCTGAAGCATCGCACCTCGGATTCACGCTCCACGCAAATGGACTGCGATGATAAAGACAAGCTCGGAAGCGCACGTCCTAAAAAGCTCTGAAACACCAGCCCGTAAATAAATTTGACTCTTGGTTTGACGCTTTTAAATGGGGCTTTTAAATCCGGATGTCTTGAATCCTGAGGAGAAGGGTCCCACACAGACAGCCGTGAGTTACGCCCCCCAGGCCCTGAGCTACCTCAGGCCGCCCTCCTCACAGGCAGCCGGTCAGCGTTCGTTTATTCTTTTAGGACAGCGCAAGCGAGCTGTGGGGACGGGGGACGGGTGTTTCTGGGCGGCTTGGCCGGCCCAAGGTGCGCCCCGGTGCTGTGGAGCCGAGCGACGGCTGGGCCGCGGCCGTTGGCGCCCTCAGCCCCCGCTGCCCCGGCCCCGTCGCGGTTGCTAAGGCGCGGAGCTGTAGGCGGGGCGGAGGTAGAACGGCTCCGACCAATCCGGAGAGACCCGCCCTCGGCCGGCAGCCAATCGCCGCCGGTAAACAACACACCCCCGTCGCGGGGTGGGGGGGGAGCCGCGCTGCCGGCCAATCAGCGGCTGGGGAGCGCGGACCAATCAGGGCGGGGGAGGGTTTGGGCGGACTTTTTAAAACCGGTCAGCCGCCACAGGAGCTCCGCGCTCCGGGCCCTTTAACGGAGTGCTGCGGCTCGTCCCTGTCTCCCTCCGCCCGTGCCTAGCGCTCCCTCCGGAGGAGCGCGGTCCCGCCCGGCTTCCCGCCGAGCAGGAGTGCCGCTGGACGGCTGCGTCGTGCCCTGGACCTCCGGGCCCTCTCGGGGCGCCCCGGGAGTGCGCGGTTGGAAGCGGACTATTTTACTTCTCGGCGGCGCCTCCTCACCGGCCGGGCCTCGGCGGGAGCGCTCCGCGCGGGGCCATCTGCGGGCCGCCAGAACAAAAACAAGGGGGCGGGGCCGCGCCGCCTCCATTTTGATGCGGGGCCGGGGCCGGAGCGGCGGCTGCTGGGGGCCGGGGATGGTGCCGCTGCCGCGGGCATCGCCGTGACTCGTTGGGGGAGGCGAGCGGGGCCCGGCGGGGGCGCAGGCGGCCTCTGCCTGGATGCGGGGCCAGCGGCGGAGCCGACCCGCGTCCGTGCGGTGAGGGGAAGCCGGGCTCGCCTCCCCCCGCCGCGGAGGAGCCGAGCGGTGAGGGCCGCGGGGGGGGGCCCGGTGCCCCCCTCACCACCGCCCCGGGTGAGTGTGGTGGCAGGGCCGGGCTGCCCCTTCCTTGAGGCGTCCGGTCGGGTCCCTTTGTTCGCCCGGTTCCCTTTGTCCGGCGGTGGGGGGGCAGAGCTGCCCGCTCTTGACGCCGTGTGTCTGCCCTGCAGGTATAAAAGGATCCGGAGGCAGGGGGGAAGATGAGCAGCGAGGCGCTGTGGCTTTTCAAGCAGCTGAATCTCCACCTGGAGCAGGAGGGGCGGTTCCAGCCCCGTGAGAAGGGGCTTAGCCTCATCGAGGGCGCCGCCGAGGTGAGGGGGGGCCGGGGAGCTGGGCTGGGGGGGGGGGCGGAGGGAGCAGGCAGCCTCCTCAGGGCACCAAATACCTGGTTTTGGTTAAAAAAACCTCCCAGCCGCAAGGGAGACGTGCCTTAACTTCGGAAAGTTAATTCTTCCCTCTGTAAACGCCGCTTGCCTTTTGTTTTAACTCTGTCTTAATCTGTAGTTATTAACATACACTGCATTATCAAAGAACAATGACCTACAGGGGAAGTAAAATATCCAGGCGTTGAATATCTATTGTTTAAACCTCGAGTGAGCACAGAACCAAGAGAAATGTATTATTTTCATGTTGTACCGCTGCAGGAAAGCTGGGATGTCAAGTAGGCAATTAACAAATGGGGAAGTGACCAGCTTTTCATTAGCAAGGTCTAGGGAAATGAACCTAGAAACACTCAGTGCTTAACAGCAAAAAAATAAACTAAGCATAAACATTTCTACGTTAATGACCGGAGTTCCTTACGGAGTTTAGGGCAAGCTTAGATTCCTTCGGATGCTTGCGAGTTTTTTGGAAAGGGCCTTAATGTTTAACACAAAAAGTCTCTGAAAGCAGCCTGTTTCTTTCGAAACAGAACGTTTGTTGCTTGAATATTGACATGCAGGCAGAGAGGAGAATAAGCTGAGTTTGGTCACCTCTGTTTCCGTAAGGTCAGGAGTCACTGTGTATGCACGCAATGGGGAACTATTGTCTTAAAATAATAAGTGCGCACTTGGAAATGTGGTTGCGCTGGGTATTGCACCAGTGAGGCTCGGGACCTGGCTGTAATCCATGTACCTTGGGTGTGTTTTGAGTCTCAAGTATCCAAATTAATTTTTTTAAGTTAAGAGAAATACAGTATTTACGGAAGAAAAGAATTGCTTCCCTTCGATGTAAGTAAAAGATGAGTTAGGGAGCGAGTGGTCACAGTCATCGCTGCTGCCGCTGAATAATTCTGACTTTACTTCTCTTGCCATAGAATGAAAATACTCTGTGTCCGAGACAAAGGAATGCCAAGGTGGAAGATCTTTGGAGTCTGACCAACTTTTTTGGTTTTGCAACTGAAACGTTTGTTTTGGCTGTTAACATTCTGGACCGATTCTTGGCTCTTATGAAGGTATTTTGGGGGGAGAGGACGTGCTATAGTGTCAGCTGGGAACATGCGAGCTTCCTGTGAGCTTTCTTGTCTGACGGAAAGGGGAGGGTTGTGATCTAGCACGTAACTGCGGCTATTTCCTTATTCTCTGCTAGCAGCATTTCTGAAGTCTTCCTTTGTAAACTTGAAGTCGAGTACAGTTCTTGCATGACAGATGAGCTTACGTGGATGTGATTTATTAACTGTTTTATACCGTGGCCTCTTTTTACCTCTGAAGGCGAGTAGCGGCATGGTTTCTTTCCTCTAACAAGTCCGCAGCCTTCACCACGTAGATGTAAAAGACTAAGAAAGGAGGAATTAAGAAGGAACAAAACAATTGGTGTGACAGACTATTTTTAGGTACTGTGTTAAAGCTTAGCTTAGCGCTGGAGCTAACACCAAATGATTGTTTCCCGGATGTTTTTCTTCTCGTGTTTGTGCTGCTTTATGGCAGACAGATCGAACCTAAACCAGTTCCCCATTATTAAGTTGGCAGAAAAACTGAAGTTGCATCAGTTCTCTGGTCTGACCGTCCTTGAGGTTGCACAAAACATTACGCTGGTACATGGGAGAGAAGAGCAGAGGTAGGAACAAGTTGTGGAGGGATAGGACTGCCTAGAACAGGCTCAGGCTGGATTTGTGTAGGCTTTAAACCAGGGTAAGTGAGCACTGCCGCTTGGAGAAGCGGGGTATTACAGTTCTCGCTGCAGTTTATTTGCTGTGTCGTGATGTGGAACAATTTCAGTAGAGGGTGCTCAGCTGTTGAACTTTAATTCCTCTGACTTCATTATGGCAGATTGATATTGCTTTATTGGCTCTGCCAGCTGTTTTGCTGAAATGAGTTGTGACTAGGTGAGGTGTATGAGCTGTCTGACGTCAGGTCTAGTTGAGATAAGCGAATCTCTCTTTCTGTTGAACTGCGGATATTCAAAACAGCTCACCTAGGCTGAGCGGGCTGTTGGTGTTGCTGTTTGATAAGCGGGGTGTTTATGGGGGGGAAGTATTCATAGTGCTTCCCCTTCTTTTTAGGTGAAACCGAAGCATTTATCTTGCATTGGAGTTTGCTGTTTCCAACTGGCCGCCCGAGTAGTCGAAGAAGAATGCAATATTCCATCTGCTCATGAGATCATCCGGATCAGCCAATGTAAATGCACTGTGTCCGACCTGAAACGGATGGAAAAGATAATTTCAGAAAAGTTGCACTTTGAATTTAAAGCTACTACTGCCTTAACCTTCTTGCACTTGTACCATACTATTGTACTCTGTCATACCTCAGAAAGGTGAGTCGAGTTGCACATTGGTGGTGGTCTATGTTTGCTAAGCCCTTTTTCTCTTTAGTTGCCTCTTAAACGATTACGGCATTGGCTGTAGAGGAAGCAGCTCCTTAGTCTTTACTTCCTGACAAGTGACTGCCTGTTGATGAAATGCTGCTTCTCTTGGGTGTCTTACAGGAAAGAAGTATTGAATCTCGACAAATTGGAAGCACAGCTAAAAGCTTGCAACTGTCGTCTAGTCTTTTCTAAAGCGAAAGTAAGTAGAAGTAGCTTTCTTTGACTTCTGTGAGGAGGTTTCGATTCATGTCATGTTGAGTGGTGTTTTTTGTCCTCCTAGCCATCTGTCTTGGCCTTGTGCCTTCTCACTCTAGAAGTTCAGACCCTGAAATCTGTTGAGCTCTTGGAGATCCTTCTGCGTGTCCAGAAGCATTCGAAGGTAAATATTTGCTGTGGAATCTTTTTGCAGTTGTTGGGACTGGTGCAGTTAATGATGTAAACGTTTCATTTAAGGGACCCCCGCTGTCAGTGTACGATCTTTACAGGTACTGTTTGGTATCAGCTGAAATGAGCAATGAAATGGGTCTTCAAGCATCTGTCTGCAACTTGTAACTAACACGGTTTCGTTGGTGGAATCCCAAATGCAGAGAAACTGCTGCTTAGAGAATGAGGTCAGGTAGTCATTTTGCACTGGCTCATCTTGGCAGCTGCCTGGTGAGCAGAAGGATTACGGTTTAAAAAATGAGATTAAACCTATAAAATCAGAAGAAATGCTGATGTAATGCCTACACAATACATGCTTTAACAAGCAGCTGATTTAACTTGCACAGTTCTAGCTGCCTGTTCTAGAGAAACTTCCAGCTGGTTCGTAGAACTACGGTGACTGCTGGGCTGGTTATTCTTTTTGCCTGAATAACTAACATAGGATTTAGAGCATGCAGCTAGAAGCTGTATCAGTTGATGGTCTAAACAAGCTTTTCACTCTTACGGTCAAATTAACTAATGCGGTTTCTTGAGGATTGGAAAGTATGAGATTATTCCATTTTTAAATGGAATTTTAAATGGCATAATCCCTTAAGTGTTTTCTGCGGAAGTAAAATGGAGGGGAGTGTGTCTTTAGAGCTTGTGTGTAATAGATTAAATAGGTTCTCCTTCTGCTTTACAGATAAGTGATGGTGACCTGCTTTACTGGAGGGAACTGGTCTCGAAATGCCTAGCAGATTATTCTTCTCCTGAATGTTGCAAGCCTGATCATAAAAAGCTAGTTTGGATTGTTTCGAGACGTACAGCCCAGAATCTACAAAACAGTTACTACAGTGTTCCTGAGTTGCCAACGATACCGGAGGGGGGATGTTTCAATGAAAGCGAGAGGTTGGTAAAACTTAGGCCAGATGGCTAATTTGGGAATTCTCATGATCTGCAAATGTTAATGGCAACTCCGTATAACTAGGCTTATTATTGGAAAAAAATGGCTAGCTTTGAAAATACTGGTGGACTTAAAATATATCTTAAAGAGAAGAAAAAGAAAATGGGGAATTGTCTTTGTTGTGTTCAAAAAAGTAAAGTGCTTTATGGGGTGGGGATAGGCATTCCTACTTTTTTTTAAGCCAGGGAGGCTTGAAAATCTTTTAAGTCTACTAAAGTAATTTATATTTGCATTCTTGAACACTCGCTTCATTGTTGGGGGTGAGACTTTTGACATTATGAGAAAGGAAATTGTGCTTTGTTATGATTTAAGCCTTAGTGCTGAGAAGTGTTTGGATCTGCGATGTTACACTGGGAGCAGAACAGCTTGCAAGAAAACACAGGATTGAGGCGTATTTTGCCACTTCCAAGGGGTTGTGCTTTGTTTAAATTACTTTTCCTGTTCTTCCTTCTAGCGAAGACTCCTGTGAAGACATGAGCAGCGGAGAAGAAAGCCTTAGCAGTTCTCCTCCGAGTGATCTGGAAGGCACCTTCTTCTTTGAACTCAAACCTAAAGCGAAGTGGCAAACTCTTAGCTCTCGGTCTTAGCGTTAAGTCTTGATTGTATTAGGTTGAGATTTTTAATGCACCATAGAGTCTTTTGGCAATAATAAATGAGGTGGTAATCTGTAAACTGTATTAAGGCAAGAATTGCTGTGGTATATCAATGCTTTGAATGCCTGCCTTGGTTTTTGTTGTTGTTGTCATTTTAAGGAAGGGAAAAATCCCATTCAGGTTCCCCAGTTGAGCAAAAAAGTTCATGTCTAGTTCTGTTGTCAGCAAGCATAAATGTAGTTGTGTACCTGGTGGTCCAAAACGGTTAGCAGCTAAACAGATGCGCAGTGTGGCCTGGCAGCAGTGAAGGCTGACAGCGTACTGGGCGGCGTTAGCAGGAGCAGAGCCGATAGATGGAGGGAAGTAGGGTTTTTTCCTCCCTTTCCTTGGCGTTCATTCTCCATTTGGGACAGTTTTGGGCTCGAGACCTTGATCAACTTGTGCAAGTCCAAGAGGAAGCTGCCAAGATGGCTAAGCGATCTGGGGCACGGGACCTGTGAGGAGAGGCTAGTGAGCTTAATCAGCCTGGCGAAGTGGCCTTTGGAGGGGAAAAAGGGACTGAACAGCAGCCTTTTGGTGTGTACGAGGAGGTTGCTGAGGAGGAGGAGATTTCAGGGTCTTGACTGAGAAGCACGGAGCAAGAATGAGAGGCTTTCATTAAATTGAAATGAGAGGTTCTCAGTTAATGGAGGAAGTTTGCTCTGTGGGAGCAGTCCAGCACGCGAGTGGACCAAGAGGGGTTGTACAGTCTTTGTCCTGGGACCTTCTTAGGATTCAACAATGTCAGAACCCCTGAGCTTGGTTTGAATTCAGCGTTGACCCTGCTTTAAGCAGGAGGTTGGACTAGAGTCCTCTTGAGGGCACCTCCACCCTTCAGTGTTTTGGGAATAAAGTTGGCTGAGTAGGTTACGTGGAATGATACGTATGCGTAGTACCAGGCTGAAATGATTTCCTGTCAAACGGGCCAAATACTGAAACCGCTTGAACGCTTTGCCTGCTGTGCTCCTTTTCAGCAGGATCTTGAGTTGTGTACTCAAGGAGATTATCTCTTTTTTAAAGCTTGGTTTTTATCAGCTTCAGGAATCCCTGTTGCACAGCAGGAGTACTCTTGGCAAGGAGGAGGTTTGCAGTCAATCCTAGTTTTCACTAGAGGATAGTATAAAGCCTGTGGCAGGGAGTAATTTCATTAATTTTCTTTAATACAGATGTTTTTACATGGAAATTCACATTGTATACTTGAGCGTGTTTGAAATCTTAACATGCCGATCCATACTATTAGCTTAGACTTATTAACCTGGTAAATCTTGATAAGTCTACATTCCTTTTGATATTTAACCCTTGTAGTTGTTTTTCAGTATATTCATGTTATTGATTGAGTCATAATCAGACTTGTTTGCATGCTTATGTAAAGCAGTTAGTGCAGGAGAAGTTGATATTATGCAGTAATATCAGGTAAACGTGATGTTGATGAAGTAGTTAATGTAATGGTTTTTTCTGAACTTGCTTTATCGAAGCACAAACTGAAGTATGATTGCGTTTCTCCCTGTTGAGAAGCTGGCTAGGTAGCGAGCGGAACAATTAGCTCAGAATAACGGTGTGAAGTGTGGTGCCAAAGTAGAAATGAAGGAGCAAAGAAGCTGAAGGCCGTTCCGTAGATGCAAGCGTTGCTTTAGAATGGCGAGAGTGGTGCCGTAATTTCATAACTGTTATGTGATTTCAGTTTTATAAAAACGAAAAGTTTACAAAAATGTATATAAAAATGTAAATGAAAAAATGTACAGAAAAAAATTTAAAACAAAAAATGAGCAGAAAATACTGTATTTTTTTTACGTTCTATGTAACTTTTTGTAGGTATGTTGCATGTAGATAGTAATTTATTGTGTATTCTGTACGATATAAAGACTGTACACGTGAGGACTTCTTACCGCAAGTCTCTGTGCCTGGAAGCTCGCTTCTGCAATAGCGTACTTTGGTTACAGGTAACGAACCTACTGAGTCGTCTTTCAGTTGAGAACAATAAACCCAGTGCTGTATTTGTTAACCGGCGTGAGTTACGGTTGGTTCCTTGAAGCTTTTGGCTTGCCTTTTTTTGTTGTCGCATAGCTTGTGTGGTGCTGCAGCTGTGCTCCAGGTTCCCCAGAAGCTCTGATGAGCAGTTTGCGAAGAAGAAAGACTTGTGTACGGCTTGCTGCTGGAGGGGAATCCCTTCTCAGCTTTGCTCCTATCAGTTTTGGAAGCCGGTGCGAGGTATCCTCTGCTTATCACCCAGCCGCAGCTGGGCTCTGCCGTGCTGGGGTGAGGGTTGCGAATGGCGCGTTGGCACATCTGGCAAAGGGGAGCTCCCACTGGTGGTTAAGTTAGGGGTCGTTACAGGCGAAGTGCTGGGGGTTTGGCTGGAGTTGTGGCTGCTGCTGTTTCAGAGAAGACTGTTTTCAGTTTTCAGACTGTTTCACAGTCTTCTCTGTGAAACCTGGTACAATAATGCAAAGGCAAATTTGAGCTGGTTTCCTTTTTGTCTCATCCTGCCCATCTTGCCAAAGTATTTCCAAACGGTGCCTACGTTGCAAAAATTAAGGAATAAGGGGCTGGAAATGGTTCTTGCTGGAAAGACGTTCCCAGCCCTAGAAAGACTGAAAGAGGGAGCCAGGACCTGCACTCAGCTGCCTGCCGAGATGCCTGTAAGCATGGTGATAGACCTATTGCACCTTGTAGCTTGGTACAGATCTGCCCTCTTTTTGCCCTTTTTTTCTTGTGCAAAGGCTGGAGCGAGAGGAAGCACAAAGGCCTCCCTCTGCCCGGCCAGCCTGTCTTCCAGCTCCGGTCGCTGCTGCGAAGGGAAATCCTGCCTCGGATCTGCCAGCGTCGGGGCAGCGTGTGGAGGCCGGGGCGGTGAGGCTGACAATACGCCTGCTGTCACTCAGAGGCAGGGAGCATGGGTGGGAAGAGTAGGGCCGCTGCTACTGTTAAAACCATCCTCGGTTGTTTTTTTTATGGCCTTCACAGCTACTTTTTTAAATACAATAACACACTAAAGGCTTCTCGCTTCCCACATACAACAGATGAGGGATGGGCATGCGATATTCCTAAGTTCTGTATGAAATTCCCTTCTGCCTGATAACTCCCATGTCCCACAAAGTCAATTCTACAATGGAACTGTTCATCTTGGAAACACGCGCTGTCATGTTTTAAGAGCAATGCCTGCCTTGCTGTCTGTTGCGACCGCTTTGAACATGAAAGCTGCTGCGGAGAAGATGTTCAGCTTCTACTTCAAAGGCGCCCGCTCGAGTCGCTTCAGTACAGCAACCGCCTGGCTCGGGAGGCGGCCGATAACGCGTGCGCCGCGTAGGTGGGCTGCACGAAGGCAGGAAGCCATGGGCCGCGTCCCTGGGTTTATTAACAGCTTGCGAGATTAGTCTGGTTAATAAAGCTCGAGGTGTACCATTCAGCCCCTTTCAAGTTGGTCCCAGCATGAAAAGGAACTTGCTTGCGAGAACGTTGTCGGGTTTGCTTCTGTGGTTTGATAATTTAGGCTTAACTTTGATTTTTGCCAGGTCGGATAGCTGCGTAGCCCTCAAAGGAGGTTTGCCTGGCTTTGTTCAAAGCATGGGGCTTTCGGTGGTTGGCTTGTTTTTAATAGCAGAGCTGTGCGTGGTTTGTAAGTGCTGTTTCTCGTACCACGAGGTGAAACTTTGAACGCTTGCAGTCTCGAGAGTTTTGAAATATGTGCTCATTTTCATAATTGCCTTGTCAGTAAGACTGGTTTGGGTGGGGGCTGGAAGGGAATGTTTCTGTGGGGAAGACGTCCCCTGGGACAGCTCCTGGCTGTAGGAGCTCTGGGCTGTTGCTCCCCGTGCCTTCGTGAGACAGCGTGTTGCCTCACCTATTTCAAGCGCGGAGCTGAAGGTTCATGTCGGTGTAGACGAGCCCTGGCTTCCGAGAGCATCTCAGGGTGTTACCGTACTGCTCAGCTGCTCTCCTGCGGCTGAGCTGGGCCGCAAGGGATCAGCACTGGAACTGCTTCTGCTCCTAGTGAATTGTTGTTCCATAATTAAATAATGGTAATGGCCTTTTTAACGGGAAACCTGACTTCACCACTTGGTTACATGAAAAGTGACATGGAGCAATACAATCTTTCGGCCTAAATCAGCTGGTGTGTTCAGGTCCTGGTCTTCAACAGCTCCCCATTTTTTTTTCTAGTAGAATAAGGAATGTATTTTATGAGTCAGTGCTCAGAGCAGGCTCTGCGCTTGACTGCAGCGGGAAAGGCTGACCCATCCAGTAAAGGAAACAGTTGATCTAAAGGCAGCGCTGCTTCCCAGTCTCATAGCATCACTTTGCTTGCTTGCAAAGGGACTGGACTAATAGGTGAATGCCTTATTCCTGTGACACCAGTTAGCTATCAGGGCTTTGAAACTCAGCAAAACGTCAGTCAGTAGGTACTGGGGCAAGACCAGAAACCAGCTTCTGCATTTCCAGTTCAACGTTCATTGCACAGGGCCTTGAACAAGGGAAAAAGTCTGTGTTTCCACTTCCAAACAACATCGAACTCACAGCTGCTCTCTTCAGCTCCCGAAAAACTTGATGCATGTGAGACGGGTGCCTCAAAAAGATTTTAAGGATGCACTCCAGGGACCAGCAAAATGTGCTTTGCTAGCATACATGTTCCGAGAGCAAGATCTATTTTGCTGTGCACAAGTTAGTGGCTGTGTTCACACCCGAGCAGCAGTTCCACCATCGCTGGGGAGAGACTGGGCAGGAGAGAAATAGGAGTGGATGTGTAAGTATGGCTGAGCAACGCCTGTGTGCTTGTTTAACTGAACTCCGTTTCTTCTAAACAGCAAAAGACATGGTTTTGACTTCAGGGCTTGACTGTCAGGTGTTGAGTTCTTGCTCTGAATTCCTGTTGTGTAAAAGCTTTTCTGGAAAAGAGAATGCAGGTGAGGTGATGCCTAAAAACTGTGCCGACAAAACTGCCATTACTAACTAGGTTCTTCACAAAATGGCCGCTGTTTTTGCTCAAGCAGGGTGCTGAGTAGCGTAAATGGAGAGTAGTGGAGATAAGGATGGAAGTCATGGGTTGGGACAGCTGACAGAACCTGTGTATAATAATAAAACATTAGACCAGAAGGTGTTAGTAGACATGACCATAGTTAGAGCTATATAACATAGGACCAGATAATCAGTAGTATTTATCTTACAATACGTGTTGCAACTGTGGTGTGTCCCAGCCTTACTTCGTGGCTCAAGCCTGTAAGCGTTGAGCGTAGTGCATGTACTACAAGGAGAAAGTTGCCATAACAACTGAATGAAATCAATTAGAGTAATAAGCAATTAAAATCTCATCCTTAGTGTTGCATAAACATAGCATTTTGCTCATGAATTATTAGTTATCTTGCCTCTAGACCTGTATGTTCTGTTCCTGATTTGCAATCTCAACAATTTTTGAATTAATGAAGCATTTCATTTCTCCTTCAAAGAGTGCTAGTGGGTTGGTTGTTTTTTTTTTTTTGGCTGCAGCGAGTATGTCTTCATCAGGGAGATGTGAACACGAGTAAAACATCTAAATGAAAGAAGCATTGGTGATGGGATTTCCAGAGCACTCGGTGCTGGCTTCATTCCCACCCAGTGAAGTCAACTGGAGAACTGGCCTATGGTGAGGAATGTTTGTCCTGGACCTAGAAAGGCCGATGCAACTCCTTCCTCTGTCACACGCTTCCTCCTTGACCTCCTGTGTATTCCTGAATCCCTTGCTTCCTTCGTCCCCCCTCAGCAGAGCGCAGATAGGAATAGCTCCTTACTGTAGCTCTCAGCTGTCGAGGATAAATGGGCTGAGAAGAGAGAAGCATGTAGCTGTTGTGGACAGGCGGGATGCGCAAGGCCCGTCAGAGAGCAGGGCTTGCGGGCTTTGCTGGGAGTGCGGCTGGGCCACTTGTTTCTTCCCAGCAGGGCATTTCAGTGCTCTGACACATAAAGATGGGCCCAGGCAGGGATTCACACTCAAAACGTGACGTTGCCTTTGCTAGCGTGGCGGTACCGGTGTTACGACCAGTTGACAACATCCCCCGTTGCCGTGGGAGGAGGTATTGGACATTTTCCATGTCCAGATAGCCTCACTTTGCTGGGAGGGCCCTGTGCTGTGCCTCGCAGGGTACCATTGCTTTATCAGCCTTGCCTGTGCACCCAGAGCTTTGCCCTCTGGTGTTACATGGGGATATGTGGACCGAGCTTAGGGAGTTGCAGTTGTGCAAGTTACGCAAGGGTGGAAATGCAACATCTCTGTTTACTTTGCAAGGGCCCGTATGCTTGTTCGCTCAGGATTTCATGTAGCTGTGGGTAAAATGTTTCAAAGGTTAGAGTTGAATTTATAACCCCGAGTCTCCAAGGAACTTTGGAAAACATTACCGTGGTCTAAATAGCAGTCTTGTCATGTACAGTGCTGAGCCAGGGATCTGGGAAGTCTTTGTCATCCAGAGCTCAATTATTAACTACGGTAGGGAGCAAAAGGACTGGAGGGGATCCCTGGTGTTGGCTTGCTGTCCTGCCAAGATTACAAAAGTAAAGGCCGGTAGCCTCGTGGTTTGTGCCGCAGGTGATCAGAAGCTGGGTGCGGTTCACGTGCCAACCCCTTGCCCAAGACGTTGGCATGGCGTTAGACAAATAGGAGGGGAAAGCTGTTCTGTGACCGAGAGCGGAGCGGCGTGCTCCTCCCTCGCTGTGTCAGGAGGGCACGGGGACATGGCAGGTCCCAGCTGATGCTCTGTGCTCCTGCGCTGTCCCTCACTCAAACCGTGCTGGAAGAACCAAATTTGATGTGTTGCTCGTGAGGCCGAGACCTCCTCTTCTTGGGATGCCACTTACCAAATCAGCAGTGCCGTCTTAGCGGAGGCACCGTCCAGGGCATCCAGAGGGCTGATGCCTTCTGCTTTTCTAAGCTTTTATTCTATTAAATGTAATCCTGCCACCTTTATGCTGTCTGGGCAATCAGGAAAAGCCACACACTCCATGCTGTAAATGCAATGTCAGCTACTCAGTTCTGAAATCAAATGTGGCTCCGTTGAAGGAATTTGGTGGTGTTCGATGTGTACTTTGACCGGTTACCCCTACAGCCTAGCATTCCCACGGGAATAGCTGGTGTAGCATTTTTACAAGCCCAAGTTAGGGATTCGCTCTTGCACCCCAAACTCAAATGCCACATTAGTTCCAGGGTGTTGTTTTCTTCAACACCCAGCAAGTGACGGTGATGATGCATACTCGTCTGATCTGCGTGCATATGCGCTGTGTGGCTCTTACTGCTTATAAAAACATGGATTTCTGTTTCAGCGTAAAAAGCATGTGCACCTTACCCTGCCAAGCAGAGAGGAACGCACAGTTATAGACATGGCAGATGTTTTTGGGAGTTAGCTGAGCGCTAGACAGCTATTAGGTATGTTTGTCTTCTGGGTGGGAGATGCCTTTGCCCAAGGTGTGTTCAACGGGGGAATGTTCGCTGAAAATAATCCCTGGTGTGAACCTGGGGCAGGAGGGTCTGAGATGTTCTTACCTGGATGAACAGAGCTTATCTCATGGATTTCCTCAAAAGTACGGTTAGAAATGAGCACCGTTTTATCCACAACTTTTTCCAAGCAAGGTAGCTGTAGTATTGCTATTGGGACTGTACTAAAAACATTCTTACTTGGATTCTACGTTCCCATTGCTTGCTATTAAGGCTGATTTTGGGGTAGCTGGCAAGGACTGAGGCATCCTATTTTTATGGGCAGCCTATGGACTATCCTTAAAGTGTGCACCATGAGTTAAATATGCAAATGGGGGGAAAATGCACTTCCACTCTTCTTCCACGTGGCTTGGTTCGGGAGCTGATAAAGACAGGGGTCGGTGCAAAGAGAGCTCTTCCAGCGATGAGCACAGCGCTGAGGCGTGCTGGTTTGCAGTGAGACAGTGCAGAAAAGGGTTGAATACTGGTCATCTTCCACGAGTTTCCAACAGGAACAAACCTTTACTTTTTTTTCCCCTTTGGCAGCCTATAGGATTATTTTGATTCTTTAGCGGAGGGGTTTAGAGGCAAGGGGCTTGGATTTGTCTTCCCCCTCTGCAGCTATCCATCTCTGCACTCCTGAAAAGGACGAGGGAAGGAGAAGGCAGCATACTGCGCTAAGTGTTGGCCCTGGCTTAGAACATCTTTGTTCATACACAGTTGTGTACTGATACAGTCACTGCTTGTGGGTAAGTTTCTGAAGGCCATGGTCATGGTTTTCTAGACAAGGGCCCACCTTCTTTGCTGTCATCCATGGCTGTTAAGGGTATGCGGTTTCCTACAGACTGGGACGGTTGGTTAAGGCGTTTGATTGGTATGAAGATGCTATGGGCTGGATTCCTAGCTTTGTCTTTGGTTTCCAACATGACTTCTGAGTAGCCGCTGTCCCACCCTATAGAAATTTAGCTAATCGCTGTCCCATTTGCAAAATGAGAATGATCACCTCTCATTATCTTTTCCATGTGCTTGGCGTGTTTCTGCAGCGAACCGAGTGCCGTGCGGTCCTGGTGTGCACCCTCCTGTGTACGCAGTGTATCTTGCTTGCGTTTGCATATAGCAGCCTCACGTGGTAACTTTGGATGCAGCTAAATACAAAAGATCACTATAATTAAGGGCTGTTTTGTTGGATATAAAAAGAAAGTCTGGGGTTTTTATCCTCTCATCTACCAGCTGATTTAATAACAAGATCTTACCTGTGGTGGTAGCTTAGCACTCTTCTCAGATCTCTAGGATGAATATGGATTTATTCCTTCCAGGGGAAAAACAGCGGCTTTAAACTTCTACTGGTGTCTAATCCCTGTGACAGTGCCTCTGCTTCTCTGCTTTCTTCAGGTAACCTGGTAGCAACACTTGACTCCTGAGCACCTACGCTCAAACGCAATCCTTCAGCTTTTCTTCTCGGGATTGATTTAGCATCACAGCTTTTAGTCCACAGCTCCCAGTTACACGTCACCGTGTGTTCTGCAGCGTTTCCATCTTCGACCTTGCAGCTCCTCCAGCAAGGTGGTGCTGGGGGCAAAATCTCAGTCTGGGTGGGCATTGATGCTCACTGGCCCGGAGCCTCCAGCCAGATTCAGCTACCAAAGACATCAGGAGCTGGGGCTAGTGCTGGGTTTTGTCCCCTGCTTCCTTCCTTCCCCAGGGACTCTTTCAGCACTCCTAGGACACGAGGACCTGAGAGAGAGCAAAATGAAAGCAGCTGACTGTGGGCTTAACAGGGCCAAGCCTGCTGCCCAGCCTAACTAGGTTTTATGATAACATGGCCCGGGATGTTTGCTGGTAAGCTTTGATCTCACCAGGCCGTAGTTACAAAGCAGAAAACCCACTGCATCTTAGATGTACAGTTGAAGAAAAAGCAGGCAATTAACCCGTCTGATGATCTGAGGATGGTACTGTAGAAAGAGGGGACCTTTTTATTCCCACTTCGCTGCTCAGAGGCTGCTGGCAGCCGCACATGCAGTGCGCACGTATTCACAGACGTAAATTTGGGGAATTAGATGGGATTAAGCACGAAGTGGGACCAGCCATTCCTGTGCATGGATGCTGCTATTCAATGTCTGGGTTTAGAAAACATTCCTTGAGGGTATCATCTCTCTGTCCTGAATGAACCACTTCGGATCCTTCTCCTTAGTGTCTCCAAAAAGAGACGATGTCTGAGGCGGTGACTGCCAAGGGCTTGGCTGTGTCCTGTTAGTTCCTTTAGGGTGACCTTCAGCTCCTTTGGGGGGACCTTTAGTTGCAGAGGCTGCTGGATGCGTGCAGTTTTACAGATATGCCCTGAAGGGAAGCTGCGGCTCCGAGAGCACCGTGCTGGAGGACCGGGAGAGGTGGGGAGAAGCATGAGCCACCAGTGTCAATATACTGAGGGCAGGAGCAGTGTGGAAAGCCTTGCTCTGCAAAGCGGCAGGCTGGAGGCAGATCTCGGTAGCCAGTATTTCCAAGTGCCCTCAGAATGAGAAGGAAGCCTGGAAGCCTTCTCGGGAGTTCATGGAGACTGATGCTAGCGTTAGAAAAGTTGGACTGTGGCGGGAACGAGGGTAAATCGATGCTGCCGCCCACAAAGAGGCATGGGAGCTGGCTTTGCAGGTGTACCCTGAGGGGGATCACTTACTGCTGCTTTTGGCCCTTTCTTACCATCACTTTCAGAATAGCAGGTTGCTGTACAGGTGGGGACAACATCTCTCCCTCCCAGCTACATACCACTGATGTGTAAAATCTCTCAATCCTTTCATTCTTTTTCCCTTTTAATGTTGAAAGACGAGACAAACAAAGCCCTTCAGCCTCCCTTTTTCTAGAATTCATCTGACTGCCCTGGCTGTCAGGGCCTTCTTGCTAGAGCACTGTTCTTCAGGTGCAAATGGTGAGCTGTGTTTGTGTCTAAATGGGCCCAAGGGACATTTTTTGCAGGGTGGCCCTGCCCCAGGTGCTCAGTGCAGCTGAGGTCCCACCTTTACGCACCTAACTCTGCCGCCATAAAAAACGCACCCCTCCAATGCGTATCCATTGCACACAAACGCAGAGTTGCAAGAAGGTTGAGGAGGGGTTTGTGTTTAATACGGGATGCTTTAGAGACCAATGTATAACTGGCATGTAATTCTCAGTAAATAAAAATAGAGAAGATTAGGATGGCTTCAGATTTTTACAGAAAGCAGCTAAAGGCTTGACTGTTAAATTAAGTCCTGTTTACACTGTGCTGGGTATACTGATGGACATTTTAATCAGTGTTGATTTGGAAATTTTTTGTACTGCCGCGGTTGTTGGAAAGAGGCTTTGTGTAATGGAGAATCTAACTCTCTTAATCTGTTTAGTGGGCTCTGACCACAGCTGCCGTAGGAGCCTGCCTTCTGCATGCCCCTGTGATTCAGCTGTTACAAAAGGCCCACCTGAAGTCACAGGGCTGGACTCTTTTTCTATCTAACTTTCAGTCCTCAGAGGGTTAAAGCCATGCTGGCTCTGGTCATACATCATTTTCTGCTTCACCAGGGTTCAAACTTGGAGGTTACTGCTTTCCTTAGATCTTTCCAGGCCAATCTTTGAGACGCTGTGGCGTGTGGAGCATTTAGGTCTGCGCTGGCCATCGCTTGATGTTGCTGCTCTGTGATCAGTTTATATCTTCTGGCATTATTTCTTGAGCTGTGAGCAGGAAATAACTCCTTTATTTTTTTTTAATAAGCAGTAGTAGATGACAGCGCTCTGTATCTGCTACTCATCCCTCAACTGATGTCCTGTGTGCCTTACTTTATATAAAAGGCAAATAAAATGCTGTGTGAAATGTATGGCTTCTTGGAGGCGTTAGGTTGTCAGCTCTGGAGATCAAAGTCCCTTTCCACGTAGCTACCAGCAGCACACGCTTTGCTGTGCTTCCTCTTGTCCGCGCTTCGCACCCCACCACAAGAGGCTGGTTTTTGAGAAGCACGTCGATGCTGTGCAAATTTACCCAGATCAGTAAAGCCACTTGCCCGCCTGGCTGGAAAACCCCGCACATCTGCACCCAAAATTTGGCCTGGTTGTTTGCAAGGCAATTAGTTCTGTACGAAAGAAGCTGCGCATCCCCGGGCTACTGCCTCTGTCGGTGTTGCGTGTGTCAGGCTCAGCCTCGCAGTGTCCTTTTGGCTCCGAAATAGTGAAAGGACTGGATTAATCCTTGGGTTTGTATCACTCAAGGATGCCCAGGATTCACTATTTCTGGAGAAGCTGAAGAAGGGGAGGTGAGTAGCTATAGGGACTTGCTTTTGCAACAGTTCTCGTAACACATTCACAATAAATCTGAAGTCTGGAGCACGGCCAGTCTGCGCTCCGACTGCCGGTCCACCTTCATCGGATCCATAAGCACCTACCTGGGGCTGGCAGATCGCCCGGCTCCTCCAACCGCGGCATGGGCTGGGCTGTAATCCTAGAGCTTGCTGTTGAGGCAGAGATTGCCTCTCCCACGCAATGCATATGTGTTATATGTAACCTTGAAGAATCCTGCTCAAATGGGCCTGTTGAGGTTCCTAGCGGAGGAGATTGACGGAGGCTATTTGGATGCGAAACAGGAGCAGCGTTTTTCCACCTATGTGCAGACAAGGCGATTTTCACAGTAGCTGAACGCCTCCATCTGCCACTGCTTTCTGAAGGAGTTGAAGAGATTCATGAGCTGCGAAACGCGGGTCTCGTACATCCTCGGGTGATGCCGGAGGGAAGCCTTTGGATATAAAATACCTGATCAACAGCCGAGTTTTGCAAATGCTTGCTTGAGTAAGTTCTTATCTTAGTAACAGGTTTTTGAAAACAAACAAGCAAGCAAAATTGTCCCGCGTTACTGGGGGCTGAATTAAAACGAAGTCATGATACTCCCGAACTTCAGGAAGTCTGAAATTCAAATCTGCGCTTTGAGACTGGGCCAGTCCTTTAATTTCCATTGCAGAAGCGGAAATACCCCACAGCAGATTGAGCCAGGAGGAATTAGCCAGACCTTGTGTCTTAACAGAACGTTTTGAGCAGATGGATCTAAGCAAAGATCACAAGGTCTACGATGGAGAATATTTATTTTACCGTTTTATCTTCAGTTGCAAACATTTCGCGAGCTGCCTAGTGATGCTGGTTGTTTTGTTTATATGGGAAGGGAGGAGGAGCGAAGCTGGAGCACAACTTCCATAGAGCAGGGGCTTAGAAGAAGCCATTTCCCATGCCCTATCAAGGCCAGAGAAGCAATTCTGGACATAAGAGACTCTCATTAAAGGACTGAAAATAAACTATTTTGAGAAGCATATAAAAAAAAAAAATGTAAAGGATGACGGGTGACTGGTGATTCATCTCCAATTTGGCCCATCCTTGAAAGGTGGGTCCCCCATACCATGGAGCTGTGACGCTTCGCTCCCCATAGCCATCTGTTACGGTTATTTGGTTCCCAAATCCCGACCTAGCAAAAGTCTGACTCACTCGAGCCGCACGAGCCCGGTTAATACCCTTGTGGAACAGCCTCGGGCCTGGGCTCCAGCTCTGTGTTTTGGGCTGATCCGGTTAGCTTTGTGAAGGAGGTCGCTTGTCCTGGGGCGCAACATACTCTGCGCTCTCCTGATAGCGGGGTATTACAGAGTTTATTTTTGCTTTCCTTTCATCTCAGCTGTAATTTTTTTTTCCTATTTGGCCTCATTACCATATTTCTTCCTCAGCTCACTATTGCCTTCCCTGGCCATCATCGGGTAAGGTCTTCCTTAAGCAAGAGGCTTGTTACGGTTTATAGCAGCCCGTATGGGATATGAAAAGCCAGACTGGGGGGTGCTTCTTCCCCCATTTCTAGCCTAAGTAAGGCATGCAAATCTTTTTGGTTCATGTTTGGAAAGATACCTAAGCGTGATTACCTCCTTCAACCTCCTGATAGCGTTGCCATGCCCTTCTGGGTAAAAAATCAGGAAATTTTGGTGGTTCGAAACTCTCAAAATGCTTTAAGTTGTTAAGGGCAGCAACGCTTTCATCTTGCCAAATGAAGAGGAACGAAAGTGGGATGGGAACAAGAACTTGGTGGGTTTTATACCTTCCCAGAATTGGGGAAACCCTTGGAGGACGGGTTCCTGTACGACAAAAAAAGCAACAGAGGATGCCTTTGCTATTGATGTGGTCACCTGATAAGGGCAAAATACCAGCACTCGTCATGGTTAAGCTATCAGACTGTTTCTGTGTGAAAGATTTGGACAGAAATCCAAGCGCAGAGGTAGAATTTGTAGTTTTCAGTCGATCGACGCCATCGGTAGTTGCTGATTAACGTACCCGCGGCAGATGAATTTGCAGCAGGAGATGTAACCCCGGGGGATACCGTTACTCCCTTAGCGTAAAGGACGGAACATGCAAGGCGTACCGTGGCCCGCACCGCCGGTGGGCCCGTGCCCGGCCTTGCAGAGGGGTTGCTGTCCGTCTCCGGGGCTGTTCATTTACAGCCTTCCAGTGAAATTGCTGCTGACAGCTGGGAAAGACCCAATCCGGTGCAGCTGCCTGCCTTTCAAGCCCTTTCTTTCAAGCATGCTTGATAGCTCAGACGCAGCTGTTTTGTAAAACCAAGCCGATCCCTTATTCAGCGTGTATTACAAAGACGGGAAGCCTTTCTTTTCCTCCCTGCTTCCAAGTTTACATCCATAACCCACCCAATCCTGTCTTGGGCATTTATAGATGGCTTGACTCCTTCAGGGATGTCATATTCGCTTGGCACGTGTGTTGCTCAGCACCATCGACCCCAGCAAAATCAGCTCAAAACCTGAGCCAAGAGCGCAGGATCAGTCCCTTTCAGCAAAGGACAGGCGCTCTGCTGTAATCTCACGCTGATACTTGGCCAAATCGGTCCTGATTTTGAAACGGCACGGACAGGCGAGTCTTCTGCAAGCTAAGAGCCGGCCAAAGGATGCCCACAATGGCCTCTTGGTGAAGCAAAACGTGCTCAAGCCGAGACACAAACGTTCTCCCTTTGCTTATGCTTCGTGCTAGACTGCTAAGAGTGATAGAGCCGCTCCTGCAGGGAGACAGAGAGGCAAAGCCGCAGGGCCAGTGGTTATACAGGGAAGCAGCGCTGAGTGATGGGTGTCACCGGTCTGTCAAATAGCCTGCTCGGGGCGGACGGGGCAAAGAGAAGCCAGTCCGCCATCCCCTTTGTTTAAATTTAGAAGAGGGAGCTGCAGATTAGGCTATAAAGAGGGGGCTGTGGCTGGCTGTAATTTTTAAATGGTGGGGGCTCGTTTGAGGGAAGGCTGGGTGGAAACGCAGAGCGGCAAGAGAGCTTAGGGAAATGGTAGCCTTCTCTTCTGCGTGCAGTTGATGGGAAATGGCAGGGAACTGCTTTCGTGGAGAGAAGCACGTCAGAGAAGAAATAGGAAAATAATAAATGTTGAGGGAAATGATTTCTTAGCTGACTTCACACCGGCTCTCCAGGGAGTCGGAGGGCTTGATGGAAATCAGACTCTTCTCCTAGGGTTCAGCTTCGTTGGCATCAGCAGAAACGAAACTTCCAGAGATGAAAACAACCTGCAAAGAGGGAGAGCCGGGGGCAAAAAGAACCTACCCGACAGAGAAATCATCTAGGAGAGAGGGTTTTGAAGTGCAGCCTGCAGGGCACTTGAGGCTTGACAAGCCTCTACATGCAGCCTGTAAGGGGATTTCTGAAACCGAGGCATGGCATTTATCTGGGGTATTGCACCGTGAACGAATGTTACGTGATCCAAGCCCAGCAGCCCACTGAGGAGTGGGTGACTACGAACGTGACCCATCCTACGGTAGGGCTTTCCTGTCAAGAACTTCCTAAAGTTTTCTTTAGGCGTGAGTGTTAGCTGTACTAAGAAAAAACAAAGCCTTTTGAGGCTAGGAAAGAAAATAATCTCCTGGAAGTCCTGTGTTTTATCCTATAGCTTCATTAGCTTTCTCAGGGAATTAGGCTTCAAGAAAACAAAAGGAAGTAATACGGGCAGTTTGCATTTTTTCCATATTTAATGTCAGTCTTAATCAGTTATCTGAACTCTGTTTCTGCGTTAATGTAGGGCTGTTCCGGGTAGCCTGCCGCAAAGTGGCTGGAATAGTGAGAAACTCCCTCTTTTGCAATCCGCAGCCTCTTTATCGTGGCCAGGGAAAAACAAGCTCAGGGCTGCGTATGTGTTGAAATACTAACAAGTAGGAAAAATCTGGCTGCAGAGTCCCTTCGGCCCTCAAGGCTGCATAAAACGGGTCACTGGCAACATGTAAGCAGAATGAAAGGGAGAGGAGAACCCGTTAATCCTGGATTTTTTGGTTCCTTGAGCACAAATTTAATGCTAAACTACGTTCTGGCTTGAGGGATTGACACGTGCTAAAAGGCTTTGCTACAAAGAGGGGAGGGAGCACAGAGCATAAATGAAAGGAAAATCCTTGCCTCTGAAAGCAAGTGATTTACTGAGACATTTTGGGATGTCTGGAAATGTGTTCCCACTTCAGTACTGCTTTATGGAAGCGGCTTTCCATAGGATGAAGAAAACTCATCGTGCACGTGTAGAATCGCCGCAGCATCCTCTCCTCGCACTTCGAAGGAGGTGCCCAGCGTTACCCTGCTCTTGGCAGGAGGGTACGGTATAACTCCCCCGTCCAGCGTTTGGGACGATGCGGTGGATTCTCCAGCAGAAAAAACCCACATGCTCCCCTCACGAGTCTTCTTCCAAACTAACACACCGCTCGGAGCTTGTAAAATCTAAGCTTGGCAGTGACTGCAGAGAAGTAGTCAGGGGGTAAAATGTCATTAACTTGCTTCTGTCTTCCTCTAATTAGCTTGACTCATCCTCTTGCTGCCAATCACCAGGTAGCTGAGGGCAGCTCGGGAGCAGGCATCCCTCCCGCTCGCCTTCCCTGGCTCCCAGGTGGGAGTGCTTTGCGAGGAATTGGGCAGCATAGCTGCTCCCAGCTGAGCCCCGGTGCAGAGATTGCCCTCCCAGCGAGCTTTCTGCTGATGGTAGGAAAGCTGGTGGCCACCTTTCTTATCAGAAAGGCCTCTGGAACGGGGCTGCGAAGCACAATTTGGCTGCGGAGATGACAGCACTCTGACTTCGTTGCACCTCTTCCAGCTTCTGACAGCGGCTGGGCTTCGATATGTGAGTACGCAGAGTTTTTTCCAATTGTTTTGCTAGTGGTTTATGCTGGTGGCTGCTGTTTG
The DNA here is from genome assembly GCA_020745775.1 of Theristicus caerulescens. Classification (NCBI taxonomy): domain Eukaryota; kingdom Metazoa; phylum Chordata; class Aves; order Pelecaniformes; family Threskiornithidae; genus Theristicus; species Theristicus caerulescens. The sequence continues at coordinate 82,061,409 of CM036563.1, read as the reverse complement.
CCTTGAACAGGAACTTGTTTGTTTATAGAAATACACCTTGACCTCAACATCTTTCAAATGCAAGTCTCTATGTGCGCAGCGGGGAGCCTTTCTTTCACCTAGGTGTTATCAAGCGTGAGGGTAAGGCGGTACATACCGTCCTTTGAAGGACACGGGCTTGTTGGTGTCAATACAGCTTGTCTCAGAAGAAGTTGAGTTGAAATTTACTCTCTGTTAGAAAGTTCTCTGCCCACAGAGCAGTTTTTTAAATGGTCGAGAAGGTGGTCTTGGGGAAAGAAGGAAGGAGTCTGTTTGCTCTAATTAAGTTGAAATAAGTAAAGGGTGCGTTGGGGAGAACAGCCATTGCCCTGTCTGGAACCCACAGCAATAGCCTTTTGGGTTGCTTCTGGCTTGTTTCTCTTCTGGTTTGTTCTTTCAGGGGAGAGAAGTGCTATTTTGTCTGCCAAACCAGGCTTGTCTTACTGAGGGAAGTAGAGGAATAAGAAAAGAATGGATGGAGGAAGGAGCAGAGCCAGTATACACCTGAGGAATGAATGGACAGACAGCACTGGAGCTCGTGTAGACGGTGTAGGCCTTGGATCTTGCTATGTTTGCTCCCAAAAGACTTGCTGGAGTTCTGGCTCCAGGCTCCCAATGAATTGGAGGGTCCTCTTCACTTCCTAGAGGAACCATGACTTGAAATTTCGTGTCAATAAAATAATAACCCAACATGCTCCTTTGGGAAGTCTTAACCTTGTTAGAGTTGGATAGTTGCTCTCCATTCACTGAGAGCCCGTGCTATCGGTGGAGGTGCGGAGCACCTGAAAGTAGGAGCTGGGAAATAGCAAGGGTAGAGCCAGGCTTTAAGACTGAGCAACAGATGAAACGAGGGACTAGTGCTAGTTTTTCTTCACCCAGAACTTAAAAACCCAACCAAACCAGGAATGGGAGCGTGGGCTCCTCGGTTAGGCTCTCAAATTAGCTTGCCTGCAAATCGTGTCCCTGTCTGGCAGGACACTATGGTCCAGGTGACAGTAGCGCAGTGCATGGCCCCACCAGGCCACAAACAACCCCCTTCTGCCCCAGGGAGCAGAAAATCAGCTGAGAGCACTGCCTGAGAAATTGGCTTCACTCTGACGTTAGCTGTGGGGAAGAGAAATGACTCTGAAACTCTCGGTAGCTTTTCCAACCTGGTATTGGGAGCTGAGGAGCTCAGGGACAGGAAGGGAGGGGGAAAAGCGGCATTCCTCCCTCCGAGTCGTTTCAAAGCATGTGAAGGGTTTGCGATGGTGGCTTCAGAGGGCTGTGACTGTTTAAATAGAGCAGCAAGCGAGAAAGAGACTTGCTGCCCTATGACAGGGTCTTCGGGCTTTTAGGGACAGGCCGGGGTGTTGGGACTCTGGAGGAGGAAAGACGTGCTGTATTTGGAAAATCCGCGTTCTGTTGTTATTGCCCCAGGATCCTACTTTTTCATGCAAAACTTTCCCGGCATGTCTTTGAACCAACCTGTCTTCCTCGGTGACAATGATGTCTACAGAACAGAGGTTTGGGGTTGGGACAGTGACTGGTTTTAATTCCATTTTATGTACTCGACACTTGAAGTGACTTCCCAAACATGCTAACGTTGCCGGTGAATGCATAAGCTCTGGAAACAGGGACGTGTACGAAGCTGCTGACAGGTCCCAGGCTCCTTCCAGAGGGAAAAGGCAGAAGGAGAATTGGCTCTTCTTTGCTACTCATTCTAGAAGAAACTGCAACTCCCTCTGTGTGCTTCAAAGCACAAACGAACTGCAAGGATCCCGTTCCCTTCCGAGTACAGCGAGGTAGCCAGCCTCTCAGGAAAAGCTCCCATACCTCAGGAGCGACAATAATCTGAGGCTCTGATGAGGAGCGGGGATTTGGCTGATAGCAAATAAACTCGCTCAGGCTCAGGTAAAGACTTAAAAGGGTCCATTGCTTCCCGTGGACTGCTGCAAGGTGTTGCGGAGAAGGCGGGAATTCCCGTAGCGCGTTCGCAATGCGAGGTAGGGAAGAGGTTTTTGACAGCTTTGCGAGATGTTTGGGGTAAAAAATGGTACTGGGCTGACATCTGGCTTAAACCAGTGCAAGCTGGAGGCAAATTACTGTGTAGATCTTAATGAACTGAGCGTCCCAAGCCTGGCGTTGCTGCCCTAATGGGGAAGGAGATAGGGCAAAGTCTGAGTCTAAAGGGGACTGAGAAAGCGCGCCGAGGGAAGGGGTCCTGTCCTGAAGCAGTGTGTTGAGCCAGGTAGCTGTGCCTCCGCTATTTCTACTCACCATCAGTACAGGTGGGGTTCAGACAGCACCACAGTGACCAAAATTTCTCCTTGGCCTGTTAAAATAGTGCCGTCTGGCCTGATGCTGATGACCGCGTGAGTCGTATCTCTTTAAACACAGCTTCGAAGGGTCTGCGTGGTCGCGTACCCGGTTACGAAGGTGTGGGGCACTCGCTGTGTGTCCTGTGACCGACTGTCACTGCTTGGGATGCGTCCCACGGGAAAGAATAACGAGCTTGACTCGTTTCCTCCATCTTGCAGCCCTTGTGTGTTGGCAAAGGGCCTCCTGGTGTCTCCCAGGCTTGATGAAACAGAAGCAGGCGTGTGGTGGGCTTTTGGCGTGACCCTGAAATGCATGCGCTTCGTCTGGTTATGAGTAGCGGGGAGTAACTGCATCTCAGAAGAAGGGTTTTGCCGTAGGTGTGGTAGAAGCGTGGGCTCCCTGCTTGCAGGTTAGTCTGAGGTTAGGCAGAACGGTGACTAACCTTAGGAGAGGCTGCGGGAGGAAGGTGTGAGTGTGCTGCTATTTATGCAAACACCCTGATAGCTCAAGCAATTCAGAAAATAGCTCAGGACCTCAGAAACTGAGGCAATATCACAAGGAAGTATCAGCTGGGTAGGGCAAATAGCTGCGGCGTTACCTGCGAGGAGGTGGAACCGGTGACAGCTTGGGAGCGTGACACGGATGTGTCACCAGACTCGCACCTTCACCTCGATTCGCCCCGGTCTAAAGGAGATGAAGCAGGAAGGGAGGCAGGCAGGGCTCCTGCCCGTGGGTTTGTAGCTGCCCATCTCAGGGGCAAGGCTGACAAGAAAGCGATGCGGGGCCGGCGATGGGGACAAAACGCGGCTAGCTCACCTTGGAGCTGCGCGAGAGCCAGGGTAGGGGCTGCGACCCTGCACATCATGAACTATCTCGTGGTGGCGGAGGCAGGGTGCGGCAGCTTACCTGAAGCAGCGGAGCCTCAATCCTAGGGCTGATACGGGAAGGGGTCCTTTGAGTGGCAAAAATATTCCCATGGCATTTAGCACCATGACCTTTAAACACTTCCACAGGCTGATTCAACTCGAGTATAGCAAACACTTTGGGTGAGGCAGGGCTGAATGTAAATCTGCTGTGAATCACACTGTCGTGATGCTCTCCACCGCGCTACGCGGTCTCCCGGTCCCATGCGTTTGAGTTCTGGGCAGATAAACATCATTTGCTTTGGCCTGACAAGTGAAACAGTTGGGAGGGTCCGTTGCAGTTGCCTACAAATGCTGGATGAGCGTCGAAGCAGATAAGGCTTACCGTGCGGTAGGCTTAAAGCGTCGTTTGGCTATTCGTTTGTGTTGGCTGTTAGTTCCAAAGCGTTAAAAATCCCGGCTTTTGAAGACGTTCTGTGGGGAAATGCACTTCACCCACCCTCCCCGCCAAGTTGCGTTGCTCGCCAGGAAGCAGCTGAATGCCCTACAGCCCGGTGGCTTTCCCAGTATCGCTCCCCTCCAGCTCGAATGATAACCAGTCGTACCGTCAAACGGGAAAAACCAGGCTCAAGTGAGGCTCAGACAAACAACCATAAGACAGGCTGGTTATATCAACCGGTACCCGGGACTGAATGCTTTCTGGGTGGCAGTTGGCACAAACCCTGGGGAAAATACCACCCCAGCTCCTGTGCTGCCTTCCTGCGGCTGTCTGGAAAGACCCGGGTATTGTGTCTGTTTATACTTCAATATTCTAGGGGGATTTTGTGTTTCTACTGAACTGTGTAGTTGACTCAGTCAATTGACACCTATATCACTTACTCAGAAGCACTGGCTGTCACGAAACCAAGACGCACTGTACACAAGCAAATAGATCGTGATGTGTCATGTTCACAAGCTGCGTCTTGCACTTTGTAGGGGCAAATCCTTGGAACGGAGGGCTTTGGAGTAACTTAGTTGTTTCTTGTAAGGTTCACAGGCTTAGCTAGGTGTTAGGGTAACAGTACCGTTCCTCAGTCTCTCCCTCCTTTATCTTTCATCTCTGCAAGTCCTGCGCTGCAGGCTTGCCCCCGTGTTACTTTTTAGCAAATAAGCATCCAACATTGTCTTGGGGGAAGAGCGTCTATGGGAGCCGAAACTCCCTTGCAGGCAAAAACCCAGGAGAAATTAGGCAAGAAGTTCACTTTGAGCTCCCCTAAACTTCGGTCCCACCGTTGCTCCTCTTTGGGATTCAAGAAAACAGAGATCCCAAATGCGTGCTCTCCTGGCACCGAAACGCAAATGCGGTGAGTTGATGTATTCGAGCGATCGGCCCTTGCAGTATTTCCCTCCTTTTCTGTGCGCCACGCTGGCTGCCCGTGATGCTGACGGGTTCCAGCTGTTTCCAGGTGTGCAGCTGAACAGTAACGCTCACATCTCACCTGAAGACTCCTTAACCTACAAGCTTCCTCGCTGGGAATATAGCCAGTGTACAGATACTAAAAAGGCATTGCGTGTAAACTTGCGTCTTCACGCTTCTAGCAAAACTCTGGATATATTAATAATAAGTCTCCCCAGACTTGGAACACCAGGAGTGATACTTTCCTACCGACTGCCCTTTTGATGCTTGCATGCTTTTAGCGTTGAGTATCGCAGCATAGTTCAGCAGTGGGAGTCCTTCACGGTAGATATTCCTCAGCCATGCTGGCTTTAGTTAGGATGTGCAGCTACGTTAATACTCGTTCAGGCCATAAGCACAAGAAATGTGTCTTTTGGTTAACTCGGAAATAACTCTGGTATTTTAGGCTGCTTGCAAAGTCAGGGAGATGTGCTGAAGCAGTTATACCCGCTAAGGTTTCCAGGTGTATTTGCAAAGCAGGGTCCTACAGTCTCTCTTAAGAAAAGCCTGGGCTTCAGAGCCCAAAGCAGGGCCGTGTACAACGTACGCGGCTTGTCAGACTAACAAATGGCAGTTCTACGTGGGTCTGCTCGGAGGGATGCCTTTTGTAAGGTAGGGTCAGCCAGCCGTGTGATCCATAAGCCTGCTGTGCTCGATATGCAGAGCACCAGTTTGTCTGGAGGATGATGAGCAGCGCAAAAGCCTCTGGCCGGTGCCCTCCCGCCTCTGTGTTTTCAGTCACAGAAGTCCTTTGCCTACAAAATGCATCTTGAGTTTGCTCATCCAGGCTTGCTTCCGTTCTCTGTAGCTGGGGGACCACCTCGAAGCACGTTGGGGATGGTGGAGCTGTGTAGTCCCTTCCCTTCTGCCCTCCCCAGGACAGTGCAAGCTCTCCCTGTCCCCGACCGGGCATGGGAGGCATTTTCCGTGGGAGACACGATGCTGGGTGATGACTCCATTCCTGGTGGTTTGCTCTCCAGCCTCCTCTTGCCACCCACAGGCGGTCCTGTGCGCTTTGTCCTGTTGGGAGTGCTCTGGCTCTCCGGGGCAATATGTTGGCTGCAGGCTCTTTTCCTTTCCCACGCTGCAGACCTCAGCCAGTCCCCCAGCAGCGCAGGAGAAAGAAGGCTGTCTGCCTACGTCTCCTCCTCCTCCTCTTTCCGCGTGATGGCTCTTCTATGCAGCAGTCTTCCTCGATCCTCCCTCAAACGAAGGTCCCTGTACATTGCCGCAGGGTCTGGAGGGTCTGACCTGCATTTCTAGATTTCCAGGATGCCTCTGTGCCTCTCCCCACCCAAAAACCTACCCTAAACCGTGCTTTGCTGCAGAACATCAAGCCAAGCCAGTTCCACAGGTTGCTACCGCTCCTGCCTGGGAAACGAGCAGAGAGCCCTGACCTGTGTGTTACGTGAGAGCAGGAAGCCCTCCTTTTATCTCATCCTTTTCCGTCTCTTTTTTGTCCTTCCCCAGGCCCGAGTTTCCTCTGTTCATTCCCACCCAGACACCCGGTCCCTCTGTCCCTCTCAGCTGCATCCCATCTCCATGCCCTTCCTTGGAGCACCCCAGCCTTTGTGCAGCACCCACCTGCGCTGGGGTCTGATGACACCGGGCGATGCCGCGGCACTGGCCAGCTCCGGTTTTATTGCACCGCAGTCGGTAACGGAAAGGACAAACTGGGAAAAAATTGAAGCTGATGGTTCAGAAATACTTCAGAAAATTGCCTTTCAGAAGGAGAGCAGTGGAGGAGAAAAAAACCCTCCGCGATGAGAGCAGGCACATGTAACGGCTACGAAGATGTTAAAATTTTTCCTGTACAGTCGGTCAGCTTCGACTGTGATCTTCTGCATACAGCCTGGACCCTTGGCAGATCCCTGGCCGTACGAAGGTCTCCCTTCCCGCTCCATTTTTCCTTGCTCGGCTGCCGTCCGCGGCGCTGGTGTCTGCCGCTCTCTAGTGGTGCTGAGCCCTGAGCCTGCCGGGGAGCCCCGCTTTACACCAGCTTTTCCCATAACTGCTGGATTCGGACACAGGTGCAGGCGCTGGAAAGGGCTCGGGGGAAGTTTCGGGCTGCGTTTGTCTGTACATCCACTCCTCCCCAGGCATCCACCGCTGGACCCTGCCCACAGGGAGTTACTGGGCTCCCTATCTCACCCAGTACAGCCATTCTGCAGGTCTTTCCTTAAACCGGATTAAACATTTTCCGATAAGAAGGGCAAAAAACCAATCTGGATATCTGCACATGTGTTGCACAAACCTCTTAGCTGCACCAGCTGTGCCTTAAGATCAGTGCCGTGGAATAAAACAGCAAACATGGCTCTGAAACTAAAGGAGAAGCGTTTTTTTTTTTTCTGACGTGCTGTACCTGAGTCCTGTGGTGTCACTGCAAAGTGAGAACCTGGCTGGTCCCTTTTTTTTTTTTTTTTACACAGCTTACTTCTGCCGTGGCAAGTCTAACTCCTGTATCTACATGATGCGGGCATTTAAGCTGCCCATGTTGCCCAGTCCCATGCTCAGAGGCAGAAGGAAAGTCCCTCATTTTGCTATGCTAAGGTGATGTGGATGTGTCATGTTGGGAAAACATCTTTCCAAGCGCCTCCCCTGTTCACCACCTCCACTTTCTACACAGCCAGAACTGCCAGGTGAAATACCAACTGCTACTGCTGCTGAGACCGCTGATATCCAGCCAAACGTCCTCAGCAAATACTGTAGAAAAGAAAATCCCCCGTCTCGGAGAGGAAAAACCCTTTCTAGCCTTAATGGCCGTCTGCTCCAGCTCACCATTTCCAGTTCCTGCAGCTTGGATGCTTGTTCTGCTGTGCTGCAGTCCCCATCAGCAAAGGGGAGAGCTTTGGGGAGACCTCTTGGGCTAGGGTGAGCACAAGAAGGGGTTTCACTCCGTCCAGTAGCCCGTTCCTGAAGCAGGAGGTTGGATCTTGTCGGCTGAACGTCAGACCCTTAAATCCCCAAGCCATCTTAGTGGCCCCTAGCCATCTCCCAGCGATGTACGTCAAGGAGAAAGGCCGTAACGCTGAGATCTGGGTCACTGTGTCTTGATTTATTTTGCCATTTAAAAGCCAAGTTGCAACGTCAGAGGTGAAAACGCAGGACAAGCAGCAACTCCTTGGAATAAAGCGTATAAAGACAACCAAGCAGCCCTCGGAGAAGGGAAATTAAAACTTGATTCAAACTAACCTGCTAGCAAATAGCAATCCTAACTACAAATCTCAAGTATAGATCTGAAATCCAATGCCAAACTCGATTTGAGTACCAATCCTATTGGTCTGACGCCAGAACAACATGCAACAGATGACCTCATTTTATTGGAAAAATGCACTTTAATCCAGGACCATAATCAGGTAAATTTGGGGAGGGTCAGCTTGGATCATGTCACAGTCCTCCTCGTCCGTGATATTCCTCTAACGTGAAGCACAAATGTTATAGCCCTTTGGTTTTTTTTCTTTTTATATTGTTGTTCGAACAAGGAAAAAGAGCCCCTAAAAATAAAAAGAAAAAAAAAATAGGAAAATTTCTGTTTCTCCAAGTAGTTGATGTGTTAAAGAATCCAGGTTTTCTACGGGATATTGCTTGTGGTTTTCTTCCAAGCCATCTGTGCATCTCCAGTGGGGACCAGCAAGCTAAGGAAGGGGAAAGGCTGTTTTCTGACAAATCCAGGTGCAGGGCAGGGGTTTATCTTTCATATGATCCACAGAGTGTATTGGGCAGGAAAGAAAAAGATAAATATTTACTGGAACAGTCCAAAGCAAGTTTCCCTCAGATATTAATTATATCTGACTTTCCCTGATGTTCCCTCAGTTAGGATGCCAGTGCAATTTAATTTTTTGTTTGTTTGTTTGCTTCAAGAAAGGGTTTTCCCCGGGTTGGGAACCTCTCTGCAGAGCCCCTGCCCGTGTCCCCGTTAGGCCCCGAGGCACCAGGAGGTGTCGGGGTGCGCGCGCGCTGGCCGCGGCTCAGCACCCTCTGGCCCTGGGTGCTCCCACCCCGCACCCAGCTCAGCCCATCACGCCTTCGATTAATTTTTTTTTTTGTGTCCAATCCAGCCTGTAGCAGATAGTTTGCTGATGTGCTGGCTTGCTGCTTGCTTTGGATAAAAACCGAGCAGGTTCAAGTGACTGACTAGCAGGGTCACTTGTTTAATAAAGGTATTTCAAGATATCTTTTTATTTTTTCCCTTCTGGGCCCTGGAAAATAACCTGAGCAAGTCTCCACGGAGTCAGAAGAGGTATTTCAGACTGCGTCGTGTTCAGGGCTTGCCTTTGCCTTCAGTCCTTTACGAGTGTGCCTTTTGGCTGCTTTGTATGGATGGTTTTCTGAGATCGGAGATGCACAACATGTCTAAATGCCTTGTCAAGCCTTCCAGCAGGCAGCAGAGTTATAATTGTGTGAAGGACAGAACAAAACCGAAGGGTTTCATCTGCAGCGCTCAGCAGACACATAGAATCATAGAATTGTTAAGATTGGAAAAGACCCTTAGGATCATCAGGTCCAACCATTAACCTACCACCGCCAAGCCCACCACTAACCCATGTCCTCAAGCACTGCATCTCCCCGTCTTTTAAATCCCTCCAGGGATGGGGACTCAACCACTGCCCTGGGCAGCCTGTGCCAGGGCCTGACCACTCTTTCAGTAAAGAAGTTTTTCCTAATATCCAACCTAACCCTGCCCTGGCGCAGCTTGAGGCCATTTCCTCTCGTCCTATCGCTTGTTACTGGGGTGAAGAGACCGACCCCCACCTCTCTACAACCTCCTTTCAGGCAGTTGTAGAGAGCAATAAGGTCTCCCCTCAGCCTCCTCTTCTCCAAACTAAACAACCCCAGCTCCCTCAGCCGCTCCTCTTAAGACTTGTGCTCTAGACCCTTCACCAACCTCGTTGCCCTGCTCTGGACGCGCTCCAGCACCTCGATGTCCTTCTTGAATTGAGGGGCCCAAAACTGGACACAGTACTCGAGGTGCGCTTCTTTCTGCTTCCTACGGCTGAACCTCCAGCTGGGCTTTTAACTTCGTATTGACCCTGTTAGCATCTTCATTTTGCAACGCCAAGCGCGGTCAGCCGTAAATGCACGCCTTGTCAGAAAAGATGTATTATCGTGTCGGCACCAGCCACGCGGGTATCTGAGTCTGCACAGGGCTGGTGCGGCGGCTGGGAAGCATGCGCTTCCGAAGGGCACGTCTCTGCGGTCTGGTCCCACGCGGGGCCCCTTTGGTTTCCAAGGGCTGCCCAGTTTCTCTGTCTCCTTCCAATATTTTGACTTCTCAACGCGGCTGCCCTCTTTCTTTTTCTTAGATAGGGCTTGGAATTAGGAGATATTCCTGTTAGGCATTGGGTTTGAGTCAACTTTAGTGATTATATACCCTAAAATGCAAAGATGTGTTTCCATGTAGGTTTTAAAAATCACTCTCAGATAATTTTTAAGCTGTTACGATGCTCACTGATCCTTCGTAGCCTTAGGTTCTCCAGGGCCGTGCAAGGCACGATCTTCTCGCACACGCAGACACCTGCGCTGACTCAAAGTAAAGATCTCAATCCGCGATGGATTGCGTCTTGCAGAGGTTTATGGCAAAGCCACATGATGAGACATCGGGTTCTCCTTAATTTGCATGCATTTCGAAGGTAGGAACAGACCTCAAAAACCCCAGAACGTGCCTGCTGTAATGCTCGTCATCGAGCAGCCCGTAAAGCTGCTCTGCTTAGTGACAAAATCAGCGGTGTGGGTCTATGACCGCAAGCTGTGCGATCTATTTTTTCCTCCACGCGGCCAGGGCGTGCGTGGCCTTGCTGCCAGGTATTTCGCAACTGGTCGCTTTGCCTTTCCCCAGAAGTTAATTCCGTCTTTTGTACGTCGTGGGCTTTTCGTACTCTGAATAGTAATGCCTCTTCCTTCCTGTTGTAAAAATGTAGTCGTGTTCAAATGTGGGATTAACACGGCAGTTGTAAAGAGGGATAGCTGAATTCTCCTGTCGTGGCAAATAGCTGTATTGCTTCTCGTAGTGCCTGCGCCATTATTTAGCTTACTGATGTCCCCCCCGTGTCTTCCACCGCATCCACGGGACGGGGAGAACGGGTGCTCCCCCTCTCCATGGGTGCCCCTCTCTCCCTTTCTGCGGGTGCAACATGCTTCTGAAGGAAGAAACAGTCTGGGGCTCGTGATGATGCGGCAGTTAGGGCTGCACCGATCTTAGGGTGCGTTTACGTTAGTGTGTCAGTTCGGATCGCTAGAGTTGGGTGGGTGGGGTTTTTTTTTTGTTTCGAAGGGGTTTTTTTTGGACCAGACATCCCCAGCATCCCCACTTACAGTGCTCCGTCCTACGGGGTCGTCCTCAAGGGCATGAACTCGGTTCCCTTCTGGCAAAACTAAACGGGATGACGAAGGAGAGCGGACGTGGGCCAGCCTCCAGTGGGTGTTCGGTCCACAGGGCCGGACTAGGCTGAGTCAGAAATGAAAACGAAAAAGCCCCCGATGTGTGCATAGGGTCTGGATGCCCGGTCTTCAGACTGGTCAATGCTTTGCAGGTGCCGTGCTGGTCCAGGCTACTTGCCAAAGTAGATGGGACTGTAGCCGCCCTTTCTGACCTTAAGGGAATAAATCACTGCGTGGAGAGGAGCGTGGAAGGAGGAGGAGAGCAGTAATGAATCCTTTCTGGAGCCCTGGGAAGTGAACTGCAGGAGAAAGTTAACTGGAATATCTCTCTTCTGCAGGCTGAGATCAAGCAGGGAGCTTTCCCCCCGAGATCGGCTTCCTTAGTGCATACCCCTGAAAAATCAGCCTGCTTGGGTAAAAACTGCTTTTCCCCTGCTTTCCGTTTGCGCATCACTAGCAGGGGCGGGCAGCTTCAGCGTTGGGATGGAAAATCTTTCCCGCACAACAGAACCTCAAGGCAGGAGATGCTCTCGTCTGTGCTTGCGAGAGGCAGTCACCCGAGCCGCGGGAAGGAGGGGATGAAAGGGAGGGGGATGCGCAAATAGCTTCAGGGACGTTCTGGATCCAACCCGAGGCTGCGCCCTGCGACAGATGCGACTTTTTAGGCCTTATTAGTTTTCAGGGTGTGTTTTGTGAGCGACAACCGAGACAGAAGCTGAGGAAAGATCAAAGCAGATTTCATGGTTTCTATGGGTTTATGCTTCTTGGTTTCACTTTCCAGTATCTCCCTAAGCCTTTCTTCTCCCCTTGCCTGCTGCCCTTTCATCTGCCTCCCTGTTTTCACCTGGCGGGCGAGATCTTGCTGACCTTCCAGCCTTGAGCAAGACTCGTGAGCTTGACCAACCTTTCTTTCATCCCCCCCAAAACCTGAAGCGACGTTGGGTTATTTTAGCTGCAAGAGAACCCCTTTCAGTATCGATTCTCTTAGCTGATGAGATTTATGTCCTTTGCAGAAGTTGGGCTTGAGTTTCTCCTTCTCCGTTGAGGGTAGCTGTGTTGGCTCAGCAGCGCCTGCAAGGCTCTGATGTCCGAAGTGCTGATTCAGGGATGCTGGGTCCAAGAGAAACGGTTGAGAAGGGGCTTTCCAGGGGACGGGAGGGCTGCTCATCTCCCCAAAAGACATTCGTATTGCAGTGATGTGGTTCCTTCTTGGTGGAGACTTGGATTTCCCCTCCTTACCGTGTGTACTTCTACTTGCTGCTAGAGAACAGCCGCTCTTGGCTTGCTTTTTTTTAATATAACTACTCCTATGGTGGCTTGCGGGTGAAATGTGGGGAAAGCGTCTTCCCCAAGGAGAAGAGGTGGGGAGACACCTGGCAAAAAGAGGGTAAGGAAAGGCCTCGAAACATTAGGTGGACGTTAATGAAAATAATGGCTGCGGGTCTAAGCCCAAGTCTGATGGTTGAGTTTGCGTCCACTCCTAGTATGTTAGGGTACGAAGTGCCTCGGGGCAGAAGCGATACGCTCGAGTGCGTTGTGCTTCACTGGGGTTGGGACTTCAGCCAGAAACATCATCCCCCAGCGGCTGGGTGTGATGTGCCGCTGCCCGCCTGGGAGGGGAGGGTGGATGGGGCTGGCACACGGCGGTCCCTCCAGCCGCCGTGGCTGGATGTCACCGAGATGTCCCGGGAGGTGGGACGTCCCCACTCACCACGCACAATCCCATCCCCACAGCCATTTCCCACGTATCTCATCCTTCTCCTTCCCAATAAAGTTTTAATAGCTGGGAGGCCTCCCACCCCTCGCAGACCCCCGTGACCCTCGAGAGCAGCCCCTCAGCAGTGATGCACCCTGGCAGGATGGCAAGCATTCATCTGTGCCTGTCTGCAGCTGGGACCATCGCTCCCTCTCCTGCCCCACCACGTGGCTCTTCCAAAAGCAGCACATTTTGGGGCTCCGGACTGCGCTTACAGGTACCTCACCTTGCTGCCAGCAGGCCTAGGACTTGGAGCGGCGTCGGTAGATGTGGCAGACAGAAATGCCCGCCACACGGGACTGGTGAGGCTCTCCAAGGTAGCTGGGCACATCCTTCTTCCTTGACCATGTCACTTAAACAGTACCAGCTCTTCAGAGCAGATCTTGGTGTAGGCAGCTGTGCATCGCAAGGACTAGTGCCCTGGTGGCTTCTCCGCATCTCTTCAGAGCGAGACTGTGGCTCATCTCGTGGTCCATTTAGCTGGTCATCCTGCCTTGCTGGCTTCCCGTCCTCCAGGTCGCTCATCCCAGGCTGTGAACGCGCCAGGCTGCGGTCTCTGTGCAATTCCCGCTTGGAGAAGCGGGTCCTGTGGCAACGGGGATTTGCAAACCCTTCAACTGGCTTCTGTCACCTTTAGGTGACTTAATCTGACTGGACCTCGTCAGGCGAGACCCTGCTTTGAGGTGGGGAGCTGGACCTCATGTGTGGTTGGTGAACTTTGCAAGTAGGGTGGATAAACTTCACGTTTCTCGCTCGGGTGGGAAATGTCAAGCTACTGTGAGCACGAGATCTGTAGATACTGCTTTGAACAGATGGAAAACAGCGGAGACAAATGTCGTATATGCTGTGGCCATCAAACCCAGATAGTCTGGAAAGAGATGACATTTGTTGGGAAATGAGTCACTAACATACGTGTGAAGCGGGGATGTGCCCCTAGACGTTGGGGAGGTTGGTTGTTGTGGTTGAGGAAGCTTGTGTCAAGCTAGAAAGCAAGAGGCGCTGCTTTCTAAAGAGCAGCTCCTATCTTCTGGCTTAACTCATAGAAAGTGGGTCAAGACCATGTTTAGCTCTACCAGAAATAATAGTCATGGGTCATTCTGCAAGCCAAATAACGTGGAGACAGATTAATTACTGACTCAACTGAAATGGAAACCGCTAATAACTGGAAAAAGAAAAAATAAAAAAAATACCGCTTTAACCAAGCCTGCCAGCTTCTAGCTGCATTTATCAAGATGTTAAGCTCTGAGGAGAAGGGGAGGAGACCTTGCCGTAACGCTCCTTGGCAGGTTGGTGGTAGGACTGTTGCTAAGTGTTTGCCTAAATAAGTTACCCAAATAGGATGTAATTCAGCTCAAGCAATTAAAATGTGCCTTCAGGAGGCTGCTCCTCCAGGTACGGAGGGGAAACGTGCTTGCATACCGGTATCTTTGTTGTATTTCTGGCCTTTGTGGCATTTTTGGCACCTCTTTCCTCCTTGTCACGCGCAGAAAAGTGCAACTGTGAAAGCTCGCGTGACTCCTTCCATATCTTGGCAGTCCCCTGGGTCCAATTCCTTTTTCCAGTCGTCCAGCTAATGGTGCAATTGCTGACATAGCCACAGAAGACACCTAAAACCTCGAGCTGCTGCAGTGACGTCCTCGATACCCAGCCTCCCACCGGCACCGCAGGCTTGGCTGGATCATGGGTGCTGCCGGACACGCAGGCAGTGTAATCCTGCCACTCTGATTGAGCTGCTTCTGTTTAGCACCCGTTGCATAAGTCTCCCGAAGAGCTGGAGCATCCTCACTGGCATTGCAGCATCCTCTTTCTATTCCCAGGAAAGGCGCTGGATGTCGTAGGAGCTGCCTTCGAGTTTCGAAACTTCCCATCTTGTGAAGCACAGGCTGGATCTAGCTGGGGGAGTTTCCAGGAGCAGGTTTTGGTCTAGCCATTGTAATTAGACCTGGACCGCTTCTTCGCTGGCCCAAGAATGAAGCGCTAAAAGCAAGACATCTTCCTCCCAGCTGGTGGAGATGCAGAGGACATGGGGTTGAAGTTGCACCAACTACGCAACGAGAGCAGCAAGGCCATGTCAACAGGCACGTCTTGCTTATAATGCGCCGGCTTGCAATTTATTGGCTCCCTCCCTGTCGCAGCCCGACTTCGTTTCAACTCATCATCGACTTGCTGCCGTGCCAGGGCGTGGAGCCGTCACCATCGCACGAAGCCCCTATGCAAATCGCTAACGGTGCTCGCTCGGCGGCACCTGCAGCGTCTAGACCGGTTCCTGCAGCCGCATGCAAATGTGCGGAGAGGGAGCTGGGGCCCGCGGCCGAGCCACCGACACCGCTTTCTGGTACAGCCCTTGGGTTTAATTCCCACTTCACGTCTTTCGTGCCAGGCGGCATGGCGTTTTCCGCTTTGCCAGCGTGCCTTTGAGGAATAACGCTGCTTCTCGGCTTCACGTTGGGTTCATTTCGGATTAACTCATATTTGAAACACATCGAGAGCTTCAGGCGAAGAAGTGCGGGGGTGCTGGGGTATTTCTCCAGCGTGCTTTTCTAGCAGCAAGTGCAAATTAGCACAGCGGTCCGGGGATTTTCTCCTGCGCTTGCTTGGTGCCATTTGCATCTCTGAGGCGGACGGGATGTCCCAGAAACTGTCCCTGCTCTGGGGTCGGGCGGCGTGCTCTGACACGCTGCTGAAGGTGTACTATTGCTTTCCCTTTGGCAGAAAGCACCCGCTCGCTGCTCCGCAGAGGTCCTGTGGCTCGGGATTGACCGGGGAGGCGGGAGTATCGAATTCACGTTTCTTAAAAGTTTCCATTAATTTCTCTCACCCCGATCAAGCTTTTGTTCTTGCTCTGAGCCTTTCTCCTTCCTCCTTATCCGTTCTCTTTCTAAGCTCCCTCTAACTGCATTCCCTTTCTTTAGCCCTCAAGCAGACCAAATACTTGACCCCTACTTTTAAAGATGCCCATAGTAGGTTTCTCACCTGCTTGCGGATAGGCAGAGCAGAGATGTCACCACACCGCTCTCGTATCTCCAAAAATGAGCCAAAAATGAGATCTTGTCCCCATGCCACATCACCAGCAAGTCTGCGCCCCTTTGCTCGAAGACAGTACGTGACAGTGAGCTCGATCGGTGGTTTGAACAACTTAATTTTGGACTGATTTCGTTAGGCTTTGGCTAATTCTGGTGCTCTGATGTTGAAATTTCACTTCTATACCTGGCGTCTGCCACAGTAAGCACCATCTGTTTTGCATCCGAGTACAAATAAATCTCCGCCGGGTTGCGTCGGAGCTGGTAACCACCAGCACGGGGCCTTGGAGACCCACGCGTCCTGGTCAGTTGTTCCCTTCCCCTGGGCTGTACCCTCGTGTTGGTGTTATTTTTTGCAGATTTGGGCTAGTAATTTTTTGGAAGAAAGGAAGGCCGGTTGTCTAAAGGGAATGATTCTTCTTAAAACGCAGCCAGGAGAAGGGACATCAGGGGAAAGAAGGGCTAAAGAAGTTCTTGTCATACGTGGATAAATGAACACAGGCTGGTTGGGAATGTGTTTTTGAGGTGTAGGAGGCACAAGGGGATGGAGAACATCCCAGCTGGGCTGGAAGGAGCTGTGGGCTGGAAACCGGGCGCTGTACGAAGCGGCTGAGACACGTTTTGGTACGAGAAGAGAGAAACCAAGGCTGCGCTCGGGTCCTGGGTGACTCTGCCCGGGTTTTCAAGCAGCGCTGAACTGGTTGGTGCTGAAATAGGTGTGGGTGCAGCTCTCCCTCAGGTTTTGGCAAGAGGCACCTTTATCTTTGAGCAGATGACGGACCACAAACCACAGTGGTGACAATTCACTGCAGTTGGGGTTTTTTTTTTGGGGGGGTAGTTTCTAAAATAAACAAAGCCGTTTTTATCTCTCCCGCAAGGAGCGCTGGGTGAGTTGTGGAGAAAGGAGGGGTGTGCTGAAAGTTCACTTTCTCTCAAAACAAACCTCGCGGTTGCAGCGTGGCCGAGAGGTTTGCTTGCTGCAGACGTCTCCGTCGCAGCCTCTTGCGAATCCTTACGCGCTTGCTCGTGGAGCACGCAGGTCCTCGCTGAAGGGCAGGAGAGCCGGCGTCTCCACGGCATTTACGTCAAGGTTGGGTTTCTGTCCACCCTGGTCAAACACGGAAAAGGTTTTTTGGTTTTTTTCCTCCTGCTCCGCTTAGCTCAGGTTATTTTCTACTCATGCCTGAAGCTGCCTTGTTGTTACAGACCGACTTCTTGCTCCGTCCCTGGCTCGTGTGTTTGGAGATGCTGTGGCAGGTTTTCCATCCTCATCTTTCAGAGGGGGCTCAGGCGTGTAAAACCTCCAGTTTTCCCCTGCCAAAAAGCAGGACCTCTCTTCTTCTTTCCACACACGGCTCACCTACCTCCCCTCTCATTTCCCATCACCTATTTTTCAGTGTCTTCAAGGAAATCTTTGACCTCGCTGAACTAGCCTGAGGCTTTCGATGGCTTGATGCCACTAAATTACATGGTTTTAAGCAGTTTAATGGCTACAGAAGCACAGCGAAGCCACGCAGCAGAGCACTTCAAAGGCCACGGTCGTGGCCTTTGGGAGGTATTTGCACGATATTTTTGTAGGCCTCTGATTTAGGTACCATGGGAAGGATGTCTGGAGGATCCAGTGGATGTAAAAGATTTTAAAAATCTAATAAAAATAACAGAAATAAAGAATTACTCAAATCAAACTCTTGCCTGCAAAGGTACAGCTGCTGCAGAAAACACAGAGGCTGTTGGAGAAGAGTGGCTGGGAGCTGCCCGGTGGAAAAAGACCTGGTCTGTTGGTCAACAGCTGGCTGAATATGAACCAGTGGTGTGCCCAGGTGGCCAAGAGGGCCAGTGGCATCCTGGCTTGCATCAGAAATAGTGTGGCCAGCAGGAGCAGGGCAGGGATCGTCCCCCCGTGCTGGGCACTGGGGAGGCCGCCCCTCGAATCCTGTGCTCGGCGCTGGGCCCCTCACCCCCAGAAGGAGATGGAGGGGCTGGAGCGTGGGCAGAGCAGGGCAGCGAGGCTGGGGAAGGGGCTGGAGCACAAGGCTGGGGAGGGGCGGCTGGGGGAGCTGGGGGTGCTCAGCCTGGAGAAGAGGAGGCTGAGGGGAAACCTTGTCACCCGTTCTCCTTTCTCACCACGTCCGCGTTTATTTCGCCTTTCCTACCCGAAGCAGAAACTTGTAGCAGCTTGAGGACCAGCTAAGCAAATGCACGTCTTCTGGGGTGATGCGGTGGGGATTCACCAAACTGCCCCATCGTCCTGGGGGAAACCCAAGCTCATCGCTTCAGAGATGGAGCCGGAGCTGGGCTTCACTATGAAAATTTGCATCTAGGTATGAATCAAGAGGGCACGTCTGAAAGGGAACCGCTGGTTATGCTCTGTTCATCTTCGTAGCCTTGTAGGCAGTGACTGCCATGCCACCCCACCGCCTGAAATCTCAGTGATGAGCCTGCACTTTGGACTGTCTTTCCAGAAGCATCCATGGGCTGGGCCAGGGACACTGTTGGGCAGCACTGCCTGCCCGAAGGACACCACGGTGGCTGTTGCTTCCCCACAGCCCCAGGGTGAGCACGTTTTTTTTGTCCCGGCAGCGTTGACTTCTCCTGTTTGGAGGGGAGTTGCCGCCAAGGCCACCTCTGCAGAGGGGACACCTTCTCGCGATGAAGAGGAGGCCCTCCTGTCCTCCCCTTGAGGGATGCGTGGGTTTCATCCCGGGTACAAAGTGAGTTAATGAGCGCCGTGACTGTCATGGAAGAAGCGTTGCGAGGACGGGCATGAAGTAACATATCAGCACAAAGCAGCGCATCCCTAGAGGAGACAACCTCAGTGAAAGCGCCTGGGATCTTGCATAGGTCTGGGGGCAAACATCTGCTAAACTGAGGCTATCGTGGCTGAACTGATCGCCCTGGACCCCTCTAAAGCCACCTCTCTAAATCCATCCAGCCAAAACATGCTTCTGTAGCTCCCACTCCGCTCCAGGGTAGACAGGAGATGGACACCTGCACTGTAGCCACAAATCTGGCGTGTGATCTTGCTGATGAGTTATCTTGGTCTGTCCATTGCGTGTCTCCCAGGGGTAGCTTCTTCCCATACCAGTTTCCTTAAGCGCTGCCCGCACTGGTGTTGGTTTCCCTCGGCCGTGGAAGAGCCATGCTTGGAGCGTTGGCCACGTGCCCCGACTCCGTCCTCTCTGCCATGCAGCTCTGGGGAAAGTTGCTTTCGCTTCTCTTGGTTTTCCCCAGCTATAAAAGCAGGATCACTTTGAAGTCATGAACCTCAGAAAGCTTTTGAAACTTCTTTGGTGCCTCTGTAGCACTTTGAGTAGGTGCCCAGCCATCTCTCCTGGTAAATCGCTGCCTTCCCCACTGTTTTGCAGACTTTTCTTTGAAGAGACCCCTGCCACGACCCAGCAAAACCACTTAAAGCAGTCCTAGGTTGGGCTCCTTCCAATAACTCTCTGCAAGCAAACCGAAAACTCTGAAAGTATTGAACAAAAACCGGTTTTAAAGCCATCTCCTTTTCCACTGCCATAGCAGCAAGGCTCTCGTTTCCTCCATAGGACTTTGGGAATAGCTATGGAAATTGTCCCTGGCTTTCTGCCACCCTGATGTACAGGGATTTAAACTCCTCTCTCGTCTGTGTTTGACCTCGATCTCTTGAACAAGGTCTTTACGAGACTTTTGGAAAGAGGAAAAACAAGTTTTTAAGAGAAAGATGAGTAGCTTACAGTTTGAGTGGAAGGTTGTTGGTGTGTTTTTTTTTTCTTTAGTTTATCATTATGTTACTATATAAAATGCTGATGTGATTTGAAAGCTCCAAGTGACAACATTATCACACAACCACATCGTTTTTCTTCTGCCCTCTTCCTTCCTCCTCGCCTCGCTATTACGGCCGCATGTCCCCTTCCCCTTTTGCTTCCCAGCTGGTGACTTTGCCTCATTCAGGGCAGCCCCCGTCCCACCCGAGAGCGCGGGGTGCTGCTGTGGCCATCGCTTTGCAGCGGTGGCCCTTGAATATTCTGTGTGAGAGCCGAAGGCGTTGGCATTGCAGGACTTGACCCCTTGTGTGCCGAAATGCGTTGCTTTAGTCCTTCAATGGCTCATTTTGAGAGAAACCCAAAAGATGCTGTGAAATGTGGGGAGGAGCAAGCGCCAGCCGATGGTCCCCCAAAACGGGCGGGCGTATTCCCTCGTGTGTAAGGCCCGGAGGACCCCGCGTTGCCAGAATAAAGCCTTGTGGAGACGGGGCCTACAGCGTTGTAGGGATGCGCGTGGTCTGACCTCCCTTTCTATACGCTCCCGCTGTTTCTCACCGCCATGTACACGTCTGCTTTGGCGTCGATAGTTTGCCCGCTGCCATTTGATTATCCCTGCCGTGAAGGATGGAGAACTGGCTCACTGCACAGCACGCTGCGCCTCGAAGCTTATAATGTATGAGAAATAATAATAATAAATAATAAAGCTTTTATTAAAAAGCTGCTTTTCCTGAAACGGTAGGCAGGCAGGGCACCTCTAACTAAGCTCAGACTAATTCAGGTCCTAAGTACTGTAATGGGCTACTAAATGGGGCCAAATATGAAGATCCCTGAAGCTGCCCCTGGTGCCACTCCATGGCTCCTTGCGCACCCAAATGGGGATTTGATCCCTATGTTATCAAACTCTGGACACAAAACAGAGAGACTTTCAGAAGGGAAACAGCGGGGCTGCAGCCCCTCTCCCTCCCGGCCCAACACCGCAAGGGGAGAGCTCAGGTCTCACCCTCAGAAATCCCCGAGTCCATCCCATCCTCCCGCCGTTCTCTGGCATCCGTTTGACTCCCAGGCCGCTGGTACCAAGAAAGTCGCCGCTGATAAACGCGCACGTCGGCGCTTAGTCACAAATGTGCAGAGATGTAGGAATAGTTTGCTTTTTGCTGCTGCTGTACCAGTCATCTCTTGCATTTCTGGGGTGTTTTGCTCGGACACCAAAGTGCTAGATTTGAAGTGGAAACGTAGAGCAGAGATCTTGATTATTTTTCCACGGTACGGTGCTAGGCATTTTTGCTGATGTAAGAGCAAAAATAGCATTGGGGAATTATAGCCCTCAGAAAGAAATATGTAAATATCTGAGTGCATTAAAAAAAACCCTGCGTACCCAGGGCTAGCGCTCTGATTTTATTCTGGGCTCTTTTTGTGGTTGAGGGGTAAATGCTCAAGGGAACGAAGGGAGATGTTTGTACTGACCCAGCTAATCAGAAACAGGGTGTGGGGAAGATTACGTGGGGAATCCAAATATCCACTTGGTCCCAATGGCTGATTTTAATCAATAATGTTGTAAATTCAGCTTCTGACCCGGCTGCGGGGAGCCTGCGAGAAACTACGTCACCTCTTTTCACGGTCGGCTTGCTAGGTGTGACTGCTGAAGTTTCAATCTTGCTGCTTGTGTCAGAGCGTGACCCTCGCGAATAAATAGGGCTGTTTCTTCACCCGGTTCCTCAGACCGTCTCTGGGCTGAGCCTGCTGCGGGGATGCGAGCGCCGGCTGGGCTGGGGACGGGAGCCCCGCTGCTCCTGTGGCTGCTGCTGCTGCTGGTGATGTCCCACTCGGCCCACGCAGGTGAGCTGCCGGCGTCTTTGCAGAGATCCCCGCAGCTCCCAGCCTGCCGTGGTCCTCGCCGTGGGTGGGCATCACCTGCGTCCTGCGCCGAAAGGGAGCGGAGGAGACGGGGGCTCCTCCTGGCTGGTTAGGCCGGGGTTTTTCTCGTAGCCAAGGAAAGAGCGCGACCGTCCTCCTTTGCTGGGACCCGGTTCAGCTTTCGGGAGCTGTGTGAGAGCAGGGTACCGAGGTAGAGGCACCGGTAACGGTTTCTTAGCGTGGTTCCTAAAGTGTTGTCAGTGAAAGCGCAGAAAGGGACAATTTCTTGGACTCGCCAAGAGATTCGGAGTTGCTGCATCTCTAAATAACGCTGTTGGTAAGTTGCTGCCTTCTCTCTTTCTCAGCCATCCTGGAGGTGAACGGAAACCTGAACTGTAGGTGCGCAAAAACGACTTCGGACTACTTCAGTCCGAAGAGATACGAAAGCATTGAGATAAGACCCGTGGGAAGCACCTGCAGACGTACAGAGATCATGTAAGTGCCGCGGGGGGCTCGCGGGGCAGCGAGCTGCTCCCCCCCGCCTCCCGCAGAGCAGCGGGGCCAGCGCCGCACCTTCTCTTCTGCAACCGCCCCGCTTCCCCGCTCCCTTTCTGCACGCTAAAGCCTTTCAAAAGCGCCGGCAAGCTCGCTCACGCTTCGGGGCTGCGAAACGTCGGAGCCCAGCCGTGCTGCCGGAGCTCCCCAGCACCTAAATGAGCCTTGCCAGCATTTTTTCCTCGCGCTGGTGCTGAGCGGGGAGCGTGCCGGTGGGGGGTTTGCCATTTGGAGGAAGCACGTCCTCGGACACCGAGGCAGGCTGAGCCTTAACCAATTTTTCCACTCTTCTGCAACGCTCCTGAGAGCAAACAGCATCTTGGGTCGAGCCCTTATCTTGTTGCTCCTGTTCTGATTGAAGCGGTGCGTTAAGCAGAAGTGTAAGATTTCTTTCGCTGCTCGGTATTGATACATTTGTAAATCTACAGAGAAAATTGTCTTTAGGCTTCAAGCCCGGTCTCCGCCTCGCACGGGAACGTATTGCATCTTGCTTTTTCCCGACGGTCCCGTGGCTTCCCTCTGTCACTCGCGGCTTTCTGCGATTCTGCTGGCGCTGTAAATGAAAGCTGAGCCTCGCGGATCAGCCCTGGCTGCTCCAGTCCCTGCCTTTGGAGGGGAGGGCAGTGCTCATCAACTCTCCTTGCGTTTCAGAATTAAATTAAAAAGCTCAGGGAAGGTGTGCGTGAATCCCGACGCCCCTTGGGTAAAGAAACTGCTGAAGCGTATTGCTGGCATGTAAGTGGCTTTGGTGCAAACCCCTTTGGCTCAGGTGGCCCTGGACAGCGTCCCATCGCATCCGGGGTCCTGGGGAGCGCTCAGAGGACCGAGGGCTCTCGGGGGGCTGCGGGGGCCGCGGCACCCACTCGCAAGGCGACGCGGGGTGAGACCTCGCTGTGCGAAGCGGCGCTGGGGTCGTGCTTTCCTAGTCTTGTGCACAGCGCCGCGTCTCTCAAAACATCTTGGGGAAAAAAAAATATGTCTATTTTGGGGAGAGGGGGGACCGGCAGGAGCAGGGTTTGCTCATCGCGAGTGCAATAGTGCGTCGATGCTCGGCTGGGGAAGCTGCCCTTCTTCGTCATGCCCAGGTTTCTGGCACAGCGTGGGGCGGCTGGGAGATGTCCCCATGGGTGACGCCTGCCCCGGGCCAGCAGCGGTGACTTCCTTCAGCTGGGGCAGGAGCTTCCTCCCCAGGACCCACTTTTCTCTACATTCACACGTTTCTCCTCCTTCTGCTTTTCGCAGGAAGAAAAAAATAAAGTTTCCCGCTAAGGAAGTTGACGCTCGGAGCCCCGAGACAGGCTGGCAGACCATGCACAGGCGTGCAAACCTGGCCGCTCCTCCCTTCGCCCTCGCTTCCCCCCCTTCCCGAAAGCCCCGCGTCCGGCCCCGCCGGCGGCCGCTGCAGGGAGGGCGGCTCGCCGCTGACCCCAGCCCCGCGGCAGGTTCGTGGGGGCGTTCCCCCCCCGCCTTCGGTCCCTGGATCAGCGTGAATGCCAACCCTTCATTTATTTACTTGCCCGTAGGCTGCGAAGCCTTGCTCTGGCAGGGGCTGCTCCCGTCTCTGTAGGAACGACTTTGCGACTCTTTCCGTGCGAAGCGCTCGTCGACGGAGCGCGTGTCTGGGTTTTTTATTACACAGTGTGGTGTGTCCTGTCCTGAGAGCTCAAGTCCAGTAAAATTCAGGGTTTTTTTCCTCCTGTTGTGTTCTCCCTGGATCGCCTAGCTTCTAAGAAACTCGGTAGAGCTTTGGTGAACCCCACCGTCGTAGCCTTCCTGGAGCTGAATTTACCGGCGTTTGCATCCAGCGCTCTTGTCCTGATGCTCTTTCACAGATACGCCGCAGGCGTTAAAATGTGCGTTTGAATATACCTCAGGTGAGGTAGAGTCCCCTCCGATAGGTAGGGGACCGAGGGCAGCGCCCCGACGCATGTAAGGCATGCTGAAAACTCCTTTTACCTGGAGGAATGAGATGGGGGCGAGGAAAGGTTTGTGTCAAGGCAGCAACAGTAGCTGGGATGGGGGTCCCAGCCCTGAGCCGGGTCCGGCAGCCCCGGCACAGCCGTTGGGAAGCCACGTTCCATCCCGGCATAAGCTGTTGTCTCCCTCGGTGCTGATTTGAGGGCACGATGTTTTCGGCAGGGAGCCGGGTGATACAGCCAACGCACCCCAACTCCAAGCCTTCGGGATGGGGTAGGAAAGCAGTAAAGGCCAATAAGGAAATATAGGGAATGGGTGCGAGGTCACTTGGCAGAGCTTTGGGATAATCAGCCGTGGGGGGAAAGAGCAAAAGCAAATGCCACCGAAGCTCAGCACCTTGCAGGGGGGAAATGTGGTTGTAGGAGAAACGAGTAATATCTGATCGTGCGAAAAAAGAAAAGCACCCCAAGAACCTCCGGGTTTGCGCAGTTTCATGGGCTAAGAACAAGCGTTGGGGGAAACGAATGATGTCCTTACAAGACCTGGCTTCGTAGGAAGGGGTAGATGGAGCCGGTTTTGGGAAGCCCGAGCCCCCGCCAAGCCCCGAGTCGCTTATCAGCAGCGATGTTGCAAGCTCAGCGAGAGCTGTGAGCAGGGAACGGAGACGGGTGAAAACCACCCCAGAGCCTCCCGCCTGCGCCGCCTCACTTCTCCTATTTTCTGGCTCAAATAGGGTGATGCTGCGGGGCCGGGGATGGGGCCGGCATGGCTGCGTGGGTGGCCCTGCTGCTGGGGGTGCTGCTGGCGACCCACCGCCGCGGGGATGCAGGTGAGGGTCCCCGTGTGCCCACACGTGGGGCTGGAGGATGCTGGGGGGGGGGGGGGAGGTTTATGGAGGCGGCATCCCGCTGCCATCTCCAGGGCTTAAAGACCACCGAGGCTCTGTTGCAAGCGGGTGCGGTGATCCTGGCGGGATGTAGGGGGAGATGCATGGCCCAGAAAGGGTTTTGGGGATGGCGGCGGGTTTTCGGGCGACGCGTGAGCCGCGGCCGTGTGCCCCTCCAGCTCTCCTGGAAGCCAATGGCAACCTGAGCTGCCGCTGCGCCAAGACCACCAGGTCCTTCATCCCCCCGCGGAAATACAGCAGCATCGAGGTCCGGCCGGTGGGGAGCAGCTGCCGGCGCCTCGAGGTGGTGTAAGTGGCTCCCGGGGGGGTACGAGCCCTCTCTTCCCCCCCGTCCTCCCTGAATGAGTTCAATTTTGCGCTCTTTTTCTTTATGAGAAGCACAGGGGGGCTGGGCTGCTCGAGCCCCCCCGCTGGAGGAGGGGGAAGCGATGGTGCTGACACCCCGTGTGTTTTCTAGGATTAAGCTAAAAACGCTGGAGAGGGTCTGCCTGGATCCTGACACCCCTTGGGTGAAGAAACTCCTGCAGGACCTCCCTAACCTGTAAGCCCCCCTCCATCCCGAGCGAACGGGGCTCCCGGCAGGACCGGGGGCATCCCGTGGGGACCGATTTTCACACGTTTCTCCCCGCCTTCTGCTTTTGGCAGGAGGAAGAAACAGGCTCCCCGCTGAGGAAGCTGCCACCGGTGGGACGGCCAGATGTGCCGGGCCCAAAACTGGACTCCCCCCATCCTGCTGTCGCCTCGCCCCGCTGCGGAGGGGAGCATGCTGCTGCGCGATGCCCCGAGCCCCTTTTTCCTTTGCATTTTATGCGTTTAAGCCTTTAAAAATGCCAGTCCCCGCTTCCCCAGCCTCCCACCCCGTGGCCAGGCGCTGGGTGTCCCCTTGGGGCACAACCGAACAGATCCAATAAAGGCGGTGTCCCTCGCTCGGCGTCACGCGCGTCCCTTCCCGCGGCACGGCAGGGGCTTGGGGGTGCTCAGGGGAGCAAGGCCCCGTGGGGTGGGGAGCAGCGCGGGGATCACCGGCGTTTCTTCACCGAGAAACGTGGGGCGATCGGGAGGTTTTAGGAGGCGGCCGCGGTGGTTTCTGCTTTTTTTGGCGGGGAGGCGGCGTGGGCCACGTGCGACGGGGGGAAGCGACGGCAGGGAAGTCGAAGCATGGGGCAGCTCCTTTCCGCCCGCTTCCAGGGCGTTTCCCAGCCCACAAAATCCCCGGTGGGTCTGGCTATAAAGCAGCCCCCACGGTGGCTCGGGGCGGGCGGCGAGGATGCGGCTGCTGCCGGCGGTGCTGGCCCTGGCCCTGGTCCTGAGCAACCTGGTGCCGGGGGGCGGTGAGTGACCTCGGGGTGTCTGTCCGTCTCCCCCTCCAAATCCCTCGGCAGGGGCATCGGGTGCCCTGGATGGGGCTGAGCATGGGCTCCTCTAAGCTTTCAAACTTGTCTCTTGCCTATCTTTGAGCTTGAGTTTATCTTTTAAGCCTGGTGGCTAAGCTGGAGTGGATGCCTGGGACCGCGGGGGATTTGCGTGACGGGTTTAAGCTGCTTCTCTTGAAGACCCCCGTGAAACTTGAGCGCTCGATGGGGTTTAATTCATAAAGCGTTGGTGAAGTTTTCAAGCCCTGAAGCTAAATTCCCTCCATATGTGTTAAAAGAAAGCTTCGAGCCTGCGCCGGGAGGGATTAGCCTCGCGTCGGCCTCGCTGCTCTCGCCGCTTGCCGCTGCAGACCCCATTAACGCAAGCCCATCCCCACAACCGGCCCCATGGGTGCCAGGAAGGGGACGGGGACGGTGGCGCGGGGACGGTGGCGCGGGGACGGCAGCGGGAAGGGGGTGAGACACCGGCGGGGGCCGAGACCTGGGTGTGGGCTGCTCTCGGGCGCAGGTCTGTCGCTGGAGAGCCTGCTGACCAACAAGAGGTGCAAGTGCATCAAATCGACCACCCAGGTCATCAACTTGGGGCTGATCCTTGCCATCAACGTTACGCCACCGGGTATTCACTGCAGGAGGAAGGAGATCATGTAAGTGGAAAGCGGGCAAACCAATTCCTGCTAATTGCTTGCTCGGGTACCAGGGCAAAAATAGGCGGGCGCTTGCACCCCCTCTGCAGCTCCCAAACCTTGCGGTGACTCTCGCAAGGCACAGGCTGTTGCAGGGGATGCCGCTGCCCGTTTTAATTGGGGTGACCCCCGGCGCGGCTCACGGAGCCGAGCTCGAGGCCCCAAAAAATCTTGTTTATCTCCCAGCGAGGGTGGCAGGGGCGTGCTCCTAACCGCGCCGGGGAGCGAGAGGGGCTTTTTCTGCATAACAGCGGTGCGGTTAGAAAAATTTCGGGGAAGGGGCATGCGCGGGGCTGAGAGGGTCTCATCGCCTTGCAGCCTCACCTTGAAGAAAAACAAGAAGGTGTGCGTGGCCCCCGAGGCGCCCTGGATCCAGCTGCTCATCCACAAGCTGACCCAGAGGTACGCAACGCCCGCCGACCGACAAACGAGCGGCGTGCCGAACGCGTCGGCAGGGCCATCCCCTCCTCCTGACTGCTTGCTTTTCATTTCTTTCCTCCCCCAAAACCTGCAGGAATGCTACCAAAAAAGAAGCGGCGGCGCGGCCGCGGCGGGAAGCGGAGCGGTGGGCTGGGGGAGCGGAGCGGTGGTGCCGGCCTCCTTGCAGACCCCCCGGCCCGTCTCTCCTTCTGTCCGGATACAATAATAAATAACCAGCCGTGGTTATTTATTCCTCTGCAGGGATAGCAGCGATATAACCCCTCCGCGCCGACGTACGCCGGGTTTCGCGGCACAACGCCGGTGCTTGCTCTGCTCCTGGGGTTTTGGGAGCCTTCCCCCGCTCCCCCCAAAAACAGGCTTTCCCCTCGGGCGCCCGGCGTCGCCCTCCATTTCTGCGCGCAACGGCAGCCCGTCCCGGGCGCCATCAATAAAAGGACGAACGTGCTTCCCTCCGTGGCTGCGGCGGCTCTTTCTGCGCGGATTGGTGTAAAAATTGGGGTTTTTGGGGTGGGGGAGCGGACCGTGGCACCGGGAAGCCCTCGGCCGCTTTGCCGCAGGGCGCTTCCCAACGCGCCGCCTTTCCTCTGCCCCGAGCTTTCGTGCCTTTTTCTGACGGCTCCTGGGAGGAGAGGGTCACGCTACGGGATGCTGGCAGGAGTTGGATGGGGTCTGACCGCTGCAGCCCCACGGCGCTGGCTCCCAGTTGTGCAAGCACAGGAGATACTGGGAAATTTCCCAGTGACTCTCTCCGTGGATCCCCATTTTCCTGGGGGACGTCCCACGGGGACGCCGGCACGGCACAGGGACGTCCCTCGGCCGCATGAACCGAGGCGATGCCGGTGTGACTTGCAAAATCATCATCGTTTAAAAATCTGGCTTGGCCACGCCGTTAGTAGGTGTCTGAGGTCCGGGGATCTCCCCAAAAGGGTAGGAATCGAATCTGCGTCACCCACCCCCCCACCCTGGGTGCCAAAAGTGCGTCCCGGGGCCACCGTGAAACACCCGGCTGGGCCCCATGTCCCCCTCCTTCCCGCCCTGTGCTTCTCAGGAACCACAGCGGGGGCCAAGAGTGGTTGCAAAAGGGCTGTTTATTGCCTACAGAAGGAAATAAAAGTACACAGGCGGGAAGAAACAAGCAGATATTTAGCCCTATCCATCACGTGTGAGCAGTACCCCATCTCCACGGTGCGGGGGGGGGTGTTTAAATTAAAAATAAAAAAAAATTAAAAGGGGAAGAAAAAAGTAACAGTTCAGGGTTTTGAGGATCTCCCTTTCCCGAGCTGCCCTAAGGTTACAGAAAGGCAGGGCTGCTTAGTTCACTCATCGTCGTGATTTTGTCCGGGCCGGGTCTGTGCCGGGGAGCGGGGCCTCCCGCTGCCTGGGTCCCCGCTCGGTGGGAATTCGCTTTCTCGGTGAGTTGTTCATTGCAGAGCATAATTACGGGGGGAATTGCGCTGTGGCATGGCACTTTCTCCAAAACATGAGTTCTTTCAGAGGGAGAGAAAAAAAGGATCCTTTTGTAAAAGCAAAGGAGAGAGCTGGAGAGGTGTCTTACTATTTACGCTCGCGGGAAACACGGAGTAAGCAAGTTAACTCAGGGTTTTTTTGCTCCAGTCTCAGCTGAAGGCTGCTGCTCTTGCAAGCGTCATGCCCAGGGCTGGTGCCAACCTTGGCAAAGCTTTTTGCCTGGGAGACCTACCCCGGCCCCGTGTCAGGGCTGGTGGGGAAGGCAGCCTCGATTTAAACCTCGGGATTTAAAGCAAAGCTGCCATTTCCATAAAACGAGACGTAACCCCCCCTAAAATGTTAGCGTAAGCGTGGCCGGGAGTGACACTGCAGCTTCCCCCCTCTCCACCTGCACTTCCATCTTTTGAGGGACAGGACCTTGCGGTTGCAAAGACAACGCACAAGAAAGAAATCCAACTAAAAAAACCCCAACCTCCCAAAATAACGACCCTGAAACGGGGCGGGAGGGGGAGCCCGGGCTCCCATCGCCGCTGCTCCGCTCCGGCCTGTGAGCTTATGAATTAAGGGCGTATTTAGCTAACAGGGTGCACAGAAACACTTTAATTGCTCGGAAAGCAAACACACAACGCGATAATTAAGAACGGAAAACAAAGTCATGTAACATATCACTTGTAAAGAAAGCCACCATGAGGTTGTTTTTTTTTTTGGTTGGGTTTTTTTTTTGCTTTGGAACAAATACAGACAAATGCAAACTCAGTCAACGCCTAAATTGTAGGAAGTTTAACAAAGAGGACAAGACCAAGTACCAGGATCACTCTAACCTTCACCACCCAAACGGTGAGAGACTTTGCAAGCTAAACACACCGTACGACTGCAGGGGGGGGCGGGAAAAAAGAGAAAGAGTCATATCACTTGGCGTGCTTTGCCGTCAACGCTGTTTGAAACACCCTGAAGCACCAACGTACCCAAGCGTTTCTCTATCTTCAGGCTTATTTTCAGATATACCCCAAGAAACTGTACTCCTCAAGTCCGTCATCCTCGAACATAGCCAAACCAGCAAACTTTATCGTCTCTTAATACCTTTTATAGAGTCAAATCATTTTTCTTAGGATGAAGGAGTTCTTTCAAGGTGTTCATTTGGTCCCTTTTCTGATCGGGCAATGCCTGCGCCTGCCTCATCCCCTCTGGTTTTTTGTCCCTGCTCTCGTTCCTGGAGGAAAAGCAAACCCGTGGTTGTGCCAGTGCAAAGAGCGGTCACAGGAGAAGATGCTGTATCCCTTAGGGCTGTGCCTGGATCTGGAGCCTTATAATCTCCTCCTAAAATTGTTTTTAATCTTAAAAGTGAGTTCTTGGCCGACGCTTGGCATAGAGACTTAAGAGGTGAATGGTTTCCACCAGGTTCTCTTGGGGTTTGCGTTGCGAAGGGTGAGAAAGGGAGGGTACGTGACTATGCTTCTGTAATCTTATAAAAACTGATAAGCTGCGTATCGCAAGATGCTTTTCCTCGCTACGAGATGGAGAGACTCGGTTAATAACAGCGACTATCAGAAAAACCCAAACCTTTCTGCATCTAGGGTTTATTTCCTTCCTAGTCTCTAACAAATCGGGTCCTCTGCCCCCGCGGGTAAAAACCCTGCAAGACCAAGCATTTCAGCTCCTTTTGGGGCACGCAAAATTAGGCAGGCGAGGTTTTTCAACGTGCGCGCTTGGTGCCAAAACCACGGCGCTTCTGAAGCCAACGCGAGCTTCAGCGAGTCCTGCGTGCTGCTTCGCCTCCTGCCAGGCAGTTGGGGTTGCGAAGACTGCCCAGGAGAACGTCACGCCTCTGGGGTGACCAAGCAGGGCGACGACCCGCTTCTCTTTTATGTCAACAGCCTGATTTTAGCCGAACCACCCCCTGCTGCTGCCTAGCGTACCAGCGTGCCAGGTAAGGGTGCGCTCAGATCGGGCATCTCCCCGTACCACAGGGAAAGGGTCCTTCCTTAGGTTTAAATCAGGCCTTAGATCTTCGTTACCATTACGAGAAAAATACCTATGCAGAAGCCAAGAACAGAGGAATCGTAATTACGTACAAAGCTGCGGTCGCTGGGGAGAGAACTGCTATTTGCGCTTAAACCCCCTTTTAAACCAGTACGAGGGCGCGTATCGCATTTGGGCGATATTTCTAATGCAGCCTATCGATTTGGTTTGGATAGGACTGAAAGACCTTTCACTCCACGTGCCAAGGGAAGGTTTTGATGCTAGAAGCTGAAAATGCGTGGTGGAAACGAAGTAACTGCTGCTGTGTTGCTGGGTATAAACCTGGTCTTTAGACAGTAAGGCATGAACGCGGTGCTCCTGGTCTAGGAATCCTTAAAGTGTTTCCCCAACCTGTCTTCTAAGCCTCGAAACTCTGAATTTCAACAAGCCCTTTCGGCTTTCCCCCCCTGCCACCTCACCAAAACCAACCCCCAGAGAAACAAGTGATATGAACCTTTGAGGTCTGAAATTCTCGCTGGCGATTCGGACCCGACGTCTCACGGGCCGGGTGCGGAAAGCCGGTCTCCAAAAGCCCGATATTCGGGTCCAAAAGCCCAATATTCGGGATTAAGAGGGAGCTGCAGATGCTCAGCATCTTTGTAAAGTGGGCCTTGGGAGTTCAAGAGCATGAACGTGGATTTAGGAGTCTCCGCAGCAAAGCCAGCGAGGTGGGAGACCACCAGCCATCCACAGCGTTACCCGAACGCTGAAGATCCCGTTACGGTTTTGAAAGCTGCGTTAGGTCAGTGGCAAGTGCTTCTGAAAAGGTTAAGAGTCAAAGATTTTGGCTTTCTAGTCTATAAAACACAGAACAGCGAGGACTTGGGACTAATGAGACCTTTTCTGAGTGTGGCTGCAGACTAAACAGGAGCGGCTTCCGACAGCCAGAGGAAGCTTACCCATAAAATGAACTATTTTCTCAACGAACGCTAGAAAGAGACGACAAAAGCTTTTAACGAGGCAAATGGGAAGGAAAGCTGGTCTCGGACCCCATTGTGCCATACCTGACTTCAGCGTGTGGTACGCAAATGTTCACGCTCCTTACATCGAAATAAGGAAACAAAAATATTCAGCTACATTGTACAAAATTCTTTTTTTTATATATATATACACACACAAAACCCCATATCTAACAGATTTACCATACTGAATTTTAAAAAGTTGCTCGTAGAAGGGTGTTGGATTTTTTTTTCTCTGCTTGCTTTAGGCAGTGCTGTTGCTTAAAAGTTGACACCAGGCACCATATTTTTGAAAGCAAACCGAGAGAGCGAGGAGCAGTAAAGGACTCAGAGCTTTTTTTCCAGGCGTCGGCTGCGAGAGCACTGCGACGTGCTGGGAACCGAGGGTCAGCGATGGAGAGAACTGATGGTTTCCCATCCATCTCTGCTTCGGCTTAGGGATATTGCGCTTCCTATTACTCCCTCTCCCCTAGAAAACACCCTACCGTCAGCTTCCATCTGGGTCAAAAGAAAATTAGCGTCGCCATCTGGCTGATGCATATGTTTGCCGCAAGGGATCTCGTCCTGCGCGCGAGGCTGACGGCTGCCTGCTCCCCGCTCCCTCTCTTCGTCGAGCAGAAAATCACTACGGAGAGCGGCGTTTCTGCTCGGCTGGAAAAAAAGCGCAATCCCCTTACTGCTCCTGCCGGGAAGGGAAAAGAACAGAAGGAAAACGGGGAGGGAGCCAGACAAGCGAAAGGCGGGTAAACACGTCCCCGGTTATGTGCATCGACTGAAACATAAACAAGACTCGTGGGTTGTTTTTTTTTTTTTTAAATCCAGAGGTTTTGTGCAGCGTCTGTTAAAATAACTTGTTTTTAAAAAAATCGCACAGCGTAATGGACGTTCGGAAGTGCGTTTCACAGCAGAGAAAATCCAATTAAACACCTTCCCGCAACAGAACACTTCGATCGGTTAGAAACCAAAGGAAAGTCAAACTTAAGCAGTTTACAACGTTTGCCAGGGTGTTTTTTTTTGTTTTTTCATCCCCATCCTCTCCCACCCCGATATTACAAAAGATTGTTGTTGGTTTTTATTTTTATTAATAAACGGGCTCCTCTGCAGTTCATATACAATCATAGGTGAATTTTAAATTCCATTTTATACAAACATCTCAAAAAATATTGGGAGTGAAGTATGGTAGGAAATATTGCTCACGTTGCGAGTTAACATGCGTGTAGGCAAAGGAGGAGAAGGGTTTGTTAGTGCACACCTCCAGAGCAGAGCACCCCCCCCTCCAAAAAAGATACAGTAGCTGATTACAGAAAGGTAATGTCCACAAAATTAAGTTTTTCATGCTATTCTACTTTCCAGTACTATACTCTCAAATCGCTCTCGCAATTTATCTGCAATGGCTAGGTGTCGACCGCTGAGGTATATTAAAAAAGAGATACCTGCACCTAGAGGAAAATCCGTCTTTAGGAAGGGCTTTTTTTTTGGTGCTGCACAAAGCAGTTGCCGTGCAGGAATTTCACCCAGCTACGATTGCTTCCAATTTAGGGTAGACAATAGATGACGCCTCCAGTTTTTAGGCACTTCTTTTAAAAGGGAGTTGTCGTTTTGTTGAACCCATTTTTGCGTTCTGTCCCGCGCCGCCCCCTCCCCGGCCCCCAACGAGAGTCAGGGAAGAGTTTCTACTCTAGCTCCAATTGATTATTTTTTTTTTCCTATGTATAAAACGACAAAGGAAATGTTTAATTAAAGAGTAGAGGAACAGCCTGACGTAGCAGTTTTGCAAGACAGAAGATGGCTCCTTAGTATTTAAAACTAATTTCACGATTTAAATTTGACTTTTTTAAGTGTACGGATGAGACATAAATATAGGCTATCAATCTGTTTAAAAATTTCATTCACATAATGGAAAATTTTTTCATTTATTAAAAATATCACATTTTGAGACTAGAAACAGTAAAGTGCATGAAAAGTTTAAAATATAAATTCAAGAAAATCTTATAGCAGCAAAAAAGCAGAATAAAGAAAAACTTAAAAACACAGACACAACCTTTTCCTATCACTGTGCCATTTTTTTTTTTAAACATTAAGCAGCCAACCAATTTTTCAGAAAATTGCATTATGTTTAATGCCTCTTGAGGCACAAGGTTTTGAACTGGCCACCTAGAGCATAAAAAGGAAAAAAAAAAAAAGATTTCCAACACATCCAAAGAGCATTAACAGTTGGGAATGAACCAGCAGCTTTTGAATTCAACCCTGACCGACAACAGGAAAGGAAGATTATTAAAAAAGTGTGATGGTTATTTGGCAACTAGGGTCAGGAAAAATAATCCAAGGAATGATTACGGCTACCGCTCGCTCCCCCAACGAAAAAAGCATGCCGACAGCTACTCCGCGTGCCCTTTGGAGACAGAAGTCAGATCGCTTCCAGCGGCTTTTTCCTGTACCCTACGCTTAAGCATTTCATCCCAAGTTTCCCATCTTTGCAACCGGACTTCGGAAAAGGGAACCTAGGGCGGATTTGCAACGTCTTTATTCACCCGGAACCCAAACGCTTGCAACGGCTCGCTTCAAGTGCAATTTCTTACCATTTCTAAGTCCCGCTCCCAAACCGTGCTGCTGAACAGCGTCTCGCCCTGGCTCGCCGAAGCAGAGAGGCGGCTCTGTTTCACAGAGGTCCTTCGGATCCCTGCGGATCTCGCCCGGAAAAGACCGAGTTCTTCAGAGCTCCGACAAACATCCCCGTGGCATCTGCCGAGCAAGCGATCTATACACAGCGTGAAACGCTCACCTGCAAAGTCTCCCGAGACGTAGCTTCGCTGGAAATTTCGTCGTAAATGAGATTACGTCAGGAGAATTTAGACCTCAAATTTTATCACAGATATTAAGCCATCTTTGGTTTTCTAATATTAGTTAGACAAGGGGCAGGGCCACACTGCTAATCATTTCTAGTCGGGTATTAAGTGCTTCGCTAATGTGCAAAATTTATTTTGGATGCAGAGTTCAGTCTCCGTTTTGGGTTCAAACAAACAGTATTTCTAATATTTTTCCTACAAAACGAGCATTACTATTTTTGTTTTTCTTTCTCCTAAAAGGTTGGCTCATTTCGCCACGTTCTGGAAAAAAGCATTATCTTGAAATATGTTAATAAGCGAGTTTTTAATCTCATTTTGTCCATTTATAAGTGCAGCTTCCTACTGAAAAGAAAAAGCTTGCCAGTTTAAAAAAAAAAAAAAATTAAATTAAAAACCTGGAAAGGGAATAATACTTTGGTTCCAGCCCTAGTGCCAAATGATACCAATATGCACCAAAATGTGCAAAATCCCATATCAAACACATAAGGAAAGGAGCTTGAAGAAGCAGCTTAAGGTTGGCCATACTTCACTCCTATATACTTTGATTTACAACTGTACAGGTCCATAACAACAGGTTCTTGCCCGCAAAGGGGCAGGGCTCCACTACCTCCTGTTCGGCAAGTGCACACCGTTGACAAGAGGCAGGAGCGGAGGATGGAGTTCGAGTTGTGTTAACAGTGAGAAGTGGTCTGAAGGGATGTGAGGGTGTGGACACCCAGTGATGTTGTTGTCAACCAGCCACTGAGGGTCCAAAGGCCCCAGGACACCAAGCACGTTCATGTGAGTGTTGGAATAGAAAATGTAGTCAATCACACCCTAGGGAGAAAGAGAAACACGACAGTGAGAACAGACCTCGCTCCTGGCAACCTGAACTCGACCGGCTTCTGGCTGCGATTCAGAGGAAGAGGCACAGCGCTGGCATTAGGGTAAGAAACGCGCGTGGCGTTTTGCGTTCAAAGCGCTGCATCCGTTCTCATTACGTCACTGGCCAGAGCCAGGTCGGAAGCTTAAAAACACCAGCAAATCAAGGATTTGTGCGCGGTAGGAAAGCGTCCAGCGAGTGTAGGAACCAGTGATGAAGCACTTACGGGAACAAAGAGAAAGACAGCCAATGGTCAGAAAATTAAGACAGCATCCTGGGGAGACCAGGTCAATGTCTGCCATTTCAGAAAAATCGCTGCTTACTTTGAAATCAAAAGTGTAATTGGTGTAAGGCATCAAGTTGTTTTCATAGGCGCTCTTGAGTTGGAAGCCATGCGTAATTCTTCCTTCAGAAGCCCCGTTTTTTCCATTGCCACTGAAGTTCATGAGACACTCGTTATAACGCAACTCCTTGAAGTCCTTGTGGTTGTCAGCTACTATGCCATTGCTTAAGTATTCCACTACACCTGTTTGCAAAGGAAAGGATTCAGGGAGTTGCTTTAAAATGCAACGTTCAGGGAATGCTGGCCTCGCGGTTAAAAACCAAAACACCAACCAGACACCCCATGAGATCAGAAAAGAGCTTTCCACCTAAGGGGAAATCTACACAGCAGCTGCTGAGCCGTATACGCCTTTCTGACGCGCAGCCAGGGAACTGAGGCTCTCCAGCGGTTTCGACACCGTTTTTTGAGGATTACAGTAAACCCATAGTACCTGTACTGTAGTACGCATGTGACGGGGTGCTAGAGAGGCAGCTTTCATATATATACCTGATGTTACAGTATCGAACATCATAATTACTAAAGCAAACCCGTCTCCTTAGAAAGTTTTCACGCTCCATCACAAACTCACATCTTTGCTACTTATTATTGCTGCTCAAGGCACGGGTATTTATTTAACGATTTATTTAAGACCTATTTGTGCTTTTCTACCTCTTTGTAGGCGCAACCAACTTTTCTGGAGCGTACAACTGATCACGAAAAGCAGCCTACTCAACCGGAGGGCTTGCGTTCTCTTCAGCCAGATTCCCAAAGACAGCCGTTTCTAAAAAGGTTTCATCCATACCTCCCCAGGGAAGTGCAAACCGCCCCATCGCCCTCAGAGGAAAAGAGGATTCGAACGTTCTTAAAAGGTACGTTAAAAATTAAGCCCAAACCAGTCTTACCTGAATCAGGCAATGAGTTGAGATCCGCACACAGCACCAGAGGGATAGAGTTAGGATCTGCTGTTGGGCTACCGGGCCTGCTTGAGGCTTTCTCGAGGATATTTTTCAGTTCCGAGACAAACATCATCGTCTGAATGAGTTTCACATCTGAGTATTCGGGGTCCCAGTGCATGTGGGCATTGGCCACAATAAGCAGCTGTTTGTCCACATGAAGCGATTTCATACCTAGATAAAGAAACACGTTTTTATCAGTGAAAGGCTGATTGTGCGAATAGTTCCCCCCTGTTAACGTTCAGGGTGTAGCTACTGAGGACTCCAAGTCGGACACACCAGCAGATGGATGCACTTTCCTTGCTGGAAAAAAGGCATTACCTGAACCGCTACTCCTTTCTAAATTAGCAGCATTTACATAATATTACGTGACTAAATCTCTCCAATATAGGAAAGAAATAGCCAGCATAATCTGGTGCCATTACAATTGCATTCCTTCTCTACTGCTCACGCGCGCACCGCTCTTCAATATTTAAGGCACAAGGGAGTTTCCTGACTCTTAGCTGCCACGGTACGGCAAATTGTTCCCTTAGGGAAAAAAACTCAAACCTGCTTAAATGAATGCAGTATGAACCTGGCTCCTGCGAAACGCTGTAGCTGTTTTTACTAGAGAAACAGTACTCTGAAAGATGAGGCATAAAGTCACAGGCAGCTCCTTCCAGTCCTGCAATTTAGATATTCTGCTCCTTTGAAGGGTACGCTGGAAACGAGCCATCAAAAAACCAGACACGCAGACAGAGCAGGGTGGCAATTTTAAGTATGTTGAAATTGTCTGCCGCATCGGATCAAACTTAATGAAAATGTGACAGTCTGTCAATCAAGTGGCATGAAAAGATACCTGATAATCTCCTTCTTCCACATCAGTACGTTAGCACTGTCATACAATCACTGGGGGAGGATGGAAGGAGTCAATCAAGGGCAAAAAAAGAGAGTTGAAAATAGAAGTTGAACATTACCAACAACTATGGGTAAGAGCGTATGCACGTAAACACGCTGACCTTGGAAAAGCTTAATTCTTCAAGTAGAATTTAACAGAATAAGTAAGCAGGGGCAGAAGCTTGAGAGGAGAAAGCTAAATGCTGGGAATCTGGCTGCGAGTGCAACCAGATCAGGAAATCGTGTCATCTGTGTCCTGTCGTAGCCACCGACGGGCTATCGTTTCTCAAATTAGCAGAGGGAACAGCGTTTGCTCATCTGCAAGTATTTGGTTACCACCGCCAATGGCAACAATGTTCTAGAGAGCCGTACTACCTAAAGAGTAACTCATGCCCTTACGTGGAACTGAATCATCAGTGAGAGAACCACGGTCATACTCACTTGCTCCAAATAATTCTTTGTGCACCTCTAACACGATGGCAACTCCGATGTTGTCCTTCGTCATCACTCTGTTTAACATAGCTTCTGAACCTTCAGAGTTAGCCATTGCCACCTGGTTGAACTCCACTGTATGCTTCTGTACCAGCGTAAATCTGATTAAACAAAGAGAATCGCGTGTGAACGCGCGTGACGTACAGCTCCGTGAAGAGACACGCTTTCTACCTGCACTCCAGTCTACCACGTCCAAGGAGAGAGCCTGCAGGGCAGGGTAAGGCACATTTCTTTTGTCCTCTTGTTTTATAAAAGTAAAACCAGTTCGAGGAACTATTCCCCCAGTCAGGATAGAGCTCTCGGTCTGGCAAGTGAGATACTCCCAGGGGAGACGAGACACCTGGGGTTTAGGAAGCGCTGACTTGTTTCAGCGTAGCACTCTGAGAGGACTATTCAGAGCAACGCTCAGAGGTTATCGCACCTCTTCGGCAGTGTTCTAGGCAAAAAATTCAGATGGGATGGTAATTAAAGGCTTGCCTTTTACTTTGGGCAAATGCATTATTAAAAACCAGCTTCTTTCAAACCACTAGCTACCACCATTAGTTTCGTGAAATTGGTTTTACGGCCTTAGGATGCCTGGAAACGCCTTGCTTCGGGACAAACCGAAGGCTACCTATTGAAAGGGGTTTTTTTTTGGTTTTGTCCTCTTAGAAATAAAAAAAAAAGGTATTAATAGCAAGAAAGAGGATTTTTTTCTGTTTTTTAACTGAGAGCGCCACAGTACAGTAACCAGTTCTGTATATATCCTTGTCAGTATCAAGGTGTGAAGGTTTGAAAAACATCAGTTGTTTGTTTTCACAGGCTTCCTCTACTCAAAACCAGTGGAGTTGTTTTTATACATGATCTGAAAGGCCTGTTTTTGTTTCTGGAAGCAATGAAAACTCTGAAAGGGAGCTAAAGCTTCGCGCAACTTCCATTCTAATTACCGAAACCTGTTGCGAGGGAATATTCAGAGGGATACTCGGCGCGGCACGACCTACGAGCGGTTTACACAAATGAGAAGCGTGAATGCCAGCACCTCTCCTCCCTTCCCAAGAGTTTGATGCTTTTAGCGTAGCAGAACTTTTTGGATCAGGTATTCAATAATGTATTCGATTTTTGATTCATAAAAGCAGAGAATATTCTGTGATCCTTTGGCAGTTAATACCTCTTTTAATACCTGAAGATTTAATACCTGAAGCACAGCTTATAGGTCTTTAAAGATTAATCTTAGAGGGGTGAAACTTCTGTCAAGCAAGGCAAAAGTTTGTGGAGAAAGTGAGGTATTTGTTAGATTTCCTAAAAATGCGCACACGAAGCACGTAAGGTTTTACTCATAGTAGCTCTCCTGCAAATCCCATGTTTCCAAAGAGATATCGTTGTTCGTAGCCTGAAAGGAATGGTAGGACTCTGTTGCAAATAGAGCAGCAAAAGGGAAGGGAGGATCATTCTTTGCAGTGAACTTTACCTTTTGTTTTATAGCACAGTACTTTGGTTACCACGCACCCTGAGAGAGGAAAGCTTTCAGACCTAAATCAAGCGGGTTTTAATGTATTTTAAAAAAGCTGCTTCTGCCCCTTACTTTTCAGTTTTGAAGAATATTGCACAGCCATCCACATGCTTTTTCTCCTGCTCAGACATGATTTTGGCACGTGACTTGGGAGAAAAGAATCCGTCGTATCCTCGTTCTTTCAAGGCTGGCAGAAAAAGGGTGAAGTATTGCTCTGTTTCCACTTCCTGCAATTGAACACAAATACCTTAGGCTAACAAAGTCAAGTAAACCCTTCCTATCGCTGTATGGCAACTCGAGCCTGCCTTGGCTGGCAGTCAGCAGCTCTCATCAAAGAGAAAAGCTTCTGTTTGCACAAATCGTGTCATTTCCTAGATTAATGGCCTGCTGGAAATAGATTTGCATTCCTGGATATCCTGGAATCCCCCCCAAAAGGGCAAGTGACAGGTGTCTTTCGAATAGCAATAGATTACACCTGATATTTTTGACACCTGAATGCGGATACCGTCCTAGGTTAAAACTTCTGAGAGGTCAACAGATACCCAGCAGCACTTAATATTTAATCCGGAGAGCTCTTTCGCACAAGGGTCTCTCGCTGTTCTGTAACAGTACATTTTCTTTGTAGTTACATTTGGTCTCCAAGAGGATTTCAGAGGTTGATCTCTTGAAGTTTTCAGACCAAGGTAACTACTCCCTTCCCGTGCAAGACTTTTGCCTACCAGAACTTGCTTAAAAACCAGAAGATCACTTTAAAGGCAGAAGCGTTCAACTGTTCTCAACATTGGCAATAGATTTCTAATAACACGGCAGGATACACGTACCAATGACGATCGATATTTAACTTTGACCATGAGAGTCCCCTTGTTTGCCAATGAGAGTATTTTTGAGACTTTAACGTCTGTACCGAGCAGAAAGGGACAAGGAACAGGGGCATTTGGGGTTACAGCATTCCACATTCTCCCCTTCTGCAGTAAACCCCCTACACCCAGAAGGAGAATATTTAGGATGCTTATCTGAGGGGGAAAAGCCCCAGATCTTCCAATGCAAATTACCTACTAATTTAGCTAATTTTATCTCACTTACTTTGTCTCATTTCATAAAACACAAGCCAACACCTAAATAAGGAGCTGTGCACACAGCCTACATTGGCAAACCCCAGAATTTGTTAGCAAGCAGGCGAATGTGGTGTTTTCAAGGGAGCGTTTCATTCTACAGGTGGCAGTTAACGTTTTCTGTTTCTGATGAAAAATACGGTTATTTTCCAGTTACCTGAAGACTAATGATATCTGCATCACAGTTGACGATTTCTTCCATTATTCCCTTTTTTCTGTACTCCCAATTGAGTGCCCAAGACGGGCAGTAGCCATAGAGCTGCCGGGTGGCGTATTTATCACACAACACGTTGTAACACATAACTGTGAAGGAAGCTGGAAGGAAAGAAAGAAAGGGAAAGGATATCAGCCTCTGAAGACTACAAATGCTGAATTTATTCAAGCCAAAATACTGAATCTTACGTGGTCTGTTCTGGACGGCCTACTGAACACAAGTCAGCGGGCTTATTCCACTGAGCGTTTCGTGAGCAGGAGTAAAAAAGGGCCCTGCTGAGCCAGCAGTTACCACGTAAGGCTAAACTCTTCCTGAAGGAAAATCAGCGTTACTACCAAAACGAGACGGCGCCGTGTGCGTATCAAAGCAATGCAATCCCACTTTGCAGTCAATTCTTTATTACCTTTGAGGATGGGGGAGATCTAGGGGTCGGGAACGATTAGGAACAGTCTCCCTCTGGATTTGGGGGTAAGGAGAGGGAAAGTAGCAGCCGTTTCAGCGATGGAATCAAAACCCAGTATTTATTGCCTG
Source organism: Theristicus caerulescens (assembly GCA_020745775.1). Lineage (NCBI taxonomy): Eukaryota > Metazoa > Chordata > Aves > Pelecaniformes > Threskiornithidae > Theristicus > Theristicus caerulescens. The sequence goes on along the minus strand of CM036563.1, from coordinate 82,020,020 downwards.
AGGTGCCTTGATACAGCAACTTCAGGCTTAAAGTGACCTGTACAGTTCTAAAGCAAAAGGAAAACCAAGCTGCTAAAGAAGCTGCTACCATGTCGTGATACCACAGCATCAGAGCGAAATGCTGCTTCAGAACGCTTCATTTTTAGGCAGCCTGATTCCAAAACCTTCGTACAATTTTCCTAGCACCCGTACAACATTTCTAAGCTGTATCAAGTTGTATCTGTGTCAAGTCTAAGGGGGAGAGGGAGGTCTGGGTGAGGGCAGGGAAGAGAAGGAGAAATGAAGTCATGAATTAGCAGGCACCTAATACATTATTTGGTCGCGTTTTTTAAAAAAAGAGAGAAGTCAGCATGCAGCTCATCAGATCGTTCACCTTGAAACACACTTCTCTCACACACAAACTTCTCAACTCCCTTAGATTTTACACCGATTAAAAAAGCTAGGTAAATGCAACATCCTAGCACCATGCCACTGGGAAAAGACTGCTCATATTTGCAGGGAAAGAAGCGAGGTTTTAGTACAAGGCTACCCCACAGCTCTATTTTTTTATACTTGTAGTCAAAGATTTCCACTGTTCAGTTGTTTCAATTTTATAATAACAACCAATTGGCTTGTTACAGTTTCTACCATGAAATATCCCACAGCTCACTTGCCTAACGCCAGGCTTTCTAATGACTTCTGAATTCTCTTTCTGCTCAGGAAGTTTGATTTAAAAAATAAAACCAAAGGCCGTAGAACTCCACCGAGATACTAATTTGTAAGGGAATTTGAAACAGAAACGCAGAATTTAGTGTTGTGGTGGCTTACAGGACTTTTGGCACTTCCCTCTTCTTCCTATTTTTTTTCTGGTTTGTTATTCTTTAATATAAAAAAGTGACAGATGATCTTAACTGCAGCATTAGCCTGGCTAACACACAACCCAGTTAGGTTTTGAAGACCTGCCATCTTCACGCTTCTAAAAAGAAAAAGTGTAGAGGACTGCCACGTTATTCGTGCTGGTTATTACTCTGATCTTCTGCGATAACGATATTAGCATGTTTCTCCTTTATACAAGCTCACGGGTGCTTTTTGAGGGATATATTCAGGATGCACAGGGGAAGAAGAGCCGCTGGATTTGGACAGCCTGAAAAAACGCTGCCTCTTGCACTTTACCAAAAGCAACAATAGAGGGCATTAAACTAACTTCAGTCCCAGGCACTCCACGCGTTTACTTGCAGATAGGGACCGCCCCAAGTCTCGCTTTAGTCAGCCTGCGCACGGACACGGCATTTCTATACAGTTATTTTACAGTTCTTCTTATTTCTGAGAAATGGATTTTTTAAAACAAGCTCTTCTGCTTGGGCATCAGTGGCTGGAACAGTTATGAAAAAGCCTGACTTGGAAAAGAAATGACCGGCATCACGTTCAAATTACAAAAATGATATTTACGGCACAGCCATATGTTAATTGTTTTAGTACAAAGGAACACAAATTGCTATTTTTAATCTGATCCATGTAAGGCAGAAGACGTCTCTGAAAATAATGCCAAAGACAAGTTTTTCAGCGCATCATTGTGTGAACTTAGGGAAAAGAAGCACAGATTTACCTGAGGGCAGAATTTGGTCTCGTTCTTTTAAAGTAATCCATGGCCTTGGAGGCAGCTGCTCTGGATGAACTAAAAGAAATTAAAACAGTGATTAATTCAGGGTTTATGTTTGTAAGTTACAATTTGTCAGTTAAAATGATGACTGAACAATAATGTTCTATACCGTGCTTTGCAACCCCAACTCCCCAAGTCTTTTTACGCTCCGGGGGAAGCACAAATCATTTACATGGCTAGCTATAGTATGAGCAAATTTGCCAGTTGTAAGATGCACGACTATTTTTGTCTCTTGCTTTCAAATCTAGAAGCACCACCAGAATACTCCTGCACCCTCAATATACTGCTCAAGAAGGAGGGGTAAATCCCGTAGTGGTTCAGACATCCTATGCTCCCCTTCTCCAAGAACCTCACCCTATATCCATCATTCCTGCAACGTTTTAACTGAAGTAGACGTGAAGTGGCAAAGCAGAAAGCTCAGTTACAGAACCACGAAGCAGGATTTAAGTTCGGTACTGGATAGTCTCAATCACTTTGGTATTTCTAGATGTAAATTTGACATTCTGCTTGCATTTGGATTATAATTTCTAGTGGAAAGTATCATAATGGCTTCAGCGAGGAAGACTTTGCACTGTGCTGGTAATTGGTTTTCAAACAGAACAGTGGGAACAACTGGCTGTAACCTGGTAACATGGGAAAAGCTTAGACAATATATGTCAACCTCTTCTGCGTGTGTTCGTGTGTTCGACTGGAACCGCCTGACAAAAACGCAAAAGCAGTTAGAAAATACTCTCCCTTCAGCGGTTCAGATTCTTGTTTTAGCAGCAAATACCGTCGGAAACGCATGCTTTTAAACCGCTTCTGTCAATCAGATTTGTAGGGCTGTCACCTGCTAGATTGTCAAGCATGTAGTTCAGTAGCTTTCGAGTTCCGTCTGGATCCTGGTAGAGGCTGAGAATATCTTGTGATAAAGGATTGCCTGCCAACAGCATAAAACAACAACTGGGTGATTAGCTGCCTGACTTTCTCGAGGCTTTCCAACCAAAGAAAATCCCCCATAATGAGAACAGACAAATTGACTCAGAAGATATTTAGGTTGCTTAACTCGGAACTGTCGAATACCACAGTAACAGATGCTATAGAAATAGCTAGCACGCATAGACTTTCTTCCTTCGACTCACCTCAATCAATAATACAGTAGGTTAAAGGGTTTATTTACCTATCTACGGGTTCGAAATAGGCTCGTAAGGAAGTTTAATAGCATTGAAAAAGAAAAAACACTGTTTTCCAAACCGGCTGGTCATTTTTGCTACAAGCTTAATATCTCCAATGAACTGTAAGAAAAGGTTGAGGGAGTACACAAAGCTTTTAAGCCCAGCCCCCCCAGTAATTCAACAGTACTCCTAGGAGTATTTAACCGTAAAGAACTCACTCACCTTTCAAACCTAGGGTTTGTAGCTGGAAGAGCCGTCCAAGTTCATAAGGCAAAACCCGTAACAGATTGTTATTTAAAAGCAATTCCCTGCAGCAAATGCAAAAACACTTTTGATGAGTATCACTTCAGAAGAAAACTCTCAAAGCGCTACATGCCGCTCACCTTCAAAGATGACACTTTTCACCCTGAATTTTTTCGTATTATGGAAAGATATGCCTATCTATCTTCCCATTTCAAAGCACGACCGAAATACTTTCCTTAGGAAAAAAAAGCCACAAAACCCCCAAACCACAAAATTAAATCAGGGAGAATTTAAACAGCAGGCAATCACCAAGTCTCAAAGAATGTTTCAGAGCAGAAGGCTACATAGCTCACAGACGTGTATCTGTAGAGATCAGAAAAGAAGGGTAACGAACCCAAAAGTAATTATTAGAACTTACGCTTTGCACCGTTCTTGAATTTTTCAGAATTATTTTAAACACAAGAATGGAAGGCAAAATAAAATTCGAGGTCCCAATCCCAGAATAGAGATTTTTGAAAAGTTGACCAGAATAATTTGTCTCACCTGAGAGATACCATGTTTCCTAGTTCTGCTGGTAAACTTCTGAGTTTGTTGGATGACAGATCCAGGTAAACCAGATTATGAAGCTTGGCAATATCAGGTGGAATGCGAGTAAGATTATTGTCATTGAGGTGCAGAGCAGTCAAGTGCGTCAGCGACCAAAGCGACGTACTTAAGCTCCGCACTCTACCTAAAAAAGAAAAGCAAAAAACCACCTCTTCAGTCAGGTTTGCGCTCTCAAACCATCAGGTACAAACTACGGGGGATGTCAGAATATGGGATTTCCAGGGTGGAAACCCTACCGCTTCACTGGAACACTCAGGGACGCTTGCAGAAGACACCTTTGTGTATCTTTTCTATGAGCAGACTTTAAATAATTATCTAACCCTCCCGGCTAAAAGGATAGAGACAGAGGTACAGTTCTAGGGAAGCAGATGTGCTACCCAGAAACTCGCGTTCAATCTGAGTTGCTGTTTTAAATCAGCTGGGCTGAATGTGAGCCAGCCAAGCTCGAAGGCAATCTGGTAAGTGAGTTCCTCCTCCTCCCCCAACTCAGAAAAACTGTTTTCACAAGAGGATCCCCTATCTGAAAGCATCTGGTGCTTTTCTGGGGCACCAACAACTCCGCCGAACCAAAATTCAAAACCAAATCAACTCACCCGAGATCTCTAATTCAGCCCAGTGCGACTTCTTCCCGTTGGCTACCTCTTCTGCTGACATGATGGTGTAAATTCTGCGAGGATCTGGAGGATCATATTTTTCCTTTGGCATCCCTGTTAGTCTGAAAGACCATCACAACCATTACCATCTGCCATTCAACAACATTTCTTCATTTCTAGCCCACAAGGAGATTACCTTCCCCAGTGGCACTCGGCAAAAACACACGCCCTGGAGTTTATGTACAGTAAATATTAGGCCGACGTCAGCCCAACTGCTCCCAGCGCACGGAGCGATGCAGGTGCTCAGACCTTCGCAGAATACGGGCCCGTAACAAAAAAGGACATTTCTTCCTACAAAGTTTGGTTTTCTGCAGTCAGCCGCAGCGTTACCTTGTACTGCCCTGATGCAGGCTTTCTGGATTTCCTAGTTTATCCCCCAGACCAAAACCTACGTCATCGCCGAGTTATTTGCTGTGTGCAGAACCTGCAGACAAGATGACGGCGTTTCCCTACTCACGGCGAAAGCACACGGATTGCTCCCTCCCGTAGTTTTCCCAGGGAACCAACAATTGAAGGGAAGGCTCTTCTCTTTGCTTTTACAGCAATTATTTTCAACATACAAAGTCCTACTTTTGCACTCCACTTATACAAGACTTGAAATTGCAGTCTGAAGGGGAATTAGCTCTTTTTTTTCCATTAACTATCTAGCTTTTCTGTTTTGTGCTTCTTTGTGCTATCAGTCAAGACCTTTTTACTCCTAATGGCCTAGGAGACATAAAACGAGCTCAGGTAAAATTCTCATTAGCTGTTCTTATGCGTACAGGGCTTCAGCCCAGTCCAAAACTTTAATATCAGATGCGCTCACGTCTTAAGGGTGAGCTTGCACACACACAAATTCAACTGATCTCATTTCAGAGATTCTAATCTCAGATTCTTGTCAGAAGAGAGCTCCGCTGTCCCGTTCGAAAAACATACGCTTTCCAGATGAGACGGGGAGAAGTTTCCCTCCGTACCTCCCCAGACCATTCTGCTGAGAAAGACTTGGGGGGAGAGGGGTTGTTTGGTTTAAAAACACAAGGTTAGCTGAATCTGCTGTTCACTGGTCTTTTCCTCCCCAGACACACAAAATACACAAACCTTGATTTTATACAAATCCAAAGCAGCTGGTCTACAGGATGCATTTTTTTTTTCCCTCATACATATGTCTCTACTATAACTGGCTGCAATAGCTGTGAACCCCTTAAAACAACTATAACTCGTTTGGTTCGCTGAACTGACAAGACAGAAAACATGAATTTGAGGAAACTAGTTCAAGGTTTTGTTTTTTTTTTTTCACCTAGTCCAACTAAACAAAGATCACACGTCCCCTTTACGAGCTTAAAGCACTGCAGTTCTTTCCAACCGGTGCAGATAGCCAAAACAGGGCTCTGGCACGGCACCGGAGCAGGAGCCGTCAGGGCTGTCCCCTGCGAAGGGTCTCAGTTACAGGTCCGGTGCTTCCCTCCCCGACGAACGCCCGAGGAAACTCCAGTCACGCTGAATTAAGGCTCCCGGTTGCAAGCGCGGGGCAGAGGCGAGCCCCACATCTAATTATAGCTGACTTCTATTTACAGGTGACGGCGCACGGCGAGGAAAAACAGAGTAAGAGGATTCTGCACTCACGCTGCTCAGCTGCAGCGATTCAGTCGGAGGCGATGAATGAAACGTTACTTAAGGACACGGGATTAGACCTGAAATCCTTCGATCCTCGTTTCAGATCCCCAAAATCGGGAACGGTACTCCCCGACACAATCGGAGTTACAGGCTATGCTTCGGGAGTGCTAAATCTCCGGTGCTCAGGGTTTGATGGATTTATCTTCGCTGTTAAATACGTGCACGTGCAGACGCAGGGAGCGGCGCCGGCCCCAAGAACAGATTCCTCACAGCCCCTGCCGAGAGCCACAGGAGCCCTATTTCACCTTTTCTACTGGGCATCCTTGCCTTTAGCCACGTATGAACCTAATCCGCATTCCAGCGAGTCTCGACATGGCTCTTCCCGGATTTTGCTAGACCCCTGGAACCGACCGGAGACATCCAGCAGTGAATTGCTGCCGAGACGGGGGGCCAAGACCCGAGCACTGGGAGAGCTCGCAGTCCCTGGCAGCTGCGGAGAGCACAGCGTCCCAGTCCCAACGCCTGCGAGGAAGCGCATCGCAACGCTACCGCACTTCGCGTTAAAGCCTAATTGCCTCGAGTAGCGCCGAGGCATACTACTCAATCCAAACTTTAAGTCATACACACTCAAATCAAGACCACAGTCCTAGCGTTTCAGACATGGCACAAAAAAGCAGCAGGCTAGTTTTGCAGCAAGTAAAGCTGTCACGTCGCTGTCACAGAGTTACCTGCAATGATCCTTTAATAGAAAAGGAGATTTCATTACCTGGCAATATTTATTTCATCCACAAGGCACACTGCAGTTTAGAAGGGGGAAACCTAAAAGCTGGGTGGTGAAGGTCTAGCAGAATACCAACAAAGGATTAAGTGTTTATGGCAGAAGGGAGATGTTTTGGATCTTTAAATCTTAATCATCAAACATTTGAACTGACACAGGATGAGTCTTCATTTTGCTTTTTGATCTGGCCTACCTTAAAACAATCCGTACTTCTACCACATCTGGACCCAGAACCGCAAACTTTGCTGCCCAATACTCAGCGTCAGCATTTGGGCGCGTGCTCTGTGAAACACGCTGTTCTTGCCGGCTCTTTGCATTCTTGTTTTTACAGCCTAATATTATAGGAATATCAGACCCAGGCAGATTTCAATTTCAGTTTCTGCGTACTGAAACTCCTCCCTGCCCTGCATGCTGCTGGCAAAAGCTTTGGCCACGGTTGCTTCCGATGGGCTTCTCAAGGTGCATTTCCAGCTAAAAAGGCAAGTGGAAAATGATTTGTATTTCTGCTGACTGTTTCATCTCAAGCCAGACCCAGGTGGCTAACAGCTCGGGAAGGCCAGGGGTCCTCGCTGTCACACGCACGTTGATTCAAAGTCTTGAAGCGGCAGCGGTCTCCTTCCAGCTTGCTGGAAACCAGAGCTGGGCTTGCCGTTCCCAGCGCCAGACCCCAGCAGCTTCGCTCCTCGCAACGGGGGAGAAGTCAGACAAATATCCCAGGGCCTGGCTGACGAAGTCTTTAAAACCGCGGTGGTTAGACCATCTGAGTCAGCCCATACTCATCCATACCTGCCTGCAGGCCAAGAGATGACCACTGACCAGGTGACACCAGCCAAAAGGTTCAGGATTACAGGATCCCTGCCCCTCCTTGGCAGGGAACTCAATTAAATTATGGTGAAATATCGCTCGTTATGAGAAGTGCTCTGCCAATTTAAAGCAATTTGCGGCAGTCGGGGGCCCTCCAATGAAATGAGCCCTGAACTGCGAGTCAAATGACACACACATTTTTCAGATATTAGTCACTTTAATATTATTTTGAAACAGTAGTGAGTCAAACGAGCATCAGTGTAATTTCCACAGTTACAGAAAAGGGAAAACAAACCTAAATCAAATATATTTTTTTTTCTTCTGCGTAACAGCAACATTGAGCAAGACTTGAAAGCCACCACATGTATGGTTTTGAAACAAAAATGAATTCTGCCTGGGTTCCCGACTCCTATCATTCCCATCTCCCCCTCTGCTTGTCCTGGAACTAAACCAATGTGCAAAAATCCCAACCTATTTTTGCTCGGTCTTCGGGGAGCTACACCGAGTTCCCTGAATCAGTTAACCCCCAAATCGGACGCGCATTAGCGCTGTCACGAGGAACAAAGCAGGAAGGCCCAGCCAGGGACGTGGGAACTGAAGCAGCACTGATTTAGGACAGCTTGAGCTGTTGCGGGGTTGCACCCTGCGGGTTCAAGCAAGGCCTTTGCTAAAATTCAGCTAACAACGCAGGTGTGACACGAGCAGAATATGTGCACTCAGTTTTTTTGCTTTTCAAGCGGGACCAAAAAAAAATTCTCGCCGGCTTTTCTTGTAAAGAGTTCCCTTGGAAAACTTTTGAAGCTAGTAAAACTTGCTCTCCACTACAAATCTAACCATGTAAACTTAAATAGTATGACGCTGATGTTGTGTAAATTCAAGAAAACCTGGATATGAGAACATCAGGGCATTAGTAAGAACAGTATTTAAGCTCTGAACCAACTTCGAAATCTGGGGGTTCCTAGCAATGTCATGCTTACGCACTAACTCTTTGGCTACAAGTCCATCCTCAAAGGCCTAGAGCTGACGGGCACAGCAGGGCTACTCAGCTGAAACCCTCAGTATGGTCCCAGGTGAACTTAAGCAGCTCTAGCTCAGCTGTATATAAAAATGGGCTGGGGGGCAGTTATTTGGTTTGGAAGCATTGCAGGCAGTAGGTTTGTGACTGCCTTTTTTGCACTCTTGTTTTTATATGCTGTTGTATTTGCTGTTTTTTGTGTATGGGGCATGCTGGCTATCCATTAAAGCCAAAAAAAGGACTAATGTAACAGTACCGAAGGTGTGAAGGGTGTCAAAGAAGAAAGTTTTGAGCTACCGGGCTGCACCACAGGCTTTTACTCTGAAGACACGTTTTTTGGGCAACAAACAACAGGAGCTTCTGCACACTTGGAGTTTCAGATAACCAGGTAATAACAGGAAAGAGCACTGATCTTCTGCACTTAACTACCTAAGGCCTTCTCAAGTTATACAGGTGTGGGGAATATGAGATAGGGAGGATATAGTTAGCAGTATGAAATATAAACTGTGATTTTTCTTAGGGAGAAGCTGAAGGCAGCTCTACAAATTGCATCACCACAACACAAGAGAAAAAAGGACACTGTGCTAGGGATTAAGAAATTTCTTAACTCACAGTGTATTTTTTTTTTTTGTATGGGTGGGGGAAATCAACAGCAGCTGCAAACATAGAAAATCTCTTCCACTACACAGCACATCCAAACACACCAAAGTAAGTATCTCAGGGTTGCTATGAGAGATGAACTGCATCGCTATTGTTTTTAATAAAGTCAGATCTCTTCTTCCGAAGGCAAATATCCCCCATCAAGCAGAAGGATTAACGTATGTTCAGCGCAAAGAGAAAGCCTGCTCAAAGCTGTCCAGATTATTTGGCATCTATGTTGCAGGAGGACTTTGAAGCCAGATAGGTCAAAGTCCCTTAGAGCTACGTGCTGCTGCAAAATAATGACCAGTCCCTCCCCCAGAGAGGTTAGAAGATGTATTTCTTAAATGACGGTGACTATAATGTGTTGTTCCGTTTAAGTTCTTTCATACCTCAATGCATCAATGAATTGTCTGTTTCTAACAAGAAAGCAAATCGAAAAGAGCTGCAACTTCGTCTCGCTTGAGCCCTATGTTCACGGATGTGTTGGCACAACTCAAAATCCTCGCCTCCAGCAGAGTGACATTCTTTGTGATTTTTTTTTTTCCCAGTCTCTGTATATAGATGAGTCAAACTGCCAAAGTATTTTGAAAACCATCCAGCAGACGGCCCTGAATCATTCCTCCTTCCTCTGTGCAGTAACAGCTTACTGTCCATCCACTTCCATATGGTGATCCCTCCCAGGAATTAAAAATCCTGCCGGCTGACGAGGCCAGAGTGTGTGTGTGCGCATGTATACACACAGGCACGTGTTATTTAATGTCGGAAAGTTGGACCACAAGCTGGAAAAGAGAGCTGGTTTTATCTTATGTATTTGGTAAACAGGACTAAATGGTTGCAAAGGGAGGGGAGGAAGGCTACTCGTCTGTAATAAGTGTGCTCTGTTTTTATGTGAGTGTATGACAAAAGTCTCCCCGTTTCGGCCTCGAGAAGGGGAAGTACAGCCAATACCCACAAACACAAAAACTGACTTAAAAGAGCACTTTGGGGGGGATGAAGATGAAGAAAATAAGGTGATTGTTTAAGGCTGTGTGAAGGGGATTTAAAACAAAACTGCTAATACTAGGCTACGCATATATGTGTTAGCTTAAGGTAAACTACTTAGTATATCAGTATATATAGTATCTAGTGTATATATACTTGCAAAAACATACGTATGGGGAATTCTGATAGTCTTTTGCTTGGATCTGAACTTTCTTCTTTGTGCTTTCCTGCAGGAAAAGGCAAGGTGTTCAACCACCTCTGCGTACGCCGTCTCTAGCAAGAGTTCACCGAGCACCGTCAGCCTGCCAACAAAGGTACTGTCTCTTTGCGGTTTCTTACTCCAAGTAACCTGACTGGGAATAGACATTATCAGCGGAACAAATAAAAACGCCTCATCACGGTCTCTTATTAAAAAGAGAAAATAAGCCTTTTGTTACTGTCATTCCCCAATACTGAGATTTCAAACAATCTTTGACAAAAGTATAATCAAAGTATATAAATAGAGACTACTCGGACACAAGTAAGTATCCTACCAAGGGGAGGGTAGTTAAACAGTAAGTGGAAATAAATCACAAGGCAAAAGATGAAATGGGAAGTGAATATTAAATCTAAGGAATAACAGCAAAAATTTCAAGCTTGGCACCATGGAGCTAGCAACAAATGATGAAGTCCACAAGTACAACTGGAAAAAATATTTTGTTTTATGAACCTCTGAAAAGATGTATTTATTTTCACATCATCCCTCCAAGAAAACTGTTTCTCACGAGAAGGCACAGTGACTCTGCTGTGCAAAGGGCTCCTCTACATGAACTCAGCAGGACTCTTGATTTCTACTCACTAGCGATCTCTTCTTTAGCAGAAAGATGCCAAAAGCCACAGTTAGGAGAACTGTGGAAACATAGAGCATTAAAGGTCATTTACTTCTATCTCCTTTCAAGTCTGTAGCAACAGTAATGCTGCCTCTATAGTAACCTGTAGACAGGGCCTCAGCCCAGTTTGCTTTTTTTTAAATAATCTGGGCTCCAAGCGGGAACGAGGCAGGACCTTACTTCAGTAATGCTGTTAGAAAATTGCATCAGCTTGTATTCTTCTCATCTGCTAATGCATTTAAAAATACAGCAAGGTGATACAGGGGGTTTCTTGAACCACATCAGTCTTGCATCTAAAACCAAACTTGCTTTAGGTAAGACATCTTTGTCGCTTTTAGGTTCAGTACTTTAATTCCTTAACTTGAAACTTTTAGGGAGTCTTCGCGCATATTGCAAGCTGAAGTTTTAATAAAGCTGCCACCTCTTCTACATGATCAAAATAAATATTAGATGTAGAAAATAGTTGAACAACATAAGTTTTGGAAGTAATTTTCATAGTCCTTCCTTGTACCTATCACAAGGCAGATCTCCTTCAAGGACTATAGCTTTATATTGCAGCTGATGCAGGCAAAGTAAGCAGCAATGCAAAGACCTAAGTAGTGGGATCTCTGTACTGACGCTGGGAGGATGAAAAGCTGCTCCTCTAAGCTATAACTGGTCAGGAGGCATGTTTGTGCTGAGAAGCAGAAAGGAACAGACTCTTACTATGGTTCTGCCCCTGCTTGGCAATTTCATCTTTGCCATAGTCAAGGGAAACTCAGAGCTATCCGCCAGGTCTTGGAACAAGGCTGTGCAGGCAGGAGGCATCTTCATGAAGTAACTTCAGGGTCGGGAAGAGAGCACTACTGCTTGATAAACTTGGTTGACGATTTGGAAAGTCCTTACCGGAGTGGCGGCAACCCTGCGAGAAGCTGCGTGCAGGATTTTGGGCTTGAACTCACCCACTCCAGCTAGGGAACCCAGAAGCGTGGTTGAAAAGGACATGTCAACAACAAGCACAGCAACAATACGGTTGTCCAAACCTTGCTCTAGTTTTTATTCCGTAGGGTACTTAGATAAGGCTCAGCAAGAGGAGGCTGTTTAAGTTTCGCACGCTCAGTTTCACGGAAAATCCTCTCTTTGCTCACGAGCGAGTTCTTCATCGTGCGAGAGGCGCAGCATTTCATAGGGATCCGCTAGAGGCTGTCGTACAAAGGGACTGCTTTCAGGGATTGAAAACACAGTCACTGTTAACTACACAGCTTTCTTCCTTTCCAGTAAGGAATTGCCTGCACACTGGTTAGGGTACCGGCTCAGCTCACACGGAGCTGCCCAAGTCCTGTCAAGCCCCTGTAAGGCAAGCAAAACAAGATGTACGACCAGCTGCAGCGACGTTCAGCAACCACATCCTGTGAGGCTTCTCGCCTCCTCTGCCTGCCTTGACGTACGGCACGAGCCCGAGCGCAGGGAAATTCAAGCTGGGGGTGGGAACAGTGCAACACAAGAGGTAACCAAGAACCTGCAGCCGATAGTAAATTCGGTGGCGGTGGGATCCTGGGGGGCTGCACGTTATCGCTTTGACAAAGACCTTAAGAGCCCAGAGAAGCATAGAAAAGTCATAGAAGCAAACCCCGGAGGAAAAAAACAAGGCAGCAAAAGCCATGGGGAGGAGTGGGATGGGAGGGAACGGGCTGTATTCGATTAACTCTGGAGCCAACTGGCACTCACTTGATGGAAATGCTAATTGTCCTACTGACATACACCCACTAGTTATTTCCCCCTGTTCCCTCATCTCCTCTAAACGAAGTGTAGAGTCTTTTCTTAAATCACAGGTAACACAAGAATATCCAGGTTTCCACCCTTCCTTTTCCCCTTTGTCACACCCCCACTTACAAGAACAGCTGAACTATTTACTGCATGGAAATAATATGTAGCATGACGAAGTTATTTTTAATTTCTGTACTTCGTTAACATTTCAGTCCTTACTCCAAAAGAACAGTTTTTGCTCTGTTTGAAATAGTCTGTTACCTCTTGTTGTGTACGTGACAACTCTTGAATATCTGCATCAAGTCATAGAGCAGTACCTGGCTTTGTCTGCAGCTGCTTTTTTTGCTTATTGCCTTCAAAGGAGCTCTTAGGGGCTAGTTGACATGCAAACACAGGGTAGGGAGCTCCTCCAGAGCAAAGCTCTGATGAACAGAAATGCATACAAGAGGTCTATTCCAGGGCAAAAAGAGTTTCAACAGCCAGCCTGTAAATAAATCTGATCAGAAGCCCTCAGAGGGAGGGTTTAAATAGTACGTTTATTTACACGGGTATCCCACAATCGTTCAAAGAAATGACCCATTTGCAATGCTGGCGCATCCCCTGGAGAGCGCCGGTCTTTTAATGAGATATAGGACGGAGTGGCTTAAAGGATTAAGAACTGAAGTCACCGGGCGTCGGGGGAAGGAAGCAGCCAGTGCCGGATCAGTAGCAAGCATTAAGACAAAACGCTGTCCTGGGCTGTGAGCACAGAAGACAAGCAGCCGTGCACAGCTGCAACTTAAAGCAGGAGGTTTTCTTAGTGCCGGTTTGACAGCGATAGGACCGAGGAGGGAGAAAACCTTCAACACCAAGAACTGAGTAAGCTTCAAGTGTTGTGGTGTGCAAGCATCCCTCCGAGCCTCGAGGGAAGGAGCTGTTCTATTGACAAGCCTAATCGAACACCTAAGCTCGTTCGGTCACTCACTTAGAAATGATAAAGACCCTGTTCAGGTTGCCCCGAGCCAGCACCTTGTCTCATTCAACTCCTCAGGATCAATAACTGGAGGGAAGTCAGCTATCGACCTGTTTTTTGAGCAAAACTACACTAGAATTATTAATTCACACACAGCACTGCAGCAACTTGGGAGCGGTCTTCTCAATGAACGTTTCTTCCTTTCTTTAAAATACAGTTCGAATCATCGATAACCTTTCATCCTTCAAAGAAAAGTTTGTGCTAGGAGAAAAGGACAAATGAGATTATTTCCGTGGCTACGACATTATCTTAGCCTTTAAGTGGTAGGCTGCCAAAACTTTAACAAAATAAGCAAAGCCCAGCAGCACTTCGGCTACTCTCCCTATAGGATGGAGAGATAACAGCCAGCTTATCGCTCACAATCTGTTCTTTGCAGCAATAATTAACAACAGGGAAATCTGCCACCATAAAACTTACATCAGACAGCTTTAAAGTAACAAGGCCTGCCCTGTTCAACTACAGGTAGATTTGGATGAGTCGAAGCTTAAGATTTTAAAAGAATGAGGGGAGGGGGGGGGGAAAAAAGCCAGAGGAAAAAGCACACACCAATAGTGGAAACTGTTTTGCAATCGCTGGCACAATAAATCAGCCTTTTCATATTTCAGCCCAGTTTCAACAGGCCACAGGGTGCTGCACTAGGGCTCAAAGTAGCTAGGCTTGCATGCTCAGAAGAGGAGGAGAAAGAAAAGCGATCTCTTTAAAATAAAGCAGTTTATAGGCATAAACCCCTTTCTCGGTAGGGTATATTTAAATGTACTTTACTACTTTAATCAAAGAAGTAAAAAAGCTTGCCTGATAGCCTGAGAAAAGCATATTATTTGGATATTGAAGAAGTTAGTTCAGCTGCTTCCGTATCTGATTATCCAAATCTTTCCCGTGTGCATTTACACTATACTTAAACTTCCAAATACTAGATTTTACCTTAAAATCCATGTTGATGAGTAACACATACTCTTCTAAGTACATTCCAGCAAGGTGGAAAGTGAGAAACTACAGCAACGACAGCCCAAGACAATCTCTGCAGGGACCAGAAAATTTCCTTTAGGAAATTAGGAACCCTCTAACAGGAAAGCAAGATGCGGATATCTGGACGTCAAACTATGAGCATCTATGAAACCTGACCGCAACGAGACACACGAGCTGTCATCTCCAGTGGGTCGAGACGCTACCCAGTGCAGGAGGTATCCTGCTCTCTAAAGCAAAATTAGCAGAAGGCTAATCCTGTTGCTCAGAAAGATCGCTGTAATATTTAGTTTATTAGAGGGAAGTAGGCCATACGGGAACAAACCCTGAGGTATATGCTAGCTGGCAGAGGGCACGGCCGAGAGCTGACATGAATCGAGCTCGTTCCTCTGCCAGAAGATAGGCTGAACTTGGGTGGATTCACTTCAAGGGGTTTCATCTAAAGTGCGTGCATTACCTAACCAGGGAATACCTGTGGCAATTTTTTCTGAAACGAAGGTCAAACAGGTCAGTTTTCTGTTAGTTCTTAATATGCTAGCACATGTAATTCAAGAGTTCCCTAATGTTTGTGCTTGCAAAGGCTTCCTCGCGGTCCCCCCTCCCTCCCCGTCACACTGGGAGGTCCTTTGGTCACGGTCCTTCGCTGCGGATTCGGGGTTACGCAAGCCATCGGGCACCGTTGGAAGAGCTGCGGCACTAAGGCTCACTTTCAAGGCACTGAGGCGCTAGGAAGTCCGAGTACTCACGACACTAAGTGCTGTATAAACCTGCGAAGAAGGGAATGACCTCCGAAAGGAAGTTAAAGAAGAGAAATACAGTCTGAAGCCCCGGTCCTACCAAGCGTCACTCACCGCTGCTTTACAGAAACAGAGCCTAAAGCAAGAGCACCGACACAGTGGGTATGCGGAAGAGGCAGGTACGGATTCAGGAATGCTGTAGCGTTGTTGACAGCTTGAGGTTTTAAAACGCCTAATTTTCCAAGTAGAAAATACTTCTGAGTTATACTCATCTCCCCGCATATACGTCCAGGGTTGTTTTGTCCATACCTGCAGCTGCCTTTGAAATAAATGGCCATCAATTTAAAACTGAACGGTACCACCTTTACCTGCACGGGGAGCTTTGTTTGGCAGCACCTAGGGGTTATTATAGCAGGCGGAAAAACATCTTGCAGTTCATCACAGGACGAGTCACACTGCAGTCTTCAAGTCAAACCATACACCAAAAAAATACGTCAAAGGATGAAATAGATATCCTAAGGTCACAGCCTCGCTCAAACTTTGCTACATAAGTCTGCAAAAAGGCTATATAACCTTGTAATCTGAGACATTTTGAAGAGATTTTAGTACTGTTAAAAAAAAAAAAACAAACCCAAAACCCTTCTGTTCTATCCACAGGTCTTGAATACTTCATACATGTGCTTCTCTCATCCACTCAAAATATTCCTAATTACTCTGATGAACTCCACTCCTTCACAATCTTTCACTCCAGACTAAGAAGGAGAAGGAAGAGGATCGTTGCACAGGTACAAAAATGAGCCTAGAGACTGAACTACTCCCAACGGTAAGACGTAATTTGGCTGGAGGAAAAAATGCAAGCCAAGGGCCATCTGACAGGCTGAACCCGACTCTTCCTGGCACTTGTGGCTATATTCTGGATGTGAGAAGTTGTCTGGCCCCGTTTTTCTTTTGCTTTCTTAACTTTCCAAAACAAAAAAGGGATTAGAGGAAAGGCGTTCACAAGTGGAAATTTCTGCTGGGTGAATAATTCATCCTGTGCTAGCTCTCTCCCACTCCCAGGGCCAGTTGTAAATTCATGTAACAGAATAAACATAAATTGAATTTTAAGGTATAGAGGAAGCAGTAACCAGTTTTCTGGAACTACATACAGTGCTGCCCCAATTGGTCTTTTCCTGCCTGGAGCTGCAAGTTCCACGAGTCTAAGAAAATGCAAAGAAGAGTGTTTTCTTTTACCTGGAGAGCACAATTTCTGACGACTGTTCTGCTTTTATGTCCCTTGCAAATTTAAGTTTCCTATCTGTATCAGCAGGAAGCTCTGTCTTGCAGCAGCCCGTGTCACGCGTGCGAGGGCTGAGGAGCGCATACCGATACGTGCTCCGACAAGAAGCGAGTGAACCGACCCTTTCCGAAAGGCCAGGAAACGCTGGCAGTTTCACGGCGCTGGTAGCGGTTTCTGTCTGCGTTTCTCCCCGCGGATGAGGGGGTGGCAGCTCTACGCTTTCCTCCGAGCGTTTTAGTTCTGCTCCAGCTCTCAGCCTGAAGCAACGAGAAGAGCAAAGGATGTTCTCCACATGTCAAGGCTGACTCAAGATAAAAGACATTGATTTGAGGGAGACAGACACCGCTTGTGCCATCGGGAAGCTTATTGACCGCACACAAGTATGTACGGCAAGCAACTCTCGGGTGTGCGTTCGCCTCCACCCGCCAAGAGCAAACTCCGTAGCTTACACGGAAGAGACAAACATATCTGGAGTGCTTGAATGGGACTTCTGCATCAGAAGCTCTCAAATACCTTTTTTTGGCTATGAAATTTTAGCGTTAAGCACCAGGAGGAGGAACAGCTGCAGGCCACAGAGCTGAAAACTTCAAAACCTGCAGGACCTTTTCTTACAGCTGTTTACAAAACACAGGATGGTAATATCCAGCAAAGCATACAAAGTATGTTTTCTGTTTTCCCCCTTTCTCAGTTTTCCTGCAAGTATTGCTTGGAAAAAAACAGCTAAAAATCTGCAGAAGGAAGTCTTCCCCAACATGCTTCTCTCTCTACCTGTTTAAAGCCAAGCCAGAACCTTCTGAGAGAGCTTTTGGATTGATTTCTTAGGCAGAAAAGAAAGCAAAACTAATTTGTGATTAGAAGGCACAAAGATGTTCAGTCAGATGGAAGCGTTCCTGAAAAGCGAGGGGAAAACTACCCGATCGATTCATTGAGCTGCCCTAAAGGGTAAACGGCAAACTTGAGCACAGTCTACAAATCCTGACTATTATTAACAGCTTGATCAGAAGCGGATGTTTTTTGTACTTATCTTCGTACTTGTGAAATCTGATGAACTAAAAAAAAATATGTTGGATGGACCCTGACACCAAAGCAAAGAGGAGAAAAAGAAGAAGGGGTCACTTTGAGCTATTGTTCCCAATGTGAGGTTCAGGTCCCTCGCTCAGTGAAGAAATTTGCTAGAAAAGGTTATTTCGGCTGGTAGCGGACACTCGAAGAAAGGAAAACAACAGAGGCTTTCTGGGTTTCAAATTTACCCAAAAGGCACTCATCTTAGCCTTCACAAAACTTTGCTTAGCAGCCCACAAAAACCTCTTTTTCCTGTCACCTGTCAGTGAAGCAGGTTTCTGGAGTTGTCAGAATGTCTGAAGAAGAAAAGCAAAGCCATATTTTACATGGGGAAGGCTCCCTTTTCAGCACTGGGACCCCATTAAGGTGAAGGCTACGTGTCCCTTCTGTCTGTAGCTGCGAGCCACGGCATGCGTATTGCTAAGCAGAGGGCAATTCCCTTTTCCCGAGACCTTCCTTCTCCCTGCCTGCCCCGAAAGCAGACAACAAAACCTCCCTCTGCAGCAGCACGAGGCTAAACACTCCTCTCTCTTCTGCAACTTGCAGAGCTGCCTCGGCCCATTAATATTTTTTTTGCCTTTAAAAAGTGTTTAAGATGGTTTAATTGGGGTTTTAGTTTCAGGTGGTTATAAGTAGGAGACTGGAGAGCTTTTGACTTGCAGTAGTAGTTGTGTAAGGACTGGTGGCCGGGATAAAGGACCCTTAGTCGGGAGCTTTGGTTTGCGTTCCCCTTTCCAACGCAGGCCTCCGGAGACCGCAGCTGGGTGCATAACTCGGGAAGGGCAAAGGCCCAGGGGCTCTTCGGAGGAGCGCTGCCTCCGGTAGTTTCCCAGCCATAAAAATTCCTGCTGCTCCTAGCCGAGGGCACAATAGGTTTGCCTTTCCGCTTGGTTTAGGGTAAGGAATAATCCTGACTCACATTAGCGGGGATGACGGCAGGGTGCTCTCAAGGATTACTTTGTGTCTGTAAACAGTCAAAGATTTACCAGTATTCAGGCTGCAAACGGGGGGGGGGGGGGGGGGGGACACACCCAAAACTAAAACCAAAACCCTTCTGAAGATCCATCGCCCCATGGACTCAGCACCCTCTCCTGAGCGTTGTCATCTTTATTCCTAGACTTTTCCCTCAATAGCATGTACTGATTATTGTCGTTGGCAAGATTTGTGTCCACTTCGGTGGGACAAGTAAAACAGTACAAGAGTTGCTGTGGACCGACCTGGATTGGAGCCAGACAGCAGTGCTGCTGTTTCGATCCCCAGATCACTGTTTTTGACCCCGGTGCTTTTAACCGTCGGTGTCACAAGCAAGCCTCAGCTTGCTTTTGGCAGCGAGGCAATGAGCGAAAACCCCTCCTCTTCCTCTCTCCTCTGGCCCTACTCTCTCTGTTGTGCTCAAAGTGGAAGTTACAAAAGGGAAAACTTTCATTTCTCTGCTGCTAGCGTACACGGTCCGAGCACCTTTGTTAACAGGGCTGTGTTGTGAACCTGTGAAATCTGCCTGCAGACAATGTACGCCCAGTGTTAACGTTATTTAAAATATGCACCTACGCTACAGACTTAATATCCTAGGAAATCTGCAGATAGAGTCCTACAGCCCTTTTAATCTCATTTTATACACCTTTCTCAGAGAAAACATAAAGCTCCTTTGCAGGCAAGCAGAATGTGCAAGACAATAAAGCCTTTAGCTGAATGCTAACATAACCATGTAGCTAAACAGCTACAACACTGTGCAATCATAAAACGCCATTAATCATTTACATCAGGAAATGCCAAAGTAAGGGTGAACACACACAGCCTTATCTGTTCCTTGTGTACACATGTGGGCTACAAGCTTTAGTTAAATTACTTGTGTGCGTGACAGGCAATGACTAAATGGGGTTCTGTTCCTTGGCCCTAGGTGTTGACTTCGTACGGCTTCAAAAATGTCTGTGTTCACTGACTGCATGTGAGTTGTAGCTAAAATCGTTTGTAGCTGCTTTTTCTTCATCTTGGAGCATTTTTATCGGTGCTGGTTTAACGTCTCCCCTTGAAAGCGATAAGATTTGTTTCTTGTGGAACATCATATAAGGCGTTTGTGCCTTACGTAAGGCATTTCTGCCTACCTTTAATCATATTTTCAACGACCACCTCTCGAACCCCGGAGGGAAAGCTTTCTGGTAGTGTCTGAACGCTCTTAAGTCACTTCTTGATCCTCTGTAGGGAGATGCGCAAGTGGCTGCGAAAGTTGTTGTTCTGAACAGGATTCCAGAGCAACTTTTCTGGAGAGATTTTCTTCCAGTGCTGCTCTGTTTTTATTCAGAGTAATTTCAGTTTGGGGTTGTTTTTGTTTGGTTTTTTTTTTACCTTGTTCAGAACTCTGAGAGGAGTTTGCTCCCAAATAACAGAAACCAAGTCACGTCCAGTACCTTGCCATTGCAGGTAGCCATCACATAGCCCTTTTGTGAATTTACCAAGCTTCAAACGAAGCCGGCCAGCGTGTTCAGCTAAATGCCTTACGCGGTCCTCTCTGCACCTCGCTCTTTGAGGTCTACTCCAAGGCACTCCGGCAAGAGGCACAGATGGATCCAGTAAATCCTGTGCATATCAAGTCTTTTTGCCATCTCCTGTGGGAAACTTCAGAGTTTGCTTTGTCCCCTCTGAGCTGTCTGATCTCTTTTTTTTTTTTGTGGGGGGTGGAGGGGGCCTTGCGGCGGGAGGTACACATCTGAAGTTTGCTGACACAGAAGTGAGATGCACAAGCTTTTAAGATGGAGAAGGAGAGCAAGAGAATTCCAGATAAAGATAAAAATACCAATAAAGAAACGTCCTAAGAAAGTCTTTGCTTTTATCTTTACAGGTGAGATGGAGAAGCTGTACAGACAAATCACTGAGGCCCAAAGAATTAATCAAAAGGTGAAGTTAGATGGTGCTGTCACTGCTGATCTAAGAATCAACACTTAAAAAAACATGAACATTTTGCAGCCTCCATCTCCTGTTTTGTTTATTTATTTACTGTCAGGTTAGTGAGAAAAACTGGCTCAGCACAGGGTCCAACGAGTGGCAGGGCTGGAAGCAAAGCAGCACTTCCCCTTCTGGCACCAGCAAAGTTCAATCAGCTCAGCTGGGACAGTTGCACCATCAAAATAGCTCGCCGCATGTTTTGACACGTACATTAACTGATAACCTGATAAATAGAGGAGAATGCACGGCTCTTGGATGTAGTCACAATTTCCAGAGCGATGCAAGACCTGACAGCTGGGCATCCTGAGTAAGGTAAGTGCAGCTTAAAGGCAGCTTGCTCCCCTAGCCTGAGCCACCAGCGGTGCGCGGGGGACGCAGACAAACGCAGAGGAGAGCTATCCGTGTCTTTACGGTGCTAGGAAATCTGCTCGAGACAGGAGAAATGCTCTGTTAAACTGAAGAAAGCAAGTAACAAGCACCCAAGCCTTGATTACAGGCTATCATCAAGAGAACCACAGAATTTAAAAAAAAAAAAAAAAATTACAAGAGGCTTAGCATTTAATGCTCTGAAGTAGTAAATCCACAGCAAATCCTCCTGAATCTAAATATGCCAAAGACACATTTTAACTTATTTTTTAAAGTTTTCTCAAATGCCACCTTACTCTCCCAAACAACTAAGCTCCACCGTTACATTTGCTTTCTCGGTATTCTGCAAATCAGGTTACATCCAGGGCCTCGAGTGCCCTTCTGGCATCCCAAAAGCTCTTTCCAATAAATAGTAAGCAAGCCATTTATTCGTATTTATCTCCCCCTTTAAACCCAAGTAACCCGAAGGTGTCCAACAGATTAAAGCTGAGCTAAGCAGTATTTTTTTTTTTGCAGTTAAAGAAAGTTTGCTCTAAAATTATGCACGTTGCTGACGCACAATTTTATCATTTAAAAACAGAATGGCCTCAGAAAGGTTTTAATAAGATAAAAGGAATACACCTCCTCATTTGTGCACATTGACTCTGAACAAAAGAGACAGAGGCTGCTGCTATCTAGCTAAATGTAAGTTTTTCTTCTCGGTGTTTTAGATTAAAATTAAGTAAAGACTTAATCCAGTGTGGAAATTCATTAATTTTTCTCCAGTGGTGCCTTTTCATTTTACTACCAGAGTCCACACACACCTTGGGGTCACTTTCTGGCTTATTTCTTGTCAGGCTGGTGTGAAAGCTAAATATTACCGTGCTTGGCAAACTTAGTCAAAAGCCTGCCTCCATCTTTGCAAAAACAAGAATGTTAATGAAAAACAACCACAGTCCACACCGGGAAAAAAAAAATATCCCAGCTTATCATATCAAATGGAAGTTTTATAAACACCTTTGGAAGTAAAGAAAACAAGTAGCAGCCATAACATGACTTACTTCCACAAGAGAATTTCCACTGCAAATGTGACCGAGCTCTTACAGACTGTGGATGGGAAGAGGAGAGCCATGCGCAGAAAATAAACCCTGCCTTCCAAGCCAGGGGCAAATAAAGCCAGGCAAAAGAAATTTCGGAGTGTACTACATCCTTGGGAGCATGGTGCTTTACTGGCAGCAGCGCTGCTACCAAGATAGGGAAAAACACCCTTTAAAAACGAAAACAAGCTCTATCAGTAAAAGTGCACTTTTGCAGATAACTGCTTCTACAGCTGGGACTTCTGCTGGCACAGCTATGTCAGTCACGGGTCACACTTCGTCACAGCGCTCGCCGACAGAGCTGTGCCAGCAGAAGTTTGCCATATAGACCTGGTGGGAGACTCAACAGCGATTAAAACCAATCTGCAAAGTTTCGTGTTTTTCGTGCTGCTGCCAAACGAAGTTTTTCTAGCGGTCTGATGACGGGTAGCCTTACTCCTGTGCTGCTGACACGTTAGGATCTCAGCTTCCAAGGACAGAAGAAACCTAAACTTAGCTCAGGAACGTGGCAATACCTATCAGCCATTTACATTGTACTTTATCCTTCAATTAAATACACAAACTAAATTAGAAAGAGCCCCTGTAGGAAGAAAAGATAAAACGGAATAAATTAAATTCTGCTCTGCTTTAGCACTCAGCGTAGACCGCCCTCGCTTTTAATAGTAAGACAAGAACAAAACTGAAAGTGTTTAACAGGGTTTGTTTTAGCAGGCAACAAAGCCCTGCAAAATTCCCACCGTTCAGTTAAATCGAACGGTCAAACTGTAACGGGGCTTTTGTCATCTTCAATCGTCTTTGAAGACAGCGGGCGAGGAGATTTAACGCCCGAATTGACGCTCAAACGTAAGCGCTGTTCGGATGAATCGACACGATCCTGCGGGTCGTGTGTACAGTGATGCGTATTGTTATTCCACAGCACGGAGCAGCAAGATGTCAGAAGCGTGCGCCGCCAATCTGCTCCGGAGCAAAATTACAAAATCAAGCTGTAAATAAACTCCCACCACCCTCCGTGGGGGAAACGAAAGCTACAGGCAAGCGCCTCGGTGCCTCCGCAGCCGCTTGCGTTCAATAATGAATAAAGCCATCCGAAGCGCGGGGCTGTGGAAAGGAGAAGGGCTACGTACGGGAAGTCAGGTCAGGCTGCAGCGCTCGCAGGCAGCGCAAAGTAAACCTCAAACGTAAAGCCTGCCTTTCTCTTTTGTGAGGTATCGCCAGCACGTGGCCGTACCTAAAGCGGGCTGCGTTTCAGAAGAGCGACATTTGGCAGTACAAATTTCCCCATCGCTTCCTATTTTGATAGGGAGAAAGCAGAAATAAGATCACTGGCAGCGCTGCCGTGCTCCACCTTCATCAGAGCTTTCTGGCCCTCCGAACTGGGATACAGCTGCTAGCAATTCCTTGGGTTGTGTCGCAGGGAAGACTTTGTTGTCAGAAATAATGTAATTTTTTTTTAAGTTAAAAAAAAGCACTGAGGCAAAAACATCTCAAAGGAATGGCAGAGGCTAAACATAGACACATTATCATCACTTTCATTATCAGCCATGTCCGCGCACACAAGAAGTCTAACGGTGAGCGACTTTGGGGTGAGGTGTTTTCCCCTCCAGGTGAGTTTGGGGTTGCGGGGGAGCGCGTTTGTGCTCGGCCGCGCAGCGGAGCCTCACAGAGAGGGGACGGCACAGGTATGAATTTAATTGTAGCAACCCCCTCCTGCTTAAACACAGTCGTCTGAAATTCTTATCAGCAGGCCGGCTCGTGAGAAGTTGTAACTCCCCAAAGCAAATACTTAGCCTATTCAAAGTTTCAAAAATGGCCTGATAAAGGCTACTTGTCTAAAGATTTCAGAAGGTCAGATAAAACTTGGTGTGGCCACGAAACGGCAGAAAGCAACCGAGCCCTCCGCCATATTTACCAAGAGTACTTGAGTTTAAAAAGCAAGCCCCAAACTGTTACAAAAACTCAGTGGTTAGGTGCGTTATTTTATTTACAAGCACCACTGCCTGAGCTCGAACCCCACCTTTAATTGCAGGTGACATTCCTGATGTCTTCCTCGTACGGGACTGCTGCGGACCACCGGGAAAAAAGCGGGGAGACCCGTGGCTCCCCAAAAACACCCTCGCCAACCCGACTGCTGGGTCACCCCCGGCACCCGGCGAAGGTCCCATCATGGGATGCTGGCTGGAACGGGGGGGGATAGGGGCCAAGCACTCGCCCCATGGCCGGGGTTCACCCCACGGCCGGGGTTTGCCCTGTGGCCGGGGTTTGCCCCATGGCTGGGGTTCACTTCACAGCCAGGGTTCGCCCCATGGCTGGGGTTTGCCCCGTGGCCGGGGTTTCCCCCATGGCTGGGGTTTGCCCCGTGGCCGGGGTTTGCCCCATGGCTGGGGTTCACCCCACGGCCAGGGTTTGCCCCATGGTTGGGGTTCACCCCACAACCAGGGTTCGCCCCATGGCCGGGGTTTGCCCCACAGCCAGGGTTCGCCCCATGGCTGGGGTTCACCCCCCTGCTGCCGCCCTCAGCCGTGGCTACGGGGTGAGCCTGGCACCCCCAAAAGCAGCTCGGAGGGGCGGCTGCCAACGCCGCCGCGGCCCAGCCTCCGGTGATCCCCCGCCGCCGGGCCCGGGGCCGGGACCCCCGCTCCCTCCTCACCTCCCGGCCCCTCGGGGGGGGCCCTGTTCCCCTCCGGGCCGCCCCTCGCCGGGGATCAGCCCACGGCCCCCCCCGCCTTGTACAGAGGGATCCGTGAGGACGCGGAGCGGCGGCTGCTGCCCGGCGGCCCAGGCCGCGGCGGCCGCCCCGGGTGCTGGCCCCGGTGCTGGCGGGGCGGCGGCGGGGCCCGACATGGCGGCGCGGGCCCGTTCCCGCCCCGCCAGGCCCCGTCGGGCCGCGGCTCTCACCTGCATCCGGCGCGGCGGGACGGCGGGGCCGGCGGCGGCGGCGGCAGGGCGGCGGAGCGGCGGCTGCCGGCAGCAACGACATGCAGGCGGCGGCCCGCCGGGGAGCGGGGACGGAGCCGCGGAGCCCGGGCGGCGGCGGCGGCGGCGGCGGCGGGGAGGAGCGGGCGGGGGTTCGGGCGGCGCGGAGGGCGGAGGAGACGGAGGCGGGGAGGCGGGCGGTGCCGGGGCCGTGGCGGCGGCGGGGGGGGGGCCGGGCCCTGTCACCCCTCCGCAGCCGGTGTCAACACCTACCTGTGGCGGGGAGCCCACCACCGGCCCGGGGGGACACCGGTAGATCCCCGAAAAGCCCGAGGGCGGGAAAACGCCTCATTTTTACCTCATGATTTTGTCGGCGGCAGCCAGGAGTCCGCTACCGGAGCGGCGGCCGAGGAGGCGGTTGTCATCGGGAGGCCTGCGGAGCCCCCGGCTTGGGGACGTGGCTTGGGTTTGCGGGGGAGACTTTTTGAGGGCTGCTTGGCCCCCCAAATTATGGAGGCGAGGGGTGAGGAGGGGGCCGCTCGCCCCCAGGGCTGGGGGAGCGGGAGAGGGAAATGGCCGCCGGCGAAGCTGGGGGTCGCAGTGGCGGAGCTCTGCGTTCAGCGTGGGATTCGAGGCTGCAGACGTCTCCTCTTCGGCCTCGGTCACGTTTGTTTCTTCACAGGCAGCAGCTCCTTTTTCTGGGAAGTCTTTTTTGGCGCCCAGATTTCCATCGTATGGACCCCCCGTGAGGCGGGGGATGCTCCTCTGGGCAGCTGAAGCAAGGAAGCGCAGGTAAATGTCACCCCAGCGCTAAAGCCCGTCTTCTCTCACACACCAAAACCCTTTTGCTGGCCGTTTCCACGTTGGATGAGGAGGAACATGGGACTACCGTGAGGGAAGGGTGGTTGAAAAATAAAATAAAAGCAGCAGCCAGGGGTGGGGAGGGATGTAGGTCTTTATTCGAACTTGCTTTCTACCGCAGCTGCCTGGACTCATGTTGGACCAAAAAAGCTCATTTATGCTCCAAGAGTGGGAAGAGCAGGAGGCTTTGCGACAGAGCAAGGGGGTTTGGTGGGAAATGGGCTTCAGAGTATCATCGGGAATGGGTGCACGTTAACCGTGAGCCTGTATTTCCCTCGCAGGGCCAAAATCCACGCTCCACAGCAGCGACCGTGTGTCTGAACAAGTCGGAGACTCACGAGGGGATTGAGGATTCGTGGAGGAAGACCGTAAAGGATGGAGGTAGACATTAAACAGTCCCGTGGTGAGCCTTGCGTTACATCTGCCACCACTATAGGAGACATACGTGCCTAATGCCCACCCGAAACAACTCCTTCCCCCAAAGCTGCGTTTTAAATTCACACTTTTTCACTCCTCACTGAGACTTTTTAACTGAGGAGGGTTTTTTTTTCCTCCTGTCACCCTCACACCTCCCCATCTCGATCCCTTCCCAGGATGCCGAGTGTATAGTTACACTGGATGAACACATATTGTTTTTGTTACGACTTGTTTTACCTAAGCACATATGTCTGATTTAAAAATAATGATTCTCGTATCGGGGAACGCCAGGGGAGATGTAAACATCCGTGGTCCCTACGGAGAGAAACGCTGCCGCTTCTGTGGAAAGTTTGAATCATCTTGCGCCGCAAGAAAACCCATGGTGTTGTGGCTGGTCAGCTATTTTACAAATATTTCCGACCAAACCAACAGGTCTTTCCCAAACCCCTTTGCAAGGGAACAAGAGCGACGGCAGGCAGAAAATCGCTTCCTTGAATTACGTGGGAGTCACAGAAGCAAACGTTAAGAGTGGAGCGGCCAACGTTAAGCGCCGCAGATGTTTCTTTCGGGCAGAAACGTGCCGGTTTCGGAGGGAAGCGGCCCTGGCTGCCCGCGGGAGACGCCAGCCGCCATGTTGGGTCTCGCAGGCCCAGCCCACTGAACGCCGCCTGCCGGGGGATCACTTTGTTTGCAAGGCTGTGGCGTCAACGCCATTTTCGTACCGAGGCCGCCCTTTCAGGCCGGTTAAGAACCGAGCTGGGGGCTTTTAATCAGGCCGCGGTAATGCCTCCCTCACCGGGCACCGGACGCAAGGCGGGAATGGGGACCCGGGCCCCCCGGAACGGCGGGCCCCGGCAGCGGCGGGTGGGGGAACGGCGGTAGTGGGGCACCGCGCGGCGCTTCCGGCCGCCGCCGGAAGTGCCCGGACCCGTCCACCGCCGGAACCTTTCTTCTCCGCCGCGGGGGCCGCTTTTCGCGCTGCACCGCGGCGGCTCTGCAAGATGGCGGCGCCCGCTGGCCGCTGCTTGTGGAGAGGTGAAGGGGCTTCGCCGTTTCTCGGTTTTCACCGCCGGGAAAGCGCGGGGATGGGTCTACCGCCTCTTTTCTATCTCTAGCCGGCGGCTTTTCCCTTGGTCGCGGGGCAGGGGGTGGCCCTGAGGGGCGACGGGGCCTGGCGGGCGGCCCCCGGGGGGGTGAGGGAGACCGGGGCGCCTGTCTGAGGCGGTGTTTGTTTTTCCCTCGCAGTACTGGCCCCGCGTCGCTGCTGGGTCTTCCCCGGGCTCGACCAGCGCCTCGCCGCCGCCCCCGCCTTGGTGAGCGCCGCGCCGCCCGCCCGGCTCTACGCTGCGGCAGCGAAGTGAGTGCATCTCCTTCCATCCCAAGCAGCTCTCTCGGCTGTCGGGTGTCCTGCTGGTGGTACGGGGGGGAGCGTCGGGTGTTTTCGGCGTCTGCAGTGTTGCTCTAACAGCCGAGCTGGCCTTGGTGGCATCCCGCAAGCTGCTGGCTCCTAGAGAAGCAGCCTGGAGAGAGACGCTGTAAGCTGGGCTTGCGGGGTGCATTTTTCTGTTACTCTTGTAATAATGAATGTAACAGTTATGGGGGAAGATTTATTTGGTATTTTTGATGTATGCTTTTGGAGGGTACGGCTGGATTACAGTTTAAGGAGCATGAAAGCTGGTGAGGTTATGGAATTGGTTTCAAACAGTTCTTCTTCTTGCTTCAGGTTGCCTTTTATTGTTGAATTTGTTGTCTCTTTAAGTCCAGTCTTTCAGCGTAAGTGGGAGAAGTAACAATGACCTTTGTGTACAAAACAGGAAGCGTGCTCTACACCAAGTGTTCTGAAATGTTGAAGACTTTTTCACTACAGTTAACAGAAGAACGGAGTATCTAGCTATTAATATATTTTTCCTTGATTTGAGAGCCTTTGAAAATAGGTAGGAGAATAAGGATTGAGGCTAGTGTGTGTTAACTGCATGCAAAATGATACAGGAAAGGGAGGAGAAACCTTTTTTGAAAGGTGGGGCTGCTGTGATCCACTATAAGAAGAAGAAAAACCCTGCAGATGTGGCTCCTTCTGATTACCAGGAGGGTATGTGGGATTTGCTTGATTTAGAAGCAGGTTAGGCCCGCTACCGGCCCGTGTGAAGGCAAGACCTGGACAAGTTGGTGTGTTCTCTTAAAATGGGTTTGCTTTGATGCAGTAGGAGGTTGTTAACTTGGTTCCATGCTGCACAAATGTGGTTGTGTTGTTTGAGGAGCTTAATTGTCTTCAGAGCTTTTGATTAGCGAAGGTTTCATTTCTCCCTTGGTCATCTGAGACAAGTAACTGGGATGGATTTGGTTCACCTTTGTGTAGAAACTTCCTTGTTAACTAATTGTTACTTCATAAGTGACACACAACAGGATCTACTTTTTTTCTCTCTGAACAGGTGCCAAACTCTTCACTTGATGATCTAACAATATTTGTTGGTTGTCTTAGAACTGCAAAAAAAGGTTCACAAAAGACCAAGAAGGAAGAAACAAAGAAGAAACAAGTACCGAGGCGGCGGCCGCTGATGAGCAAGCCCGTGGATGATGTATACTTGACGTGGTATTACGAGCGGCCATCCTATGGTGTGGAAGAGGCTGTGGGTATGCTAAAGAAATTTCAGGAACTGGACTTCACTCACCCCCAACAGTTTGTCTACATTAACGTCTTCCTCGATATGGCACTACAGAAGAAGGTAGGTTGGAAGCGTATACAAGTTTTGATCCTTTTTTTCTATTTAACGTGGGAAGGCTGTGTTTTACGTGCAGAGCAGATGCTGCTGTTGGCCTTCTCGGCTGCCTCTTGCAGCTTCTCTGACTGTCAGAATAATGTGTGCTTTTGCAGGTGGCTTTGTGCCTTTATACATGTATAATTATTAAACACCCCTCATACTCCTGAGGCGAAGATAGCACCATCCAGGACTTAGAAAGCAGGCTATTAGGTGACCAAAATTCATGTCTGGACAGAACTGATCAAACTAAGCTTTACATCTGTTTGGGCTTTCCACTGAAAGATGTGTTGCCAAAAGCGTGTGTGTTTTGTTCAGGGACGATGGTTGCAGGGAGAAGCGTACAGACAAGCTTCTTCCCGCCTCTGTCCTTCACCTTGTTGTGATTTTATTTTTAATGATGTTTCTTGAAAGTATGCTATCGCTTGTTTGCCTAGGATGTTTTCGATTTAAAGGTGTCTAGTCTTTCCCTAAAATTCCTTCTGCTTCTCTTATAAGTAGAGAACAGTTAGGCCCCTTGAGAGTTGGTTTCTTCGCGTGTGTAACTAAATACGCCTTTGGTATACCAGGGCTCCCTTACAGCTAGAAAATACGTCCATGCTTAAAGAAATGCAGAGCTCGTGCTCCTGCTTTCAGAGGGTACATGGTATTAAGGCTCAGTGAGAGACACGTTCCTTGCTGATGGTTTGCAGCGGCCTTTGCATCAGAAACGTGATTTAAATAAGCTGAAACTACAGCACCTCAGTGTTGGTTATTGACTGCACCTCGTCCTGGTGGCAATCCTATGCTGGAGTTGCTGATCCCAGCCCCTTTCTCTTGGGCAAGCTGCAGCATAATTAATTAATGTCTTGTAAGTTTAGATTTGGGTATATATGGGACTTAAAAAAGCAGTCAAAACTTAGGCATCCTGCTTGTTTGTGATGACCTCTGTGCAAGGAAATAGTGGGCAAGATTGCTATTTAGGCGACCAACTCCATGTGATGGGGTAACTTGCCCTTAAGTAATGATTTCTTTTGTTTGTTTGTTTTAATATTTTTCTTTCTTTACTTATTAGAAAAAAGTGGATCCATTTGCAAGCACTGTTCTTCTTCCCTATCGCTTTTCAGATGAAGTGAATAAGGTCTTGGTTTTCACAGAGGTGGGTAAGCCTGAATTACTTGCTTTATATGTTTTATGTATCTTGCGTGCTCTTACAACACAACTAGTTCCCATGCAAGTACTATACCTTTTATTGAGAAGACTCTGTGAATGCTTTACAGAACTCTTAAATCTGTCTAGGATTCGTCTTCAGCAGCGCCTTAATGTATTAACAAGCATCTCATAGGATTTCCTTCGTCTGGGTAGGTTTAGGTATCTGTAGATTATTCTAGCAATGCACTTAGGGAGTAAACATCTGCATGGATGTGGCTGAGGAGGAGATGATTAAAGATGATTTATAGAGTAAAACCTTTGTCACCTGTTGGTAATACAGGCAGATGGTTTAGTGCAGCAGCCATGTCCAACCCTGCTGTCTTAAGCCTTAGCAGGCAGTGCAGATTAGAAGGGGGTGTTATTCACGGTAACTTGTGCTGTAACAGGAGACCTTCAGGCGAGGAGAGGCAAGTACAGTCTCCTCGAAAACCCTAAACAGCTCAACAACCCTCTGCCCCAAACCCTTTGTCTGCTCTCCTAGGAGCTGGCTAATGTGAAATGGTGTGTAGAGCAGTTGTAGCATCTGTACGAGACTAATTTCAGCCTCTGCTGCTCTCCTTTGCCATTTAATCATTCTAACAGAATAGACCTACGTATATCTGTGGGAGATTATCCTAGAGAACTGTCACAGATTTCGCTGACTACCCTTTGGGCTTAATTTTTGTGAAATTCTCTGAGCTACCAGGTGAGAATCCTCCTACAGAACGGAGGGCTGACAAAAAGACCCGAGCGTGCCAGGTTCTTCAGTGCTGTATCTCACAATCTTCTCTCTTCCCTCAAATTCACTTGGGATAAGGGATCCCCTGCCTTGCGAAGGTGTGTACGTGGAAAAAGGCTGAGCGACTGAAACGCTAGTGCTTTTGGATGGAGGTGTGGGGCTATTTAGTCTCTTCTTGTGAGGAAAAGTTGATTCTGGCTCTGAGTCAGGAATATCTGCTTGTATCAAAAGCTTGAGCTGAAGTTTTTCCAAAACTTGATGCCTTTTACCTTTCCATATTTCAGAAACCTTGCAGCGGACAGATGAGGTTAACTTGTAAATGCTTTTTGAAGCCAGAGTTTAATAGCACTTTCAGAAGTTGAATAGCCTTATTTTATGGTGGTTTTTTTTATAGCATGTTCTGTGCTTTTGTTTAAGCTTGGAGTAAGATGTTGGCTCCATCCAGTGGATGATTCATTGTAGTTCCCAGGGGAGCAAATGGGCTTTTGACAGAGCTGCTCAGCAAATGGGATGGGCTTTTCTCCTTCCCCAGAAGTCGACTAAAGATTTGACTGCTTCTTATTGGGACCTGGAGTGAAGTGGAGTTGGTGCTCCTATATTAAATCGCTGGCATTAGATATTTTTGGTCTTGGATTGCCTTAAACCGTTCTCTCCTTTTTAACCTGCAAATAGCCTGTTTTTATACCCAATTGTCCAAGATAAATCACCTATCCAGTGCTGTTGATGTAGACTAATTGCTAGTACAGATGTTGTTAAATATTTTTTTTTTCTCTCAACAGGATGAGCAAGAAGCTGAAATAGCTCGAGAGAATGGAGCTGCTGTTGTGGGAGGAGTTGAATTAATCAAATGGGTATTTATATTTTTTTTAAGATTTATGTAAATATCCTAATTTAAACAGTGACTGAGGTGGAGGGAGCAAGAAACCTCATGTCCAGCAAACTCTAGCTTGAAGTTAGCAGCCAATATAAAGAGTGACAGATGGGTTTCTGTGCTCAGGCGTGCTTGTAGGTCAACTTGTGTACTGACGTCATTTATTATGTTCCTAAATATAATTAACTTTTTCATTGCAGATTTTGGAAGATGAAATCCAAGTGGACTTCTATGTAGCTGTTCCTGCAATAATGCCTAAGCTAATACCATTAAGGAACAAGTTAAGACGAAAATATCCAAGCACAAGAAGAAGTAAGAAGCAATCTTTCTTATAAATCTCAAGTACTGAACAAGATTTAACTCTAGAAGCGACACTGAAACTTTTTTGATGAGCATGTGTAATTACATTGAGTATTAGACTGTATGTGACTGAACCACTTGTTTTGTCTTAGATAAGAGTAGTTTTAAGAAGCTAGAACTGCACTTTTCTCCTACAACAGGCAAACGAGGGATTAGAATCAGGGTAAGTTTGCTTACTAGTTGCCCTTGTGCTCGTTAGTCCTGATGAACCATAAGAGTATTGTGAAGTTACCCAGGAAAACGGAAACAACTTGGAAAAAAAACCATATTCACTGAGATAGTTGTGTTGTCTAACTGTTGTGCAATTGTTTGGCTCCCAGCCTAGTGACTGCTACTGCTCCTTCTGCCTGTTTCTTACTACTCAACAACGGAGTTACTTATGCTTTTCCTTAGTACCGCCTGCTCCCTTACCGGTGCGGTCTCTGCTTTTTCATAATGCTCAAGACATTTCCTCTGCAGGTCAGGTTTTCACAGCAACAAACATCAGGCTCTCAATACTTTTGTCCTCCCTTCCTGACTTACTTTATTTTAGCTATGTCTCAGGGGCCTATTTCAAATATGGGGAAAAAAAAAAAGGGGCTATTTTTCAAACATAGAGCCTGTGCCAGCTGTGTGAAACACAGTCTTGACCTGTATCTCTTACTTCCCTGCCCCAGCTGTCTTCAGGTTTTACAAGCTGCAGGCAGTGTTTTTAGGCTCCTAAACATTTGAGACCAACCTATTAACCTGTCCAAAACATTGCAACAGAGAATACCCCCGGTAATTTTTGGAACAAATGAAAGATTTACCATGCCATTATGAACGTACTTGGTTTGTAGCTTATCCGGGGCCTATTCCTCTTGGAGCCATCAAAAGATGTGTGGGAGAAGTAATGCTTGTATCTGAAACGATTGATTGATGGTGTAAATCTGTCAGATGAGCCCTTGCAGCTGAGATAAGAAACAGCTGCCTGGACGTGTGGGAATGGCTGGGTTGGGCCAGTGTGCTCCAGGTAGTGTGTAACCTTGCTATTACCTGCCTGTAAACTTCCTTTTCAAGGAAGACTTGGGCCTTGTTCTAAACCTAACTCACGAGGTTTTGGTCTTTCAAGCTGCCTTAATTGCATTAGGTAATAAAGCTTTGTTTTATATATACATAAACAGGTTCTTTATTTGAAGTGAAGCCTTTTTTATGTTTCCTACCGTATTAGCTATTCACATCTGCTGATTAATGAGGAAGAAGGGAAGATAGAAATGATTTATATAGTATGTGTGAGGACACCATTGTCTTGTCTGGGAAACTGCTTTTTTGATTGGAGTTTAACTGCCTTAATTGAAAGATTGAATTATCTCTTTACTAATATCACACTTAGCCACACTAATAAGTGTTACTCAGACAACTTCTTTGCCTTCTTCTTTTAATTAGATTCCCTGGGCCATGATATTCCCAAAATGCTGCAATTCTTCCGAGAAGGTCTTGAGTACATGGTGCAAGACGAGCGTGTAATCAAGACAAGAATAGCAAGAGTAAGTTGTATCTAGAGTTCTTAAGTTTCCTCTACTGACCAGAACTGAAGTTAATATTAAAGGAGGGGAAAAACATCTTTTTAATCTGTGTGTTTCCAAGATTTTTAACCATGTTCTTTAACTGCTGCGAGAATGGAAGTCTTACTCTTCATCGTGTGACATCTTCAGCTGATGCGAGCCCCGTATGTTGTTAATGTGTGGTCATAGAAGATGGCTCTGCTAAAACTGAGAGCAAGGCACACCTGATGCAGAGCAGTCAAGGATGCCAGGAATGGGATCTGTATTTGCCACTAGATTGGCAAGGAATAGTAATAATGAACAAAATGGGATGAAAAAAGTGCCGTTCCTAGTAATCTCCTCCTGAGTTGACATCTTAACATAGGCTTCCCTTTCCTCCTGCCTTCCCCAGAACTCTTCTGTGAGTGAAACCAAGCTTATTTAGTATTTTTTTTTAAGTAAATAAACTATGGGTTGTAAGCCCATGGTCAATGAGCACAGGTGGGTCAAAAAGTGTTTGCTTTAATCTAATAATTAGACTCATTTGATTGTGATAACTTTAGTCCTGGACTGAAGCAAAAAGCAAGAACTGTTTGCATTGCACCTGAAATATAAAATTAATTTGTGCTTTGCTGTCATATAAGAAATTGGGTTATATAAGAGTATCTTTTCTCTCTTTTTTTAGGCCCTTAATATGTTTTCCTTAATGTTTTTATTTATTTATTTTCCCTGCTCCAAACTGTGTTTTCTGTTTTCATTCTGTTTTGTCTGTTTGCAATCCTGCCTGATTGCTTAGTTTTCCTTTAACTGATACTGGCGCAGAAAGGAAGTGTACAAGATCCCTAACCCCTGAAGCTTTGCCTGGCGCTGTTAGAGATCAGCGAGGTCGTGAATTCTGGCTAGCTGCTCTGAGTTGTGCATGTGAATTTCAAGGGCTTGCTCATCTATCTGATACTCAAAACTGAGGTTCTCGGGACTATTCTGCTCAAGTGTGTTGTATATTGCACTTTGATACAGGCAGGAATTCTCTTTAGCTGTCTGTAAGTGAAATGGACTGCGTGAAACGCCTCAAAACCATAGATCACTCTTGGTTTCAAGTATTGTGACTGTCGTCTTTAATTTTTTGCTTTGGACTGCTTAAACCTTAATCATTTTATGCTGTAGATCAGCCTAAAAAATACCTGTAAATTAAACTTACTGTAAAGTTTCTTCTTGTATAGTAAAGAAGAAAAATCAGGTTTTTGATAAAGGTGAATGAAGAACGCTGATGTCTTCACAGTATTCAGTGCAACTGCAGTTGGTTCCGCTTAGCGTAGCGTCCTGCAGCTGTGGCTGGAGTTTGTGAAGTTAAAACCACGTCCTGTTACTGATGTAAGATGTCGGTGTTACAGGTGACCTTAGGCTCTGTGTCTACGCAGCTCAGCCGTGGAGTTTCACGGCACTTGAGAAGATTTGGCACAGCCAGAGATGTCACCCTGTGCAAGTAAACAATAGTTTCTTCTGAATGGGCTCTCAATCTTGGATCAGAAACAGCATGATGAGGGTTTACTTACAGAGTTAGGATGTGCTAAGTTGATGTCAGCTACGTGGCAGAGGTGACTCCAACACCGCACACGCAGCGTGACGCGCTCTGTCACGCTGTTGTGTGTTGAGTTGGGTGCAGAGGGATGACTCAGTGCTTAAGGCTTGTGTAAAATGTCTCCACCCTCTCTAGCTACTCTCCTTTACCTGACCTAGTTTTCCTACTGTTTGCACAGCAGCGCTGGAAGGAAATCGAGTGCAGGCCAGGCTCTGGGAGGCTGTGAGAGCCTTGAGTGGTTATGCATATCTGCTCACCACTAAATCAAGAGCTTTTTACCTTTAAATCTTGTCCATCAGAAAATAATAATTTATGAATCACACAGAAGAGTGAGGACCTGTTGCTGTATTCCAAACAGTAGCGTAGATGTTTCTGGGAGTCTGCCAAGCTGGCCTTTCTCAGAGATGTTTTCCCTATAGTGCTGCTGTCTCCTGTTGCCTGTTAGTTCAGTTATGGCCAGTGGCCTGATGTAATGCTGCACTCCCACGTAAGTCAGCAGCGTCGGTGGTGTTTCCTTAGTTGTAACTGAGATGTCTTGGAAAAGCCCAGAATTTGGCAGCAGTTAAGTTTAATGAGTAGATCTGAAGTTGTGAAACTGAGAATGTAAAATCTCATTTTAAGACACGGAGCTTAAAGCAGAAGGGAAACAAATGAGGACGCTCGGGATATCTCCTTCAGAATCAAGCTTTCTGCAGAAGGCAGCTTCAAGTCGTTTTTTCGAGGGTTTCGACATAAGTCTTGAGTCCAGACAGGGTGCTGTTGATGGTTATAAAATTTTCTTTTTCCCAAGTTGGAGTTGTCTTTACGAAAATCATAGTGCAAATGTGACGCCAGGAAGGAATTTCTAGTGTATCTTCCTGGCTGTGCAGAGAGCTGCCTGCGAAATGGTTCTTCTGTGGAAAAGAGTAAGCTGGTTTCAGGAGGTGGGACTTTAAGGTTTCTTCGGAAGGATGTATTTTCTGGGAGGGGACACGTTTACAGGAGCACTGTTTTATTGACAGGGTTAGAAGTGTAGAGAGATGCGTACTGAACCAGAGATCTCTCCGACTCGGTACCCAGAACGTACAGGTGCATGGAAATGAGAGTTAAGGCAGGAAACAGAAATACCAGTTTGCACTGGAAGTAGCATCTACCTCCCTTGGCTGTTAATGGGATTGAAGGCCCGAAGTGTCAGTGTCCCTTGAAAAAGAAAAAAAAAGACTAATGGATCTTTAGCTTTGAACTCCTTAAAGAGGGGATGGAAAATCCCACAGTTGAGGAAGAGCTGTTAAATCTTGCCATTTCGAATGCTTGAGAGTTGAAATATGTTTATTGGGGGATGAAGGGAATAATGCAGAAAGCGTAGGTTGTAACAGTTGTCTCGTTACCTGTTTGAGCTGCTCTCTGTTTGAGATATCGCCTGGAAAGGCTGGCCTGTCTGCAGTGCTATTTCTGAATGATTCCAGCTCTTGACAAGTCTAGAATGAGAGAGGGAGTCAGCCTTAAATTACGTACCTCAGAGTTGAAGCTGTTGCGTAGGTCCTGAGGGCGTGTGCTGGACTATACCTGAATAACGTCTTCCTAATAGTCTCGTACTGGCAAAAGGCTTGAGTTTGGAACAAAACAGGACCAAGGATGTGGAAAAAGCTGTAGCAAGTTAAACGAGGAATAGGAAATAACCCTTTACAACAGCCTCGGTGAGGGTATTTCTATGCCTCCATTCTGTTTTTCTTTCCTGCAGACTGCATGGGGCTCAGAAATGCCTCTACCTTAAGTGCCAGGATGAGAAAATGCTCTCTGCATGGTCCTGTTATTACAGGCTCCCACACAGCACTCTGTTTTTTCCCTTATTCTGACCTTCTCAGGAAGATTCATAGCTGAGCAGAAACCTATGAAAGCAAGGAAATGCACAATACATCAGTGCTCTTCTTTTATTGATACTGTCATCCTCCAGATAGCTTTGCAAATGGTGCAGAAATGTTGTTCTGCCACGTTTGTCAACACTTAACGGTTGGTTCAGAGGCTTGCTTTTTGTTCTGAAAGCGGAGGTGCGAGTTTCTGCCCTCGCTGTGTAACGGAAGATGGTTGATGTCCCAGAATAACGGCCAAGGGGGGGTTGTTGCATTTTGCTGCTGCAAAGCAACATAAAACTCGTTAGGAGTAGCTCTAAACCTGATTTTTTAAATAGGTGTAGGTAACATTTTGTGTAGAGGCATTTGAAGACAAGTTCTTGGAGTTCGGTGGATTTAAGTGTTTTGTGTTGAAATTAAGAGGAAATCTGGTTATATTATAATGATGCAGAGGTTGCATATTGTTATGGGATGCTGGTCAAATTACCATCGGTAATTGCTTAGCAGTTTATCGTGCTCCGGAAATGTCTCGCCATTGCAAAAAGGTAAAATAGGTGAAAAAGGTAAAAATAGACAGCGTGAGGAGACAAAAGGTACCTGCTTGGAAAATAGAGCTATCAACTCATGTCTTTTTTCGTGAACTCTGTTCTTGTTTTGCATTTGATGAAAATATAAATATATATATTTTTTTTTGTGGATAATTGGAATTCTAGATCTTGCTGTTGAGGGAACCCAACCAGAAATTCTGGGTCTCTGTGCGTTTACTCTTGTTAGTTTGTCTCCAAACAGCTGTAGTGGGGAACTGGGAGTAGATGTCTGCATGCCCCCCGATACCACAACTATGAGCCCAATTAAGGTGCTCTGAGAAGTGATGTAGTTTGCTGGTTGAATGGTCACCAGGCAGCCCAGGTCTATTAAATGCCATGAAATAAAGCCATAAAAATTCCAGTTACATTTTTGGAGTGGATCGTTTTTAATGACTGCCTTGTCTATAGCTCTACAGAAGAGCTGGTACCTGAGTTTTGAGTGAAGATGCTAAAACTCTTAATTTCCTGGTTCTTGCAGCCTTTATTATAGGAGTTTTAAGTCCTCTTGACTTGATGTGGAAGCCCTGAGTTGAAGAAAAGGCTGTAAGAAACATGGGTGGATCAGTGCTAAGATATATTTCTCCTGGGAACTTGAAAAAGGGGCTGGAGGGAAGAGTAGAAAACCTGGTTCAGGGAATAGAGCGTGGACCGATCTGCCTTGCTGTACTAGGCATTATTGTAGGAGGATATGCTGTAGCATATATTCTTAATGCTGCTTGCTGAAAGAACAGATAATGTCAGTGAGATAGAGGCTCAAGCTTACACCTTCTCTCCATTTATTGAATGTGGTGTGAAATGGCTGTTTTCTGAATGGGAAGTGCCTATTTTGTTAGATGTGCATGCAAAAAAACCAAAAAAGGCTGTCTTTGCCCTCCTCCAGGCAGAAGTGGCTAGATAAAAACAACATGGTCACACAGGTGAGTATTACAGGATGCTCACTGGACACGGGAATAAGGGAGGCTGGATTGACTTACTTGGAATTTAATCGGTATTTGGTATTTCTTCTATGCAAACCATGTTTATGAGAAATGCAGTTGAAGTCATACACGTTTGTCTGCTGTGGAGTTTTCCTGTTGACTTAGGGGTACCATACCTGTTAAAAATAGTTTCGCTTAACCTTTAAATATTATTTCATACTACTTTTAAATATATTTTATTTGATTAAATACCTTAAAAATATTACAGAGACTATAATGTTAGTAGCTGAGATGGTAAAGTTCCTTTGAATAACAAAAATAGAGGATGACTGCCACTCATGAATAAAAGGAGGG
The DNA here is from genome assembly GCA_020745775.1 of Theristicus caerulescens. Taxonomy (NCBI): domain Eukaryota; kingdom Metazoa; phylum Chordata; class Aves; order Pelecaniformes; family Threskiornithidae; genus Theristicus; species Theristicus caerulescens. The sequence goes on along the minus strand of CM036563.1, from coordinate 81,981,007 downwards.
GTTATTTCCCTTCTCCTTTTTCACTTAATTTGAAACTGCATGAAGCTTTTCATTGTATTTTTTTATAGATGGATAGCATTGTCTAATTTTGGATAAGTTGCTATGTCGATTTCATTAGATGAAACAGTAATATGTCCAGACTGCTATCAACTCAGTGGTTTGCTTTTCTGGTTTTTGGTTTTTGTGTTTTTTTTTTTGTTTTTTGGGGTTTTTTTGGAAGACCAGTCCTGGCAAGTGATAGGTGTGTTTAGAGAAGGTAATAAGCAATGGAAGTGCCATTCTTCGTTAGTTTCTGTTAGCATAGCTTTTGATTTGTATGAAGTATGTAGCAGAAGTCACTTTTTGGATTTGTCTGATAGGTAAGTCAGTTGCAGATTGCAGTGGATGTGTACATTTGTGTATATGTTAGTCAACGCGTGACTTGAAATTAAGAGTTTTCGGCTTTGGGGTTTCTTCTTTAGCCTGGGTAGTGAAACCATTGTGAAACAGGCTATAAACTGAAGAAATTGATAGAAATTCCCATCAAGAAACCTTTCCCTCCTAGCTTTAATTTGATTCCATTAATTTTCTGTTGCTCAGTCTTTCTTTTTTGATGTATAAATGATAATACTGGATTTTACTTCATTTTATTTAAGTCATCTTCTATTTGCTGGTTCTCAGATCGTTAATGATCTCTTGATACAATTCTCTAAATAGAGTTTAGAAAGGCAGTTCTGTGGTGAAAGCTAGTGTTTTGATAGCAGGGCATCTTTTCGTTCTTAACTTGCATATTGAGCCAGCAAATAGCTGAGTGGCTCCTCTGTGTATTCAGTCGCAGTCTTCTAAAGATCCCCTAGAAGGTCAGAAGCATGGAGACTTCGTGAATCAAGTTTTAAACGTGATCTGTTCCGGTGGGACTTGTGTGAATGTTACTATATGGACGGGAACCGGAGTGTGTAAAAAGGGTAGATACAGAACTGGTGTATGTTTAGAGCTCAATGCTTCCATGTACTTTGTGTAAAAAGCAGAAATTCCATGTAATATGTTAAAATGGGAAAGAAAAGGGGAAGAAACTTGATAATTTTTCAATGATTCATTTGGTTCTGTTCAAGTTCTTAATGCCTTCAATTTTAGATTCTTGTGGTTTTTGAGTTGATCTGTTTTGTGGTCTCTGACAGCTGCTTCTTGAAGCTTCTTTCCTCAAATACTTTATTTTAATAGGATTTTTGCAAAAGCACTTGTACATACATTGTTTTTTAAGACTTTTTACCTCTTTAAGGCTAAGTGTTGTTACAGAGCCATGGGAGTTTTATGTCATGAGTAGAAATATGGAGAACAATGATGAGCAGATAATCGTGCATAAAATAGTTTTTTCTCTGAGCCATTTGCATAAGGCTGTTAATGGGGTTTGTAACTCCTTAACGGGGAACACAGAGAAACAAAATCTATCCAAACGTAGAACAAACGTGTACCTAGTGCTGTCAGGTTTATTAATTCAGGCTTTCAGTATCGCCGTGGGTAACTTTGCATTATCCTCTTTCAGCTGGATATGCCTACTGAGCAGATAATTGCCAATCTAAAAACCGTTATCCATGATATCTGCACATTCAAGCCAGCGACTTACGGTAAGTAGCCGTTCTTCTAATGTGGTAGTTGAAGTGACAGCAAACAAAATTAAGAAATGAGTGTTCTTTACCGGGTTGTCATTAAATGACCTTGCTGCTTTCTCTGCCTTGGGACAGGAGGAGGGAGCTGTTAGGCAGCTCGGTAAATCAAGACCTAAGAACTCGACAGCCTGTAAGGGCTTGAATAGCATCTGCCCTTATCGATGTGAACTCTTAATTGCACTGCAGCACTATGTCTGTGTGAGAAAACGAGTGACAAAACGAAGTTTGTGGGCTTGATGCTTAAATAGATTAGAGCCATACACGGAAATCTTTGTGAGACGTGGAGGTCTTCGGCGTCTGTGTGCCTTGGTTTTACCCCACTGACGTGACCCTGTTGTGGCTCAACGCGAAGAATCTGAACCTGGATTCCCCCTGCAGTTGCCTTAGTTAAAACCTATGCTTCCGTTAATATCTAGTCTGCTTAGCTACCCTGTTTGAAGGTATACCACCGTTTTTTTCCATTACCAAGGTATTTTTTAAACTGCTGCTGCTCCAGGGGAAAAGCTGTTAATCTTTTGTTTTAATTCCTTAGCAAAAGGATCAGGTTACAAAGGACTAAAGGTGTGAATTCTGTGTGCTGTTCCTGTGGGTTCTGCTTGCTGTTTTGAGCAAAGAATGTGAACAACTAATATGCTATCTGCTCTTTGTCATAACCAAGTAAACTTTAAAGAGATGTCATCTGCTTAGCTGCAGTGGAAATGATGATTTATGAACATAATTTTATGGAAGAATAACCTTGTTTAAGCTAAGAAAACAACTTTCTGTATTAATATTGGCTTAATGTCTGCAAAAAGAATCATCTTGCATTTCTTCCAGTGATGCTATTAATAGTAACTCCTGTACAGAGAACAGACCATGAAAAGCCAAGTACACATGCCTTTAAAAGCATTTCTGCCCAAATAAAAAGTATGAGGGGTTGGTTGACTTGAAATATAAGTAAATAGAAGCAGAAAGTGGTGGTATTTTTGTCCTTAATGAGTTTATATGTGAACTACGCCTGCCTAGGTAAGTAAGCGTAAGCTCTTCTTGTCTTAGCAGCGTTTCTACAGTATCGAGCTTGATTCTTGTGGTGGGTCTCTTACTGGCTTGATATAAAAATATTTGCTGTTTATAGGAAGCAAACTTGATGATTAACACATCTTTACAACAGTGGAGTCTAGATGTGCTTGCTAACTATCAGTCACTTAGACAAACTAGTTATAGATGCCTGTTCTTTAGTTCCTTTCAGGCTTCCCATATGTAATAGCATGTCTTCATGCAGCTATGTAGTTATCGCTGAAACGGCATTCCTCTGCGAGTGACTTGATCTAATGCAAGACTGAAAACACAGCCAGGCAAATGTTCTCAGAGTATAATGTAGATCTGTTTAATTTTCCGTAAAGAAATCGGGCTGGTTTTCTAGTAGTTATTGCCAAAAGGTTCCCTCAGCATTTCATGGTGGGATCCTGAATTAGGAATGGTTTCTTTTGTGCTCTTAGTCACGTATGAATATTTGGGTGATCAACGAACTTCTCACCCATATCCTGCTGTTCAGGACCACTTCCCCAAGTGAGTTCACCCGCATTTCATTTTTTGGAGGAGTGTGTGTGTGTGTGTGTGTAAAGCTTTACTGTAATGTTCTAAGGCCCAGGAGCAACTCTATGAGTAGAGTTGTGATTCTGGTCATGTGCTTGGCACAGTGTGGATTTGTACTAAGACACATCAGCCTGGAGACGTGAGAAGTGGTAGAGTGACCAAATTGGTGGTGTTCTTTGTCTTTTAGGTCCTTTTGTGCAGAAGTTGGTTATTAGATCTTCAACCAGTGAAGGTTTGCTATTGAACCTTGATGGACTTCTACCTCAGGTGGAGGAAGTAGAAGAAGAAGACGAAAAAGCAGAAGATAATGAAGAAAAACATGTCCAACAATCGGTTACGACCTGATGTCTTTGCTTGTAAATCTGATGATAAAGCTTGGAAAGCAAATGGTGTAATTCAAATCATACTTCATGAAAAGAACAAATAAATCTAACTGGTGAATTTCACTTGTAAATTCTGTGTAACAGGAAACATTGTCGCAAACAGGAGTCTGTTGTCAAACCGAAGACCTTTTAAATGCCTTGTGTTGCTCGCTGGAAGCTCCCTAGTTTGTGTGGTTTTTTGCTTCGCACATAACAGTTCTTACTTGAATAAAAGTATTTCTGTAACTTCTGAAGTATTGCCATCCGATTTCCACAGTTGCAGCCGAAAGGCTGGCACATGTTACATCCATAACCTGGGTGTTCTTCTCTGACATTGCAGAATGTTCAATGCTTTGGTTGTCTTGACTCAGTCCCCCACAGAGGGGCTAATGCAGTCGCTTGGGAAAGCTACTGCATTATCTCGCCAATGAAGGAAATAGGTTTTTATTTACTATTCCCTTTCTCTGCAGAGTCGGACATGGTGTTCCTGTTGAGTTGGTGGGAGTAACGTCTGCATGACGCTTGTGATAGCTCACTTTGTTTTCATTTAATCTGCATACATAGATACTGGAGGGGTATACAGAGGATTACTGCTCTGCTACTTGAAGCCTCTGAATGCAGGTTAGTCTTTGTGACAAATTGCAATAGGTGAGTTTTTAAGGAAAAAATTGGATGTATTCTGTTGGAGGAGTGATTATGCACCTTGTCTTTCAGATAATGCTATTTCATCTATGCATAACTGATACGATGCCCCTCAGAAGCCAGTCAGTTGGTGGTTTGTTTGCATTGTCCTGGGAAGAATTATGCTTAAAATGCTTTGGGATGAAACCTGAGTGAAGCTACAAAGTGTCGCTTTCTTGTCTATTTTCTATCATAGAGGTTCTTCTTGATGGGCTTGGGATAAGTGGATGGGTTTGGGGGAGCGAGGGCGGCTTCACAACAGGCAGATCTCTTTTCCATACAGGTGACTCTCGGAGGAAGACTCCTGTGCTCTGCTTCCTGATGAGATTTTTGGGTTTTTTGCCTAAAAATGCTGACTGATGCCTTATGTGGATTTCATGTGCTATTGTCTGGAGATGAAGAGCAGGTACATAAGGGGAGCAGTGAGTAGCTAGGAGCTGTAGGGCTGTGGTCCAGCGCTAGGTTAGTGATCTTAGAGGTGCACTAGGCTCTGTAGACCTGGCTGGAAGACCTTGCTTTTCTAGTGGCTGCATGGAGGCTCCCCATCCCCTGTGCCAGCGTATGGGGGGAAAAAAAAGGCTGTGGGGGTCACCTGTTGTTATCTACCTGCTTAACTTTGTTCCTCTGACTCTTAGTAGCTATGCATGCCACTTAGATGTGGTGGAAAATCTTGAAAGTGAAGACTCTCTAATTAAAATGGAGGTCTCTCTCAGCAATAGCAGAGTTGGACGTAAGTGGTAGATTCCCAGTGTACGAGTTGAACTCTTGCTGGGCTTTGAGCTCTTAAACACATCATAAGGCTCAACTTGGAAATGGTTCCGTTTTTTGCACAATTAGCTTTTTGGTTTTCGGGGCTGGTTGGTTGGACAGATTAAAACCAAAACACCGACCCTTTTTCGCAACAGCTGGCCTTGATTGAGCTTGTAATGTACTCTTACCGTTCTGCCTGATTGAATTCAGTCTGTGGCGATTGCCGTGACTTCTTATTTTTCTTAACTTGTTTTCCTCCAGAATACTTCTTAAATATAAATTGGAGACCGTAATATTCATGCATCTTTTAAGTGGCTGTTTAAAAATAGGTGGGTTTTGGCTTTGCTGCAATTTTTTTCCTGTGTTTTTCCACGTCGTTTCCAGCAGGTGGCAATCTTGTTCCTTTCTGCAGAGGTTGTAGGAAAAGAATTTCTCAGTGGGGGTTTTTTTGGACTTTGTTGCTAAAGATATGTTAGTAAAACTGCACCCTAAAATGTAAGATGGTTCCCAAAAGGACTGGCTATTTACAGAAGGGATGAGCTTATCGAAATCTGGTCGGGTTGTTTGTGGTTGCGGCTTTAAATCATTCCTATTATTGGAGGAAGGGCTCATTTTTCAAAGAGGTTACCCATATTTGTCTGCATAGAAATTCCTGTACCTCCCATCCGAAGCATTTGGCTGCGGTCAGTCAGGGTGCCCGACAGATTACTGTTAGGCCACTCTGCTATATTTTAGTTTATGTGGGGTGCTTTGCTCAGAGTTTGATCAGAGAATTCTCTTAGGGGTTAAGGAAGGCTTTGTCAGGAGACTTCCTAGGTAGTACGTGGAAAAAGCAATGGCACTGCACTTGAATACCCATCTAAACACATTTTTTACTATGGGCTGTGCTCATATGCCTAGTAGAAAGAAGAAAATTCAATCTGTTGCTTTTCAAAGTGAAGAGTTGATGTGACCGGCAAAAATACTGTCAAATGTGTTCAGTGATGTTAACTGCCCTAAATATCCCATTTGGTCCAAATCTGCCTACAGCAGGAACTGGTGATGAGGAGGCTGGTAATGGTAGTCATTTGTAAGTAGCTATAGAATGAGTACTGTATCTTCTTTTTTTTTTCTCCTCCTTCATCTGTTCTGCAGAAGTTAAAGCTGTAGAGTAAAGCTTTCTTAGCTCCCTAATACTGATGTCTATTAATTTATATTCTGGAGGACCAGGCAAGTTTCAGAAGATAGATGAGGGCAGGTAATCAAGAGGAAAGAGTTTTCTTAAATGTTTCAAGTTTGTAGGTTTTTTTTTTTTTCCCCTCCACCCTGTGCCTTAAGTAATGGATTGTACTGGTTACTGATGGTTGTGTACTGGCAAGTCTAGTCTATGCCAACATAGAAAGGGGTAGCAACTTAATCAGTCCGCAGCAAAAGGCTTGATTACGTATGACAAGTTTTACTTAGATGTTTTTTCGAATGAAAAAAAATTAATCATGTTGCATCAGCTCCTTATCTGCAATATGTCTAGCTTCATTAGCTCAAGTACAGCATCCTCTGCAAGTACCTCACTTAGGCCGTAACCTTCTTCTGCTTGGAGTTTGTGCTGAGGATGCAGGTTTGCATGAACGGAGAAGATCAAGCCGTGGGGGTGTGCTTTGCGTTGAGGATCTGGCTCTTACCTTAACATGCATCTTAAATGGATGACAAGCGGTTGATTTAACACTGAATTTCAGCAAAAAGTAGGATATTGTTTTACAGTAACATTGTTTCACCCCGCAAATAACGTTTTGTGCTTGTGTGTAAGCAGAGGGTGTTTTTATTACTAAGGAATTACATATACAAGGAATATTACGACGTACCGTAATAGTTACGTGCTGTTTGTGACCCAAAAGGAACAATGTGAAGGTAAGTTACCTGTTGGTGTAGAAAAGCAAGGCTTTTTGGTCTCTTCTCTATTTTTTCTTGGCATATCTCAAAGACTTTACTATCCATTATGGAAAAAGGTAGACCTGCCCTTTTGGAGATGGGTGGCTTTTAAAAAATGTGATGCTTAAGCATAAATGTACAGGTGAAATTAAATCATAACCTCTCTGACTGCTGAGTATACTTTCAAAGAATAAAAGTGTGGAATAATAAACATTTCTGGAGAAATCTATACTTTGAAAATTTGAACACTATGGGAATACTGTAAATCTCAAACTCTAGAATTCAGGTGAGCAAAAAAAGGAAGTAGCTTATGAACTTAGCAAAATTTCAGCTGCATTTGTTCAGGTGTGATCCTGCAGTTCTGAATACATGTTACTGTGCTACTAATTGATAAAATAATAATGCCCCTCGTCTGTGTAATACTGAAATATAACTGTTGAATATATTGTGATTTTTATCCTGAAATGCTTGATTGGCACGGAGGAGAGATGAAAGGGAGGAAGACAACATGAGATTATTCCCCTTGTATAAGCTTAGTCCCAAAAAACGCAGAGTGGGAGGAGTTGTACATGTGGTTTTTGTGGCTTAGAAACCAGTTTAATGGTTACGCTAAGCATAACTAAAATGGCATTGCTGGCTTGTAGAAATCGATATTAGTCTACTCATTGCAAAGCGTGGGGTTGTAATGCCTTAGAGGGTTTTCATTAGTTAGAGCAGTATATAAATAGGTTATCAGTCCTGAACGTTAAGTTCTTGTAAGTCTTGTAAAATAAGAGGCACCCTTTTTACCAGAGTTTCTGTTAATGAGTGCTTAATACTCCTTTGGTAGGTAAATAGAGCACAGATCTTCTATCAAAAGTGAGAAAGGAGGTGTTACCAGGCATTACCCAGTCCGTGCTAGCTGCTTCTGTCTGATGTTACCTGCCGTAAGCGGAAACTTATTCCAAGTAAGTTACTCCATAGTGAAAGGTACTCTAGGCAAACCCTTTGCACATACTTGGGCATGAGAGCACGTACTCTTGGTTCCTGACTAGTTACTAAATGTTATCTCCCTTTAACAAACCATACCTTGCTGTGCACGCTTGGCACTCAGCAAGAAGGGGGAGACGTCTGGGCGGGTGCCTGGAACGACGAGGCCATCTCCACGGGAAGGTCGGTGTGCCCTAGTTCTCTCCCAAAGGGCTTTGTGTCTTTCAGTGCATTTACCCTTCCTTCTCTCCTGTCTAATTTTTAGCAGCACAATCTAAGCTATGCTGAATTTGGTTAGCAGCTTCCTTTCAACCAAAAATATTTCTCGGATGTATCAGGTTACGGCACTTGAGGTCGCAGCCTCTTTGCCTCTAAAAGCGTGCTCTTACTGATGGTAAGAAAGCAGGAGTTGATGTATGGGGCTTGGAATCCCCGCTATTTATGAGTATTGAACAAGTTCACTGATGTTCCTTGTGGAAAAAAGGGAGGGCTGCAATACATTTAGTAGTGCAGATGATGTACGATTGCTTTTAAAATCGTCCTGTATGAAACTGCTGTTAGTTTAACTAAGGAGAAGCAGGCAATGAACTTGGATTCACAGTTCGTGCGTACAGAACCATTTGCCCAAACAAGGAAGAAATTGCCATAGCGGCATGCGTGCAGTTGCGGGGAATGAAGGCTTTAGGCTGACACTCAGCCTAAACCTAGACTTGTACAGGAATTAATTGTGCTCCAAAAAACTTTGTATAGGTCAAACTGAGTTCACGGGGCTTCTGCTGTTAATTATGGCATGGAGGTAAAGTTGGAAGAGCAGGACAGGGATGTTACAAATGCCACGTTCAAAACTGATGGAAGAAAGGCTAGCCTCTCCGTACCCACTGGGGCTTCGGCAGGGTGCTAGCGCTTCGAAGTAGCACTAGTCCCACAGTTGCTCTTCTGCTGTGCTGTAGCTGCACGTAGTCTTGGAAATGTCAAGTAAAATCAGCCGTGTGCGCCTCCTGAATTTACCTTGTCAGGTATAGAGACGGATTTTAATTGTCCCAGGGACAGAGCTGCCAAGTTCTGCTGCGTGTCTGCCTCTGCTCTGAAAGTTAGGCTCGTCTAAGATGTTGGGCTGAGCTCTTCATTTGAAGCGTACAAAACTGCTTGGAAAGATCTGGGCTCAGCACAAAGCCCATCCAGACGATGCCACTGATGAGGTCTGTTGAAAAAGCTAATTGCACCTACAAAGGGTAAGATGTTTCTAAATGCCGAGACAGGCATTATTAATTATCACATTGATATTTTGCAGTACCGTTGGTATGGTCAGCCTCCAAACTTTGGGTGAAGCTAATACCCTAGCCTAAAGTCTGTCTATATGGTAAAACTTGCATTGACTTAAATAGGATGGAAAAAAAAAAAGCTGTTAAGACTGACTAAAAATTCTGTTAGGGATAAACATTGTTATTTTACAAGTAGTCATTTCTGTCAGTACCTCAGCTTGCAGGTGGCTAGAGGCTTCATCCCCCAGCTACGTGAAGAGTGAATTCTCGATGGTTGTACTTGCAGGGCTAGCGTTCAGTGCACGCGCAAGTAGTTTTTATTTTGGGGGGAGTGCGATGTCGTTGAGGTGGAAAGCTGGTTTAGGAGGAGAACAGTGTCCTTACTCCTATCACTTTTTTCAGAAAATAAGGTTTTTATGCTGTGAGGACAAGCAGCGTGGGAATCAGTCCATCAGGGTTTTGTACTGGCATCCTGCTGAGAGGAGGAGGCTTCACGGGAGACTTGATCTGGGGACACTCATTGACTTTTAAGGTTTAGTACTATCTTTTAAGGTTTAGCACTGTCTTTCATCAGTGGCTTTCAATATGAGCTACTTGTTTTTAGGGTTACCTTTGCCCCTGGTGGGTAGTATTTTACCATTTAGCAAAGGCAAGTGTTGATTTGTGAAGGTTTTGAGAACAAAGATCAGGCTTTCTGCTAAAACTGCCTGTGCAAAATATGAAAGTAATGGGAAGAGTATTGAATTCCTTAGGGTCAAATCCTGTCAAGTTAAACATTAAGTTCTTTAGCTCCAAGAGTACTTGGAAAACAAGGGGAAAAACCCAGTTTTCCCAAATTGCCAGGTACTGGGAAATGCTGGGTTAAGATCAACTGTTGCTGCACATGGTGGCTATGCAATGCCATATTGCTTTGGTCCCTGGCAGAGCTAGGCAGGTGTGTGCCGGGGCTGTGGCACTTGGAAGCTTCGCTGTGATCTTCAGTGGGGTAGCGGGTCTTTTTGCGAACCTCTGCGTTGTTCTAGTGGGCGTCTTTATATCAGAAACCTGTGCTGATGGTATTCATTTGCAACTGGAGTTGTGAAGGTCTTTGTACTGTTAAAGCGGAGAAATGCTTGGGGGACTGCTCTCTCAGCCTAAAGAAGGCTTAAAAAACACCCCAAACCAACCAAACAAAACGGAAGTGTAAATGTTTTCAGTAAAAAGGGTAGATATTAAAAATATTTTGTTCTTTCCCCAGAGCTTCATCTTGCCAGCAGGAGGAGTCCTGTGATTATGTTGCCAGCAGCACGGACTGAGTCTCTAGGAGGGAAAGTGATTGGGGCAGAAATAAAAGAGAAGTAAGGCAAAATTTTATTCTTTAAGATGCCCCTTGCACAAAATCAGGTAAATTTCGCATCCCAGCATTAGTAAAATTGATTGAGAAGACTAATTTGGAAGTGACCTGTACAGAGGCTAGCTGCTATTCAAAGCTTTTGGAAAAGACGGTGTGCGAACGAGGTAGACGGTGACCTGCTACAGGTGCCCTGTGAAAAATAAAGCTTGATTGCAGGGACTTTGAACCATTTTAAGCACGGTTCCTGTAACGGGGCTTTCCCAAGCACACCGGCTTTCAGCTCCCAAGGCTTGTTGGGGATGGGGTGCAGCTTTTGGGGACTGGGACAATGAGGTAGAAGAACATCATCCTAGTTAAAGCTAAGTATGCACATGTGCCATGTACTAGAAAGACATTTAGGATTCCTGAGGTTTCTGGCAAGTGCCTGCTGGATTTCCTACCAGCGTGCTGCCTGGTGGCCTGGACTTTGACTGCAGTTCTGCCGCGAAGCCGCGCTGCGTGAGCGCGGTCAATCATACGCTTCCCCAAAACTACGGAGCAGGTCTGCGTGTGCTGCGTAGCACGTGTAAGCGCACGTCTGCGTTGGCTATACCACACTGAAAGGCAGGCACCCCTGCATAAAGTGAAGTGATTTTGTGCTGGAGCCTTTTTTGTTTGGGGAAGGGGCCTTTTTCTGCTTCACAAGGGCTTTCCAAGAGGACTGTGAGTAGATGAGATGGCAGTGAAAGCTTGAGTTGTTCGTATTTCAAGAAAACAATATGTTTTTTCAAAAGCCTTACGAGCATCTGTGATCAGTGGATAGTGGCTTGAAAGAGATAATTAATGGCCTAATCTCATTGTGTTGTTAACAAGCATTTTGAAAACAATCTGTAGCGCTATATGTAGTGCACAGAAGTGGTGTCTTATTCCGTGTCTGCGTGCAGAGATATTGGGGAAAAGACTGAATTTCCTTTATTTCAGTAGTGACTTGTCACCTTTGCTGTTATGAGAAGGGGTGAAATGTCTACTAGATGTAGAGCTTCCAGACTCTGAAATACAGACTCTTCTTAAAGCGTGTCAGAGCGGCCTTCAAATTGTCATTTCATTTCCAAAGCCGTTGTAAAAAAGGTGTTTGTAAAGGCTACCCAGCAAGTTGGAGAACTTGGAACTAAAATCAAGGACAGGCATTGCATCCTAGTGTGCGTGTATTGAGCTACGGACACTTAAATATTTTAAAAGTAGGTTTTAATGTTTCTGAGGGAGATTGACCAACTGGGCAGAAGGTCAAATTAATAATCTTGGAAAAGTAACTTAAAGGCAGCACATAAAAAACACATCTGTCTTCTCCAAATACACGTGTTGGAAAATAAAGGAGTTTTGCTTACCTCTGACAAAAGACTGACTGAAATACAATGCGTAGTAGTCAAAGACGGCTAGGGTGTATCAGGCTTCATTGGCATGAGAGCGAATTTAATCTCCTAGCCTTATCACAGCATCAGCATATTACGGAAGGAAGTTGTTTTCTCTTTGGCCAGATAAAACCCATTCAGTTCTTGATCTCGCACTTAGATTAGAAAAAATCCTTTCTTTTTTTTAAATTGAAGAAATTAATCCTTCTTCCTTCCGGGGAATACTAATACCATCTGTAAACAACCATGAACACGTTAAAGTCAAGCCAAGCTTCTAGTCAATGACAGCGTCTTGACGCGTTAGGGAATGAGCGTTAAGTCCTCTCCCAAAAAGCTTGTGCCACTTTATACGGCGTTTGTTTACTTTTCATATGAGAACTGTGAATTACTTATGGCACAGTTGCAGCCTCTGGCACGTTGTTGTTCTGTGCCAAGCAAAACATCCACCGGTAGGGATTTTCATTCAGCTTTGTCAGGGTTGGCTGCTTGGAATTCAGCAAAGCACTGCTATCAAAGATGAATTGGTTTTGCTATTTAATATTGATTAGGAGTCTTGCATCTGCTGTGCCCTTAATAACTCCAGGGAAGGGAAGAAGGTACGGTGTAATTTTGTTGTTCGTGGATTGTTTGTGCCTGTAGCTGTTGCTTCCTTTACCCTCAGTTTTCTCTACGGAGAAATCCATCTGCATTTTTTTCCTCCCAGAGATGCTAAAAGCTCTGGTCAGCACAAGTGCAGCGCTGATTCTGTTACTCACTGAAGAAGGTCGGTTTGTTATACCACTCCCTGGACTTCAACAGGTCAGCTTATTCTTAAAGAAGGCAGAGCAGAAGTAGACCAAGATGCCAAAAAACATTCAGCTATGGCAAAATTCTGCTCATAGGACAGGCTGGAAATGCAAAATAGAAGAAGGAAGAGCTGTGCAGAGGGTAGATTCTGGCCTACTGTTTACTTTTTTCCACAGATGAACAATGACCAGTTTGACCAGAGGTTAGAAGTTCAAAGTGATTAAATGTAATTAATACATATAAAAATAATTTACTTAAATAATTTCTGTAATTTAGCAGCCTTAAAGAAAGGAGTGCATCTTTATATCAGGTAAAATTTGGAAGAATTTTTAACTGTAAGAACTGAAGCGTTAGGGATTCTGGAAGTGGGGAATTGACAGAAAAATTCCATTTCATAATTGTCTATTTGTCAGGCTTTTTTAATTGTCCCAGAAAGCAGCTGGCTTGATACAAGTATAGGACTAAATCTGAGCCTACTTTTGTCTGACAAATTCCTATATGAAGGTTGCGATCTTCTTTGGAAGGCTTAACCCACAGATTTCCTGGTATGGACCATGTGGGCTAAAGCCCCAAAAATTCACGAGATCCTGAGAAGAGACCTCAGCCAGCAGAGCTGGAATGAGACGGATCCTTTTCAGAAACACGTTTCTTCAGCTATTCGGTGTAAGTCTGTGCCAGCGCATGCCCCGCTTTCAATGAACATAAGTTATATCTGGCTCGAATCACTCAAACCAGTGATTTCCATGCCAAACTGAGGAACAGATCCTTAACACCAACGTGCAGAAAATTGACCTCTGCCTAGAGATTTGATAAAAGGATGGCTAAAAATGGTTTATTCTTACAACCTCAGTGGCTTTTTGTGCCGCTAGTTCCAAGATACGGGGCTGCAGTTGACAGTTCGGTCACTGCTTTGCAAGGTGCACCCTTCAAGCTTTCAGTCTTAGAACAATCTCATATTTCTCTAGACAGTCTGAAGCTTATTCTGTAATTTCGTTTGCTGTTAACTTGTAAATAGACTCAAAACAGAAATGCTGCTTTTGAATTGAATTAGGAGTTTAAAAAAAAAAAGTATGTGAAGGACAAGGCTTTAGGAAACTTTGAATTTCTGAAACAGCGTGGGAGGCTTTGGTGCAAAACTTGAGAAATGTTTTCTTTTAAACGCATGTTTTCTTTTCCAGAGGGAAAAGCTCTTCATTCCTATCATGGAATGAGTAAATTTCCAAAATTATGTAAATTATGGATCTTGAGTTCTTCTGACTTGAACACCTTCTTCAGAACAGTGTTAGTATTCATGTAAGTTGCTTTTATGGTTGTCTGAAATGATTTGAAACCTGTAACACCGTCTGCCTTGACAGATAGTGGCGAAATACCTGTTCTCTCTCTCTCCATGTGATAGAAAATGTAATTATTCAGGTCTGGTGAGGCCAGAATGGTGTGGATTCTGACCAAGACATGTACATTGGTGAGGTGGGAAGGAATTGACTCCAATCTTTGATCTTCTCCTCTGTTGCACCAGGACTTGTGTTATGGTCTGAAACAGCTTTGGGTAGGAAAGGATTCCCTCAGGGATCGCATATCGTCTGCTGCTCAGCTTGGATCTTTCTTTTCTTGCCTGCTGGCTGTTAACACATGCCTTAAGGAGGTGCCTTGGTTGACTTTGAGGTCTCCTGAACTTCCTTCTTAAGTCCCTCGGTTTCTTTAAAGGGCTTTAGGGCTAGGAGTGTGTAGTAGCAGGGCACAGCACGGAGGGAAATGCATGACAGCAGGAGCTGGTGGGCATAGGCGAGAGCTGGAATATAGAATATTACCGAGGGGGTAGCACAGACACCCTGCTGAATGGGTAGGAATGTAGATATGACGAGTAAAAACCACATGGGGTGCGCGGAAACGTAGCAGGTCTGACCTTCTTAAACCTGATTTCATGTGTTAAGGCAGCTGGAGCACGGAAAACAGCATTCTTAGCAAAGGAGTTGGATGCTGGCAGTATGGTTGCTCTCTGCTCACAGAAAGCAAAACCTTGTTCTTTTATGGCTGTATAGGGTGTCAGCAATCGTGAGCTGTGCAGCAGGACCTGTGGGAAGAAAGCTGGAGAAATGACAGAAGCAGGATGGTGGCATGGGTATGGTGAGCAGGTCGGTACTCAGAGATGGGGAGGAAGGGAAGAGGGAAAGAGAGTCAAGCTCAGAACAGCAGAAAGGAAGGTGGGAGAAATAGGGAGTGGGAGGCTGCAGCTGAACAAGGGAAGTAAATTTTAGAAGCATAGAGAATAGTAGCAGAAAGATGAACAGCAACACAATGCATGAGCAGGTGATAAATTTTTGTTCCAACTGTTATGTGGAGTGGTGTCAATCAAAAATAGCTTATCTTACCAGATTGTGCTGTCTCTTGGAGCTTTTCTCCTGCACTGCCTGAAACACTCAGGTGTCAGAGGCTGCGTGTCTGCACATCTTCAGATGATCCCAAGCGAAGAGCCAGACGGCTCTGCAGGGGTAATTTGAAAGGGGCTGTGCATTTTGGCAAGGTGGTTATGTGGCAAGAAAATATTGGCAGCCTTGCCTTCGGTTGCCTTGGTTTTACCCGTAGTTAACAGAAAGGGGTCAGGAAGCAACCAGAAATGTTGCACTGAGTTGCTGCTTTGTTGAACATGCTCCTGGTATAAGAATGTGTCTACATGGCAGGCCTCTCTTGGATTTTACACATCTATTAAGGTAATGAACCCTGCATGTGCCTGGCTCTTCTTACGATTTCCACCTGGTTTGCTTTGCTAGTGCTCCTTTGAGTTTGGTCGAGTTGTCCTGCATTGCACAGGAGTAATTAGAAGGGAATTAGGGCCTGGGTATTGATTCCTTTCATCATTTCTACTGTATTTGAAATTAACATGAAATACTTGTTTGCTTACTGTTTGTGTCTGCAGTGGTAGTTATTATGTCTCTCTGCTCCTATTTTTATGAAAAGTACCTCCTGCTAATAGCTAATGAGTATTAACTTGGTGAAGCACCGAGAAACTCATCATGCAAATTGCTGTTTGAATCTTGGATCGGTGCCACGCTGTACATTTCACTTCTCCCATTTGTTGCTGGAATTACGGTACAGTAATTAATGGCATACAATCCTGGAAAAGAAAAAACCAACCTGACCTCCAACTCGGAGTTCAAGATGGTAGTGTTCATTAGAAAGTGAATCAAAATTGAACAGATTGAATTACTGTGAGGCAATACTACTAAATTTAGCTGTGGAGTTGCATTTAATCAGACAGGCTTTGTTTAAAAGAAGCAGGAGAAGGCGGCCGCAGCAGTCCAGCCTTGTACGACTGACTGGCTGCTACATGGGATATTGCTGTGAAGCAGGTACATTGAAATTAGCTGGGGAAAAAAAAATATTTTGCTCACAGACTGGTAAAACTAGGATGTTTTTTTTTCTAGTTCAGTTTTAGGCTTTTGCATGTAGCAATTTAATGGCTGTGACTTCAAAACTTGCGGCTGGTTTTCTGTGTCCCGTGCCTTAGAGGAACCCAACTTTCATATTGCAGAAGTGCTTGGAAAAGTTGGCTCCAGTATCTTCTGTTGAGCGTGCGGTGCTGGAGGTGTGAAATCAGAAGGTTTTAAGGAGCGGTCAGCAGCTGGGAAGTGCCTGAAGAGAGAAAATGTTATAATGGGAAGAGCCGAGCTCGGGCTTTGGGGAGCGCTTTGGTAGTTTTTCTTAGTTGGAGTGCCGATTTGTGATTGCTGATGTTGGGGTCTTCCTTTGTGGAGGGAATGTATGTAACGGGTGAGGAGCAAAGGAAGTGAAATTGAAGGAAGAAGTGGAAAGATTGTTTCACTGTTGACCTCTGTGAGAAGAAAACAGTCCTTCTAAGTAAACAAACCGTGCCCCTTGGATTTATTTCGTTTTTAAGCCTGCAAACACAAGTGAGATCCAAACATAACTCGGGAGAAGCTTCAACCCCCCAGAGATGCTGGCTTCTCCGTTCCAGCCCATGGATTTACGACCAGGAGCAAGCCCCCGACAGCTCTTTTTGCTGTGAAACCCTCTTGGGCTCAATTCCCGCAAGGCTTTCCCGCACAAACACCTTTCCTTTACCTCACGGTAGGACAAACGACCGCGGCTGCAGCCGCTCGTACTGCTGCAGCCAGGACGGGTTGCAGATTTACTCCGGGTTGCTACTCCACCAGGTAGCAGCCGAGGAGGAGGAGGAGAGAAGCTCGGGGCCCCTCGGCTTCGCCCCTTCCCAGGGAAAGGTGCCGGGGGAGGCGGGGGAAGGCGCTGCCCGAGGCGGGGCCGGGCGGGGCCGGAGGGCGGGCGGGCTACGGCGCATTTCGTGCGGGGCGGCCGCCGCTTTGTCTGCGGGGAAAGTTTGGCGGCGGGGCGGGGGGCCGAGGCGCTGCCCCGGCACCTGCCGAGGGGGCGGCGGGGCCACCCTCCCCTTCCCCTTTTTTCTTCCCAACCTCTCTTCCCCTGCAGCCGGCGGAGGGGCAGCGCGGCGGGGCCATGGGCGCTCCGGCCGCCGCCCGGGTAACGCTGTGCCTCCTCAGCGCGGCGCTGGCCGCCGCCGCCTCAGGTGAGTCGTCGCGCCGGGCCCCGGCCCCGTCCCGCGGGCGGTCGGTGCCCTGAGGAGAAGCTGAGCTTCCCCCGCTGAGGAGAATTCCCCTTCTCCCGGGGGATTTGGGGCGGCTTTCCCTTCATTTTCCTTCCCCCCGGTCCGGGCGGGGGTCCGCCTCTCGCCCCCCGCCATTTTGGCGGCCTCTCCACAGGCGGGGCGAGGGGGACCGGGGCGAAGCCGTGGCCGTGCCCGGCCCTTCCCGCGTCTGTCCCCCGGCTCTTCCCGCTCGGTGGTGGTGGTGGTGGGGTGCCCACAAGCGGCTGAGGGCTGGCGGGGATGGAGGAGCGTGTCCCGCTTCCAGCGTACGGGGCGGGGGAGAGGCGGGAGGGTGGCCCGGGGGTGCCGCCGGTGGGGCTGGGGCTGCGGGGCTTTCCCTCACCCTCGGCGCCTTTTCCTGACCGCAGAAGCGGGGGAAGGCAGCCCGGGATAGCAGTAAACCCCCTGCCAAGCTGAGGGTGAGGTGGCTCAAAAAGGCTTTGGTGGGTTTTAGTCATCCAAACCCACAAAACCCACCCGAGTGCCTGCGTGTGAGGTGGGCTGAGCTGGGTCAGTCAGCGGCAGGGCTCGGGGCATAGCCAGCCCGCAGGCTGTCCTGGCCCGCTCTCCACAGGCGTTCGTGGCGGTGGCGAGGGCAAAGCCGCTTGCCCGTGGGACTCGGAAATGCTGTGGTGTGTGCTCGGAGTCTGCCGGCCTGGGCGGCGGTGACAGCAGCTGCGGGGAGAGGGTAGCAGTCGTCCACCTTTCCCTGTTTTAGGAGAAGACGGCTGCGTTCAACTTGCTGCATGTGGATGCTGCTGTAAGTGTGCTCCAAGAGTGCCTTAACAGACATCAAACGTTGGTTTTTTCTGTCGCTAAAGAATTCTTCTGGATAGACTCATAAAAACTGCAAGGTTATGATCTTGCGATGCTGTCAAACAGTAAAGTTACTGATGGTTTAAGTTTGTGAGTGCATTGTGGCTGCACTGGTGCGCTTAGGTTGTTTTCCCGCTTTTCCTTTGACCGTGCGACTGTAGGCTGTTGGTTTCCAAAGTGGCAGACTCCCCAAGTGCTGCTCCCAGCATAACGCTGTGATTCCCATTTGATATAGTTGCCTTAGTGAATAACAGCAGTTAAAAATAGCTATGTGTGTGTGAGCTGAGGAATTGTTAGATGTGAATCTGGGATATTAACTTGTTAGGCAGTACTCTGAGAGACTTAACTTCTACAAAACAAACAAACAAAAAAAAAACCCCAAAAGCCTCCAAATCAGAAAACTACCCTACCGACCTCCTGCATCCAAGATGCCCAGCACAAAAATACCAAGGCAAGAAGTTTGGGGGTTTCTTCCCAACCTTCTTCTCTATGTGAAAGGCAATATGATTGTTTGAGGAAACCCTTTCAGGTGAGCTTTGCAAACAGTCGTTAATTACACTGCTGAGTTGTGTGCAACGCCAGGGCACTGAAACAAAGGGCAGCGTTGCTTAACGTGCATCGTGCGATGTCGTGGGCTCACTCAGAGTTAGGAGTAAAAAATAGCTAGAAGGTATTTGTAACTAAGGATTTTCCAAGTCCTGTAAAGATGAGTTATATCCTAGTATCCCCCTTGGTAACTTGTGAGGGAGTGAAATATGCCTTTGCTTTAATGGAGAGGAAGAGTCAGGCTTTCTGTGTTTGCATTGTAGTCCCGTATGGGCTGGGGTGAGCCTGGCTCTACATTTGGGACATGAGTGAGGAAAAAGAATGGGCAGCCAGCCCTTTTTTTGGGAATAAAACAGTCAAGTTGTGCTGGTCTTAACTAACTGGTATGAAGTATTTTCTTTTCCACATGCCTGGAGTATGTGACCTTGTGTTTTGTACCAAGTTTTGAGGTGCAGCTGGGTGATGAAACTTGAAATTATTCTCTCTTGCCAAAAGAAGAGCGTGGGGGAGGAGACGTGTGAGGGGCAGGAAGATAATGGCTATTTGAAAACCAATGCAGTAACATGGCATCAAGGTATGGTCAAGTGTTTGTTTGGGTTTTTTACTGTAAACACAAATTGCTATGAAAGTCAAGTAAATAAATGAACAGGTAATTGCTGAGAGTCTGAGTCTTAGGTGCATTCAAGTAACTTGGCACCACCGTGAACGTGCAGAGCTCACTTGTCAAATGTGGAGTGGTTAACCGTACAGTTCGTGGGGGACTGTGCGGATGTGCGAGTGAAACCCAGTGTTTCAGCATGTTAGTTCTCCTCGGTCTGTGCATGCGATGGGTAGGGCTCGATTTGTTTACTGTCAATATGAGTAGAAAGGTATCTGTTGAATTTGAGAGAAACGCGATTGGGCTCTTGTGGCTCATCTTCTTGGCAAGGGAAAATAATTCCTGATGGTGCCTCTGCAGCCTCTTGTCACTGAGCTGAAGACCGGCTCAAAGGAGGAGCTTTTGATTCGAAGCAGTGTAGCTCCAAGGTTTTCTGTACAAATTTGTCTAATCTGCATTTTATGGGAAACATCACTCTTTGGCGAGGAAGTTCTTAGTTCTCTGGGTGGTCCCTTGAGGCGGCTTTTCCCGCCTTCTCTTTTCTTTTCATCTTTGAGTTTCTTGGGTTGCTTTTGATTTCACATTCTTGTCACGTTTTCAGTAGTCGGATATGGGTAGTTGTTCGAGAATGGCCGTTTCCCAGAAAATCAATGACAGAACTGTCATTCGACTTATTAATCATTTTATTTTCTAACCTCTTATTTGATTTATTGAAGTAGAATATATAGAGTATGCTTGAATGGGCGTATATCTCCATCACTTGCTTGGAGAACCTTTCTCTCAGCTGGCAGTGGTGAGGACTAGGACGACTGAGGCAGGAGGAGTCCCGTGAGCCTGTCGTTAGGTGAAATGTGACCCGTTGCCCGCAGAGGAGTGATTTAGGAGTGGGAATTCATGCCGTGATTGCTTTTTTATGTGTATATTCATGTGCTTTATTTGTTTCTTCTGTAAATGGTGAAAGGATTTATAGGAGTACAGAGAAGAGACCGCTCTTTAGCGTGCAATTTAAATGCTGTGTAACCTTGCATTTTTAAGGGCCGTATTTTGCCCTTGAATAGCTGTGGCTTCCCTTTATTTCAGTGAGAGCTCGGGCAATTATTTGAAGGTACAATTCTGAGCTTCATCTTATGTGTATATTGTGAGAATTCCCATCTTACCGGGGACAGCCGTTGTGACAGTGGAGGGAGAGAACATAAGCCCCTCACACGAGTGGCACCAAACGTCTGAATTTGTCACCTGTTTGAGAGAGCGTGAGGTGATTGTGGGAATGGGACACGATACTAGCCCTCTTCAAAAGGGGGTGGTCATCGGTGATGGTGCAGTCAGGTCCTTGTGAGGTTAGTGTCCGCCCCTGTTTCACTGCCTTGCATTCTCCCGCTTGCTTCGACTGTCTGTGTCCTTGACTTCTGTCTGAGAAAGACTGGGCGACTTCTTGCAATTAAAATGCTGTGATGCTTCATCAGTGGTATGGTGAGGTGCTGCAAAGGCATGTGCTAACCCCTTCTTGAAGACCAGCTGCATTATTTTGGCAGGTCTCCCCTTTTGTTTCTACCTTGTTTGTGCCCCTTTCCAAGTTCTTGAGTCCACCTTGGCCGGAGTCCCTGACACTGCAGTCTGCAGCTTACCCAGAGGTTGCCCTGCTCCACCAAAACGGCATTTGTTTTGTTGCTGGCAAGCGCGTGGCCAGAGGTGGCTGCTTAGTGCTGCTCGTACTGTTACATAGCAGGTTCACTAGAGCGTGTGCTGGTATTACTCACTTCTAATCTGTTTTTTTCTTCTTTTTGTCCCGCAGGTGCCTGTGTCTACCAGGGCTTGTTGTTTGAGGTAGGTAAGCTTGAATGTGTTGTGCTGGGGAAGTGTTTGAGAAGGTGCTGTTGAACTTGACTCTAGTTCGTGATTTTTGTCACCCCTGCAACTGGGATGGTTGATCTTCCAGCAGGTCACAGAGCTGTGAGCCTTCAGCCTGCTGGAAAACAGCAGCAAAGTAAATATTGCCTTCGGAGAGGTCAGAAATTCTCCCTGGGCCTTTGAACCCAACCGCTCTTCTCAGCACAGCTCTGCCTCCTTCTAACTGGGGCTCCTTTGTCTGGTGTGTGAAAAGATGTGAGAGATTTCAAGGTTCTTGGAAGCCATCTGAATCGCAAATGCGCGGTCCTAGGCAGGATAGAGGTTATGTTTTGTACAATGTCACTGGAATGCCAGGGTATGCTCTGTGGTTTTTTTCCCTGAAAAATTATTATTAATGACAACAATTTAACACCTTTCTCTCTCAGCTGGTTATGGTGAGTACTGTGTACCCCGACTCTTCTTTATAAACCCAAAGTATTTTCTTTTCTAGTCTTCCTCTTTGTATGTACCTAATCCATGAATGACTTTGTACAAGAATCACTGTTTTGAACAATTTATAACCCGCATTTTGCTCTGTAACACTTGTCTGCCTTGCTTCAGTATTCTGGGCTAAAAGGAAATGGCTGGGCAACTTCACCGTTCTGGAGTGCTTCTGTACCTGCCTCCAATCCCACAGCAGACTTGCTCAGGGATTTGTTACCCTGGGAGGCAGCATGCAGCAGCTGTCGGGGAAAGCCTGGGTTTTTATTTCCCTTAGAGCTCTCCAGCAAAGCTGGATCTCTGCTCTGTGTGTCTGACAAGTGACAACCGGTATCTTGGAAATAACTGGTGGCAGGTGGTTCCTTTGGCCTTCCAACGTGGGTTCAGGGTCTTGGAAGCTTTCCTGCCGCAAGAAGGGAATGTAGGGGGAGTTGCTGGAGGCGAATGTTTTCGGTGGGTAGCTTGGGAGGAAGCTGAAGGAGGCTAAATGTGTTTGCTCCTCTTAATGATGCCCTGTGGAGCATCAGTGTCTGAACAGCAGTTGGAAAGTTTGTCTGGATTCCAACCTCAGTGAACTGTACGGCAGGTCGCTTTCTGCTGAGCATTGCAGCTCAGTAAGGGCGGCATTGGAGCTGAAGGGTTAGCAAGCGAGGGGTTTCAGTTGTCACTGATTACTACTGACATGTGAGTCACAAATTTATTTCACCTTTTGTTGTTTCTTGGTGTTCTGCTGTTCTTTCTCTGCTCTTTTTTTCACTACTGCTGTGTGTTTGAAATGCTAGTGCAGGTCTTGATAATACCTTGCCGTAGCATTTGTACATCAAGACTATGGGATATTCTAGTTTAGATGCTTCCTGTGTAAAGAACCTGCTCCCAGTATCCTTGATTTTGTTTTTATTTCTGTATTTAGCAAGATTATTGTGGTTTTATTGATAAATTACTTAGGTAACTGCAGTAGTTTCCATTAGCTGTACAAGAGGATTGCTCTGCAGTGAAACTCTGAGCAGACACAACTGATGTAGGTATACAGCTGGCATTTATAATCAGGTAAAACTTGGACAACTCAAGCTCGTCCTTCTTGGAACAAGGACCTGTCGTGTCTGAAGATGTGCCTGCTTTCCTGTCTGAGAGATGTTTGCTGTAGGAACAAACCTTTGCTTGCTTTTCCATGAGTATTTTGGCGTTTCTTCTGTTTCATAGGCACTAATGTCGCAACTTTGGATTGTTCTCTGGAATTGAATATAGGTCCAAGGGCAGGCTCTGTGGCTTCAGCTGGCAATCTTGGAACAGGTACTAAAGCCGTATGGTTTCTGACTCGGATGTGGAAAATATCACACGCAGTGCACCAAACCTGTGGGCTAGGTGCATCTTCCTCTGCTTCACGGGTTTCTTTGGGTGACTCTTTTCTCTGAGAAAGCAGGAACTGCACAAGCAACCGTGGAAATTACAGATGGAAAAGAACCTATAATAGGAATTGTTTCATCCTCTGGTTTGTGCCACTCCCGACAGCAGTATGGGAGTTGGCTCAGTTAAGCATGATAGAAATCAAACACTAGAGGTAGTGTATGAGTGATTTCAAGGCAGTTGGTACTTGTGGGCTGGTGGCATGTAGCTGTGATAGAGCTGCGGAGCTCGTGTTATCTTTGCAGAAGGCCGCTGTCTCAGAAAGGTCACTTTTGAAGTGGAAGGTGACAAGAACAGCAGTCCGGCCGCTGCCACCATTTCAGTTCCTGCAGTTTCCCTGGCTTCAGAATGAACGCTGTATTCAAAAAAATTTGAAATCTGAAGACGCATGTGTGAGACACTTGCTCTGTTTGTTAAATTTGGTGCTTGTAAAGCATTGACGCGGCTGTCTGACAGATGAAGACTGGGACCTATTGCCTCATGGCTTCGCTGGCACAGTTGTGTTTACTGGAGCAGGGAAGGAGGATCTTTCTGAATCACCGGTTTGGGATTCTGGAGGTGCAAATTGAAACTTCCTATCTGTTACACTGTCGTTTTGCTGAACACAATTGTGTTTTTCTCCTTTATCTCAGATAATGAGGAAAAGCAAAAGCCTATTCTGCCTGTAATCTGTGTTGTGCTGTTTAATTTTTCCGGTAAGTCTGGTGGGAGCTGTGTTCGCTGGCCTTCTTGTGCTCCCTCCGTGAACAAGGGCTGGAGCGCGTTTTGCAGAGTCGGTGGTGTGCTCAGAAGGCCAGTGGTAAGGGGTAGTTCCCCTGGCGCTTGCCGCTGGCCTGGTGGGGAGCTCTGCGTGGGTCACGCTTGTAATGAAAATCCCTTGGCAGGGGGTGTTGAGCTGGTGGGTTTGTGTTTTGCCGCATGCATCTCTGTCTTTCCAAAACAGATATGCTTGTGCTAACACAGAATAATCTAAGGAATGGGACAAAAATGGCGCTCCTGGGACAAGTTCAGTCCCTTTCAGTTGGGTTTGTGTACCTGTTTGGTAGCATGAATGAAGCTGCCTATACTAGAACCAAGAACAGCTTTGGTCTGTTTCCCAAACCATTGCCCAGCGTAGCTGGTTTTGGACTTGAACTTTTTCATGTTGCTGTTATTTTATTGACTTGTTCCTTTTAAGTCTGTGGACAAGGTAAGAGGCAAGAAGCTGGGCAGGGGAGACAAAGAGGAACAGATGGACAATTATTTCTTCAGAAGGTCCTGAAGCCTTTTTTGCATGCAGCAGCTGCAAAAGGAGCCTTCTTACCTTGATTATAGTACCAGGAGGAGGAAGCTGGTGGTAACATGGAACAGCCCCAGGTTTTATAAGTGGCTACGATGAGTAGCGGTGTAACCTGTGTGTAAGGGGAGGCCATGTCCCAGCCCAGCCCTGTGCCTGCTCGCAACTGCTGCAGCACAGCTGAAGGGAAGCTGAGCTGGGCTCTGCACCACTGTGTGCAGCAGTATTGGAGCTCTGGTTTGAGCTCCCCTTGCTGGTTTTCTCTGCTGTTGGCTGCATCGTGGGTTAAACTGAGCTTTACAAGTCTGGGGCCCTGACATAAGAGAGCACAGATGGACATGACAGCAGAATTTGTCTGTGGGGTTCCTCACTAGTGGTGCTGCCATGTGCCCAGAGGGGAGCAGAGAAGCAGACTGGGGGATAATTTTGTGGTTTCAGCATTTGTATATAACTTTGGAAAGTTGCACGTAAAAGAACGTGTTCAGTGAAGAAATCCCGGGGACAGGACAAACGTGCAAGCTAAGTATGTCATCTCTATAGAATCTGTTCCGGAGAAGGGTTGTGCCTTCTGGGTGTGTTTGCTTACAAACCATTTACTGAATAAAAGCTTTTCTGAATGACAAGAAAGCATCGAGCCAAACACTGCAGCCTCACCCGATGGCTCTCACCTGGAGTGGCAGCATCACAGTATGCCTGTGGCACTAATAGAGCTGTCGACAACCTCCAAGAGAAAGCTATAGAATCTTTTTTGTGTCTTAAACTATGGCTAGAAACAGTTTCCTCTCAGTGTCTCTTGTTATTCAGGGTTTTCCTCAAAGTTTGATGTGCAAGTAGTTGCAGGTGAGCTTTGACTGGGTTATTGTGGGAATGCGGTGTGCTGCAAGTCTTGCTTTATGGCATTTGGCTGTCTTGCTTCTGCTGCAAACCCAAACTCTGAAGTCACTCGAAAAATCCTTGGTGTATAAATTGAACGTTTAAGTGTAGTGAAAGCAAGCACTGCAGAGTTGCTTGAATTGTTAACGCTGCAGAAGTTCTGCCTCTTGCTTGACTGACTTAGCTGCTTGCATATCAAGGGTCAGCTTGTGTTCATGTGTTTCCTCTGAGGAAAAACACATCTCTGATTTCCAGCTGTGCTGAGGAGATTTGTGTTCCTCTGTCTTCACCTTTGAGGGAGTTTTCAGATCCACACAACCAGTGCAGCTGCTTTCTTTACTTAGCAAAGAAGAAAATACACATTATAATTGTTTTTTTAGCTGGAGGGTAGTGTAGGTGGGGATGAGGAGACATTCGTGCCACAATTAAAGTAAATGTGTGTGGGAGGTATTGATCGAGTCCACGTCTGCATCTTTCTACCAGCTGGCTTGTGCCAAGAAGAGTTTTCAGCCCTGGGAGAAGGAGAGGGGAAGCATGGGGCTGTGAATTAAGGTGGGAGTTGGTTTAAATGGAAAGTGTGACTTGATAAATGATGCTTCATGTCTGGTGGACACTGCAATAAGGAAGGACAAGTCCAGCTGAGCAATTTCCAGTGAATTTTGATTTTGTCTGTGTTAAAACATTGACGTTGCCTGTTGTAACAGCTGCTGGTAATGCACGTAAGGATGAATTTCTGGACTGGCAGATGCCTTTGGAAGTTTCACGAGACACATGGGGCTTTTTTAACACTACAAAACACCAAACAAGCCAAGCAGCTTTTCTTGAAAGGAAATGTTTTTAATCTTGGAGTTTGAATGAAAATTATGAACAGAATAAAAAGCCTTAACTTAATCCACAGTGAATGGTACTGTACTTGTGCTTCTACCAAAAATTTTGCTTCCCTCTTTCCTTTTGAAACTGCCCGAAAAAGGATTCAGGTTAATTGAAATACTTAGTTGACTTGAACATCTTAAAAGAAGAGACTTCGGGTTTAGCAGTCAGTCAAAAGAGCAGCATGCCTTTTTCAGAAAAGGAAAAAAAAAGAATTATTGTAGCTCTTGAGATCATTCAGCTTTTCATTTTTTTAATTCTGCTCTACAGTCAGTAATAGTAGAGGTCACAAAATAATAATAAAAAAGTCACATGTTGACAGATATCTATTGTATAAATAGAACTTCCATCAGCTTTATTATAAATCAGATCATCAACTTTATGTATGCATTAACTGTAATTTTTTATAAACACTTGCAAGGAGCTGGACTGATAGGGGAGAACACCAGCAAAAGATAAGGAGATAAAATAGTGGAGGCGTGGAGCTGGAGGTAGCTGCTTGCTCAGCTTCAGAGATGTTTTTTACATAATTACATTTGGCTTATTTAGCTCATTTCAGTGGCAAGTGTAATCAGAGTGGAGAAACAAAGCGCTAGTTTCGAGTTCTGTGTCCGAAGGAAGAAGTGCATGAAAACGTTGGTGCGAAAAGTTTGAAGTTGGTGACAATAAAAATTGGAAGTATCTGATGAGACTGCATATAACACATCCTTGTTCAATAAAAAAGTATCCCATTAAGTGTTCTGATAAACTTGATAGCATCTTGCAGTTACATGTGTACATTTTGTTGTCAGAAGTTTAAAGAAAACCTGATTTTTATGCTTTTAAAATCAGATTTCTGTTTCCATCTGTAGTTTGTGCTGAGTCAGAAATGAAAGGGGAAATATAAATAGAAAATGCTTTTTTTTTAAATTTTAAATCTACTCTAGCTTCTATTCTGAATAAATTGAGTGACTATTATAAATGTTAGCAGGTGCAGAGCACTTCTGCCTAGGGAATGTTTCAAATTAGCAATGGAAAATGAGCTTCACTTCAGTTTCTTTAGAAAGATAACAAGTTACTACTGAAAAATGAGATCAGAATTGAAGATTTCAGTTGAAGGTTTTGCTTGCTAATTTTTAGAACGGTCAAAATGGGGGGTTTTTGTGTTTGTGGGGTGTTTTTTTTTAATAATGTGATTTAAATGCCACTACTTAGCCTGGCGGGTACATCCTCAACTCCACCAGGAAAGGAAACTATCAATTTCTGTTGATAACATGCACATAACACTTGGTAGCTATAAACTCTGTTTTACAGCAGCATGAATCTCCCTTCTGTGTAATGTTCAAATGAACTTTTTACAGAACACTGTGATTTTATCCAGTTTGCTGTGGGGGTTCCTCCTGGAGCAGCCTGCAGTCCGCACTCTTGATTTGCTCTTCTGCGGTCTCCCATGTTGATGTGAATAGTAGGGAGGTCATGAGTTATTTGTGTTGGAGGCGTGCAAGATATTGAGGTCGCTTTTTCTTGCTATTGCAGGGTAGACGTATTCTTGTAGATGTGAGTTGCCTAATATCCTATATATGATTATTTTTATTTGTTGAACAGATACAATTAGATGCCGTGACTCTCCCAAGACTTCAAAGAGTAGTGATGGAAGGACTGGGGGCGTTTTGGTGCAGCGGGGGCCTGATTCTGCAGTGCTGTTGTGCAGCCTTTTAAGCCTGTTTAGAGCAAGTGCATAACACTGAATAATTGTTTTATGCCGTGTGTAGGGCTTGATGTCCAACTTATCCTTGCTTTGTCTGGCGGCTATGAATGGAAGTACAAGGGGATGGAAAATAGACCTCTCAACTGACGTGACTGGTATGCAGTTGGAGTTTATTAATATAATAATGAGATGCTTCTCAGGTAGGTAATCCCTTCCGCTTGTGGGTTTCAGAAAGCTGAGATCAACTGAAGAGCAAAAAATAAAGACAAAAGTCTTTTTTTTTTTTAATAAAGCATGTGCTGCACGTGTGTTCCTTCTTTGTGTTCCTTGAAAATAACAGTAGAATTTAGAGGAACAGGGGTTGGCTCTTTATTTCATGGTACCAGGTAAAAGAAGCTAAGATGAAGGTGAAGATTATTCTCCTGAGGATGTAGTGAATTCTTGTCTCTCAATCAGTAAAGATTTTTTTTTTTGTGCACCAAGGCACACATTTTAATATGTAATAATTCTTCTTTTATTTGTTAGTGGTTCTCATAGAGAAGACTTCTAAATGTCATTTTTTTTGTTTGGAAAATGAACTCCCATTTTTATAAGGAAACGCAATACTGGTAGCATAGCTGAGAGTGGTACGTTCTAGAATTATCACATTTATTTTGTTTTGTAGCAACTTGAAACTTGTTCTGAATACTAAATAACACATAGTAAAAATTTGAGAAATTACTCATGTTTGTTGTATATCTCAATATAAGGGTTTGACATAGTACATAGAGACAATCAGTACAGTTTGTGTATTGGTGGTTATTTTTCATTCCTTTTTCACTTTCACCTCTGAAAAGAAGTCCTGTGGAGCTCTAATGTCCTTAAACAACTATAAGCTCTGTTAAAAACTGCTAAATGAGGAAGTGCTGAGAGTTGGGTGTTAAAATGTCTTAAAAACCCAGCAGGATCTGTCCCTGCCCTACTGTAAGCAGAGGTGAATTACACTTTAGTTGGAAAACTATGGCCCTGAGCCAGAGCACTTGGACAACTGCTGTTGCCTTTCAGAGGTTTTCACGTTGCAGGAGGGCTGTGAGGGTGTTGACACATTAGAAATGACCTGTGGCTTTGCCTGTGGAAGGGTAAATGCTCTTGCTTGTTAGATCTGTGTTTCAATGAACAAAGCAGCAACTGACGCAGGTTGTAACTTTCATACTATGAAAGACCAATTCATACAACACAAACTTGGTTCAACAGCTGCCTGTACATTGCCCTGTAAGGGATGCAGATAAATGCAGGGAGGGTGGCTGGGCTGGCCCTGTCTCTGGGACCAGGCACTTTTCTCCTACAGCTTGGACCTGTTGTTGGTCTCGCAGAAGCAGCATCTTTCAGTTCCCCCTGTGCTGGGAGCTGGGCAGGAGTTTAGGTCCCCACAGCCCCGGGGTCTGGGAGCAGCAAGTCGCATCTGCAGGGCACCCTCTTGGTTTCTCCAGGCGCTGCCACGTCCCTTTTCATGCAATACTGAAGCATTGGCGAGACAGACCTCTCTACATCAAGATCTGTGCCTTAACATTTAACATAATGCAACTGAAGCACGGAGCTGGTGTCTTTGCTTACCCTGAGATGATTTATTTGCCATGCTTACCTGAAATAGGTATTTCACAGCTCTTTCCGCAGTGGGCTGCAAGTACAGTAAATTTATCACGCAGTTCCCTCCTCTTCAACTCTTCTGTATGTATGTACGTGTCTGTCTTTCTCATGGTAGGCTTGCTGGGCAGAAATCGTTCTTTTTCCCTCTGTGCAAATGGGATCTCATGTTCTAGCAGGCCAGGGCCCAGCGATGAGGTCAGGGTCCTCCTTGGTTGTCTGTGCATGTTTTTAAGAACAGCCTGTGGCCCTGGGTTTGAACCTGAGGGGTGCTCTCTCTAAACATTCGAGCACAGGTGGTGGTTGTGGCAAAAAGAGGTTTTGAAACAACTCATCTTTACTTTAGATAGCACAAAAGAAACATGGACAAATTAATTACTAAACTAAATTAATAAACTAAAAGAGATGACTCTAGGGGTGGTGGGGCTTTTGATCTTTAATCAGAGGCTCTGGGCTGTCCACAATGACTTTCTGCAGCCTGTGGTGTTTTTCTTGAAGGTGTGAGTGTCTGCTGGCTGTCATATTCTGCTTCAGGGGTCTTTCCTCTCCATCCTCCCTCCTGGCTGGTGAAAGACTCTTGCTTTAATCTTCACTGTGTTGTGGGATGTTAAGAAATAGTTAATCGAGGCTTTGAACATTATTGTGTATTTAAGAATAGTTATTTAGAAAAAGATAGATTACATGAATTGTATAACTACAGGAGTTTTCTATTAATCTACGTCCATGCTACACTGCTCATTTTGGCCCTGTACAGTCCTATCCCATGGCAGGAGTCCTATCCCATGACTGGATTAATCACCAGCCGGGTTAATCAGTAGATAAAGAGAGATGTAGTAAGGAAAGATGAATAATTGAACAATTGATTATGACATTTTAATTGATGTAGACCTTAGATGAGAATAGGGGTAGGGTAAGCATTCAGAATACAAGTTAAGCGGCCTGATTCTTAGAATTTGAAGACGGTTTTAAATAGATCATTGTAAAACTTGGAGGAAAATAAATGACTTTTATGATGTTGCATCAGACCAGTGATTGAAGGGGTCTACGTGGCCAATACACAGGAACCGAAACGGAACGCAAAGAATCGGTTTACCGATGGGAAATCAAGAACTGTCTACCGACCAGAAAATGAAGAATTGTTAATGCAGCGGGAATGCAGGTGGACTTTGATAATTGTGTAATTGCATAATCATGTAATTGTTATAGGAATATATATAAGGTGACAGTTGCAAAACTTGGCTGCCACTCACTGAGGTGATGGCCCAACTCTGAGTTGTCAATAAAGCAAACCTAGAGATACCCACTTTCTGGTGGAAATTCTTCAACAGAAATTGGCGACCCAGATGGGATGAGGTGATCTGGCGTCAGTCTTATTTGGAGGTCAGGGTCTTTACAAGAGCTGCCCTGTTCTGCGTTTTCCGCTCCAGTGATCTTCCTGGATGGTAGCTGTTCATCCGCAAACACTGACCTAAGTAGATGATTAACATTTAATAACACAGTTACAGGAGCTCTATGCCAGAGCCTTGGCAGGAGATGTTGGATTTCTCATGGATTCATTCACCAGGACAACAATTTAACAATTACCCAGCATTTATAAATTTCACAAGTCATTGTGCCTTCCAGTTTTCCGGATGCATTTCAAGAGCCTTGTTTAGGAATATTGTCTTGTAATTTGTCACTTGGTTTTCCTTTTTAAATCCCCAGCATGAAAAACTTTTTCCTTTGCTAGGTCACTTCCTCATTCCTTCTTTCTCCTCAACCCTGTCAAAACCTTGATCAGGTTTTCCATTTGCATTTTCTCTTTAGACTAGGGGTCGCAATGTCTACTTAATTGGTAAGAGAAATGATAGAAATCTGGTTTTACCAGTGGAAAAAGCCTGTAACGCATTAAAAGTTGAGACCTATGGACAGCACAAAGTAATGTAGCTATAGAAAGGAGACAGCTGGCATCACCTGGGGAGCTGCCTCAAATGCAGTTTCTCACTGGGCTGAAATTGGCAACAAACCATTATCATACTGGTGTGTGGGCCTAACCTGGGCCTTAGATTGAAAACTTTCCTGTTCTTGGTTTGGGAGCGCAAGTGCCAGCTTTGGAGCTGGAAGCAGTGTCCCACAGCTGATGAAAATGTTGGGAGAAAGTAAAATAGCTATCTCCGTAGTGGGTTATATGATACAAGCAGAAATGGAAAATGGTACTCGTCGTATCTATAGATTTATCATATTCTCGTGGTGCTTATGAAGGCGTAAGCCAACGCCGTTCTTCGTGGAGCAGTGAAGTATGTCTGCAGTTTAGGTGAGAAGCAGTTTTGTTCAGTAGGGTTAGTCGGGGTAGGTGTATGTGCACATACAAGTACACGAGACTTGGCCCCGTTATCTCTGAGGGCCTTTTGGTTGGGCTGGGCAGCGGCAGATCTGCGTGCCACAAGCAGAAGAGGTGAGAGGGTGTTCGGGTTGGAAGTCAGTCTGCTTTTCCAGAAGGGATTTCGTTGCATCTTTCTGTGTTAAACGTGACTTCTGTTTTGAACAATCAGCCCTTGCTTTTCTTTTCTACTTTCTTGTGTGAGTTATAAATGACAGCTCACTCGAAACCTGATTTTTCCCTCTCTTCGGCACAATAATTCA
Source organism: Theristicus caerulescens (assembly GCA_020745775.1). NCBI lineage: Eukaryota > Metazoa > Chordata > Aves > Pelecaniformes > Threskiornithidae > Theristicus > Theristicus caerulescens. The sequence continues at coordinate 81,949,071 of CM036563.1, read as the reverse complement.
GGGCTGCAGAAATCACACGGTGGGGCACAGTTCTGGAGACGATCATCTTGCCGTTTTTATGGGCTACTCAAAAATCTGTACTCATATTCCAGGAACATAATGTTAATGTTCATCAGATGACTTTTAAAGGTCTTTGAACTGATCAAGAAAGTGAATAGTATTTTAATTATCCCCAGACAACGTTTTACGGAAGTGGTGTTTACACTCTGAATTATACGTGTACATCAGTAGCTTTGTGAGAGAGAAAATGAAGCCAGAAGGCTGGAGCAAAAAAGTCAGGAGAATTTGTGGTTCCTATTTTGTGTTAGAAAAGAAACAAAAAGATTGTGTATTGGAAAGAAATTTGAAAGTGCGCTGTCACGAAAGGAGCCCGCTGAAGGTGATTTAAGCTCACTTGCTTGTAGCTGAAGGAGGGCGAGGGATATAACCTCTAGCTAGAGGTGTAAGAGCAAGTCTGTGTTGAGTCTCACTTTGCTGCTGGCACCCACACGCACGCACGCTTGCCAGTCCTCGTGAGGCAGCGGTTTCTTTGCATGTGTCTTTCTTGTTGGCATATGGGGTACGGGATTGTTGGATTACTGTGACTGCAGCGTACGCTGTGATGGCACGTGGGTACATCCTGCGCCCAGCAGGTGGGAGGGAGAGGTTTACTGCTCCCCGAAGGGAGAAAGGAGGTTTGTCTGGCAGTTTCTGTGCTTGGAGAACAGATCACTTTAGCGAAAGAACTTGAGATGTTTGCTTGCTTTATTTGCTGTGGCTCACTGGAGCAAACAATTGCCCTAACGTGTGTGTCTGAGATGTTCTTTCAACTTCCTCAAAACACGTAGCTTCTCTCCATGTATCACTCTGTACAGGTGCGGGCAAGTCCCACTGAAGGCTATTGGGATCTGGGAACTTGGGCTGTTTTCTTCTAATGTTGGTTTTCTCCTGGAGGGGGGCTGTCAGATACCGAATCTGAAAAAGATACTGTAAACACCAATGCAGTTTTCGGGGGGCATTTGCCACCTGGTATCTCCTAGTGGAGAAGCAAACTTGGTTTTGACTGTTTCATTTGATCTAATAGGTAAAACCAGAAATGACGCAAAGAGGAAAATAACCCTAACGCCCTTTCTGTGGGAGACAAGGCTGACTTCTAATGCGATAACAGTAATGGCACATCTCTCTCTTCTGTGGTCACCTGGGTGCTGGGTGAAGTTGAGCAAGCGTCTTCTTAACTTCTGCAGGCAACTGAAATTCCACCCTAACGTTGCTTGCTGCAGGGCACCTTAGAAGATAAACATGGAATTTCTTTGCATTGTAAGAGCGCATCTTTTTCCGGCAGCTCTGGATTCTGTCAGTGCTTTTAATTTCTGTTGTAATACTAGTTATCAGAGGTTTATATCACAGCCGTGAAAGTTTTCTTTGGGGTGACACTGGGCATCTTACCGAGGAATTTTGTGCTAGGATTTTTTTGGTAGTTTGAAAAATAATTGGCCCTGGATATGACTGCCAGGAACTAATAGAACTTTGTTGTATGGTTTTGATGACCCCCAGAGAACTTTTGGATTGAATTTGTAAGGTAAGTGAGGAAAGTGGATCCCCAGCTCTTCTTGGCATTGACTGGAAACTGAGCACTTTCCTCTAGTAAGGGTATAGGAAAATCCTAGTCCTAATTTTTAGATAGAAACGTTGAAGCTACTAGTACATATCAGCGAGAAACTTTCTCCCTCTATAGAGGAAAATAAACGAAACCAAGCCGGTTTTATTTAGAAATGGAAAAGAAACTGTTTGTTAGTACAGATGGAATTTCTTCTGTCCTTCCCATATAAACAGCTTTCTGTCTCATTGCGGTACGGTATCAGTTGACAGGAAAATGAGTCAGAATAAATGAAACAGCCTGGTTTAGATGGATCTGTATAACACAAAATGACACCGAATGCATCAAAGATGGTTTGGATGTGATCTTTTCAACTGACTCGCAAAATACCGGACAAGTCTATTAAGGTTGAGCTTTGTATCTGGGTAGCTGAACAGTCACGTAGGCAGCAAAAAGGGGCCTTTAGTATTGGAAAGCAGGGCTTGGCGCTCTCTGGTTCAGGGTGAGTTCAAAGCAGAACTGCTTGAACTGGCAAAGCCTAGAAACGTTTGTCCTACGTTCTGTTCCTTTAGGTGTGCTTTCAGGGAGACAGCTGGGAGAACCAGCAAAAAGTATGGAGAAAGGCTGTCGACAGGGGAATTTGTGGGAGTTCTTTCTGCTCCTACATGCCAGAGAGCTCCTTGGAGAGGCAGCTTTGCTCTATACTAGCACCAGGCTACACTTGCACGTTTGCCAGCTCAGGATGTGTTCAAGACCTTGTTCTTCGCCCCCAAAACATCTTGGGCGAAGATGTTACGAGGAACTGGTGAACATCTGCTCAGTCTTTTGAAACAGATTACTGGTGTTTTAGTCAATCATAAACCTTAGGCAAAATTGGACTACTGTGTCTGGACAGTGGTCTCATGTGGAATTTCTTATCTTCCAGGTTGGTTTCACGTGTTTCTTTTTCCCGTTTTTCCCCCTTGAATAACTCGTGTCCCCATCAAAAATGCCAGTATGAAACGCCCTCACCGTTAGAGTTGTTGCGCAGGCTTGATAAATTAATTGATTCAAAGTTGTCCAGGATAAATAATTCTCTGAGCCTTTTCAGTAAACATTAGCTCTCTAGTTGTTACTATTGTAACTGCTGAATTTCACAAGGAGCCTAAGATATTCCTTGGTGCTTTCAGGAAAACACATAAAAGATGGAAAAAATCCCAAATACGAAGCTCTTCCAGATGGGTGCATTGCTTTTATATCACTCCTCAGATCTGTCAGCCTTGAAAGTGGCTGTAAAGAGAGCCACGTGATGCTGCGATGCTCTGAAGTTTGTGATGCTAGCATGTCTGTATTTCTGCCATGCATATTAAATAGCTTCTAGTGGGAGTACATACAACAGGCTTCCATTGGCAGACCGCTGTAATTCTCCTAGTGCTGTGATTTATTGTTGAGCCGTAGATTAAGGAGACCCGTTAGGATAAAATACTTGGTGCTTACTCGATTTAGTAATCATTATAGCTCCTTCAGAGTCATTCAGTAATGAATCTTCTAACTAACCCCACGAGCTCAGCATCAGAAGTATCTTTACATTACCAGCTGGAATACTATGGCTAAGGGAGAGTCCTAGGCATTTTCAGACTGTGTTTCTGAGGATCAGCGAGGGGAAGAAAAGCTCCCCCTCCTCCCCCAAATGATAAATCCTGAACATGATTTCTTTCTGTATTAATTTGAAGAATTTTAAGCCAGATGTTTCATTACTCAAAAAATTTAAGAAGTTTCGTAAACTGCTTCCTGTGTGTTTTATGGAGAGCAAAATTAAACTTTTTGCAGGCTCAAAATTGGGAAATTTTAAGTTTGATCCGAGCATAAATTTTCGGTGACATCAACGGGAGCTGAAAGTTAGGGTCTTGCAGCGAGATGACAAAGATGAGAAATTTTGGACCTTGCAGCTATATACATACCCTTTTTTTTTAATCTCAGTTATCAAACTAGAAATCTTATTTCTAATGGGAATGTAGTCTCCCTGAAAATGTTAACCTTTTCACTTCCTGGGAATTAATCTGTTGTCCTACATTAATACATTTGGTCATGGTCATGTGGGAATAATTACTTCTGGGTGCTTTGCCAGCACGAGACTGATATACTGTAAGTCAGGTGTTCTTTTGTGGTTCATGGATATTCATATTTTCAGAGGAAATACAGGGTCGGTTGTTTAGTTATGAACTTCAAAACCTACACTGATTTTGACAGAGTTGTCATTGCTGACACACTAATAGCCAGTTCTGAGTTGTGGACGCAGTAAATCCTTTTATGCATTGAGTCTGGTAGAATGGTTTCAGGTGAAAACATGAGCAAACGTGTTAGAAATTTCTTTCCCGCATTTTTTGCCGTTTTATAGATTCTTCTAGATATGTAAAAAGCCTGATTTTCTTCAGTATTTAAGGAGCTAATTTACAGTTAAATTCTCAATATTACAGAGTAAAGGTAACTTGCTATATTTTATTCCAGTGGATTTTTTTTTTATTTGTTTGAAGGAATCAGAATTTTAGAAGTGTTCCATTTTGAAAACCTAGGTTTGATTTTCACTTGGAGGCACTTAAAAATTGCATCTACTCCTTTCTATCTCAGTTTCTCAGTGAAACTGTGGTATCATCACGCTTGTGGAAAGGGACCCTGAAAGTGCCTCAATCTACGGTTGTGGGGAAGCCTTCCAAAACAAAAGTGAATTATGTGCTTCCATTGAGTGACCTAAGGAGTAATTCTTAAGTTTCTCTTCCATGTTTTATTTCAAACAAAGATTTCCAGAGTGAAACAATAAACTTTATGAAAATCTGTTTAAAATTTAATTAAATCCTTAGGACAAAACAAAGTCTAGCGTGTTACTTCCAAAGACATCCGGGGACATCGTGTTAGATAAAATGGATCTAATTGAGATACAGTCAAATATAAATTGAGCAGAATTTATCCCAGAATTTAACTTTGCGTTACCTTGGCAAATAAAGTGAAATCTCTTCATGTGCTTATTACGATCAAAGCTTGGTAACAGACCAGAGAAAAACTGAGCTGCAGTGCTACAGGGCAAGAGAGACTTAAATAGCCCATAATGCGCTCCCTCCGCCCGTGAGCGCTTCGTACGTGTGGTCAGTGTGTGTGACTCGTCTGTCATCACACGTGGGCTACGTTTGCGTTAGGGAAACTCGGTGCTGTCAGACTGATTTAGTGCGGAATCGTAGGTTACAGACTTTCTTTTGAGAACGTAAACATGAGCAGGAGCATCTTGGCTTTTCTGCTAGAAATGACAGGCAAAGCATCGAAAGGAAGAGTAAGGCGTTGTGCTGGAAGCACGGTTAAATCGTGCTGTGGCACACAGCTGTGTTTTGCCTTCACAGGTTTTTAAATGGGAAGGCAATCCCACTTCTGTAAGAGGGAAAATGCAAGTGCGGTATGTTGGAGAGCTGCAAAATGTTGGAGAGCTGCAGACCTTTGTCTCTTCTATGTTTATGCTGTGTTTCATCAACGGCATGTTTCGTGCTTGAATGCCGTGTCCTGGCGCAGGTCTGTACCTTTTCTGGTTTAAGCAAAACGCTATCATCGTAGTCCTGTTAATATTGGGCAAGTTGCAGGTGACACTGTGGTACATAACAATGTGGAGGTTTCCCATCAAGACCCTGTGTTTGTAGCCATAAGTGAACGTGGCTGTAAGCCCTGTTATCTAACAGTAGTGTATCTTGCAACTGCAGAAGTTTGGCCATGGCTGCAGTGTAGCGTTTTGCCATTTTTTTTTTTTAAATGCTGTAATTTTACCACCTAAGAGGTTTCTGGGTGCTTGAGTGTAATCCAGCAAGTGATCTTATGTATGTGATGTGTGATTGACAAAGTAAAATGAGGGCGCATCCGTGATGACACAGGATAGCTGAGACACATTGGCATGGTAAAAAGTAGAACTGAGTTTAAAATCATTTACCTCTGTAATGTTAGTTTTTTTCTGTCTGGTCCATTAATACTTTGATTCTTCTGAGCAGACTTAATTAAGACAACACCAATCTTACTGTTTCTTTTGGAAGATGATATGGCTTAACAACCCTGTGTCTGTCCTGCTTTGGTATTGTGCAACATAGGGTTTCTTTTAGTCATTTTAGCAACAGCCTGGTCCCCTAAGGGCACGGGATCCTTTTTGGTGAGTTTCAGAAGGATTTGCTGGTTGTAGAAGAGCGGTGAGACCTCTGGATCCCTTCACACTTTGGAGAGGAGTGTGCTGGAATTACCACAGATACTTCCATCTCCCTGACCTGCCTTTATTGCAAAGCATAAATATTTTTTTGTGGGGGAAGATCTAAGCTCACAAGATGTAAGAGTGTCAGTTCTCCTTCTCGCTTCAGGCAGAGAAATATCTGTGAGATCAGAGGCAAGCCTCTTGAAATCCCTAGGAAAAGGTGTCATCCATGGTATTTTGCATCTTAGGAGCAGGCTGTGCGGTTAAGCTGCTTTTCCTGCTATGATTAGCACCCTGTGTGCTCTCCAGTTCTCCACGTGGCATGGCATTTCTGTCTAGTAGTAGGTGGATGTGGCTGCCTGGTGTGTCATGCTGAACGTAGCCATCCATGCTGTCAGAAGCATTGATTTGTAAGGTGAAGCCCTCTCATCAGCATTTTTTTTATTATTATTGTGATGTTGAGTTCCCTAATAAAATAGGAAGTATTAGTATCAAAAATAAATTGGGAACGATGCTTTCTAAGCAGAATATTTTTGCTGGGCTTCCACTGCTTATCAGCAAGGTATCAGCGAGCAGCGCTTAATGCTTTTGAGCGTGTGGCTTGGTTAAGAATATGCAGGACGCAGGCAGCTCTGATTTAGAAAGTGGACTCAGCCTATCGGTTGTTAGGCTTGTTTCAATTCAGAAGCTTAACAGTTCTTCGATAGGTGAAGTGGGGTTTGTTAGACCCTTCTCTAATATTAAAGTCTAGCACAGTGGACCGCAGCCGTTTGTTCATATACGATCATTTTCCTCCTTTTAGGCTTGTACGTGAATATGTATTTTGTTTTGCAGGTACCAGCAGGGGGGCTGATCTGATCTTCAAGGTCATATCTTTTCCTCCGCGTTCTGTTTATACAGATGCCTTCTTTAGCCTCTACAAATAGCTGATCAATCCACATGTTCAGACTGAGGAGATGATAATTTCTTATATGGCAGCTTCAATAAGTAACCTCCTTGTTAAAATCAGCAGTAGTGCCGTCTGTGTAAGAGCTGCAATGAGGTCTCTATACTTAATATTTTCAGTGCATTCTGTATGATGCCAGCATGTTTTTAACCTTACTGAAGTCATTTCATGTTTCTGTAATTCATTGGCTTTTTAGTGTATTTATAGAAGCTATTTTTTTTCAAGCACTGCGGTAGAAATGATGAGAGCATCTGGTTAAATCCATCACATCTTGTAGAACAACCTCTTAATGGCTATTCTCAGTTAGATGAAATAGGAAAAAATAACCTTGGTAATTGAGCCTTTCCCCCTTTAGATGGTTACACCAATATTTTAAAGGCTTTAGATATTTAATATAATTAGAATGCCGTAAGTGTCACCGCTCTGCTTTTCTGCGATGGAAACCGCATAAGTTAGCTATGAGAGCTGTATAAACAGAAACACGTTTCAGCTTACACTTGGTTCCAGGGAGCTCTGCTTATAACCTCTTGTTTTACTGTAACACAATAAAGAATGCATCTGGGAGCTTTAATTTTTCTAAAGAAAGTTTTCTTTCTGTTCTGGAGTCGTCTAATTTCTGTAGCGTTCCGGACCAGTCTGTGCAAAGAAATCGACAAGTGGACTGAACTCAGCACCTCAGTCCAAAAGCGTGACAGGATTATAGGAAAGGATACCAGGTTTGTAGAGGAAGACAGCGACTTACCTGGGTTTAGGTTAAAGCCATCTGAGGGCATCTAAGCTGAGAGTTGGGTAAGGATTTCGTTCCCTCCTGGCTGCATTATGTCCCTTCCCACTCCTGCCGCAGCTAAGAACGGGTTGATGCAGATGCTGGCTTCACATTGCAGAACTTGCTTCCTCCCAGGGAAATCCCTGAGTTGAGTGGTGGCTGGTTCACTGGGAATGTGGCCTTTCCCGTTATCCCTGATCGGGAGTTCCCAAATACTCGTGTTGTAGGTCGGCTGTTTTTTACGGCCGTTGGAGCGACCGGTGCTGGGACTGCATCACAGACCAGAAAGAGGAGGACATCTGAGGGAGAACAGTCCTTTCCTAATGTTGCTACACCTGCGGCAGGAAGCCTGTAGTGGAGCAGTGCTGCCTTGTAAGGGTGTAATTTGTAAGGCTCTAATTTGTGTAATCCCTCTGAGGATATAACTCATCTGGTGCAGGTTTGGGTGCCAGACAACTTTGTAATGTTGTGTGCAGGAGATGCTTTCTGGTATTCACTCTCCCAGCAGTAGGGAAGTGGTCTATTTTTGTTATAGGCTTACCCTGACCCTTGACTGCAAGATGATGTGGAAGCAACAAAGCTACGATTTGTTGACATTCATATTTGGAAACCTCCCTGAGACGGTGTTGACAGCGGCATCTGTCTGGAGTGACAGAGCGGGGTTGTGTGAGGATTGTTGGGCAGGTCAGAGAAATGAGAAATAGCTGCCCCGTGCTGGCATGGAGAGTTGATCTCTTTGTTAATCCTTCAGTCTCTGGAAAGTGATGCCGGAGCGATTTAGAGGGTGACTGTAGACTTGCCAGTTTGCAGTGTTGCAGAGAAGCTGGAGGTGAGGCCAGAGTCAGTTATGGAAATGTGATCGGTATATTTCTATTTGGGGAGCCCGCATTCCCGTACTCTTCAGCTTTAGAGGGCTGGGTCCTCAGCTACTGTAAACAGCTTTAGCTGCTTTGATGTCAGTGGAGCTGGGCATTTTACCAGCTGAGCAGTTGACCCTAAGGCTGGCAGTCAGCCTTCAAGCCACTGAGCTTATTTCATACATGAAGCAAGGCTGCAAAATGGCAACTGGTTTACCAGTTGGTGTTTTCTAAAGAGAGCATGGGTTTACCTTTTAACTTTACTTGCAAGAGATCTGCAGTAAGCCCAACTGCTGCTCTCTCTTCTTCTTACCTCATCTTGTCCTGACATGTGAGGTTTTGGCTCCTTTGAGAAATAAAGAAATGATTTAGTGTTGGATACAAGTAAGTGGTTGCAGAGGAATCTGGCTTTGGGGAATGTGTTAAAGCTGATGTGCTGATGGTGGTATTGAGATTCCCTTCACTTGGCCGTCTTCAGACACCCTAACAACCCTCTGCTGGGAATGGCAGTTCCCTGTGTTACTCTTGTGCTTACGAAGCATTTTTGTGGGCCGGTTTGAAGTGAGGCATGGTGATAACTGTTTAGGATTCTTGTTGGGTTTTTTTGGGGGTGTGTGTCCCCAAATCAATGACCAGTGTGCTTGCAGGATACAGTCTCACTTGGAGGCTGCCAGACTGACTGGTCTGTGAGATCTGCCCTAGTGGTGGGAGAGATGACAGAAATTACTCATTAATTTGTCCCTTCCCTCTCTGTGCTGTTTGCTGTGCATATGAAGACATCAGCTCTAAAGCTTGACGGGTAGGTTTGGGCCAACTTGTTATTTTCTTAAACCAGTCAGTGCTGTGTTTCTTCTGTGTGTCACGAACAAGTCCCTCTCTTGGGGTAATGCTTCGTTGTGCCAGCTGCCGAATACAAAAACAATTGTTGTGTGGGTTTTGATAGACTAATGAGCAAAGCGTAAAGCTCGCATCCTCTGGGCTTTTGTAGGCATTGCACAGTATTCGGGGTGCCTGAAAGCTTGAGGTTAAGCCAGATGCAGCAACGTCAACACTTGTGTTAGATGAGGGGTGTTGGGGATTGTGTGTAGATCATAGATGGAGAGTTGTGAGCTGGACTCCCTCGAGAGATGCTTTTGGTGTTATCCCTCTGCCTTTTTTAGTATCATCCGTGAGCTACTGGTGTGTGTGGAGATCCGAGTTACTCCATACTCTGCATTAATGCTGGAGCCGATGGTGTGTGCTGAGGCTGGAGTCCAGGCTGGAGCAGGGGGGCCGCTGAAGCAAAGGTGTTGGGTGGTTTGACAGGCCCTCCCTTCACCCGCTCTGGTGTCCTCGGCATGGGTACAGTTCGTGGCCTGCCAGGGTTCTTGTGACTGTGTGAATTTGACAGAAAGGGCTGTATTTTGTGCTCTGCGCACATTTCTGCACTAGTTTCAGTGGAATTACTCTTACTCTGATCAAACATGATTATCCTTGCCTTCCCAGGCACGTGGAGTGTTGGAAATCCATCCGTGCTCTGCCTCTGGCTGGCTTCCCTGGGAACAGCTCCTGGCTCTGCTTTGCGTTGGTGTCTCTGTTTCCTGGCAAGGCAGTTGCTGTCACTGCTGAGAAGTCAAATGAGGTCTTTTATTGTGGTGTTGTTTTTTTTTTCTTGGCACAGTCAGTTTGGTCGCTAGGAAGGTGATGATCCCCGTGTGTCTGAAGGAATTGGAAGACGATGGTATAGGAATCCAAAGAAAACTGCATTTCTGTCTTCCCTCCCCTTCATTTCCCCTTTCTCTTAATCATCATTTTACGTAGACTTCCAGAGGATTTTCTAATGAGCTTTTGGCTTCCTTGTGTTCCAATTGCTAGGTTATCAGCTACATTGTCCATATGGTGACCTTGAAATGAAAGCAATGCAGCGTAACTGGAGTCTTTTGCTATCCTTAGCACGGAAGAGAAAGTAAAAATTTTATCAGTGACAAGGGCTTTTTATAGGGAAGTTCCTGAGATCCTTCCCTTCTCCCATCCTGTTTCTCCTAGTGTTTTCCCTGGCTTTTAAATAGGAGCATGTATATGAATAAATAAAAGTTCCTGCAGGCATCGTACTTTTTTGCACAGTACTTTTAAAGAGCTACACTTACAGGAGCCTGTTTGCAATTTTATCAGATTTTCTTATCGACTTAGGGAAGGAAAGAGCGTCTCCACTGTCACCTGTGGACTTTACACACTCAGTGGAGGCCACAGTTTTAGTCCTGCAGAAGACAGATCAACAAAAGGGCATTGTAGTATTTCTTGTTCTGAATTCCTCTAAGAACAGTACCTGTGTTAGAAGGAGTTCATCTGCAGAGCCACAAGTATTTTCTGTGCGTTGATGCTGAAATGCCATCTCAGTGAGCTGATTTGCAGTTGTCTTTCAAACAGCCATTACATGATTGAAAAAGCCACCATTCAGCTGAATTGCCTGCCAGCCAAAACTGTGCAATGTGGTTGTTGTCAGAAGGTGCTAGCACACCTGGGAATTCAGAAGCACCAAAGCTGATTTTTATTCCCAGAACCCTTCATTGCAGTGCAGAATTAATTCTGAGATAAGCCTTGTCAGAGGGAAGGAGGCACGATACTTGGCTTCGGGTAAGCTTTTTGACAGGATGTCTTTTGCAAAAACTACTGCCGTGTCCAGAATCCATCAAACGGTTAGCAGGGGACACTGAGCATCCTGAAGACCAAATGTGTAGGTGCTGCATCTAATCCAGCTTTTATTTGGTGGTTCTGGGGAGTATTTTGACCGCATAAAGCTGTTCTGCAGCACCTCATGGATGAAATTGCCCTCTGTGCAGAAGGTGAACCTGAGACCTGTGTGTCACTCAGGTCCTGAACCCCATTCTGCAGATGTGAAGGGGACTGAAAGGTTTCTCATCCTCTGGGCTGCTGGTGTGGCTCCCAACTGAGTGTGTCTGGCGTGGACAAAAGCCAGGGCTCAGGGATGTGCACAACAGCTGACTTGCGTAGGGGTAAGCACATATCCTGAACCTTTGAAGTGTTAAAAGCAGGTATGCGCATCATGTGCCAGGTTTTTGAGAAAGGTGTGTGTACCCTTTAAAAAAACGACTTGGAAGCTGATCAAAAAGGTGGTTGATTATATTTTTGTGCCCTTAGGTTTACTGAAGATGTGTTTTCTGCCAGATGCTTTGCTGAGCTTATTTTGTGTGCACAAAATCTGAAAGGTGATTGTTGCTAGATGCAGTATTTTGGGTAGTTCCTTGGAATAACATTAAAAAATACCCCAAACCCTACAGAATTTATCAGTCCAAACAAAAGAGGTTGTGCATAAAGGTTTTTGTTTGTTTTCTAAATGTTTTTTATTTGAAAGTTTTTGGTTCAGTATTGAGACCAGCTCTGGTAAACATGTCACCGTTGCTGGGCGATGAAGGTTCTCCGGAGAGAAGCAAACACTTCTGCTGTCACCTTGGCTCTGTCACTGACACCCCCGCCAGCAGCCGAGCAAAGTCCCTGCTCCTCTCCCAGCCGAAGTGGCCTTCTTTCTCTCAGCTTTAGGTTATCTCTGCGGCAATCACGTGAGCTGGGACTTGCTATTTGTGCAGACCACTTTGGCTGAGAGGACCCTGAGCCCCTTTGGGTCTCCCAAACTCTCTAACACACATAAGAGTTATGAGTAAAAGTTACTGAGGGCATTGTTGTAAGCAGAGATGCTCAATTTTGTTATTCTCACTTTGAAAGTTTTATTAGAGCTGAGGTCTTCTTGCACATTTCTTTTTACCTCTTGGTTTCTTCAGACCTGGAAACACAGGATTTTCTCCCCTTAGAAGCTTTTTTTTTGCTCCTGTCCCTCTGTGACAGGAAAGACCAAGGTACTGATCTGGCAAAGCCCCTTACTCAGACGTTCCTCGGTGTTTCAGCGTCTTGCGGTGGCTTCAGAGGGCAGTAACTGTCCCTTTCAAACGGGTGTAGAGGGAGGCCTGCTCCTCTGTTTAGAAATGACTGTGTAAATCAAAGCAGTTTGTCTCTGAGCCTTCGTATGTCATTCGCATTGAGCATTTATCCAGCGTGGGATCATTTGCCAGCCCCAAGAAAAGGAAATCTAGTTTGTTCAAGCAAACAAACTGTGGAGAGGTTCAAATGCTTAGGGGTTGCTCCTCATTGTTTGTCTCAACCAAATTTGTGAATTAGAAATGCAAAGCTGGATTTGCTTTGGAAAGCAGTGATTTATTGTGTGGAGTCAATAAACATGTTTGCACGTGACTCCTTTGGGCGTGCATAATAGTTTATCTTGGGAACCTACCACAAAAGCATTCATTTCTTCTTATCTTGCACCAGAGGCCAGGGCCAGTTGCACATTTTTGTTTCTGTTGCCAAAGACCTGGCTGCAGAGATGAATTAGAGGAGAAATGTTTGGGGTCTTCAGGCATTCTGCATTTGACCTGTTTCCTACCTGGTCACGCTTCCCTTTTCTCAAAGAACAAACTCCTCCAGCTTTTTTCCTTTATTTGTTCCGCAGTGAAAGCAGGTAACACGCTTCAGGGACACTTTCATTTTAATTTATTTTATTGTTTAAGTAGTTCAAGTGTGCTGCTAAAGAAAGGCGTCTATGAACGTGGCCTTGATAAATTTGGCTGTAAGATTTAGGAGAGGGCAGATTTGAGAAATGCAGGATTTGTGTGCTTTCTTGTTTAAGGTGTCTTTGGATGACCTGTTCAAGAAACCAGGCTGACGTAAAATTAGCATGGGTTCTGATGGATGGATTAAAATCTAGTGGGATGGTCTAAAAGAGCAGTTCCCTTGCCTGAACTGTTCGGTTCATCTGCCTAGTGAGCCTAGAGGGCTTCGTTGTTTAACTTGTGAGCTTTGAACGTTTTGTTGGTAACTTGGAAGAGGCCTGCCTGATCGGTATTTTCTGAGGCATGGCAGGATGGCTACACTCGGGCAGAAAGGCGTGCTTCGGCATGGCCGGAGGCGAGGTCACGTGTTTCGGAACCGGCACCGGGGACCCTGCTGATGCAGCGGGTGCTGAGCAGGGCTGCAGCACCACCGAAAAACATGTGAGCGCTCCTGGTGCGTTAACAGCTGAGCGGTAAGGGGTGATGTAATTCCTCTGTGAATATTAGGGGCTTACAGTTGAGGAGGAATGGTGTTATATTAACTGGGTATTCGGCATTGCTGTGACAGCTGTAGGAATACCAGTCTGATTTTTCTCTGTTCAGTGACACCAGTTTGGGGGAGGGATATGTTGGGGGGATGCACAAGGATGGAGGGGATCTGGGGGAGAGGCATGATTCCTCATAACAAAAGATTTGAGCTCAGTCTGCATCATTGCTCAAAGGGAAGGTTAAGGGGTAATTTGTAAAGGCTACAGGGGGAGCAGCAATTCTTATAAATAAAACTCTTCTGTCCATAAGAAAATGAAAGCTAGATAAATTGAGCTTGGGAATTAGGTAGAGTTTTACTGTGAGATAGGGAATCATTGAAACAATTTCCTGAGGTGTGCTATGAATTTTTCTGTATCACTAGAAATCTTTACATCATGGTTGGCTTTTTTCCCTTAAAGTTATGCTGTGCTCAAATTGCAGCTTTTGGCCCAGAATCAAGGGTTCATTTATTCAGCAAAGCCAACTAGCGCAGGCCTCCTTGCATTAAAAATGGGGCAGCTGAATTTCGATATGAAATCTGTAAAAGTACGGTAGTGCACAGCATCATGAAGAAGGTGTAGTATTCATCTCACCCACTTTTTAATGTCACGCTGAAGGGGAGGCCGAAGCGCCATAATTTTGTGTCTTTGCTTCACTAATGCTCCTGTGCATAAGTTAATAGAAGGTAAAAACCACACCAGTTGCAGCATTAAAGGCTGTGTTTTGATTGCACGTAACTCTTGCTGAAGAAGCCATGTGCAAAATACACAGGAGTGGTCTGCAAACATAGATGGTCAAATCGCTTCTGTGCTGCTTTATTTCTTGCTCTGGGAAAAGGGAAGGGAAAGAAAAAGGAAAGGAAAGAGGGAAAGGACTCCTTCCCGCCTGCCGTTACTGGTAACATCCAGCTCGTTTACAGGCTTTTCCTGCGGGTCATGTTCTCCCCTGGCTGGTGTGACTGGCCAAATGAATGCAGAGAAGTTATGATGGCATAAAACTGATGCATGATCAGAATTATGGAGGTTATAAGCTTGTACCACATTAGAAACACAGCTTGCAGTAACAAGCTGTGCGGCGTTCTAGCTCCTGGGAGGATTAATTACAGATGGTAGCTGTGACAGCTAAATCAAGTACCTATAATGTTGTGTAAACTTCATTAAACAGTAGCAGTGCTGTAATCTATGAGAAATGGGATAGGATGACGAGGGTAGAAAAGGAAAATACTCTGTGGGAAGTTTAAAAAAAATCTTCAGCGTCTAAATCCACTGAAGCAATTTCTTCTACCTCTTATGCTTTAATGGTAGAATTTTAAACCACAAGCTTTTAAACTACTTATCTGGTAAAGCCTCGGTAGCCTGAATTAATACCAACCTTCTGCCAGTGTCTGCTGAGTTCCTCTTAGTCAGCAAGTCCTGTTTTATCTGATATGCTAAGTCCTTCCTGATGTTCTGCCACCCCATGTATTTGATCAATTCTTTCTTGCTTGTGGAAATCAGAGGAAAAAGCACAGAAGATCAACTTCAGTGTTGCTGCTGTGGTTGATCGTGGTACAGGGTTTACAGGAGGCTTTGATTCCAACTTTGGCTGCAAGTTCATGTTTTAAGCTAAACGTTAAGCATTTCTGTATGTTGATATCATAAGCGATATTTTCTAATTTCAAGAAAAGTTCACCATGTGCCAGCTTTACACACACAAATGTGAGGGTGTCATTTAATATTGTACCGAATCGTAGGTAACCATGTGCTGCTGCGGAAAGGGGTGGTCACATTTTCCCCTGCCTCCCTCAGAGGCAGAAGCCTGAATCAGGGAAAAGTGAATAATTCTCTGCTGATTTAGCAAGTTGAATCTGCTCAGCAGTGGCTCCCAAGAATGGCAGCGCCGGTGTTGGGAAGCGGGGCATGAAGGAGGACGGGTCAGGGGAGAGAGTTTACGATAGAGGCCAGAGAGGGATTAGTTCATCTGTAACTCATAATTTCAGCCTTAGCAACTCAGTTACTGCAGTAGTGAGGAACTGAAAGGCCAATTAAATTGACTTAGCTTTTACTTTCCAGACAGGGAGAACTGACCAAGGAGGAAAAGCCAAGCTTCTACTTGGAAGCACTTCTGCTTTTAACATGCCATGGCTTGGTGGCCAGTGCAAAAAGTTTGTGTGCTTGTTTAATTCGGTTGTTTGGAATTGAAAAGTTGATGTTGTATTAGACATTTCTGACTCTATACACTCACAGCTGCGTCCCTTTACCTGGTTGAAAAATAAACTGGATAATAGCTTGTCCTTAAAGAAACTACAGTATATCTAATACCCAAGGGAGTACTTTTTTTTATTTATTTTCCCTCAAAATGACCCTACCGTTTCTCCATCCTCTCCCAAATCTTCGTCTGTGGACGGTTGCGTTAATGGCGACTTGTGTAGCTCTTTCAAGATCAGGAGGCTAAAGCTAGGCTGTGGATTTAGGGATCCTGATTGTGTTTTGGTTCTTTTCTCTGCTCTTTTAGCTGTACAGTGGCTCCCCTTGACTTACCAAGGGTCAGCTGAATACGGTATTTTTGGAGAATTAAAGGCGTACCATTTAAATAAAGGTAAATTTCGGGCAACAAAATTATTTCAGCTTTCATATTAGCATTAAATCAGGGTTTTTTTAAATGCATTTTTGTCTTTAAAGTCTTCTTTGAGGAGCCCAGGACTAGAAGGCTGACCCTGCACTAGCCTGTAGGTAAGCGCTCATAGGAATTGCTTCTGGTTCCCCACAGTTTAGATGCAGCTGAAGAGATATTTTGGCCTTTGGGCCTCATCAGGTAACATGATATAGTCTCTGTGTTTGGCAGGTCAAACACATGTTTTTAGGGGAAGTGTTGGAATTTTTATAATTTGTCATAAAATGCTGCAAAATTCCTTTTTCTTTCCCTCTCAAAGCTATTCCACTAAAGGGATTCCTCAGTCCTGCTCTAAAAATGCTTCGTAGCTGGTTATGCATGCTGCTTTCAGTAGGAAACACAATAGAACACCCAAACGCTGCCTGTTCCTTCCCTCCCTTGCTCTCTTCTCCTCGGGTACAGCCCAGGAAGTCCGCCTGTGTTTTGTGCCCTGTGTATGATTAAACTTGAGTAGTTTTACAAAGCTGGTGAGTGGAGCAT
Organism: Theristicus caerulescens; assembly: GCA_020745775.1. Lineage (NCBI taxonomy): Eukaryota > Metazoa > Chordata > Aves > Pelecaniformes > Threskiornithidae > Theristicus > Theristicus caerulescens. The sequence continues at coordinate 81,932,476 of CM036563.1, read as the reverse complement.
CGATGGGATCTCTGTTAGCTCATTTTTGAGCAAGGAGGGACATGGCTTTCCTAAGACAGTGAGTTAGGCAAGCGGCACAAGTCCAAACCCAGCCAAATTGCAAACGACTTTGAATGGTTCTGAGCTTTAGCCAAACTGAAGATGGATTTTTTTTTTCTCAGGTTTTTATCACTTTTTCCCCCATGGCCTACTGCTGTGACACACATTATTGTCTGCAGACCCTCTTTTGGGACAGGTTCTGTGTATTCAAACTTTACAGTAAGACTTTTCTGTTGGGTTAGAGAGGCAGACATGTAATGCGTTCTTGCAGATCAGAAGGTAGCACACGTTCGCCCTTCCTATAAAATCACATACCCCTGTGGTCTGTATTCAGTTTGCCATCATGGCAGAAAGGTGGCATTCGTCCTGTTTCACAGCAGATGTGCTAAACCAAGTGGGTTTTGGCCCAAAGCCACTTTGCAGTCTGTGACGGAGCTGAGAACCTGTCTCTTCTAACTTCTCGTCCGGTCGGCAGCCTTCATGCCGATTTCCTCGAACTTTTCCACTCAGACTTTTATGGCTGTGTCATTTCTGTGCATGCGTGCATGAAATGATAAACTGGTTTGTGGCCCTTTCCCCAGAGGGATGAGGGATTTTACCTTTCTCCTGGCTCTCTTGCTGTTTGGTAGGTTTACAAAGCCTTCTATTTGTTTTTATAGCGCATGACACTGTGGTGTTCTGCAGTATTAGCGTGTGGTCTCTAGGCGCGACCGTAGGACAGAGAGCTCTTAAACAAAGCTCTTGCCTGGTGGAGATGGTCCCTTTGTAATCATTACTTCTTCTAAAGCTGACATAAAATGATAGGTTTCTGAGGTTAACAAACAATAAAATCCTCGTTTGCAAGTGCAGGAGGTAATAATGGTTTGAACTCTTCCCTATAACCGCTAGCTAGTACTTGACTCCAATAAGCATCAAGGGCAGAGGCTGTTTTATGTGAGAAAAATAATTTTAAATGGTCCTAAAATCATAAGTTACAGGAGATTGCAAGTTTTCAGAGCAAGACTCCTGCTGCAGTAAATATTTTTTAAACTGTGGCTGTTGTTTCTGCATGGTCTGAGTGTTGGGTGGTTTAACCAACAGTGCTGCTTTCAAATTCTAAGCTGTTTCTACGGAGGCTATAACGATGGAAAGGTCTTTATTCCTTTTTCTTTTTAAAGAAATATGGCTTTCTATTCACTACGTTTGATGACGTTTCAGCAAAGAAATCACCCTTTGTATCGGAGTAGCATAAAACACGATTGCCCAAGAAATATAGGTCCCCAAGCAGAGCTCTGTTGTCACGGAGGATGTTAAAAATAGCTTTGCTAATTCTTTCCTGTTACAGCCTACAGTTCACCTTGCATCTTGTTGCTGCTGCCTTCTGCTCTGGGTCCAAGGCATAGCTAAGCTGTTGGAGTGAGGCCTGCATTGACCTGAAGTAGGCAGGGGCATGGACGAGTGCTCCGTGGGCGCTCTCTGTAGGTCTGTAAAACTCAGAACGGTTCTTGAACAGGGAAAAATTCTTGTATAAACTATGGATGTGAATCAATAGGAAAAAGATGAGAAATCTGATTTTCCACACATTATGTATCAATTTGGGGATTATAAAACGCATCTGTTCTCCACTGCTTTTTCCTTGAGCATACTGGCAGATACCAGAGATGCAATTGCAAAGCTAAAGTCAATTAAAACCTATTTAAGGCCATCGTCAGGAAAAACCGTAGCATGTTATATGTATGTGGACAACTAAATTGCTCTCTAGACTTGATTGAGTTACGTGTAGTTTTAAGTTTTGTTTTCGGAGTTTTAGGAGCTGATGAAAGGTGGAGTGATAAAACAACAGGAAGGAAGGATCCAATTCTGACAGTTCAGAAGTCCACAAGGACAGAGAGGAAAGACTGATACGTTAGTCTGTGCATTTAGCCTCCTGCATTTCTTTTTTGTCTGCTTTGTACCTAAAATGAGAAAAGGACTATAAGGATTAGGGGCAAATAGGAATTAAAGGCTAGTTTAGACACTGGTAGGAAGGCTGGTGGGAATGGATGGCGAACACCGGAATCTTTTTGGCAAATGTTCGTGGCCGGGCCACAGGGGACCTAGATTGAAATCCCGTTTCTTACTTGGTCTGTTGCATGGCTGGATAACCCCAGCCGGGTGAAGTTGTTTTATCGCAGGGAGCGTTGACGCACGGTACGTGGGGCTTTGTGACTGACCTGCTTGCTGAACACCATCACTATAAGTACCAGCCCTCTTCATAATTGTTGTATAGCTGATAAATGGTGTTCAGCGAGCCTAGAAATGTTCAGTTTGCCTCCCATCTGGTGTCAGCTCAGTGAATTTTCTGCATTTTCTGAAACCGAGCTTGCATCTGAGTCCTGTTACAGAATTTATTGTGCGACTTGGGAAATTTCTGTATCTGTGGCTGCTGGAGGTAAAGGCTGTTCACTTTGGTGGCTGAAAGCATTCGAGTGTTTAGTAGCTGTAATGATTGGCAAAAAAAAGTACAACGTTTCACATCTGTCAAACTGAAATCAAAAGACATGACGTGTAACAGGCTTATTTGGTATTCAGGACTTCATGGTACCTTGTCTTCTACCTAGCAACTAGCTGTGCATTTGGCCTTTTTTTCTGTTTTTAAATGTTCTGCTGTTAGGAATTGTGAACATGGGCCAAGAGGAGATTTTTATATTAACTATACTTGTGTAGATGGGCATAATGCAGACCTTTTAACGATATGCAAAGGAATAATTGTACCTACTGTGTTACTGTGTAGAATTACATTAACTGGTGCTAAATGCTGCCAAGATCTAACTTGTATCATTATTCCTATTCATCTTATCATACCTCATTCATTAAGGTAAGGAATGTGTAAGTCTGCAAGATCAGGGACTTGTTCTGACCAGGGCTGATCTTGATTTTAGGGCTGGCCCTAAAATCTTGGAGCGAGTGCATCGTGTCATAACACTCGTGCGTTCCCGTTTGCCAAGGTATTTATTTTGCTTGTGAGGTCTCTGTCAAGCCCAGTAAATACTTTTCTGCAGATGCCCTGAAAAGGATCATTCCTGGAGAAATCTTAGGTTTATGATCATCTGTTTAACACATTTTCCTTCCTGTTACTTGGAGTTATCTGTATCGTTGCAAATTGTGCTTGCTCAGGAAAGGTGTTTTCCAAGAAGAACATTTTCTTGTACCGAAGTTTATTATTCACAAAAATTGCAGAGTTTATTCTGTCTTTTTGTTCTCATATCAACTGCCTCTTCTGAAGGATATTTGTGGTAATAGAAAAATCTCGTGTAGACCTCACTTAGTTTTTGCCAGTTGCTAAATATGGTCTTTTTCCTCAAAGTGGGAAATAGCTGTGTCTTGTGAAATACGAGCAGACCATGTGTTGTGTGCTGAGAACTGATTCTTTGATGAGGCAACAGGAACAGCACTAAGTGATTTTTGGAGACTCCTCTTTGTGCAGAGCCATCGTGTCTAATAAATTCTGCTCGTTGCTTGTGCTTTGTGAAGGTACTTTGTGTGTAAAATGTCTAGCTCAATTAACAGATGACAGAATAAAATGAAGGGTGTAGGGTCAGCTTACAAATATTGGCATCTCTTCAGTGGAAGGCTGAGACATAAGTCACCATCTGGGTCAGACTGCAGCCTGCTCTTACAAGAGCCGTGAATGGGATCACAGGTAAAGCTCTCCCATCCGGGCAAACATACCAAAAAGGGCAGACTGCCACGCATAGCTGATTTCAGGGAGGCATCTAGGGATAGCTTGCCTTATCTTTTTCAATCATGACTTATTGCATTGCCCTGTGAAAGATAACCCTGTCAGCATTAAAGGAAAACTTAGGTAAAAGCATAGATTTTCCTGATTGTGAAGCGCAAAATCTAGTGTTCTTCTTTTTATCATAAAGGAAACGTTTATTTTAGGTGACTGAAGAATAGGTCAGACTTACTGCCATCGGGATAATCCTTTTGCATTGAATCAAATTATGCTGTCTTGCATTTTGAGACTACTCCTGGATATGGGTAGGATTCAGAAACCTTTGCTTCCTTTGTAGCTATTGCTGGGCATAAAGCAAGAAAGCATCCGAGAGAGCTTCTGTATTTCATGACCATCATCTCTAGGGGTAAGCTGTATAAACTGTAGGAGACTTCGATTCGTTCTGCCCATTGGGCATCCTTTTTGTTTATCTGGGTCCTGCTGTAGACATTTTTCTGTGGCAGAGCTCGCACTGAAAGATCATCTAGGCATTAGCAGTTGGTAATAATAAACTCTACCTCTGTTGTCCTTCATCTTTGTTCCCCAGCTTGTTGTTTTGTTAGCAGACCCTACATGTGCTTCTTCTGAGGTACCTTTTACATTGGAATGTTAAGAATATATTTTTAAGTTGTTTCTTCTTGAGGTGTCTGTTAAATGTCTTATTTTGGGGTTTTGTTAATTATTTATTTTCCCAGTCTTTTTAGAGCAGACGATCTTGTGGTGGTGCGCTGCTGGGAACTGTGTTTCTCCCTGGAGTTCCTTTGGATTCTCAGTGGAGAAGTGAGACTCTGTGCGCCTGCGGGCTCTGAACCCAGATACCCCGTTCATCTTCCATTTTAGAAGCCGTGCTGCTGAAGATGAGACTAGGCTGTTACGAGTGGGATGGGAGCTGATGCAGGCTGGAATGTGCTGGGTTAGATTTCAGCAGGAGAAGAGGTTCCCCCCTTCCTTGTTTCTGGCTCCTCTGTCTGGAAAAGGAATTTGTGTGAGAGGAGAGGGTTGTGTAGCAAGAGATGGATGTTAGCAGAGGTTATGCTTGACAACCAGCTGTGACTTGGATGTCTCTGCATCTATAGCTGGTGTTTCCACTTCATATTTTCCTGCAGATATTCTTGGTTTGGGACGTGTTCTTCCACAGAATAGCTGTTGGTACCATGCACAGGCAGATGATACTGCTTAGTATTGAAATCTCCTAGATGTAAAAGCATCGTTTTCTTGCACGATGCTTTTCAAATGGACGAGTGCCAAAGAACCTTCAAATCTGTAATCCTACCAGAAGCAGGTCTGTCAAGACCATACCTCTGACTTCAGCAACTTTCAGTGGTTCTGTCTGTTAAAAACACCCTGTGAGCCCTTGCCAGAGGGAAGCCTGCTGTCGGACTTAAGGTCTTGCCTTATATTTTGATTGCAGACAATATACAGGGAATGCGACATGGTGTTGCACGTGTTTTTTGCCAGCACTAGTCCTTGTTTTCCTATCTGTCTGAAAAACCCTGCTGAAGTTTGAAAGGTGAGAGGACAGCAGTAATGTAGATCATGGTTTCATAGACACAGAGAAGGGCAGAGTGCGAGTGGGCGGACTTTTATGTATTGGTAGGGAGGCAGGGGCTGGGAAAATTCCTGCCTGAAATTGAGATCCCAGCCAGGGCAAAATGCTCCCTGCCTCACTGCCCCTAGAAAACTGTAAAACGTGGATTCTTTGGGAGGGTTTCCAGAAAGTCTCTTGTCAGGACAGTTTGGTACTTTGGAGTCAGTTCTTTTTTTCTTGCTTTAAGAAGACTAAACTAGGCTTTCTGGCCTTCTGGGTAAACCTTGTCTTAATTTGTATCCCTCTTACCTGCCTTTGACTATGGGAGGCTTCAAAATGTTTCATTTAAATGAAAAGCAATTAAAAGAAGGTTGTTTCTGATGAGGTTTTGACGCTAGCGCCCGTGCTGGGAGCGCGAACTTGGAGGAGGAGGAGGGTATTGTATGTGTGCTCTGCGGGGCCGAATAACTGGAAGGGTTTGATGGATCTGGTTAGCCACTGGAACGCATTTTGCGGCTTTGGGCAACAGTGAAATTACTGTTGGCTCTGTCTTACTTTTTCACAGCTCTGCATGGTGGGAGGTAACAAGCCATATCTGCTGCACACGAACGGAGACGAAAGCGGCCTCAGAGTCCCAGGAATTGCCACTTGACTTAGAATAAAGCACTGGCTGCAGAGCAAGCGACTGCACTGGAGGCCTGCTTTAGATAACTCCTCACCCATAACCACGGGATTTGTTGGGAGAAGGGGAGCTGGGTTATTTTGGGGACTTTGCAGCATAGAAAGCTGTTTTGGGGAGAGGCTGGCTATAAGTGTTCAGTCGGTAGGAGATGGTGTTGCAAAGAGTCTTTATTGATCACATCTGCACTGTTTGACTAGCCTCAAATCCAGTTGACCTGTGCCTTTCTTCAGCATAAATTGCTGAGCACTTACTCAAATGAAATTATGAGTGCCTGTTTCAGCACTGACAAACAAGGATGATAATGAATGTTACAACTTGTACAACTGTGGTCGATGTGATGCATTTAATTGTGAGTTCCTGCAAGTAAATGACTTTTAGATATCATGTAAAGGAATTAAATCCTAATGGCCTGACCATATGATACAAAGCCCTGTGACAACTGGATGGATGATAATGGTTCCCTCAGTCGCTGGAGATGTAAACAGACACTTCACACACCATTTTCCCTGCAACTGTGCTTTAACTCTGCTTGTAATTGAAGGATTAGTTGTCCTGAATTTAACCAGATCTGGAGAGAGAACGAGAGAATAGGAAGAGAGGAAGCCTGTGCTTGCTCCTGTGCCTGTAAAATGCTGAACACACAAAGATCAAGTAATTGAGACAAGCCCAATGTTTATACAAGGGCATTTCTTGTGCCCCCATCCTTAGCAGGACTGAAGTTCAGTTTGCCTGGAGGCTAGGATGAAATGAGATGATTGTAGACCAGAGACTTTTTTTTATTTTGTTTATCTGCGGGAGAATCAAAGCAGAGCAAGGTGCAGCTTTGATGCAGGGTCAAAAGTGGGTTTTGTTAAGTGCAGCTTTTGTTTTTGATTCATTAGCTGGAAGCAGAAGGAGGAGAGCTTGACCTGATGAACACCAGCAGGAATAATTATTTTGCTGGGAGAAGAAGAAAATCTAACAGTGGAGTAAAGGGTGCGTTTCTGCTGACTTTGTTGGACTCCAGTATTGAAGAAGTGAGGAACGATGGCTTTATTTCTGGATTGCTCATTGACAGGTGCTAGAATGGCCTTCAGAAGGGCAGCTCTCTGCCGTTACCTGGTCCCTTTTAAAGAATTTATTGTGGAGCACCTATTCTTGTTCCTCTTTACAGTCTTGCTCAAAGGTTTTTTTCTGAACTGGCATAATGGAGAGCCCCTTATATGAGGAAGGTGGTTTTGCTCACTCTTATAAATTACCTCCTATCTTTTAGCACTTTGTGTTTCAGAGTGGTACCCTGTTTGTGCTTAGGTGTACTGAACAGCCAGTGTTTTCCTTGAGTTGCTGGCAAATATACCTGGCTCCTAGAGACAGAGCGTGGAGATTTTGGAGAGATCGAGCAAGTTGTGTAACAGTACGCTAATAAATCATCGATGCCTAATATTTTTGTTTAAAAAAAATGCTAACAAGCTGCATATTGCAGCCAAAACTTCCATAGGCAGCTTAGTTTTGGCTGCTCCTGTCTGTTCTGATGGAAGTGCTTTGTGGGGATCAAAGATCAGTTCATCCTCTTAAGATTTCATTTGGTTTTGTCTGTTTTGCTGAAATTGTCATTTAAGGGGACACTTCTTTCCAGGTGTAATTTAGACATGTGACCGTGTAGGAGTAAAGCTGACAATACCAGCTCATTTTATGGAGGCCACCAAACAGGAATGACCATCATTCATTACCAGCTTGCTGAAAGAAAAGTGGAAAGGTCTGCTTTTCTTCCAGTTTCTTAAGAGATACGGTTCCCTGCTGTCTCCTTCCTTTGAGTTTGTGCGATTTGCCGTTACATTGGAGCAATGGATGAAGTACAAGTATTGTGTGTGACAGGCTGCTCCTCCTAGGACTTCCATCTTGCATAAATCACTTTTCTTGTGCCTCTCTATAAAATTTAAATGACATCTGGAAGGAAGGGACTTGCCAGACCCATCCATCTGAAATATTAAAGTTGCTTTACATTACATTGGCATTGCTCAAATAAAAATCTCGTCTCTTGGGATGGGACACGTGACCAGCTAAAAATTAGGGCAGAGCATCCGTGGGAGATATTTTGGAGGGAAAAGGTAATATTATTTTTTACCCTAAGCATGTCTGAGCTTTAGATTTTCTTCTAGCGTTACACTGACTGCTGTGACTCTTCATTGAGAGCAATGACTGCTTGCAGTCCTTGGGTTTTGGGCCGGCAAAACTGACAGGCTTGGGTCTGCCTTACATTTTGGCCCACTGAGAAAGAGTCCCTGGCTGCCAGTTTTGGCTGATGTCGTGGTAGTAGTGGTTACCTTCAGGCTGCTTGCTTTATTTCCTTCTGCTATTTGAATGAATAATTGGCTGCATCAAAATTGTGGAATGATTTCAGTCTAGGAACTGAGGGGTTTACCACTGTGTTATCGTTAGATGTTAACGAACTTGCATGCGACACTGTCCGGAATGATTTTCCTTTGAACGGTTAGGTTTTGGAAACAAATGTTTTCATGAGACAAGATAGTTCGCTGGAATACTTCACTGTGTTTTTCCTCAGAGGTATTTCAAATCAGCACTAAAATGTCATCTCTTTTCCGAGTGTTTTTACATTCTGGGAAAGTTTAAAAACTTAATAATTAAAAGATTCAGAGACTTTGTAATCTGAAAATTTCAAAGACATTTGAATAATGAGATTTGGATTTTCCTTTTGTCACAATGTGACTTTCCACAGCCGGTAAAGTTTTGGAAAGTTACAGAAAGTAGCAGAGCCGACCAACAAAATAAAACGAGTGCAGGGCCAAGTGGGAAAGGGTAGATGAAGTAAAATGGCCTGAACATTAAGAATTTAGTGCATGATGGCAATAAGACATGGAAAAATAGCAGGGAGAAGAAAGGAGAAATGACAGGAAAGAAGCACGTTATAGCAAGATGTGGAAAATGCTTCCCTCCCCCATACTCAAAGCATTTGAAATAACTTCTGACATTATTGATTTTCTGAAGATACTTTGCCTTCTTCCAAACTAGCACCTTGCCAGGCATCTGAATTTCAGTTCGATTCCTTGAGTGCACGTAGCAGGGCTTAGTGGGGTCACGGTGTAAGGCTGGATTAACATTCTTGACAGGCTCTCGTTTTTGGATAGTCTGTGTGATCTTTTCTTATCCCCTACCATGTGGTGGGAACCATGTGCTGATGATTCCTCGCAGGTGGCGTAGCTGGAGGAGATTATTGGATGTGCCGGTCCCTTTTCTTGACCCTGGCCATGGCTTGGAGAGCCAGCAGGGAGCCTGGGGGCCCGTCTGCTGTCCTTCTGCCCCACGTTTTCTTTCTTTTCACTCTTGGAGCCAGATAGGATCACTTTAGCATGGCAACGTGAGTAAAACCCCATCCTTTCCTGGCATCTTGGATGACATTTTCATTCTGCTTGCAGACCCGTTGTGTAAATATAGCTGTAATAACGTATGAATGACTTCTGCTACAAAAGTTATACTGGGGTAGCTAATTCTTTTCCTAGAGAGGAGGCTCTCTTATTTTATAAAGCTCTGTTTTCACAGTGCAAATTGTGGGGTGGGAAGGGGTGGGGTGGATGCGATAAGACTTGTGCGTGTAGCTCATGGGCACTTTAATCTTGGTATACATGGGAGTGGTACCCAGATTAATCATACAGGTAAAAGTAGTAAAAAAAAAACAAAACACCTCTGTGTTGGCTTGCTTTCAAGCCAAGTATGCTCTGAGCTAGGCTCTGAAATTCTGCCTCTCTCTGTTCCTCTTCAGGGGATGGGAAAGCTCTGCAGATTAATAACAGGATAAGAAGCAATTTTTTATCCCTCAGTAGATCCCTGTTTCCAAGCACAGTGTGGCTTGGCTGCCTTAATGTCTCAGCCCCGGGGGGGGTTGGTATGGGATGGGGAATTTGGGGTTTCCCTTGAGCAATCTGCTTTTGCAGGGAGAGCCCTGCCTTTCTCGAGGCTTTCATCGAGCATCTTTCATCGGCCGAAAGAAGTGGTGTTGCAGGCAGGCATCCTCCCTCAGCTATACACCACGCTTAGCAGGCTTCAAAAAGACTGACGCCCCTTTGAAGGTGGGGGGGAAGCTGAAGAATCCTTAGCGTGCTGCGTTGAGAAGAGTTGCGGGTTTGCTTTCGGTAACCCTCTGTATTTTTAGGAGTCTGTTCTCAGCCTGAAGCTGCCCAGTGCGTATTTTCAAGGGGAGGATGGTGGATGGCTGCGTTCAGGCTTCACGTGTGCAATTCCCACTTGGTCTAGCTGCTATTTTAAAGCATTTGTCCTGGAAGGTGATAACGCAACCGCTTCCACTCGTCTGTCGCTGCACTGCCTCTGTTGAACATTTTGGTGCTTGTGCAAGGACGGTCGTATATTCTTAGAGATATGAGACAATCATGAAATGAGACTGGTGACTCAGCGCCGCCAGATGTTAATGTTAGAGCCTTTTGTACCACTAAGGCCAAACTGCGCTGTGTCACCACAGCTGCCTCTAAACTCGTATTGTATAGAGGCACAGAAACTTAATGTAAATCCAACTCTAGGATATTACATGGTGATCTTCCGTTTTTTTGGCTAGACAGAGGAGATTGCTTGAACTCTTCGGCAAAGGAGTGATGGCAGGGATGCTGCCCTGCACAAAAACATTCTTGTTTAGGCCGTTGCCCGCTAATTGGTGAGGGCTGCGTTTACGATAGCTTCTTTCAGGCTTTCTCAGCTTGTAGAATAAACCCATACTTCAGGTCCCAGAACTTGAAAGTAAGATTAATAGCAGGACTTAAACACCTACCGGGTAGATTTAAAGTGCAATATTTACTGCAGCATAGAAGAGAGCACTGAAATACTTAATGCTTCCAAGCCGCTGAAAAACAGGCTGTCTCCCCACGACTGTACATTATGGCGGTTTCCTTCCAGAGCTTTAAACAACATTTCTCATGGTGCTGAGTAGGAAGCATTAGGCACGAGTTCAAGGCTGTGATTTGGGATGTGCTTTCCACTGTTACTTCATTTACTCTGGGCATGTCAGGAGAAGCAAAGTTTCTTGAGTTCAGACGAAAAATGGCCATCGGGAGAACGTGACTCGGAGATGAGAACGGCCCACTGTTTATGAGGACAGCTAATACCACAGTAGCTGTCTCCTCCTCCCAGCGGACGGTGGGGTGGAGTGGCCCTGGTGCTGAGGTAAGACGGGAAGGTTCTGATTTATGTTGGTGCAGGCCAAGAGCTGTGCTGCATCCAGGCCACGCTGAACTGAGGAGTCACAGTTGTTTCCCTGCAGGCAGGAAAGGAGTAGGCCTGGCTGCGAGCTTCACTCCAGTGACCCACATTACTTTCCTTTTTTATTTTTAAGATAAAACTAACTAAAGTTGCAGGGAAGAATGTGGCCTATGGAGGTCAAATCAAATGACGAATGCAGGTGTTTGGAAAATCCATCATGCTGTTGTGCTCTTGAACGTATTGCAGTGCAGAGGAGTGAAAGAGCAGTGCCGGAGAGGATATTTGCCTTCTTGCTTGTCTCTGGTGTTGGCAGTAAAATAGAGTTACTTCTCTTGAGCTAACCCCATCATCATTGATATAGCGTGGATTCCTCCCTGGAGTTGTATCATCTCTTCCTTTCACAGTACTGCGCACTTGAACGACGTTGCATTTGCACATGCCCTGCGTCGTCTCTGCAGCGTGTTACCTGTCTTAATTACAGTCCATGGCAGATGCTTCCAGGTGTCTCATGATACTGGAGCTGGTTGATTATAAGGTTCTCTCCTTCTCAAATTCCTTGCATTCTCAACTGTCTTTACAGTCCACCTTAGTGAAACTTGAAGTATGTTTTGTTTTAACAGTATTCAGTCTAACAGGCTTGTGAATCTGCAGTGTCTTTGAGTTCAAATCAACATTTATTTGCGTGTTGAGGTTTTATTTCTCCCCTTCCAGATTATCAGGTGGCCATGGGTAAATATCCTACAGAAAAGAAAGTGAATTCAGTAGTCTTGCATCTCCCAGTTCAGTTTTATTGCTTTGCTGGGGGGGAAAAGGGGGAAGAAGAGGAAGGAAAAATGTAATAGAATATTTTTCGAGATCCCTTACCCTTTTCTTATTGTCAGGTTGTGCTTTATTTACATGCTGCTGATTTGAAAAGCATGGGAAGTAACACGTAGACAAACACGTGGAAGTAATAGAAGCACCAAGGCCTTAGCGGTGGGAACACCAAGGTCTTTGAGAGAGATGGCTGCACTGAAACAAGGCTTGTGATTCGAGTTGCTGAAAGTACTCGGGTCTTGTACTTCTGGGAACGTTCCTTTGTGCTTTGCTGCGGTGTTCGTAGAAATAGGTCTTGTGCAGCAAAGGATTAACCTACTTTTCCTTTGGAGTTCATCCATGCAGTCAGATAGGTCACATTCGTACCTTTGGTGGGATTCCTGTAGCTCTAGGAAGTCTCCAGGCTGCTGATTCCATCAACTGCATTTATGGCACAGTGTGAATCGGGCAAGATGAAGGTGAAATAATCCCTCAAGACTTAGAGCTGTGTGACTGGGGAACCTCCCCTCCCTCCCACTGTAGCTCGGGCTGGCCAGGACAACAATTAAACCCAGGGTGTTTTTCAAGGTACAGTTTATTCAGAGAGTACTTATGAGCCTCCAGAAAACAATGTGTACTCAGATTACAAAGGAATAGTGCCGCATTCACCCCGCATGTATCGCTCACCGCTGTAGGAAGTCTTCAAAGCTGACGGTGTGCTGGGATTCCAGAAAGCGATCAGGTATTTTATGTGGCTCATGAGCTACTGCAGCTAGTGCTGATCAGACTTCTTAAGGGCGATGACATCTCGTACCTGTGGGTTTAATGACATCTTGGGCTACTGGACACCCAAGTGGACCTGTGGGTTTAATGCCATCTTGGGCTACTGGACACCCAAGTGGGCCTTTGTGAGAGGCAGATGTGAGAGTTGTTGTGAGAGTTGTACGTACCTTTGGACCATCTGGTGCTGTTCACTGTCTCTGAGTTGGGCTGGCCTCTGGTTTGGTTCTCTGTATATCATTTGCAGCTGATGATGTTGGACGACTAAGCCTTCTTAAAAACTCTCTGTTTTCCAGACCACATTGCACCCATCAGCCACCCGAGTCACCTCGCCTGCTTGGTGAGGACAGTTTTTGCCTCCTGACAGTTGCTTGACAGCGTGCCTAGGAATAGACGATGCGTGCCCTGTTACAGCGTTACTGCTTGGCTGCTCTGCACTAATCAGAGTTAGCAGAAACTTGGATCAGAAAGAAACTGGCCTGAACTTGAGAGAGACAAAAAAATGCAAATAGATTTTTTTTTTTAACGTGTATTGGGCTGATACTTCCAGATTTCTTATTCTGAGTATCTGAGTAATGGCAAGGTGAACAAAATGCTGGGGCAGTCACCTGGGCAGCAAGTGGATAAGCCCAGCTTTCTCCTGACTCTTGAAAGCATCCACCCACCGTAACCTTTTCTCAGCAGTTTGTCACCTTTGCAGCTTGTGTGTTTACCTGCAGGATCGTATCTTTCCCCACACCGAAAAGAGGATGAGTGTGATAGCTGTTCTGCCTTGGGACCCTCTCACAGCCTGTGGTGGGCTGTGGTAGAGGTGCAAGGTGGATTTAATGCCCCGCTCTCCTTACTTGATTGCAGCTCCGGATTGTACTCCTCCCTGTGAGCAGGTGGATGGGTGAGAGAGGAATGGGAAATGCACTCCCCACGCTGTGATTTTTCATATCGAACCCATTCGGTAGAGAGGACAGTTCCCTAAAGAGACTTTCTTATGTCACTTTTCCTAAATCTCTTCATTCTTCAGGGAAGCTGTGAATCATTCAGGGTATAGGCAGACGTCAAGCGTGGGATTCTTCCCAGACTTTCTCAAAGTAGATGCAGGTGAAAGAAAACAAAAAACCTTGTCAGGATCCTGCAGCAACCTGGAGTTAAAAGCATTGAGGAGGTGTTTCCTAAGCCCTCTAAAAACTACCTGAGCAAAATATTGAAAAATGGGATTTCCTTCTTCAAGGGAAAAAATGAATTAAAAATACCTGGACTCTCTAACAGTTAATCTGTTTCACATCTTCTTTAAGAAGAGAAAAAAAAAAAAGAAAAAATGGAAGAGAAGAAAATTGCAAAGAACAGTTATACCATATCACAGTGTCATTATTAAATTTGTAATGAGGCAGCAATTATTTCTAGCCAAGCGTGAAGCAGCACGACAAGAATTAGCTCACACCGTGTCAGTGAGCAATCTTCAGACTGGCAGATATCCACGGCAGCACTGAGAGTGATGTGATGAAAGCTCTCTGTTGCTCTCCTGTCTCTGAATTCCTGTGGACAGTGCTGCCTCAGGCTTTATATACCCAAGAGATGTGCTTTGAGAAACGCATTAGCAAGCGTTCATTTAAGCATGTTAAGGAAACAGAATTAAAATGATGAACAAAAGCAAATTCTCAGGTGTTGTTTTCAATAATATTCAGCCCATTCTTGCATGCCTGAGGATGGAGGGAAGATGCATTTTCTTCTTCAGCCTGACCTTAAGGGATGCATATGTTTTGCCTCTGCTAAATATTTCACAGAGCAGCTCTTGTAGATTAAGACAGCACTACAGTGAAGGAATAAAGTGCTTTGATATAAAACTGTCCCTTTTTTAAACCATGAGCATTGGAGAGATTTAAGGACCACCCGGTCTGCTTTCAAGAGTCTAAGTAAGTGCTTGAGCTCTTTCTTACGCTTACTGCTCCAGTCACCGTTACAGGCTTGCCATATAAATTGTTCCCAAGCTTTTACCACGGATTTATTCTGAGCAAGATGTTAAGTACTGAGAAGGGGGTGAGGAAGAAAAGTTCATGTGCATGAGCTGTAGAGGTTATGGTAATCTTTGTCCCTTAGCTTGCTTCTCTTCTGGACAGTCAAGTTGTGTAAAATTGGTTTTTCTATAGAGAAAAACTGTAGTAAAGGGAGCAAACTGGAGATGTGCAAAGTACGGATTGTTTTTATTTTTAGAGTAACTCCTGATGTCTCCCTGGCATTATATTGGAAGAGCAGTTCGTAGAAGCATGGCGTTACACATTCTTATGCATCAAAAAAATAAATATACTTTAGATAGGATTATAGGGCTTGAATTTTAAATAAATATTTGCTTTGCCATGACCTTTTATGTAGCACTTCTGAATAATGAAAGCAAAATTAACTGTTCCAGCATGAGCCCGAAGACGTCTGCAATTTATTTCCTGTCGAATGCTGCCACTTATCAGTGGATAATATGATTTATTTCTGGCTGATGGCCAATCATGCTAATTAACATGCTTCTCCTGCTGAGACCGACCGTGCCCTGTTTTTTGCTTTTCTCTTATCTGTCTCACGAGAGGGAGTTTAAATGCCTTACGCAACTGTTTCTTATCCCTACCTCCCCGAAAAGCAACGGCTCGTGATTCATCTGACCACCCTTTCCAGCCCTGTAGTTATTTCTTGCCTTCACTGCGCCCGCTGGCAAAGACTGCTCCTCCTTAGGCGTTCTTCAGCAGTTTTTGCCTCTGCTCCCTGAACCAGCTCGCTCCTCTCGAACCCTTGTTGTGTTTTCTGATGCTAACTACCTGGTGCCAACCTGCATTTCAGGGTGTGGACCAGATCTGGTCAATCTTGTCAGTGTTTCAGTCCTGCGAGCCAGTCTCTCTTGATTTATTTTAGGGAAAATACTGATGGATGGTGATTTTAGCATTGCATAGCTTAAGGGTTTGTTGTTAAAAAGGATGCTTGGCATTGGATGTGGATGGGTTCATAACCTTAATAAAGAACAATACTGGGCTTGCCATCAGTAGCCTGTCAGACTGGAGTACAGCGTGCCCAGCTGTGGTATGAAAAGGTCGTTCTTGTCCTGTCGAGAAATCATCATTTCAGGGTGAACCTGCAGCGAAGCAGACCTATTTCCCTGCATCACTGTTTCTAAGAATCCCTGTTGCAATTGGTGACCGCTTGACTCTACTGCTGAATGTGCCCTCCATCAAAACGAGGTATTTTGCTTTTGGTTATTATTAGCTTGACTGAAAGATTTCATCGTGGATGCTTGGCACTGGCTTTTCTCAGGACAAGTGATGTCTTGCTCATTAGTCGGGCTGTCGCGAAGCGAGGCAGCGTACCAGGTGGTGGTCACTTTTCTCTCTAGCTCCAGCTAGCTCTGTGTGCAGGCCTGTGCTCCTGTTATTTAATGGTGCAATAAGGAAAGAAAAGTTCATAAAAACTGAATAATAAATAAAGAGGAGGGAAAGAATCTAGAGAGAATAAAAAAATGCATTAAAGAGTTCCCCAAGCAGGGCCTGGTCTTGTCTCGTTACAGATCAGTAGCAAAAACTTCTGTTAACGGAGATGCGTGTGGAGGCAATGAAGACAACAAAACAGACAGGGTAACCATATACCTATGGAATTCCCTCTTCTGTAGAGCAAGAGATAATTAGCTGTAATTCTCCTCAGTTTTTTTTTGTGTGGCATACACTTTGTTGTCACTGTAAAAAAATCATCATTTTTAGAGCACGTACGTCCCAGTGAATAGTAAGGATCATGTTGCTTAACTAACCTGCTGCTTCTCTCCTTCCTCCCATGCTGTCACTCTTGATCTGTCCTGATAATCAATCGCCGTCCCAGTGCGTGTCTTGGAAACAGTTTGAACTACAATTACAGGCACGTGCAATTTTTTTCTCCCTAAAAAGATACAAGAATCCAATAAGCAGTTCATGTGAAATGGAGACTTTAACGTGAAGGCAAAGACGTGGGGCCTTGCTGGACCCAGTGCTCTCAGTTTAGAGAGGAAATGTATTAAGTGAAATACGTAATGCTGCTACACCAGATCCCCATGGTAGCAAGTGTGCTGGAGGAGATTGCTTTCGTTGTGGTGTACGCAGATGGAGGGATGAGCACAGGGAAGTCATTCTGCGTGTCTTCCTTACTGGTCCAGCAGTCATCTTGCTGGGAGTTAGTCTGACATTACAGTGGGAGGCTTTGGGTTTTGAAAATATTTGTCACTACCTGGGTTGTTTGTTGTTGTTTTTTTTTTAAGTCATCCAGGAAAGAAAGCCAGTTCTGGCATATTTCAAGGTAAAATGGTTGTGTTAATGTTTTCCTGAATACTGTCCAGGCAGTCAAATGTGCTGATAATGCAGATAATGACTGGACAGATATAATCCCTAAGTCAAAGAGTAATAAGAAAAAAGTACTGCTGGAGGAGCTGCTGTTTTTCAGGTGTGATACCAACCTGTCACAAGGTGGTACCCCCATCCACCCCGATATTTCCTTCCAGCACCTCTTCCCTTTCCTTCTAATCACTTCATGGAGGAACTTCTTTCATGGTAGGATGCTTAGGCTGATCATTTGGGAAAACTGTATTTCTCTTTTTGCCAGGGCCTTGAGATCTGTTCTGCTGCTCTAGCTGCTGCTGCGCCCTTCTCCTGACGCTACCCTTCAATGCAGATACTGTTGTTGAACCGACTGTTTGATTGAAATTCCCCCTTTCTTGCCAGACACGCTGATTGTGTTCGAGCGTCTGTGCCAATCGCTTCTGCAAGTGAACTTTTTCCACCCATCCTTTAGGAGCTGAGCAGTTGTATCTAATAGATTGATGTGCGTGTTCTTTACACACACTATCCGTTGCTATTGTGAATCCAGTTATTACCGTATTTTGGTTCATCAGAGGTGAGTTCCTCAAGACAGTCCCTCCCTCTGTGGGGCAGACAGGAAGAAAAGCCTCTTTGTGTTACCTGATTAACACATGTGGAGGAGGAAAGCTAAACGCTGCTATACAGAAAGTTCCTTATAAAATCTCGAGGAAATAAGGCAAAAGACGGATGGTATGAAGCATTTAAAAAGCAGTGTCTTTTATTACATCTTATCTATCAAAAACAGGCACAAGAGACCTCTTTCCTTAAAAGAAGCACACAAATACATATATCATCTTTGCCCTTTTCAGGATATTTTAAACCTAACTTTGTTTTCAAGCCTGGAGTTTCTATGTGCCAAAGTCAATTAATTTATTCATTTGTAACAGAAGGCAACACGGAGCCTGTGTATTTGAGTAAAATACTAAGCTGTTACGTACCTTTTGCTGCCATTATTTTCAATTTGTTTGGTCATAAAATTACCACCTTGTTAAATCTTGACAGTTACCAAGGAACCAGAGGTCTTGAAACAGTACTAGAGGATGTGAAGACAGCCTGCGAAATCCCTTTTTCTGCAGGCCTTTCCTAATCATTTTTGTTCAGTAACGAAGTCTTTGTTCACGAAGATTAATGACTCTGCAGGCCTTTTGCAGGGGTCCCCTTCCACCTTTGAAAGGAAGGAGAGAACCAGTTTATTAATCTACTGCACGGGGAGCTGAGATGGAAGATAAGGACATAAAGGGTTGTATTTTCTGGGAGCTGTATGAGAGATACTGTGCTTGGATCCACAGTAACAATAGTAGGATTCGAGGCACATAATTCCTTGCTTTGCACTTTGAAAGGATATCTCCTAAATATCCAACTTGCAATTGGAGATGCCCTTATATTTGCTGAAGTGGCTGGCAAAATTGCCCTAGAGTGTGTTGTTGCCTTCAAGAAGTAGAAATAGAGTTATGTTTCACCCGGTACAGTACTTCTGAGGGCCTGTTGCAAGAGACTTTTATTGAAGGATATTTTCTTTCTTTGCTGAATCAGCTGGCTGAGCTGCCATGATTTTCATGCCCTGATGTTTTTTTGTTAGAAATGGGATAAAAGACTTAGCTTGTCTTGTTCATTCTGCCCTGCCTAGATACAGTTAACATTGAAGCATTTGGCCCACCATAGCCCGTGTTTCAGCAGCACGACAGGATGAATTTGAAATTATGCATCCTGCTGGCAATATTGCTTCATCGTTTGACATGTCTGTGTTGGGACTACAGAGGATATTCCCTCCTCCTTTTGAAAACGTAAAAAAAAGCTCAAAAGGCCAGCAGTGTTTCCTAGAGGGTATAGTCAGGCGGTGCTCTGCAGGGAATCCCTTGTAATATATGCACTGGATTAAGTCGGTTTAATGGCCAATTTCAAATCTGTGATTGTTATTTTCAGGCTGTGGTTCTGCGCATGCTAGTCGACAGCGGTTGCCTGCGGTTCTGCAGCCTTCAGTATTTGATGTTTGCTTTCACAGATTCAATTCTCAAGCAAGCAGCATCATTTTGCAGAAGTAGAACATAACCTCCTTGGTGCTCTTGGACAGTTAAAGCTGCGCTTTGCCTTAGGTGCACCTGCATGCTTTGCACGCACACCGGAGCACCGCACAGTGCAGGCTGTGACTCCTGCTGCTCCAGAGATAGCCATTTTATGGTAATAAATGCTATAATTAAAGCCGTGATCAAGTTTAGGTTAAATTAATCCCTTACCTCCCTTCTTTTCAACAGCTGTTCAGTCAAACTCTCTGGGTATGATATCCATTCAGAAGTCATTTTTGGGGCTGGTGGTTGAAATTTCCCAGTTGGCAGGTTAGGAACTGTTTGAGTAAAGGGGGGAAAAAAAAAAACAGTGGGAGGACCCCAAATGTTCTTTTGGATGCTAAGCAGAATTGCTGGTGTGTGGAGTTCATCAAACTTAACACAATTTGGCATGGAAAAAATTCGTAGTAAAAGAATATGGAAGAAAAAAAAAAAAACCTTTCTTGTTGAATGATCCCCTCCCCTGTGTGCCCTTTCCAAGGTTATTGCAGCAAAGGCATGTGCGCGAGGGGTTTCCTCATGGCCCGATGGCATCAGTGGGGTCAGGTATGGGCCGGCAGCGCTGCCATTTCTTGGCTGGCTCAGTTGAGCCACCGTGGCATCGGCTCCTTCTCAGGCCTTAAGATCAGAGCACACGACGCCAAATGCTGGAGAAGGGTGTAAGAAAGGCTGGTCCCAATGCCAGGAAATTCGCAGTTCGGACGGACACAGGACGGGAAGGGCAGTGCAAGGACGGACAAGAGAAACATCGTGCCTCAGATCTCAGTAGCCATCTGCAGAAACAGGAATTGCGCGTAGGTCTTCTAGGTTTTTCTTCTCTTTTTTTGCTCCCTTCCTACCCTAAGGTGCCGACCGGGGAAAATCCCTGTTCTCTGCAAGGATCTGGTGTGTGTTGTCATGCCATTTATTTGCCTGACTCTTGTTTTTGTCCCTTTTTCATAACAGAACGGTGCAGGCTTTAGTTCTCCGCAAGGGAGATGCTTTTTTTCGCTCCATGTGCGATAAAGCACTAAAACCTCGCTGTAAGATGTCGATGCTTAAAGTTTACATGAGTTCAAGGGGAGCCTGGACAAATTCACAGAGGAGAAAGCCATGAGAATTATTAAATGCAGAAACACAACTTCTGACTTGTGAAGTCACTGAACTGTAAACTGCATGGCAGGTGGTTTTGGAAGAAGCATCACCTCCTGTATTTGTATTCTCAGCTGTGTGATTTTGGCTGTTGTCAAAAGCAGGCTCCTGGGCAAAGATGGATCTTTGCTTTCACTGTGTGCAGCGGTCTTAAAATTGCAACCCCTTCCCTTCTAGTAATTGTTTTTACTATTAGTTGTTCACCGCATCCTTTTCTAGATGGACCCAACATGTGAAGAAAGTTTACAAAGAAGCTGCAAGCTGGTTTGGGCGAGGTGTTCCTGCTCCTGCCACACTGTTGGTGCTTAAGAAAACATTTGTAAAACAAGTCAAGTTGAGGAAGGATGGAGCTGTGGAAAAATGACTCGCCATAAGCAATCACACCTTCAATTTCTTAACCCCTGTTTTAAGAGCAGGATGTGTTGTCCATGGTTAGGTGGTCAGAGCCTCTGGGTGCTTTCCTCCCGCGGTGCTGTAGGGTTTTGGGTGTGGGTTTTCTTACCTGAGGCTTCGTGGTATCAAAGTGTGAAAGAACTGTGTGTTGCCAGATACTGCTCTTTTCTGGGAGGTCTCTTGTGTTTGATTATTTAAGAGGTGCCTTATAATTAAAGTCCTGAAGAGAGGAAATAATTTATGATTTCAGTTCAAAAGAAAAGAAAAAGGAAACCAAGTTCCTGCTTGTGTTGACTGGGGGTAAAAGCTTAAAAATGGAACGAACTTTGTACCCTCTAGGCCTCAGGAGAAAACCAATCTTCTAGTCTGGGGGATGTTGTTAAAATTGTGGGGTTTAATCTTTTTTTTTTTTTTTCCCTTTCAAAATTCTCTATTGATTTACAGAGGGATGTTGAATACAAGTTAGACTTTTATTCAAGAGGGAAAGAGCGCTTGATTACGTGCAAAGAAGTACAGTCTTTAGGCTCTCTCTGGTTGGGGTAATGTTTTCAAGTTGTGTATGTTCCCAGATAATAAAACCTAACGCAGTGCTGAGAGAGAAACTCAAAACTTTTTATCCTCCCTCCTCCTTTCTCCTTTGCTACTTCTGGTGCTGATTTTACAACCAGGTTAAGAGTTTTTCCTGGTTTTTACGACATAACCATAAATGTAATTTAAAATTACTGCTCCCACAGAAGAGATGAAATAGAAAATATGATAGCTGGACAAGTTACGTCCTTGGATGTTGCTTAGGTTTTGGACATAAGTGCAGAAGGGGGGAACGTGTGTGTGAGAGAGAGCGAGAGCAAGTGTTAGTGTGATCTTCCAAGTATCCGTTATTTATTGGTGCTAGTGTTGAGCACGTGCTTAACGTACTGCCTGACATAGTTAAGCTTGTGTCACGTACCTGCACGTATAAATGCAGAAGGAATTTAAAACAGAATTGGAGCAGAAAACTCATAAATTAAAAGATACAACATTGGAACAGCTCTCTTTATTTAAATCCAAGTTGTATCGAAAAAATGCGTTTGAAATTTTGACAACCAATAGGAAGGCTTAAGGATATTGTAATTTTTAAGAATCATGTGCATTAATGAGGAAAACCGAGCAGGATGTATTTACAACCATTTTTTAAAAAGTCAATCTGTTGAGCTTCTGGATTTTTTCAATAAATATATGGAACGAATACGGCGCTAAATCCATTTCTGGCAATGGTAGCCCGCTATGCAGGGACCACGGGCATAATTAGTAATTTGAGCGTATTCAAGCGGTTTATCCTTTTTCCTTTAAAGCAAAGGGTTAAAAAGCCTGGCAAAAAATGCCTTCTTTCAATGATAAAAACTGGGCTGAGATCTACTAGGTCTAAAAACGGTGTGATGCAACTATGTCACCTTTAATTATTGCTTTTAAATGCAAAATCTTGTCCTAAAATTATTTTCCTTACTCATTACAGAGGAAGGTATTTAACTAATAAAGATTACTTTAGAGATAGTACTGCTGTTTCATTATAGAAGTGCTGATATGAATTGATTAGAAGGGGGGAGGAATGCGTAAGAATCGGAATAAAAATGCGGTAAACTACAGTCCCTTAAGTGATTATAGGTAGCAGGGTTTCTTCCAGGGCAAAACCGATGTGCAGTGTTTATTATAAAGGGTATATTTGACTACAGATGAATCTGCTTTAACAGTGACCAACCAAAAGGCATTAACCTTTATAGAGGAACGCTGCAGAAAAACAATTGACCTGTTGGTCTAAATAAAGAATTTCTGTATGCCGATTTAAATCAGGATTAGAACCAATGATTTTAAAACGTTGTTTTAATTCATCTACCCTGTTTGCTCTGTGCATTCAATGCATGTGAGCCCTTTCCTAGGGACTGCTCTTGCATCCGTATGAAAGATAAGATAAAGTTTACAACAGCACCTAAGTAATTTAAGAATATCTTGGAATATCAGCCTTCCCATCCCTGAAATAGCTTAGGACTACTGGGAAATTTCCTTCGTAGACTCTTGGTTTTTACAAGGCTGGTACAACTGGTGAAAGACATAACAGTTAGAAAATGTAGAAAAGCATCAGACTAGTGAACCATGAAAACAGTACCTTGTTTTAATTTGCGTAACTTATCAATTCTCAGTTGGAAGAAGGGGAAAAACAGTTCCCGATTCCTGAAACAGTGTGTTCGTGTTAATGTGGTGTTAATCAATCTGTACGCCGTGCCTTAGCTGCTCCGTTCTCCCCTACAAGTGTAGGGCTGAAACCGTCTCCACTGAGATGAGCTGAATTTCTATTTGGCTTCAGAGACGGAGACGTTCCTGTGTTGTTCTGCTTGTGGGCATGCTGGAATAAGCCCATTAAAAGCCCATTTTCACGGGGTTTTTATTATATGCGAACACATATCAGATTTGAAAACATACTCGGCGGCGGCAACAGCTCCCTATTGCAAAAGATAAAACATAAAGTCTAAACCCAAATGGACACTAGGAATCCTTTATGTGTCTCTGAATTACTTTCATCTCTTCATCGCTCCATTAATGGATATCCCCACAGACCACATAGCACTCTCTCAGCTTCCCTTACATTTGGGTTTATTCTGCCAATTGCCCGGTATTGTCAACTAATTGGAGTGGAAATGATAAATGAAAGCGGTGTTATCGAGCTGCCAAGTCTCCTCACTTGGCAGCTGGCGGGCGATGCTGGTAATTGTTACCAAAAGTGTAATTGCTCTGGGCTCTGCCTACGATTTCAACAAAGCAGCCTGGTATTCCTCCTCCGGGACATCCGATACCTGCCTTTCCTCCGTCGTCTCCGGCAGAGGACGACTTGTGAAGTAAATCCAACCCGGCGCTCGTGTCGTGGCCTCCCCGCTCCCCAAAGGGAGAGTGCCACCCTCGCATGCGTCTGGCGGCCCGGGGACAGAGCAGCCCCTTTCAAAGTTCATTGTAAGAGTTTTACTGGTTTCTCATAAAAGCAGGAAAGGTAATTAGTAGGGGAAAGCAGTAACAACCACTTTGTTCTCGGCATGACGGTAAAAATTTCAAGCTTGATTCCTGGCTAATATTAAGGCTTCAGCCGTAGACTGCTGTATTTGCCCTGCTTAGTAATTGCAGCAATACGACCAAGCAGATGACCGGCTTTACAAGTCTGGCGTGCTGCAGAGGACAGTCCAGCATCCAATGGCATTTTACGGCTTGACTGCACATTTTCATGAAGCCGTAAGAAACGGAAAGGGGGCTGGGGGGAGGACACAATCCAACTGTTGTATGCTGCTTTCCACAGCCACTGCACCAGAATAGAGCACGAATTGTTATCTAGTGTGATGATATCCCATGTTGAGCAGCATCTGATCAAATTACTGACGCTTTTTACATATTAATAGCAGACTCCAATTATTTTTGATTTGTTGAGCATTTTTTTTTTTTGCTGAGGTAGAGGAGGAACAGGTGCAGCCATATGAAGTTAGGATAACCAGTCGAAAAAGCCATGGTCAAAGAGATTTAGGCCTTTCTGTGCTCCGGTTAATATGACAGCGTGGAAACAGCAAGCCACGAGTGCTCACAGCTGCTTTGGGCTCCCGCTTCCGTGCTGTCTCTGCTCTTTGTGTGTTTAGCTGCTTCTTTGCTTCAACCCTCCTTTGCTTTTACTGCTAGTTGCTTCCTTGCCGCCTCCTCTTCTTAGCCTTTTCTTAATGCGCAGCTCTTTTGCTCTCTCTCCTGCCTTTTTCTAAATCCTCATCAGTATTCTCCAAACCCAGTACGTGCTTCCACTGTGCTCCTGTGCCTTGGGTTTTATTTAATTTTGTCTTGTGTCTGGGTGCCCGCAAGCTCTAGAGGTTTGTGAGCGTATCTTGCTTTTTTGGCCCCCGTTCCACAAACCAGCCAAGTAATGTAGATATCTCTTGCAGCGTGGCGTTTTAAAATTCAGTTGAATTAGGTATCGTTTCTTCTTTTGATGTAGGGAAATCCAAAGAATTAATAAATTATAATGGCACTACTTGGCAATTAAGGAGTGCTTTCCATCTTCAGAGCGCTCTGTGCACAGTATTTCATTATTTATACTGTTAATTGTATTAGTACTTGTAAGGAAAAAGCCCCTTAAATTGTCATTGATAAAAGTACACTCTTAACAGGATAAGAACTCAGCGCTTAAATTGTAGCAGATAATTTGTCCACTGAGGTGCAGTGCCTTGGAGAAGATGTAAGGCGGATTTACAGAAGCTCTTTAAGTGTCTACTGAAAAGTCTTGCTTTATGTTTTAAACGGTAATACCTGGGAGCTTTAAAGTGTCTTTAAGTGCTGGACGAATAGTAACGAAGCCTTACAGGGTGCAGGCCAGGTAGGTGGGATCCTCATTTTGCAGCTGGATGATTAGTATCTCAGTTCCTATCAGCAGAATGACTTAGGAGCCTTTCTTAGAATACTGGGGCTTCTGTGTCACTTCTGAACATGTTACCCTAGCTTGGGCGGACCACGATCTCGCAGCTAGCTAAGGGCAAAACTGGGAAGAACGTTCTTAAGCTGTTGGCCCATGTGGGGTTGCCTTAGCGATAGTCATGTTTGAAATGAAAAAGTCGAAAAGAAGAACGAAAATCCTAGCAGTCTGTGTTCTCCAGGTCGTAAGAGCTCTACGTACGCCCCAATAAATCTTTTTACACTTTTCAGTATTAGCAGCTGTTAGCTACACCCTTCCATGTAAACAGGGAACACATTAAAATTAGTTTGAAATGTGGTCCTAAACTAGTCCGCAGCCAGGAATACCACCAAAAGTAATTGTTGCAATAACCTCCCCCTTCTTTTATGGATTTCCACCGTGTGTATGAAGTACATGTGCTGCTTTTCTCTCCCATCCCAAAGGAATTAGATGGCCTTGCACTTCAGATGGCTGACAGCCAGAGCGTTGCATTTTACTCGATTTACTGTGACCGTAACATTCAGACATTTGGTAGCATTACAGAGAATAAACCCCCCACCTTTCTGTAGAGAAATCAGCCAACTTAATTGTCGTCAGACTTTTCAAATTGGAGTGTAGGTCTGTTGCTCCATAGCCAGGAATCTTAAGCTAAATGTTCAACTGTCAAAAGAGCTGAACGCCAAGACCTGTGAACTGCATGGAAGACTCTCATATCTGAAAACTCAGGTAGTAGTTTCCTGACTATTAGCTAGATTCTGAATTCTTAAAACCTCTGCAGAGATGTGCCGGTTTTGATCTGATCCCTGGCAAATGGAAGTCACTGGCAGGTGCAGATGCTTTCAGGCGTCTATCGGGTGGATTTAGAAAAAGCTGATTTGAGCCCACAGATGGGAGCCAGCCTGTTTGGACTATCACAGAAAATAGGGGAAGGAGATGTCCAAAGAGAGGGTTTTCTCATCAGAATCTTGAGCCTTTAAGTCTCAGAATGTGAGTAAGGGTGGCTCTGTGCTGACCTCTTGCCATGTCCTTTGGCCATTACTCCGCCATGGAAATATTTCTTTTTCTTCTTTTTTAATGAGGGAGAGAAGCCACAGGGTGAAGGTTTAGGAGAGCCAAGTGATGAGGCACTAAATCTGCTCTCTCCCTTTCTGCTCCCTGTGCCCAGTGCTTACCCCGTGGCTGGCTTCTGAGCCTCACCCTGCAGTCAGCTGCCGGTTCCAAAAGGCAGACCGCTTTTCAGCATTGACATCGTTCTCGCACAGATTTTCTCCTTTGCTACCCGCTGTTTTGGGATTCTCCTTCCAGCTGGAAACAAACAAGTGAAGGAATAAATGAATAAAGATATCTAATAGTTTCGTCAAACAGATTAAACGTCACTTTTTGCCAGTGGAAAGATGTTAGGGGTTCTGGGTATTATCATGATTTTAGGAGCTTTAGGGTGGATCTGAGTACGATAAAGCTTTGTTAAAGAGAGCAGAATGAGTTAAGTACGGTGCGTGTGTTAGCTAAAGCTTGGCACACATGTAACTTAGCCTGAATTTATTCTGTAACCGTACCGTAAATCTGCTGGCAGAGATGAAGTCAGGGTTTCTGTTCTACAGCCGCAGCCATGCGTATGCAAGGGGAGAACCAGCTGTATCACCAGAGCAGAAATTACCATCTCTCGTTGTCCCGTTGATATCTCGCCCCAAGGGGCTGTACACTTACTGCCATCTCTTGCTGTTATTAAGGTTAATGTTGCCACCATCATTACATTAACAGAGAATCTCCTTAAACTTCTGGTGCTGCCAGAGTGTTTGTTGCCTGCGCATGTACTTTGCCATGAGAGAAGAGCAGAGTTTGATATGAACGAAATGCTTTTGTAAAGTAGCGAAGAGACACAAAGATTTGTTAGCGGTATTTCTGGTTATCCCACTGTTTGCAGGTTTGCACTCTTGATCCAGCATCACAGAGTAAGCCATTTTGTTTTGACAAAGAGCACAGTTTCAGACGGGAGGCAACCGGCCTTTTCTACTCGATAGTCGGCCCTGGATGCAGGATGGGTCAAAGAAGAGACAACCTCTACCCGTGCCCTCTTTCAGTTGCGCAGGCATGGTGAAGCCTTGTCAGACACCTATGAATTGTTCTCCCCGTGGTTTGCAGAGGCTGGCTTGTAGTACATCACATTACATTTTCAGAAGAGTGCAGCACCCGGCAGCTTCTGTGTAAGTGCCTGAGCAAGTGGCCAGATTTGTCAAGATTTTTTTGCTGTTGTTAAGCAATCTAATTGTAGAATTATAGAATTGTTTAGGTTGGAAAAGGCCCTTAAGATAATCGAGTCCAGCCATAAACCTAACAGTGCCAAGTCCACCACTAAACCATGTCCCTAAGCACCACATCTCCCCGTCTTTTAAATACCTCCAGGGATGGGGACTCAACCCCTGCCCTGGGCAGCCTGTGCCAGGCCCTGACAGCCCTTTGGGGAAGGAGTTTTTCCCAATACCCAACCTAACCCTGCCCTGGCGCAGCTTGAGGCCGTTCCCTCTCATCCCATCGCTTGTCACTGGGGAGAAGAGACCGACCCCCCCCGGCTCCAGCCTCCTTTCAGGCAGTTGCAGAGAGCGATGAGGGCTCCCCTCAGCCTCCTCTTCTCCAGGCTGAGCACCCCCAGCTCCCCCAGCCGCCCCTCCCCACCCTTGTGCTCCAGCCCCTTCCCCAGCCTCGCTGCCCTGCTCTGCCCACGCTCCAGCCCCTCCATCTCCTTCTTGGGGTGAGGGGCCCAACGCTGAGCACAGGATTCGAGGGGCGGCCTCCCCAGTGCCCAGCACGGGGGGACGATCCCTGCCCTGCTCCTGCTGGCCACACCACTCCTGATACAAGCCAGGATGCCACTGGCCCTCTTGGCCACCTGGGCACACTGCTGGCTCATGTTCAGTGGCTGTTGACCACCACCCCAGGTCCTTTCCCGCCGGGCAGCTCCCAGCCGCTCCTCCCCACGCCTGCAGCGGTGCCTGGGGTTGTTGTGCCCCAAGGGCAGGACCCGGCCCTGAGCCTTGTTGCCCCTCACAGAGTGGCCTGTGCCCATCGACCCAGCCTGGCCAGGTCCCTCTGCAGAGCCTCCCTGCCCTCCAGCAGATCGACACTTGGTGTCATCTGCAAACTGCCTGAGGGTGCCCTCGATCCTCTTGTCCAGGTCGTTGATAAAGATATTAAACAGGACTGGCCCCAGTACTGAGCCCTGGGGACACCACTGGTGACCGGCCGCCAACTGGATTTAACTCTATTCACCACCACTCTTTGGGCCCAGCCATCCAGCCAGTTTTTTACCCAGTGAAGAGTATGCGCGTCCAAGCCATGAGCAGCCAGTTTCCCAGGGGAATGCTGTGGGAAGTGGTGTCAAGGCCTTAGTAGAGTCCAGGCAGACAACATCCACAGCCTTCCCCTCATCCACCAAGCGGGTCACCTTGTCATAGGAGGAGGTCAGGTTGGTCAAGCAGGACCTGCCTTTCATAAACCCATGCTGACTGGGCCTGATGCCCTGCTTGTCCTGTATGTGCTGCCAGATGGCACTCAGGGTGCTCTGCTCCATGACCTTAGCCAGGACTGCTGATAGATGGTGGAAGGTGGCTTGGTGAGCGCTTCTGGCAGCTCCCTCCGTACCCCTGGGTGGATCCCACCTGGCCCCATAGACCTGTGTGTGTCTAAGTGGTGTAGCCGGTCACTAACCATTTCTCCTTGGATTATGGGCCTTTAAGGCATATTTCAGTGTTTTATATTTATGCTTAACAGTTTTAGTAGTTAGCCCTAAATGTGTTCTTAGTAGTGAACTGTTAATCATCTTTTAGTATCTTAATTTGCCTAAGTTGTACTTCACACTGTGGCTAAACTGACTTATTGGAGTAAATCATTATGTAAATGAGTAGCAAAGTCTGGTCTTCTTTCAAAACAATTAAAAATGAGGCTTAATGGCTTGGATGGCGGCTGTCTGTACTACACAGGAAAATTTCCTCTGTGGCGTAAATTTAGACTGGTGTATGTATAAGGGTTGTCTAATGGAAAAGAGATTTTCACATGCGAAACTGATCTTCCTCTTTCCATTTTCTTTTGGTGGATTTAACTGAAGGCTTTTAAAAACAGATAATTAAGTATGAACGTAGCGATTGTATCCGTCAGATTACCTCAGTACGTAATTACCGGTTGCTTTTTTAAATTGTTAGAGAAAGGATACTCGGCATGGGGACACTGCAGAGGAGCTGAGTGCAGGCGGGACATTTGCGTAGGAAAGGGGGTGGCAGGCAGAAGAAGAAATGTGACAGGCAGACTTGGCTGCTTCTCTGGGATGCTGCTGATGCTGTTTGATGTCAGGATGGCTGGAAGTCAGTGTTCAGGAGCAAAGAGAAGGAAGGCTTTGTTTTCCAAGCATCCTACCAAATGTAATGAGTCCCAAGTCGCTGCTCAGACCTTGGAGAAACTGGTGGGAGAGAAGGGGAAGCCTGGCAAGTGTCCAAGCAACTGGGTGAGGGCCTGAGTTGCCCTATAAAAGCACGGTGGCGGCGTGGGATCATGACCCCGGTGCGGAGGGAACGGAAAGGGGTCAAGCAGGGGTGGTGAAAACCCTTGGGAATTAGCTGTGGGTGTTCCAGTTGGGTGCACTGATCGAGTGGTGGCGACAGCTATTTCCAAATCTGTTGGACTGTCCGCTTGCTCGGAGTCCCCTTCATGACATTTTAGAATGAACGTGACCAGGTAGAGCCTGTTCATACCTGGCCGTGCATTCAGCATTTTTGGCTACATCAGTTTAATTGCATCTTAGGCTCTTCAGACCTTTCCTTCCATCTTAGAGGCTAATATAATGAGCAGAGTTTATATTATGGTTTTGACATGAGAATTTTTTATTTCCGTGATCCTGCAGACTGAAAATTTTGAATGTTATATTCAACAGCTCATTTGGATTCAAGCATGTCAGTATTTACCTGCAAGTTTCCCAGAGATGCTATAATCACCTTGACGTTACTGGAGGTTATGGCCTATCGATTATCTTGCCATGGGAGTTGATTATTTGCCACGCACGGCCTTGTCTTTCAGCTGCGTTTGAAGTTATTGAATGAAAAATACCAAAGTTGTGCCTGATGAGCGTGTGGGAAGGAGGGGTTCCGGTCTGTCTATACTGAGCTATTTGAGACATTTTCTGTTGTGTAAAATAGTACACGCCTTGTGCTGTAATGGTCTAATTTAAAACTTATGTTTATTTGCAGAATAACACAATTTGGAAGCCAGATTCTTGCCAAGACTGCCGTTGCCATAGCAGTATTGTCACCTGTGAACCCACCGTCTGCAAAGACCCTCGGTGTGACTTTCAGAAGGTAAGGGGCTGCAACTGTCCAAATGCCAGCTGACCCGTTCCGTGTGCTGGGAGAAATGTCAGGTCACTCTGGAGTTCCCAGCCTTCCCCTGCTTTCAACCCCTGCAATATGTAACTACTGCATAATGCTCGTTTGGGTCTGCCACGCTGCGTTATACGTAAAGAAATGGTGGGAGCAGTTGGGGTAATTGGTCCTACAGTCCTTGTGGAAGCAAAGCTCCTGTTGTATTAAGAGGGACACAAAAAGAGGATGCAGCATGAGGTGTTTTGCTGGAGGAACTGGCAGAGGTGAGCTGGTTGCTTATCTTTGTACACCGCAGTGACGGTTGCCGTATCAGCCTTCTGGGCTCAGCTGCCTCCTTGCAGCTCCCCTTGAACCCGAGGGTCTGATTCACAGCAGGATTTGGGAGAAGCGAGAGGGAGCGGTGAAATCCCGTTTCGCCTCCCAGGGTGCGTGTGACTGCCCAGGGTCAGGCACAGTCTCTGTGCCCTTTCACTTCTCATCGATGCAAGCCTGTGCAAGAAACACACAGGCAAAAACCAGCGTGTGAAACCTTTGTCTCCTTCGCCACACTACAGCCAGAGGCTTGGCGTTGGAACAGCTTGCAGGCAGCCTGTGCTCCAAGGGCGGTCTGGTCCCCAAAGGAAGCCCCTGAACCGGGTTTGGACCTCCCAGCGTGAGCCCAGCTTCCAGTCACCCTTCATTTGAACGCGGAGCTGGGTCTCCCTCAAACATGCAGATGGACGCTTTCCACTCTGATGAACAACAACAGAGCTGAGATTGTCTGTCTTTCAGTTTCTTCTGCCTTGTGATGGTTGTTGAGCTTTCGTTGTCTCCTCTTTATCTTTCTCTGTCTGAGCCTTCATTAATGGTTACAGCTAATTGGCCATGGAATTGGTCTTGCGTTAGCATCTGGATTACTGGGGTAGTACGCATGAATGACAATGAAAATTAGTGTTTTAAAGAGGCACCGCCAATATAATTATATGGCTTTGTGAAGCAGGTCAAAATGTTTTCCAATATGACAGCATTAACGAGGAAATAATTTTGATTCTTACTGGTTTTCCCTATTATTATCACTGTGTATTGATTAAAGCAAGACTGAAATACTAGGAATTTTTGTGCTAAAGAGGAGAGAAATGAAAAAAGAGTGCTGTTGTGGCACACCCAGCAATGAGTGGGCTAGATAAGATGTTGTTGTTCATTTTAAAAAACTGGATAAATGAAAAGGTGGCAACTTCAAAGCTCACAAAGGGAAATAGATTTATAGTGACGTGGGTAATCTTCAAGACAAAGAGTTGAAGTGTTCCATAAAGGTCTGGCCATTTAAATGTTGAAAATGATCATCAAGGATCTCAGAAGAAAAAAAATCCGCTCATCCTTCAAGCATAAACAAACCACTGATGAACAAGGTCAGAAATGGCCATCCCTCTCCGTGGTTTATTTCTTATCTGCTTATTATGAGATTTATGCTAATATTGCTGATCTTGTTTACAGCAACAAGGCATAAGCAAAACCAGCAGTCTTTGCAAAAAGCATACCCGGTGGTGTTCTAAACATTTGTATGTAAAACCTACTGCTGTGCGTACCGAGTGCTTTGAGGAGGTGGAAAATCAGCAAACGTTATTTCTGTTGTGCGAACCAAGACAAACCAACAACCAAGAACAGTTTCTCCACAGCAGGATCACAGTTGAATAGGGTTTAATGGTTGAAGCTAAGTGAAATATTTAATTTTGTTTGCCACCTCCTAAAAGACACGGCATTGAAGGAACCTTGAAGTGAGAAACTTTTTTCGGTTTGAAAAATCAAAATGTTTATTTTAGAAAACAGAGAAGGAAAATTTGTGGCATTTCAAATTATTCCGGTCGCTTTTATCATGCAAATAAAGAGGTGAAAGGTAAGACAATTTTTTGGCATCGCAGTGTCCTCGTTTTTTATTATAACAAAACAAATAATGACTCCCTTCTGAGCAGGAATCCCTTAGACGCTGGCCGTACCCTTTCAAAGTGGAAAGGATGGAGCATGTCTCCTGAGAAACACCTTTGCAATATTTTGAAGAAGGCGACCTCATGGATAAAATTTTTCTACATTTTGCTTCCAAACCTGACACGTTCTTCTCTGGTTTTGGTTTTCTCTTTTCTCCCTCTCCAGCTACCACGCTCACATCAGTAAAATTGTTTGGTCCTTTTTTGTTATTAGCTGTGGGAGGCAAATACTGACATCTGTGGTACCTCGGGTGGTGCCGGGGGCCCTCGTGTGCAGGTGCCATCAGCGACAGACACCCTTGCAAAATAAGATCCTCCATCACCGGGAGTCCATGATCCTTCCCAGTGTTGGCTGATGTCTCTACCGATGTGTTTTCCCCTTCGCCTGATGAGTCGCTTCCATCAGCATCATCTTTTTCCCTGCTGCCGAACAGGGCGTAGCACGTGGTCAGCTTGCTGAGCCCCTGGGACATGCAAAGCAAAGTGGTAGTAGCATCACCTGACTCCGCCGTGGCTGGAAGCAGTCAGTAGTTTTCAGTTAATTTTTAAGTAGTGTTATTAAAAAAAAGGTGGTGATTGTTGAGCCAAAGAAGTACAGTTAATGGATGCACATTCATTCTGCCTGCCAGCTGCGTTTCTGGTGTGGCGAAATATTAGACTGACATCCATCCTGTACATGTAGAAAACTATCTATTGAAAAAACGTACCGCATTTCTCAGAGGTCCTTCAGTGGTAATCTTGGCTTTTGTTTGGAATAAGTGCTTTCTATTCTTTGTTCTGATTTGAAAACTAGTTCAGCTGGGGACTTCCTAATTGTACTGTTAGGGGTGTAAATTCTCCTGTTGTTTTGATGGTGAAATGTCAAATACAGCCAAGTGATGTGCCACATCTCAACAAAGGGATCTGGTGTAGCAGCATATGGTGTATTTCACTTAATACATTTCCTCTAAACTGAGAGCACTGAGTCCAGCAAGGCCCCACGTCTTTACCTTCATGTTAAAGTCTCCATTTCATGTGAACTGCTTATTGGATTCTTGTTTCTTTTTAGGGAGAAGTGCTCCAAATAGCCCCCAACAAGTGCTGCCCTGAGTGCGCGTCCCGAGCTGAAGGATTTTGCCAGCATGAAGGACAGATCCACAGCGTGAGTGCTCTGTCACGTTCCTCAGCAGTGGCAATCCTTTCCAGTTTTTAGCTCTCTGTTCGGTTCACGTCAGTGAAGGACGCTTTGCTGACGTGCGGGAGAAGCATAGTTCATTGGGCTTATATTCTGTCACTATCAGATAATGTAATATAACGGGAGTTCGGTCGGCAGGGTTTGCAAAAAGGCAACGTGTCGCTGAGCGATTGTGTGTCCTGCTTGGCTTAAGGGGAGAAAGATTCCCTCTCATTCATTCGCTTTGCTGTTTCTGTGGATGATTGAGCCAATATAGTAATGTTAGGAGGGGAGCAAAGCACAGTGAACTTGATATATTAGGTATCCTGAAAGAAGGCTTTTCTCTCAGCAGCCATCTAGGCTGGTAGAGATTGATTGCTGTTGTGCGCCCTGGGTTATGTATTTTGTAATCCTGAATTATTCAAGAAGCAGGTTCCAGGATGTGGTTTCACCTAGGGGGGGCTGAAAGGCCAAAACAATAAGAATAAG
This sequence comes from Theristicus caerulescens, assembly GCA_020745775.1. Taxonomy (NCBI): domain Eukaryota; kingdom Metazoa; phylum Chordata; class Aves; order Pelecaniformes; family Threskiornithidae; genus Theristicus; species Theristicus caerulescens. The sequence goes on along the minus strand of CM036563.1, from coordinate 81,898,362 downwards.
TGTCTACAGATAAGAAAAAAATAAAGATTCATGGGTAGGAGTTAATGAATCATGTCGAACAGTAGGCAAACGTAGAAAAATGGCTTAACAGCGAACCCAAGTCCTGCGTCTGGTCTCTTACAGACTTTTCTGTTTGCGAGAGGCAAGTCAGGTCCAAATCTTAAGAAATATGCTAAAATGCCCAGAGATATTTGAGTATCTGGACCTTACAGTCTACACCTGAGATGGATGTTGTAACCCTCTGTTTCAGTGTGAGGCATGACCAGCATGAATCTGTTAGGAGCTAGGCAAGGACTGGAATAGGAGGGATAGCACATCCATCCTCGTATTTCTCTGTGCCTGTGATTTGGGTGATACTATGTTATAGCATATTACATCGTATTTCTTCTTGTTGCTGTTGCTGCATTTTGCTGTGTTGTATTCTTGCTGCAGCTTTTGGGTTTTTGGCTCTCTGTAAGCCTGTTCTTTGGGACACAAGTCAGGTGAATAAGTAGGCATCTCCACAGGGATTATAGGCATATTTGTACCTGTAGTCATATATCACACCCCAGTTCTACCGTGAGGTGGTCGTTAAACAATTTTTTTGTCAGTGCAAAGTCTCATCCTGATTGTTGGCACAGATTTCCTGAAGGAAGTTGTTCTCTCTTTTGTCAGTACCCCACTGTAATGCTTTATGACTTGACCTTCATTCTGGAAGTATCTAGCTAGCAACACTGGCCCTAGCGGTAGCTCCATCGAGGACAATCTGTATCCTCTATCTGGCAAGAGCTTTTTTACTCCCTGCCTAATTCAATATTGCATGTTTTGTAGAAATTAACATTCTCTTTTTGTTGGAGAGTGTTGCAATGCACCAACCTGTTTCTTCTTGGGGCCAGTTTTTCCTCACCATGCCTCAGGGTAGAGAGAGTTCTTTCTGCGTTAATAAATAAGCAAATCCAATGAGTTTTTACTCATAGGGAAGAGTGTTACACATACTTTTGTAGGGTGGGCGGTGTTCACCTGACCAGCCTGTGGTCAGGTGTGTGTTGGGGCCCATGGTGAGTATTTCTCTAAAGAAAACACGTCTCTAAATGTTGAGTTTGCCCTACAGAAACTGTAGTGGAGAAGGGGTGCATCCAATAGCATGGGTCTTTTGCAGTGGGTTGTTGCTGGATGCCACTCTGCAACAGGAAGGAATATTAGGCTGATCTCCAGGTTTGCTACTTTACCAGTATTAACTTACTTTTTGCCCCAACAGTGCAGCCAGGAGTAAGGGCTACACTGTGCAAAGACTGACTGGGCCTGCAAAAGAGTAACGTTAATACTGGTGTAGGGGGGCTTATAAGGGAGAAGATATATTTTCAGGTCTCACTGGCAGCTGGATTTTCTGTGCCTTTGGTTGTGTTGTGCGCTGCAGCACGGCACGCAGTGGGCCAGCTCTGGATGTGCCCGGTGCTCCTGTGCCCACGGGAAGGTGAACTGCGCCCCCACAGCCTGCCCAGCCCTCGCCTGCGGACGAGGGGAGCTGCAGTACACTGCTCAGGGATCCTGCTGTCCCAGATGCGTGGGCCGTGGCGGTGAGTATTGCGTGTGAATGGGGCGCTGTCTGGCTTCATTGATCCGAGCAGTAGGTCACTGGAAATCTCCTTTTAGTCCCAAATCTGGAAAGCTTTTCTTTTCTTGTTCAGTTCTGTTGGGAAGACGCTGGCATCAAGCCTGTTCCTTAATTCTCCTTCTGTCCTGCTACCATATTTACATTTTTAACAGCTTCACCCATAGGCCAAGAGGAAGCGATAAGATTTAAGCAGTGAGCAGATGTGCCTAATATGTCCTTATTTTGGAGGTTAAAATCTGGAAAAAAAGATGCAGATATATCCTATGTATTGAGGGTACCTTTGGCACTTGCAGACTTGGACTGCAAGTTCCAAAAACGCCTGAGCTATTGATACCTTTTCTCATAGAAGTCCAGTGGGAGAAGTGCATCCAGAGCTCTTAATTCACAAGGCCAAAGCCCTTAAAAACTGGTGGAATTGTTACTGTCATCACCTGCTTTGACAAACCGGAATTTTGAATTCTGAGATGCACAAAATCTGTGTTTTAATTATGGGTGACGGAAAGGGATTAAAGGGCACTGGAAAAGAAAATTACCTGTTGTTTTCATATCCCTTAGAGCCTTGCTCCTTTGATGGACGCTTGTTCCAGGATGGTGAGGACTGGCGCCTTGGTCGGTGCTCCAAATGCGTCTGCAGGGACGGCGCGACTCAGTGCTTCACAGCTTCCTGCCAGCCTCTACTGTGCAGCCAGGTCAGGACCCATCGGCCTTCTGGGGACATTACTCACGGCTCTCATTTCTCCTGCAGATGTACAAATGAGCAGGCAAATCTTCTGCGTGACAAGCGGGCGATTTGAAAAAGGGAGTTTTGATGTGTGGAAATGATGTGGAGTGACGGTTAAGTCTGTCAGTATACACGTGCTGTGTCTCTTCCCTAATATCTTCTTTCCCCACCACTTTACTCTTATCATGCCTTTGCTGGCTAATTAAACACAAAGACTGTCTAAAGAAACTGCTTTTTGTTTTATACTAAAAAAATTATGTAGGGTTGATCAGGAAACGTTTTTATTTCTGTGAGGGAAGGAATGAAAGCACCAGATTTTTAATGGGGGTTTATCTTCACAAATTTCAGTGCTTGGTTTGCAGCTGAAAAGTTTGGTTTGCAGGTCTTGTTTTCTTTTTTTTTAACAAGAACTCTAGAAATACAGTTGGAAGTAGTCAAATGCGGATGAAATTCCCCTTTTGACTTAAAGACTCTAGAAATACAAGACAACTTCAGCTGAAAGAAGAGTCTCAGAGCACTATTCCTTACATGTACTTGTGTTTAGAAATCAACAAAACCAATAAGATAAGTTAGGCAAGCTCAAGTAGTGACTCATGGTTTTAGTCCTGTTGAGAGAACTGGGATATTTCTGTCTCCAAGGTCTTTGCTGTGGACAAATGACGAGTTCTCAGCACTTGTGCAGTGACCAACCCAACCAAAACACTACAAGATTATAAACAGTGTTAACACAGGGGTTAGTAACAGCAGAAAACTACACACTACTCCACGCTCTGTACAAGTGACTCAGTTTTTTGAATTCTCTTTATTATATTGGAAGTGCTTAAGGGTGTGACTGTGCTCTTTGGATTTCTTTTCGCTGGGCCCATTGCACCAGTTTTCTTGGGCACCTTGGTGTACTCCTTTACAACAGCATGCCATGCTAGGGAAATGCAGGAACTGGCTTCCTGGAAATCCCTCTTTCTCACCTTGACTTTATGTTTTAGGAGCTGCCGTTTCCCAAATATTTTTTAATCTGTTACCACACTCCAGTGATGACTCCAGAAGCTCCCTTGAAATGCGTGCTCTGGCTGAGCACACTTCCCTGTAGCACTGAGAAAAACAAAAGCAGTAGTCCTAAACTTTTTTTTCCTGTTGATGCTTACCCAGCTTTCTATTACTGGACCAGATGTTTGTGCAATTAACACTTTTTTTTTTGATAGAAGGAAAGCCCACCTATTTCTGTGCATGCTAATTCTGTTTTGCTTTGTCCTGAGATACTCAATTAGTGTTCATTGACTAAGTACTGTGCATTAAAACAAATTTATACCTGCTTTAGATTCCTCCTTTCCCACTCCAAATGGACTGATGTTACCTACTGACTGATTGCACTAATGTTTAATCGGCTAATCATTAGGATTTAATTTGTGGAAACAGAAACAACTGTGTTGTTGCTGTGATGTATCTGAGAATAATTGGCTGAGAGTGTCCAAGTTAACGCAGCAGGAAGCCAATTCTGATGCTGTTGCAGATATTTCCTACCAAGGTGCCCGGTAGGAAAGGATCCTGTTCTGCTCTCAATCATGCCTAACATTTTCTTGCATGTGCCTTTATCTCTGTCACTTTCTTCATTCTCCACTACCTGTCAAAAGCAAATACATAAATTCTCCCAATAATAAACTCTCATCTTCCATCTTTCAGATAACTGTCCCCTTCCCTGGGTGCCGAGGGAGAGGAACTTCAAAAATGCTTGTTGCGTGCAGGAGTGCACCTGAATGTCACACTACATATCCCACCAAAATCCATGAAAGAGTTCTTTTAACTCTGCTGGGAAATCTATTGTTGATAACTTTTATACAAAGTCTTCCACTCTTTCTTTGAAAGCTAGTGATTTGACTGACGAAGCAGATGAGGTAATAGTGCTTGGCATTTCAACACTACTTTCGGTCCACAAGTCAGTCTTCCGGCCACCCTGATGTGGCTGGAGGGAGGTGCTGGTGAACAGCACTACTCCAAATCATTGGATGTACATGAAATTGTAGCAGGGGAATTACAGACACGGTTTGGGTGGATGGAGTGGAGGCACGCAGGAACTGTTACATTGATGTGAAGTGCTAACCTATTCCAATGTGATTTAAATCAGTCATGAAAATGTTTAAATTAGGATAATCCAGTTTTAAGCATAATTTAGCACCTGTACAGACAGTTATGCTGTATGGATTTAACTAAAACTGTGCAAATGCCTGAGAGATGGCGAGTGTAAATCACACATTCAAAGCCTCAAAATATGGCAGTACCAGGAGAAAAAATCTCTTCTCCATCTCATGCTTTAGTGTGCTTGTCTACATAGCTTTATATATGCTTTTTTTTTCTCTGTATACCTGAATATATGTACTTTGTCTCGTGTGTGTGTGTGTATCTGCTTCTGTGTACCTATCTATGTATTTGGACCTCAATTGCCATCCAAAGAAGCCCAGAAAATGAGATGAAGGAAATATCTTTCTGGCTTTCTGCAGTGATCTCATGCGGTGAAGACTGCCCCCAGATGCTGGAGCCAAAATGAAGCCTTGAGTGACTGTGGGTTGTCACACAGATACTAAATGCCCGGAATTCCAGGCGGTGATGCTGAGCCCCATGTCAACTGTTCCTGCTCTTATTTTACTTGTCTCTCCTGCTTTCTATTTAGGATGAAGTTATGGTTATGTCTCCTGGAAAATGCTGCCCAGAATGTGTTCCAAAGCCCTGCTCGGTGTCAGGAAGAGTGTACCAGGTAACCTTTGACAAGCCGCACCAGAAGGCAGTTGTTCGCAAGCTCTGGCACATCTCTCTTTCCCTCCTCTGTGACATCTGACTTTCTGCCAGCACTGATAGCTTAGCACAACCGTTGCTTTTTTTCTTCTGGAAAGCCAAAAGAGTTGAAAGAAATTAGGACTAGATAAGAATTTGCTGGCAAGCAGAAAGGAAGTTTGCAGGGTGAAGCAGATTAGGCACTTTCTTTTCACGCTTTTTTGAAGCAGGAAAGCAGAAAGCACTGGTGAAGGTCAAACTATAGCTGTCTTTGTATCATCTGGAATTAATTTATTATTTAATGAACGTAAGTATGTGGGATTTTCTGTTAACGATTATGTTTTGCTAATAATAGTTAAGGCCTCACCAATGTCACTGGCTTGCAGTTAATGAGAAATACACACCACAGTGTCATCTAGACCTCATACCTCTTCTTCCCGTTTGCTGATCATGTAGAGATAAGCATTTTTAAAGAAAAGTTTATTGTCGGATCCAGACATGCAGAAGGAGGCATCATATTCCACAAGCAGCACGGATTTCTGGAAGGAATTTGGTTATTTATTAAGAGTGTTTAACAATTGTATACATGTTCTTTTGAACAGCATGGTGAACAGTGGCAAAAAAGTACCTGCACTGCATGTGCATGTCATAGAGGAGAAGTCCGATGTCTGAGAAAGACCTGTGACTCTATTACCTGTGCGAAGGTAGTTAAAAATCATGCCCCTCTGATACCCTGGCTGCACGTATCACTGTGCCCGTGCCAGCGGGTTCAGACGGTCCTGCTCAATGGTCGCTGACGTTTTGTAGGGGGAGAACAAAGTGCAGCGCCCTGGAAAGTGTTGTGAGGAGTGTGTGCCTTCCAAGGGAACCTGCTTGTATGATGGCACTGTCAGGTACCACAGTGAGATGTGGAATAGTACCCGCTGCGACTTCTGCGTCTGTGATGAAGGGCAAGTCACTTGCCAGGAAGCAGAGTGTGGCAGAGCGGAGTGTGCCAAGGTAAGAAAGGTTTTCTTCTTTCAAGATGCATCTGTCAAGTCTTGTGATTTTTTTTCCCCCCTTTTTTTCTCGACTGACATCTTGAGACACTCAAAGAACCTGCCCTTCTCTCGGGGCTTGTTTTGTGCAATTACCTTGAAAACACTTCACAGGAAAGGAGAACAAACTTTGGATTTTCCATGCAAGGTTGACTGCTCAGCGGGCTTGCACTGTGAAGCAAGCCAGTGTGAAGCAGTGACTAATTTAACTTGGATTCCCTCCCACGCTGTTGTCTGCCTGCTATAATGGAGGGTCAAACACCCAGAGGTTTCAGCGACCACCAGCTTTACCAGGAGCTGAACGTGGGGAGAGACGTACAGGTCAGAGATAGTTAAAAGCTTAAGGAATGTTCCTTTTATCTTCATTCCATATGCTACAGGGGGCTTCAGTAAGGTAGTTGGATATGGAAGTCAGCGTTCCACTTTTCTCCATTTTTTCCACGCCATTCTTGGCATGGAAGCAAAGCTGGTAAGGCATTTTATTCCCGGTGCTTTTTACTCCAAAACTAAGTCCCCCCCGCCAGGTTAGGTTATATTTGCTCTGTAGTGGATGTGCAAAATGCATTGGATAGGGCTGAATGCTTCACACGCAGACGCACCCCCCCACACAAATATGTTTTGAATTGCCTGTTTGCAATAGAGTAAGACTTCTGTGTTGTTTGTCACCGCATCTGTTTTAATTGGTGGGCAAATATCTGCTTTATACCTACTACTCCACAGCATCAATGAAGGGAAGGGAAGGAATTGTAGCCTTCCGAGTTTTCTCTCTCAGTGGCAATGCTTTTCTGGCGACTGCCTGCGTGCTGAATCTTGAGTAGCAGCACCCTTGTGTTGCGTCTGAAGTCCAGCCAAAATCCGGACATAATGGATTCACTGGATTAGATTGTTTTAACGAGCGTGCAAAAAAGTGAGAATCCGCACATGGGGTCCCAAATGATGATCATGCAGAGAGGATGTGTCTAGGAATAAAAGCGTATGCTTGTTCCTCTGAGATTGTGCCTTTTAAATAGCAAAAATGCATTGAGTGTGGGACCCAGACTCTTGCCACTGGTGTAGTACTGCTGACGATCATCTGACCTTAAACTGCATGGAGAGGTTTTGCTGGGTGGAAAGTCGGGGTTGTCATAAAATCTTGTGCACTTGCGTCTGTTTCAGTCAGCTTCCTGCATGCTTATGGCTGTAAATTGGATCATTTACACTAACGATGATGGCAGGCTGTCATGGCTCAGTAGGGAGAATTATTTAATATTCATGCTCATATCTTGGGTTCTGACAAAGAATCCATTATTCAGAAAAGCCAGGGATATTTTACAGAACAATAGCTGGAGATGTTAACATGTCGGGTTCAAAACTGGGGGGGTTCAAAAATGTGCAGCGTATCGCTCGCACGGTAATGTTTCAAACTCAGGCTCTCAAAGGTAACCACCCGTCTAAAAGCCCGAGCGTCACAAAAAGTTATATTATTTGTCAGAGCGTGAACCGCTGCAATTTTGAATTGCATGAAACGTGATTGCTAGGAGGACAGAAGGAGGAAGACAGTGTCCTTTGTTGTAGAGAAGAGTTATGGTCCCACTTGATAAAAGATACTTGCCCAGGGATTTATTATTCTGCATGGCTTCCCTTAAGATAAACTAGCTTCCTCAAGTCGCGTTCAGTCATAGTTTATCTCAATAGTACAAGGTGCGCGTTAATTAATTACAAGAAAATATTTGCTCAAAAAGCAAAAGGTATTTTCTTTTTTCCTTTGCTTTCTCCTTTTTGAGTTGCAGGTCTGTTTTTGACACCTGCATCAATAAATCAGAGCTGATGTGAAGCTAGGAGCATTTGGATTCAGCTCTTCATTAAGGCACTATTAATTTTCTGGTCACATTGTCCTATTTAAAATGTAATGAGGCCACAGATATGAACTGCAAATCCTAGACAGCTCGACGTAGCATAGCAGCATTACATGAGGGTAGAGGTTTAGCTTATAAACCCTTTCAAACAAACGTGGCCAGCAACTGCCAAATGGAAGTGTCTGTGGTGATTCTGCCCGAATCTTCAAAAAGCCGTTTTCAGCAGGTTACTGGTGAGCTAGGAATCCGAGTTCTGTGGCACGCTGGGTTAGCCGTGGATGCTGAAGTCGATGCGCTCAACCAGAACCACTCAAACTGTCAGAGCACCAAATAATCCTGCTGGAGCGCTTGCCAGCACGCCGGCTAAGTAAGCACACTCGTGACCATGTTCGGAGGAGGACGGGTCGTGGGTGCTAGCAGGGGATGCTGCAGCCTACCTGAGTAGGCTGGTGATGAAATATTTCTGCTGGCAGCCCTGCCAGCCCTGGAACCTGCAGGATCAGTCGGATACAGCTTGCAGGGCGCTGCGTGACTACCGTACAGCCGGCAAGCTGCAGGAGTCTTTCTGATATTTAGAGTTAGGGATGGTGCATGTGGATGTAGGTGTGTACGTGTTTGAGAGAGATTCCATACAACATTTTTGTCTCTTTTCTGCCTCCCAGCCCATCGCTGCCTTTCAGTGTTCTCAACCTGCAATATGATGAATCTCTCTTCAGCAAAGCCACAAGTTATCTCCCGTAGCCTCTCCCTTTCCCCCCGAGTCTTGGCAGAGCAGCGTGGTTGCATTTTTTTTTGCCTGGGCGAGCCGTGTTCCATGGCTAGTTGTTCTCAGTTTTCCTATAGCATGTGTTTATGTATGCGGGTGGGGATGTGGGCAGGGCCGGAGATGGGAGAGTTTACAGTACATAGTAGTGACATGAGATCCAACCACTGCCAATGGCATTTTGAAGTAATGATTTAAGAGCAAAAATGTATAGAGCCAGCAGAGAGGGATTTAGGCTGTGTGTGGTCCTCCATGACTAAGAACCATACGGTTTCTCCTCTTAACCGTTCTCAGAAATGCATGAGGGTTGCCAGAGTGTGGCCTGGCTTAGTTCTCCTGCCTTGGTGAAACGAACAGTGACCGGCGCTGTTATTGCCTTATCTATGTCTAAAGTAATTCACATGCACAAATTGGTGAGCGTGCCAATGCGGCACAATGAAAAATATCCTGGAGTGACTGCTGGAACAGATGTAAATCAGCAAAGCTATTTGGTAAACTTGGCGCTCAGCTGAATTTTGTGAGCCACCAGAAGAAAGCAGCAACATGCTGAAATGGAAACCAGCGTGTGATTTCACTGGTTACGTGAGCCCCTCACAGACATTTAGCGCGTGGCCATGACTCCTCCGTTTGTCGCAGGTAAGCAACCAGCCTGACTGCAAAGTTAGGAATGCCCGCTGAGATTGGGGATGAGTCTTAACGCTGACATTTAATGGGCATAGATTAAAGGAGTGCTCAGTGCAGATCGGCACCAAATCTAATCTAGTCCTTCATTTGTAACTTTTTAATTGTAGTGGTTTTGCATACGTATGTCTGTTTTCTGACTCGAATGTATTACCTTGCCCATGTTTACAGTGCATGAGAATCTGGTCCAGAAAAGCTACTCAGGTCAGGAAATGGAAGCTGTTTTTTCTGAGCTGTGTCCTGGTTCCCTAGGACAGAGTCTCCCTCTTTTCTAAATATTCAGCTTCCACTTGGGCACAAAAAGTTGTGATGACTTAGGGCACTTTGTTCCCTTCTCCTGCTGCTAAATTCTTATCTTCAACCCAAAGTTATTTGACTGGATTCTGTGGAGTCGTACAGTTGTAACAAAGAACAGGCTGTTTCCATCTGGGATAAGTAGAGCATGTGCTTTGAAATTCTCTCGGGGAAAAAAAGTCAAACATTCAAAATGAAGGTAAGCTTCTATGCATTGAAATCTTGACAGTGGTCCAGTAAAATCCTAGTGATTCATAATAAAAATACGGCATTCCTATTCTCTGTGCTTGCAGTGGATTAGACGGGGGGGGTTCTTTCTCTGCGGGATTTAGGGATGAAGTAATGGCCTTATCGCTGAATTCCCTGGCCTTTTCTGAGGTTTGTTCTGCAACTGCAGTGTTCACTGAGCGCATTTTTCAAACTGTACCTACAGAGATGAGGTAGGATAGAGAGAAGATAAGGTGAAATTAGATATTGAAGATTGCATTCCAGGGCAAGAGCTGTTCTGCCTCTGCATTCCACAGTATTTTTGGTGGTGTTGATTCCGTTTGAATTGCTGCAACCTTTCTCTTCGCAGGGTGAAGAATTAATTCACTTAGATGGGAAGTGCTGTCCTGAATGTATTTCAAGTAATAGTTCCTGTGTTTACAAAGAGCATACCAAAGCCGTGAGTATCCTGGTACTTTGGAGCACGTAGTAGTGAGTTCTGCTCATAAAGGTTTGGAGTAATTGACTCTCCCTGTCCAGTTCTGAGAAGGATATTATTTGCAAGTGTAGCAGAAAAAGAATCCATTAATATTGTCTGCAGATTGCTTTTACAATTTACAGAACGCATTTGTTTATAAGGTGTGCATCTGCTGCAGAGTTTAAGTTTGCCTTGCTTTCCTTTGTGTGGTATAATCAATCATTTCCCTTTAATATTTAATAGACGTACTCACAGGTTTCCTGCAGTTCTCATGGAGTTGAAGATGCCTGACTTTAATCCTGTAAAGTAGAGGGGCAAGGTATAGCTTTCTGCCTGTGCTTCCCCCTGATTTTAATTTTTACTGGAACAGGAGTCCATTTTTTAAGGAATATTTTCAAGGGACTCTCCTTCTGAAGTTAAATAGGAAGGAAACGTTAAGTATCTTGGATTAAATACACCAGTAATGGACTTTTCATTGCTCTGACAGATGAGGACTGGAGCTCATCACTGCTATTTGCCAACAGATGAGAGAAATGGGAATTTTAATACTGTTTTGTTTTTTTTAATGGTAATACTTCCCTTTCCTTCCTCAGATCTCTCTCTCTGACCCAAGTGAGGTAAAACATATTAAGGTGTCAGGTTTATTCCAGTCTGTGCTTTATCCCTTTTAAGAGAAGAACTGGCACAAAAGCTACGCGGGCATTTAAAACGCTTCCTCTCTCTTTTCTGCCTTTTGACTTCCTCATGTGGTGCCAGCAGAGCCTCAGCCGCTGAGGGCAGCTTCGGTGGCCTTTTGAGCAGACCAAGGGATGCGGATCGCAGGAGGGGAACAGTGGGTGCAAGATCTCTCCCCTCCAGCGACCGATAAAAGTAGAGTGGTGTCAGGTGCGATGGGTAGTTTTTGAAGCAAGCCGGTGATACCTCTCCAGCTCTGTGGTGTTCCGGCCAGTCCTTGGCGATGGAAAACGAGGCAATAGAAGAGAGGGGGAGAGGAAGTAAAATGCTGTCAAGGTTAGAAAGAGATTTAAAGTGCGACAAAAAGGTCATTATGCAAAGACACAGATTCAGACAGAGGACAGATTATGGGTATCTATCTGTTCAGATACAGAGCAGATTCAAGCACTTGTTACTGGGCTGTGAAAAAGAAGTGGACGAGTGAGGCAGCAAAATTTGGAGACAGGAGAAAATGCTTTGAGTCAGAGAAAACGAAGGGAGGTGAAGAAGTAGAAAGGACTTAACTGCTAACTGAAAAACACCCTGCTTTGGAGGGAGTGCCGAGGGGAATGAGAGGTGTTCACGGGCCAAGGACTCTTCTTGTCAGTAGGCACTTTGCAGGCTGCCTTATTCTGGAAAGGCAAAGAGGGCAAGAGGGTTAATGGTAGAGAGACATGCAGTCCCGTGTCGGCAGGCTGAAACAGTCCCAGAAATGTTTAATTTACTACTAGCACTGATGTAGCCTTGCAATTTACCCAGAGATTCCGTGCATGGCAAAACCACTTTGTGCACAGGCTCTCCTTCGCTACTGATGCTGGCCGTTCCGTGTTTCTTGTGCAGAACGGAGCGAAATGGGAAGAAGGGCCGTGCGGAGAATGCGAATGCCGGGACGCGGAGGTGACCTGCTTCCAGCGCTCCTGCCCGCCCTGCCCGCTGGGCAGCCTGGCTGTTGAGGAGAAGGGTGACTGCTGCCCGCGCTGCGAGCCAGGTACAGACCCAGGGTCGATCGTTTCTTACCGTCGCTCTTTTTGGGTGGGAGAGTGTGCGTTGTGTACACCCCTGGCACGGGGGTTGTTCTGGCATCCCTGTGGCCCTCGCTTCCCCAGTACCGGTCTGATAACTGTGTTGAATTTTAAGTTGTCTTCAGTTTGCAGTTGCTAATTAACTCATTTCCATATAATTTAGTTAGACTTCTTAGAGAGGTTTAGGGCTCCATGCAAAGGCTCCCACTGACTTCTCCTGGTTTAAATGATAGCTTTCTTTTGGCAAAAGAGTTTCTCCTTAGGGTTGGTGTTTTGGAAATGTTTCATCTTTTTTTTTTTCCCCCTTCAACATGAGTTTCATAAGGCAGGGGACTGCTCCTTTCTGAATCCTAACACGGGTTTTGGAGTTTCTGGGCTCCTGATTATTTCTTGGGAGTGGAAAAGGAAAAAAGAACCTGCTTACACTGTTATGCCACAAGCTCACCTGGGGCTGAATGGCTGCCAGTTCATAATTACTTGGAAAGATTAGGATAGCCTTAGCTTATATGTTAATTTTGCATGTAAATTAATTTTTCTCCAGGATATTGTCATTCTCCTTGATTTACATTTCATAGTTGGTAGGCTTTAGCTGTGGTTTGCTAATTTTTCACATTGGTAGCTCTTCTTGTTGCATTCATGTAACTTTGTTTTTATCAGAGTGCTCCAGTTAATGTTTTATCTCAGTAAAAAGAAAATAGCTTCACAGTTTAATTATGCTGTCATTTGCAGGAGTGCCTTGGCACAGTTGCCATATTAATGTTTTAAAGCTTGTTATTTACTGCGTGCTAATAAAAATGCAAAGCATTACAAATTGCAAAGTGAGGAAAATGGGTTTCGGACAGTTCAGATAAAATTGTCCTGGTTTTTCAAAAGGGAACAGCATCTGCACAGGCTCCTAAGGAGGGGACAGATCATAAAGTGCTCTCAGCACCCATCTCTTCTCCTGCTTATCAAGAAGTGCCACTGTGCACTGGTTACCCTTGGAAATCTGGCCTCTTCGTTTAGCTTCCGTAATGGTAGTGTTTTGGAAAATACAGTCTTTGAAGTCATAGTATTGGACATCCAGAGCCAAACATGCGTTTTTGTGTCCTAAAAGGGTGAATGGAAATTTCATTTACTGAAGCCTGCTGTTTTCCCTCTGTCTTTTTCTGTGTTGCCTTGGACGGAATGAGAAACAAATGCAAAATCCAGCCTGCGGCGGTTCAATCTGTGAGCCCAGAGCATCGGTCCCTAGCGCATCTGCTTCGTTAAAGCCAGTAAAAATTTCTTGCTGCTTCTCACAGATGTGCTGGGGGGAAGCAGGCAGAGAGAACCCACTCATTCTCAGCCGGTGTAAAGCATCTAGCCCTAAGCGTAGCTGTATTTATGTGAAAAACAGCAAATATGCCTTCTCACTGAGAACATTTGGGTTGGAGCAGAGGAAATTTTTTTGTACCTAGCGAAAAATTGTCGATTCTGTACCTCTCCACATAGTCAGTTCATTGTCAGACTGGAAGGATGGGGCTGCATATACCTTTGGAAGGTTGCTGGAAAGAAATGGATAGAGACAGAGCATCCTATATTCATTCCTCCTGTTTAGTACTCTGGATTCATTATTATCTACAACTATATGTCTTCTGTAGCTTTGATTCCTGATTCTTTCCTTAGGTACATCTCCCTGGAAACTTGCAGGTTATTTAGTGTAAATGAAGGAGAGTTTTCAGCATTAGGATATTTTTTGCTGACTGGTCAGGAAGGAACAGTCCTTCTCTGGGCCTCTGCCGAGAGAGCGACCACGCCATTTGAGAACGTACCTGTGGTCAGGAATGATTGCTACGGTGCTGTGACATAAAGCGTTTGACTGGAGGGGGAGCGGTCTGCCACCTGTACTCTGACCTGGCAGGGACGCAGTCTTGACTTATTGCAGGGTTTGACTGAAGGAAACTCAAATTCAGGTTGTTTCGGACCATTAATTTCTGATGACTTACGATTTTTACTGCTGAGAAACGATGTGGACAGTGAATATCCTTTTTATCAATAGTCTAGAAAATCTTGAGTCTGTGCGATAACTTCTCACGTACTAGAATACAGTAATATAATGTTTAGCCGCTTTCATGCAATCTTGGAAAAAAAAAACACTCCAAAACTAACACACCTTGAACTACCAACAGAAATAAGTAATAAATTTCCCTTTGATTTTGGAGGATGCATTGTTTTGTGCCTTCCTGACTGAAAACACTGCTGATGGTTTTTACCTTCCTGTCTTTTCTTTGTGCCAGTTGAGTGCCACCCAGAATGTTTGACCTGCTCTCAGTCCTTTGATCGCTGTAACGCCTGCCGAGATGCAAGGAGGCTGCTGCAGAACGGGCGCTGTGTGGAGACATGTGAATCGGGCTTCTACCAGGATGGGGGGACTTGCTTAGGTAATTTCTGCCAGGGGTTATACCCTGCCAGATGACTGTCTTCTCTGCGGCTTGCTGTGCTTTTGTTTGTAGGATCCCACAGGCTTATTATAAAGAGATTGCCAGGCTTTGTTTGGAAAAGCATTCAGGCGCCTACTGAGTAGTAACCATGGGCTTAGGACTTCAGGAGGTTTCAGGTGGAAGCCCCTGAAAAATGCAAATTCTCAAACTCTTTTGCCAAAATGAGGCAAAATTGTCGCCTTTTATCAGAGCAGGGGAGTCTTGCTGCACCAAGACATTTGAGATTCATACATCTTTCTTCTCTATCCTTTCTCTCGGAGCCTGCAATGAAACATGCTCAGCCTGTACCAATGGATTTGAGTGCTCCTCGTGCCGGCCATCCCTGCTAATGAAGAACGGGCAGTGCGTGACTTCGTGTGGGCAGGGATACTTTCAGGATCAGCTCCTCTGCACAGGTAACTCAAAGCAAAAAAGGCTGCAACACTTAGTGATAGCAAAACAGCAGACAAAAGCTGTACCCGAGCTGTTAGATATACTCTCTGTTGAGGGATCTGCTGTTGACATAGGTGTTAATGTTCACCCTAGAGTAAAGGAAGGAGTGAACAGAGGAACTAAGTCATACAGTGTAAAATTGATTACTGGTTGGGGAAATATTCATTAAAATTCCTCAGCGGATCAGTTCTGTTGGTCTAAAACTCTCTGCTTTTTGAACACTGTGTTTTTTCACCACTGTCCTCTTTCAGGTCAGAATTTTCTTTTGGAAATGCGACTGTGGTTTTTGTGATGTTAAGGGTACAGAGCAGGATGTATGCACTAATTTTACTACGGATGTAACACCTTGAGCCATGCCTGGCAGTCTGATCCGTGGGGGTTTTCTTTGAACTCAGTGCAGACTAACTGAATTCAGTTGCTAATGCCAGACCTTTCAGGAGACAGTACTTTGAGGTGCGTAGAAAATTGCTTGGAGGGATGGGGATAGAACTCAGAAAAGCACACAGAAAATACTTTCTGGAAAATTATTTTGCTTTGTTTTGCCATTTATTTGTATCGTATGGTGCGCTCTTTCTGGAAGTTGATTGGACTAACTGTTCTCAGGAAGCATATTTACAAAATAAATTAGTAATTCTATAGAACACTGAGATCTGTCTAAATCCTGTATGTTAGTGATTGGAAAGACTGAGAATAAGATTGTGAAGTAGAGTTTTCTCTTTAATGGAGGTATGATAGTGCCTTTATGAGCTTCCCCTGCTCCTTTGAAATATTTATACTTTTCCCAAACTGTAAGGCAGCTGCTTTTTCATCGTGACAGTTTAATTGTTTTCTCTAAAGTTAACACTTTTCTCCTCTTGATGTTGGCCTTTTTAGAAGGCTTCTAATTATTTCTGCAGCTCTAAGTCAGCAAAGGGGTGGAGCACACGCTTAACTTCTTGAGCCATCACTTTAATTTCTTCAGAACTAGCCCTCCTGCTTAAATACAGGCTTAGGGCTTTTGGCAGACTTCAGGGGAAAGCACTTTAGATTCTAAGTCCAGCTTCCTTTTCTGAAGTGGTTTGCTTTGTAGAGCTGACCATTCGTTTCAAGTTTTGAAAGTCTGAAAAACCTCTGTCCTCCAGCAGCGACTATAGACTAGGGCCCCATTGTGCATGTATAAATAGAAGAGAGAGACCCAGTCCAAAAGAATTTATGGACTTAAGTATCAAATAATCTTCTACTTCATTTGGTTTTATTTTACCATTTCCTTTCCACCTGCTCCTAGTGTTTTAATTGGCAGTGCCCATGTACTGCTGGAGCGGTAGGGAAAGGCTAATGTTTCGTTTTATTACTGGTTTGTAGATTACTGATTGTACATTCCATCCAAATTTGCAGTCACGCGTGCTTGTAGCTGAAAGTTGCTGGGAAAATTTGTTCCTATGTCCTCAAGGGAATTAAACCAATTTGCTTTAGTTCTGCCTGGCTGCATTTTCTGCATAAAGTCAAACCAGTGGAGAAAGTCTTAAATTTCAGATACAGTCCATAATTCGTTGCCATTCACTCTTTCTTTGTATCCTCTCTATTTTTACAAATCTCTAATCTGATTGTCCAGACGAGCCTTAGGCTGTTCAGAAATATTTTTCTCCTAAGAGTTTTAACATCTGCAATAAGCATGTTCCAAAATCACAAAAAGGATGAACTAGACTGTGTTAATTGCTATAGTTGCAGTAAACTCCCTCTTGTGGAATTCCCTCTGGAGATGAAAAAGACCCGTAAAACCAGGTTTCTTACTCCATCCTATTGTTGAAACAGTTGTCTGCGTTGTAACAAAACACAATCTTTCCCTTTGTTCATGTTTTATAACATCTGGTCTAATTGAATCTATTTTGAATTTCGGAATACAGTTGTTTGATCTCTGCCCTGTTTTAATCTTATACCGGTGTTCTTTCCTGCCCCCGTCCCTCCACCTGCTTCTGTAAAGTATTAAAACCATTAGGAGAAGGTAAAGTTGAGAATAAAAGGGGATAGGTTCAGTTATGCAGCAGTGTATTTAAAGATCGTGGATCAGTTTGTATCAGGCTTAGAGCAGAGTGGTAGGTGAAGTCTTCCTTGTCAGAAATAGGCTGTGGAAACAGTTAAACCCCCCACCTCAGAGGCAAAGCAAAGGGAAGCAAAAATAAAAGATGTCTGCCTGGTAGAACAGAAGGGCTCGAAGGACTTGCAGTGTTCAGCACTCTCACTGCATTTTTCTAATTTAATTATTTATGTTTTCGAGATTATTCAAAAGCCTAGGCAGAACTCAAGCGTTTCTGCTTTGATCTCCCAAAATGCAAACGTTGAAATGTGTAACTTGACACTAACAGACCCAGCTCACGCTATAGCAAAGCACTTGGATTTTTATTCACGACCTGTTGTTTTTCTCCGCCGTATCCCAGCTGCGGAGGCTTACCTTGGGAATAAATGACCGACCGTGAGTAAGCTGAGCTTGCCCAGCTCACGGTGAGGAGGGCAGGTTAGAGGTGGTTCATGGTACCACGTAGCACAGAGCAGGACCTCTCTGTGCTTTCCTAAAGCCAAGCAGTGACTTCTTACTGTGTTCGTGCTGGGATGCCATTTGTGGTAGCCCTCCTGCTGTCATCGAACCTGGGAATGTTATACCCACACTGATGCAGATAAGAGACAGTTTGGTGAGTGGATCTTTGATTCTCTGACTTCGGGTCAATCATGAAAGAACAGAAGCATCACTTTGCAGGACCTCTCATCTTCTAAAAGCCTGGGCTTGTGTCACTTCTGTGTGACTGCTACGTTACACCCCTGCAACTCCTGAGTAACAGAGCAGAGAAAAAGACCCGTTGGCTTGGGAGCCGCTGGAGTGCTCTTGCGTTAACCAAGAAGCGAGACCCTGGAAGTTTGGTCTGTTTTAACACCGATTTTCTGGAAAGGCATGTTACTGCAGCTTAATGAATGCCATTGTGTCGGCTGAGGCAGAGTAATTGCACACCCTGTTGCAACTGGAAGGTCAACTATATTCTTTTGAACATCTTTCCTTCAGCAACAGTGTCTGGTTAAGCTTCAGGGTCTCGCGTATAAGTCCAGTATCCACACTGAAGGGAGGAGGCAATGCAAAATGGCCCCTACAAATCTGAACTGAAAATAGCCGGGAAGGGTGAAAACAGTTTCCTGGCAGTGCAGTCACTTCTGTTGATTTATTTTCACACAGCCGCTTAGTTGCTGTAGGCAAAGATGTTTTAGCTGACAGTGGTTCATTGAATGCTTCCATTTTTTCCCCCGCTTTTTCAGTGGAGCTGGCGACTGGCTGTTGGGCGAGGAGCAGCTGTTAAGCCTGGCAGTGATCCAGTGCTGAAAGAGCCAAAGCTTCTGCAGGCAGGGTGTGCGTCAGTGTGTATAAACAGGGCAGGAATGGGTTGAGGCTGCTGTCCCATCCGCGTGAACCCAAGTCCGACATGTTGGGGGTCCGTTGCTTACAACTCCAGCTGCGGTTGTACCATCTGATGGCAAACAGGCTGGGATTTAGCAGCTGCTGGACTTGTGACAAAAAAGTCCCCAGGACATGTGAAAATAAATTGCCTGATGCCTGTCACTGCAAGCACGAGAAGTGAAGGATTGTATCTGTAGGAGCATGAATCAGGCTGTGCGTGTTTGTCATCTGGAGACGGGCAGCTGATAACTCCTGGAGGCGCTTGCCACCTCGCATGCAGAAACGGCTGTGTCGGAGGAGCCCGCGGAGCCCGTTCCTGGGGAGGGCTTGTGTAGCAGAGCTGGTGATGGGAGCAGCGCGTCTGGACTCAGTCTCTTGCTGCAAGCATTTTTTTTTGGTTGGCCCACCTGAGGAAATTGTTACCGATCCTGTACTTTGAGTCATTTGCACTGCTTCCAAATGCTCAGTGTGGCTGTCTTGCTAAAAATCAGGTTGCATTCCTTCTCCTTCCCTTCCTTTCTTCCAAACTCTGTTACTTACATCCCCTCTCTTTCTGTCCCAAAGAACCCAGTTAGGCCTGGTCTCTGTCTAGTCGCTTGGAGTCCAGAGGATCTGTTTCATACCAGTTTGCCAAATTCACTGCAGCTTCTCAGAAGGTCTGATGACCTCTGGTAGGTTGTACTTCATCTTTACTTCTCTCACTGTAGCCTTTCCATAGCTGAGATGCCACAGAAGTCATCCCCCGTCTAGGAAGCTATGCAATTTTAACACAACAGCTGCCTCACTAGAAGACTTGAAAGCTGCTGTGATACCCAGGAGTGGATTTGCAGGATCTTTGCCAAGGGCCAGTGAGAGCCAACTGGGAACTGGAGGGAGGGAGTGAAGTAAGATCTTAAACTCCTCCAGCCTGCAGACTGTGCTGGTTTGTGTCATTACCTGGCTTGAGTCTAGACATTACAGGTTTCCCCACGAGAAGTGTGGCACTGGGAGTGCTCATAGCCCACCTTGTCTAAAGCACCCTTCCTTCGTGTCTCACTCCTTTTCTTGGTGGCTGTGTTTAGAGAAACATTTGTGGGGAGTTTCTTTTGGCAGCAGAGAATGGGACAGTGGGCTGGGCTGGCCTGTCTGCTGCTCTGTTAGCCCTACGGCCACGTGTCCGTAGAAGGGCTTAAGAGAGCCAAATCCAGAAGGGAAGGCGAGCTGGGAGGGGGATTGTTTGCATTGCAGTTAGCTGTGGGCAAGGATGGTGGTGGTGGTGACAAAAGCCCAGCAGAACAGCCGTGCGCAGACTGTGGCAGAGAGGCAAGAAGAGCCTGGGATGTGGGTCCAGCCATGCCAAAGACCTTTCCAGCCTGGGTATTGTTTATGGTAGACTTACCTCCAGCAAAATGCGTGGCACTGGTGGGAGGTGAAGACATTATTTTGACCTACGCAGAGACAGCTCGAGGCAGCTGCTTGAGAGAAGAGACTGAGGTGAGGATGTGCTTGGGAGCGCTTGGCCTAGTGCAGGCAGCAAACGGTGCACGGCGGGAGCCAAAGTACATTTGCCCAGCTGACCTGGCTTTCATCAAAAGTGCATTTTTAATACAGCTGTATGCAAGGCTTCCTATTTAAAAACAGGGTCTGGAGGCCAGGCTGCCAGGAGAGAAAAGTGTCTCTTGGAAAGGAGCAGCATCTCTGGAGAGGACTTGAGAACTTTGCAAATAACTGGGTATCTTCAGATGTGTCAACATATTGAGGCAGGTTAAGAGCGAGGGGGTCAAGCTGTGCGGTGGGAAGTCTATAATTAGAGGATCCGAGTCCTGGTGCCCACTCTTTCAAATAGATGTTGAAAGTTAGAGTGAGCTCAGCGAGGAGAAAAAACCACTCAGGGCTGGAAGGTGAAGTGAGGACATTTCAGTACTTAGGCATTTACAGCACGAACTCATGCTCTGCAGTTAACTTTTGAGTGTAGACGTGCCGTGAGAATTACCCAAGCTGGAATGAGATGCAGCTTTTTATCAGCAGGGGAAATTATCGACTGGAGCAGAAAAGTGTGCACAATCTTTACCTCGGGATGGGATGTTTGGTATTTGTTGTGTCGTGATTCAGCCACAATTAGATGCGCTCGATAGCGGTGATGGGACTTGCCGTAGGAGCCGGGGGGAAGATCCCTTCGGGTGCAGGATGCCCAGCATCCTTAGGAAACACTCCTCACATAGGGGTGTTCAGGAACTAGAAGAGCTACAGCATTCTGGAGGAATCAGGAATAAAGTGGGGGGGGAAAAAAGGTGCAGGAAGGTGAGAAGGGTGAAAGCAAACAGCTAGTTACAAAGCGATAGAAGATGAGAAAAGGGAAAATAAACGAAGGTGTAAGTGTGGAGAAGGAACATCTGGAAGGTCAGAGGACCCTGTGCTGGGCATGAACTCAAAAGTCCTGTGTCTTGGCTCCCTAAAAATTCTCTTTTCTAACCCCATGCATGTCACATCACATCTCTTCAGTTTTTCAGCTTTTTCAGTTCTTCACTGTTTCAGTTCCCTGTGTATGAGATGGAGATGATAAGACTTGCCTGCCTCGGGGAGTGGTGAGATCCACTAAGATGGGACGTTTAGCTTATGCTGTGCAGTGTGATTCATATATAAGCACAAACATAGGTGCTTCATCTCATTAATTAACAAACCCAAGAGCAACTATGGCCTCAAGCAGACAGAAGCAGCATAGAAACCATGCAAAACAAAAGTGAGATGGGAGTGGTGGCGATCACTGGTTTGCTGTAAACTTATTTACGGCTACGGGGATTGCAAACGCTTTCACTCTCACCTGTTATTGGGGAGAGGATGAACTGTCTCTCACTTAGGGGGGTATTTTGGCAGGAAGGTGTTTGCTTTTGTCACTGTTCTGTAGGTAAATGTGCTCTTAGTTATGTGGATGAGCTGCTGCCGTGGCCGCTGGTTCCTGCGTTACACTCCCAGATCGGTTTCTCTTGGGCGGGTGCAGCTTTAGACGTGTTTCTGGGTACAGGACAAATGTCAAAAAGTTGTGTTTTCTCCCACCTGCCGTGGTCTGGGAGCACAAGCACATACCTGCCTTATTGTGAAAGAATAAATTTAAGAACATCTTTGGAACATATTTGGGTGTAATCAAGAAAAAAATCGAATAGCTAAAAGAAGGGTAATTTGCACAGTTCCTGCGAGCACTGGTAGCACAGGATTTAACACGAGTCTGCGTCACAGATTTCATAAACGGTAACCACAGCGGGCTGAATTTCTCCCACAGCTGAACTTGTACGTTTTCGAATGAGGTGGCTCGTTCTACAGCTGCTTCGGGAGGCAGAATTGATCTCCATACAGTTATTAGTTTAATTGTAAGACATCATCTGTTCTGCATTGTGTTCCTGTTCCCAGGTGCCACAGAGAGGGCATTAATACTGCCTGCATTGCAGGAATGTGAGATACTTCAGGAATATCTGAAACATTACCGTGTCCCAGCCATGATACACGGCTCACCCAGAGAGAAAAGTAGCTGGTATCTCAGCTCAGTGAGGGAATGCCCCTTCTCTTCTGCTGGCAATGTCAAGGAAAGGATGTGCCGTACCCGCTGTACCGGACCTGGGACCCACTGCCCACCTTTCCCCAGGAATTACTCAGTCTGAGCACATGAGGACTCCTGCCCTGCCCGACCAGATCAGCCAGCAGCCAGCTCCTTCTGCACCGGTGCAGAGTCCTGGAAGGGCAAAAGGAGTTGTTTCTAGAAGTAGGCTGTCTTGGTTTTAATTTTGCAGGATCTTGATTGCAGCCCTGCAGTCTAATTCTGTGTTTGTCCACGTGGAGCTGGGTTAATGTCAGTAGTCACTGCGGGTCTGTTTTTTAAGTAGCGTGTGATGGGATCTCTTCACGTTTCCCTTTGTGCTTGTACAGCCCCTAGCACCGGGACGAACAGGACTTAGCAGTGTTACCAACACTCCTCCTAGCCTGATTACAGCTATGGGAACTGCTCTGATGTATACTGCATGTCATATTGCATGTGTAAAGTGTACCCCTGAGATGCCCTGGATGAAAGATACATAACAAAAGCAGTGGTTTTTTGTTTTCTTTTCTGAAGCAGTGAATGCCTGTGAATTTAAGAAACAAACCTGCAAAAAAAAGTGAATTACTGCAAACTCTTGATTTTAATGAGATGATTGGAAGTGGATTGTTTGTTAATCCTGCACCTTTCTTTCCTACAGCTTGTCACGAGTCCTGTTCCTCATGCTGGGGTGCTGCTGAGAACAGTTGTTTGTCCTGCAAAGACACGTCGCGCGTGCTAAAAGCAGGGCTCTGCGTGGCCAGCTGTGGGCAGCGGTTTTATACAAAAGATGGAATCTGCAGTGGTAAATACCTGTTTTCTTCCTCCAATTGCAAGAAGTTTGAGAACTGCTCTGCAAAAAAGGAATCAATATTTCATTTAGCCGTGCAGCAGCTGTGATTTTATTCATGCCTAAGAAGCCAGATGCACCTTGCGCATACATATCGGATGAGGAAAGCTGCTGTTTGTTCCTAAGATTATTAATTCATTTAAGCTAATCAGATGCTGAAAGGTTTAAGGTTTTTTCCCTTCAGTGAACAGCTTGAAAGCCTAACTGAGTTGTTTCTGAGGGCTTGACAAATCCATTTGTCTGCGGAAAGAGAAATGGCCTTTGCCAGCAGGTTTCTGCAAATTTGGTTATAATTCAGCATCACAGTAACTAATACCTGCAGAACAGATGAGGCCTGGGAGCTGGGAAGGTTCGCCGAGAAAAGGGGAAGAGATGGCTGGAGGGAATTAAAAGACCTAAGTCAAACAGATCATGAAGGGGAAAAAAAATCTCAAATAAATAAAGAATCTAAAATTTTCCACAACCATTCAGGTCAAATCTGGGTTTCTGCTGGCAGCCACCTCCAGCTGCTTTGAAGGGCTGTCCGGCATAGTCAGTAGAAATGACGCAGGGGTTGTCTGTCTTCGTGCAGGTCTGTCTGAGCCCCAGCTAGGCCTTAAAACCTGGAGCATGCTGACAAAATTGTTGCCATTCTGGCCACTTCTGGATGAATTTCACTTTGACCAAGTTTCCTTTCAGTTTGGTTGATGTCTATACCAGTAAATATTACTCACCTGTGTTTTGAAGTGTGCAGGCTTGAAATCTTACATCTGTAGCTGCAAATCATTTAAGCTCAAAAGGAAATTTAACTTAGATGCAGCTTGGCCATAATTTTGGTTTTTATTGCCAGTGATTTCTCAAAACTGCATATGTGTCCTCACAACCTCCAGGATTCAGGCCTTTCATCTTCTACCAAAACCACGCATTTTGATACCCAGCTGGAGAGCTGTAAGCTGTTTCAAAGGGAGGCTGTCTGACTGGTGAAAAGAAACAAAAATTGGTTAAGTAAAATGCTTGGCCCTTCTGAATATACAGCAGCAGTAGTGCTACTGACTTAGGGAAGCCAGAGTTTCATAGTGCTCTTAGACAACAGGTCAGTTAACTTCAGAACTGACTGCCTGGGAGGATATAGACCACAGAAATTGATAAGAAACATTATCATGCTTGATTTTAGATGCATTTTCACACTTAAAACTTTGACTTGAAGAAAAGGGGGACGGGGGAAATGACAATTTTTTTGATCAGCTTTTCCTCCATCTTTTACTTCCTGAACAGTCTGATAACTGATGCTTCTTGTACAAAGATACGTGAAGATTTATGGTTTTCATACATGAAATTGTTCAGAATGGTGCTCCTTGTTCACCGACTGTTGGTGAACAGGAAAAACATACTGCATAAGCTGGAGGGGGTTGTGTCAGGAGTGGAGGGAGAGCTGGTGTAGACCCATTTCTGGTATTTGCACTTACTCTGAGTCCTAGACAGGACACAGATCAGTGAATACCTGTCTGCACTCACACGTCTGCCTCCGTGAATGTCACTACTTATTCCAGGGAAGCGCAAAAGGTTGCTTGTGCTGGAGAGGAATGTTTAAAGATGCCTTTCTGACAAAGAAAGGGCAAGTCGTGGTTTGGCTTACTTTATTTTATCTATGTGGCCAGGTTGATGGCCCTGTTCTTTGCTCATTGAGTGCGTTTCATTAATGAGCTGTCCTCTTGGCAGCTTGTGACCAGTTCTGCGAAACATGCTATTCAGACCAACCCCGGTGTTTGACCTGCGCTTCAGATAAGTTGTTACATGATGGGAAGTGCATTTCAGAGTGCCCGGACGGGTATTTCCCAACCGGCAATGGAAGATGTAGAGGTAAGAGGCATATTTGCATGAGCTTTCCTAAGGCTCTCAAGGCACCCTCCGCATGTTGTCATCTTTTTCCCAGATGTTTACCTGTGGGGAGGGAATGTTAAGAGCACAGAAGTGCGAGTGGGGAGAGGGACTTTGATTTTTTGTTTTCTTTGGTTCACTTGTGATAGCTTGTTGTAAATAACCTCTTTGCCTTGCGAAGCATATTAAGACACGCTGAGATACATATTCAAAACACTGTGTGAGTGAGAGTTATTACTGTTAGTAGTTATTAATACACGTGCGCTTCTGCTCTCATTAGTTCACATAGCTGAATATCATGCCAGCTGGGAGTTTTCATTGTTGGCTGGAGGAGGCTGTAGTCAGCAACGCCACTCACAAGGAGAAAAAAAAGGGATATTTCAGTTCTGCGTGCTCTCTTTCTTTATCAGCTTGTCATGATTCATGCTCCACATGTGAAGGACCTCTGGCCACTCACTGCACCTCCTGTTCCTTTCCTCTGGCATTGCACCACGGCCAGTGCCTGCAGGGCTGTGGAGAGGGTTTTTACCAGGATCGCGACGTCTGCAAGGGTAAGCTGTGTACTTGGAGTAAGTTCCCCAGCTGCTGCAAACCAGCGTATCTATATTGGCTTTTGTTGGGCTGCGCTGGGAATACCCAGCTGCGGTGCTGATCCTTTATTCTGTGCTGAACTGGTCAATGAGTAATTCCTGTGTTTGCCTGCTGATTGTTTTCTGCTTCGAGAAAAAGCAAATTTTCTCAAATACTTTCTGCATTCACACCCTCAGGATTTAGTGATCGTGGGGACCTTGTTTTTTCTCTATGCTGTTGGAATAAAGGTACATTGCTTCCAATTTTTTCTTGACATGAGTTAAGAGGTGGATGAAATTCTACACACACCTAGTAGATTCGCTAAGACTGAGGTCGTTTCTGCAGCAATGGAAAACCTGAAAATTTGGAAGATGAATTTATGCTTCCTACGAGCCCTTCAGACTGTCATTTCTTGCTGTCTCTCCTAGTGAGATTGTGTTCACTGTTGCGGTTCCAGAAATTAAAGGAAAATTGACTGCCTGTGGCCCAATACTGCAGTTTTTTCCCAACATTATTTGTTTATCGACTTTATTGAAGAAAAGAGCTGTTTTTTGGGGGTGAGGGGAAAGATGTCAAAGTATTTTTCTAAAATCCCTGTTCCATTATAGAAAATACAGCACCCCGTCTGTTTATGGAACGGATTTCTTAGCTTGTGAGTTGCTGCAAAGCGTATGCTCTTTGCTAGCTCTTTGAGTATCCGACTCTACAGCAATGCAAAACTGGAAAGAGGGATGAACAAGAGGGTCCAAACCAGTGTTTTCTCCCCTTTCTCTCCCACGTTTATGCCCGGGTTGTTGGGCCTTGTCCTTCTCTCTGAGAAAGCTGTCCTCAGAGCTGCGGCTCTGACTGCTCTCTTGACCTGTGCGCAGGTTGCCACCCATCCTGCCGCACCTGCGTCGGCCCGGGGCCCTCTCGTTGCCTGCAGTGCCGGGCGCCAGAGGACGTCCTGCAGCCTCACCAGCCCACGGAAGGAGCTGTACCTGGCCTTTGCCTCTCTCGCTGCCAAGCCCGGTTCTACGTGGATCGCACGGGAGTCTGCAGACGTGAGTAGAGGATGGGAACAGCTGTTCAAAGCCTTCAGCACAGGGCTGCACTGGATTTCAGGTGTTCAGGGTGATGTTGTACCATGTTCGATTCTTACGTGCTTTGAGCTCCTGTGTTTGCCTTGTGACAGTCACAAATGTTTAAACTCCGTAACTTTCAGAATGGCATATACTAGTAGTTTTGAAGGAAAATATACTCTACATATAATTTGTGACTGAAGAATTCAGGTACTTTTTTAAAAATGACTGTGTTCAAGTCTGCAGAGCTTAGCTTTTGTTTCATTGACGTTGAGATTGTGATTTCTATCACTGACTTATTTTGAAGCAGGATCAATCCTTAAATCCTTTTCAGAAAAGACTGAGCTGTCTCCTTTTAGCCCTCGGAGCAGGTCAAGACATCCCACAGCAGTCTTTTCTTTTGAGGACACTCTTCTGATACATGCCCTGCAGCACACGTGCCGTCACTGCTCCTGAAATACCAAGTAGGAAGCATTTCCATGAAGGCTAGAGTTCGGAAAAGAGGGTAACGTGGTGTACATTGGGGATATACGTGGTTTCCCACCGCTTTGACAGAAAACTTTACTGGGTGGATCAGCAAGCCAGTCTGGCTGGCTGTGCAGAGCTTGTACGTCTGTACAGCAAACATATTGCAATATCTTGAAAATAATGCAGACAGAAGCAGGCTGAGAGGTCAGACTGAATGACTTGTGCCAACACAGCCCACCCTAAGCCTAAGGAGAAATGATGCTGTCAGAAATGGCAGTGATTTCCCTGTGTGGAAAGACCAGTCATAGCGACAGTGACTCTAGGGCGCTTAAGTAAAGTGATAGTAATAACAATAGCAACAATGCTACAGATGGCTGTTCCTTCCTGTTGAAAAAACATTTTCTAAAAGTGGGCATAATTTAAAATCCATTTATTTTGTTTTTATCTTTTCATCTCAACCTGATGGAAAGAGTTTGTACAAGCTCATTTTTTTGCCTTAGGGGATCTTAAAAAAGGAAGAAGTGGCATTTTTTTTGGTGGAATGATTCTGCCTTTAACAGCGACCTACACAGACCATAAAGCATCCAGTGCTTTGGACTGGTTCCTGAAGGCATTAGTGTAGAGCCTCCAATCCACGCAGTGGCCGTTCCTTGGCAAGTAGTGGGTTTTCTTGGCTGAGTCCAGCTTATGGTATAGAAACTGAGTGAAGAAATCCGTATACCACTGCCCGAAATGGGTGAACAGACCTGTACAAACAGGCCTGCGCAGAGTTTAGTGACAGTGCTGAATTATGTCATTGGGCAAGAATGCCGGCACAGCCCTTCATGCTATTGGCTCTGCCGTATTAGTAATGGCATTAGAATAGTAGTTTGATTTATTGAAGAAGGGTGTGAAGATCCAAGATTTCAAACTTTGAGCTACCCCCGTACAACACTCATGCAAAGTTTGTAGATGCACCTTTTTGGAAAAGTAAACCCGCAACAGATGTGTACCATGCGTACATTATCTGCGCAGAACAGAAGCGCGTTAATATGGAGGTTAAAATCCTGGTTTTGGAGGTTTTACTTGTGTGGTTGTGAATTTCTCACCAAACCGCAGAAATATCTCTATCTATGTTTTCCTAATGCTTGAGATGTCCCTGATGAAACTGTAAGAAATTTCTCTCTGATACGATTTGAGTCACTTGAGCCAAAGACAGTCCCGGAGACGCTGCATTTGTGATGAGGATCCCTGACTTCTCTCTCTGGCTCTCTGGCAGACAGCTAAGTGTACTTGTATAAATCATTCCCTTTCATTTCTTCTCTCCTCTCCAGCCCTGTGTCTGTCTTGTCTCCCTAGGGGGCAAGAAGTCTCTCTTTGTGTTCAACAGAGACTCACACAGTGGAACCTGTGGCCTCGAGTTACTGCTCTAATAAATACCAGGTTTTTAACTAATGAGTTTATATATTTATTTAATCAGATTACTTAGTTTAAGGTGGCTTATTTTAGGCTCAGTACCCGTAAAGGTGAAGAAGTATAACTTTTTAACTGCACTCTTTTCATTCTTGCTGAATCATCCTTGTAATGAGCGTTCACTTCACTAGCTGTAAAGTCAGGGGGCCAGCCCACCTCTCTATACATTTGCTCTTACTGCTCCAGAATGGCTGATGATAGCCATGCAGTGATGCTGGATAGAAAATCCTTCCCGGAGTAACTGTAGGGTGATAGCGAAAGATGATTTCAGATCTGGAAAGTTTGCAGAACCCCAGAGCTCTTATAGGGAGGAGAATGGTATTAAACGGCGTTGTGCATCTCAGCTTGCCATTTCGGTAGTGAACTGTGTGTGTGCAAAGAAGGATTAAATATGCAGCTATCTGCGGTTGCTCCTTATCTCCAAGAAGCGTGCTATACAGCCTTTGTACTCCTGCCCTTTCTACCTTTCACAAGCAGAGAATCCTATAAAGGAAATACCGTCCTGTCGTCACCGGGGAGAAAGCAGTCTAGCCGTTCTCTAGGACAGTAACAACCAAGATAAGCTAGAACTAACTTGACTCTCTCTGCCTTCTTGTTTTTCCCTTCCCTGCAGAGTGCCACTCCTCCTGCGCAGGCTGCGTGGGGAACGCTTCTCAGGACTGTACGGCTTGTCTGTCTTCCCACGTCCTGCTTGAAGGCAGATGCCTCTCTGAGTGCCCAGAGGGGCTGTTCAGCCACCAAGATCGCTGCTACTGTGAGTGCGTAGCGCAGGCACCTGCAGCTTACGCGGCTGAATTTCATTGCATGCACATTTGTAATGCATTTCTCAATGCAATTAGAGATGCTGTCAGATTTATATGAGGCTATTGAAGTATTTTCAGGGGAGAATAGGATAGTCCAATTCAGGAAATGGAATCTCCTCCTAATGGGAGAGAGGCGTACACATTGAATCATAAATCATAATCAGTTTTGCTCCTCTGGACTGTTTCCGTGAAGATACTTTGCGTTTCATTTCAGTAGGCTTGGATGATGTTCTTAGCCAGCGCGCTGTGGCAGAAGAGGTCTTTACTGGACAACACTGAAGCATGGGCTGCTTTTATTAGGCTAGATAAGCATATCGTCCATATGAACTAGCTTTATTTTTAATCCGCTGCTGGCTACAGGGCTGGGTTTAGAAGGAAGGAGTTCTGCAGATAGAGGAGAAAAGCCGTTACATCTCTGAATATGCCTCATCAGTAGTGGGGACGGCATTATTTATTTGTGTCTCGGCCTTGCCCACCAGTCAGCAAGTGGCCTTCATTCAGCTTGTTCGATCTCATGTTTGACTCTGGCTACTGACCTTGTGAGTGACTGCAACGATTAAATCCTGTTTGCCACTTGCAGAAAATGGTGGCCTTTGGGCTATGCCGCTCATTACGAGCTGCTAAGTACAATGGGTGAGGAAATGCAGGCCTTTGAAATCTGATTAGTCCCTTCAAGGTCATCTGAAAGCTGTCTGTTGTTTTAGAATAGATTCATTGGGTCAGGCATCTGTGGATCCATTCTGGCAGCAGGAGAAATTTACTGGTCATTCCCTGCGAGGCCTCAAGTTTAGAGAGAGAAACCTCCTCTAAAGTCCGTTGCTCTGTTTGTTCAATTTATTCATCCAAGGAACAACTCTATAAATATCTTTATTTGGCAGGCCATTGTAAAGATTCATCAATTTTGAGGTTCTGCACTGCCACCTTAGAGCTGAGGTAACTGCTGAATGCTGCATTATGCAGTTTCAGGCTTATGTAAATGTCTTAGAAACAAAATTTCAGTGTCAGGAAAGAGGCATCTTTCTGGATGCTGCCAGCTTAGATCTCTTGCAGTTTTTGAACAGCGAAGCTCAGTTAATGTAGGTGTGTCTAGAAAATTGATTCTCCTTTTTAAACACTGGATTCATGGGCATGATTGCTGAGAAGGTGGTGGGACATGATGCGTTAGGTCTTAAACACTGGAGCCTTATGCTGTGGCAGCTGCGAAACACCCAGCGCCCAAGTGGGGAGTGAGCAATTGTATGTAGCCTGGGGGAGTCCTGAGGTGGGAGATTTTTGTGTGTTGTGTGCTTTTATTCATCGAAGAGCTTTAAAAGTAGTTTTTAAGATTTTTCACAGATCATTAGCCATAGTATTTTTATCTCCCTCAGATCTATAGCATGGAAATCATGGAAATACAGCATCTGTCTTTAAAGGTGGAAGGATACAAAAGCAATCTGAGTGAAATATTTTTGAGCAATCTTAACCACTTGCCCTGTAATCTTTTTGTTGAGCTCTTAGCAGACAGAATAGCTAATGAGCTGGCATGGCATTCAGGTTTTATAGGTTTCAGTTTGGGAGGGCTTTGTGCAGAAATCATTCCTGGATTTTCCACTCACGAATATCAAACTCATGCCACTATGATGTTCATACAATCCCAAGATGTTTAATTTATCTCCCCTGTGCATCGCACTCTCTTTCTTATGTGCACAAGCTGGAGGGAGGAATAAGGGGGACAATCTCTTTATATTTTATATTTTGTATAGATCTATACCTTGATTAATGCAGAGAACATACCACGTTCTTAAATTGACAACTCATTTCTCATCTTGTTTATTCAAAACGAGGATGTAAGAGCCTTCCAGACCACAACTCTGCGGTCACTGATGCTATTAGATCATTTTATGCCCACGTTTTGTAGGAGTAAATGATTATTATAGGGGCTGGCTTTCTGGGGAGGGGAGAGTCTAAGTTGGACTATACCAAGAGCATAACAAGTGTTGATTTTCTTATCCAGCTTGTCATCCATCCTGCAAGACATGCCGCGGCCCTTCTGATTTGGAGTGCTTAACCTGCCATCCCCACGCGACTCTAGCTAGTGGCAAGTGCAGGACGAGCTGCAAGGAAGAGCAGTATCTCAACCTGGTGGGATATTGTGTGGGTAAGTAAGAGGAGATGGCGTGGGTCATACAGCGCAGCCATCTTTCTGTGGCATTAACCAGCTACTTGAGCACGCACCGTGAAGAAATCAAAATGCCTGTTATGAGTAAAATGTCACACAGATGAAAATACCGTTTTCCCACTCCTGCTATACGTATCTTCACTAGAGCTGCGTGAAGTCAATTGCAAATGGTGTAAGGCAGGTAGTAGGGAGAGGGAGACAAAGCTCTCCATGGCCAAGCTTGCTGCTGCGCGGTTTGGTGTGAAGACTTGAGGTCACGTATACAAACCAGTGTGTCTGGGAATCATCAGAGCATTCATAAACTTATTAATATCGTAATGAGCATGCTTTTAACAATAGGATGGGCTGCAGCTCTGCTCTGCAGAAAGGCCAGGCGCTTGTCTGTGTCTCACTCCAGTCTGGGCTTTACAGCATGTACTGCCTGTCACTGTAGAGCCAAGCCTGGGCGACCCAGAGCCAGGAAATCTGCTTAAGTCCTGCACAGAGCTTCAGTAAAGTGAGTTAAGGAAACATTTGTGATTCAGAGAAGCAGTTTATGGGGCCCTAAAGAAAAATTGGCGCAGCTAGCGTTGCTGTGTGCATTTTTGGGAGGTAATAGGATTTCTATATAGGGATTATACTTTGTGGGTGCTCGGTGCCTGCACTTAAGCCTATCATCAGAAGCCACTGATTGCATTTTCCTGTTTAAAAAGAAAAATCGGTTTTAATCCATCATGCAGACATGTATAAACATATCCTGGGAACTGCTCCAACAGTTTCTGAGCTTTATCAAGCCATTTTTTTCTTTATCAGAAAAAGATACGGTATGTGAGGCTTAATCTGGGCTGAACAGTTCCAAATAAGATAAGAAATCCTAAGAAAAGGGAAAAATGCACCAGACGGAATAAATATATCCATTGAGAGGCTATTGTTTTCAATTTAATATAGATGATCCCCCTTCACAGAGACTTCTTTTTGTTTACATATGTGTGTGGTTGGGTTTTTTTATGAAAGACTTGTTTCTTTGCTCTCGACAGCTTCATTTTATGAACGATTTCTTCATGTTCCTTTTAAACAACGGTTAGTGTTTTGTCTGCAGAGACAAAGGGGGGGGGGGAAACAAAGTATCGGACTAGAAAAATATCCTAAAAGTATCGTACAGCTCCTTAGGTATACAAGAAATCAGGTTGGGGAATCAAGATGTTTCATACAGTCAAGTAATTACAATATGGAAATAATTCAGCATTTCAATGTAAAGAGCTGTCTCTGCCCTGTAAAATTTCAGGGGCTACAGCGATACCTGTTCATGTCCTGTCACGTCATAGCTCTATGCACTTTATTTCTTCCACCTTATTTTCCCATTACTTTGCATTATGCTTCCTATGAGAAAAGGCCTGTGGAATTGCAGTCTTCCAGCTGTAAATTTCACTGGAAAAACTTAGCACCATTTATCATAAACCAGGATTCTTTCTGAGGAGGGTTCACTCTGCTGCTTGCTGCGTGCTATGTGCTTTAATTATCCCTTTTAGACTACTGTTACCTGCAAGTTTGGCGAGGTGTCATGGAGCAGTAAGCGTGCTCCCCAAATCCCGGGTGATTAGGTAGACGTCACGGTGTCTGGCAGTAATGAGGAGCAGAAATTGGAAACGATGGGCTCGCTCGGGTGACGTGGAGGGCAAGGTTTGACCTCCAGATGCGCTACACTGACAGTGATGAATCATCTGCGAAGAACCTTGCCTGGCTTTCTGGGCTCCAAAGCAATTGCAGCCTGGTGATGCATCCTTTCCTTGCAAACGAAGAAGCTTTATTTCGAA
Source organism: Theristicus caerulescens (assembly GCA_020745775.1). Lineage (NCBI taxonomy): Eukaryota > Metazoa > Chordata > Aves > Pelecaniformes > Threskiornithidae > Theristicus > Theristicus caerulescens. The sequence goes on along the minus strand of CM036563.1, from coordinate 81,865,385 downwards.
GCCCTGTAGGTCACGAACATGGTCCGCTGGAGGCTTGTCTTCTCAAAGTAGAAACTTGTTGTCAAGGCTTGTTTCACAGTGCCTGGCATCACTGAGTGTCAGTCGTGTTTGGATCTGTGCCCCCAAAACAGGAGAGAAGGCTTTCCAGGTGCAGGATAGGAAGAGCATAAGGAGATACCTTTCCTCCTCCCAGCTCTGACCTTAGTCTTGCTGCGTGACTCACTTGTGTCAGTCCTGCCTTCGAGAGCCAGCACAGATACTCCTTGTAACATAGGAACCCTTAACGTTCATGTGGTCTTGCACATTGATGTTTCTCTGTCTGACCGAAGTTTTGAAAATCCTTGTAGAGGAACTTGTTGCCTTTAGAAGAAAAGTTGTGCTTTGGTCTGGGATCTGCAGCCTGAAGTGTGTTGCTCTTTGTGCCAAGTTTACGTCTGATGTTTAAGCAAAGAATGTGTGTTGCCAGTTCTGCTAGAGATAAAGAGCTTCACATCCAGGTTGTTAAATTTCACTCATTCTTCTCATTCAGCACTGATTGAAGTGCTAAATTTGCCCTTGCAAGTTATTAATTACCAGTTAAAGAGCAGCTGTCCCATAAAAGAGAACATTAAAACCCCTGACACTTGCATAATATATGATTTGCGTCAGAATCTAACAAAGCTTTTTCCTTTGCTTCCCAAAGCAATAATTTTTTACAATTATCTGCCCATTTATCTCTTAATTCCCGACCCTCCAGGCAGAACTGTGTTACGACTTATAGGGACTGCTGTGCATTATAGCCACCTGTCATACTTTATGGACCTGCGGGGGAAAATCTTTCATACGGGATGCAGAAAACCAACTGTCACTTGAAACCATTACCTGTGAATTAATGTTGTTATTGTACATGTTACCTGAATGAGGATTGGAACATTTGCCTTGTTAATAGAAAAAAAAAAAAAAAGATGTTGTTTTCAGCAGTTTATCAAATAAGCATTTCAAATGTAAGCAGAAGAAAGACAAAATGGCCTCAAATTTCAAAAGATCAGTGAGTTTCTAAGCTCTGGTTTGGGCACACTGAATTTGTGTCAGTCTTCCTTGAGAATGCTCAATTTATGAATTTTATTTTATAGCTAAAGTGCACGGCCAGGAATGCGGTTTTGGCTTTAGCAGTCTCCTGTTGAGTCTCAGGTCTTCTGTGTTTTTTGTTTTCCCAGTTTGAAAACACTCTTTGATTTCTCTCTCCCTCTCATCCAAGACACCTTCAGCTTCAGGGAACGTTGCAGTCACCAGTCTGAAAAATAGCACCGTCGCTAAAACTGTTGTCCCGCTCTTTTCTGATTTGAATAAATCATTGCCTGTCTTGAGGCTGCCTCGTTGATCTTTTCCTATCTCGGTAGAAGGGCAATTAGGAAAGTGCAGAGGGACCGTGCAGTGGCCGAAGGAAGGAGCTCTACCAGATGCTCCGCTGAGGCGTAAAAGGATGCAGAGGACCTACCTACCAGAAGGAGTAGCAAGGGCAGCTGGCGTGAAATGAAATCAAAACACCCACTGGTACAGTATCCCCCAAGGTCCTATCTTAACTTCCAACCGCATCTTCCTTGCAAGGGAACTCCCGATCCCCATGTTCAGCTGCTCAGGCCCTTGCTTTCTTAGGCTGTGTACAGTTGTGAAAATGTTCAAAGATAAACCAGAAGAGCTCACTCAGGAGGATGCCTGTAACAAGCCTTTCTGCCTTGCTCTTCAAATTCCAGAAGGGACACTCTGACAACAAGAAATACATTCAGCTCCTTGTAAAATTAATGAGCTGTTGCCGTACTCTTAGAGAGACATTGATATCATCAGAAAGAGCTGGAGTTTCTCTGAGCAGAGCAAGGGGGAAACTGGGAGCTTTGCTCCACTTACTCACTGGTGTGCAACCTACTACAGAAATTTAACAGCGGAGCTGCCAGAGGAGGAAAATAGAAGGTCATTTCCCTACTTGGTCTGGGCTCATTTGTGCTGGGCACCATCCAGCTGGATTTCCCACGTTTCGCTGCCCGGAGAAGCTCCCGCCCTTTTCAGAAGATGCAGGCAGATCCCTGCAAACGTGGTTGCATTCACCAGGAGTTCACCTTGCTTGTTTGTGTGACAAATTCCCTTTTAGGTCTTTTAAAGGAGAGGAAAAAAAAAAAAACCCTTCCAACAACCACATCAAACCAAAAATCCCGGTCAGTGCTGGGTGTCCTTCTGCATCAACCACACTGATTTCCTTTCTGGATTTACTGTAATGTGCTGGAGAACGTTTGCACGCTGACATGCCTGTAAATTGCACGGTGGTTTAAGTACTGATTTGAAGTAGTACTGTGTTGTAAACCTCGTACCTTACCTTGGAGTACAGTACGAAACTTGCATCAGGAAATTTTTTTCTCAAGAGCCTTTAAGAGGGGAGGAGTATTTAAACAATACAAGTGGTTGATTGCTTAGCAAATGGTGGAACTGAGAGGTAGAAATGCCTCTGGTTTCCTTTATGAGCATTCACAAACACTTCAGAGAGAATTTTTTCTCCCCAAGCAGCCTTCTCTGTCTTGACAGGCAAGGGAACAGTATATCATAGATACTTTCCATATAGGAAGGGCACTGTTTTCTTTGTTATCTTTGCTTGCTAAGAGAACGCTAAAGAGGGTGTGGAAGTAAAGTAACTGGAAATGAAAATCTGTGTAAGTAATTATATTACACTTTACAATGAAAGTTGCTTTGTAGGAAGATCAGTGATAGGTAAGGTGGGGGTTTTTTTGCATAGACATGAATTGACAAGGAGGAAATTAGAGCCAGCTGAAAGGGTAGCAGGAAAAAGTTTTGTTTGGACAGTGGGAGGCAAGTCAGTAGTCTCAAAAAGATGAGTAGGGAGGCATTGGGACTACGAGCAAGGTGTGACTCGCTGCCCTGAAGAATCCAGTTTGGATACTGGAAGAAGTCTAAGGGAATTAAGTAACTGCATTGCACTGACCTGCAACAAACACGGGATGTGAAGCCTCCGAAAGCCCAAAGCCCGCAGGCAGTAACTGGGCTGCTGGCTGAGCTGGAGTGAGGATTGACGGGGAGAAGGCAGGAGCAGCAAACAAATACGGCTGGGCAGTATTATTGAGAAGCATAAAGAAAACACTCTGCTTCTGTTAGTCCTCGCTTCAAAGGGAGCCTGCTGTGAAAAATTGAGATAATCTTTTCCAAAACAAAGCACTTCAGTTCTTCCTTTACTCTCTCACTAGATCCCCAGTGTCCCTCAAATTCACCATGAGCGTCAGTTCTGGTTTTTTATTTGGTGTTGCGTGCTCTTTGATCTCCAGGCTTGCAAAGGAACGAGGGAGTGATGGGGCTGATTTATCCTGAAACAGTAGCTGAGAAAAAGAACTCTTTCAATACACAGGAGCAAACATAGAGGCTGTAAAGCGAAAACTGTACTGCAACAGCACCTAGTTTTGTAGATACTTAGCTTTTTAAATGTTAGTTTGGCAGAGTCTAGCTATTTACAGTAGATAGTGGTTATTTGGGCACCCTTAGTTTTCTCTGTCTCATTTTTTGCTCTGTTTATGGAACTTACTGGCCGTACACAGGTGTCTCTTTTGTTCTTGGTCACTAAAAAACTGTTGCTGGGTTTGGTTACTTATTGCATCTAGCCAAACTCTCAGTTACAGACCAGTGGCTCCAGCAAGAGATTAAACTGGAGGAGTGTTATTTTAACAATAAGGGGGGTAGACATATTGCCAGGTGGAAGCATGAGAAACTAATTGGATTTATGTTAATTTTATTGAATATAAGTGCATAAAACTCTTCACCCCACCTTCAGCTCTGTGCATACAAATTATATATGCTGCTCAGGGTCTTTTGGGTGATATCTTAGTCCTTGATCTCTTATGGTGAGCTGTGCGTGATCCTTCAGTGAGGCTACAGATAGATGGCAGGTCTTTCCACCTGATGTCGGCGCAGGTTTGGGATCTTTGGCTGCGAAGATGTATGGGACGATGCCTTGGGTATTGAGTTGTTCTCCTGTGCAGTCAGAAGCTGCAGTACCATAACCCCTGTAAGCTGTAACCCCTCTAAGGAGGTTTTGAGGTTTGTCGCTGAGTTTGGGAGCATCATCTCATGTGCTGCTTTGCTTTTCTTACCTCTGTCCTGACAGTGATGGACTGAGAACCTACAGGGTCACTGTCTTTAAGCATAACCTTCCTTCTTGCTCACCTTTACCTCCCCTCTGGCTGTTAATTTCCCATCTGCAAGGTTGGGAGTGTGGGGTAGAAACTGTGGGGCAGGTTTATATACCCTGTAAATTCAGGAGGTGAAAGAGGCAGCTGCTTTAAGGATCTTGAATCCCTGGATGCAGTCAGAATCGCATTCTTTTCTGAGCTGCGCCCGTGCTTTTCCACCCGTGTTTGGTAAGAATCATCTACGTGTCTCGTACAGAAGAAGTCAGGCTAGGGTTAGACTCCAGTCGCTATTAACGTTCTTGCAGGTATGGATGCAGAAGTCCCCCGGACTTCTATGTGAGCCTGTCTTCAGCTTGTAAAATTAGATTGCCTGACAATCTGTAGTAATGCTGTCACGAGAGACAAAAGATTGAACCTTCAGCAGAAATCCGACAAGAGGCCAGGTACTGAAATCAAGCCTCATTATTACATTTCTTTCAAGACAGTCGTCATTTCCTTTACAATTTTCTGAATTACCATAATAAGGATTAATTTGGCTTCCAGGTTGCCTTACACTGCACTGTTGTGCACACAAAAGGCTTGTTGTAAAACCTTTTGAAGCGCCTAAGTTCAGGCAGAGGTCAGGAGACGCAAGCTTGTGTGCTGCTGGGGAAAAATGAAAAAAGGAAAAGGTTTTGAGGCACTCTCGTGCAACTCTAAATGCCGCTCTTGGCTTGGCTTTGGGGTCTGCAGTGGCCTCTTCAGGGTATGGATGTCTCATTTGTGTGGGAAAATCTGAACAGTAAGAACTATGGAGAAGGTCACACAGCTGTACAGGTTGTGCTCTTTGTTTTTCAGCGGTGGGAGCAGAGGGAGGTGAATGCCTACAGCTGCCAGCCTAGTTTGTTCAAGATAATCCTGGAGGTAGCAGCACCTAAAATCAGGGAAAGGTTTGGGGAAAGCGAAGAGCTTTGAACTGGCTTTGTACAAAGCTTTCCCAAGCTCACTTAAGGCTGGGAAAGGGAGTGCTTGAATGGGGCAGGAGAGGTGCGGAGAATGTGGTTGCTGAGGAAAAGTGAAAACGTTGTGATGCTCAGGAAGAGCACGAGATGGGGATGAGGGCAAGAGGAAAGGAATGCTCCTTGAATGTGGTAATTTCTGGACGCCTCTCTTGCAGACATTCGGAAGGGCAGCGTTTAGCACCTGATCCCAGCCCTTGTGCACCAGACAGCAGAAAGGGACTCTGAAAGTTACGTCCCTAATGTCTTCGTGGAGTTCTCAGCAGTGTGTTTTCCCTTAGCAATTCTGTTTTGTCCATCTGTGGTCACAGTATCTGTTATTCCCTGCTTTCTTTAGACTGCCACCCTTTGTGCCGTCAGTGTGTGGCCAACCTGCGGGACACCGGCAGCATCTGTCTGAAGTGCCAGAACGCCCGTCACTTGCTCCTGGGGGATCGCTGCATTCCTGACTGTCCCGTCGGATACTACGCAGAGAATGGTGCCTGCAAAAGTGAGTAGTCCCTACAGATGCCTCAAGTGACCGCCTGGATCTTTGCGAGATGTTCCATGAAATGGTTTCTGTTTAGTAGAGAAGCTTTGTGCAGCTGGCAGGACACTGCAGTGGGAGCTGGGGGTGTCCTGGCTAATAACTCTGCCAGCTGGCTGGGAGCACTCTCTCCTCGCTGCCCGTAACCTGCGTCTGCTTTCAGACTGTGAATCCTTTGAGACACACAGTGCTGTAGTGTCCTGAGCACATGCTGAGGCTACTGGGACCTAGCCCACTGTTACAATACAATTAATAAGTGTAACGAGTACCAGACAGCAGTATGCTTGTGAGGAGGAGGTGAAGGTGAGTTTTTCTCTCTGGTGAATCGCATCTCTCAAAGGTGGTGGCATAGAGAATAGGATGACAGTACACTATGTTCCATGTAGGGCAGCTGCCCTGAGATCACTCCTAGGAGGAGATGGGCTTCTTAAGCACAATAAAGGATAACTTCAAACAGAGACTTTTCATATGCCCGTCACCAAGTCTCCAATTTGTGCGGTACCAGCACAGTTCTGGAATGCTGACGCTTGAAAATATTTTCTGGATATGCGCTTCGAAGAGCCATACAACTTCTGCTCGCAGAAGGCAGAACTCTTGCTGGCAGCAACTTCTCAGGATGTTCTGCAGCCTGAGATGGAACATCATCCTAGCTAAGGTCTCTCACTGAGACTTGCCTTGCTGCAGTAATGGTCCAAAAGGCGATCATTTGTAGCAGCTTCCGAAACAAAAACCCAGTTTCATTCAGCCTTTTAGGCTGGCATGACGGATGCAGCGCTCCAGCTGCGTGGGCGAAGCTGCACTGATAGCACATTTTATTCTCTAGCCTTCTGTGCCGTCACCTATCCCTGGATCTCCTCCAGTTTTTGTTGCTGATGTGGTCTCATATTCTGATCGTTGTCTAAGCTGTTTTATATTTCTTGGACTCTTAGAAGAAAGTAGGTTGCTTTTCTTGTTATGTGGCCGACAGACATGTTAAAGCCCAACGCGTCTTATGCTGAGCAAAGGGAATTGCAGTTTATTTTAAGAGAAAGAAATCAAGACAAGAAGTTCTGCACATTAGAATTAAGATGTAGATGCTCCCTTTGCAGGAAGTGGCATTTCCTAATCCAGTCTAACAACTGATGGTTAATGTTTCAGAGCTTCTCTCAGACACTCTGGGAGCTGTGTGTTTATTTACCTGGTTTTGAGAAATGAGATCTCAGAGACTTATGAAATATACTCTGTGTCATTTAATTCGAAAGACCCCTGAGAGAAATATTTTGCTTTCCTGGAAATTTAAGCCTCGGGATAACATTTCTTCCCTTTGGTATAAAGGTTTCATTTAAAAGAAGTTTTGCATTATTCAGACTGTGTCAAAGCTCATATTACATTTTGTGCTAGCTTTTAAGATCTCCAGCACAGCGTAATGCAGTCGCTCCTCTGATTTCTTTCCCTGCTTTCACTCATGATTAATTTGGCCTGATAGGTGTAATGATTGCATCTATCTTTAGGTAAAGGCCTATCAAAAAATAAAACAGACTAGCAGTTTTGTGAGTATGTCCCCCCTTTGGAGAAATTAATAGGATACGTTGGCCTCATCCTCTGTGGTATTTTAAATCTCTTCAGTCAGACTAAGAAGCACAAGAAGTGGGAGACAAAGGGATGGAAAGGAAACAGGGAAAGAAAACAAGGGGTGGCATAAAAATATCTCTTAAAAAATGCAGGGAAAGAAAAAGTTAATAACGTATTTCCTTACCCAAGGCAGTCAGTGGGATTGCTGGCTCTGAAGAATTGCAGAAGGATCTTGTAAGACTGAGTGTCTGGGCGGTAAAGCAAGGGATGGAAATTCGGTATAGGCAGATGTAATGATGCACACAGTGATAGCCGGTTCTAACCTCACATACAGAACGATGGCATCCTTGCCGTGAGCTTGAAGTAATGATCCATCAGCCTGTGAAAATGGCATCCCAGTGTTCAGCAAGGCTGAAAAAGCAAATCAAATGTTAGGCGCTAGTACAAAAGGCAAGGGGAATAGAAGAATTCATTCTGCCGCTGCCTGAAGGAGCTGGGTGCTGCGAGCAGTTCTGCCCATCTCAAAAGGGAAGGGCAGCAGGACTGAATGTGAGGGACGAAGGGCTTCTGTACAGTGAGCAACTGAGCAGACCACGGTGCTTCAACCTGAAAACCAGGAGATCTTAGGAGGGAGGAAATATGATGGAGGCCTACAAAGTCGTGAGTGAAATGGAGGGAGGGTGCATAGAGATTGACCGTTCTCTGTCAGCGTTGCTTCTTGGAATAGGTAGCAGCTGTGCAACTCCTGTGAAGGGATGGATGTAAATCTTCAGGGAGGCGTGGAGCTGTCAGAAAAGCACTGGATGGTTCCTGAATAGACAAAGTGTGTTGGGCGCAGGAGGATCTGACCTGAAACTAGTTGAGAGAAAGCATGAGAGGGAGGTACTGCTACATGCTTGCCCTTTTTTTACTCTTTTCTGATAGACAGGTCTTGGCCGGTTCCTGTAGGGTTGTTCTTAAGGAGAAGGGAGAGTTGAAGAGAAGAGGAATGGGTAAAAAGAGAGAGAAAGGAGAGGAGGGGAGAGAGCTAGTGTGCACGGCACATGGAGCCCAAATAAAGCCATTTAATCCGTCTGTCAGAAGGTGGGTTGGTTCTGTTTGTCCTCCTGAGAGCTGTGCACCACTAAGGGCTTAGACTTAGAAGGAACTTTTGGTACTCGATGTCACCATGCTCAGTCTCTGAGAGTGCTTCTGCTGAAGCTTGTGAAACTTGCTCAAAGATCTACTTTTCCTTGAACAGAAACACTTGTTCTTGCTGTCCCTGCAGGGTGTCACCGCTCCTGTAGAACCTGCACCGGCGGGGGTCCTTTTTCCTGCTCTTCCTGCAACACCAGCCTGGTTCTCTCCCACACCAGCACGTGTGTGCCAGTCTGTTCCCCGGGATACTACAGGGATGACAGGCAGACCTGCAGACGTGAGTGTCTCTCTCCAAGCCATCCTCTCCTTTCCACAGTGTATTCACCGACATGTCCTTTCTTGTTCCTTCGCTTGCTGTTCTTCCTGTCAGGAAAAGAAAGACGTCAAGTGCCTAAAAATTCGATGTGAGTTGACAGAGGTGATTAGCTGCCTTAGAAACAGAGCCTACAGCATGGTTTAAATTTGAACACAGTTGCAGTTTTGTTATCGACTTCAAAGACAGGAGACTTTGGGTCCCGTAGTAAAAACCTGCAGGAGAATTTGCGTAGCCTTCCTTGTTAAGTTGTCTAGGTGGTACACAGAGAAGTGGCCAAAAGTCCTGGTGGATTCGGGGCTTTGTGAAAACTTGACAAGTTTAGACCAGTTTTAATGAATTCTTACTAAGGCAAAGCCCCTCCCCACTGCACTACCTGCCGTGGAAGCTGTATCAAGACTGTAGCGCTTATGCTACATTTTTCCACATCTACCTCAGTAGAAACAAGGTACAGCTTTGCAGGCGCAGCCCCAACTGACTTCAACTGTCATATTTTTACCTCCTGATGATCTGATGCAATTGATCCGGTGTTAAGTCCAGTAATGTTTTATCCTACTCCTGCTATCCCTCGTGAATCTCTCAGGGACTCTCTTTTCCTTTATTATTCTACGTTCACTCTGGCCCTCATATCACTTGGGTTATTCCTCACATAATCACTGGGCTTGATGTTCCAAAATGCCAAATTATATGGCCCAGAGACATAAAAAATATGAAAAAACCCGTGCTTGAATTGACCCACTGTAATACACACAGCTAAAAATGAGTGAGTGCTTAAGTGGTTTGGTTGCTGTGAACCTGAACACTCAGATTTGTTAAGTCCTGCATTACCCTGATATAAATTATCCTGATTTATGCTAAAATAACTCTGTTGCACTGCACTGAGTATAGCTATCAGTGTCATCCTACCTCGACCCAATTTCTTTGCTGATGAGGTCCTATAGTTGTCAGCTTTACCTGCCTTTTGTTGAAATATATGGTTCTCCTGAAGGTATTTTTTCCATCTTATCAGCAGAAATGGAGACACCTTGCATAAGTTCAAGGAAATAGGTGGAAGAGTTTGTACCGTTCTTCCGTTGACAGAAAAAAAGGCTATTCAATAATAATGAAAAAAAAGAATGTAATAAAAAAGATGAATAAAAAAAGGAATCGTGGGATTCTCACTGTCCTGGCTGGTTTCCTACAAGCTCTACGAGATACTCACTGTTCTCTCCTGCAGTATGGATTCTCTTATTGCTAACTACACCAGACTACCGCCCTTCCTAATGAAAATGCCCTTTTCTAATGAAAACTTTCCTATCGATAACTCCTCCCTCAGGACATCACGGAATGTTCCTGAGGACCGTACCCTTCCTGAATTTGGTTCAGTAGCTCAAATGCAAATAGATTTTTGCAAGCAAATTCAACTACTCTAATCTCCTTATTGCAAATGGCTTTTGAAGAAGTGTGCGTAATCCTTGTGGCAGGAGGCTCAAGGCAGAGTGTGTCGGTGCACTGGATTTTTGTCATTCCAAGTGTCACTTGTGCCTTTTCAAGTGAAGTCCTGCTGATAAGCCACGTAGATATAAACTATCGCAGGCTGCTGGAAAACTACCACTTAGAGGTAATGAAAATTGTTTAAACGGAGGTTGGCTCTTAGGCTGAGAAAATTTGGTCTCTCTTCATCGTTTATTTTAGTCGCGTTGCACTTTTGAGGAACTTGGGTTTGGAATGAAGTTCAGAGAGATGCTGAGTGCACGCATGGACTCTCGGAGGTATTTTTAAACTCAGCGACCTACTGGCTGAGGAACAGTGCAAGGCTTAACAAGTTCTCCATGAGTTTAAAAATGCAGATATGGAGTTGTGCTGATAAAACAAGCAGACAGGATTGCTTTCAAATACAGTTTTTGCTTACTGTTCTGGCACGCCTCCGTGGGTAACCTGATTCCTATAGATTTAGACCTCATGCGGAATGTTTTACCATGCTTTTAATAGTTGGCTTTTCATAACATTTACAAATAGTATTTTTTCCATGTAGTATTCTTAAGTTAAGTGAAATCAGACTGGCACCAGAGCACCTAAAAACAGCTACTACATTCTTTAAGTAAACATTTGCTTAGAAATTCGTTTGTACCTCAATAAAATACAGACCTTCTGTGACATTTTTTAGATGAGCTAAAACACGTAACTATTTTGAAGGGCACTGGGTCCTCGCAACATAAGTATTTTCACATTTACTTCGGTATTTTGAGGGTTTGTTGTTATAAAACTCTGTCTTCAATTAAAAGCAAATTGAAGCGGATTTCCACAATTAGCATATCACTAAATTAGCGTTCCACAATTAGCATATCACCGACATGTTACCGCAAGTAACATGTCAGAATTGAGCACCTGAACTGTAATTGTGCTAAACCTGATGGGAGGTTTGGTTTGTTTTTTCCATTAAAAGTGGCCAGCTATGCTTTAGTTTAAACACTGTAAAGTTTCACCTCACCAGAATCAGAGGCAAGCTTTTCAGTGCACAGGCAAAGGGCTAGGAAATATTTTTCGGTCTTCCATAGCACATTGCCATTAAATCTTCTGCCGTGAATTAACCACGAGCTCTGACATCACTGCTGAGTACACTTGGCTGTTAGTACAGCTTCCTGAGAAGTTTAGACCCTGGACATCAAAGAGTTGAGTTGAAATATTGTGAACCTCTGGACTTTGATCCTAGATTCAGTAAATCCCTGAAGTATTTTTTCCTGGCATCTTTATTTGCTCCCTACAGCTCCAAAATTTCACACTGCGTGCAAATAAAAAGGTGGAAAGATTAAGTGAAATTAAATGGGCCTTTGGTCCCACCAAGGTTTGCTAACTGGATTGCAGCAGCCTGTTACGGTCTCCTAATTTGTGCATTACGAGTTAAGTCTGGAATCATACGAAACGCAGGTTGCTTAAAGAGAATAAGAAAAACAGAGAGAGAGAAAGCTTTTATTTGGGGATTTGAATTCAAGGTCAGTGTTTTACCCTGACCTGTCCAGAGGAGAGTAAGAAGCAGTGTGAGGGGACATAACAGGCTATTCCAAATGGAAGAAGGCTTTTTACATTTTGGAGGCTGTGAAAAGGAACGTAAGAAGCAAAACCTCTGAAGTCTCCACAGGCGTCTCTCAAAGAGGACAAGAGGAGTAGCGAGGCTACAGGATAATACCATTGTTACTTGTACAGTTGGCTGGTGCGTCAGTAATTACAGTTATTTGCTTTGTCTTTGTCTTCCCACAGCTTGCAACAGCCAGTGCCTGAGCTGTGAATCCGCCACCGGCTGTACGTCTTGCAGAGATCCAGCTAAGGTCCTGTTATTTGGAGAATGCCAGTATGAGAGCTGTGCTCAGCAGTATTATCTGGATTTTTCCAGCAAGACTTGCAGAGGTAAAAAATACACTGCTGGTTTAAAGAAAAAAGGAAAGAGAAATTTGCAAGTGCCTTGGCTAAGAATCCGTCACGTTGCAGCAGGATCTGTGCAGGTGGCCTGCTTTAACAAGTGTGTATGAGGTGGGGGATTTGTTCAGTGACAGACCCACTTGCGAGGCTTTTACAGTTTTTTCTCTCTTTCGGCAGTCTGCTGTCACATACTGCCTTTCGGTGAAACAAGATTATTGCAAATCCTTCTCTTGTAAATGATGTAGTAAGTCAGCCAGCAAACTTTTCAAGGGTCAGGTCCAGCAATTCATTTAGTCATGGGTCAGCTGAATAACGAGTGAGCTTACCAGGCTAAATCTTTTTTAGAGTGCTTATAGGGCCTTGTGTACTTACCTGCTTCTCTCTATCTTATTAAATACTGCATCGCTGGCTGACTGCAGAAACAACAGTTTGGAGTGATTTAAGAGACACATGACTTGAAAGATTTCCAGAACTCCCAAGGAGAGTGTTCCATAATGGAAATAAGTGAGGATAACGTGGCTTTATTGCAGCTAACGCCACTAAGACTGGGATATAATACAAATGACTTGTTCAGTGTTCATTTCTAGCTGGCTCCCTCAATACCTGAATCTAGCTTAACTGAGTAGCGTCTGTCCCCTTAACATTGTGGTTCTTCAGAGGGGTGACATTGTTTAGGTGTTCAGGGTGTTGGAATGAGGCAGGACTCTTGTCCTGGCTTTGTCTTGGACATGCTGCATGGACTGGAGTAGCTCAGCTCGCCTCAATGAGCCCTTGTTAGCCCCCCTCTTGCTCTTGCCCATTTGTCTGTCTCATCAGCCAGGTGTGTCTGTCATTAATTGCTGATACGGACCCTCTAAGTGCCACCAAGAAACAAACAGTAGCGTTGGCAGCCTGAGTAGTCCTTGGGCGCACGTGCATGGTTGGGACTCACGTACAAGGGCACGCGAAGGCAGATCTGGTCCCAGTTGGATCCAGTGTGTTTCTGGCCAGCGTACTTTCCAGAGGGGCATTTGGACTGTGAGGGACAACGATTTCATTTTCTTTCGGTCAGAGTCGTTTGAAAGCACGAGACTGATGAAGCGGGGTGGATCATTGCTAATGAGCAACAAACTCGGAGCTGGCAGAAAAGGAGCATGGCTACTTATGGGATAAAGTCAGGCTTTATGGGCAACAAAACTGTGCCAGCGTTAGCAGGTCTGAATGCTGAACAAGAGCCAAGCCTGCTCAAATTTGACATAGTTAGAACATGTTAAGTTCAAGAGGGGGGAAAAGAACCCCATATCTTGAGTTCTAGTAAGTCACGCAGTACAAATCATGCTTGCTTTTTTTTTAGTATGTCTTTAACAGTTTTTACTGTGTTCCTTGCTCCTAGGGCTTATATTCCCGTCACTTGTAGACCCCAAGTGCTAAGCACTTGTATAGGGTGAGCACCCCAGAAATGGCTGCCCCGCATTGACTTTTTTTTCTTCCAGAGTGTGACTGGAGCTGTAACGCTTGTAAAGGTCCCCAGAGGACCGACTGCCTGCAGTGTATGGAGGGCTACGTTCTCCATGAAGGAGCTTGTGTGGAGCAGTGCCCTGCAGCTTTCTACAAGGAATCAGACACATGCCAGAGTGAGTTCTTCTTGAGCATTACTTCTAATCACTGCTGCTGACATGTTTCCCTGCTTGTCTCCAGTTTGTGCACGTCTCGCAGTCAGAAGGCACGCTCTAGCTTCAGATCTCTCGCTGCCCTCCAGCACAAACACGCAACAGAGCTGTGGTTCCTGCGGGCAGCGCAGGACGCGGTTGAAAGCAGTGTTGAGCTGAACTCTTTACGTATGACTTTTAGGGTGTGATCAACACTGCCTTCGTTGTCGCCAACCAGATGAGTGCAGCCTTTGCGAAGCCCCGTTTTTCCTCTTGGACACTTACTGTGTTCACCAATGTGGGAAGCGATATTATGCAGACCATGCGCAGCGAAAGTGCGCAGGTAAGCAAAGTGAGGGTGACGTGGTGGAGAGGGGCCAGGGTTGTAGTCTGTGTTCTGTACACTGCTTTTTCTTTCCACGGCTGGGGTGAGGAGAAAGCACTTGGATGCTGTGTTAAACTTGCTGTCGAGGTGATGCAGTCAACTTGAGAATTAGATAACAGGCTATATTTGCATTTAGACTCGCCTAATTCAGGAGGAATGAAATTCAATGTAGATGACTGCTGGTGTGTTTGTTTATGTGTATGCACACTGTATATAAAAAACAGGTATTAAAACCACATTTTTATAAAGGCTTCAGTTGTATTTGTGGGTTAACAAGCTGCGTAGGACTTGAATTTGGAGTATTTGGAGTATTTTTTTCAAATTGGTATACCAGTTACTTAAAAACATGTTTCTTCCGTTTGGAAGATTATCTTCAGGTTCTCTGTAGTCAATGGGAAACAGTGGTCAAATGAGGAAGGAACTTCCTAACGACTCTTTTATCTCAACTCTTTGCCTGTTCCTTTTGATTATTTCTGTCGGGTAGGTAAGACACAAACAGCAGTGGTGTTTCTGTTCTGACCCCCGGGGACAGCTCTGTGCACCAGTGGCTGCATTGGTTTTGCGGCGTCTCAGTGGGGTTGTGCTTTCCATCCGATTCAGCTTGTCCTCCTGGATGCCTGGAGTGTGACAGTGACAGCCTGTGCCACCTCTGTGACAGCACCACGTTTCTGAAGAGTAAGATTTGTGTTTCTGCCTGTGGCCAGGGTTTCTACGGCAACACGTGGACCAGAGAGTGTGAGGAAGGTGAGCGTCTCTTACGATAAAGCAACCGAACTTGCAGGCTTCCAGCAGATTTTAAGGCCAGAAGTAGCGTTCATTCAGTGGCATTTTTGGAATTCAGTTTTGTGCAATTTCGTGTTGACTGTTAAAAGTTGGCAGCTATTTTTCTCCAACTTCTTTGTTTCATAAAATGTGCACGTGCGTGGTTTTCTAAGTGAAGTTACCTAGTTAGGTATGGAGGCACGTCTTGCCGATCGCAGCATCATTTATCATCCATGTAAAACAAATGAAAAAATATCTTGGGGGAAATCCCTTGCTGAATCAACTGTAGTACTTAGTTATCTTTTCTTTGTTCTAAATGAAGATTTACTAGTCCATCTGCAGGGCAGGCCAGTGTATGTTGGCTTTGAGTTTTGTGATGGGGAACTCAAGATGGGGGAAGTGACTTGCCCGAGCCTCTCAAAATCATAGTGGGGATTGGGAGGGATGGCAGTTCTTCTTGAGATGGTGGTTGCCCACCTAGGTGAGTAATGAACAGGGCATTATAAGGGTCTGGTCTGTTATCCAAGAGACGGTAGTGACAGGCAAGATACTAACACAGCCCATGGCTGCAATTCATTCAGTAATACTTCTCCCTTCTTTCTTTTTAGCCCGCAAGCATCCCTCGAGCTTCCATGTGAACAGTACCCTCACAGTAGGAATTGGTGGGGTAAAGCCCCTCGACCTCTCCTTACTGGGTGTGTGTGATCTGGATGGTGACACAGGACAGCTCTCGTTCCGTATCGACAGCACTCCCTCCAACGGCAGGCTACTGATGGTGGTGAAGGGGAAAGACGTGCAGCTGAGCAAAGGCGACCACTTCAGCTGCAAAGATGTGAAGGAGAAGAGAGTCCGCTTTGTGCACAGCAAAGAGAAATCCAGGTGACTGTGCTGAAACTTTTTTCAGAGCTCTTGCCTTAAAAATAATTGACGTATCTTGAGAACAGGTATTTCCTTGTTCCTTGGAAGCATTCTCACAGTGAAGCACACTTCTCACTGCTGTTAAATAAATTACCAATGTACTTACACTGTACCATAGTACAAATGACAGTGCAAAACTTCTCTATTTATGGTCTAAGAAGTCACTGCGACCCAGCTACCAAACCTGTTGTGCTTTGGGGGTGCAGGAGCCTGTCTCAACTTCAGGATACTCTCCTGTGGGTTTAAAACTGGCCTATTAGTCTGGTTCTTACAACAATTTCTTGATACTGGCAGGAAGATGCTCAAATGATGTCACCACTATGCTCTGCAGCATAATCTGCGTTCAGCCATTACTTCTTTGCCTGCAATATGAGCTCTGTTAGTGTCCTGGGATAATTAGCGGTGATTAGTAGCTGGCAACGCTCACACTGCACGCATGTTGCAAGGAAGCAGATTTTTCCTGCTGCCAGGCAATAAGCCAGTCATCCTGCCAAGTTTCACACTTGATTTACATCACTGTAAAGCCTTGGGACTAGACTGATACCAGTGGAATTGTTCTACATTTCTGCCTGTATATATTAGGGTGTTCTTTGATCCGTTGTTTTCAATAAGACTTTCAGGGTGTCCTTCTGATGCCAAGGGTTAGCTCACGTTCACTAGACTTAAGGCATGTGTTTCTGTAGCATGCCTTTTTTTTTTGGTCTGCCTGGTGGTCACCATGAAATGTCAGGATCTTGTCTTGAGAAACATAGCTACTTTATGTTCAAGGTTACTGGGTGGCATTATTGAAAAGTAAATAGGAAGCAAAAATGCTGAAAAGTGGGAGCTTCTGTTCCGAAGCCAGAGAAGTGACATTTTTCTTTAGCAGCAAAGAGCTGACATTTAGAATCGGTACTTTATCTTGGAGATGCCATCCTATGCGGGTAACATTAGTTAAAGGGAAATGAGGGTATATTATTACATAGTTAAAGGTATTTTATTACATGTTGTGACTGTTGTGAATCTTCAGAAAAAAATACTATGAAACCATAATTGAAAAAACTTGAGCTAAAGCTACTGTCACTAAGCTAGTCATTTTTACTGAATGTATTATATTTTTATCGTTATTGAGTCCTGCAAGAGCACTTCATTAATTTATATTATCCTTTATTTTGGCTTATTGGGGACTTGTTTAGGAAAGGACAGTTTTCCTTGAAGGTCAGCGATCAACAGTTCTTCTCCCATCCTAAGGTGGTCAACATTCAAGCATTTTCAACACAGGTAACGTAACAAAGCTTGGAAACAACCACAAATTTTGTACCATTTGGAGCCCTGGTTTCTTGCAGTGATAACAAAGGAGCTGGGCAGAACTTAAGCTGGAGTTCAGGTCAGGCAAATTAGACTCAACTCTCGCTTAGTTGAGAGGCAACCAGGAGTCATACGGAAGAACTGGACTTGGGGTAGGTGCCTGAAGAAGCGGGCCCGTGTAATTTTGCTTGTGCAGGGAATTGTAGCTGTGCAATCATAGAGCAATTATCAGTGAGGGCTAAGGAGTCCCTACTGTTGAAATTATTCTTTGGATCCGCAGATGGTCTAGTTCAGTCTCTTACTGCAGGGCAATTGAGCGATGATTGATCCCTATGGTAGGGATGCTTTGACAGTCAAGAGCGTTTACTTAAATGCTCTGTTCTAGGACAGTTGGGAATTAAATCAGCATGAGCTATTTAAAGTGTGTTTCCTAAACTGCTCACCACTTCTAGGCAAGTTGATGGTACTGCCAAGCGTCCCATGTCTCTCATATTATTGTTATTTAAAGTCTGTAGCACGTTGTCGTGGAGCGGCGTCACCCAAGAGGTGGTATACAGGCAGTAAGTTTGTGACTCCTTTTCTGAGGGTAGGCTCTCTAAAAGGCAAGGTATGAAGAGATGCACAAGACAGACATTAAGGGAGAGGGCACAGCATTACAGAAAGGAGGAGCTGTTCAAGCCCAGCCTAGCTGCGTATGCCAAGCTCAGCCTATCAGCAGGTCATATCATCACATCCCTCTGGGCAGGCTTTGATTCCCACTCAAGCTGCAGGTGTTCCTCTGATGCTGCTGCGAGGGCAGTGGATGTGCCGGAGCTGCCCGGCCCATTTTCCTGCTTGCTGCTGGTCACGCTGGCAGCGAGTTCACCACGGACTCAACTTGAACAGGGTCCGGGTTTCCAAGGAGGCATTGCAGCTTGCACTGAGCTTTTTCCATAGTCGAACTGTCTAGTTGAAAGCTCCATCAGATAGCTTTGCTTGAACTGAAGCTGTTGTGGCTACTTGGCGTATTCTAGCAGTGTAAAGAGACTTCAAAGTGCAAATGAGCGTCTGCCACTCTTAAGGCCCATTTACATCCTCAGAGGGGCATTAAATGGCTTGCTAAAACTGGAAATCTGGCTATCATCCTTTCTCTTTTAGTGCTGACTCCTTCCTGCCTACAAGCCTGACTCAGCGTCCATCCTCACAATGAGTAATTTAAGAAATTAATTTCTTTTAATCCTTGCGGTGGTGGATGGGTTTGTGTCTGGAGGTGCTGGCGCTCTTCTGTGCTTCAGGCTGAGTGTAGTAGGAGTGTAGCCAGCAGCTCAAAAACATGGTGAGCTGCTGACTTGCTCACTACGTACCATGCTGGGGACTTACGGGGGGTCTCCAGTTTAACGTATCTAGTGTTCCTTATAGGAAACAACTCTTCCTGAGATGCATAATTTCTGTGGTTCTCTGACAATCTTGAGACTTTGCACTGCTTGTTTTTTTTCTGGTTTGGGGTCCTAGAGGGGTGGTAGCTTCAGGGTTAGGAATTATAGGTTTTTTTAATTGCGCTGTGTTGCTTTTAATCATTGTATTCCATATTAGTCATTCCCTAACTTCTGGAAATTAGAAGTGTTGTAGTTTGTCCTTTAGTGTAAGACAAACTGTGGATTTTGATCCTGTTGCGTGTATATTGATTCTGGCTGGTGCTGAAATATTTGCTCAGTCTAATCTCTTGTTTACCTCAGTAGGACATTCACCTAAGTAAGAGCTGCAGGCGCTGCCCCAGAATACAGAAATGAGGTTTAATAATAGGAATTTTGCCTGCCAATCCTTAATAACGCTGATAAGGAGGTGAGATGGCAGCAGTTAGCTCTCTGCTGAATGTTCCCAGGGCTTTGACTTTGTCTCTGTGGGATCACCCCCCTCCCGAGGCAAGGCATTACTGATGGCAAATGATGATTATTGGGATCAATAGAGACTGCAGATTTAAACTTCCTTGACGACAAAGAGCTAGGGAACTAATTTAAACCAGCAGAAATGCGGACTCTAGCTGATCTTTGTTCTAGGGTGAATAAGGCTGTGTGGAGTCTTTGAAAATAAAGAAATAATGATGCTGACAGCCAGTTTTGCTGTCTTTGAGAGGGACTTCAGCAATTCGAGACAAGCAAAAGCACATCCTTCGGTGTTAGTTGATTGACTCATTTCTACTTAGAAGCATTAATTCAAGCTTCTGCCCCTCAGTTTGGTTCATTGCTGTTAGTGTCCTGTGTAGGTTATTCTCCCTCTCCTGGCATTCTTCCTTGCTTCCTTTTTTTCCCCTCTCTGCAACTCATTTTAAACAGATAACCTGGGCGCACAGGTGGTGTGGGGTCTTACTCTCGAGCATCAGTGCTCTGAAAGATGTCTAAGTTACCGAAGCTGTAGGTTATACAGGAGGATAATGTGCGTCTCAATCCCCAGCCCACCCTGAACCGATTATTCACAGATATAAATCTTCAGCATCTGAGGTGCCGGCGTTCCATTAGGGCCTGCGGCCATGCATGTAACATGTAGAGCTTCCAAAATAGTTGGGGTCTGCGTTTCCATTTGAATTTCCACGATGGTAATAAGGCAAAGGTGTGTCCCTTGTCTCATATCCGTGGAGACAGCAAAGGGAATACAGGCTCTAGCTGATAACTAAATTGCTTTCTAAATAAATGTCCTAAGTTTTTTTCCTTTCCTAAGCTCGCTGTGGCATGAGAATCTTCTTTTAATGTAACTAAATCAGTCTAAAATGCTAGATATTCTTAGATCTTCCCACTGGGGAGGGAAAGTGTGGGGAGTGATTCTCTGCTGCTTAGAAATAGGTTTCCAGGAATGACGTGAGCTAATTTCCTTAACCGCACGTTTTTCATTCCAGACTTTGATCGTGATCAAATTGCTAAGGATTAGCAAACACCTAAGAGCTGGTTTTGTGTTTCAGGCCCCATATGTGTTCAGAAATGAGGCCCTCCTTGTCCGCAGAGGGAAAAGTGGAACTATCACGGAACTGTTGCTTGGTGTAAGAGACAGTGACAATCCTCAGGACGTTGTGCTGATGGTTTTAGAGCCTCCACGTCACGGGCGACTGATCAAACCTCCTGGAGACTCGGCTTCTGCAGTCCACATATTCCACCTGGATGACCTTGCTGACGGCCTTCTGCGTTACGCTCACGATGGCTCTGACACCCAGGATGATGCGGTTCTTTTGCAAGTGAACGACGGGTACCACTTCCAGAACATCCTGTTCCACATGAAGATTGCTCCCAAGGTATGTGCTGTGCCATAAACCCTCGTGAGCAAATTAGAAGTCTGGAGAAGTATCGCTGTGTCCCTGAGGTGTCACTAATCCCGCATTACTGACAGGCTGTAGTCAGAGACAGGAGAAAGTAGTGAATTGATTGAGTTTTGGAGGTCACCTGATTTTTGGTTTGCGACAGGAACGGTTCAGCTCAAATTGTGCAGCTTTGACAATTCAAAGTCCGCAGTTATTTGATAAAAAGATTTTCTGGAGTTGCAGGTGAGAGTTTCGCACTGGTAAGGGCAGTGAATTAGAAAATGAGTGGATGGCGGGGAGAGAGGGCTGATGAGACAGGCAAACCAGTCAGTGGGCTGATGGGACTGTGATGGGAGACATGGAGGGACCACACATGAACTAAACAACTTGCATAAGACGGTGTATCACTGATATTTCGGTGGTGGTGGTGTCTCCCAAGGTCAGGATCTCTGCTCTTCACTCAGCGGTGCTCCACTGAAATCTTTCACTTGATGCATCTTCCTATTTGATAACTTCCCCAAGGGCAGGGCACAGATACCTAAATTCAGAAATTATTAAGTATTTTAATTTTTGTTTCTTGCTTTTATTGCAGTGCCTAATGAAATAACGGTTGTTTGTCTCTTCTGTATTTGGACATGAAGTGGCACCTTATATTAAATTTTATAGAGATTACAGCAATAAAATTAGAATCAGTGGTGCTTTTCCATTTGTTTATGAAACAATCCCCAGCCAAACAAGGCATGAAATACATATGGTATGTGTGGTGGAGCCTTGAAAAAAATGAAGTTGCTGAAGTGCTTGCAAGCATTTCAGTTCTGGTATTGTGGTATTGTAATAAAACAGAAGGAAGAAAAGCTGAAAGTTCTCTTATCCCTTAGTTAATGTGAAAGAGTAATGAAAAATAGAGCTGTCAGAGAAGTCCACTGTTTGCAGTCTTTTTATGTATGGCTCTGAGAATTACACAAGCTTTGAGCGCTTCCACTCTGTGAAATGGAGTTAGGAGGAGATGATATTATCCCTCTTTTGTCCTCTTCTCTGCTGCATTAGATGCCTTTCACAGCAAGCTGGGCATGAAAATTTTAAGTAAGGTTTACAAGTGCTACGTGCGCCTGTGAGGTTGGCACAAGGAGGGACTGATCCCATTTGGACCCTGCGGGTGCTCCTAAAGCTGCGGTAGTAATTAACGATAATTAGTGACATGACTCACCCGTCAGTCTGGGAATGAAAAAGGGATTGCTTTCAAGGCTGGTGCGGAGTTATTAGACTCCTGGAATAAGAGCAGCCCTGCCTGTGGTTTCTTTACCCCGATCGCTCCCGTGGCCCTAAGGAGCCTGTGTAAGATCAGGAGGACTGTGAAAATGCTTGGACACTACTCTGCATTGTTTGTAACGCCTTTTTTTTTTTTTGTATTGATAAAGCAGGTTCTTGTAAATGCCAGTGAGGGTGAATTGCTGAGTATAGTTTCTTTTATTAGACAATTTTGTGCTCCCTTGTCTCTCATTATCTTTCCAAGCGTCTCTGTGCAGCAGTTGGCTACAGAGAAGAATGAAGGTGGTGACAGAGGTGAGAGCAGAGCTGCTTTTAGTATGAGGGTAGAGCTGGCAGGTGCCCAGCTCCTGCCTCATCCTAATTATCGTCTTTGTGGAGTAGCCTTGGGAGCTGAAATGCATGCAGGGTTTGTTTCTGAAAAGGTGCTGTTGAGACACACACGCAAAGCCGCTTGGGTTTTTTTTCCCCTTGGTTTACATCCAAAGATTGCCAAAGAGCCTGGTAGGACCCTGGCTGGAGGTGTGGGAGTTCAAGGTGTGGGTTTTCAACCACGTTACTTAGCTGAGTACACAGAGCTTGTTAGAATGTGCTGCTGGGTGGTTTTATATAGTCAGTCCTGGTGTGAAAGGGCATTTCTGGGATTCCTCTTCAGTGGGCTCAGGCAGTAGAATTCTTAGACATTAATCCATGGGAGCACTGCGGTGAAAGTGTGAAAACATAAACGAAGGACAACATACCTTCCAAATATTAGGAATTAGAGGGGTTTGTTTCTTCACAACAGGTGTGCCTTGTTTTCTGCAAGGTGCTTTTTTTAGTCCCTTTGGTTGCTAGCAGCTTGCTTTTCCCTTTTTGCCCCCGTCCAAACACTTCATTTGATCTACTGCAGTCTGAACAGCTGGCCTCTATTTTGAGAGCTCTTAATAATGATTTGCACTGCTGTATATTTTTATTGACCTTCTCTAACAATTACAGCTTCTGCGACGTTAACTTGAGACCTGCTGGTGCTTCATTTTTGGCAGAGCACCACCAGTGGTGCTCCAACGGGGAATAAGGAGCCCATGCCCCAGAAAATACGATCGCAGGCTACGTACTGTAAGTCAGAGGAGGTCAGACCTACCCACATGTCATCTGCCCATTGCTGATGGGATATGGAAGCCTTTCTTTTCCGAGAGGCTAGGGGGAATGCAGGAAAAAGACAAAAGCTGTTTATTTTAGGGGTGTGTTGGACCTCTAGAGGAGATCCAGCTAAGGGAGGTCTCCAAGATACGTGCAAGGCACTGCATCTTGCCCTACCTGGGAGCAGGTAGCCGAAGCACAGACCAGGGAGCATGGTAGCCTCCCTGGGCTCTCTGAAAACACTTTTCCTGTGCTGCGAATTCATTCCCACAGTTTGCTAACTGTGTGCTCAGGTATCAGTAAAAAAAAAAAAAAATCTCATGTGATTCTGGCTGTTTTGCTGAACACAGGGTGAGCGCTCGGATCAGACAATAGCTTGTCGCTAATTATATTTTTAAAAAGATTACCAAGCAAAAAGAGCTGTCTCACGAATGTGTTCTTATTAACAAGCAGGATTGCGGCATCAAGGCCAGGTGGAAATGGTATTACAAAATGCCAGACTGGTTTAATGTGGCCAGTGAAGGAACATTCAATCATTTAGTTACCGAAAAGCCGAAGGGCTCCGTGTTTATAGCAAATTCATGACCTTGTGTTTAATTAACATTCACTTAGAAATATTTTCTTTTCAAACAGTGCATTTTGCCCGTCATTCTTTGAAGTGTGGTTAGTCTCTCTTTTCTCTTCTTCCACAATAAATCCAGGGACCTTTCTGACCTTTTTAGTTTGTCTCCTGTTCCAGAGGTATGCTTTGCTAGGCCTATGTGTGTCATGATGTGATCGAATCGATAAGGTCAGAGGAAAGTTATCATATATATGGGCACGGTTCTCTTGGCCGGCACAGAGTCTGGTTTTCTTCTTCACTATTCTTTAAAAAAATAAAGCAACCATTGTGCTGGGAGACTCTTGACACAGTGTAAGATCATGCGGCGTTTAAAATTTAACACTGTGCAAAATAAGTGTAGTACAAATTAAACGGGTGAAAGTTGCTCAGCGGGCACGTCAAAATGGAGAAGGGAAATCATCCTTCAATGTGATTCTTTTTCACAAATATCTTTTTAGCTCTCTCTACTGTCTCTGTTGCAGATTCAGAAGAGCATAGTAATGAGTCGTTTATCAGTTTTGGGGTGACACATGATTATGTGGAGTAGTAAATGAGGAGGAAGATGATCGCTTCCATGGAGCAGTCAGGATTTGGACTGATTATGCAGTTCACCACAGCCAGTTTCAAGGTGAATCTGCAGAAATCAAGAAGAGAAGTCGCATTTACAGCGACTGGGCTTATAAGAGAGAACCATGGCACAGAAGAGTTCACGGGGATTTTGGTGGCCTGTCCGATAGAGCATGAGCTAACCAAGGAATTTAGAGCCAAAAAGGGCTAATATAATCCTTAAATGCCAGAGTAGTGTTACTGAAGTATATGAAAGTGGTAGTGCATCCAGTCCTGACACCCACATTTCAATAATCTTCTATGAATATTGGACAAATACTCATTTGGAAAAAAAGCCACAGGAATAATTCGAAGGTTAGAAAACCCACCAAGTAGCAAAAGACTTCGATGGATGCTCAGGAAGACTTCAGTTTTACAGAAGTGATGAGGAGATGACTTGACCATGGCTGTAAGTCCCCACACAGAGAGAAGATACTTGATCTAAAAGTCTTCCTACAGTTCTAAGAGAGGAAAAAATATGATGTGGATTTGGTGCAGTAGTTACTAAGTGAAATTTGTATATCTAATTTCTGAATGTTAAACTGCTTCTGTTCAAGCAAAGGATGGAAAACTGTTGTAGTTGATGTTTCTTTCAAAATTCATCATTAACATTTGCCTACCCTTAAGTTCAGTTTTCTCCCATCTTGTAGAAAAGCATGAGGTTGATCTCGAACCTGGGCTTGCTCGTGGAGAGGTGATAACAGTTATAGATGTGTGTAAAGATAGTGGAGGTGCCGCAGAGAGATACTTTTGAATGGGTAAGAAGCTGTTGTTCTGTAGGTACCCTTGAAGGGTGTGTATTTTTAGAAATAAAATGAAGAGATGCGAGAAAAAATGTGGATCCGATCAAACTAGGGTAGTAGACTGATACTTTTTTTCAGATGTTGATAGTAGTGAGTTTTCCACTGTGCCGTGGAGATAAATTCTGTCAAGACCTGTCAAAAGTCAAGCGGTGAGAGAATGAGGATGGTGGCAAAAGACAGAATTATGGAGGGAGACTGAGGTCAAGAAGGTTTATGGTCAGGAAATTAGAAACATTGGAGGACAAGGTCGGTCCTACACGGTGAGAATTGGGTCCGAGGGATAGAGGTGAAGGATGCACAGCCATTTCTTGAAGTAGACAACCAGGGTTGAATGCATAAGAAATTCCAAAATACTCTGCTTGATCCTTTTCACTTGACAACCTGTTTCCATCAGTGCGGCATTGCTGACGTTCAGTTAAGCCTTTTTCTGCTGTCCCCCTGCATGCAGAATAACAGAAGCCCTCAGCTGGTGACAAATTCCCTGGTCTGGGTGCCCCAGGGAGGCATGCTACAGATCTCCAAGACAATCCTGCACGCCGAGCTACCCGGTGCCCGTGACTCCGAGATAACCTACACCATCATCAAGGACCAGCCAAGACATGGTAAATACCTTTGGAGTTTTGTTGTCAAAAAACAGCTGTAGGGCGTTGCTTTTCACCCCACGTTCCCCAAGGTGTCCATGTGCTAAATAAAAGTGTTTGGTTCTGGTTACTTCTGGGGAAAAGGGTGTTCTTCACAGACCTACGGGGATGTGATGCTTCCATGGTATTTTGCCCACAACAAATAGCATTTGAGGGAATATTTCCTTATAATACTATGCTGAATAAGTGCTGCTGACCTTATCCTTTTCCAATTCAAATGGGCATGCAAAGTAATGAAGGACTATTGTCCTGCCTAGTAATCTGAACTTCTGCAACTGTGTTTCTCTAGTGGTAGTTAAATTCTGGTGGATTTACAGCCTTGTGAGAGCAGAATCTTACTGCCAAAAGATAATATTCTACAATAAATGTCTGGTTTAGGAGAAGCATAGAGTAATATCTGCCTCTAGAAACCGCTGAGCAAAAGTTTACCGTGAAGAACTGGAGAACTCCCTAAATTCCATGACATTTAATTTAATTTGTACTAATGGAAGGGGTTATTGACTCAAAACAGAAATTGGTGACATTTGCATCCGTGTATAATTCTTGTCTCCAAATTCCTTTTGAGAGACTCTGATCTCATCTCTCAGAGTAACAGCTTTCACAAGCCGCCCCGTGCGTAGGACTGCAGCTTATAGAGTATCTTCTGGACCCAGGCCAAGGAGGAGTGTGGAAGGTACTGGGATTTGTGGCTGAGATACAAACTGAGAGACACGGGATGGAAAAGAGAAGACATCATATGTGGAGGGAAAGAAAATACAGACAGAAAATAAAAATGTTCTTTTCCCGCTCAGCACCACCATTTTCTTCACTAGAACCGTGTCTTTAAATAATATATTTTGCCCTTCTATGAAAGGATATAATTGCTTTTAATTTGCTGAGCCGGATAAAATTAGAAGATCCCTTTAGCAACATCAGTGCTGGTTTTTTGCCTTTTGCTGTAAGGATAGGCTGGTTTCCGTAACAGCTGCCGGTACCTGATGAAAACATAGATTATGTTATTTTTGCAATTTAGAAGAGAAGTAATTAATTTGTATTCCCCCTTTAGTTTTGTGCAGATGAAGGACTGTCTTCTCATTTTTAATAAGCATTTACATGAAAACGAGAATTTTTCCCTGAGGAGCTTATCTCCTGCTGCCTAACCCTAACCAAAATTTATAATCCTGTGTTTGTATCACCATAATTATCTCTACTGTAATTACTTGCAGTAACACAAATGGGTTTGTAGCTGCAGGTGAGGAATAGGTGGTAGAAATCAATGAACTTCAAAATTTTATCTAAAATACCATTTCACGGAAAGGGAGGGAAAAATAGACTGAGCAATGTAGAAAATGTGTCCTTAATCAAGGAGGGCTTATCTGCCTAGCTTAGCATTTGAGTAATGGAAAAGATATTCATACCTGTAGAAAACACAGCATTTGATTTTTAGATAGGAAAGACAACCACTTTAGAATTATCTACTACATTTCTATAGCACAAGTGTGCAGACCAAGAAGGCTTCTTGCCCTTTATTTCAAGACTCTGAAACCAAAGAGATATACTTAGGGAAGGAGGATCTCTGTCCAGATCCCCTCCTTCTGCAGGGCTTGATTTGGTTCTGTGCAGCTGGGCACTGGAGAGCGGTTCATCTTTCTAAGGATCTCTTCATGCTGGACCTCCTGTTTTGTCCCTAGAAATAGAACCAATGGCTCCCCTGGCTCTCCTCCCAGCACACAGGGTGCCTCAACACAGCTCTGTCACACGGAAAAAAAACTGACTTCTCTATGAGGAGGTATTGTTATACCCTGAGCTGCTCCATGCGACATACATTCCTAGAGGATGAAATTTCTAAAGCCGATGAAAAGCGATGCAAGCGTGCGCTCTTCTTAAAATGGATGCGACCGCAGCGCCTGAATCCTCTACGCAGCTCTGGAAATGAATTGCCTGAGTGTGCACAAGTTGTACGTTCAAGTGTGCAACCTATCAACAAGTGCTTTTCTATTTACAAAACAAAAGATGTTTCAAACGAAATGGTAATCATAAACTATAGAAGTAAACACCACAGAGTTGCTCCTTCCGATCGCGTTAAATATTAATTTATAAGAAGACATCTTGCTTAAAGCAGCTGTATGTTCCGATTGTTTCTGCTCTTACTTTGGGAGGGATAAACAGCTTGCAGGCCCTAACTCCTTTGGGGATGTGATTAACATCTTAGAAATCACACGAAAGATTAAGGTGGTGAACTCCCATGAGCGAAAGCGTAAGATTGGGAATGTAATTAGGACGTTGATATGGGAATATTAGCGTAGAGTTTGATGATAAAATGGAAGTGTGATATTTCAGCTTGCTGAATGATTTTTTTATTACGCTGACTGTTTGAGGGTGGTTTTGGGAAATGAACTGGGAGAGCTTATGATGGGTATTTTGCATAACAGAATGATTAATGCTGTAAGGAGAGTTGAAGTGATTTATAATATATGTGGCTTCTGAATTGGTAGCCACGAGGGATACTTTCAAAGACTGGTAGAAAAGCACAATATGCAACTAACAATCCATTTAAAGAGCAGCTAAATTATATATAGTCAAGAATAGTAAAGACAGGGGAAACGTATAATTTTTTCACAGATTACATGTTAACTCCAAAACAAGTAAATTACATTGTGAAATAGAAAAACATGCCATTTATTTTGATACTATAGCTCTTTGTCAGGTTTTAATTGCGTTTCTGTGTGTGGTTAGGAAAAATGTTCACATCAATGAAATCGATGACCAAGGTTTTGATACCTTTCTCTTGGTGGGTAGCACTTGGCTCTTTGAGTAATTTTATTAGAATGATGGTTTTGGATTAAAGTCTGTTGAACATTAGTAGTGACATCAAAATCCAGCCCTTGCAGGCGTCTGTGAGGAAAGCTGACAACCAGTGGGACATGCCCCATCCTGCTCTTCTCCGTCGTATCTGCAGTGAAGCCAGTGATGTTTCATTCCAGCTGAGAATCCATTTCTAATACAAAAATCAGAAATAACTGGATGTTAGAGATATAAAAGCTAGATACTCTTTGGAGTAAGAGTACAAACCAGGGCATGCAGGCTTTCTATACAGCCTATGATAGAGAGGTCCTTTACTATATCTGTTGAAGAGCTCTTTTTCACTTGAAGATTTCTGTTCAGAGAAGTCGGTTGAGTATACTTTCTGGCATAAAGAGTACCTAAAAGAGCTAGAAAAGAGCTGACCTTGAAAAAATGAGTATTCTGATACTGAAGTTGTACCCTTGAGGGGAAGATGGATAGTCTGCTGCAATGCTTTTTAACCCTGATTGTGTCTCACTTCTCTCTTGTCCCTTCACAGGAGCTCCGGAAAGTGAGACCTGTCCTTTGCGTCTGTTTTTCTGCTCAGTTTATCAAACGGGCACGTTTCAAGGTTGAAATGGGCTGGTCAGTGGGCAGAACGACATTTTGGGTGTTTAAAGTTGGAGATCCTGCTCTTTGCTTGGCCGTGTGTTTCTTCTGTGTACTTGCACGAGTTACTTGATCTGCGCTTTGCCAAAACAGGAGATAAAATTTCCCTATGTCAGTGGGGTGTTGCAAAGTCCATTAGTAGTTTTTAGGAGCTCTACTGCTATTTCTGTTAGTCACACTAGATGGAAAAAAACTAAGACTAGGTGGACATTTGTCCTGGATGCTCATTAGCTGGTGAAAAGACATCTATTCCTCCTTGTTTTCTCACAAGTTGTGCCCTGACTCTTTTTCTTTGCTTTTCCCAGGTGAAGTGGTGCTTCTGGTCCCAATGCCGGCAGATGGCCCAGCAGACTCCTGGCAGCTTTTGCCTGATGGAAGAGCAGCCTCACCTACAAGCTCATTTACCCAGCAGGACATCAACGAAGGCGTTGTGTGGTACAGGCACTCCGGATCCGAAATAGAGAGTGACTCCTTCCAGTTCCAGGTACTCCTCATCATATTCACAGGGGGGTCACACAGAAGTTCTGCTGGCATTTTTCTCCGAGTTTACTCAGTCTGATGTTCCCTGTATCTTGTGACCCAAAGTTTTAATAGCTACACATACAGGAATGCATGCAAGCACACACAAATGTGTGTGTAAATGTATATTTGTATTTACATACAGATTTATGTGTATATAGGCGTGTTGCTTGCCTGTAGATGAATATGCATGTGCTTATGTGTCAAGGTGGATGCAACCCATCATTGTATTCCTAGGAGACTCTTACTCATGCACAAGAGAGCTTTTGCTGCGTGCGGATCCCCAGGTTTTAATCTGTGGCAGAGGAGCCAGCCAGCTGCCCACAGTGTTGAGCGGCATGCAGTGGCGTTCACCTTCTGGATGTCAAATCACAGGCCATATTGCAAATACGGAGAAAACTGTCTTTCAAGTAGCATCTAACATTTAAGCTATTAAACTAAGAGCTGGCCTGATTTTCTGTAGAACAACTCCATCTCGGAGAGGAAAGGGTTTTGTAGAAGCGCAGTGACATTGTCCTAGTGCCTGCTCGCTTGTCTAAGCAGGAAAGCTCTCTGAGGTCAAGAGTCCCCAGAGGGAGCAGGCAAACAGATCTGCACTTAAAACTGCCACAGGATGAAACTAGCAGGCTTCTAACATCCCATCAGCCTGACACAGTGTGTCCAGAGACTGATTCTTGCTGTGACAGTGATCCCTTCTCCACCGGCCTTCTGCCTGTGGGGTAGGATTGTCCCTTGGGGACACCCTACTGATGTACTGGGGGTTGCTTTTGGGGAAGAAATAGGAACAGGAGACGGTTTTTGCCCGGCAGCCCTTAGACGAGGTAACAAAGGAGGTAACAGAGAAGGTAACTCACACCTTCCTTGTAACCTGTAGCCTCCTTTCCCCCGGTCTTCTTGGAGATGAGGCTGGTCCCAGGGGGCAAGGGAAAAGCGGGGAGATGGATCCGGATAGCCACGCATTTGGCTGTCCTAGAGATCCTCCAGCTGGGTGCCCAGTCTGCACGAGGAGACCCATACAGAGGTCCTGTGGCCCACGCTCTCCTAAGGCGTCCCTGCGATCCAGACCTCTGTGAAAGGACTTCCCCGTGCAAGGTGTGTTACTGCAGCTCGTATTCTGGCGGTTTTGATGCCCCGTTTGCAGTTCAGACAGGAGGTTTGACCCCTTGGTACTGCATGGCAAATACAGCGCCCTCTCATAAAACCTGTAATATTTACTCCAAGTGCAAAGTGTTCCGATGGCCTTTTTTTAAATGGTTTGTTTTGCAAGCCCCAAAACCAAGCAGCCCTCCTACTTTCCGCAGTCCACAAGCTAATAATTTAATTTTTGCTATAGAGTACTTCTTGCAAACAGGCAAAAAGTTACAAGTACTCCCCAGCAGATGTCATGCTAAAATAAATCCCACCTCCCCACAGGTTTAACGGCCATAAAATTCCTCAGACAGCTCCTTGCTGTTTGCTTGGAAGGTATAACAGCCTCCCATAATGCTAAGCCTACGTGAACACTTGCATGCAGTATTTGTTACATCTGGTTTACAAGTCAGAAGCTATTGCAAGCTATTACTGTAGCACAGGAGAGGCAATTAAGGTAATTTCAAAAGTAATTAACATAAGTGATAATGAGGAATTTGTGAGTGTCAATGTTGAACAAGCTAATCTTTAGCTTAATTGCTACATTCCTCTTACAGAGTACGCATTTTGCATGAGTTAAATGTTTGGGTTTAGTATCTTGGAGCGGTAGCAATAATTGTATGGAGAGCCCTACTGAGAAAGGAAGCCGCGATTGCCTGGGTCACATCAGGAGACCGTAACACATCTGTCTGAGTCCTGAACTGTGGAGCGGGGCATCTCGGAAGGGGCCGACGTTGTTTTCAGCAGTATTTTGGCAATTCCCATTCAGATGACGGCAACTCAGAATAGGTCCAGCAAATGGCTAAAATAATTGCATTCGTTTCAGCAGAGCGTGCATTTTTATGCATTTTCATGCATTTGCTTGAAACGAAGCTTGTGCTGAAGTCCGTTCTTGCTCACAGAGTGCTCTATTGAATTCAAGTGAGGACTTCCATCCCCGCTGAAAGATAAAGCCATAACCGAGTCTAGCAAAGAAGGGGGCTGTACTTCTTTGGGTGCTTGCTCAGGATTGCTGTGAACATTTGCAGGCTTGTCTCTAGGGGATGGTTTTGGTCCTTTGAATTTCTACAGATTTAATATTATTTGCTTTATATGTCATTACTGCAGGTTTGCTATTATGAGTTAGATACTGTTGACTTAATTTTGGTGTTATGGTGGCGTATGGAAAATGTTTATGGGTCTCTGTGAAACGCAAGCGCAGCCTGTCTTGGAAGATGTTGGGATCACAGGGAGTCACTGCCAAGGCAGTACCATTATTAAAAGACCAGTTATTTTCACCTTGTCAGCACAACTGGTGGTCATTCTGAGGGTGGGAGGAAGGTTTAAAAACCCATTATTTTTTCTGTTCCTGCGACGAAAAGTTCCACTAAGCTGCACAGACAGCTGGAGTAAAATTCAGCAAAACTGTGGCAGTGACTGGGGGAAGCAGGAGTGAATAGCAGTTAGGGAACTGACAAACAGCTATCTTTCTAAATGTTAATAAAGAGGTAAACCATTTCTAGATTGGACAGGCAGTAATGGAGAAACCAGTTACTATTTAAAGGCCTTAGTTCCCATCAACTACCAGTCATGTGTGCTTTGGGTTGGTATCTGCTGGAAAGGTGTGTCTTTGCCTTCCCAGAAGAGGAGGAGAGGAGAAGGAAAGTATGAAACTGGTCTAGAAATGCAGTGGTGTCCTCTGTCAGGCATCCATTCATGTGATCTTTCCTTCCCAGGTGTCCAGCTCTGCCAATCCACAAACCAGCTTGGAAAGCCACGTGTTCAACGTCGCTGTTCTCCCACAGACACCCAGGGCACCTCAGCTTTCCCTCGGCTCCTCTTTGCACATGGCTGTAAGTGTGAACCGACACCGCTGACTGATGGTTTCTGTATTCCCGCTCTCCTTGGAGCAGTGCACAGCGACCAGAGCCCCGCATAGAGCAGTAACCACCGAGTGTTGATTCCTGTACTTGCTATTGTCCACGCTATTGTGCTTGATCCAAAGATTGAACTAAATCTACAGAACAGGGTATATGCACCAGATAGATAGCTGGAGTAGGAATGGGGGAAAAAAAGACAGGTTAGAAGAGTAAGGGGGGGGGGGGGCGGAAATACCCATAAAAAGTTGAAAAACTCCATATTAAAAGTGATGAATGCATAGACTGGAAAGGAGAGGGAGAGAGAGAAAAAAAATATGCTTAACATCTTTTTATGGAATTCTTACCCTTTTCTGAAAAGCTGTTAGGAATGGCAAGAGTGAAAAACTGTGGGTTAGAGAGACTGTAATGAGTAGATCTGGCCAGTAATTCCACTGTCAACTTTATCAGAACTGTAGCCCATCCACATTAGGAAGTTTTCATCCATCATTCTGACATCAGGAACACCGACTGTAATGTATGTGGAAAACATTCAGACAAGCCCATTATGTCTGCATCCATGGAACTGAATTACCTTTTCTTGCAGCATCAACTCTGGGAATAACCATTTTTGGAAGAGCGGTCTCTCTAATGTCGTTATTTCCCTGATTGTGTTAATGGAAAAGATGACCTCAAGGTTTAAAGTTGATTTTGTGAGCTCTCCAACTTTGTTGCATGCTTTCTCCATGTGTCCCTGTCACATATGCGGGTGAAGTCCAGCTTTCCTCTCTACTTCTCCTGCTGTCTCCTGTTCTTTGATTCTATAGGGAGGGATCTCGAGTGCGTGAGCTAGAGGGGAGCTTCAGGGCTCTGCACCCAGGTCGCCCGTTGAGACGCACAGAAAGTCAGGACCCCAGAGGCAGAGAGACTGATTTAGACATCACCTTGGCCTCGTAGCTTTGTGGGGCTTTCAGAGGGGGACCAGGATCATAATCCACTGAGCAGCAGTCCTGAGCGGAGTGAGACAGGGCAGGCTGGGATGAGAAAGCAGAGACGAGGACTTGCAAGAACCACAAACGAAGCTGGGGCCAGCCCTTCAGGCAGGAGCTCCCTGCAGGGAGAGGGAGAGCTGGGTCTACAAACTTGAACGCAGCGTGCAGTCATCTTTGGCGTTTTTCATTCCTGATGATTTATTTAGAGTGTGCGAGGTGCCAGCAGTATGCTCAGCGTTATCAAACAGAAATCTGGTGCCCTTGGGCGCTCCCTGACAGCCAAAAGCACGCTGAGAGGCCCGTGCAGTGCCGGAGAGCAGATGTGCAGACCTGCCAGGGTCAACGGGTCGCCGGGAGGAGCCTCTAAGGGAGGTGAAGGACTTCTAAGCCAACACAGCCGGCCATGCATGGGAGCAGGAAAGGCAAAGGAAGTGGTAGGAGAGGGATTAGTGAAAAGTCCATGACACAACGGCCTTGTCAGGGTTTAAAATAGTGCTGACCTTTCATGGGCAATAATAAAACATGCTCAGACTGCTACTTGGAGCAATAGCCAGCGATGTATCTTCCTGCTCTTGACTTTTTGTTGTTGTCATTATTGACAAAATTGATGGGAGAGATGTCTGGCTGAGCCATGCAGTGCTGGATTTTATAGCTAATTACACACCACAAAATTCAATAGTGCCATAAAATACGTTTTACTGAGGGGCGCCTCGCAACCTGCAAGTCCTACCTTTGGGAGAGACAAATAGGCCTTGGAGGCAGCTGTGAAGCAACCATAACCTTAAATCTTTTCATCATAAAATTGCACTTCCTTGCATCAACGTGATTGAGTTCTGTTCATCCGTCTTCAAACTCCTTCAGAATTAGACTGGCTTCTCGGCTGAAGAGCAAGCAAAAATGTTAAGTTCTTCCCATACCTCAAGCCTTGTCTTTGAGTGCCCTACTGAGAAAGGTCAGGGAAAGTTTGGTGACTCTTTGGCCGTTAAACTGGACATCACATCTGTAACTATTTTTTCTTCAATCGAGTTACCCGTTTCCCCCATATTGGTAAAAGGAGCCTGAGCTTCGCTTTAGCTGAATGCAAACTGAGGTTGGGTTGGTGAAGGAGAGAGAATTTTGGAAGCATATAGGGGTGCTCCTCCATTCCCTTCCCAAAGTGGCTGTATGAAAGGGACACCACTGTTCATTTTAAGCTTGCCCTTTTTATACAGTGCTGATAACACAAAGAAACTTTGTGGCGTTTGGTTCCAGTTAGATATGTGACACTTCCACATCTAAGGAGGACCGACGCGGTTTTATTCACTGCTTCGCAACAGTCAAACAGTCATTCACAGGCTGTGGTTTCTCCTCTGATGTGTTTGGGTGAAAAACACTGGAGAGAGATGAACTGGGGGTTCGGCGGCGTTTGTGATGTACTCAGCTGTTGTCAGGAAATCTCCCCTTGCCAGAGTCCAGGCCAACATCCAGTCTGTGACCCGAGGCCAGCCAAATGGGACACGGGATTCACAGGGTGGCCTTACAGGTGTGTAACCAGCACGATTCAGTGGGCTGCGCTTGATGTGGCTGGCGGAAACCTCTAATTTGTTCCTGAACCTGATCGTTTCATGTTCCAAAGCAGATGAATTAATTGCCCATATCCTTAATTTAGCTTGTGCTCTCCATATTTTGTTCGTGATTATGAAATGAGCTGGATGCTTTTCATACCCAGCTGAACTGTTTAATTCAGTGACTTCTTGCAGCTGTTAATTCCGCAGGATTAAGATTCATGAACACATGCAAGTTAACTGCTTTTGTGCACTTAAGTCTGCTCATGCAGCACCGTAATTCCTGTAACACACTGCCCGCCTTTGGCTAATGATAATCTTGTAATGGAAGGATCAGAACATTTTTAAACAGATTTAAAACAAAAGGGAAAGCTTTGGTTCCTGTATATTTTAATGGAAATGGCTGAGTCATTTTCAGGATTTCTTTTAAAAGCAAATCCAGTCACATAGCCACATCAGACTATACCAGAAAACTACGTAGGCAATGAATTATATCTTCATCCAGGGAGTTTTTGATTAAATTAGATTTTCCTTTATCTCTTCTTAGTTGCTGTAGGTCAAAAAAGAAACTCCTCCACCTGTGAGCATGGAGGTTGTGCATCTGCAGGGGACAGAGTGGACTAAAAACACTGCCACTTCCCTGGACAGCCTGAAAGTGGGGATAAGCTCATAGTTTATGAAGGAGGAGGCATTTGTCTCTTTTTCATAGGTTTATAAGCCCCTTCTGATTCTCCAGAAAGGACTTAACAGAGGTGGACCTGTAGAGAGAGCTCTTCTGTTGAGCATGATAGCGCCCAGCTTCTGCATTACACATTTGGTTTGGTTTACAGATGAGCTGAAACTGAGTTTAGGGGGCCCGTAAGACTCTAGCAAATTTTACTCATTATCAAGCTTTACTGTCCTCTGTAATCTCCTCCCAAATAGTCCCTATCCTGTAAAAGTTTGAGAGACTTGGTTCAGCCCATCCATCCCTTGTCAGTTTTAGGTCTAAAAACTAGGCGCTTAAATTCAAAGACCTTCTTTTATTTAACAATAATAATAATTTGCAAAGCAAATTCTCTTTCAGTGCATTTTTGAGTGAATCTTCCCATGTCTCTGGCCTTGATGCTCATGGTCTAAATGTGTTTATTGAGGTGCTGGAGGACCGTGTGACAGTGATTGAGCCCCATCACCTCTCCTTTGTAGACCCGGAGGTTCCCAGTGAGAAAATCCTGTTCAACGTGACTGTCCCTCTCCTTCCTGGCCAAGGCAAGTGTACCTATTCAGAACATGGCAGCTTGCTGCCGAATTAATTGCCATGCTTTCTGAGCACATCTAATTTTTCCCTCAGAGGAGTTCTGTGGGGGCATCTGTTAATCTGTTCGGCCTCCTTCATTAGCTTTCAAACACCTTGTTTCTTAACCCAATTTCTTTGGCTTGTTGAGGAGTAAGCCACAGAGTTCAGACAGTTTTCTTACTATTGTCTGGAAAATATTGAATGTTGTACCCCATGGCTTTCTGCTTTCCACCCCTCTAGTGAGAGGTATTTGAAGAAATGACTAAGTGAGGAATCTCTCTCTAATTTCTCATGTCCCAAGGATCCATCCTCGATGCAGTTACAGCCATCTGACTCATTCAGGAACTACTGAGGATGTAAAAAGAAGTCCTTGGGGAGAGAAAAAGAAGCTGTGGCCTTTGGTATCTTGTTTTAAAAATAAAATGGATTCCTCCCGCTAACACTGAGCTCTCTGCCTCCGTAGGTATCGTGGAGCATAGAGACAGGCCTCTCTCCCCAGTCAGGTATTTCACCCAAGCAGATATAAACCACGGCAAGATCGCTTATCGTCCGCCGACTGCAGCTCCTCACTTGAGAGAGATCATTGCCTTCTCCTTTGCGGGTAAGGACCTGAATGTTCTTTGTAGTGCTGTGTCAGACTGGTAGAGGTAGCTGGACTGCTGGTCTTCCTCCGGTCCTGGAATGACTTCACGGTTATGTCCATACTCGCGAGGGCACGAGGCTTGAATGGCACAAAAGAAGTAGGAATCTGCCTCGGAGGAGTGTACCAGGCGTTCATAGAATCATGGAATCATTAAGGTTGGAAAGGGCCTCTGAGATCACCCATTTCTGGTGATTTCTACAAGATTTTCCCCTGTGGCTTGGTATAGCGACATTCAGTGAGTTATGGGGATGCGGCACTGTTCACTGCAGCATTTAGCATTCCCAGCGCTAGTAGTGGATGCTCTGCTGGGCAAACTGCTGATCTGCTGCTGTGTGGTTAGGAACTGTTGCCCCTCCCACGCTTGCGATCTTTGCTGCACTGGAGGTTTAGTCCTTGAGACTGAGACTAGAATTGATGAACTGAATCAATTTAGCCAGGATATTAGAAGATTTCTACCATCAGAGGAGAAACAGTCTGGAGCAGGAGGTAGAGGGGCAAAAGCAGGACGAACTTCGAGCATGTTTGACCAGTTGATGCGCAGGGTTGTGTGATGAAGTGACAGTACATGGGCGATGCAGTTCTGTGCATCACCGTGCCATCCACTGACGTCAAGAAGAGTTTCACAGTGTGGAGGAGGGAGTAGTGTGTTCTCTCTCGTTACCTGGAGCGAAGGCAAGGAAGGAGTGCTTTCTTTGGTGAGGAAAGACTCCAGTCTGGTTGAATGTCAGCACCTGCTTTCTCCAGAAGTTGTTCAAATCCACATCAGTACATGCTTTCCTCTCCTGACCACAGTTAATCTGTGCTTGTGTTTGTCCCGTCAGGTCTCCCAGAGTCGGTGAACTTCCGATTCACAGGTATGTGAACCATTTGCTCTTTTCTGGCCAAAGCAGTTTTTATCCTTGTGCCCTTCACATTGCCTGTTATTCCTTGGCTTTTTCTCTGCTGCAAGCACACCTATGGGCACTCAGGAGGAATTTCTGGAAATGCACGTGCCTGGGGAATACTAATTCATCTGTGTCCCAACAGTGTTTTATAGAAGCTAAGCTGCAGCTCAGTAGAGACATCTTTTTCCAACAGTTGCCTGGAATCTGTCCTAAAAGCCCGATTCATTCCTGTTTTCCCCCAGTGTGAACAAGGACATCAGAGTTTTACTCTGCTTTTCTTTTAATGCAGCGTGGAAACTTTTCCACAGTTAAATTGCTATTGATAAGCTGCTTGCTCGTTTAACATATCTTTCCCTTTCTGTGTGCTTTCTAGCACAGGTATGCAAAGTGATCCACCAGCAAGGAGAAGTCCATGTTCTGACTTACGAGCACACCTGATAGATGTCTGGAAGATAGTATGCACACATGCACACACACACAGACTTTTGCAAGTCACATTTGTCTTGCTAGGAATTGAGTTAGGGGAAAAGATAAATACACTTGGCAGGTGTGAATTGTGTGTGTGTGTCCATAGACAAAGGTGTAGATGGACAAGGTGGGAGACAAGTCAGCGATGTGGGGTGGTGATTTTGTACAGGTGAGTCCCTGAAAACACATCCCTATGCTCAGGTGTGGTTTTTGTCTCTGTCTAGTGTCTGATGGAGAACACACAACCCCGGAGATGGTGTTTGTCATTCATTTGCTCTCTGCGGAGCAGCAGCCTCCAGTCTTCCAGATCACAGCTCCGTTCCTGGAGGTCAGCCAGGGGGGCAAAGCCACCATTGGTGAGTAGGGTGGAAGGAATGGGGTGCAGAGCTCAGCCTGATGGTGTTCATTGCCAGGAGGCCACATGGATGGAGCAGGGGAGAGTTTTGGTCTCACTCACCTCTGCCCATTTAGCTAAGGAGCTGTGGTTGTGCAGGTGTAGCAGCAACCACTGAGAAAACTGTGCAGTGGTGCCTCAGAAAAGTGCCTGGGGGTATGGCAGTACTCCTCCAGCGTATGGCAGGTCCGTTCGTTGGCTGAGGCAGGGGAGAGCAGGATCGGGGACCTGCCGCTCCTCTACTTTTTCCCTCTTAGGCTGCTCTGCAATTGCTGCACTATTGGTTAGTGGTGTGATCTGGTACACCGAGTTGTTCAGGATAAGCCACTTTCTGCTTGTGTCAGGAGGTTCCCTGGGGTTTTTGTAGATACCCCCCTGCTATATGAACATGTGCACATCTCTCTCATAAGCTGAGAGTTTGCATAGCTGTCACTCGTGAGCCATACTGGCAATAAGTTCTCTGATACAACCTCTGATCTAAGCATCGTCAGAAGACTGACTGTTTCCATGAAACCAGCCAGCTCTTGGACTAGGGCAGCTGCAGAATTATTTTACTTTTCACGTACTGACTGAATTATAGTTTTTTGGCTCCATTCACGAGACCACACCACAAAACCTAAGGGATATTCCCAGCATAGTGTCTGAGGATACTGAAGCCGTGCTCTCTTTCCCCGGCACAGGGATCCAGTTAGCCGTGAGCGACACAGATACAGCTCCTGAGGGTCTTTTCTTTGAGCTGGTGAAACCTCCCCATCATGGCATTGTGCTCAAGTACAGCGCAGGCATGCAGGAGCACATGAGAGCAGGTGAGTTGAGCAGAAGTCTTTCTCAGCGCAGGAGAGGGGTCAGCCTGTCCACCTAGCTGGTTTAGTTGACCAGGAGGAGACAGATGCCTCTGGCAGATATGGCTGCATCCACAAGTGTGTGAATTTTCTGCCTGGAAGTGTGTGACTGCAGGAAAAGGTGCGTCAAAGACATTTTCCCATTCGTTGTTTAGTTCCTGGCTGAGTC
This sequence comes from Theristicus caerulescens, assembly GCA_020745775.1. NCBI lineage: Eukaryota > Metazoa > Chordata > Aves > Pelecaniformes > Threskiornithidae > Theristicus > Theristicus caerulescens. Next base: position 81,825,894 of record CM036563.1, on the reverse strand, counting down.
AGCGCGTTTCCTGCACCGAGTATGTGTGGGCTAGTTGACAGTCACTCTGCTGTGATAACTGTAATCAGCTGCTAATCAAAAGGGATGTTTTGTTTTACATGCTAAGTTATATCTGAAGTAATTTAGTGCAGTAACGTAGTGAAGTCCATGTAAACCTGTTGTGATCCAGCCATCAAAAGCTCCTGTGGAGTTTTACTGTTGATTTTGGTGGCAGCAGTTTCCAGTGCGTGATCAGATGAACAAATATTATCTGTAGGAGAGTAGTGCAAGCAGAAGACGTGGAGAGGGAACCCTTATCGAACTATGACAGGCATGAGCTTACAAAGCAGCTGGGAAGAAAGGAGCTGCTGTGCACTCCCAGAGAGTCGCGAAGAGTCGCTGTGTCTGTGAAACTGTGAAGGTTACAGCTTTTCCTCTGCCTTGCATATATACTAGCTCCTTAATAAATGTCTTCGTAACTCACATCCCTGTAAGGATGGTATTAAATGCCAGTTTAGTACACGATTAAGTCTTTTGCCAAATAGAGAATTGGATCGGTGCTCTGAACAGAGTCTGACTTGTACATTTTCTTTTTGGGAAGGTGACACCTTCACCTACGAGGATGTCACTCGAAACGCTCTGCAGTACATGCACGATGGTTCTGCTGCAGCAGAGGACAGCATGGAAATCTCTGTCACCGACGGTGTCACCACAGTGTCCACAGTGCTGAGGGTGGAAGTGTCCCTGCTGGATAACAACGGTCCGCAGCTGGCCCCGGGCTGCTTGTTGGCAATCACCGTGGCTAGTAAAAGCTCTGTGACTCTCTCTCGATTGCACCTCGCTTATATTGTAAGCTTTCATCTATTTCTAAACCCAGTGAATGCTGCCAGCCTCCCTTTCCTTATCCCCCCACAGACCCTTTGTCACACACACCTCTATGCCATCAGTGTGGATTCTTGGTAGAGAGCTCGAGTTTTGGCTGTGTCCTGACTACTGCTGCCAAAAAGGGGATAAGAGACTCTTTCATCCAACAGGGGTTTAAGGCTATTCCTGTTTGACTGTAACAGAGGTCAACTGCCACGCTAAACATGAGAACTGAGTTAATCCCAGATTTTTGTATCAAACAGGCTTGCTAATAAAGCACATGGATTTGCTAAGTGATAATCTCTTGAAAATTTCAGCCCCCTCACCCCCCTTCCAAAATTGCCTGGTTCTTTTTCTGGGCATATTTGAAGGGGGAAGCTTTAAGCAACCCAAGATGCTTGGTAGCTTGGAGTTGGTCCCAGGGGTTGCGTCTGGTACAAGAGCTATCCTGCTGGTGAAATTCAGCAGAAAGGTGGTTTACTCCTTGCAGATGATTTAGCAGCAAATGGACTGGCAGTGGCTCTCAGGTATGCAGATGTGCTCCCCTTAGGGAGGAGGGAGGAGAGATTGCAGTGCACGTGTGAGGCTGGAGAGACCTAAGGTGGGGAACTGCAGGGGTGGAGGTAGGATAAGAAGGCAGATGACTGTTTTTTCCAAGGGATCGGTCTGGATACAAGTCTGAGGTCTGTCCTGTTCTCTTAAGGAGGAAGGCTGACAAGGGAGCTGTTCAGGTTTAATCTGAGTAAGAGAACAGTTAGGGATGAGAGGATTTCATTCCTGGCCCGTATGCTGAGGATATGATGCTTTCTGCTTTGGCTCTTACCTTTCAAGCAACCAACAAAAACTTTTAGAAGAAAGATGACATCTGAGTCGTGATATCATAGAGATGGTTGTACTGAATGTAGTTAAAAAGAGCCAAAATCAGCTTTTAGTTTAATGTGAATCTGGCTTTTGCAGCGTTGCTCCGCGTTAACCTGTGTTTTACTAAGAACTGAACTTAGCTCTGTGTCTCTGTCTGAAGCACTGGTGGGCAACAGTTACTCCCTCTGCCAGCTATCAGCTAAATTTTGGCTCACTTTATCTGGAGTCAGGAAAAGCATATGACATAAATGGTCCAGTCCAATAGAAATGGAAAGTAATTTAAAAAAAAACCCACAGGTTTATGTCTGGGAGCTTGTGTTGATGTGATACAAGGACACACAGAAAACCTCTCTGAGCTGAGAGAAAAAGAAAATACATTTTACGGGAGATTCTGAGAATGTCAACCCAATTGACTCTAATCTCATCAACAGAGCTTCATTTAATATTCATCAGCTGCGCATCTGACCCAGCTAGCTTGATATATTTCCCTCTAAAACATTTTATTCCTCCTTCCATTTGTGGTGGAGGGAAACAAAAGCTAATCTTGTCTTGATTTGGTTTGTTTCTTCATGTTTAGGACAACAATTCTCCTGACTCAGAGATAAGAATCCAGTTAATATCTCTGCCTGCATATGGCACCCTCTTACGGATGTCTGGCTCTCACGATGAAGAGCTTTCCAGGGTTTATAATTTCACCATGGAAGACATCAACAACCAGAGGATCAGGTATCAAAGAGCTATTCTCCTTCAAGCCGTGCCAGTTTAAAGCTCGGTGGGCTTTCCGCAGGGATCTCGGGGCTGTATTATTATGTTAGTACAGTGTATCAAAGATATTTTTTCCTTTCTTGGCTCTTGTATCCCATGAGATTATAAATGAGAGCGTTTCCTGTGTGTGGAATTAGGTGCTTATGCATGTCTGAAATGCCAGTAGTTGGAGCTTCGAATTACGGGAATTTTTTTCTGTGTCAGCAATGTCATGGTGATACTTTAGGCAGGCAACACCTAAAATGGTGATTTAAACGAGCTCAGGGAATGAACGTGAAGAAGGGTTGGGAACCGAAATACCGCCTCTCTTTCAAGAGGTGTGCGTTCACCTCTAAATGCAGGGATGGCATGCATTTGCCTGACTGTCAGTGAGACTCCCTGACCCAGATTGTGTTCCGACTTTCACAGCTACTCCACCACGTTTGAGACCAGCAACCAGCCAGTTACGGACATCTTCCACTTTGCTGTTTTTGATGCTGATAACAACCGGCTTGACAGACAGATGTTCACCATCACTATCACGTCTGCCCAGACAACGCCGTCGCTCATTGCTTTTGCTGACCACATCACTGTAAGTGGCTCCCCAGGATAGTCACTAGGAACAGTGACAAGAATGTCTTAGATGTGAGGAATTGAACAGCTTTCCTGCACTGAGGGGAAATCACTGAAGAAACATGGTGTTGCACGTGCAGTCCTGTGAGTTCAAAGGGTTAACAAATTACCTGGAGGCCAGAGGAGGCTGACACCTCATCTGCTTACATCTATTCTAGTCAGGAGCTGGGTTCTCCCTAGGGTGCCCTGTCGATATCAGTGGAACAAGTCTGGCTTATCCCTGTTTAATATGTCGTCCCTTATTTCACCAGCTTGTGTGTAAAAGATGAGCAGAAGACAAGTCTGAAAACATCTGGTGCTTTGGACTGATAGACAGCATTTCAGGCTCCTTATCAAAGCCTTTTGAAGTCATCTCCTCCTTTCCCGCTTTGCATTCTCCCTCCCTTGCCTTCAAAAGGCTCTTCTCAACAAGAAATGCAGATCTCGCCTTCCCAAGAGGTCAGCATGACTCTGCCAGTTCTCTTCTTGCCCTGATAAAGCACTCAGAGACTCTTACTTGGGAGCCAGGCAGGCTTTGTTCTTCCCATCCCACCTCACCTCCCAGCTGATTTCATACTTAACAGATCTAGGGGAGGATGGGACAGGACTTCAGAGACTGGGCAAGCCTCTTCCACGGAGGCAGACTTGTTCAGTAACAGTTCGTGTGTTGCTGTGCGCGTTGACGGTAGTTTTGTCGTACGTTTTGCTTTCCAGGTGGATGAGGGGGGCAGGGTCCCGCTGCTGGCTCATCACCACTTAGCTGCTGATTACGATACTGCCGCCAAGGAAGACCTGAGGGTCACAGTTATCACTCTACCTATGTACGGCTACATTGAAAACACTAAGACAGGTAAACTGCTTGGCTATCTCTTCTTCCTTCTGGCTGATGCAAGGGAACATAGGAATTGCCATGCGGGAGCACATTCTGGTCTGTCTCACCGCAGTTCCTCGGTGCGGTGCTGGTTGGCATCGGTTGATCGTAAAGAGCCCGTAAGGTCAGCGTTACGAGATAAACTGCCTCTGGGGAGCATTTCCTCCTAATTCTTGTTTGTTGGAGACTGGTCTATGTTGTGAGACCGGGGCATTAAGAGCCTTTTCAAGCCCATGTGTTGTATTTTCATCAAGCTTTATTTTGGGTGTCGTTGTTACACGGAACAAACTTTGCTAAATTCCTCTAAATGTCCCAGCAAGCTTTAAGGCTGTGAGAGCTGTAGCAGAGCACGGCTGGTAATGTTCTCTTATCTCATTGTATTATCAAGAAAAGGTAGGATTTATACCACATTGTCCAAAGATGTTCATCCAGGAGACTCGTCTGCTTAATCCTGTGTGTGGTCCCAACAGGAGTGGCATGTATCATTTTACTGAAATCATAACTTGCCTTTGTAAAATCTCACCGTGGGCTGGCCAGTGTAGTGGCTTGTTACAACAGTGATTGCTTTTCCTCTGGAGAGCGCAGGTTGCTAACCGTTACACATCATCCCTCCTAATCGTGTCGTACGAATGAACTCCCGTTTGTGCCATTTTGGTAATGGTGAGCCTCTCTCCTTGAACAGGCAACGGCTGGGTCATTTTCTTGGGTGTGAGACTTAGTTTTGCCAGGTGAAGCTTGATGCAGAGATTGTGTTGAGGCCAGATGGCACATAAGCCATTGTCTCATCTCTGAAGAAAGCCTAAGTAATTCTGGGACATGGGGTTGCTTGTACTACGCATAAAACTGCAGCTTCCCTAATGCCTACTCTGACGCAGCACTAATGCAGCAGATGTTGCTTTCTACAAAGGTCACGAGATGCGTGAAAGCCATGTTGTAGGAATGAACATCCTTCTGCACCCTTCGCAACGTGCCATTCTTCTCCTAATCCTGCTGCTTTTATTTTTAGCTTAGCAGTGAATTGAACATCCTTTCACTAGCGGTATTCTGGTTTGCAGGTGAGAATTTTGGCCCGCAGAGTGAGTCTGCCGTGACCGCAGATGCATCCTTTTCCTTTCAAGATGTTCTGGAGAACAGCATTTACTACTTCCAGAGCGTCCACGAAAGCATCGAGCCAACAAGTGATGTTTTCAGCTTTTACGTGAGCGATGGCTTCAGCCAGTCTGAGGTGCAGAGCATTAACATCACAATTCAGGTACGCCTGTGCTCGCTGGCTGCCAGAGCCCTCTTCTTTCACATAGACACATGACTTTTAAAGTGCAAGCTTTGCTCACTCCTTTTTAACGTGCGGGAAGGGGATTAAAGGGAGTTTCCATCCTCCTATCTGTTTCCTTCCCCTAGTACAAGCACAGAATTCGCCTGTGATGCCAGAGGACTGTTGTGCCTTGCAGCCTTTTCCCCAGGGCTTATTTCTCTGGCGTCTCCTCCTTCTTAGAAGCAGCCATGATGCCGGGTAGATTTGGAGAGACTGGTGTAGCCCGTTAAAGGATATCAGCACCAGTACTGTCATTTGGTAGCTTGTGTTTCATTCAGGCGGGCAGCGGTCTTTTCCCCTCGGCCATTTCCCTTTTTTGACTGTGTGCCTGTGGGACCTGTGCAGCGGCAGAACGATGAGCCCCCAAAGATGGTGCTGGAGCCTGTCAGAGTGCGTGAGGGCTCAGGTGTGGTCGTTACCAACACCTCCCTCAACCTGCGGGACTTGGACACCCAGAACAGTGAGCTTCTCATCATGGTTACCAAAAGTCCTGAACATGGTAAGTCCGGACAAGCTGGGGGAGGTGAGAGAGAGAGAGTATGTCTTTGTGCGTCCGTGTCCGGGCGTCTTTATATCTGCGTGTGTATAATAGCCCCTGATGTGAGAGAGGAGCCTGGCCTATTGGTAAAAAGCACATTTAGTCCATGTTTGGGCCAGCAGCCACAGAGGGATTGTGCTTCAGAACAGACCTATTCTTTGAGAGTCGTCCCTCGCTGTTTGTGGAAGAGGGGAAAGGGGGACTGCACGCGTTTCCCTGGGAAGTTCCCTTTCGTGTTACCCCATTTCCTATTGTGGGGTTCACTTCTAAAGAGCTGAGCAACTAGCACCTATCTGCAGTGATACAGCAAGGCAGGGTGTCAAGCGAAGGCTAGTGTCACGTTAAACTAGCGAGGGCTGCGCACCCTTTTTCAAATCTCATATATGTTGCCAAATTCTTATCGGTTTTGGCAATAAGCAGATAACTTCCTTCAGTTTTTTCCGGTAAGGCTGTGTCCACCTCTGTGCATCCCGCTGAGAGCTGGCACGTAAAGAGTCCCCAGCAGGCTGTCTTCTCCCCGTAACTGTCATCCCTCTATCATTTGTCAGGTCATCTCCGCAGGAGGCAGACTGCTGCGGAGCCCCCGGAGCATGGACACGTGCTGTCCATGGGCTCGTCCTTCACCTACCAGGACATTTTGGATGAGCTGATCGTTTATACGCAGAGCGGTGCAGCAGCACAAACAGACGAGTTTGGCTTCTCCATCACGGATGGTCTCTACACGCAGATGGGGAGGCTGGAGTTCTTCACGGAGCTGCCGAAGAAGCAGCCACCCACATTAGCTGTCAACAGAGGCCTACAGCTCCCAGTTGGTACGGGGAGAGGGAGGAGAATGGTATTGCTTGGTATTGCTGTATGGTCCAGTCTAAACCAGTCGCTTAGCTGGATTGGCTGAAGGTGTTTGTGGGCTTTCTTTCTCTGGTCCAGGCTCTGCAGCATACCTCACAGATCAGCACTTGAAAGCAGCAGCTATTTATTCAGATGATGCAACCATTAGATTTGTCATGAAGAGGGATCCCAGCATGGGCCATCTGCAGTTGACCCAAATCGATAATCCAGTCCGGATCTCTGTCGAAGGACCTGTCAAAAGTTTCACCCAGGCTGATCTAAATAAAGGTGAGAGTGCTTGATTTTAGATCATCACGGCAAGGAATATGTGGCTGGTTTAGGTAGTCCTGCGAGGAGCAGGGAGTTGGACTCCACGATCCTTATGGACCCCTTCCAACTTGAGATATTCTGTGAATCTGTGAGCTTTATGAGAGGGGGAGGATGACTTGAAGCAGGGAAGGGAGAGGGAAAAAAGTAAGATAAGGTTGTTACATTAGAGGAGAAACACGTATCATTAAGCAAGTGTTAAAAAGTCTCTCTCAGCAGGAGAAAAAGAATAAAGAGGAAAAAATAATGAAACCCAAATCCAGGAGCTCTGTCAAGCCCCAAGTCCCTTGGCTTATAGTGCCAAACTAAGAATGAAGTGATGCAGCCTGTTATAAACCACCTCTTTTCTCCTCTCCCTCTCTCCAGGGCAAGTGGTGTACCGTCACAAGAAAGGGGATCCCGGTGGAAGTTTCGCCTTCACCTTTGATGTGATGGATGCAGATGGCAACCAACTGACGGACCAGGTTTTTCATATTAGCGTCTTAGGTAAAAGACAGTGCTGAAGTTATGTTTTCTTTGCTGCAGAGCCGAGGCCTTCATAGATTCCTATCCCACATGTACTGCAAGTTACGATGCAATTCTTGAGATGCAGTTTTTACTTGCTGTTAATTCAAAGGCCTTTGAAGTTTAGGACATGGGGAGAGTTTGCAGATGTAAGGATTAATTCTTTGGCTTCTGACAAACCCACTGAAAAAGGTCGAAAAATTCCCCTTAATATCTTCATACTGTCTAGATTGTCTTTAAGACGTTAAAATGTTACTGTCCCCTCGATTAATGCCGAGGCTGAGAGTACCTGTTTTGGAATTGCCAGTCCGGGAGGTGTTTGTGTGTATCTTGTCTTTTGCTTGAGCACAGGTACCCAATTTGAATAACACCAAGGAAAGGAGGGTGACTGTCTCCTAACTCAGCCTTGTATTTAACCCTTTCAGAGGACAGATTTCCCCCCTCCATCATCGCTAACAAAGGGCTGGTCTTGGATGAGAACTCGGCGAAGACGATCACAACCCTCCAGCTCTCTGCCACTGACCAGGACAGTGAGCCGACCCAGCTCCAGTACAAGCTCACCAGGCAGCCACAGCTGGGGCACCTGGAGCATGCGGCCTCCCCAGGTTAGATCAAGCGGTATTTTACTCGGTTGGGTACTCCTAGCAGGAACACGCTGGAGGGCTTTTGGGCCCTGAAGATTCACTGCAGGAAAAATGTGCTTGGAGGCAGCAGCACAGAATTATGTTGCCTATTAGAAATCAAATGGTCATTAGCCCAGAGAGCTGGAGAACTGGGTGAGTGGAGGCAAGGCAGCCTGATAATTACAGATGAGGATTTATTCAGCCGCTGGGTGAGTTTATGCCCCATGGTAACCTTGCCTGGTGGACTTGGCAGATCCGTCCAGCTTGCCGCTGGGTGAGTCTCCTCTTTCAGGACCTATTGCTGCATCTGCATGACAGGCAAACCTTCAGCCTTTTCTGTGACCGCGTATAGCACAGCGCCCAAAAGAATCCATCCCCTAATATCCATGGTAATCGAGCCCACCTTGGTGAACAGACAGCTTGCTTTCAGTCTGCCTCTTGGCCAGTATGTCCCTCGATCCCTAAACACCAGCCTCTTTTCCCAGCCGCGCTGTGGAGAGAGGAAGGGAACTAACTGCTGAGTTAGTTTAAAAGGGAGCCACGTTGTGGTGTGATGGGTACGCTGGATAATGAATTCTGCTCGTTCGGAGAGGGGGGATCGGTCAATCCTGTGAAACTCAGAAAACAATTACCTGCAAATGTGATCTGAATTTTAGAGTTACCTTCCACGCCCACTGAGAGTATGAGTGTCCTGCCCCTCTCTGATTGAAATAGTCTAAATCTATGCTGTCATATAATATGCTCTTCTGATTTAGATTATACTCATCTAAAATTATATTTCTTCCTAGAATTAGATTTCTCATTAACATGAGATTAAAGTGGCAATATCTGCTGTGTGTTTTCAAGGTGCCGACAGTCCCTGTACGGCTCGGTTTTAGTGTGTGGTTTGCCTCATCTTCTCACAGTGTAAGATGTCCTCTGGCAAACACGTTGAAAGGGTGGGAATAATGAATGAAAGTTATAATAAGCAAACCCCCTGCTGAGAGAAAATGTAAAACTTGCAATATTTTTGTCTAAATTGCAAACTAAATGGTGAATCTTGTACTTCGGAGACCTGAAAGAGCTGGATTAAGGATTTTATTCCTCCTGTTATTTAAAATGTGATGATTCTGATCTCTGCGCTTTTTCATGTCCGTGATGGACTAAGAAAGATAGAGAGTCACACACTGTGAGAGTCGTTCTCGTGATTTAAATGACCTAAACACTAAGGAGAGAGTACTGGAGTGTTCAAAAGCGAATACAAACCTTTAAAGCTAATGAGCTCTGAGGAAACCTTGGCCAGCCATCCAGTTTTGGCTCATTTATTTATATCAGATCCTGGTAGTATTTGTAGTGTGGCCAACACTTGTCAGAGGCCATTTAACACTTAGTCTGTTGACAATGCAGGGGTCCAAGGAGGGGAAAAGAGAGCAGAGACTTTGAAGGCATTTTTGAAAATGGCTGCGAGGCCAGGAGACCTTTTGCCCATACTCAGTGATGCCCTGGTTAGATCAGTCCTGCACAGGAGTGAAAATCAAAGTGTTACCTCTGCTGTTTTCCTCACAGCTTCTCTCTCGCTCTCTGCCCCGAGAGGCCCGTCCCCAGCAGGGTGTCCTGGCAGCGTGAGGTGCCATTGTAAAATTGTAAGTCTGGGAAGACATCTGTACTTTTTTTTGCAGAAGGGGTGCCACTACGTTAATTTAAAAGTTGTTGAGCGGAGTTTTTAGGAGGCTCCATGCCAGCTAAATCCCTGGGTCAGCTGAGGTTCATGGTCCAGCCTGAATTGGAGCAGAACAAGCCAAGACTGAGTGCTTATGGCCAGATATGTCCAGCTCCTTATATTTTTCCCTGCCTCGCTATTTCTATGGCACATTTTCCCCTATTGTTCTTTTTCTAGGGACAAGAATTAGTTCTTTCAGCCAGGCAGACTTGGCCTCTCGCAGCATCCAGTATGTCCACACCAGTGACGCTGAAAAGCATACGGACGCGTTCACCTTTTCTGTTTCTGACGGAACGAATGAGGTAAGTCCCAGCATGTTTTTTTCCTGAGTCAGAGCGGGCCATTGATTCTGTAGGATGTGACGGGAGTCAGTTTTCCTCTTGCGTGCTTGAGCGAGACAGTTAGAGGTAGCAAAGAAAATGAAACAAGCCCCACGTGGGCTTGTCATTTGGCAATGGTGGGCGCTCTTACTTCCCCTGCTGTGAGAGATCTTACGTACGGCAGGGAAGGGAGCGAGCCCTGTGAAGGGAAGGGGGAGCCACCTGAGATGTAGCCTCATGAGACTGGTTTAACAAGATTTCAGTGTCTGTTTTTCATCTGCTTACCAGTTGCTCCTGGAGCTCAGCTTTGATCCAGTGCACTGACGACGTACCCAGAAGCACAGTTAGACCCTTGAGAAATGTCTCCTTCCTACTGTCTGAAAGGGAAAAATCGTAGCTGCAAATAGAAGGAGAGGGACGAAGTAGAATGAGGGAGGGAGGGAAGGAAAAGTGGGTGTCCATAAATATCACAGAAAGAGGAAGAATAAATTAGTGGGGAGGGATAGAAGAGGGCACATTCACAAAATCTGAGCTTAGAAGCTCTTGTTTGCTGACTAAACAAGGCCAAAATGAAGTGGCCCAAACTCAGCGCATCACTGTGGTCTCCTTAAAGCATTACTGTTTCAATGGAGTTGCACTCTTGGTAGACTGAATTCATCAAGAAAGGCTTTTCCTCCTGTTCCAGGTGAGCCAGACGTTTGACATCACCATAAACCCCGTGGATGACTCCTTACCCGTAGTGCAAAGCCTCGGGATGACAGTTCAGGAAGGTGTGAGAAAAACCATCACAGAGTTTGAGCTTAAAGCGACAGATGCTGACACAGAGGTAAGGCAGCACTCCCCCTTGCCTCCTCCCTCCCCTGTTCTGCTGCACATCTGGGCTATCAGAAAAATGGGCTTGTGTTCAGAGAGAGAGATGATAGTGAGTGTCATCTCTCCCTGCGATCATACCCTGTCTGATCACAACATCAAACAAACAGCTTGTGGGAGGCCCAGTTTGTATATAAATAGATGAATGAGTGTTTGAGCAAAGCAAAGGCCTGGCTTGAGAAATGGCTTCATCTGGGATGTCTCTCAGACACATAAGCAACAAACCTGCGTGGAAAACATTCAGAAGTTGTGATCAGAGCTAATCCTTACCCTGTCCCACCTTCTCTCTGAACATTGTGGATTTGAACTGAGCTTATGCCTAGCCTTGACACTGAGTTTATGCCTAGCACAGATAAAAATGACATTTCCTCTTCCTCCTTCTGGGTCTGGCCAGAGGGTAAGCGGTGTCATGTTGGCTCTGCCTCACTGCGCTGCAGTTTCCCTGCAGTGAGAGAGCTCCTGGCTGCCCATTATTGCCCTGAGCCAAAGATCCTGCCCCAAAGGTTATCGCTGCTTCCACCCTGACAGAAATGACAAAAGGGCATGTTGCTTAGAATGGCTGCAGAATGGGGGACTGCTTCAAGGGGTTGTCACGAAGGCGGGAGCCGTCTCAGACCAGCCGAATCAATAGTTTGGTGTGATGCGTCTAGCCTAGCTCTCCCTGCTTGGAGTTGTTTTGTAGATAGCCACCTTGGGAGAGGGATAAAGACAGGGCAGGGCTCAGGGTGAATCAATTCAGCGTGCGGTGCTGCGTTTCAGCCCCTGGTTGGAAACACTGTGCTAGGAAAGCTGTCTGGGCGTAGAGTCCCTCTCCAGGTATCTCGAGCTGGAAGGACCCGCCTGTCCTGGTCCTGGGGTCACATCATCAGCTTTGCCACTCTCTCTCCTTGGTGCAGGCAGAGTCAATTACGTTCACAGTCATGCAGCCGCCTCGGCATGGCCTGATTGAACGCACCAGCAATGGGCAGCGTTACCACCAAGCCACCACCTTCACGATGGACGACATCTACCAGAACCGCATCAGCTACAGTCACGATGGTAGCAACTCGCTGAAGGATCGCTTCACTTTCACTGTGTCTGATGGGACCAATCCCTTCTTCATTATGGAGGATGGGGGGAAGAAGGTAAGGGGAGGAGAAGGGAGGTGAGGGAGACCTGTAGCTAATGGAAAGCTACCTCCTCTCAGAGGAAACTTAGCTGCTGTCGCTCCACTGAAGATAAGGGCCGAGTATTCTCAGTTACGTGATGCCATATGCATCTTCCCTGGTGTACCAGCCTTTGCGTGTGCAAACTCACCCCAGGACTTTGATCCCAACAGAGCTGAAGGGAGCGAAGTTGGTAATATGGCGGATGAGGCTCTGACTCCCAATTTAACAGCCGCCTCTCTGAACTTTTGTCAGGTTGTGACAGCAACACCGCAGCGCTTCAAAGTGGACATTCTCTCTGCGGATGATGGGACACCCAGGGTCGTCACCAACTTGGGTTTGCAGTGGTTGGAGTACATGGACGGCAAGGTAACTGCCTGCCTGGGTTCAGCTTAGATTGTTTCTCAGGCTGTTCGAGGAGAAGGAGCTTCACAGGAGAACCTCCTGATCCTTCAGCATTTTTAGTTTTGTGATAGAGAGCAGGTGTCCCTCTGTGCCCCTGAAGTGTCTTGGAAAAGGCAGAGGCATGCAGGGATGCCTGCGATGTGGCTTCAGGGCACTAAATTGCTTCCTGGACCACCTCCTTCCCTTACATCAGCCAGACCACCAAGCCTGGCTCTTCTTGGCTCCTGCACGAGCTGTGCAGTGCAGTACAGCTCCTGCCTGCCTTCCTGGGTGGACGCGTCCTGCCCCTTGTCCCTCCTCCCCAGGGCGGTACGTTTTCAGCTTTGCTGATGGCAGAGAAGTCTTGATTATGTGCCACAGCAGCCACGGTAGAGATATATGGCTTTCAAAGAAATGTGGTATAGGGATTTCTTGCTGTGACATGCCTCTGTTTTGCTGAAGTCCAAACAAAACCCCAGGAAGCTCTCTCTCATGCTTGTTTTTGAGGACCTAGCATTAACTGCAAAGCAGTACTTCAGTTCTTCCCAGTAAAAAGGGTTGGAAGACGCTGTAGTAAGAAATTGTATTAAGAAGTGGCTATCTCAGCTCAAATTCCTGACTTCAGACAAAGGACTCGTGGAGCCCTCAGGCAGTTCAATTCTCTCTTTTTCTCCTGCTGTTAAAGGTGTTTTCTTTTTAAAGAGAAAGCAAAACGTGGCAGAACTGAGGCCCATCCGTGTGAGGTCATTTGAAAGAGGACTAGTGCAGGCTCACTCAAGCAGTATGAACTGTCCTGAGCAAATCATTCAACTTGAGGCTGTTTGCAAATGTTTTGGGCAAAGCCAGGCCTCACCTGAGCATCAGCACAGTTCGTGGAGCAGTGGTTTCCAGGTGAAACCAAAAGATTTGTCATGGCTTTTAGCCCCAGCTAGATAGGGCTGGGCAGCTTGTTCTGAATTTGCTCTTCTTTGAGCCACAATGGTTTTTTATTAAATAAACCAGATGCGAGGCAGAATTTGAATCCTTCCTGTGCTGTCAAACACCTCGTGGGGCATCTGTCTGTTCAAGGCCGCTCTGTGTGCTCTGTTCTTTCACATCCCCTCGCTTTTCCCTCACGGAGCACTGTTTGACAGAGGGATGGTTGGGCTTTTTGGATGAACAGGCAATCAGACTGGCACTGCTGGATCTCCAGAGTTTTACTCCCTTGGTTTGGCTTTACTCCAGGCAACCAATCTGATCACTAAGAAGGAATTACTGACGACAGATCCTGACACAGAGGACAAACAGCTGATCTACGAGATAACGACTGGTCCCAGAAATGGTTATGTGGAGAACAAGCTGAAAGCAGGGACAGCCGTGACCGCCTTTACGCAGGGTATGGAAGCTGGGCTGTATATTGTTGCTTTTTCCCTTCAGATGCTTCAGTTTGTCAGGATAGCTTGTGTGGGGGGAAAAGGTGGGAGGGGAGAAGACAAGGGGCAAATATCAAAGGTGTGTCAAAAATAAGAATTGAACTTTGCTCTCAATTGCAGAAATCCTGTAATTTCTTACACATGCCCACTTGTGTCCTGTAGCACACCCAGGTTCTCCAGACTTGTTAGAGCTGGAGATTTGACCTGGGACAGTAAAGAGGAGTTGTAGATATTGCATGTGGATCTAATCATCACAAGGTCTGGTAGATGTTTAGCCAGCAGTGCAGAGTCAGCAACGTGTGGGAAGTTCACTGTTGCAGGACCGAGGGGCCCTCCATTAGGAAGGGGAGGGGAGGGAATAACTGCTTCCTACGCCACTGTGCTCTTTCTGATTGCTGCTCCCTCCGGCCTCCCGCAGGCAGGCTGAGTGAACTCGCAGCACAGCCTTTTTTAGCATTTCGGCTACTGCAGTTTGCAGAGCCTCGCACCACGCTGCGTTAGGTCCTGTACAAATGCCATCAGCAGTTCTGCCTGTCCCTTCCAGCCACGCCTGGCCTCCTGTGTGGTCAGGAAAAGAAAAAGAAAAGAAAAAAAAAAAGGGTGGGGGGGTGGAAAGGAAGAGACCTATGTTATTTTAGGGCTGAAGCTTGGGAAACATATATTACACTGCAGAAGGTCAGAGAGCCCAAAGCACCTCAGCAGTGAGGAGCCCTGTGAGGACATGCCAGCTTACAGAACAGAGGTGAAATATGTGCTGCCCAGAGAAATGCATATTTCTTGCATTTCATCAAAGCTACTTTAAATTTACCTTTTTTTTATGTATGAGCCATTATGGATAAAGACTAGGGAAGGGAATGTCCTGTCACAGCTTGTAGGCTGGCTTCTATTGCAGGTAAGACCAAGGCAGTTAGAAAAGAGGCTGCAGCTTAAAGGGCACGGGGATAATGCAGTCCCTGCGGCCGTGCGGATGCATGTCTCCGCACTGCCCACCTATAGAACTGCCATTGAATTTCTGGGTTGGCTCATTGGATGTCTTCTCCTGGCAGAGGATGTGAACCAGGGCCTGATTCGGTACGTGATGCATGAGGAGAAGGCTCAGGAGACCATGGACAGCTTTCAGTTCCTAGTGAAGGACAGCAAGCCCAACGTGGTCAGTGGCAACATCTTCCACGTGCAGTGGTCTCTCCTCAGCTTTACGTACACCAGGTAAATGGCATGGGGTTTACAGCCCTCTTCTGACAGATGGGGTCTTATCTGGAGTGAGGCAGGTTGAGCTCTGTAATACGTGATTTAGACCTACAGCATGGAAATGAAATTCTGGGGCAGTTACCATCATGTCTGCCTGTGTTTCACTGGCACCCCATCAGGACTGTGGTCGCACCGCTGTGCACTGTAGCACCAGCCGTGGCATTCCTGTTGAATTATCGCTGTTGATTTCTAGGGAGGGAAGGGGGCCAACAGCAGCCGGTACGGAAGTGGGAACTCACGTGCGTGTCCGTGAGGAGAAGTGCCTGCCGCGTTAAACCATGGAGCAGGGTTGCTGAATAGCTGCCATCTGCCCAAGTCCCTGTGGAGGCCACAGTCAGCCCGAGTCCGTGGTGCTCAGTATCACCGTAAACCCGTAGGGTTCGCTCCCCAGCCTGTTATTTGAATCTGCTTGATACATTTCCAGTTACACCGTCAGAGAGAGCGCAGGCTCTGTGAGCGTCACCGTGAGGCGGATTGGTAACCTCAACCAGTACGCGATCGTCCTGTGCCGCACAGAGCAGGGAACGGCCACCTCCAGCTCCGGTTCGCAGCCGGGAGAGCAGGACTACGTGGAGTACGCAGGGCAGGTAGGATGGGGACACCAGGAAAGGGGAGGTCTGGCCATGCATGCTGTTGAGCCTGGATGAAAGAACTGATAAAAATTGATAAAAACACAAAGGAGGCTTTATTTCCTTTCTAAAAATATGTGGTTTATTAGCTTTCAGAAGAGGGTCGTTTTTTTCATTAGTTTTTCATGTTGGCAGATATGCTTTGCAGCCGTGTTTTGACAGACCCCAAATGTTACAGGCTTGCCTGGGTAGGAATGTCGCTCCTGATTGTGCAAAGGGCTAAAAGCCATGACTGAGATCAGAAGGGGTAGGGGCCTACGCACTGCATTTGCTGCTGCCTTTGACCTCTGCTAGCCATTTATCCTTGGTTAAGGTCGGTGTCTGATGCCGCCCGTGCACAGGGTATGTGACTCAGGGTAAGACAGAAAGGACAGAAAGTTTCAGACCCCAGCCCAAAGAGAGCAGCCCACTTGCTGCCTTCCAGGTGCAGTTTGAGGAGCAGGAGGACACCAAGGCCTGCACCATCGTCATTAACGATGACGACGTCTTTGAGAGCGTGGAGAGCTTCGCCGTGGAGCTCAGCATGCCAGCCTATGCTCTGCTGGGGAACGTCACCCGGGCCACGGTCACCATCACTGACGCAGAGGACGAGCCCACCCTGCAGTTCGACAGGAAGATGTACCACGTCAGCGAGAGCGCTGGTGTTCTCTCTGCTCCTGTTGAAAGGAAAGGTGGGTCGAGCCGGGCAGAACGACTTTCCGTGCCCTCGTGGGGCTCTGCGGCACGGGAGGGAACGCGGCTCCGCAGGCGCTGCTGTGGGTGAGACGTGCAGAGTCTGAACCCGCACAGCAGAGAGGGTGGACGGGGAGCCCTGGAGACTGTGGCCAACAGTAAACTGGGGACGGGGAGAAGTGAAGCACCTGCGGACGGACTGTGAAGTATGTGTGGCTGCCTAGAGCTTGGATTTTAATTCTGTACTTTATAGATAATAGAAGCAGTTTAGTGCCTGTATCCTGCGGTCTCTTATCACAAGACCAGGATTACAGCAAAGCTGCTGAGGAGCCTTTGCAGTATATATCTTTGCCAGGCTCAGGCAAACGACTCTTTCCTGTTGGCAGGCAAATAACAGTGACCCCCAAAAGAAGTGGTGTTCATTGGGTTTGCTTGTCTATGATTTTGGGGTGATTCTTTGATTTTTTGGAAGTAGCTTTGTGGTGCAACTGAAATGACAAGCAACAACACAGGGCAGATGGCTTTTTGGTTTTTTTTCCTCTTTACCAGCTCTGCTGTGAGATTCACCAATCCAATTAAAGCTCCCGGCTTTTGGATTCATTTCTCCTCCCAGCATGAGCAGGAGCAAACCCTTGTGTATTTATTTGCTGCTTCTCTGTGTTCTAGATACTGTGTTTTATGTGGACCCTATCACTGTACTGTATATTCTTTAATAGGCCAGTGCCACCCGTATCCTGATCATAGTAACCAAGAGTGCAGATTTGGAGTAGGCCTGGAAGTCAGACCTAAGCCTGCTTTTATGCAAGTTTAGGAGCAGGGATGGTGTTCTTTTTTACTCCTCACCCTGTTTTCTGAATGCTGCTTTATTATTTAACTGAACGGTGTCTCCACCAAATAGATTAAAAGTATTTCCATAGAATTACGGTTTTTTCTGTTGCGCCTTAGGGGATGCCAGCAGCACCGTGTCTGCCGTCTGCTACACTGTCCCCAAATCAGCCAAGGGAAGCAGCCTTTATATGCTGGAATCCGGCTCTGACTTCAAGTCCCGGGGGATGGAGGATGACAGCCGCGTTGTTTTTGGTCCGGGTGTCACCATGACGACATGTGACGTCAAGCTGATCGATGACAGTGAATACGAAGAAGAAGAGGAGTTCGAGATCGTATTGGCCGATGCCTCAGATAACGCACGCATTGGCAGCCGGGCTTCAGCCAACGTCTTCATCGATGGACCCAACGATGCCTCTACAGTGTTCCTGGGGAATGCTACTTTTACCGTCAGCGAGGCTGCAGGTGAAGAGAAGCAGGGGGCTCCCCCAGGGCTGCTCCGCACCGCGTTGGGGTGCTTCATGCATGGTGAAGCATGCTTTCACCAGGAAGAGGTATCAGAAGGAGCGATTTAGGGCACAGCAGCAGAGTTGTAAAAGATCTGCAGAGGGTTTCTGTTCTTCCCTCTGCCCCTGTGGGGAAGGTTGGCGTTGTTCTCTGCAATAGCCTGTGCAGGAGCAGTGGTGAAGGGAGAAGGGCATGCTGAAGGGAAGGGAGTGGTTTTGTGGTATGTGGCTGCTTTCTCATCTCGGTTCTCTCTCATGTGCAACTGGTGATGCAGGAAACATTGAGATTCCAGTCCTCCGACAGGGACCTGATCTCTCGACCCCCATCTCGGTATGGTGTGCCACTCGGACATCAGACCCTCCATCTGCCAGCCCGGGAATCGATTATGTCCCCAGCTCCAGAAAAATAGAGTTCAGGCCAGGCAAGACAGAAGAGGTGAGGAGCCACTTTGACTCCTGATGAGTCTGCTCTGGCTGGTGACACTTCTCTCTTGTTTACGTGCATACTCTGTATTTGCCATTTGCCTGTTTTGAAAATCCTCTGCCAGGCACAGACTCACATCTGATCAGCACTGCAGCCAGAGAAGATTTGGCCAGGCCACCTCTCCCAGGATAAAGATGGCTGCCTGTTCTCTGAAGTGATGTGCCAGATTTATCTAGAACATTGTTTCCATTGATTAATTAATTCAGAAAAGGCCTGACATAATGACTTACATTAGACACCCAAATGCGAGTGCCGGGAAGGATGAAAACTTTGCATCTCTAAAAGCAGGACTTCTGCTTTCCTTCTAGTTCTGCACTCTGACAATCCTGGACGATGCGCAGTACCCGGTGATAGAAGGGCTGGAGACATTTGTTGTTTATCTCAGTTCACCCCACGGAGCTGAGCTGACAAAGCCGTTCCAAGCGATCGTGGCCATTAATGACATCTTCCAAGACGGTAAGTTATCCGTGGCGGCTTTATCCGGTCCGTCCTAGCCTCTTCCTTAACACTTCCACGCAGCAGGAGGCTAGGCCAAGTTAGGTTATGTCTAGGCTGGATTTCGCCTGTTTTCCTGGGATCCTCCCATTCCGTTTGGCTGCCCTGTTTCTTTCCATGCTTCACTGTCCACAAGAGCTTGGAGTCTTTGGAAGTGCATAATGAATTTTCCTGTAGTGTTCCCTCACTTTCAGCCACGCTTTGCCTCCTCTGCTCAGATCTCAGTCCTTATTTCATGCTTTCTGTGAGCTGAAGTCCCCCTTACAATGTGAGAAAGTCTCACTGCATGTTCACTTTCTCTTGTGTTTTAACGTCTCTCGTGTTTGCTTGGCTAAGGAAAGCACACACTGCGTAATCTAACTTTGCAGTAGTCTGTAATCCTTTCTGCCTTTGCATCTTTTCTTGAGCTCTGCCCTCTGCTGCAAGCTATTTGTTCTGTGTCTGTCCACAGGCAGTAGGATAACGCTTTGAGACGCAGCATCCATTTCAGTACCGAGTCCTGATACAATCCCTTCCCGACACGCCTCGCAAACACACCATCCCTGTACCGCCAGCACCTGTCTTGGCGCGTTGCAACAGCACCAAAATGATAGGGAAGGGACAAGTTTCATGAACTGTTGGAGTTAGGTGACTGCGAGGTGACGAGGAGAGAGGCCTTTTTTCTGAAGCGCGGCAGGGTCTGCTGATCCTGTGCTCTGTAGAGGGTTGATGGCAGTAATGGTCGCTTGTTTGTTTGAAACTAAACCCTGTATTGAGGCACAGTAAAGCTGCCGGTTTACTCTCTGGCTGTCAGGCTCCACGCAGCAGTTCTCCTAGGGTATATGTGCCTCGATTAGCTCCTGTCTCTCTGCGGAGCTTGAACACTTGACTCTTTTTGTTGCCTCCTGCAGTACCAAGCATGCAGTTCACCAAGGATACGTACACAGTGAAGGAGAAGGAGGGCACTCTGCACATCCCCATCTTCCGCACCGGGGACCTGAGCTATGAGTCCTCTGTCAGGTGCTACACACGGAGCCAGACAGCAGAGGTGATGGAGGACTTTGCAGAGAGGAGAAATGCAGAGGAGTCTCGCATCACTTTCTTGAAAGGGGAGAAGGTGAGCTGAACCTGGCTTACAGGGAGAAGGAAGAACCATTGATGGGAGAGGTTCAGATCTCCTCCTCGACTCCGCATTGTCAGAGGGAGCTGACAGAAGCTGTCCGAACTGGTTTCATAGACGCTTAAAGTCACAAATTCTTCTGGTCCTGGAAATATGACGTGACTCTGAAGGGGTTGTTTCTTTCACGATAAAACTGGTTAAAACGTGAAATGCAAATCCTCCGTGTCCGTAGGACTCAGGATTGTTGCAGCAGAGAGCTGTTGGTTTGTGGAAGTAGATGTCTTCGCTGCTGTGTCTCATCATGTAACCGTATGGTTTGTCCACACTGAAGTAGCAGCCTTAAAAATAGAAGTGTTTCTTCAGGGTTGACAGTACTCAGACATTAAACCCTAGATAGTGAAGTACAGTGTGGCCTTCAAGTGGCTTCAGGGGATTTATGAATGTTTGCTGGTTTCTCCTGCTTACTTGGCTTTAGGTGAAGAACTGCAGTGTTTATATCAGTGACGACTCTGCCTTTGAACCAGAAGAGCAGTTCCAGGTCTATCTTGGTAGCCCGCTTGGAAACCATTGGAGTGGAGCTAGGATTGGACAAATGGACATGGTGACCGTAACTGTCACCAATGACGAAGACGGTAAGCGATGAGACTCCACAAGGATGTAGGAGCTGTAGCGTAGGATGCAGTTCCAAGGTAGTCAGCACAGTCTCATCAACGGTTTATGGTTTAATTTAGTGCCCATGAATGCCTTCAGTCACATGGTGACAGCTCTGTGTGCAGGTCACTGATGCGGTGGCTTTGTGCACTGGGCTGGTCTTAAGGGAGAGATGGAATAACCGTGGTTCGAACCCACCGTTCGTCCCAGTTCCCATTCCCCTGCAGTTGCAGAGGGAGTTGCTGTGCCTCCCCTGGGAGATGTTGCCTTCCCTCCACAGTGTCGCAGCCTGGAGAGATCTGTGGGGAAGAAGGGGGATGCCAGGTCCCTCTGGTGTGACGGCCCGTGGGGGCTGTAGCACCATCATGTGGCATGGATTTGAGGGCCTGTGGTTCAGCGGGAGGCAGGGAATGGGAGAATCATTTGCCATCCTCTGTAGCGCAATACGTGTGTTGGATTTTGCCCCGCTCCTTGCCCTAATTCACATCCAACCCTTAGAGCTGCAGTTCTGGCCCCTGCTCTGAGGAGCCCCTCGCTCTGAAGACGTGTAGATAGAGTCTAAAAGGAGCTGAGCTTAGCTCACCCCAGTTGCTGAATGCCTTTCATCTGTAAACAGGCAGCTGGTGTGCAAACCTGGGGCTTTTTCTTCACTGCTGTTTCTTTAGCACCCACCATTGAGTTTGAAGAAGCCGCGTACCAAGTACGGGAGCCGCCTGGCCCGGAGGGTATTGCCGTTCTAAATATCAAGGTGGTCCGGAGAGGGGATCAGAACAGGACCTCAAAAGTCCGCTGTAGCACCCGCGATGGCTCAGCTCAGGCCGGAGTGGATTACTATCCCAAGAGTCGAATGCTCAAATTCAGCCCAGGTAAAGGATCCTTTTTGCGTGAGGTTTACAACACAGCACAGGTTGAACTGCTTCCCGTGAAGTGAACTGCATTAGCTGTAAGAAGGCATAATAAACCCTTAGATTTTGGGGGTTAGATTTGATTTGGGGTTTGATCTTGAGCTCATCACAGTCTTTGTGGGAAGAAACACCTATCCGGCTCTTCAGTGTGTTGCAGGTGGGGTGCAAGACTCTTCCCCTTTCCTTGCATTAGAGATGTCCTTTCCCCTCTCTCCTTGTTGCCTAATCATTCTCAGTTCAAACACACGCAGAACTCTCCGCTCGATGAGCGAAGTGCCAAGCTGCTGCCTAAGCAGGGAGGAAGTGAAAAGGAGGAGGGAATGAAAGCCCGGAGGTGGTGAGCTCTTTACTGAGCAGACTGCAAATGCCTATGGAGACAGAAAGATGGTTGAGACTTTCTGCTCCCTGGAATTAATGTCACTTGAAAAAATGGGAAGGCCATCCCAAATCTTGCCATGTTTTCTCTTGTGTACAACATTTCACCCCTTCACAATGCCCCGCTGGATGAGAAGGATCTGGGGTTTGGTTTGTTTGGGGGTTTTTTCTGGTTTTTTGGTAATGTATTTTAAATATACTACGTAGACCACTTACTATGTGGTCTTTTTTAAAGTGTGACTCTTCTGGGCTGCAGCCTTGCACTCTGCTATGGCTATAATTTTGTTATGCAAAAAGGCTGAACCGTTAAATGAAGGGTGATCAGAACAGAGGAAGAAGCACTAGCATCTGGCAGGTGAGGGTAAAGTGGTCTTCAGAGGATGCAAGGCTCAGCAGAGATCTTTCAGGATCCAGTGCAACAGCTCGGACCATGTTGCTGGACCAAGAAGCCCTCACCAAACGGTTCTGCATATTGGTGTGAGAGCAGAGGTGCTCGCAGCAGGGGTGGGGATGTACTTTGGATCATAGATTTTTTACTACCGACAGCTAATACCAGACAGGCATTATTAATCCTCAGATGGCATCTGCTAGTAAATCTATCACCTGATCAATTGGATCAGTTGTCTTAGCTGGAGTTTCACGTATAGAGTAGAATCCTGTGTGGACAGGGCTAAATTGTTAGTAGCAATGAGCGGAAATAAAATTTATAATGCGTTTTTTATCATAATGTTTCAGTGGTCATAGCCTAGACCGGCGATGCAGGTTTTTTATGAGAACTTCAGAGCAATATCTGATGGTGAATCGAGTTCTCTCTGTGTCTCTTGCATTCCCTCTCACAGGTGTGAACCACATCATGTTTAAGGTGGAGATCATGTCCAATGAAGACCGGGAGTGGCATGAGTCCTTTTCTCTGGTGCTGGGTCCAGATGATCCGGTGGAAGCTGTTCTTGGAGATACCAGCACTGCAATAGTGACTATTTTGGATCAGGAGGCAGCAGGGAGCCTGATTCTACCAGCACCTCCCGTGGTAAGTTGACCATTGCAGTGGGTGGGATTTAGTACCCTTCAAGTACAGACTGAAAACCCCAGTGGGGTTTCTGAAATAGAATTCAGAGCTGCAATCAAGTAGCAGGCTTGGAGTGTGTGGGAAGGATTGCCTTTTCTGCCCCTCCCCTCAGCCCCAGGCGAATGCTGCCGTCTTGCATCCATACAGGTCGTCGCCTTGGCTGATTACGACCGTGTGGAAGAAGTGACCAAGGCCGGTGCTAAGAAATCCCCTTCCCCAGGCTATCCGCTCATCTGCGTCACTCCTTGCGACCCTCACTTCCCCAAGTACACGCTCATGAAGGAACGCTGCAGCGAGGCAGGGATCAACCAGTCTTCAATACAGTTCAGCTGGGAAGTAGCAACCCCCACGGACGGGAATGGAGCCAGGTCGCCTTTCGAAACCATCACTGACAACACGCCGTTCACTAGCGTCAACCATAAGGTACGCGGCTAGGTACCGGCACGGCGCAGCTGCGAGAGCTCACGGCACAAGTCAGCGAGGGCTTGGGGCAGCTCTGGCAGTCTGTGTGCTGTGTGATCACTCACACGTGAAATTTGGTAGCGTTCCTGCAGCTGAAAAGTCGCACACCTGAATAAGAGCTCAGCGCGCTGATGTGACCTGTGTTACCAGGGTCTGGCTGTGCGATTGTCTGCTTTCCTTCCGTCCTCCTCAAGTTGCAGGAAGGGCATAGCTCAAGTTACGATCCGCTGTTCCTTCAGGCACTCACTTTGCTGCATTGCTCCGTGTGTGGCCTGAGACCTCTCTGTCCCTGGGCTGTTCACGTCCTGCCCCGCAAACAGAATTGCTGTTTTTCTCTGAGGGCTTTTCCCGCGTGCTCCCAGCTGTGAGGTCTCAGCTCTTAGGCACCCAGATGTGTTTCTGGACCATGCCTACTCGTGCATGAGTCTGAGACGTTTTTAGTGAGTAGCACACACTTTAGTTACACAGAGGTTAAAACCTAAAATCTCCTCGGATTTGGGAACTGGCATGAGATACATGGGTGCTTCTTTGGGGATTATATTTTTTCTTCTGGCTTCAGAAAATTGAGCACTGTTCCTGACTGAGCCTGCTAAAAGCACCACTTCTGTTGACGTGGGAAGTAGCTGTAAGCACTCAGACGCTTCAGTAAATCCCTGGTGGTGGAAGACAGATGGAGCCTGGCAGATCATAACAGCTCAGGCTCCCTCTTCCCCTCCCCTCAGTATGTGGGCAGAGTTCGGAAGCTGTAAAGCACCCGACGTACTCGAGCATCCACTGCAGCGTAGGTAACAAGAGGCCAACGGCACCTGCGTGCCCAAGTGGCCAAGCAGACGTTGGCACACACGCGCTCCTAGTTTGCGTTTGCGCGTGTCTCACCTCCGTGCCGCCTCAAAACACCGGGACAAAGTGATTTTGCTACACGGTCAGATGTTGCGACGCTGGTGTGTTTGACCCGCACGCGTGTTTCTCCCTCCTCGTTCCCTGCAGGTGCTGGACAGCATTTACTTCAGCCGGCGGTTCCACGTGCGCTGTGTGGCCAAGGCTGTGGACAAGGCCGGCCATGTGGGGACCCCCCTGAGAAGCAACGTGGTTACCATAGGCACAGACAGTGCCATTTGTCACACCCCTGTGGTCGCGGGGACGGCCCGAGGTTTCCAGGCACAGTCATTCATCGCCACTCTGAAGTACTTGGACGTCAAGCACAAGGAACATCCCAACAGGTACGAGCCTGGAGAAGGGGAGAGCGCAGTCCTTCACCGGGGCCCCCAGAGTTCAAGGGCTGGCTTGGGTCGAGAGGAGAACGTGTGCCTGAAACCACATCCCTCCATGCAGTGTGGCCTCTTGAACAGCGTCGGGCGCTCGGGGTAGTGCTCCCACTCTCTTCCTCGCACCCTGCTCTGCTGGGGGGGTGCCCTTCCCCTCAGGAAACTGGAGTTGGTGGGACAGCTTAAGGAGCCGATGTGCAGACAGGGAAATCTAGCTGAAACTAAATATCAGGCTGCCGCTAACAGGCTCGCTCTGTGCTGTGGGGCACGAGGCTCCCATGCCTGCCAGGGCTGCTTTTTTCCACTGTCTGATCCGCTGCTTGTTCCAGAATCCACATCTCGGTGCAGATCCCGCATCAGGATGGTATGCTGCCCCTCATCTCCACCCTGCCGCTGCACAATCTGCATTTCCTTCTCTCCGAGTCTATCTACAGGCACCAGCACGTCTGCTCAAACCTGGTCACCATCAGAGACCTCAGAGGCATCTCAGGTAATTTTTAAAGCCAACTTTTGCTTTCTGAACTTAGGGGTAGGGAGAAGCCAGTAAAGAAATGCAGAGGAGGCGGCTTTGTCTTCCTCTGGGCTCTCTTGACATTATGTCAGTACTAATTAATCTTCCTGTACTAACAGCAGCGAACAGAGTTGCCCCGTTGACGATGAGATGCGACGTATGGGAATGTTTAAAAGATAACGGGGTTAAGCAGCGTTGCTGTGTTGGAGGAGGCTGTAGGTTCACACCGTGCTGGTGATTTTCTGCTTTTCAAATCTGTCTTGTGCTATCCATGCGGTTAGAGAGGGACCCACAGGAAGGGGATCCCTGCGTCTGTGTCACCGAGGTCTCCAGCGTGGCAACAAGAAGCAGTAAAAGCAAATTCAGTGCTGAAGTAAATGCCAGAGCCGAAGAAAAAATGCAGTTTGTGTCTCTGGCACTCAGGGTAATGGGGTCAACACTTGTTCCGTGGTGGGCAGGGGGCTGTGCTTCCTTCTGTTCATTTCCTACTCAAGCTGTTCTGCATTTCTTAAAAGTTCAACTTCAGCCTTTCATTGGTAGGTTCATAAGTTTGGGTTTTAGGATTCTTATCCCATTCCTACAACATTTTCCTCTGCAAAGACCTGTGTATATTCAGCTTGACCTCTAGGATAATGGAGAGGAGCCCGTTAAGTCCCTAATATAATCAGTCCTTAATATAAACATGATTTGGGAGTGAAAATGGGACCTCAGTACTTGCCTTCAAGCTCTTTAAAATCTGGAGTGATCAGTGTCCTGATCTCCCTTAATCCCAGAGGCAGGGTTTCTGGACGAAGTGACCTACAACAGCATCGTTCTCGGTCCTGGCTATGACCGCCCGTACCAGTTTGACCCCACAGTGAGAGAGCCGAAGACGATCCAGCTCTACAAGCACCTCAACCTGAAGAGCTGCATTTGGACTTTTGATGCTTATTACGACATGACTGAATTAATTGATGTCTGCGGAGGCTCTGTCACCGCTGACTTCCAGGTGAGATGCCACATCCAAAGCTCCAAAGCTTTTAACGGTTGGACCTGATGATCTTAAGGGTCTTTTCCAACCTTAACAATTCTATGATTCTATGGTTCTATGATTCTCGTCCACGTAATCCGGATCTTTCTCAATTCTTAGGCAAAGCTCACTTCGTGTTCATGAATATTTGCTGGGTATGTTTGCTGCTCTGCTCTGCACACCTGGGTTTTTCCCCCCTTTTACCTAGAAAAGAACGGTGCTTTGTGAAATGCATTTAATTTGTTTTGGCTGGGGTAACATAGGTTTTACTCTCTTAATCTTCAGAGCACCAGTAAAATATTTTTTTTTAAATACAAGGATGTACTGGGAATACAAAACATTCTCACCTGTGCTTATTCTTTTACAATTTTGACTGTGTTCTTAGCCAATATAAAAGAGCAAAGAGCAGAGCAGAGGCACATCAGTTTGTACTCCTCAGTGGAACGAGGTCATGGGAATTTTTAAGTAATTTCTTAATTAACCGACTGGCAGACCGAAAGCCAGAAATCTTCTTATATAAACTAACAGCTTTCACTACTAGGCGTGTCTCACTGCCCTCTCATGGCTGGATTACACATACGCATCTCGCTCAAGTGAATATCTCATCCACGTTAGATTCTTTTATTAAATTCCCAGTCAGAGCGTTCTGGCCAACATCATCTCTTTCAATTCCTGCCAGTCTGGAATACTTTGTTAACTTTCCTTTTATAGCTCCAATCATTTGCACCAATCCAGAGAAGCTACTTGAACTGAACAGCTGCGTAATTCAGTGCGTGGAGACTGGCACCAACCAGTCTGGAATGTCTCTCGGAGCTCTCCCGGGGCTTGCAGAGTACAGCCGCGCCCCGCAGATAATAAATGGTGTATATATAGCCGGAGAGCTGTGGTATTTCAGATACTCTTAGGGCCGGTCCTGAGCAAGCAGAATCGCTTATTTTCAATTCACGGAATTGGAAAGTGAGGGGTTTTTGAGGTGAGGTTGTGAGCACAGCTCCTTTTGTACCTCCCCACCAGTGTGCTTTAGCACTTACCCTTATTTAAAATGCAGGTTTGTCTCAAACCTACGTGTAAAGGTAAAGAAAGTTCCGACAGTCATCTCTGACTTAATCGTAGGAGGTCTGTAGTATGTGAGGAGCAGCACTCTGTGCTTGCACACCTCTTCCCAGCAGTTCATTAGTATTTTTCAAACAGCAGTCCAGCAATCACTTTTTTGCAAATCAGCTAATTGGTTGCCAATAATGCTCAGTCTTTACGGAGCAATGACATTATATTGCTTTAGAAATACTTCATCCCCACGTTATCCTCCCTGTCTTTAGGACATCCCTAGTCCAGAACTAAAAAGGAGTCTTCTGTAGCAGGTACTCTGGCTTTTTTTCCCCCGTTTGCAGAGCAGAAGGCGAATGCAGTGGGTGCTGTGGGTCCGGGCCAGCGTCTCTCCTTCGGAAGGTGCATAACCACCTTTTGGGGGGTTTATTGACAGGTACGGGACTCGGCTCAGTCCTTCTTAACGGTCCACGTCCCACTCTATGTGTCCTATATTTACGTGACGGCGCCGAGAGGTTGGGCTTCCCTTGAGCATCACACAGAGATGGAGTTCTCCTTTTTCTACGATACTGTTCTCTGGAGGACGGGTAGGTCCGAGGCGTTTTGAAGGAGTGCGGGACAATTGGTTTCTTCTCTTTTTTCGCTTTTTCTTCGTTTCTGCGCTGCCACCGCAGTGGGTGGCACTCACTGAAGTAACGGGCGTGCAGGCTGAGTCCGGGTAAGCCTGCATTCGCGTAAGCTTAGCGAGGGGCCTGCCGTTTCCCCCAGCCTCTCTGCTAAGGGGAGCAGTTGCCACTGAGCCCGAGGAAGGGCTCTCTCTTCATCAGAGTCTCCAGAGCCAGGCAGAGGTTGCTCCCTGTGGGATGTTTGGAGTGATTTCTCCGACGCTTTTCAGTGTGGGAGCTGCAGTCACGTTCCGCGCGTCTACGTGCGGTTTATCCTGTGCCTGCGAGTCTTCTATTTCCAGCTGTTAACTTTCCTTTCCCGCACTGTTTGGAGCCTGGGTGTGCTGTGACCCCGAGCCGTTGAGCAGTACTGGCTACGAGGAACAGGCAGCGCCTCACCTTGGATTTTATTCTGCCAGCGGTGACACTAAGTATTGTAGGGGAGGGACTCGCGCTTTGTTCCTGGAGGGCCACTCAGGATTTAAGGCCAGGAGTACCCAGAAACAATCATCTACAACTTATTATGTAAAATAAGTTACATTCCCAGGCTCATCATAGGCGGGAACTCAGCGTATTTACTTCCTTTGTGCTTGAGTGAGACTTAGGCGGCACACGTGGATAACGGAGGAAGCGTATAGCTGATTCCCAATTAAACCATGCCTTTTTGGAGCTCTCAAATGCTTCTGGAGCTCCGTGGGGCTGACGGAGCCCGGCCCAGGCCCGACTGTGCCGTGTGGCCTCCCCAGTGACTTTGCTCTTGCTGCAGGGATTCAGACGGACAGCGTTCTCTCAGCCCGGCTGCAGATAATCAGGATCTACATCCGCGAGGACGGTCGGCTGGTGATCGAGTTCAAGACACAGGCCAAGTTCAGAGGTGAGAGCGTTAGTCCTGACAGAGGGAGAAATCAACGTGCAAATGCAGATCTGTTCTGAAAACACAGGTGGCAGAACAAGTCCCTCTTCCCAGGAGTCCCTCTGTGCTGAGGTGTGCAGCACGGGGTCTCCCCGTACTCTGCCTCATCTGTCACCTCCTTGTCCTCACCCCAGGGCTTTTTGTCATGGAGCACCACAGCCTGCCAGATGTCAAGTCTTTTTTAATGACTCCAGACCACCTGGGAGGGATCGAATTTGACCTGCAGCTGCTGTGGAGCGCTCAGACTTTCGACTCTCCCTACCAGCTCTGGAGAGCAACCAGCTCCTATAACAGGTGAGGACCGCGGGTTCGGCCACCTTCAGCAGCTTCCCACGGCGCAGTGTTCTCCTTAAGCCATGAACGTGCCTGTAGGTGCCAGCAGCGGCGGAGCAGTTTCAGCTCCAGGCCTGAGAGAGCAACCCCTGTTGCCCTTTCAGCAGCCACAGCGATAGCGTGGAGTGCTCAGGAGCCAGCCTTGTTCAAGGGCTCCGAGCTAGAGCACGCAGGGAGCCGCTGTCAGGGCTGAAAACGCTCTCTACTCCTTGTGTAAGTAAAGGGAACAATCAGTTCGTCTCCTTGTGAATGCATCTTTCTAGCAATGAAGCCAGCGGGTAGGTAGATACTGGAGGTGACAGTGTATTCAAGGTTGTTTTGCAGTCTGCCAATTAAAAGCAGGATTTCGTGTCCACGACTGACTGAATCGGTAGTGCTCTGCTTGGTGCAGGTAGGTATATTAAGATCTAGAAATATTTGGTTCACTTTTGATACAAAAATCCATGGATGCTTCTCCTCACAGTCCGAATCTCCCAAGGGAGAAACGGAGCATTCAGAGAGTCCCTGAAATGGAACTCAATCGCAACGCAGTTCCTATTAAGCAGGTATCCTTTATTGCAGCGCTGGGGATTCTCCACCATCAGTGCTCCAACCAATTACTGAACTTTGAGAGAATATACACTATACAATCATGCATATTCATAGGATTTCCGAGAAGTGCTATGCATAAACATGAGATTTCCAGGAACTTATTAACATATGTAAATATCTGATTCGCATGCGCAGTCATCTCTTGTGGTGGTCTTTGGGGGTCTTCAGATGAAGGCTCGTAGTCTTCCTCCCTGTGTTCGCCGATTGACCTTTGCTTCTGCGCAAACTCAGTCCTAGGATCACGTAGACGTTGTCCTTCAAGACTATTGTTGCCATTCTTCTGTTTCTTCCTGTCTTCGTGGTCCCGTGCATCTGTTCTCCCAAGGCCGAGTTGTCTGTAACGAGATTATCCCAGAGCCCCCCTTATCTTATAGCTGTTCTTCTAGCTACTCCCTAAATCACATCAGGCCACCCTCAAGTCTAACAAGGTATTCACAACAGCCTTAAATCACAACAGGGTGTCTTCTGGTCTAATTGAGTGACTAAGGTATTTACAGCATCTTCCTTGCTCTTGTGGTTTTTAACCCTTTCACTTTTTTAAAAAATGCCGTTTCATTATTAGTTCTGTGACCGTTTATTCTTACAGCCTGTGCTCCTTGTGCAGAGGGTCAAATTAAGCAGCGCGGGTCAAATATGGCCCTCCTGCGACTGCCGGAGTAGGTGGGCATTTCTGGGGCGAGGGAGAGGCCCTGCTACCAACTTGGTCTTGCCTGCTTACGCTAATTACAGAAATGGTGGATGTTAGGCAAACGTAGCAGCTTGGAGTCTCGTTTGGTGACTGCGGTGTCTCCTGCCTCTCCCCAGGAAGGACTACTCTGGAGAGTACACCATCTTCTTAATCCCCTGTACTGTGCAGCCCACGCAGCCGTGGGTGGAGCCCGGAGACAAGCCCCTGCCCTGTACGGCTCACGCTCCTGAGCGGTAAGGAGTCCCCGGCATGGCGGCGGCAGGACGGTTCAGCCCGTTCGGGTGGTTTGTGGGGTCCCAGCGGGCACGTGGCACGCTACAACAGCAGCAGGGAGGGAAAAGGAGAGGGGAGGCAGCTCCCCTTTGGCTCAGGAGTCCCCCTGCGACCAGGCCGTCCCCTCTCAGGGCGGTGAAAGATGGCTGGGCTGTGGCACCGCAGGGTCTGTTACTCCTGAGCACAAGGCAGGCGTCTTTGCTTCCTTTAAAAAAAGAACTTCCTTTAAAAAGTTGCCTTATCTGCGTGCCTGCCTTTCCTCTGTCACGTCTGGCGAGACCGTGGACGCCCAGAACAGGGGCTGTCCTGGGCTGTTGTACGTCTCGGCCGGCGGTTTTCAGCCTCGGGGCTGCAGAAGGCTTCGCTTGTCCCCAGAGAGAAAGAAAAGCAAACCTGGTGGGAGGAGGCTTCAGCTGGTCGTGCAGAGCCCGGCACCGTTACTGGAAAGTCATTTTGGGTCGAATACCACCGTAGCGGGGGCTGCTGGACTATAAATAGTAAAGCAGGAGGGAAAAAAGGTGAAGCAGACAGTGTAGGTCACCAGCGTGTAACTTCCGACGCCTCCAAGCTAAACCTCTCCTCCTTCCTTTCCTGTCCCAATTTTAGATTTTTGATCCCGATTGCCTTCCAGCAGACAAACCGCCCCGTTCCTGTCGTCTACTCCCTGAACACGGAGTTTCAGCTCTGCAACAACGAGAAGGTGTTTCTGATGGACCCCACCAAAGCCGAAATGTCCCTGGCAGAAATGGACTACAAAGGGGCTTTTTCCAAGGGTAGGGTTTATTTTCCTTCTCTTTACCGCTCTGCGTGTGCCTAACGTTTCTGTCTTCACAACTTCCATTCCTCTGAAAGGGAAGGGTAAAACTCGAGATTTGGCTTTGCCTCTTTCGCAGCAATAAATGGCACTTTGAGCACGTTACAGCCCTGTAACGGCATGAGCAGAAGGCAAGAGGAGAGCGCGCTCCGGCACGGCATTCTGTCATCTGCACGCGCAAATCAAACCCTTCAAAACCCAGAGCCATGCGTGGTTTGGCGCTTCGGGCTCTGACAGTGCTGCTCGTGTTGAACTGGAGAATTCAACCTCACCCTTTTTCTCCCAACCTCCTCAGGGCAGATCCTGTACGGCCGCGTGCTCTGGAACCCCGAGCAAAACCTAAATGCCGCTTACAAACTGCAGTTGGAAAAAGTCTATCTGTGTACGGGCAGGGACGGCTACGTCCCTTTCTTTGACCCGACGGGCACCGTCTATAACGAGGGGCCCCAGTACGGCTGTATTCAACCCAACAAGCACCTGAAACACCGATTTCTCCTCTTGGTAAGTTTTGCTGCTGTGGACAAAACCACGGTGTTGAGCGTTGTGTGTGATGGTGTCCGGAGAAGTCTGGTCTCTCAGCCAGACCTGGGAACTCGGTGGCCTTCCTGCCTGTGGGGAGAGGCTGCGCATGCTGATGTTGAGCTCTTTCGGTCGTGTCCTCGCTAGCCTGACTGTCGCAGGTGGCGTAGCGCTCTTGTTTTTCTGGCCGACTCCCCCAGGCACCCCCCAAACCCCGCAACGCCCTGCAGAGTCTCCAGGCAGACCCTGCCGCCCTCCCGGCCGCCCGCGCCTTTGTGCAGCCGCAGAAAGCCAGAGCAAAGCGCGGTGCCTGTGCTACACAGTTCCCTCCTCCGAGAGAGATCGGACGTCCTGGCTTGCAAAACTGCCCTCCGCTGCTGCTTTCTGTTTGGGTTTTTTTCCCCGACTACGAACAGGTTCTGACTACAAAAGGATGAGAAGGGAAATGCGGTGGATTTTTTGCAGGTGCAAACCACAGAGACAAGATCAGGTTTTCTTCAGTCTTTAGCCATGAGTATTTCTTATTTTTAAAAAAAAAACCCAAACAAACCACAAATGAGGAAGAAAAAGAAGTGATGTATCAAACCCGTAAAGTTTCCCTTGATCTCTGCTTATACCACAGCTTGGAACCGACAGGACTGGCATCTAGAAAGGCAGATTTATTTACCAGTTACACAGAAATTCTTCTTGTATAAATCTACCATCAGCTCCCGAGATGCGTTCAGCGCTTTTTACGTGCTTCGTCGTTAACATTTGCCAGCGTCCTCGCTGGCAGCCCCGTTACCGCTCGCAGGACGAGGGTAACGTCAATGGCATTCGTTAGCCTGGCGGGCACGTTTGAGCGGGCCGGGTAAGCTCTTCTCCCGATCTTCAGCTCCACACACCTAATATGGACCCAGCTAAAACACTACGAAGCATCTACAGATCACATAGGCCGTAAATACTTTCCGTGCGGTAAGCTACGCGCTTAAAGAAACGTCCGTGCCCGCGCGTAGGTGTGGAGACGGGGCGCGCGGACTCCATTTCTGCAGCGTAGGTGGGCGTCGTTTAGCGACCCGGCTTCCCTTTGGAAAGACGGCGGCGCGCGCTCCTCTTCGTAACGCCTCTCTGATTTCCAGGACCGCAACCAACCCGAAGTGACGGATAAGTATTTCCACGACGTGCCTTTCGATGCCCACTTCGCTTCCGAACTGTCCGAGTTCCACGCGGTCAGCAGCATGCCCGGAGTCGATGGATTCACTCTCAAGGTGGATGCTCTCTACAAGGTACGTACCGAGCGACGCCGGGAGCCCAAAACTAACGTCTCTGTCCGGGATGTCCCAGATACTTTGTGAATTGGAGGCTCTGGGCCTGACGCTGCCTAAAGAGACCGAACTCATGCTAGGGTAGGTAGCAGGAGCCGCGCAGATCCTGGCAAAACAGGAGGGGCACAGAGGAAGCTCTCGATCCAGGGCAGAATTCCCGATTTCTGGGTTTTTTGTCCCTCCCCAGGGAGGCCCTCTCTGTAACGCAGTGACCTCTCTTTGCTTAAGGGGCTTCTTGGCATTGCCAGGATTGTACCATAAACTAACCGCGGAGCCAGTGCAGAAGCAAACTCCGGCACAGAAAATGGAGAGGAGGAGTTTATTCTGGTTATTAAGACTTTTTTTCCCAAAGCACTCAGGAAAGAAGCTCTTTAAAAAAGTTTATTCATGTTCCCGAATTAATTATTGCAGTTGCCAATGACAGACAAGACGACCGAACACCTCACTTGGTGATAAATATCATTGCAGGTGCTCATAAAAACACACCGAGCTTTTTTTGTTGATATTTGCATGCAAGAAACGGGACAAAAAACCGCAACCAGCTCTACCTTTACTTACCAAAATCGCTCGATCTAAAAGCCGTGGTTAAAATTCCCTGCGTGCGTGCCTTCCCTTTCTTCAAGGTGGAAGCTGGACACCAGTGGTACCTCCAGGTCATCTACGTGATCGGCCCGGAGAGCATGGCAGGGCCTCGCGTCCAGCGATCCCTCGCTCGCCGCTGGAAACGCGGCCGCCGGGACTTGGTCGACGGCGACGGGAGGCTGACGCTGGACGACTCCTTAATCTACGACAACGAAGGCGACCAGGTGAAGAACGGCACCAACATGAAGTCGCTGATCTTGGAGAGGGAGGAAGCCGCCGTCGCGGCCTCCTTATCTCAGACGGGCGCTTCCCTGGGCAGCGCCTTCGCTGCCGTCACCCTGCTGCTGCTGGTGCTCTCCGCAGTTTGCCTCCTCGCCAGGAAGTGTCGGAAGCTGCGGAGGAAGCGGGAGGCGGCCAGAGCCGCCCCGGAGGAGCATCCCCTGAACACCAAGGTGGAGCTGCCCCGGGGCGCGGAGCGGGCCCTGGACGGCCGCTACTGCACCGTCAGGAACGTTAACGTATTGAGGGAAACAGGGGGCGGCTGCGAGGGGAGGGGCAGGAAGGTGAAGCAGGTGAACTTGGAAGTCAAAGTCCACAGCAATTTGCACGACGGGACGGAAGTTTAATGGAGCGCACGCTTTGGTTTGGTAAGAGCTTTTTATAAATTGTAAAAAGGAAAAAAAAAAATCCAAAAAAGACAAGCTAAGAAAAGTTCCGCTGGTATTTTTATACTCTTGTGCGGAGGAGGAGTGGCTCTAGCTCACCTCTGCTCCCGGCTGAGCGCCCGCATGGCACAGAGCTCTCCATCCCTTCCTCCGCCGTGCTCCTCCAGCTCGGGAGCCCAGAGAGGCGGCCATCATGGGGACATCATCCCCCCGGCACGGAGGGGTGGCTCTGCCTCAGCCGGGGGAGAGCAGCGGGGTCCCTCTGCTCCGGCCTGCGGGGCTCAGGGTCCGTTCCCCGCCTCGCTGGGGAATAAAGCAAGAAAAGCAACGTCTGGTTTCTCACCCGAGGCAAGCGGCCTCGGTTTGCTGCTTAAAACGAGGCAAAACCCCTCCAGAAAACCAAACTGCAGCCCTGGAGCTCGGTATCTGGGGGTGGGAGGGGGCGTCAATTGTCACAGGGGCTGTAACCGTCCCGTCTCCCCAGAGAGTAAAGCTGG
This sequence comes from Theristicus caerulescens, assembly GCA_020745775.1. Classification (NCBI taxonomy): domain Eukaryota; kingdom Metazoa; phylum Chordata; class Aves; order Pelecaniformes; family Threskiornithidae; genus Theristicus; species Theristicus caerulescens. The sequence goes on along the minus strand of CM036563.1, from coordinate 81,790,911 downwards.
AATATCGACGTGACACAGAGCGTGACCGGACTGTCCTTTCCCTGCGCCTCCCCTCCTCCAGCCCCCGGGGGGGTGGCGGGGAGCCCCGCGGGGCTGCGGCGGTGCTGGCTGTTGCCACCGCGGGGCCTCGGTGGCGGCCCGGGGGTGGCGGCGGCCGGGGCTGCCCCCGGTGCGGGGGGCTGCGGTGCTGCCGAACGGCCACGAGGTGGCGCTGCGCCGGGCGCTGCCGCGGCGCGTCCGCCAGGCGGCGCCACAGTGCGGGGTTGGGGGGGGGAAATCCATGCTGTGCCCCTGCGCCTCCGCCAGGGGGCGCCGCGGTGCGCGGGCTGCTCCCCGCTGTGCCGCGGCGCGACCGCCAGGGGGCGCCGCAGTGTCGAGGGGGCGGGGCGAGGGGCGGAGCGACTCTACTTATGCCCACAATTAATTCTAATTCGAGCCATCCATTAATGAATTCAGTCCTGAGAGCAGTGCAAACCGCGGAATGTCAGGCATCAAACACCGTGCTCCCCTTCGGCGCTGGCAGGAGCCCCTCCTGAGGCTGGGAGTCCTTCCCACTCCGGGGAGGGGAGCAGCGAGATTAAACGCTGACTGTTGTGGGAAGGGCCCGCTGACAAGCGCGGAAAGCGCTGCACCCGCACCGGGAGCAGGGCTGGGAAGGGACGATGCCGACACTCGGGGCAGCTCCAGCGCACGCTGATGACACCGTCTGCTCCTTAATGCACTCTGGGCACGTGACGGGTTGTCAGTCGTTCACTGTCATGACCTGAATGTTAACATCAACCTTTAATACCGAATAATTATAAACTCTGCTGGGCGTTGCCCAGGGCAGGACTCAGAGTGGGGAAAAAGCACTTTTCGCCCCAGAGACTATCTCAGACGTTTAATTCGGCCTGGTGCATGCCAGCCTCCCAAGCGTCGGGGACCACCGCGACCGGGCCCCCGCCTCTGGCAGGGGCCCACGCAACGCGACCAGACCCCCACCTCCGGTGGGGGCCCACGCACCCTGCCCGCCCCCCCCCCCCAGCCCGCACCCCAACGCCCGCCCGCCTCCCCCCGCAGCCCCGGCCCCGGGTTTGGCCCCAGAAACGGCCGACGGGGGCTCCGTTTCTGGGCCCAAACCCCCAGGACTCGGCCCCGGCCCCGCACGGGCAGGACCGGGGCTCCCTCCCGGCCCCCACACCCCCGGCTCCGCACCCCGCTCCCCCCAGCCCCGCGTGTGCTGTCAGGAAGGCCGGGAGCCCCGCCGGGAGCGGCCGGTGCTTGGGAACTGGACGGGGGGACCCGCGGGCGGGCCCGTACCCGGGGGGACGCGGACGACGACGGGGGGCGCCGGGCTCCGGCCCTCCGGGCTTTATTCCCCGGCGCCCCGACAAACGCGGCTCCTCCGCGGAGCCGCCGACAGCGCGGTGCCCTCCCGCCTCCGCCCCGACAAACCCCGGCCCCGACAAACCCCGCTCCCGCTCCCCGCCGCCCCTTCCCCGCCGACCGGCCGCTGCTCGGCCCCGGCCTCACGGCCCCCGGCTCCGGTTCCCCCGGCCCCGCCGCCTCCGGTTCCCCCGGCCTCACGGCACTCGGTTCCCCGGCTCCCCCGGCCCCGGCCGGGTCCTGCGGGCCGAGCCCCCCGCGCCTCCCCTGGCCCTGCGCTACCTCCAACAACAACAAAAATGGCGGCCGACGGCGGCCGACGGGGCTCAAATCTGCTCGGCCCCGCCCCGCGCACGCGCCCTGCGGCCCCCCCGCCCACGCTCCGCGCCAGGCCCCGCCTCAGCCCCCGCCCCCGCAGTCACGTGGCTCGGCGGCGGCAGGTGCGCGGCGGTCCCCGAGCCTTCAAAACCCCCACGCGGCCACCAGGGGGCGCCGCAGTTCCGGCACCGGCGCGGAGCAGCGTAGACGCGGAGGAAGCGGCGGCGGCGGCGGCGGCGGCGTCCCGGTCCCCGGGGCGGCTCCGCTCCCGGCTCTCACGGTCCCGGCTCTCACGGTCCCGGGCGGCTCCGCAGCCCCGGGATGGGGCCGGGTAACGTAAACCGCGCAAAACCGGGAGAAACCGGAGGAAAACCGGGGCGAAACTGGGCGAAGCGGGGCCGTTCCCTCCCTTCTGCCCCCGCTGCCCGGCTCCGGGGCGGGGGCCCCGGCCGCTGCCCGGTGGGGGCTGCCTGAAGCTCCGGTCCGAGCCCGGCCCGCGAGCAGCTGCCGGGGATGGAGAGCGCCGGTGCCCGCCCCTGCCGGAGCCGGGGGGCCGGGCGAGGAGCGGGGCCCCGAGGCCCCCGGCGGGGAGGCCGTGCCCGGTGAGGTGAGTGCCCCGGGGCGGCGGCCGAGCGGGGCGGAACGGGGCTCCCGGGGCCGGCCGAGGGACGGGGAGGGCGGGGGCCGCTGCTCACAGCCCCGGCGAGGGGCCGGGCAGAGCCGCCCGTGCCGCGGGGGCCGCGGGGGCCGCGGGGCAGCAGCTCCGGGCTCTCTGGGCCGGGCCCTGCCGTGCCGCCGGCAGCCCCGGCTGCCCCACGGCTCTCCCCACGCAGGGACCGACGGACACGGACGGACACAGAGGGACACGGATGCACGCGGACGGACGGAGCAGCCCCAGCCAGGCCGGGAGCCGCCGGGGCCCCGGGAAGAAGCCGCCACGGCGCGGCCCCAGGTCGGTTCTTGGGGCCCCCGGGGGTTTTGGGCCCGGCTCCCTTCCCGGGTCCCGTTTGCTGCTGCCCCCTTGGCTGCGGGCCCAGCTCCTGGCAGCCCCGGCTCAGCTGGGGCTCCTCTCTCTTTCTGTACTGGTTTTCTGCTCTGGTTTCAGCTCCAGCTCCTTCCTGCTCCCACCACGCTCCAGACTCCAGTTGGTCTCAGCTCCAGTTCGGTTTCATCTCCTCCGGCTCCAGCTCATTTGCGGCTCCAGTTCCAGCTCAGTCTCAGCTCCAGTTGGTTCCAGCACCAGCTCCTCTCCAGTTCTGCTCCAGCCCCTTCCAGCTTGTGCTTGCTGAAACGACCTTGGCTTCGGGCAAGGCGGTAAGTCAGTCCCTGCCGTAACTGCACGGGCTCCAGTACGCGCTGAGAGAAGCAGCAGCAGCCGGGCTGCCTGCGCCGAGGCCGACGCTGCCGCCTGCCCTGGCCGGGCCCCGCTGCCGGCTGGGGACAGCCCTGCCTGCGCCCGCCCGCAGACGCTGCCGGGGCTGCGCAGCTCCAGCTCAGTTCGGGCACGTGTGTATGTGTCTGTGTTTGTTTGTTTGTGCTCCCCTTTGTTTCAGGCCCAGCTTCTGGACGGCTCCAGCACATTTGTGGCTCCAGTTTGTTTCTTCTTCGGTTTCAGCTCCTGGACGGCTCTGGTTCATCTGCAGCTCCAGTTCCTTGTGGTCCCAGCTCATTTGCAGATTCCCAGGTTGGTTGTTTCTGCCCCTGTTTTGTTTCTGGTCCAGCCTGTGGACGGCTCCAGCTCGTTCATGGCTCCGGATGGTTCGCAGCTTCAGGTCCCTGCTTCTGCACCCTTTTTTTCCAGGCCCAGCTCCTGGACGGCTCCAGTTCAGTGTTGGCTCCAGTTCGTTCTCCTCTCCAGTGCAGTCTCATCTCCAGCTCGGTTTGCTGCTTCAGTTCCACCTGATTTGCAGTTCCAGTTCATCCACGGCTCCAGCTCCTCCTTGGTTTCATCCCCAGCCCCTTACAGCTTGTGCGTGTTAAAATGACCTTGGCTTTGGGCAAGACGCTGCCGGGACTGCGCAGCTCCAGGTCAGTTGTTCGGGGTCCAGCTCGGTTTGGGCCCCTGTTTGTGTGTGTGTGTTTGTTTTGTTTGTTGGTTGGGGCTCCTCTTTATTTCAGGCCCAGCTCATGTGTGGCTCCAGTTTGTGTCTGCTCTGGTTTCAGGTCCAGCTCGTGTGTGGCTCCAGTTCATGGACGGCTCTGGGAAGTTTCCACTCCAGTTCATCTGTGGTTCCAGTTCATGGACGGCTCCAGCTCGTTCCTGCTCCCAGCACGCTCCAGACTCCAGTTGGTCTCAGCTCCAGTTGTTTTCGGGCTCCAGCTCATTTCCAGTTCCAGTTGGTTTCAGCACCACTTCTGCCCCATCCCATTACAGCTTGTGCTTGTTAATACGATCTTGGCTTTTGACAAGGTCGTAAATCAATCACTGTCATAACTTGCATATGAATAATAAATGTCATAACTGTACGTGCAGTGTCTAATTGGTGTTTATTGATCAGTCCCCAGTCCGGGGGTGGCGCGCGCCTCGAATAAAGAGTGGGGGAAAAGCACTTTTCGCCCCAGAGACTATCTCAGACGTTTAATTCGGCCTGGTGCATGCCAGCCTCCCAAGCGTCGGGGACCACCGCGACCGGGCCCCCGCCTCCGGCAGGGGCCCACGCAACGCGACCAGACCCCCACCTCCGGTGGGGGCCCACGCACCCTGCCCACCCCCCCCTCCCCAGCCCGCACCCCAACGCCCGCCCGCCTCCCCCCGCAGCCCCGGCCCCGGGTTTGGCCCCAGAAACAGCCAACGGGGGCTCCGTTTCTGGGCCCAAACCCCCAGGACTCGGCCCCGCACAGGCAGGACCGGGGCTCCCTCCCGGCCCCCACACCCCCGGCTCCGCACCCCGCTCCCCCCAGCCCCGCGTGTGCTGTCAGGAAGGCCAGGAGCCCCGCCGGGGGCGGCCGGTGCTTGGGAACTGGACGGGGGGACCCGCGGGCGGGCCCGGCCCCGGGGGGACGCGGACGACGACGGGGGACGCAGACGACGACGGGGGACGCCGGGCTCCGGCCCTCCGGGCTTTATTCCCCGGCGCCCCGACAAACGCGGCTCCTCCGCGGAGCCGCCGACAGCGCGGTGCCCTCCCGCCTCCGCCCCGACAAACCCCGGCCCCGAGAAACCCCGCTCCCGCTCCCCGCCGCCCCTTCCCCGCCGACCGGCCGCTGCTCGGCCCCGGCCTCACGGCCCCCGGCTCCGGTTCCCCCGGCCCCGCCGCCTCCGGTTCCCCCGGCCTCACGGCACTCGGTTCCCCGGCTCCCCCGGCCCCGGCCGGGCCCTGCGGGCCGAGCCCCCCGCGCCTCCCCTGGCCCCGCGGCGGAGCCGGGCCGGCACCGACCTGCGCTGCCTCCAACAACAACAAAAATGGCGGCCGACGGCGGCCGACGGGGCTCAAATCTGCTCGGCCCCGCCCCGCGCACGCGCCCCGGGCGCCGCCACGCCCGCACCTGGGACACGCCCCGCCCCCTCGTTACAGGCCAAGCCCACAACGAGGCACACCTGTGCCAGGCCCCGCCCCCTCATTACAGACCACGCCCACCCACCCATCGCACCTGTACCAAGCTCCGCCCCCTTATTGCAGGCCCCGCCCCCTCGTCGGACGCACCTGCCCCGGCCCCGCCCCGCGCACGCGCGCTCCGGCCCCGCCCCTCCGGCCCCGCCCCGCGCACGCGCATCCTCCCCCGCCGCCAGAGCGGCGCCGGCACCGACCGCGGCGGACGCCGGTACCGGGGGGTTGCTAAGGGCGCTGCGGAGCCGAGGCCGGGGGCGCTGAGGCCGGGACGGGGCTGGGACGGGCCTCGCGGGTGCGCGGAGCCGGGGCCGGGGCCCGGGCCCTACTGCTGTCCGCCTCTCCGCGGGCGGGCGTGCGCGGTGCGGGGCCCGGGGCACCGCCGGGCCCGGCCTCTCCCGAGGTCCCGGAGCCCCGCGCCCGGCCTCGCCGGCCCCGGCCCGGCCCCGGGGCAGGAGGAGCCGCGCTCCGCGGCCGGGAGCTGCCCCGGGCCGGCACCGGCCACCGGCGGTCCAAGTCCTGCCGTCCCGCCCCGCTCTCGCCGGGGCTCTGGGCTCGGCCCCCGCCGGGGCTCTGCCGCTGCCGGCCCACGGAGGAGGCACCGCCGGCTCCGCGCAGATCCCGAACGAAGGCCGGGAACCGCCGGCGCTCGCCCGGCACCGGCTGTCCGGGCACGGCCGCACCGGAGCCCCAAGCCCCTTGGCACCGGCCGGGGAGGGCAAGGGGCGTCCCGGCTCCCCGAGCGACGGGGCCGGCCCCAGCCCCCGGACGGGGCCAGGGAGCCTCAGGCCGGGCCCCGAAAGCACCGCGCCGGGGCTGAGCCCGGCGAGGCCGGGCTGGGGCTCTGTTTCCAAGCACCAAAGCACCGGGCCGGGGCTCTGCTTCTGGGCCCCCATCCCGGCCCCGAGAGCCTGGCTCCAAGCCCCAAACACGCGGCTGACCGAGTGTCTGGGCCCCAAACGCAGGACTTGGTCTCGCTTTTCAACACCTTAAAGCACTGCCCCGCTGAGCCCACTTTCACACTCCACACACCCAGGACTTGGTCTCCGTTTCAGAAACCCAAAACGGCCGGAATGAGGCTGCTCTGAAGCCCCACAAGCACAAGACTCTGCTTTTAGGCCCCTGCACTGGCCACATGAGCCTGGTGCTGAGCCCCAGGGCTGGGTCTCGGGGTGAAGGTGCCCCGCTCACCTCACCCCAGCTGCCTGTTCCTGGCCCCCAAACCCCACCACTGGCCCTCACTTTTCCCAAAGCCAAGGGATTCAGGGTTCTGCCCCCCGCCAGGGCTGTGCCCAAGCCTGGAAAAAGCAGGACTTGGACACAGGCTCCCAGGGCTTGAAACAGAGAAAGTCTGGAAAACGCAGGACTTAGTCTCAGTTTCAGGCACTGGGACCCAGGTTCCATGTCTAGAAAACACAGGACTTAGTCTCAGTTTCAGGCACTGGGAGCCTGGTTCCAAGTCTGGAAAACGCAGGACTTAGTCTCAGTTTCAGGCACTGGGACCACAGTTCCATGTCTGGAAAACACAGGACTTGGTCTCAGTTTCAGGCCCCAGGACCCAGGTTCCATGTCTAGAAAACACAGGACTTAGTCTCAGTTTCAGGCACTGGGAGCCTGGTTCCAAGTCTGGAAAACGCAGGACTTAGTCTCAGTTTCAGGCACTGGGAGCCTGGTTCCAAGTCTGGAAAACGCAGGACTTAGTCTCAGTTTCAGGCACTGGGACCCAGGTTCCATGTCTAGAAAACACAGGACTTAGTCTCAGTTTCAGGCACTGGGAGCCTGGTTCCAAGTCTGGAAAACGCAGGACTTAGTCTCAGTTTCAGGCACTGGGACCCAGGTTCCATGTCTAGAAAACGCAGGACTTAGTCTCAGTTTCAGGCACTGGGACCACAGTTCCATGTCTGGAAAACGCAGGACTTAGTCTCAGTTTCAGGACCCCGGTTCCATCTCTGGAAAACGCAGGACTTGGTCTGTTTCAGACCCCGGTTCCCGGCCCTCGGGACACTCGACTCAGCCTCTGTTCCTCAGCCCCCAGCACAGCACTTGCGCTCCATTCCCCAGCCCCCAAACCCACCCACTCCGCCTGGTTGCCAGGCCGGCAAATGCAGGGCTCGGGCTCTGCTTTCGAGTCCTGGCGACGCGGGACCGGGTGCCCGGTGCGGAGCCGCTCAAGGAGTTCGCAGCTCCCGAACCGCGGGGCTCCGTCTCCCCCTCTGCGCCCGCACTTTGGGGGGCCGAGTCCTTGTGCCCGGCTCTGACCAAACGGCTCGGTCCCTCAGCCCGCCTGAGCCCGGCTCCGAGCTGCCCAGGCCCCGGCTCCGCACCCCGCTCCCCCCAGCCCCGCGTGTGCTGTCAGGAAGGCCGGGAGCCCCGCCGGGGGCGGCCGGTGCTTGGGAACTGGACGGGGGGACCCGCGGGCGGGCCCGGACCCGGGGGGACGCGGACGACGACGGGGGGCGCCGGGCTCCGGCCCTCCGGGCTTTATTCCCCGGCGCCCCGAGCCTCACGGAGGAGCCGGCGGAGCCACCGACAGCGCGGCGGCCCGGGCACCGGCGCTGCCCTCCCGCCTCCGCCACGAGAAACCCCGGGGCCACGGCTCCTTCGCCGCTTCACGGCCTCAGCCCTCACGGGCCCCAACCGCGGCTCCACCGCCCCCAGCCCCGGCTCCCCCGGCAGGACCCGGCGGCTCCTGCGGGCCGAGCCCCCCGCGCCTCCCCTGGCCCGCGGGGGAGCCGGGCCGGCACCGACCTGCGCTACCTCAGGGCCTGCGGCGGCGCCAGCGGCGGGAAGAAAAATGGCGGCCGACGGCGGCCGGGAAGGGCCAAACCCCCGAGGCCCCGCCCCGCGCACGCGCCCTGCGGCCACGCCCCGCCCGGGGGAGGGGGCTCGGCGGGGGCGGGCCCTGCCAGCGGGGCGGGGCGGGGGCGTGACAAAGGGGGCGGGGCGTCCCTTGGGCCGCGGGGTCCCAGCGCCCGCCCGCCCGCCGGTGGCACCGAGGACCCTGCGGGCAAACCCCGCTTTGGGGGCGGGGGGCACCGACCCCGCCGCTCGCTCCGCCCCGCTCAGGCGGCCCCGGGTGAGGGCGACGGCCGCAGAGAACCGGTGCGGAGGCAGGGCGGCGGGCACCCGCTCACGCCCCAGCCCCCGGGGGTTCACTGTGCCCGGGGACCGGGACCCACCCGGGGGCGGGAGGAGACCCGGGGCTCGGCCCCCGTCCGTCCCCCGCTAAGCCCGGCTCACCGCCGCCCGGGGCTTCTCGGTCTCCCCGCGAAGGCAGGGCGGGCCGGGCATCTCCCCCCCGGGGGTCCCCGCTCCAGAGCATCCCTGCCCGGGCTGCGCCGGGCCGGGGTCCCGCCCTCCCCAGCTCCTCTCGGCGGGGTGGGGGGGGGCCGGTTTCGGCCCCTTCCAGCTCTCAGGCCGGCAGCCCCGCAGCTGGGACAGCACAAAATGGAAGCCATAACGGACCGGAGCCCCCAGGGCACCCCCGGTGCCCCTCCTCCCGTCACCCCTCCCGCCCTGGTCCCGATCCCGGTCCCCTTCGGTTCCCCCCACCCCGGGGAACGCCCGGGGCTCCCCTTCCCTCTGCTTTTTTGCCCCATTTTCTGCCCCTGCCTGTGCCTGTGCATCCCTGCCTTTCTTCTTCCAGACACTTTGATAATTTCTCTGGCCGTGAAGTACAGGACAAATTTCACAAACACTCCAAAATATGCCTTAAAATAAAGTGACCAAACTTGTCATTTAAGAGGCAAAAACACACTGACAAAATGCCATTGCAGCATATTGACCGAGAGGGTAAAGTCACCGTCATTCAAACGGAGCGATGCACTTTGAATTCACTCCAATTCACCCCTCGAATGTGCCTGAGGAGCGACTGTGGCAAGCCCAGAGGAAATCTTTTGTGCTTCGGTTAGCAGTAAGCCTTGCCAATCATTATTCTTGCGAAGACTAGCCTAGATAACTGAGGATACCAGTAATATTGGGGGCTTTCGCTTGTACTTGAGCTCCTAGGAGTCCGATATACTCTTGAAATACATGCTGTGGGGTTAGGAGGGCTGGGCAGGATTTTCCTGCCTGCTACGGCTTTGCCGGCCGGGATGGGGACACCCCAGCAAAGCCTGGAGCTGCACAGCCGGGCTGGGCGCCGGCGTCCTCTTCCTTTGGCCCCTCACCTCCTCCTTAGGTTTCAGGGAATTTTCAACCTCGGAGATACTTTGATTTCAGGCAAATTCTTTATTTCTAGCAACAGCAAAGCAGAAGCCAGCAGTCGTGCCCCACCTCTCCTGGCCAGCTTTTCCCTTGGCCGCTTCAAGCTGCCTCAAGCTTTGAGAGCTCGAGAGCCGCAGCCACGAAGAGCAGATGGTGATGGGGCAGCGGAGGGGATCTGGAAGCCCCTGGGATGCAGCAGGCTCAGGCCAGCAGCTCCCCCGTCATCCCACGTCCAACAAGCGATGCTAATGCAGCCACATCCAACGGCGATGCCGATGCACCCCTCCACGAGCCCGTGGTGGAGGACAGAGCCCACCCGGGATAATCCAGCACCCACGAGCACCCCGGTCCCGAGGGACCATGCCACCACCCTCTGCAGTTGGCCACGGCGGGAGACAGGCACCATAAAGCGAAATGCAGCGACTTGCCAGCATCACTGTCTTTATTTTCCACTCCAAAGCACGCCTATTTTACAGTCACACTCTCCAGGCAACCGCCTGACGTTAAGGCATTTTTTAAGACATATAAAACACTTTCCTCAGCTGCAGCTGCCGTCCCTGGGGCTGCCTGCGCCCACCGCCTCAGCGCAGCGTCACCAGCTCTTCGGCCGAAGTGGGGTGAATGGCGACGGTGTTGTCCAGGTCCGCCTTGGTGGCCCCCATTTTGATGGCCACGGCAAAGCCCTGCAGCATTTCGTCGCAGCCCAGCCCTTGCATGTGCAATCCCACTACCTTGGGGGAAGAAGCGAGAGGCCGGCTGGGACCCAGCACCGGCGAAATCCAAGCTGAACACTGGGCTTGGCGCTGGGGGAGCTGGATCCCAGCTCAGGACCCGGTTTGAGCAGGGCAGAGCCGACCACGTGGGGAGAAGAGGACAGCCAGCCGTGGTCCCTGCCACCCCTGTGCAGCACCCAGCTGTCCCCCCCGGTCCCCTCCACGCACCTTCTCCTCCTTGCCAGCGCACACCAGCTTCATGACGCACTTAACCTTCCTCCGGGTGACGGCGTAGTACAAGGGGGTGAAGGACGTGCTGTAGATCTTCACATTCTCCCTCCCATGCGCGGCCACGGCTTCGTCTGCAGCAGAGGATGCGGCACGTAGGTCAAGGGGATGCACCGTAAACACGAGGCATTTATAAAGAGGGAGTCAAAGCACATTTTGCGAGGCTCGGACCGCTTGCCGGAGATCTCATTGTTTCCTTGAGCGTCAAACCAGCAGCTCTGAGCCACAGTGTCCCCAGCCTCTTCGCCCCCCACCACGCCCTGTCCGTCCCCACCTTCGGTGAGGCCCACGGTGCCGATGGGTGGGTGGCTGAAGACGACGGTGGGGATGTTATGGTAGTCCAGCCGGGACTCCTTCTTGTCCTCGAAGAGCCTGTGGGCCAGCTTTCTGCCGGCCGCGATGGCCACTGCAGGGAGGGATGGGGAGCCTGAGCTGTGGCACAGCGCGGCGCCAAGGGGCTGCGGAGGGGGGCACAGCCGCGGTACCTGGGGTGAGGAGGGCTCTCCCGCAGACGTCCCCAACGGCGTAGACCCCTTTCCTGGTCGTGTTCTGGTACTCATCCACCACCACGTGGCCCTTGGCGTCCACCTGCACGCCCTGCCGTGGCAAATGGCAGCCGCCTCGGCACGTGCCCCAGGAGGGATGGGCAAGCGATGCCCACGGGGAACCCGTGCTGGTGGCTGCCATGTTCCCAGCTGGGGGTGGGGCACAGCGGGAATGCCATCCTGCGGCAGGCTCTGGAGATCCATGGGATTCCCCGGAGACCCGTGGGACCCCCGGAGACCTACGGGCACCCTCACACCAGCGCAAAAGGGATGCGCTGCCATCTCACCACTCGGTCCAGGCACAGCTCCTCGGTGTTGGGCTCCCGCCCCACGGCCCACAGCAGGCAGTCGACGTCCCGGATCACTCTCTCCGTTGGCTTGTGGCCAGGCGCTGAGGAGGTCACCGTCACATCCAGCAGCCCGCAGGGGGATTTGGTGACCGTCTTGACCTGTGGGGAACAACAGGAGCCGCAGGGGGAGAAGGTGCTGATGGCCTTTGCCTTGCACCAGGCGATGGTGGCCGCACCGCAGAACCAGGGATGCTGCCAAAGCCGTGGCCCGGTGAGCGGTGGCCAAACTGCCGGCTTTCCTCCTGGCTCTGCCTCTCCAGGAGGGATGGGACAAACCACGGGGCTGCTCTGCACGCCTGTACCTGCGTGTGCTTCCAGACATCCACCCCGATGTTCTCCAGCTCCTGGGTGCAGTTCGAGCTGATCATGGAGTCGAAGGTCCTCAGGACCTGGGCAGGGAGCCACCAGCCCCATCAGACGAGGGTCTGCAGGAGAAGGGGGCAGCCCCCTGGCAGCCCCCTCCACCAGCATTTCCTTGCGCCTGTGCCCCATCCAGGCCCAGAGGGGTTTAGGGCACTTCTGGTTAATGATAAAGCTCTCCTCTGTTTGTTTTTCCTTTAATTTTTTTTTTTCTTTTTTTTTCAAGTCGTGACTTGAAATAAAGCTCAAGGAAATGGGTGCAGCAGCACGCACGGCTGCAGAAACGCCAGGCATGCAGGGCGGTGCTGCCGAAATCCTCCTGGCAGCACGCCTACGCTCTTCTTCTCGCCCCATCTGCCCCCGCCGGCCCCTCCTTACACCCAACGCCACCGTCCTCTGCATCGCCATTTCCACCCTCCTGAGCCTGCGCCGACTCGGACCCTCCTTTCCCAGCTCCTGGGAGCTGACGACCAGCAAACCCCAGCAGACCGGAACGCAGCGGCCGGGTGGGAAAGGCGGCTGGGGACAACCGGCAGCACTACCTTCTCTCGGCGGATGAGCAGGGATGACTTGGAGCCCAGCGTGGAAAGGATCCCCACGATTTCCACCGCGATGTAGCCGGCACCGACAATAACGCTGCGCCTGCGGAGAAGCGACGATGCCGTGTGCAGGCGCGCCGAGCCGCCGGCGGTAGCGGCAGCCTGGGACGGTGAGCCCCGCTTTACCTGGGCAGATCCTCCAGGTCAAAGAAGCCATCGCTGGTTATCCCCAGGCTGGCACCTGCAAAGCAGAGCCCCTTTCGCACCCCTCGCCAGTCCTCCCCTTCCCGCCTTTACCTCCCCAAGCCCGCTTGGCTTTGGCAGACCGGGGAATTTTGGCAGGCTCACCGGGAATTTCGCTGTCGGGAGGGACGGCCGGGCGCCCGCCCGTGGCTATAAGGATGTGAGGAGCCGTGTACTTTTTCCCATCCACTTCGATGGTAGGCTCGGGATCGGCGGTGAACTTGCCGTAGCCCCGAATGATGTCAATGTGAGCCTTAGGGGAGTAACGGTTAGGTGATTAACAGCAGGAGGAGGTGCGAGAGCCAGCTAACGGAGCCAGGGCTTGCACAGAGGACACCCATTAAAGCTGGAAAAGCGGCCAAAACCCCAGCAGAGCCCGCTTCTCGGCTCGCGGGATAAACGCATCCTCACCTTCTTTACGTTATTCTCATAGATCTCATTCAGGCGCCTCACGTAAGCATCACGCTTCTCTTTAATCGTTCTGGAACAGAGCGGGGGTTATTGTCACCGCGAGCGAATGAACCTACAGAGCTCAGCGAAAAACAATTCAATCCCTTTGTTACGTGGCGCCCACACCACAAAATAAACCGGCCCCGAGTTACCCAGCAGGCAGCAGCCTTCCCCACCGATGCGAGGTTTTTGTGCCTGTCTTCCCTGCATCCCTCTTTTCCAGAATCCCTTCCCGCGGCCGGTTTGCCACCCCTCCTTTCCAAAATACAGCGGGAATCCCGGCCACGTACACGGCGCTGACCTGCTCGTTTCCAACCATCTCTTTCCGTACTTACCTCCAGTTGAACTTGACGCTGGGCGTTTCAAAGCCGTAGTCGGCGTGGTCGTGGATGAACTCCGCGTGGATCGCCGCGTTCCACATCACCTGCCCGCGCAAACCGCCATCAGGCCAGGAAGACCGGTTTGATTCCGGGCAAACCCCCGCCACGCTTCCCGATGCCTCACCTCCGCCCAGAGCAGCCCACGGGACGCAGGTCTGAGCCTTTCACGGCATCGCGACGGCTCAAGACGCTCCCAGCCCCTGATTCCTCCCCGCTCCTCCCTCCCCACGCCAGCACCTTCCCGCATATTCGGCGGGCACCCACGCCGGACCCAACCCACCGCCCCCGCACCGCCGGAGCCGGCGGCGAAAGCCCCCTTACCTTCTTCGGCACACACCCAACATTGACCTAAGGGGGGAAATAAGAGCAAATCTGAGCGTTAAGGCTTAATTTTTTAAAGGCGATGCTCCGGAGAGCATCCCCCGTCAGGCCAGTACTGAATCCCAGCTCTCTGCCCAGGAAAATAAAAGCAGGATTATGGGTTTCTGGCAAAAGAGGGCAGTAACCGCTTTTGCTGCTTCTAGGTCTTGTGGTTTGCCCGTTTTTCCTTCACTTCCTTAAAGGAGAACACGGAAGGTGCACGGCCTTAAAATACAAGTTGTTTTATTTTTTTCCCGTTGCTAATTTAAAAGAGATTTACTAGAAGGGTGTTTGCCAGCCGTTTCCTGCGCTTCTGGTCCTAGTACAGCACCTCTGTCGGAGGAACGCGCTTAAAGCATGAAATTGGAGCCGGTCCCCGGCTTGTATGAGGAACAAGGGGGTTTTTTTTTGCTTTTTTTCAGCCTGCTAGTTCTGCTTTGCTGCCTTTCGGGGGTAACTGAGTAAGCAGCCGTGCTGCACAGAGCCGCGACGCGTCGGCATCCCTTTATCGGCCTGAAAACAGGCAGGAGGAGCCGGCCCCCTCCCCGGGGCGCGGGGAAGCGGACCCGTCGCCTTTCAGCGTGACAAGGCGGATCTTTGCGCAACGCTCCGCGGCCGGGATGGCGACTCCAGCCCTGCGGACCGTGACCAGTCCCGCCGTAACCGGGACCAGTAAGGACTCGTCGTGTCGTATCTCCCCCTCTTCCCACCCTGGCAGCGGGTCTCCCCACCCGCGGGTGCCCCCCGGGACTCACGCAGGTGCCGCCCAAGCGGCTGGGTTCCACCAAAGCGACGCGGGCGCCCAGCTCGGCCGCTCGACGGGCTCCCGCCAGCCCTCCCGATCCGCCGCCCAACACCAGCAGCTCGTAAGCGATCGCCGCCATGGCTGCGGGCTCGGTAAAGTCCCGCCGCTCCGCCCCGCAGCCGTCCCCAGCGTCCCGCCCCGTCCCAGCACGGCACCACGGGGTTGGGGCTGACAACGGCAAGTTTATTGGTTTAGGTAAGAGCGAGGAGGATCGCAAGCAATTCCAGGACCAATATACAGAGGGGAGAGGGGAAAATAACAAAAGAAAAGAAAACAAAACGAACAAAAAAGGCAGGATCAACACAGAGCAGGAATCGAGCTAAAAAGGGAACGCTTTTATCCGTGTTATGACAACGTACTCCCAAGCAGGAATTGCTTCCTTCTCCAGTTAAGTCGATCGGTCTTTCAATAAAATAAAGAGCGGTGGGGGAAGAAGTTAGTGTGCATTTCCCTGGAAAATAACCTCTAATTCATGCCAGTTAAACACTAGAACTAAAAATTTACAAAGAAGCATCAAGGGAGATGGAAGTGTTATTAGAGTGACTTTTTCCTCTCTGAACAGTCCAGAAGAAAAACAATGACTACAAATACAGCAGGCAAACTGACTGTTGGACCGATGGGTATAGGATATACATAGTGTTGTAAGGAATTCAGTCTCGAGTTGTGCTAAACGCTCTTCGTCCTCCGTATGGCACGTTTTGGTCCATGATGGGGATTTTAAGTTGAGACGAACCCCGATTTCTTACAGAAACGTGGAAATATTGTTGCTCTTTAAAATGCCAGGTGTACTTCCTTCTACAAAGGAGAGGTTTATAGGAAGTAGTCTGGGGTACGACGGGTAACATGAGGCTCTCCACGACGAGGTGCTGGGTCGAACTGGAGGCTGCGGGAAAGAAAAAGGCATCATTTCCCCCCCTCCACAAGGTATTTTCCAACGCCACAATAAATACTAGGCTCGCTCTCCTGCTGCTATTGCTTTACTCATCCCAGCTGCTTCCACATAAAACGTTCCAGCTCCCCAAAACAAGCATCCGTGGGAGTTACAAACTCATCGGCTGGCTGAAATGCTGCTTACGGAGCGAACGCCACCCAGCAGTCAGCACTTCAGCGGCCCATCGCTGCTTTCACAGCTCAGCTGAAAGCAAAATTCAGACTCTCTCACCCACCTTTACAAAGCCTAGTGCTACCAAAAATAAAAATACATACACAAATCAATCTGTCTTCACTCTCTCCATCGAGCTTGGGGAATAGAGGAATTAAGAAAACGCCGAAGCTCCAGCTCTCCAGAGAGCCAGGAAGAGGAGATAATGCAGTACCCAAGAGAAGCTTTTAAGAGCTTAACTCACTACTTATTTTTAGATATTCCTGCAGGTAGAGCACACAACGTAAATTCCAGAGTGGTTTGAGCTGGCTTATCACGAAAGAGCCCCTTTGGACAGGATCAGACATTCCTCACAATGCAGAACGGTTAGGAAGAGGGAAGAGCCCGAGCCAGGTTACTCACAAGGAATATTTTAAAGTGTCATCTAGTTCCATGATAGCAGCCTGGTTCCCACAACGATAACAGTAATTGGGCGCACTGAAAATGGTAACCACATTTCGGTCGTGGCACCAATTATAACCCTGCCAGAAAAAGAGGAAAAAAAGGTCTCTGTTAAACCCCAAACCTCAACCCGTCTCAAGTTCCTCTTAAGGCCCGAAACCACCCAAGGCATTTGTGAAATCGTAGACTTCTTGTATTTCCAACTGACTTTGTTTAATTTTAAAGTAAGTACTCTACCGCAGGAAGAAGCGGTAGTTACGTAGCAAAAACAGCTTCGACCACTCTACAGAGAGATCGGCCCTTCGTCACTCGCGCGCTTATCCATTTTGTACACAAATTATGGATTGTACCACACAGAAACCTTGAGATATTTAGGTATGCCTTCAGCTTTCATCCACCACAAATGAGGATTTGCCTGCTGGATGCGAGCGACTTCTGACACACAGGACTACTTAAGGGATCTACTTGAACTAGATTTTAAAAATACATCTGCTCCCTTGACCCACCTGGCATTTTTCCAGCAAGACATACAAGAATAGCCTATCAACAGCCAAAATTATGGCTTAATCCCTGTCACATCTGACTGCCGAGTATTACGGGACAGCCTGTTTAATGCAGCAGCAGCCTAAGTAGAGCAGTCCGTGGGTAAGGAGATTACTGCTTCCACAAACGGGGTGTGACAGGGTGCCTTTGGCAATTTACTTGGAGCGGGGTGGGGGGAAAGGGCAGAACGTCCCCTTATTTGCATCGCAGGTCAAAGCCCATCGTTTCACATTGCGTGTTGTTTTCACGTGATTAAAGCCCCTCTTTGGTATTTACCTGCCTAACATTTAGGTGTCGGCTTATGCAAACCCAGCAGCGGAAGGTCTCACAGAGGAGACAAGAATTTGCACCTATGTTTTGTTAGCCCCACTTAGCAGAGCGCTTGCCCTACCTCCATGACAAGTTGGTGAGCACGGGAGACCAGTGTGAGACCATTGGCATGGTTAAAAGTTTCGGAAATATCTTGCCCAAATGTGTAGCCAGCACCACGTGGAGATATACCCCAGCCGCCACGATCATCCGGATCCGACCATAACAGATCACACATAGGGCCCTTGAAAAAGATGAAGTGTTCTTCATTAGATCACTAGATCATTAGCTCACTAGCAAGACTGTTATAAAAAGCCACTTTTAATATAGATTTTATTCACAGTAAAAAGACGGCCAGCATGTCCTTTTCTGCACAAGGCACAGGAGTTTATTTCACACGCGTAATATTGGCTAGTTACTCACTGTATCGGTCAGCATCCTTCCCCAAGACATGAATACGTACACAGCTGACTGAGAAAGGAGTCCATGTAACCAGAAAAGTGTTCCCACCTCCTCTTCCACGCACACCGTTTACCGTTTTACTTCAACTAGGCAGAGATATGAAGACATGGAGAGCAGAGCCACATTCTTACCGACTCTCACAGCGTAATAAAGAAGGCCAGGTGAGAAGGTACGCACGTCCAAGGATACGCAGTGGGTTCACTGGTGCCAGCCAAGTTGCAATAAATTAAAGAAAGCGAAACGACCCGTAGGAGGCTATGAACTAACTGTTCCAGAGACTGATGTTAAGCCTTCTGGCAGGGTATTAATCATTTAATTTCCTCTCCTAAACAGTCTATTGTTGGACTTGACATATTCAAAAATATCCTGGTGTACATCTTCTAACAAATGAAGCTCAGCAGCTTTTCTTTTTTCTTTTTCAGCTACTAAGGGGCAGTATTTACTCTAGTATTTATCCAAGCCTGCTGCTCTTTCCTACCCACCGGTCTGAGCTCTGCGGCAGGGATCACGCTGACTACACGTGGAGGTCCTCAGGACAGCCAGATTTCAGCACAGGACTGGGAAAACCCAGAGCCAGAATATAATCATTACACCTAACTACAGGTAGATGTCCCACCAGGTAGCCCCCCGATTCTGGGAGTAATTTACACAGCTTATTTCGGGTTTTTGGAAGGCTTGGGCAGACCTTGCCGCATTGTTCTTGCTGTTACACCAAAGACGTTGCAGGATAAGCAGTTTATTTTAATCAGGGAACATTCAAGACCATTTGTAAGCCCCAACCACTCCAACAGAGAAGAGGCATTTGCTACCCTGGGAGCTCAGGTGGTGGTTTCTTCAGTCCCAATCTCAGGCCCCCAGAAAGTGATGAACAAGGTGAAATGCCACAGAAGAAAGGACTGGCTGGGGAGGAAGGATGGTGACACGGCATGGCTTCACGTGGCGGTTGTCTGTTCACGAGCAACTCTGTGATGAGGCTGAAGGTAGTAAACACCTTCCCCTGCCAAATACTATTTTTGGAGTCAGTGTGACAGTCAAAAAATCCCGTGATTCTGTAAAAAACATCAGTGAAAAACCCATAGCTCTGCTTTTGTAGATTGCTGTCATCAAAGCATATTGACTTGTGTGCCTTTTGCCCAAATGTATGTTCATCTGCTCTAGCTCTTAGAACAGCAATAATCCGCTGTGTAACCGTGTGTCTCACTGTTTAAATGGATTTCAACGTGAGGCTACATTTGCATTTTCCACCAACAGATATCTAAGTTTATGATGCATTTCCTTTCCTGTTACCTCGTGTGGAACTTCCTGCAGGCGGTCCAGAGCCCTGATATGATCCAGTGTATCTATGGATGGAGAGAGGCCACCGTGGAGACAGAATATCTGTTCCGGAGAAAAAAAAGAGAGCCATCCGTTCAGTGCATATTGTTATGGGAAGACTGATGTCAGGAATAGCCGTTTTTAACTCTGCAATCATTCTTTCAGAATTACAGCCATCTCACCCTCACAGCAGAGAAACCAAATTTAATTCCTGCAGAAGGAAACAAAACTGAAAGGCTGCACCTTGCATACAGAGAGCAGAGCAACAGCAAAAATACCATGCCTTCTGTTTTAAGGATATCTTTCCTCACAGCCACAACTCAGCTCACATCGAATGTATCATGAGGGGATCCCCTCTTGTTGAGCAGTCATTTAAAATGAACCATACATGCAATCCCCTGCCATTCCTTCGGCAGCAGAATCAAAAGCCTTCCTGCACCATCAACTTGTATTAACACCTCACTGAATTCTTCCCCAAACCCACAATGAGTACATGGGCTTCAAAAAAATTCGGATCACGAGTTAAGTGAGCTTGTTTGAGACTGCTCACGTAGAGGTCAGACAACGCAGACTGCGTAACTCCACAAAATGAAGCGTTTTCCTTAATCGAGGCTTACCTGGCCATCTACTAGAGCTGTAAGTGGAAGATAATCAAACAGATCTGTGAAATACTTCCAGACGTTGGCGTTGCCATACTTTCGCAGACATTCGTCATAAAAGCCATACACTTGTGTAATTTGTCTGCTTTCGTGATTGCCTCTCAGTATTGTAATGCGTTCTGGGTAACGCACCTATTGACAGAGAAAACTCTTCTTTAACACAAGAATTGTACCGTCAATACGGAAAGAAATACTAACAGACTATTTCAAACAGCAGTCAAGCATTCAGCTCTGTTACAGAATAGCACGTGTTCGTTAACGCATTTCAATTTACATCTGTCTAGCTCAAGCCAACGGCGGCGTCAATGAGAGGAGCGATTCTTTCCAAACTCCCCGAAAGCGCCGTTTTGCCCGAGGCTGCTGCAGAAAAGCTGTCAAACGTTACCTTCAACGCTACTAGAAGAGTCACCGTTTCCACCGAGTAATAGCCTCTGTCCACGTAGTCTCCCATGAACAGGTAATTTGTGTCTGGCGATTTCCCACCAATTCTAAAGAGTTCCATAAGGTCGTGGAATTGGCCGTGGACATCCCCGCAGACGGTAACGGGGCAACGTACCTCTTGCACATTCGATTCTTTCGTAAGAATTTCTTTAGCCTAGCGAGAAAAACACATTTAGGACAAAAAGGTAGGAAGCTCCTCCATAAGCAGGTGCACATGTTGTTCCACTGCATTCGCACTGGAAACCCGATTTCCCTCCAGCAGCTCAAGCTGACCACTGGAAAAAGAGTTTGTTGGGTAAGCAAAGACGAAGTGCGTTTTACAAATCCCTGAGCATAAAGACAACCAGGTTTGCTACTGTGAGGCCAGGTCATTAAGATCTTATTGTACCACAAGCACAGACAAACAAATTCAAGGAAGTAACTAAATAAGGCAGTTCCCAGCCTCCCCTGAAATGAAGCAGTGTCAACTTCAAGACTTGTGTTGGATATACGA
This sequence comes from Theristicus caerulescens, assembly GCA_020745775.1. Lineage (NCBI taxonomy): Eukaryota > Metazoa > Chordata > Aves > Pelecaniformes > Threskiornithidae > Theristicus > Theristicus caerulescens. Next base: position 81,770,677 of record CM036563.1, on the reverse strand, counting down.
CTTCCATCACCGCTGGGGTTCACCCATGAATGCTGTGCTGCTTTCAAACATTTCTCAAGCACAGACCAGACGAAACACTATTCCAGTAAGCGTCATCAGCACCGTGGGCAGACGTTATCTTCTTAAGCACAACTGATTTTTTTTTAACACACAGGTTTTGACAGATTTCTCCATCTACGTGTTCAACGCAGCTCAGGTCTGTTCATCTCGGCTGTGTGAACTACGGCAGCACTCTAACCTGACTGCCAACGTCAAGTGCTATTCAGTTTCACGATCCCTAGAAGCTTTTACCTCAAGAACCACAGCTGTCCCCTCAGTATCGCAGGCCATCCCGTGTCCTGTCAGCAAGCGTTCAGTGCGAAACTTGTATGAACAGAGATTAGTCAATACTCCTGCCATCTGCTGTAAGGGTAGAAATACCAGAGGAGATCGTTTCCCGAGTGGTGTGCACTATTATGGTTTTTTGAACAACTTGATTTGCAAAAGCACACATAAAGCTAGGTATTATTTGATTCTTACACTAGTAGGAAAACTATGACCTCCTAGACTTCGGATTGAAGTCATCTGACTTGCAAGGATGCACTTACACACAGACTCCCTCCTGCCACATTTTAGTCTGACTACCATCTCAGCTGCTCAACGGATTGCTCTCAATCCCACGCAGCCATGTGGAACCATTCGCGTTGCCACCTTTGCCGGCAACACAGCAGCAGGCTGGAACAACTCTTCTGCCAGCGCTGACAGCTACTCCTCGCTGCCTGCCTCCTCTGGGATCCCTCAGGCTTCCCCCCCGTCGCTGCACACCCATAAACAAACCTCAAGTGCTCTCCCAAGACCCGGATTTCGCAGCAGCGGGTCCGTGCCATGGAAACAGCACTACGAACAGCGTGTTCGTTCCGTATCGACGAAGCCAGCTCATCGTGTGATCGCTCAGCAGAGATGATGTTAAGAAAGGCTGCACGTGACAAAACGGCTCATCTGGCAGAAATGCTGGGCAACCACTACGGCAGCAGATGAGCTGAGCTCTGTTACTCTGCCAAACAATAACCAAGGCGAACGCCGGTGCCGGGGGTTGACGGGGCTGCCCCAGCTCTCCGGAGGTACTGCGCTTTCAGATTGCACTGCGGTGAGTACGAGATGACTGGAGCCACACGTCAGGAAAGGGAACCTTCTCTGCGCATTCCCACAACGCATGGGAACTAACAAATCCACTTCCCTTGCAGAGGGACGGATTTCTTCTTCTGGCTTACGCTACCGAGGAAACCAAGCGTTCCTAAGCTTCACTTTACTAACCTGGCACAGAACATCACTGCATATGCAAAAGGCACTTCTCTCGCCCAGGGCGCTTTTTGCCTGCCAGATTTCCAATCCTCTTCCAAGCACAACAGTTTAACAGCTTCTAAAGGCAGGTCACATGCAACTGGAAAAGCAAAGTTAGAGGCGATTTAAACATATGGAGCCACAACCAGCTTCCCTGGCTGTACCCAGCTGGCAACAAAATGCCCACAGATGCAGGGATGGCATCCCTGGATTTAGTCATCTCTTCCTCTACACCCAGCAGTTCCTCTGCTAATTACAGCCATGTAATGCAGCCTATCTGCATTACCTTATTATCATTCTCAAATATCATGTTTGTTTTGCGGCCTCCAGCCCATCAACTGATGCAGATCAGCGCTCCAGGCACATGTGAGGCACAGAGAACACCCACAGATAGGCTCAGTCCGATCTGGACAAAAGGGATGAAAGATCGCCAGTGCTGAACAGTCACCAGCACTGGTGACGAGCTGGCTATTTGTCACCAACTCCCTTAGCTCAGGATGATGTAGCTCCCACCTGCTGCTCAGTGGGCTCCTCGAGGACGCCTGTGTTCACATTCAAACCTTAGTTGCCTTGCCTCTTTTAGGGAAAGCGCATATTTGGAAAGAATAACTAAAACCCGAGCACTCGAGGGCTTGGGCAGCATCCAGCGTGCCCCTTGCACGGTACGTTACCCGAGGGATGTGACCTTGATCCTCAAAGATACGTCTTGCACATGGACTCGATGACGTGGCGTCTACCTAAACTGACTGGAAGCTGCTGAACGTGTTGCGTCTTTGAGCGCAATAGTAGCACTCAAATTCCATTCAAGTGTCTTTAAAAGCACCTATAGGACCTTTTGAGAGCTTCTGCCCTCTGGGAGAGATGAATATAAAAAGACAGTCACAAAAGAGCTGCTCAGTGTGTTCTGACTCACACAAAGCAACAGACGGGGTTTCGTTGTAAGCTGGAGCTATAACTCAACCACAAAAGGTGCGAGGTATTTTCTGCCTTTTTGTATCACGCATACTGCTGCCTTCCCAGATGCGCAAAAAGAAATACATTTACTTCAAGCCTCCCAGGAAGAGATGCGGGACACTGTCCAGATACCATACATACTTACCAGCGTCTCAACCACATCATCGCCCTCCGCCTCTCCGCTCTGCCCAGAAAACCCACGCACCCATCATGAGAACAGGTACAGGTAAAGCAGCACAGGCAACAGAGAAGAGCTCCTTTTGCGCAGCAATAGGGCAAACATACTCACATTAAACGCATCCTAGGAAGGTGGGCCAGCCCGAGTCCTGAAATTTCGGTACTAGGAGAATCTAGAAGTTTCCCCTCGTGAGAATGGAGGACCTGGCAGCTGAAGAGCAGCAGCTTCTTAAGCTGCCTACCCGCTGTTACTGTGTAGACCATTTTAGCTCACGATGTAGACAAACATACGTGCACATGAATAGATTAAGTCTGTTGTTTTAACGCTGCAGAGCTGGTTCAAATCAGGCTCAGGAGCTGAGCTCGGCTGGCCACAGAAGCGGGCCCTCGTGTGACTTTAATGAAGAACAAGACCTTTAAAATCTTAAGCATTATTAAAAACACCCCAGAAAAGCAGCAACTAACCAGTGCGCTCTGCATGCATATTTCACTGAGCAGAGCTAACGCTGAAGCCAAATGACTTAAAATAACAAAAGCACCGTTGCAAAACAAGGATAAAAAACTCTGAAGCTGCCTGCATTATCATCATCTACTTACTTAAGAAGGCTCTTAAATAACTATGACTTAAAGTCATATTTTAGCTACCTTTGTTTTAGAAAAGGGTGGCTAACGTTATCAGCTTCCTAAGCATGTGTCCCAATCGTTTTGAATGAAAACTATATCCAGGTCAGAATAAAAAGCAGCAGCTTTTAGGTATTTTTATTAAATAAACCTCCATTAAGCACAACAGTTACCATGTCTGTGCTCAAAATTGCTTTGAAGAGTAGACTATTTGTTGGCTGTGAGCTTGCCCATCATCTCAACTCCCCTCTCCTTCCCAGTTTTACATTCTGTAGATCACCTTTGTAGGCTGAACACAACCTTGCCTGCTGCCCAGTCCTCAGTCCGCATGGAGGGAGGCTGGAAAATCCCAATAATTTACTCTGTTGTCCTCATAAGAGGAAACTGAGCGGTCTCAGGGCTTGAACACAACCTATTAATGCGCTGCTCCGAAACCTGAGATGCTACAGCGGCTTTGAGACTACGGTCGGGATCACCAGGAGATTAATCCCTCTGGGAGAGCCTTAACGATCAAATCCACATCAACTATTACGCTGTTCAGATTTGTCTGCGATAATTGTGTAGGCCGATTCCACGGGTGAGGGGATTACAGTCCACGCAGGAGGCAGATTTTCAGCACTGTGCTTTCTCTAGAGAAAACCAAAGACCCCAAGCACCTGCTTTGCATACAAGATCCTTTGAGAGCAGAGAAACTCAGCTCCTTCTGGAAGATGCATTTACTGCACCACGAGCTCATTTTGACCCGTAGAGGTTCTTACTTCAGGAATCAGAGAAGCCGGCCATGGAATTTCTGATCAAAATTCAGCTGAACTGTCATTCCATCAGGTGCGACACACCAAACTACTATGTCAACAAGCATGCTGAGGATATTAAAAATCTCAAGGAGCTTGGCCTGAACAAGAACCAGCTAGATTCTCCCAAATGAGATGGAAGCCAGAGGGACAGAGCTGTCGTGCCCTTCAGCAACAAGGCAGTAGAGGACACCCCGGAGCCTCGGGAGTGACGGGGACTGTCAAGGTGCACACGTGCTCCTAGAGGTACCTGGGCCAGCACACCCTGGGATGAGTGTCATCGCTGGAGAGGTGAAATACTCCTGGCCACGACTCAACACAACACTCAGAATTTCACAGTTTGAACAGTGTCCAGGATGCTACTTGGCTCCATCACCCACACTAATTTCACCAATTAGTGCAGAAGAGCTTGCTAACTCATTCTCCTAAAATTATTCCTAGGTGAAATGATCTCGGAGGGCAGAAGCATCATCAGTGCGTGCCAGTAACAGCAATGTTCCCTACAGCATCAACTGGCTTCTGCTGCTTGGTTTGAAGAATCAGTTCACAATAACCGTTCAACAACCGTACGAGAAATGCAAGTCTTCATTAGCAATTAGAATCCTTCTCCTCCCACCACTTCACAACACAAAGCTCTCAAGCTGCTCACAGCAACGAGACTGTAACCCTTCTTACACATCCAAAGAACAAGGAGAGAAAAAAAGAAGCTTCAAAGAGAGAGACGGTTACGGATGGTTGCTTGCCTGCACTTAATTTAAGAGACAGCCTCTTACTTGCTTTCTTTCATATCCCACTTTATTACCTTGGTGAAAAACCCTTTTCCCTGGGATAAGCAGGATGGCTCTTAACTCCTTCACCTGCACCAGAATTCATTTGCTGACCGACCTGACTTGAACTTTAAAACATAAGTATTCAGAGACTTCCATGTTCAAACGTGGGAGCGCTTCCTCTTAAATGAATCCAACTTCTTGGCCTTTTAGCCTGACTTCACCTGTCCAAAATACAGGTGACAACCTGTGCAAGCTCAAAGGCAGCTCAATACAGCCAGCACTACCCTGCTAGCAGTACCCAGGTTAACAATTATCAAAGCTAGCACCAGCACATAAAGGTGCCATAGCACCTCCGATGAAGCGCAGACATAATCCAAGGCAGAACTCTGTAGATTTTTCACTGCCTATTTAACAAAGGCGGAAAAAGGTTTTAACAACCTTCTGCCATAAAAAAAGTCTAAGACCATGATGTTAAGAGTAGTATTATGAGATGCAAGACATCCGACACGTTTCCCCAACACGCTGGAACATTTCTCATGTCTACAAGCTCCAGCAGCCATCATAATTGTTTGTCCTTCTATTATCCTTTAAATGTCTGCATGATTTTAGCCAGATTTCATTTTAAAGACCAGCAGAACGGGAAACAAGTGTTCTCATGCTGTCTTGAGATGACACCTTGATTAACTGCATGAAGAATACAAGACTGATTAGCTGCCAAAATGATGTTGTAACTGGGCAGGTGAAGACAGAATGTGATTTTTTACAGGTGCAAATTTCAAGAACTTTCAGAGTGCAGAATAATTTGGCATACCCTCGTCAACCCGAGCTATACCCAATCTTTCCCTCATTACTGCCCATTATGCCAGCAATTAAAAATAAGAATGACCCAGACAGGCAAGTCTAGGCTTTGTTTCTTTGGGTTTTTTTTCCAACCTGCATTTTGATTTAAACCTTTTTCTTTTTTTACTACCGAGTAAAACTTAAAACCCGAGGCAAGAGGTACCGTTGTGCTTGGCCTTGTAGAAATTAGTCACACAAAAGGGAGTGCTAAGAAGCGAGACAAGGTTGGTAAGGGTTTCTCCAAATATTATCTCACAGAAGCAAACTAAACCAGCTTTCTGGCAGGGCTGCTTCACGCCAAAAGCAAGCCTGCATACCCATAAGTTTTTGTAAGCTCCTTTCCACTACCAGCTGAGTGATACAACCACTCCCCAAAACCTTAAGAATAAGCCAAGTAAGAGCATCGCGGAGTATTTACTTCATATCCAAGCCGTTTCGATCAGTTACCAGCACCCTTGAAGAACGAGGTGCTCTGACAGATGACATCGTTTCGCGCCGTGCACCACAGGTTCCGGGTTCCTACCTGTCATCTGGGTGACAAACACTGTCTCCGCCTCCAGCTGCAACGCGGTGCGCTGAGCCGCCGCTCTCCCTATTTACTGTGCGAGCCCTGATGTACAGCCACAATCTGCTGGCATTGTCCTCCAGCTTCTCAAAACACAGCAGCCACAGCTCCTTAATTAACAACGCAGCCGGAGAAGAAGGGAAATGGTTTTCTGTAACAGCTTGCTGGTTAGAACAGCAGTTCCCAACCAGCAATGCTTGGAGCAGGGCACAGATCACGCTAATAAATTCTTTCGGGCTTATTAGCTGGGCCTCACACAGGAGACAGCCGAGCCACAAAGAGCTATTACTCACTCTTCAAGATCTATCTACTCTTCAAGCCACTGCTGTCGCTCCCTGCTGCAGCACCAGCCCTTCTCACCGCACACTCTCTCGGACCTGATGGAGCTCTGGAGAAAGATTCATAAAACAAATGGGCAGCCCCAGCATGGGATAAGAAAAGGGAAAGGGGGAAAGAGAAGAGAGGCTGGGTGGGGCTAGCTAGATGTCAGGACCACTGGTGAAAGCATTTGCCAGGAAGCCAGAACCTGGAGTCCTGCAGAGTCTCTGCCTGTGGCATTCAAACCAACAGCTCCTACCTTTCCGATGAGCACCCCTGGCATGTTATGAGGTTGTGGCGCAGACCCTCTCTACTGTTCAGACCTTATCACTGCGGTGGTCTACTGACAATCGGACAGAAGGAAATAGCTGCCTCTTCTGAAGTTGGCACTGAGATGTTTCGTCACTGGCCAAAATGTGTTGCTATGAACAGGCATCAGAAAACGTGTTCCACTTCTGAGAGAACTGAGCGAGACACACAGGTAATAACATGACAATGCCAAGTTCACCATCAGCAATATAACGCTAAAGGGAAAGCCGAACTAACTACTCTACCCTCTGTGCCTGATAATTATCAGTCCATCCGGGGAAGGAAGCTGAGAGCTTCTCTGGACCACCTGAAGCACAGTGATGGTCTCTGCTGGTCACTAAGATAAGAAGCAAATAGAGAGAATAACCTTTGTTATCACATTTGTTACCGCTTGAATTCTTCAACTGTCACATCTTGCCAAGTCCAAAGAAAATCCTAACTTAGTCATAGGCTGCAGTATTGAGGGAGCGTTCACACAGAGGTATTTAACTTCTCAGACAAAATCCAACACAAGTCTAAAGATCAGTCTCCTGATGGGGAAAAAAAAAAAAAGGCTCTTGACAGTCTACACTAAGCAAGTCCAAACGGGAATTTGCCAAAGGACTGTCCAAACCACAGTCCGAAATAGCAGACGGTGTCCTTTATCCAACCATTCCTCGTTCTATTTTAGTCTCCCTCAGCAGCTTGTAAGCCTCTGTTTAGGTCAGCACTACAGCTTCTCCCTTATCCCCTTCTGCTTTCCTAGATTACACGTTGGATGTCAGAAAGCTTCCTCATTGATTTAAAGTTGACTTTTTACTATGTGGCTACTACGCATGGTGAGACGCAAGGGCGATGTGCAGCACGAGGCCCCTGAAAAACAGAACGCATTTCTCCCTGCGCGCACCACCCCTGAGCCTCCCTGGCAACTTAGATGAACCCAAAGCCGAAAGGTAAAAAACATACTACTGAGGGCAGTTATGCGTGAAAAAAATCCTATAACCGTGGCATTTTTTTACGTCAGAAATACACTGCTACTGTATACAAGAGGACTCCCAATTTCACAGAATCATTTAGGTTGGAAAAGACCTTTAAGATCATCAAGGCCAAGCGTTAACCCAATGCTGCCAAACCCACCACTAAACCCTGTCCCTCAGCACCACATTGCTCGGCTTTTAAATACCTCCGGGGATGGGGACTCAGCCCCTGCCCTGGGCAGCCTGGGCCAGTGCTGACAGCCCTTTTGGTCAAGAAATTTTTCCTTATATCCAATCTAAACCTCCCCTGGCACAACTTGAGGCCGTTCCCTCTCATCCTATCAGTTGTCACTGGGGAGGAGAGACTGATCCCCCCCGGCTCCAGCCTCCTTTCAGGCAGTTGCAGAGAGCGATGAGGGCTCCCCTCAGCCTCCTCTTCTCCACGCTGAGCACCCCCAGCTCCCTCAGATATCCTCGGATACCTACAGCTTTCAGCCATACCGCGGGCAGCATCGCGGTCTCGCAGGCAGCAGAGTGAGGAGCAGCAAACCCGTCTCCCCGCCGCAGCACCCCACACCCTCCCCCTGCCATTTTCGGTGGGCTCTGCCCGCCGCTCCCCAGCAGCGGGGCTGAGGTACCGCAACCCCGGGCCGAATCCCCCCCACACCCGGGGCAGAGCCCCCCGCTACCAGCACCGGGCCGTAGAGGGGAGGCGAAACCGGGCCCAGCGCGGCCCCCGCACTCACCTTCTCGCAGAGGCTGCGGACCTGGCTCTCGCTCAGCTGCCGGCACTCGTTCAGCTGCTCGATCCACTGATCCAGCTCCTTGGCGAAACCCTTCTCCTCCATGGCCGCCGCGTAGGACCGGGCCGGGGACCAGGGGCCGGGCAGGGCCCCGTCGCTTTCGGGACCCGCGAAGCCCGGGCCTGTTTAACGGCGGCGGCGCAACAACCGGGAGGCGAGGCCTGCTCCGCTCCGCGTAATGGCGGCCCCCCCCCCCCCGCCGTCCCGTCCGGTCCCGGGCTGCGCACTTCCGGCCACACCCACGCCGCACTTCCGCCTCCCCTCACGGCCCCGGCCCTCGCCTCCTGTGAGGCGGCCGCCACCGCCCCCCTCCGTTCCGTTCCGTTCCGTTCCCCGCCGGCCGGACCGCGCTGTCACCGCCTTGGGGGGTTTAACGTGACCGGGCAGGGGGTCGGTCCGGCCTGCAGGGCCGATGTCCTAACGGGTCCGGCGGGGAGAGGCTCCGGGGGAGGCGGGAAGAGGCGAACTCCCTGTCAGGACAGGCGCTGACCCCCTCACAGAACCGTTTCGGTTGGAAAAGACCTTTAAGATCATCAAGTCCAGGCGTTAACCCAGCGCTGCCCGTCACTCAGGAGGCTGCTGCTGTTTTCATTTGGATTTAGGTGCGCACACATTGATGACACACAGCATCTCGCCGCTGCTGTTTGACAGGAGGCCGTCTCTCTGTTCCACCCAAAGTGACCGAAACACCTCACGGTACAAACGGAAAGAAATCAGGGAAAGTAGGTGCGACTTTCACCCCGTAAGAGGCCAACACAAAGCACGAGCGTTTTACGTCCCACTGAAATCCTGAAGCGGGGAACCTCCACGCTGCCAGGGTGGTTGCGGTCTCCTGCTGGGACGGCTTCCACGCTCTGCTGCCCAGTTCAAATTCAGTTTTTTATCCAAGGCTCTCAATGATCTGCTGATTTGCACGAGGGCGCTGGTCTGACTTTAAAATCATGGCAGCGTTTTTGGGGCAATTTTTCCTTGTTTTTTCCTTCTGCCGGGACTTCGAAGATGCCAGCTCCACTCTCTGCAGCTGGCTGCTGCTGTGCCAGATGTCGCTACCCAGGAGGACAAGGGCGATCGAAAACGGAGCGCGCGTACCATGACGTACCAAACGCAGCACAGTATTAATTAACATACACATTAACAATAAAAATTAACATATTTCCTTACAGTCTGGTACTCAATTCATCTCATGGTCAGCCCTAAATTGTGTCTGACCTGCAAACATTTCTATCTACTGCAGCATACCCAGCTCTTCATTTGACCTTCTGCAAGTTTTGACTTGCTTTACTGTCTCCTCTCTACCAGAATGTCATAGCAATATATAGTGATAATGATGTAATAACTCTAGTTATTATATTGCTAAGGTCTGGACCGCTGGGTACGCTCGAGTTCCAACTGCCTGGCCCAGGCAGCGAGGACCGGGATTTTAGGAGATCACTGGTGGGAAACTTTTCTGGGATTTTTAGCAGAATAAGATAAGCGAAGAGGTTGTGGGTTTTTTTTCACGATGGAAAAGCTGAAAATCACTGAGGACCTACTCAGGCTGCGCAGGTGTTCTTCTACCGGGAATGCCAAAGCCGGTCACGGTTTCCTTAATCCCTGCTGGGTAAAGCAGGCGGACTTGTGGACTTCAGCCTGAGGTGAAGGAGAAAATTAAAGGGTTGAAAACATCACATCCCTGAAGCGAACTTTCCAACTAAAAATACACTTAGCCAAGTAAAAGGGAGCAATATATATATAAAAAAATACAATTTTGTAGCTACTCTTGAAGATTGCCCTTTGTTCGCCGTTTCAGTACCCAGAAAAGACGCCTGCCGGGAACGATTTGCATACACCCGGATGTTTTATTTGCTCATTTGTTTCCAGCAGGTTATTTTTAACCAAATTGCCCACGTTCGTGGCACTGCAGCGGAGAACTTAACAGCCCTGGGATAAGGCGAAACCTCCAGCGTGGCAGTGGACAATAAATCTTTCCACCCGAGAGCTTCCCTAGGACAGCACGCGCCGTGCGCCTTCAAGAGCATAAGGGAGACCGACACCCGCCGTAAAAATCATCCAGTGGCTTGTCCAAAATGACCAAAAAAGCACGTCCTGGGTGTCAGGAGGGTATGATGCAGCGCTAAAACAAATGCCGAGCGGCTTTTATTTATGTCTTTCAAATTTTTAAGGTTTCCTCACTATTTAATACGAGGAAACAAAATCAGAGAGAAGGCCGTGTGTTAGCATGGAAGTCTCACATCGTTCCTGCTGGGAGAAATACCACGTACCCCGAGGCTTGCAGCAAAATCAGAGCACAGCATTAACTAGCTGTTAGCAAGCTAGTTAGGCTAGTTAGTTATATACTTGCTAAGTAATAAGTTGATTATTATCTTAAGTTTTAGGTTGGAAACAACTACTTGCCAAGCCATTTCTGTCCCTGTATACGGAGACATATGTTTATATATCCACACTTCGGTGGTAAGTTTCTATTTACTGATTCCTTACCACCATTAAAACGTTTAATAGGAAAAGCCTAAATGGAAAGCTTGAACAGATATATTTCTCTTGGCTGCTTATCAGGAACTAAAGAGGTTTCTTAGGTATCGATCTGAGACGCGGGGCCTCTCCCCGGCATCAGCAAAGGACCAGCAAAACCTCGCGCCTGCGGCTGCTGCAGCCTGAACCAGGACCGTCCTCGGATCAGCCCGACGTGGTTTATTGGAAGAGCGAGCTGTCAGGAAGAGGCGCAGAGTTCCCTGCAAAGGAGCGGCAGGGACCGAGCTTGCCGAATTGCTCGCCAGGCAGCAACGGGGGGATGTTCAGCAGACTCCCCAGCAGGGAAAATTGAAAAGCCTCGCCGAGAGAAAATGAATGAAGGCAGGAGCCTGCGGCGCTACGCTGCGATCTGGATGTTGGCTGCCAGCCCGGCAGAGAGAAAACCCGCCTGGGCGTGCTGCGGGCGCCCCGCGGCACATCCTCTGCTGTGCAAAAAACAAGGGGGTGTTGTAAATTTGAAGTGTACCTGCGGGGTTCCCTCCGGATCACGCTCTCATCGCTGCTGGCCATGTCCTCCGGGGTCCCAGGGTGGACTGAGAGGAAGGACGTGGTTAAGAAACGGGAGTTGGGATGCACAGCTTGCCCTGGACATGGCTCTGATGTGATGTTGAAGCGTGTAAAGCTTTATCAGTGCAGAAGACGGCGTGCATCTCTGCTCCCCAGCAGGCGAGAGAGGAGTTTGAGGTTGCACGCCGAGGTCTGAGACTCACCAACGCCTCCTCAGCTGCCACGGTCCACCTCATTTCACAGCGGCGAATTTTCCTCCTGTTCCTCAGGGCAGCGAGAGGACCAAGTGCTCTTCCCTGGCACAGACAAACTTCACGTGCTCAATGGTCCTCAGCATTCTCATGATATGAGCCATTTCCCCCAAATCTTTCCTGGCGGCCTACTTTAAACGTCCAAGCAATTCCATCAACCGGTTGTGGTTGTGGTCTAGCTGGCTACCGGAGATGGCCAATGCAACTGTTCTTCCCAAGGGCTCTCTCGAATGATCTTTCAGTAACGAGAAGGAAGCCATTTGCTCTTGGCAGTGAAGTAACTCGGGAAGAAATGATAAATCAAACCACTATAAGCTCCGAAATCTTTCTGCCCCTACTTTTTTTGCTATTGAATTCTTTAGGAAGTGAACCATTTCACACATCACGACTGCCTCAACGTGAGTCTCAACAGTTTCCTACTAAGGCTGCCTTTCTTCATCACTAAAACTTATTTTTCTCATCGGCAATCGAAAGGGTGCTTATGCCTTCCTCCTGCAAAATCTGAAAATAACTTTTCAGGGTCTCAAAATGCTCCTTACATCTCATGTCTGCAGCTTCCTGAGATCTGCAGGGTGGGATTCTTCCGGCATTTCTCCCAGGCAGCAAATATCGGGATGCGAAACCGGGATTTTCTTGGGCGTGTCTTTCGTAACAAGTCGACACCACAGCCTGGCGTTTCGTATCCATCCTGTTACGGGGTTTTCCAGTTTTAAGCTGACAGACCTCGCTGGGTTTGGACAGGGCCTCCTGGTCGAGTTCAAAGAGAAGTCAGCTCTTTTTCCTCCTCAGCAGCCTTTTCGAAAGACATCCTTCTATCCTTCCCAACACGGCTTTTAGCCGCCTCAAAAAACACATGCTCAGGGCCAAAGAACGATGCCCTCGGGGCCATGGATGCACGAGTCTCAGTGAAGGCTGCCTTCGCAGAGAGCATTGCCGTTAGGAGCCGGGGCGGCCGGCAGCTCTGATTTTTCAGGGGCACCAGGCTCCCACCTCCCCATCCGAAAGAGGGGATTTGCTCGGGGTGCCAGGTTGGTTTTCTCTCTTCTTTTGGGCTCGTTTGCCCGGAGATCCCCCCTCGGGCGACAGCCCCCGGCCCCTGGCACTTTCCAGCATTTAGCAAGCGTTTTTTCCACCACCTTCTCTAAAATCCAATAATTTCTGCGCTAAAACCTGCTGAAAAGGCAATGCTGGTGATAGCAGCATAAAACGCCATGAAAAAAATAAACAAATGCTGGCTCTGTAACATTAAACCGCTCATTGGGTGCCCTTGCTTTCTTATTTTTGTGATTTTTCCACTGCAACTTGGTCTTTTAGGGTGTGATACAAAACGCAAGGGAACCCAAATCAGAAATAATTACTTACTGCCACCACAGCCTGGGCTTATCCGCTGCTTCCCAAAGAGCATTCCTAACAGTACACCTGCATTTTAGAGAGGAAAAAACCCCACGCAGTGAAAAAATAAATAAAATCAGTAAAGTCCTTTCTTCTGTCAGCAGCTGAGGGTGCACAAACCTCGGACTAGTCACTGCGTGGCTTCTAGTAGCCGTCCTCGCTTGGGGGAATAAAACCCATGAAGAAAAAAGAAGCTACCTGAATTTCCCTTTTTTTGTTTCCCAAATTTCCCCTGCTGCAACTGTTATTGCAGGGAGTTATTCCACCCTGGAAAATAACAGCTCGTGGTGGCACCGCTCAGCGCTCCTGGGGACCGAGCAGAGCCTGCCGCCCCCCGATTTGAGGCTAAAAGGCGACAAATGAGCATTTTGGGGTGCAGCCACCGCGTTTTTGCTGAGGATGGAAGGCAGACGTACCTGACGGCACCCTCCACAAAGCCAGGCTTCTTGTTCCCAGCTTCTCCCCACGGGATTCATCTCTGCTCCCTCCTTCCCGTGCCGGCGTCCATCACCATAGGCAGCGCTGCTCGGACTGTGAGGAGCAGCAGGAAACATCTACAAAACCGTGAGAAACTGAGAAAAAAAGCCGGAGAGAGGTCAGAAGGGAGGAAAGAGGCAAAGAGAGGGGAGACGGTGCCTGGAAAGGGGGATAAATCCCTGAAAATGGACTCGGTGGCCGTAAGAGATGCACAGGGACAGTTTCTGACGGGAAGGAAGGGTGACAGCCCAAGCCCTCGCACGAGCTCCCCTGAAATGTTCCCCTTAGATACAGATATGTCTTTAAGGGAATATAAAATACCCTCCTGCAGCAGCCTGCAACAGTTTCAATCCAAAAATAGCTTTTTTGGGGAAAAATACCCCTCAAAACCTTCAAGTGTTGCAACAGGTTTTGCTTCCAAACGCATGCAAATCTGGAATACGTGCTTATTCCTTTTATTGAACCCGCTGGCTGATTTGATTACGTCCCTGGAAACGCACGTGCAAATCAGTTTTCCAGCCTTTTGAGGGCACCGCCTTCCGCCGCGATGCCTCCAGCGACTGACGCCAACTTCCCGCTAACGCAATGCGCTGGAATATCGAACCGGTGTTAGATGCCGATGCCCCCAGCTTTCGGCCTCTCGTTGCTTTCAGCGAGCTCATAGCCATAAATCCCTTCAGTCTCAAATGCAAAACACTGCCATCGGAAATGACTTATCCTCGAGAACCGCGTTAGCAACAATTTAATCTCTTAAATTAAGCGGGCTGAAGCGCGGCCGTTCCTCTGTCGCGCACTTACCGGATAGAAGGCTCCGATGATGAAAGGACCTCAAATTGAAAAGCCCCGGGGAGATGAATGCGAGATAACCGAGAGAGAAACGTTTATAGTCTGAGTCTCAGCTGAAATGATTTCCTCTCCCGGGCAGACAGATTTCCTTCTCGCCTTCATGGGAAGCGCCCAAAGGAGAGCCGCCGTGCAGGCACCTTGGAGCGGCGATAAATCCGATTACAAGGATCAGAGCAGACAGTTAAGACTACACAAGTAAGCAAATTTATTTTAAGACAGAACAAGTATCGTGGCAAACAACAATATGCAAATTCAGTTGAGAACAGGGGTAAATATCGGACTTTGTTTTCAAATCGATATAAAATATACTCAGATTTTATTTTGTCCAAAAAGCAGCTCGCGTTGGGGGCGGGGTTGGGAGGGGATGGGTCTGTTCACGCCGTCCGAGGTGGGTGTCACCTGCAAAACCTCCGGCAGCGGAGATGAGCGATGCCGGGAGGAAATGGAGGTGCCTTTGGGAGCTCCGGCTCCCCGTGACTCCAATTTTCTGCCTCCCTTCTCATAAAAAGCCGATTCTTACCACAAAGCAAGGGGCAGGTTCATCCCCTCCGAGACCCTCCGTGCCCACCTACCACCTCCGTACGGATGGGGCGGTCACGGGGATGCCGGCTGCTTTTTAGGATGGGGCATCTTTGAAGGCACCTCCACCTCCTCTTCCTTGCTGGCTCCCGACGGATCGGCCTTCCGCGGCCGAGCCGGAAAAGCCAGCGAGGGAGCAGCTCACCTCGGATGCCAGAGTTGCCGCCGCGGCGTGAACGGGACGAAATCCCCTCCCGGTGCGAAGGTGCTGGCGTGCTGCTTTCTAGAAAAGCCATCCCAAATAAAAGCAGACATAGAAAACATTAGATTGTCAATGATGCTTTGAAACAAATTCAAGTTTATAATATTTTTTCTTTTTTTTCGTGAGCGTGTGTGTGTGTGTCGACTTCATACAAACAGACAAGAAAGACGTTGTGAACTTCAAGCTCTGGATCGGCATGTCGTCAGTTAGCGTCCGCAGAAGCACCATCGGATACGGAAGAGTTAGCACCAGAGAGTTTGGAGGACCTAACTGATAACATGCGTCGGTTGGAACACCTGGGGACAGGTTGGGAACGGGCGGTGGGGAGACATGGTACAGTCCATTAGAAACAATACAAGGCAATTCATGAGTTTTCATACAGTACAATACAGTCACTGATCAATTAACCCTTTCAGTACAGTACATGACAAGTAACACTTTGCACCCTGTTAACACTAGGAGAGGCGGCTTTGGGCCGGAGGGAGGTGGCTGGTAGTTTAACCCTTCTGCCTTTTAATTTCAGGGTCTGCGGATTGTTTTGGCTGCTTTTCAGACGCGCCTCCGTCCCACCCCAGCTCAGACAGCCCGTCCCTGGCCTGGCTCCCGGGGGGATGCGCTGGGGGACCGGGATGCCGCCAGTCCATCCACCCGCAGCGAGGTCTTCACCCAAATTGTCCTGGTTTGGCCAGGGAAACGGAGAGCCACCGCCCCTCTGCCCCACGCCAGCCGCCGAACCGATGAGAAAACCTCAAATTTGCATTTCCCCCTGGCCAATTCTGGTGCCAAAACACGCAGAAAGGGTCCAGGGGTCGAGTCCAGACGGCCCCAAAGCCAAACCCCGCTCCTTCCCTCGGGCGTAGTGAGAACAGGGTGCATTGGAAAAGTGCTAAATTACAGTACATTGGCATTTCCATATGTCAACTATTGAACAGCAAAACAGATTGTTTGAAGACAGAATCAGTATCGTACAGTAAGTTCACACTTAATTCTTCACCGTTTCTACACTTGTAACACATGCATTTTATTTCCAGTAGTTTAATGCCAGTAGGACCAACACCCTCCAGAACAATGATCTAACATGAAACAAAACTTCCTAAGAAAAATATTAAGCATCACATAAATTTTCAGAAAAACCTGTTAATTAGCATCACAAGGTACTCAGATTTACATTTAGGAGTTTTCATGCCATGACTTTAAAACACCTTTTGGTTAATATCCTGGAAGGTGGGGGGGAAACGAACCCAAAAAACAAACCAACCCCCCAAAAAAAAGGAACAGTTGGGGAAATCATGTATCTATCTATATGTAGACACGCGCATACACGCGTGCACGTACACGCGGATAGGTGCGTGGGTGTGTGCGCATTTTGAGACTGCTTCCCGCGACGCACAATTTTTTTTAAAGAACTCGACGCATTTCAAGGGCATTTGCACGGGTCCAAAAAGACTTCCAAGGAAACGAACTCTAAACTATCGAAGCAAATTAAAAAGTCTCTCGTGGAGAAAAAGAAAAGGTTGGTAAAAGATCGCCTGTGTGTCGTTACGACGCGCTTCCCGTGAGCTATCTGAAAACCCGAACAACTAAAAATCCCTACAAGAGCTTTTTTCTGCCTAAAAGGTCCTTCCGAAGCGAGAGGTGCTGTGCTAGGCTTTCCATTTGGGCCTCACGTGTGCCGTGCAGGAGAAAACGCTTACTTTTACCTTCCCGAAGGACGAGATGCCAACTCCAAGGGGCCAAAAACTACACCCGCGGGGGAAAATAATTTAAAAAAAGACCTATTCCATGTCCCCCTTTCTCACGAGCTCAGTTTCCAAGGACTCGAGGAGACCGGTGAGCTCGCTGGGGGGGTGAATTTTCTGAAGGGTTCGCCTGTATCCTCGTGACAGCGAGCGGGATGGAGGCTCTGAGTCACCGAGGTACCTTCTGAAGAGGCTGTCCTCTCGGCCGCTATCGTTTTGGAGGGCTCGGATATAGCAGCAACATCTCCAGGCGCTATTTCGTTAAAGCTAGATTTGCAGGGTTAATTTGGCTGGGTGGAGAAAGGAAAAAAAAAAAAGAAAAATCTGGATTCTATTTACATTTCCCTTTTTAAATCCAACGATAGAGGATATAAAAGCATAATACTTTGGGCTGCTCAAGGTTTGTGGTTTTTAATCACCTTCAATTCCCACTGAATACCCAAACCCATGAAGGTCTATCGAAGAAGGAAGCTTGAATTGAACCCAAGCAAAACCAGCCACCAGAAGTGGAGCTGGTCAAGAAAAATACTTCATCTGCGGCAACAAGCAAACCCAATACACCTAATTTTTTTGTTGCTGAAGGTTATTTCCATCACGTCCGCTTGGTAGCCGTGAAGGAGAAGACCTAATTCGCTTCTCTCCATTCAAACTGATCATGCCGTAACGGTGGGGTTTATCCATCAAGTGTCACCGGGGAGAAACTCCCATCAAGGAGTATTGCCAGAGAAGGACTTGGATCGACTATCGGCTCGTCAACAAGGATGAGCAGGAGTCCCAGGCGCGGGCACCCCAGCGTGAAGGAAACGCAGCGCTCTTGCAACCGTCGTGATTTATTTGCTGCTATGGAAAACCCACGAGGGCTTTTGAAGAAGCAAAACACCAGCAGTTGGTTGAGAGTGGAGGGTTTGGGACATCAAAACCCGGATTACTCTGCATCCCAGGGATCATCATCCCATTTCAAATCCTGGAGATGTATGACTATGTTTACTACAAGCTCTACCGATTTCTTGCTGGCAAGGGAGCTCTGGTCCCTGACCATCCGTACTGAAACACCACAGTCATTTAACAGGAATAGCGATGCGCATCTGAACTGCCGCCTAACACGAGACCTGATCAGCTCCTAACACCGCTTTTCAAATTCAACAGCAAACCCCATGGTTATTATGCTCCATCTTCTAAACCATCTGTAAGTCTTTTTACTTAAAAATACCTGTTGTAGTTTAAGCCCACAATCAATCTCAACAGCACTTTCAGTACAGGCACAATGATGGCTTTTATTGCAATGGCTTGAGCGCAGTCTTTATTGATACCAGCATCTCAGACTGGTTTTAACTCCGCTGTCCCGTGGACTCACCCTGCTAACGCAGACCGGGGTCTCGTACCGAAAACACGAGCGTCTGCTCTATGCTTCTCACTCTGGGTCTGCTTCGCGTCCTGCGGTCCACTCAATTCCAAGTGTAAATTAGACAATCTTGCACCATCCCGATCCCTTTTGAGACTTCTCCCGTATCTTTGGTGTTTTTAAAAGCCATGCGCTTGGGTCTCCGGATGACCTCAAAGTTTACAACAACCACGTCTACCTGCATGTCAGTGATTTAGATGTTCATTCTGTTGTGTAAAATAAGCTCGGAGGGGTTTAGTTCCCTAATTTATAAAGTCGCTAATGGATATGGAATGGAAGTCAGGCACCAGACAGTGGTCACATACACCTCGAAATTATCTTCTGATGGCCCCTAAGTAATTAACACCGCGCCTAAGAGGCTAAAGAGACTGGGGGAAATAAACAGTTCAAAACTCAGTGCTAATAGTACTTACAAAAGTGCAGTGCTCAATATAGTCAGAAGCAAAGTGACTACTAGTACTTAAAGTGCTAGTTTCAAAGTCGGTTTGGTTCAGTGTCCGAAACACGGGTAGAACGCGGGGGATAGCTAGGGGTGAAATTAAAAACAGACAGCACTGCAACTGCACATGCCACACCAAAAGTGCTTCAAATCACACCATCGCGGAGAGATGCATAATGCTACGGCTCAGCTTGGGAACACATACGAGCAAACGACTGACACCTTTTAGGTTACGATAAAGAACAGCTCCATTAACTCCATCACTACAAACCCATTCAGAAAGCAAGTGGGCACAGCTTACGAAAAAAAAACCCACCCCAAAACCAAGAGTCTCTCGGAACATTTACGAGTCTTTGCAACTATGATACTCAAAGTCTAGCAAAAGCAACCCTGGAAAGCCTGCCCAGTGTCTGCAACAAGCTTCGCCGACGCTTATCATGCACTTTACAGAGGAGTCGCGTCACAGACTGCCTCCTTTTACATGCTATCTTACAGTTAGCCTATTTACCTATTTGTTTGTGGTTTGCTTTTTTGTGTTTTTAGCTTTCGGACTATGCATTAAGCTGGCTTTTTTCTCTTAACCACCCTACCAGTCAAAGGACAATTAATGCAAGAACAAGACAATGAAGGCAGTCTAGTAAACACTGATGTTCCTAACGGCCCGTCTTCATTTTCATGAAGGAAAAAGCTCCGGAGAAGGACTTTGGACCAGCATGCTCCTGGAAAGAGGCTGGAAAAGGAGGATTCATCCCGACAGACGCCAGGCACTTCCCCTTTCTCTCTTTAAACACGCGCTTCCCACCGACTCGCCCATCGCCTATTCCCGCTGCTGACATCTGCTTTTTTGTTCCCTCGTGTCGAGCTGCAAGCCCAACCCTACCTTTATACTCGTGCTGGGAAAGCGACAACTCTGCTTGCTGGAAACAGGGTGCAGGAACTCTCCCCGCTAAGATCTGCGTTGGTCCCGGTCCTCACCCTGGGCTGGAAGCAGCTCCTTGCAAGCTGGGACATGCTCCAGCAGTGCCCTTCCTTACCTCGGGAGCTCAGCGCTTGCAAAACCAGGGTATTTTCTCCCAAAACAAAAGTGGCAAATGAAAAAGGGGAAACCAGACCTTCAATTCTCACTATGTTTCAGTAGGCACCCCAAAAAAAGGTCACCGAACAGCATAAGTGCCTCCCCAGGCCCCGCATGCATCGCCGTCAACTCTCCCAAGTGTTGTACAAGGCAACATCTGGCTGTCCAGCATCTGGTGTGTCTTGAGCCGGGTATGAATCTTTTTTACGGAGAAAGCTCTTCTTAAAACAAAAATATTGGCTTGCTGGAGTTGGCAGGGTACGTTGGGTATGCTTCACTATCCTAACCAGAGAGCAAGCACCAGGGAGATGTTTTTTCAGAAGCAGGTAACACTAATACCCCGGGGCGAAAAAAAAAAGAGTCACAAACCCAGGTCACTTATTTCCCCTACTGCCACAAAGACCTGTATTTAAACAAGCAAAATGGGGGCTATGGTTGTAGATCCACCTTTGCAGACATACAACTGGGAAGAAAGGAGCCTGGAAAAGGCGTGGGAGCTGGAGAAGGGCAGCGCGAGATTGGCGGTGCCCCGCCGTGAGAAGGGCTTGTGATTTCTGCGGGCGTACGGCGGGGAAACGCAACTATCTCAATCCAGAACCCAGATAAGAAAACTGCTGAAGTGATAGATCCAGCCTTGTTGCCGAAGCCAGCAAGGTCTGGGGAAAGCAGACAGGCGCCATGACATTGCCACCCAGCGAGGAACAAGTCCATCAGCGAAGGAGAGCGAGCGCTACGGGGGAGAAGCGTGCCAGCTTGCACACCACGGCTTTATCGTAAATGATGGTGGAGTTTTGCGGGATTAAAAGCAATTATTGAGCGTTATGCTGGGCAAAGAAGCATCTTGCAGAACTGTATTCGAGCCTGATCTTGCAGGACTGGCATATATCATCATTTGCTCTACGTAGGCATTGGGATAACATTCGGTTCAAGTACCGTTGACCTCAACGTTGAGACCAAACCCAAACATTGTACGCACGGAAAGTTTACCAGCCTGAAAACTCCCGTACCAAAACTGCTCCTTTTCCAGGTCTTTTTATAGCATGTTCTTTCCCATCTTCTGATTGTAAGGATTTTTGGCAGATGATTTGGAAGCGGATAATAAATCTAATGCTAGGACACTGCATCAAATGGCACAGTAATTCCCTGCACTGCTCTCACAAGGAAGTTTTCACGTCGCGTTGTATTTTTGCTGCTTTAGTTTGTCCTAAGGACGCACCGTTGGCCACGTCTGAGACTCCTTGCAATTTTGCCTCCACCTGGACCGGCAACCCTGTCAGATTTATAAAAAGAAAAGCTATTACAGGTTTTCTGGGAGAAAAGGTTGTGTGCTAGCCTATGACATCACTTTTAGCCTGAGCTCTGGATTTTAAAGGCATTCGTAAAATCCTGCTTCAGCCGGCGCGCTAGATTTTAATCTAAATATTCTTGGCAACTTTTCCAGTCTCCAAAAGACAACTCATTTGAAAGTTTATTAGAAGCAAGGTTTTATTTTTGGAGGCGGAGGCTTTTGCTGCGTCGAAGCCTGCAGATATCTGTGCGCCACAATTAAATGCTGATTTTCAGCGGTGAATAAAGCGATTCCCAGACACAGCCTATTGCCGAGTAAAACGTGATCCCAGATCGCTTGGTGTCAGAGGCATAATGCGAATTGATGATGCGGGGCCATTTTTAATTCTATGCTAATTATCGCAACAAAAACCAGATCCTGCAGCGGAAGACCGATTCTGGGAAGAAATAATCATCCATCTTTTGTAGTCCTAGCCGTGCTGCTCAAGAAGAAGCTTATTTACAAAATGGCAATCTCCTGGAAAAGGCTGTGTTATCGCTGCCTGAAAAAGCTATATATTCAGATACGTACTGCTGCCATTCTGGGGGTGCTCTGCCTGGGAAATTCTGCTTTGAAACTAAACCCTATAAACTTCAACTATGGGAAACCATGTCCTGTTCAACAAATACCAGCTGTAGGGCTAATGCAACCCACCGTACCACAGAAACGATGCTTGGAGATCCCTGCTTTGAAATTCGTGCTTTCGGTTTAGAGAAGGCAAATCATACGACCTTTAAATTATTTATATCTGAAAAGATGCACTCAATAAAAGCATCAATGATGTGTACGCCGCAATGAAACTCCAAATACAGACTTCCTGCATTTTGTATGGTTACTTAAACGTGGAGGAGAAGCGTCTTTCGCCCCCCGCACAAATATGTCCATCGTGCAGGATGACAGAAAAATGCCCTTTTTTGTATGCAGGAAAGAAAAAACCAATGTATAAACCCAGGAACCTGCAGAGTAGTTGTGAAAGGGATGAAAACCCCCCAAGTAGCAGGCATGGAATCTGTTTCTGTTCCCCCACGTACCACCATAGTCCCTGAAGAGGCTCTAACGCAAGATTGCACTGCGAGACTACGGCATGGAGACGTGAACCTGCGCCTTTGGGTCACAGCCAAGCAAGACACCAAGCGCCTCGGCAAGTCCTCCCGTTGCAGCAGTTTTTCCTTGACCATCAAGATACAGTCTGCATCGAAGAGCGAACGCGTCCAGGGGAGCAACGCGTACGTGACAGATTTATTCACGGGGACCTCGCAACTACAGCTGCTGCTTCTACCTAGGGATGCCACCACCAACAACTCACTACCGCAGAAAGAGCTCTGCTCGGTTTTCTCCATCTCTCCTCCCTGGGTATCCACACGTGTTGCTAGACGTCGACGATGCCTGCGTCCAGCATTACGAGATGCGTTCCTGAGGGGCAGGAGAATAACTCCAATACATCGCCCTGCTGTAATGACGGTGCCTGAAGACGGGAACATTGGACCACAGGGACCGCGTGTTGAAAGCAAAACATTTTATTACCATCGGTTAAGCTTCATAATGCACACTTATGAGTAAGATAGAGGTTATATGGAGATCACTTTGCTCGCTACCCACTACAGCTTCTGGGATTAAATGCAGCAGCTGTTGAGCGGTGCGTAACAGGACCGGTGGAAAGAAAAAGAGAATAATGTACAGTTGAAACGGCAGCGGGGGTAGCTTGGCAGAAAACAGTCCCCTAGCTTGAAATTCAACCAGAAATCATCTTTTTTCTGCTGTACAAAAAGCCACAGCATCCTAGACAACAGCTGGTGACCAAGTACTGCCCTCGAAACGCGCCCCTCCAACTCAACACCCACCTCAGCATCTACTGCGGGTGCCACAGCACCCACACAACACGGGAAGATGGGAGGGGACCGCTTTCGCTTGCGGGGGACGGCACCTCTACAGTCAACAGATCGAGCCTAGGCGCAAAGCAGGATGCTGCAAATACAGGAGGTCCTTGCTCGTCTAATCGCAACCCCTTCTCGCGGTACACAGGTGTTTATTGGAAATTTAGCGTCGCCGTGAAGGCAGAAAGGCGGATTACAATTTGTATATAACGCGAATTCAGCGTGGTTGGCTAGCTCAGCGACAACGCTCTGCAAACGCTCGCCTGGGGTTGATTCAGATGTGTGATTTTTGGTTTGTTTTCTTTAAGTTTCCATGCAATGCTTTTGACAGTAAATGCCATCCTGAGATGGTTTCTAAAGAACATAAGTTTCTTCCAGCACGAATTACACCTTCAATCTAAGATCAAAAATACGGTTATCTTCCCTAGACGTCAGAGGTCATGAAAAAGCTATTTTGGACCATCTACTAAAGAATCACTAACATAGTTTAACAGCACCGGCTTTTTTAGCCCAAATCAGTTTACCTTCCAGCCAATCTTCTACAAGCAGCTTCAAATTGCATCAAACCCTATCCAGAGGAACACTCTGTTCTGATCTCCCCTTTCCCGAAATTACAACTCTTACTTCACATTAGTTTCTGTATTCTTGCAAAATTCAAAGGAGAGGGAGAAAGTGCCTTCGCTAGTAAAAGAGGACTCCAGCTATTGCTAGTGCCAAACTACTGATTTTTCTTCTTCCAGAAAACAAACTGCTTGGCTAGGAAGGTGGGAAGCTCTTGGAAGACTGAAAGCCTGGAGGAGGCTGGTGTTTCGGCTGAGGCAAGTGAAAAATACCCACGTCTCAGCTTCTTGCTTGTTCTCTTTTGCACAGCATCTTCAGCCTCGCCGAGAGGAAGAGGTCGGCGTAGGTTTTGAACGACCACATAGAGCAGCTCTAGGGCTTATTGCAACAGCTCAGGGGCTGCAGTATGGAGGAGGAGGATGAACTTCACTTTGTGGAGAGCCTGAGAAGGTGAGGAAGATCAGAGGATCTTCCAGTTGGTGCTTCATCTTTCTCCTCCTGTGGCACAGAGGGGCCGAGAAGGCTGCATCTCTCTGCGGGGGGACACGTCAGAGCCTGTCTCAGGAGGAGGTTCGGAGACAAACACCACGGGTGGTAGACCAGTCCACCCCAGCGAGCCGCCGTGCTCTCCAAAACAGCCCGCAAAGTCCAAGCTGTGGCTCGGTCTTCACTCTTACCTCTTGGCTCAAGTCTCAAGAGCTTGCCCCTCTAACTTTCCGTTCCTCTTTTGGGGGGCTTGCAGAAATATTTTGGGGGTTTCATCTTCTCCTTTATAGGTTAGCCAGCCAAAGCGACCGCATCTTTGCCAGGTTTGGAGTTGCAGTCCCTTCCCGTTCTCGGATCATCTCGGCAATGGCAAGAAGCTTTCAGAAACCGTGGGCTGCTGTTGAAACCCTGTGAGGCTGTGGGTTGTCTAAAAAGGGATAAGCACATTTAGGGAGGTTGTCCCTACTTCAGAGGGTGTCTCCTAAGAGCAGAAAAGAGGTGGGAAAAGCAATAGGTTAAACTGCAGTTTGCTGCTGCAGGGAGGAGTAAGTGGGCACCACCTCTGCCTTACGCTCGGGATTGTGGGTTTTCTTGGGGATGAACACGTGTCAGCACAAAACATGCACTGCCAGATAAACTGACAGTTTGAAGCTGTTTTTAAAAGGAAAGTCTCTGTAATACGCCTTCACCAAGATAACCCACAGTTAAAAGCTGACAGCGGCCGTGGAAATGTTCATCAGGTGACTCCAGCACCTCCCTCTTCTTCTTTTTTTTTCCTTCTTTTTCAATAAGATCGCTAGAAGGAACTTAGCACTTGTTAACTCAAAAGGTCACCTCTGACAGCGCTGAGGGATGACTGTGCTGGCGTAAGCAGAAACCGCTGTTACCGAGCGCAGGGGCCGGGATGCAGCAAGCTTACGTGCAGACTGCATGCTGGCACACGCCAATCCCAGGACAGAAATGCCCGTACGCTCTCCAGAGCCGCCGCCTTACTTGAGCACCAGGCAAGAGTTAAAAGTCCCAGGAGGCAGAAAAGAAAGGCTGAAATAGTTGGGCTCCTGCGGTACCCAGGATAAAGCTGTTTACGCTTTCCCTTTGCAGTTATACTGTGATATACAATCCACGCGAGCGGTGGTCCCTTGCCTAGCTCAGGTCTCTCTTCCCACTTTGACCCAGGTCCCACGTACACGCTCTGATGGTCCCTGGTCCTGGTGGCTCCCTGCATCGTCACCCACTGCAGCAACCGGAACCAGCGCGGGACCGTAAGAGAGTAGACGGGAGAGTCGTCAAAAGCACAGCTCTTATCTCAACATCTTCATACCTGCTTTGCTGTGGGTATGCTCATCCCACGTACCTGAATTTACTAACCCACATCAGACCCTTGGGTCGATTCCCAAACTGATGTGGAAGTGCCTTGCTGTTATGCACGCAGAAAAAAGCGACTCTAATTATTCTGCAACCGATTTAAATGTCCCGGGGAGGATGAAATCCTGGCAATGCTTAGCTCAAGACGCACACTTCCAGACCGCAGCCGACTTCTGCGTTCAAAGAAACAAAATTAAGGTTACACATAAGAAAGGATCCAGGCACAGCATCGAGTTGTGGCGAGAAGCAAGAATCTAAGCTCAGAGCAATACTTGTAGCAGACGCAGTAAAGCTCGTCCCTGGGGACGCTGTCATACATTGTCTACAAGCGAGATGTTCGGAGGAAGCAGCTAGCCTACCATAAGCGCGTGATCAAATCTGCCCCAGGTAACTGGTTCACGCAACCCTCCGCGACAGGAGAACGATCGCAGAGGGAATGAATGGCTGTATGGTTAAATAACTACTCCTTTGCTGCAGCATCACCCCAAGCCCCACAAGAACCCGCCTCAACCTAGCGTTAACATCTCCCAAAGCCCCACCGTCCGTGCAACGGCTGCAGAAGCAGGTGAGAGCTGCAGAGCAGGATGTCTTTGGTCCCTGGAATGGTTAAGGCCAAAGCATATGAAAATAGACACAGAGAAAAACGACTGCCCGGGAAAAATATAACCAGCTATGTGTCTTTTTGTCCTACATTGGCTGCAGCAGTTAGCAAACGCACAGGGATGGAGGGAACCGAGGCACGTTTGGGCTTTGCACAACATTTCCAGAAAGGTTCATAAGCAAGGGCTTAAAAAATAGGTGGTGAACTTCTGAGGAAAAAGCCGAGGTAGGGCTCTCGAGCCAGGTTGCCCAAGAGACATGAACCGGACTGATAAATACTCTTAGTGGTCAAACTGGGAAAAGGAACAGCACAACCAGGACCGGGCCCTGCAAGCAAAGCGAGAGGAAAATGTCCCTATACACTGAGCCATATGAACATCTACAGGGGTTGCTACCCGTGCTGCTTCAGTGACCTTGATGTTTTGCAAGCAGACGGAGCAAGAAATAAAATGCCAGTTTAAAGGATATGCTCTGAGATAAGAGGCGCAAGGTTTGGTTCCCCTCGTCAAACACGGTGCCTGTTCTCAGCTTTATAAGTAAACGTCTGAGCCAAAAAACTCTTTCCCTAATTTTACTGGGCGGGGGTGGATTATTAAAAATTCTTAAATTAAAAAACTTCACCACTAACTACAATGATGTGCACACAACTTTGGGAAGGGTCCAATAAAACCTTTTGTATCACAGAGAGGAAGGAAAGCGATCACATCAACAGGAGATACACTACAGCTTTAAAAGACTTGAAAGTAAAATAATTTTTGATGACTGGAGTGGGAGACGGACATGTTAACTTACACCAGTTGACAAAATCCCCTTGCCAGAGATCATTTAGAAGCTAGAAACACATAAATGGTTCAGCCAAGCAAAGTTTTAGGGCTGGCCCTTGGGTTTAGTTCTTCCCCTGGTATTTACCGCTGTGAATTTGCAAAAGCATCGGAGCTCAGAGAAACACAGCATTCTGCCCCAAAATCCCTCCCGGACTGGAGGACTAACTACGAGACGCAGGCACCCCAGTATAATCCTGCACCCGCCACAAAAGGCGAAGAGAGAAGAAAAGCGTTCGGCATGCGTTAACCGAGGTATAGGATCTAGAATAAATACTACCGCAAAGAACCGAATCAAAGCCTTGCCCTCTGTTCTGGGCTGTCAACGGCCTCTGCTCATCCCCGCTGCAATGCCTAGCTGGGAAAAACTCTTTTAAAAGTGGCACCGGCGCAATGCTACAGTTTTCAAACTCTCTTCATTGGCCTCTCGGCAAAGAGACTGTCCTCAGAGGCAGCTCAGTTCCCTTGCAAATATCTGTTCCGATCAGGGCTATAAAGATCTTGGGAGTGTTTGAAAATCTGGAAGAAAAGAAAAAGCAGCTGTCGGGAATGCATCCCAAACAGAAATACAGCTGTGGACTGCACGTGGAGCTTCATTTAATCCAAAGTACTGCTCTGCCACCTCCCCTCTGCCTGAACCTCCCTGCTGCCTCTGGCCTGAGAGTCGCCCTCCGAGCTTCCCGGAGGAGAGGCGGTCTTTTTCCCATCAGGTAATTCCCAACCACGCAGCAGCAGGGCAAACTCCTCCACGCTACGCTCAAAGCAAAAATGACAATTTGCAGAGCAGCAGCGGTCGAAGGGCAAATTCCAGAGACAAACCAACTCCTGTTCAACACCAGGTACAGAGGGAAGCGGTGGGAGCGATGCAAACGCCAGTCTTTGCCCCCCGCGAGCCCTCTGGTTTGCTCCCGTGCTGCCAAGCCACCGGGGTCTGCTGCTGCCAGCACACGATGCGCTTCAGCTCACCCTATACGGCGCTAATGCAGAACTGCGGGGATAATTAATTTATGTTAAAAATACCAGGACTGCATTGGCACATTCAGCCTTTCCCCTAGGAAGAGGAGGGAAGAAAGAGCAACTGCTGCTTGACAGATGTTAGTCATACGCTTAAATGCACTTCTGGAAGGCGCTCGGATATACGTGCCGAGTGATTATAGAGCCGTGTGAGAACCTGCATGGAACAGGAGGAACTTCTCTCTGGTTATACCTACACAAAACTGTCAGATCTCCTCGCAATAAAAACGTTACTAAGGAAAATCCAATTGACTTGCAGCGCAGCTGAAGCTTCTGGGAGTTGGAAAAAACCCAAACCCCCAGGGTTCTTCAGGCAGTTATCCAGCACGGCTGGGTGGGCACTGCTTGCAGCGCGGTCGGGAAGGAGACGGCGATGCAACCGCATTAAGACAAGGTAGCTGAAAGGCTTTCCGAGCGGCGTAACGTGCAGCCTCCCCACCCTGGAAATCAATAGGGGGGGTTAAAACTTATCTGGAGGAAGGAGGGACATCCCCGTGGAAGACAGAGTCACCCGGGACTGAATGCCAATGCTGAGTGTATTGCTCACTTGGGCATTTTGTTTTTCCAGGTCCCGATAATGAGCTGATGCTCTGCCTCCGTGCAAAGCAGAATGAGCTCTTCCTCTACGGAATGTTTTACTGCTGGAAAGAGAAGGAAAAACTGAAATTCAAGCGCTGGCCAGTTTTGCTTTGAGATCCCAATTTGTAAGAGATGAGTGACAGCAACGCCAAAGTAACGCTGCAGAAAAGCAGAAAGCCCATAGATGTCAGAGGAGGGAAAGACGGAGCGCGAGCACGAACGACGATGGTAGGAGAAGAAACGGGAGAGGCAGAATGAGCAGGGAGGAGGGCCAATTCAGACAAAAACTTAATTAAAGCTAGCAAAGTTCACGTAAATATTTTGGTGACTGTTCACATTATTGCATGACGAAAATACGCTTTTCTGTAACAATCCTCGGAGATTTGGGAACATGAGGGAAAGCCTGTATTTCCAAACAAATTGGCCCAGGGAGCTTATATTGTCACTAAATGCATTCTTTACGTTTGTTTTTAAACACTTATCTTGTTAGTGCTAGAGTTACTGCTTCCATCGGGAAGATGGGGAGAGTGTCATACTATTTAGCATTTAGAAGAATATGTAATATTTAGGAGAATGCCTGTTGATGGGCTATTTTTTCTATGTCCGATTCAGGAATAAGCAGAGGCATGAAGGATAGATGGTGTTCTGCCGCTCCGCCACATACAGAAAAGACTTCTGTTGCAAAGCTTTGTGGAAAACGCGCGCTCTGGTATTTTAAGAGTCTGGATTTTCCAAAGAAGGGCAAGAACTACAGTACAGGCAGGGAGTGAGAAATGACTGCCTCGGCAGTGCCTCTACCAAAGAAGACCTGGGAGGACGCAGAGTTACAAACTGCTCTGGAGGCAGCAAGTATGCTGTTGCAAAAAACCAGCGTACCGGGTGTACAAAACCTTGTGTCGTTTGCAATCCTTCCACTCGAAGCTGGTAAGATCGAAAATACCTCTCCCAATTTTGGATTCTGTAATTCTGGATGCAAGAAAAAGAGGGACTCATCAGAACGCAACAAGAACATGACGAGGGCTAAAAATTACCCTTGGTGGAAGGCTTTGTATTTGCTTAGAAGAAGATGCAGAAGAGACCTGACGACTGTCTTTAATTATGTAAAAGAGCTGCAGCAAGGAAGGGAACAAACCGTTTCCATAACTCTTCTCGAGAGCATGGCCTGTAAGGCAAAAAGCGATAGAATTAGGTGGAAGCAAGGGACACACGGGCTGGACAGCAGGAAAAGCATCGGAGAGCGAACCACTCAAACAGCTTGGGGAGGGAGGCTGGGAATACCATCACTGGAGATTTAAAAGAGCAGATTTTTTCCAGGTTGTTCAACTTGGGAAAAATATAGATGCTTTTTGCTGTGTGGAGCCCGAAACGTACCGTTAGAGGCACTCTTGTACTTGTAAATTTAAATTTAGAGCCAGGTAGGTTATTCCTTTGTAACTTTCTGCAGACTACCGAGCACCAGCGCGGCTGAAAACCAGCGTGAGGAACGGGTCGGGTTTAGCGAGTCCCACCTCTGAACGGGGAACCACGTCTGATGTTCTCCTACTGTAACACATCTCATACCACGTCCTCTCGTCCTCTTCCCCTTTAGCCTTCTTTGGTCTTTCCTCCTTCTTGGAAGGGAAGTTGGAGGTGGAGGAGTTCTTGCAAGGCTCCATGCAGGACTGAAAACCCAAATCTATTGAACAACCCGGTGTCATTGAACAGTACGCCGATATAGCTTCATAGGAAACAGTGGAGGAAAAAAAAGTTGGAAAACTGAGCAATCAAAGGTCAGAAAGTGCCAGAGCTAAGGATTATCTGAGTAACCTTAATTCCGACTGCTTTGGACATATGCATAGAGAGCTTAATTACGCAATCTCTTACAACTTTCCCTCCTCCTCTAGCATAGAGGCTTCTTTTTCATTCATCGTTCTGTATGCAACCCAGGCCTTACCTACGCATGCCTTCCAAACACTGCATACGTATCTACACAGCACATTTCACACTGAATTTCTTCTTGTTTTGCTTTCGCAGATCGTCAGTATTGACCTGCATCAGATCATCACAAAAACTCTAACGCCAAAGGAACTCGTCTTTATCACACCCCTTTTGAGGTAGGGAGGTATCATTCACCCCGTTTTATCGGTGGGGAACATAGGCACAGGCAGAATAAAGCCAAAGTGATCCAGTCTCCATCATCGGGAGGCCCAGCTTGAGATACCGACAGCTTTTCCAGAGTCCTCACAATTCTTAACAGCACTTCACTCATCCAAAGCACAGCTTTCAGCAGCTGTTAACACCGACCGCTTCCGTACATCAGACCTCAGAGTACCAACGCCGGTGCCCAGGAAAACAAAGGCGATACGAGCGGTGATCATCTGCAAAGAGTCTTGTTAAAAATGACACAAACCCTTTTGCAAAGACAGGCACGGAGTTTGTTTCTTGAAAGCCGCTTTCTTTCCCTCTGATCCCCTCCAGCCTTCACCAACACCTTTCTTCCGCAATGGAAAAGAGCAGCTGCCCCATCGATAACGTAACCCTCGGTCACACAGCCCCGGCCAGCTCCCGGAGCAGGAGGCAGTCAGAGCAGCGTGCGGAGCAAGGCTCCGGTGAAAAGCACACGTCAGCATCCATAAATTGGGATGGTGCGAGCAAACCTTACAGGCCACCAACGCTTGCGTGCTCCCCTAAGCTTCTGCAGGTATTCCTGGGCAAGCCTCCCAGCACAGTAAGAGCCAAGCCATTTGAGTCTTAAAAAGCAAGCTGCAAAAGCAATAACTCCATCCGTCGGACACGCTTGGCCGCGATGGGTTTGCTGGCAAGACTGGACGCTTGCAGAGCGAGTTACTGCCGGACAGATGTGCCCCAAAGGGGAAGGGGACCCAGCCAAAGAGACCCACTCCGGTCCCCGAGAGGAGCATTAGGATGCAGGCTCTCTGCCTCCTTCCCCGGCCCTGCGGGACCCCAGCGCCGACGGTGCCACCGCCTATTCCTCCTACCGCAGATAGAACCATCGTCATGCTCTGCGATTCCCCGGAGCACGAATCTTGTCCTCGCTTCCCTCCGCCCCCTCCTGCCTTTTCGTTCCTCTGCCTCAGTGGGAAGCACTTCTCTCTGCTCTTACTCCCCCTCTCCCTCCGCGTCGTGCCAACAGCGTGCTCAGAACAGCCACCAGATGGGAATACTTGTAAGAACCTGAGGTTAACCCGTGTCTTTTATCCCACATACTCTCCGCTGTTTTGAAATGCAGATTCTATTGCACGCGACTCGTAGTGTAAAGATTTAATGTTAGTAGTAGAGTACGTTGATATTGCTTGTGAAATCTATCTCCCTGCTCGTATTGCACGTTGAACATCTCTGATACAGAAAACAGAAAAGACGACAGCTAACATTTTAACATCTTAAAAGGGAAGGACCTATTGGAAATAGGAAAAAAATTACTATTTTTAATATGCATATGCATATATATATTTAATATTCCTCTTTCCCTTCTCCCTATGTTAAACTGCGTGTCACACATATAAATTCACAGATGTTATATCAGCACTGTGCTTAGCGGGGCTGGGCAGAGAGCCTTACCTTTAGCTGTCTTCCAGCAACCGACACGAAGGGCGATCTTTTCCTCCAATTAATCTCTGCCAGGCAAATGATCAAGACGAAGAAACAGCAGGATGCAAACTTCTGCCTGCGGGATGGATTTCCCCCACCGTGGTTAAGAAACCCATCTGACCGGCTTCATTTCCAGCCAACGGCTCCAAGGCAGGAGCCGTTATCCTTCCCTGTTGAATACTAGTACGTAGGATGGGTCTGAAACGCCTAAAAGATGGAGTATGTCTTTTTTTTATTTATGGCAGCTACTCTGTACAAGGCTAGCAATTTCCATGTGCCACTCCAAGCGTTTCGAGGTAGCCTGTCAATTAGGAAGATGAATTAGCAAATCGTTAATGATGGTTTTACTGGGGAGGCGGCCTGGCACCTCAAGGCTAGGCCAGTACCTCTGGATACAGTACAAACACAAAACACGTCCAACAAGGATGAAAAGGCCAGAAGGTCCATCCAGCGTACACCTTTCTAGACGTTAACGTACATCAGAGAGCCCCAAGGCTGCGGGTTCACATTTCACGTGATGCCTCGGCATGTGGAAGGAACGATCTAATTACATCCATCACAGAAACGCCAAAATGACGTCCGGCTCCTAAAACCTCAATTTATACCTTGACATTTCTGGAAAACCAATTTTTAATCCATGTCATCTATCAGAAGTTCCTGATATTTTATTTTACCTCAATGCTTTAAAATACTGTTGCCCTTATGGAGGTACAAGTGGGCGTGACAAAACATTAGCAAGAAAAATCGGTGTCAGCCCATGAAAGCTTCTGCACATTTTGGAAAAACAGAGTGGCGAAAGAACTGGCTTTAGCTTCTTCCAAAACACCCGAGTTCAGAAGCACCTTGTCCCCTGGCTGGGGCTTTTTGCCTGTGGTCATGACAGAATTCAGCCATTTTCAGGCAAGACTGGATCACCCCTAAACGTCCGCAGCCGTGATTTCGCAGCGACGACGGGCTAAGCTGAATGAACTGCTAGCGTGTAGGATGCAGACGGTGACCAAGACCCTTCACACGAACCACAGGTTTCACTTCTACAGAGAAGAAAAAAGCCCAATGGGTGAATCTTTTTTCTCCAGATGCTCAAATTTCCTTGGTTTTGCGTCTACGCAATGGAATTTTAATGACTCCAGATGAAAGTGAAAGGACGAGGGGGGTCAACAGAAGACATCACCACACTCGCATTAATAATGTAAAGATGATATACCCACTGCCCCACGGGGAGGATGCCCTACAGCCGGGAAACAACTTGTATAGATGGCATCGTCCACGTGTACGAGGATGGCTTAAACCCGCTGCCACCTCAAGCCACCACCAACACGCCCAACCAAGGGGACAAGGTCGACGGTCCCAGCCTCCCGGGCGCCTGTGGCAACGTATCACGCTCTCCCGGTCTTTTCGGAAATCTTGGATATGCTGGATAAGCTTTGCTCCCCAACGGCAGCATTCCCGCCGGCAGGATCAACGCCGGAGGGACGATTTGTTTCGGCAAAGGCTGTGGGGCAACAGCCTCGCTCGGGTTTATGCGAGTAGGTTATGATACGTTAAGCGTAGCCTTTATTTCCACACTTAGGTGGATAAACTCTTTATTTCAAATACAACCTTTACTTGAAAGGAATGGAGGGGGTAGGAGGGGAAAGGTGAATTTTAGACATCACGACACGTTAAGTGATTAAAAATAAAGGGCATTTTAATTTTGGAGGAAGCAGCATAGAAAATTAAACGGAACGTATACTTTTCTTTAAGAACCATTTTAGAAATTGTATATATATACTGTATGTAGAGCAGAAGTAGGAATGCCATGGAACAAAACTGCTTATTAATTAATTTTCGACCTGGTGCAAAAACTGCCCAATAAAAATACACAATAATAAACCTTTTTCTGCTAGAACAATTACTACGCTTGGATAAAAGGGCTGCAAGTCAAGCGAGCAGTAGGCTTCCTAACCACTACCAATGCCCTTCCCTGTGAGTTTAGGTCACTTCAATAGGCCACAGGGAAAAAAAACCCGATGCAATCATTAGACTACGACATCTTTAGCAGAACAAAAGTGTGCTGACATTAATTTTGGTAATTGCTTGCTTTTTTTTGTATAAAGGACGGGTTTTTAATACTTCTACTTGGGATTTTATGAACGTGGTAGTACAGATTTGCAGAGCCAGGGGTTGTAAAATGGCATTGAAACACAATGTGGCCGGCAGTACCTGCAGCCGCCTCTTCCTTACAGCTCTCACCTCACCTTAGCGATGCCTCCAAGGAAGAGTTTTGCTTTATTTTGACTACATTTTCCCTTGCAGCCTTGCCGAAAACGTAAGGGATGAGAGCGCTTCAAAGCAGAAATCTTACAAGGGCCGCGACAAACAGCACGCAACCAGCTCTCGGTGAAATAACGCGTTTATCCAGACGGGTAGTAGGAGAAAACTGCCCCCTCTTTAGACTGTGTACTTCAGATAAATAAGATTATTTCGCTACGAGCTACTACAGGCTACGATATACTCACATAAATATATTAATGCCTATATGTGAATATGAATTTGTATATATCGGATACAGATAAGAAACACTTATGACGACGAGTAGATTACCAATAACCGCTGCAGCTTCTCACTGGGTAAAGTCCGCCATCCAGACTTGACGCGACGAACCCGCGACGGCGGGTTTATGCCATCCCCTGTGGAGCGCCCGGCAGGTCACCCTCACCACCACATCAGTGCAAAACGCTTCCCGACCCTTCGTTAGCACGCCCCTGCCTCTGTACGTTACCGGGAAAGCCGGCTCGATGGGCTGGACTCAACGCAACACCCCTCCGGCTGCAAGGCAGCCCCTCCACCCGGGATAAACATTTTAGGGACCGCCCCAGCTTCTGCGCCAGCAGCAGGGAAAGCCAAGTACGAGGCAGCTGCTGGACTCAGCTTTGTCAAGACTATACGTGAAAAGCTTGGTTTTAAGCCTCGGCGGCAACGTCGAGGGCTGGATTTGCAGAAGGGGCGAGGAGCCGCGGCGACGGTGGAGCTGAGGATGCTCAGCAGCTCTGCAAATCGCAACTTAAAGGAAAAAAAAACAAACCATCCTACTCTCGGTGGTTTGAGAGGATCCTCAATATAGCGCCTGTCCTCTACCATACGAGCGGAGCTGGACCAAGCAAGTACGATAGGTCTCTAACAGACACGTGCACGAAGGAGACGGCTTCTTTCAGCATTAGACTACGTTACCGAAGCATCCCCTTACCAGAGCGGGAGCAGAAATGTGCTCCTAGTATTATTTACACAATATAAAGTGCATTACGATTTAATTATTGAACTGACAGACTTTCTGCCGGGACCATACAATTTTGAAACAGAGGTGAGGGCTTGAATAGGAAATTCTCTCATGAGAAAAAGAGGTTCAGACTGGTGCTCTTCACCCTGTCCTCCTAAGGATTGTTTTTGGCCGTTCTTTCTAGTGCAAATAAGCTTGTGTTTTCTCAAGTTTAAGGGACGTGGCAGTTTCAGGGCATCAGGAACGAACATTTAAAACGCATTAGGGATTCGGCGTTCCCGAGCATCTCGACGGGCCCTTCCGCGCGCGAGCAGCCCGCGTTATCGCCACTCTCGGAAGCCGAAGACGCGCTGCCAAAAATAACGAGGAACCCGTTTCCAGTCTCACCGTTCAAGTCTTGCATTGCTACGTTTCGAGTGAGTCTGTACTACCCTCCAACGAGAAGATCTGCAAGCATCGGTGCTTTCCATTGCGGTGGAAACCCGTGGCCAGTGGTTTACCCATGGGCGATCGGCTATGAACGTGAAGATCCCGATCCAGTTTCGGATACTAAGGTGCATCGCGCGCCGGGGGAGTAAACGCATTCGTGGATCCTACGGGATACCTGCGTGCCAGAACCGAGCCCGACCCGGTAGCCAGCAGACGCTGAATTCCTGGGTGATATTTACAATAAACTAATGCTATCGGAAGGCCAATTTGTTAACAAAAGATAATTTTAAAAAAAAAAAAAAACAGGCAGCAATAAGGAAAGCCATTTCACATCTTTTTTTTCTTTTAAAACGGTGAAGAAAATATCCCTTTCCAATCGCTTTGCCCGTCGCAAGCATTTTCCTCACCAACGCTACAGGAACACAGGGAAGGCGTGATCACTTACAACACACGCGGTCGCTCGGGCTAATTCCAACGTAGGAGCTTTTACAATCCCTTGAGGCAAAGGCAGGCTGGGAGGGGGAGATGTCAAGCTCGTCGGGGAGGAATGCCACGTAGAAATGGGAAGGAGAGAGTAAAAAGTTTGTACATTCATAGCTCCGCTTTGTTGGAATACAAGTTAATTTTTTACTCCAGGCACTGTGACGGGCAGCAGCAGTCAGCGATACGCTAACGTACTCATTCACTAAATTCTGTTTTCATATCAATAATAGGATGTAGAGTTATTTTGATGTTGTTTTTTGATGTTTTTTTGAATTGACCTGTTAAAACCATTGGGACCAAAGCCCTAAGAGCGACGATGAACCAGTACCCCGTTTAACCCCCAGCTGATTCATCACGGTCCACTAGCTGTTCAAGTGGTGGAGCGAGAACATCTCTCCGAGAGCTGAAAAAGTACCTGAAAGAGCAATCTACGCAGAAATGGATGGGAATTTTGGACAGTAAGCCAAAGGCTTGGTTGCTGTAACTGCTGTGTGCGGTTTTACCTAAAGGGGGAATCACCTAAAACAGTGAAATTAACTTTCTTACTTCTTGTCACAACCGTAACATTTTCCTAAAGGTTCTTTGGTGACTTTGGTGCAAGCTTTTATTTTTTTGTCTTTTTTCTTTTTTTTTAAACGTTAAAACAGATCGACTAGTTTTAGTACCCAAGCTAAAGTCCAGATTATCCTCTTGGTTCCCACCCCTGTCTTCCCAAGTTTTTTCATTATGGTTAATGACGTTAACAGGTAATAGCATTCGGATTGAGCTTGGCCGTGCAGCGTGCAGGTGGGTCCAGACTAAGAGCTACGAACTCTTGGTTGGAGATAAATATTTTTCTCAACAGACTAAAAAAACCAACAAACATGTAATGGTTGCATGGAAAAATAGCTGGTCCACATGCACACTAGGCCACTCTGTAAAAAAACCGATTCAAACGATTATAAATATCTGATTAGACACAGTAATGCCTACTTAAAAAAAATCTTAAAGGTGGGCGACACGTTATTGGAAGTACCTGGAGCTCAATCAAATTCCCGCTGGTTTCAGAGGGGAAGGAGCTGGTCGTCCGAAGGCTGGAAGAGCCTCTTACATTATAGGTATTCACGTTTTAAGAAACGACAAAGAATTTCCAAAATCTTTCGTCAACCTCCTAAACAGGCAATTGTACCCATTTTCCCTCCAGGCAGAGAGTTTATATCGCGAGATGTAAGATTTACGTTACGGAGACTTCAGTGGGACGACATCGAAACCTGGTGGTGGGCGATGGGGAATCGAATCGCTTGACGCCAGCCCCAGCTCCGAGCGGGTGGGAAGGGGGTGATGGCAGGGCACGGATACTATCTCCTAACAACACCACCTGTAACATCAACACGACAGACAACCCGACGCGGCGGTAACCACGGCTTCCGAAACGCGCTACGGGTACGTATGAGAAAGATGCCTTTTTATACGAATCCAGTGGTGCACCAAACCCCCCAAAGGTCTTTCTCGCAGCGGGAGGAGAAAAACGCCCGGGTGTTTTCCTCGCACGGGTAACATCGCGACCGCGTTAATCTCACGTTCGGGAGAGAAGCTGGGAGCCGCAGTCGCGGCGGTCCCTCCGCCTCCTAATACCCGCTCCACAGCCGCCTGTTGGAACCCATAACACCCCTAATACAAAAATACCTTTTGAAATTTCAGACAAATGCGTTAAAAGTAAAAAAATCGCCAGCCTCGCATGGGCAGAACACGTAGATGAGGAGTGGGTTGTTATTTGTTGCCATTAATTCAGAAGGCTTAGCACTCGAGTAGAGCTTCACTATCCTGGGATACTCGGGTTATTCGGTCAGCACAAAACTACGAAATGAATAACGAATTTTCCGCTCTTCACCAGCACGTTATAAAGGTCTGACCAGTTATCGAGGTTTTACCCACACAGAATATCGTTTCAAACCCAATAACCAGCAGACGCCCATTTTAAAACCTCTACCTCTCCTCATACCAGCAATTTACATGAAGTCGATTTTGGTCGTAAATGCCCTACGGCTACGCTGCTCAGCCTTTTCAGCGAGTACAGGCAGAATTGAGTCCCGGAAAACCCGTCATAAGCAGAAACCGATACATTTCAGCATAAGGTTTGGGGTTTTTTTTTTTGTATCGCGTTGAAGTGCAAGACAAGCCTTATCTAGACTATTTAAAGGTCAGAGTGCCGGATTTTTTTTGTGCTGATACGCGTACTTCCATAGTCTTCAACACTCGAAGCAGCTGACTCATACGGACTCGGGAGGTTGGTACTTTCATAAGACATACGGAGATGTTTTGGGCGTAATTTAACGGGATAACCAGACTCCTATAACATTACGGACTGGAGTTAGCAAGAACTACCGGAAAAGGACTTTACAAAAAAAATGGGGCGACTTGAAATTACTATAGGTCAGTCCCTCTCACCAATTTCCGCTTGTTTTGTTCTGCCAGACGGCCAGTCCAATGCACTCTATTCGAGACCCTCTTGCTCTTCACCACTGTCCCCTCTGGCATCCATTCTCTTTTCTTTATGGCTGTTGTAAATTCTCCTCATCTCTTCTTCGTACTTGATAAAATTTTCCCCAAACCGTGTCCACGCTTTGTAGGGAACCGTGATGGTGTTACGGTAGGGCGGCCTCACCTCACTTACCTTCAGGAAGATGCCGTACCTGTTGGATCCCACGTCGAAGTAGAAGCGCTTGTTGTCCACTCGGAAGGAGGTGCCCTCGGGGAGCTCCGGGGGCTCATCGCCTCCCCCCTGGCGATCCTCTATGTCCCCCTCGCCGTATTCTTCGATCAGCTGGACCAAAGCATCCCTGAACTCAATCATCCCTTGTGCTGGAAGGACGATCGTCTGCTCCTGTCCCAAGCTGTGGCCAAAATAACCCATCATGCCGGGTCCCCTACTCATGGTTTGTCTAATCCGCAAGAAGCGCCCTCGCTGATTCTCCTTCAGGTCCAGGTAATACTTTCTGTTGTCCCTCTCGATGTACTCCGTTTTGAGGACGCTGTGAGGGTGCTCTTCGGAGCCGACAGACACCGGAGGCGAAGGCGGCGGGTGCTGCTGTCGCCTCCGGGGATGCTGCTCTTTGCCATTGCTGTGCTCGAGCCGGTGAGCGTGGCCGCCTTTCAGCCCCAGGTGGGCGTAGTGCTCGATGAAGTCCCCCAGGCAGTCCTTCAGCTCGGCGGCCACGGACAAGGAGAGGGTCAGCTTGCTTTTCCTGATATTGTCCTGCCTGCCTCTTCCTATCCAGACCTCGGCGATCTTCAGGAAGCGGCCTCGGGAGCTCTGTTTCACATCCAGATAAAATCGCTTTTTCTGGATGTCCACCCTCTTGGAGGCCAGCTCCTGGATCTCCATGCAGCCCCCCTGGGAGGAGGCCGGGTAATGGTACTGCTGCTGGGACTGGGAATAAATGCTCCTGTGCAGGCCAGAGCCTCCCAGGTTCCTTCCTCCTCCTCCTCCTCCTCTCCCTCTTTCCATCTTTACCAATCAGCTGGAAATAATACATAACAGAGACACAGATGACAACATCAGCATCAGGGGCCTGCTCGGCTTCTCGGCAGCATCTCTGTTCGGCGCTGCTCTCCCTACAAAGACGCCTGCATCCCTCTCCGCTGCCACGGCACGCAGCATCGCAGCAAAAGGATCCCGGGTGCTCTTCCCCTCCCCTGCTCCGGCTCCCGCCGGCCGGCCGACGGCCTCCCAGACAAGGAAGCCTTCCTTCCAGCGGCACGCCGGCCCCGCTGCCCTCGCCGTCTGGCCCCCGCCGCCCCGGCAGCGCTCCCTGCCCCGCAGACCTCCCCGTGCCCCCCCGGCCCAAGCATGGCAGCCTGCCCCCCCAGCCCCGTCCCTCGGGCACCACAGACCCCTCCAGCTGCCCCAGCGTCCCATCCCCTGCAGCGGGGTGCCCAGCACCCCGACCCACCCCCCCGGGGCTCCCGCTCCCTGCTGCAGGGTCCTCCCCCATCACCCGCCTCTGCCCTTCCTCCCTAGGGCACTGGGGGGGCACTGGGGTCCTCCCCAGCACTGCCCCTCCCAGTGCTGCCTCCCCAGTACCCCCAGTACTGCCCTCCCAGTGCCCCCCAACTCCTGCCCCAGCACCCCCAGAGCTTCAGCTCCTTCCCCCCCAGTACTGCCCCGCTGCCCCCCAGTGCCCCCAGTACTGCACTCCTTCCTCCCCCACTGCCCTCCAGCACTGCCCTCCTGCCCCTCCACTGCCCCCCAGTGCTCCCAGTACTGCCCTACTGTCCCAGTACTGCTCCCCAGTGCCCTCCATCACCACGTCTCCTGCCCCAGTGCCCCCAGAGCTTCACCTCCTGCCCCCCAGTGCCCCCAGCACTGCCCCCCCAGTGCCCCCAGTACTGCACTCCTGCCCCACCACTGCCCCCCATTGCCCCAGCACTGCTCCCCAGTGCCCCCCATCACTGCATCTCCTGCCCCGGTGCCCCCAGAGCTTCACCTCCTGCCCCCTCAGTGCCCCGATACTCCCTCCCAGTGCCCCCAGTACTGCCCCCCCTGCCCCCCAGTGCTCCAGCACTGCTCCCCAGTGCCCCCCATCACCGCATCTCCTGCCCCGGTGCCCCCAGACCTTTACCTTCTGCCCCGCCAGTGCCCCGATATTCCCTCCCAGTGCTCCCAGTACTGCCTCCCAGTGCCCCCAGTACCCCCGTATTGCCCCCCCCCGTAACCCCCAGCACCCCATCTCCCGCCCCATCGCTGCCCCCCTCTCGCCCCGCCGCTCCCCCCAGCACTGCCCCCGGCCCGGTCACTCACCCCACAGCGCCCATCGCCGCCGTTGCCCTTCAGCCGCCGCCGCCGTCGCCGTCGCCGCCGCCACCGCCCGCAGCCGGCGGCCCCGCCGCCCCCCCGCCGCGCAGAGCCACGGGCTGGCGCACCCCCGCCGCCCGCCCCGCCCCGCCCCGCCCCGCCGGCCCGGCCCGGCCCCGCCCGGCCGAGGACGGCGACGGCGGCGGCGGCGGCGGCGGCGGCGGCGGCGGCAGCGCGGTGGGCGCCGCCGTCTCGCCGGAGGGTGCGCGGCCCACCCGGCGCCGGGACTACAATTCCCACAATGCCCCGCGGCCGCCGGCGCCGGCGCCCCCATCGCGCATGCGCGTCACCTCGGGTAACCTCCCGCCGCCGCCGCTCGGGGAGACGGGGGGGGCGGCTGCCTCGGTGACGTATTCACAGCGCGACGCGCCGTGACGTTAAATGCGTGAGCCGCCGCGGCGGCGGAGATTGGCGCTCGGTGAGCGGCGGCGCCGGGCCTGCGCCGGAGCGGGAGGCCGTGAGGCGGGGGCTGGGGTGTCTCCGGCGCACGGTGCGGCCCGGGAGGCGGCAGCGTCCTGCTGCGGGCACCGCCGGGCCTTTGGGCGGGCGGGAAGGGGGCGCGACGGGGCCTTCTTGCCCTGCGGTACCGGGAGGCGGGGGTGGCCTCCCGGGGTGCGGCTGCAGCCCTCAGGGGGTTCCCGCTGCGGGGGCGGGCTCGGGGCGCTCGCTCGGTGCCCGCCGGGCGCTGAGGGGCCGTGAGGCTGCAGGTTTTCCCGTCAAGAAATAAAACGTTTTGTTCCCTCTCTGAAGGCTTGGCTGCGGCTCCGCATCTGCTGCCGGTGGCACCGAGGGGAACCGGTGCTGGCTGGGAGCTGGTCTCGTCGCCCCGGGTTGGCAGCTGCCCGTGTGATGCTTGGCGCTCCCAAGGTCGGGTTCTGGGCTTAAGGCTGGGGAGGTGGGGGACGCCTCGGTGAGCAGCACTTGCTCCTCTGGTGCAGTTACCCAAGGCGCTCGTGAAGTTCGAGCTGTTTTTTTGGGAACTGTGTTGCTAGAGCTGGCGGGTGGGTGCTGCAGGGTGTCCTTTTTCTGTTAGCTTCTACCCTTTCTGCTGCTTTCTCCTGTTTCCAGCAATCGCAGCTCCTGGGAACAGAGTGGCTCTAATTGAGGCATCTTACTAGTAGCTATTTTGTGACTGTTTTAGTATTAAAATATTTTTTGAAGTTGTCTTTGAGGTGGTAGGTGGTTATGTTACCACAGAAACAGACAGGTAACCACGGGAAAGAGTCTGCCTAGCCTAGGTAATCAATTAAAAAATCAAAAAGTGTTTTTGAGTACTGAAGAACTGAAACAGCACAGTTTGCCTAGGATTTGCTCTTTCTTGTTGGTGAGGAAGTGCAGCTGGAAAGTATGTTCTTACTAAGAGAGCAGATTTTGTTGTGAAAGTGTACTGAGTGCCTGGGGACGAGTGGGAAGAAGCAGGGTGAGGAGTTTCTTCTTTGTGAACTGTTTTGCTCCATCTCCAGGAGGATTTCTAAATCATGCTAGAAGCAGTCCAGGGCGAAGCTGGAACAGCTCTGATCCAGTCATGGTTTGCTCACAACTAGGAAATCCTGCTCCACTTCCCTGAAAGAAAACCCCAGTTGTCAGGGCTGAAAATGTACTGTTTTGGACAGTGTGTTTTCCTAATTTAAATCTCTTCTGACTTCTCCGTGGAGTGCCTTCCTGTTCCAGGGGATGCGCCCTGCTTCCTGATGCACTGGGAATAGGCTGCCTCTGCTTGGTGAGCTCATTTTGTTTGCATCCAGGGCTGGCAAATTCATAAGTAACCTCAGCCATCATCTAGTCTGCACCAGAGGGTCTAGCAGTGTGTGCCTCGTTTGGCTGTAGTTTGCCCTAGAAATGCTGTGTGTTTTTTTCTTGGTTGTGGACTTGCAGCCCTGAGGTCCTGTGCAGAAAATGAGGGCCTCGGGGCAATGTTTGTGTGAGTGATGGTTCTTGTTTTGAATTTGATTTTTGCTGACTTCATTTGTTAGCAAATGCAGCTGACTGCTTTTAAGCTAGGTGGCTGGTTCCTTTGCTGTTATCTAAAGGACCAGATTAATTTGTCTAATGAACGAGGGCTGTGTTGACCAGAGAGAGCAGTAGGTGTACTCTTCTGTTCTGAGTTGCTGATCTCCATAAAACAGTAATAGCCTCTCTCTATGCAAACTATTGACTGTTCTCTTTTTTGTTCTTTTTTTATGTAAAAGTAACAGAAATGTGGAAAAAATGAATGAAATGGATGTGCCAACTAGTAGTCAGCAGAATAAATACCCGCAGTGGATGCTTACACAAAACCAGGAGGGAGTTTGGGGTGATAAAAAGGTATGTCATCATGTGGGGCAAATTTAGCTGGTTGCAGGCTGCATAATAAACCAACATTGGATGACATGGTTTTAGTTAGACCTGTCCTTCTGATATTTATGAATGTTTGCAGCTGTTTTATCCTATTAACTGTAATGAAAATTAGGTGCTCTTGTATTATTACTGGTTGAATTAGCTTGTTAAAGTCTCTTCTTTTAATTCAAATATCATGTATTGACCAAAGGCTGTTGCTGTTACCTCTGTAGAAATATCTTCCTGGCAATCTTGAATTTCAGTAGCAAAACCAGCCAGGTATAAGGGAGCTTTTGAGGCATTGGTCAGGCAGTGTTGTGGGCTGTGCACCAGCAAGGAATGGGGATTTTTCATCTATGTAATTTGAGGGCTCAAAACTCAATGACCTCGAGTTGTAGCCTGATGGGGGAGTTTGTTCTGGTCAGGCTGTCCCTCCAGCTTTCTGCATTTGCACATGCTGAGTATTTCAGCAGGGTTTGCAGCTCAGAGGTATCAGAGGAATTAATTAATCATCAAGATAATGTCAATTTCTGGTCTTCCAAGAATCTTAATATGTCCTTG
Source organism: Theristicus caerulescens (assembly GCA_020745775.1). NCBI lineage: Eukaryota > Metazoa > Chordata > Aves > Pelecaniformes > Threskiornithidae > Theristicus > Theristicus caerulescens. The sequence continues at coordinate 81,726,721 of CM036563.1, read as the reverse complement.
GATGGGTTTTTCTGCATTTATGAGCAGTTTCAGTATAAGATCTCCCACTAGAAGGGACAGCCCACCCTGTAACATCTGAAACAGCTTTAACAATTAGCAAACCACTTCATGAGAGAAAAGCAGAAGACTCAGTTCAGCAGTTTTCCTTCTGTAAAGTGGGGGTAAAGAATTAGTGTCATGGATATTAAAGTCAGTTAAAACCAACATGACTTTGATTTACTGTGGTAGAGCCTGTGTACTGTGGCACCCTGTGTCAACAAGCTGTTTGAGGAGGGGTTTTGATGGAACTTTGACCCTTCATTAACTGGAGGAGGTATTTTGTTGTGCAAGCATAAAATTAGCAGTATCTCTGTTTTGGAATCTCCCCCTTCCAGGCAACCTAGTGTTTCTGAAACTGTTTTTAAACCTGGTTTGTGGTCTCTTCTGGTTGACAAGATTATTTTTTTTCTTCACGTGTTACTGTGTGATACTTAGACTATGATGCTAATAATAGCAAACATGGTTACTTGCATATTTTAACCAACCTGAAGGTTTTTCAGGCAGGTTGCTGTTATCAGAAGTTTTGCAGTTCAAGTAAGTTAATCAGTCAATAACTCTTGGTAAATAAGCTTCTGAAAGCAGGGGGAAATGCCAACTGGAGTGTTAAATTTCACCTTACCTTGTGTGGTTAAAGATTCAGTTTATAAACCAGTATCCATCAGTTGATGGAGGGTATCGGTCCTTTGAAATATTGTGCATCATTTTATATCCATGGAGTTTACTTAGACCTTTGAGAAGTTCCTCACATGTTGTATCTGGCAGGGTTAAGTGAAGTGGGCTGGCTGAAATGTGGGACCAAGGAAATAGGGAAGCTGAGCTGTTGCGTACAGCTGTGCCAAAATAGAGGTGTCAGAGGATTTTAGCCTGATCAGATTTGAATGAGTTGAAAAATGACTTAATAAATTTTTGTCCACTCTTAAATATTTTATTCCCTCTAATTTGAGGTGTGCAAGTGCTACAGCACTTGAAGTAATGTTGAGGGGCTTTTGACACTGTCAAAAATGGATGTTTTCCCTAACCTTGTTCTTGGGAAGCTACTGAATCTCTTTGGTGGGAAGAATCCAACTAAATTGAGGTGAAAACTCAGCCTGTGTGATTTCAATCCAAGTGCTTGGAGTTAAGCAATTGGGCCATGAACCCGAATGTTTTAATTAAGGGGGGGTGTCACCCTGTTGTTAGTTGACAGTGATACTGGCCCTGTGTGTGGAGCGCAGTTTTGCTGCAAGGTTTCAGTAACCAGCAGTGCCAGCCTTGCTGGGATACAGCATTAACATTGCATGCGGTGGTTGCAGTGCTGCTGCATCTCTGTGGCAGGGTTAGGTGCGGCGGGTAACTGAGCCTCTTCCAAATGTTGTTCGACAGCAGTCTACTGTTCAGAAGAGCGTTTTGGAAGATGGGCTGCCGTTCCTAGAGTTCTGCGGCTCTGTCGTTTACAGCTACGAAGCCAGCGACTGTTCCCTTCTCTCAGAAGATATCAGGTAATAGCTCTTAGTCTGTTTTTTTTTCTTCTTTGGAGTGCATTTTCCTTTCTGAAAAGGACTTGGCTCTTCTCTCTGTCTCCTTCTCCTGGCTGATTGCACATTCGCTGTGTCCAGAGGGCAACAGCTGAGCCAGAGAGAACATCTGGTCGTGTTGGCTGTCTTGTTACGCCTGGCAAATGCGCCTTACTGGTTGCAAGCCCAAACTGAACCTATTTCTCATGGTGGTGAACTATCCCTGGGAGAGATCCCCGGTTTGTCTACAGCGTGTGGTGGTTTAAAAATACTTGTCCATTGTGCTATGCAGTTTTAGGTTCCCATTTGGTCTTTTTCTGGGAGGTGCCATTGCTGAACCTCGCAGTCCCTTTAAGCAGAAGCAGTAAAGGCTCTAACGCAGGTTCTTTGCCATTTGCAGTATAGATTATTCCATGAACTTCAGTGACTTTACGGGCAAGTATGAGCTGTGAGAAATCAAGAATGTGCTAATTCATAACTGGGGACTGTATGTTTGTAGAAAAGGTAGTAAATTGATGATGCAAATAGAATTTTTCCACCCCTTTTTGCGTAGCACAGCTCATACTACTGAGGGAAACTTTAAGTGCGGTGAGATGGGTAAAGAACAAGCTTTCAAGGGAATATAAACTATTCCATCACGCTTTGTATCTGGCTGTTTCCTCAGGCTTGCTATGCATGCAGTAAAATCTGCCAAGGTTTGAAGGGTTTCTTGTAGCTCTTGTGACCAGCAGGAATTTCACCTCCTTACAGTCTTGAATTTAAAATGGTTTGTGTCCTGTACGTGTGAAAGCAAAGATGCGCTGGCTGGGACTCTTAATCATCTTTATGTAGGATGACTTAAGCCTGATATTTTAAATACTGGTAGAAGAAGAGTTAAATGTGAAGAATATCTGTTTCTTTTCAGGCAGAGTTTATCAGATGGGGCTGCCGTTGGATTTGATATTGAATGGCCACCGTCGTATACTAAAGGAAAAATGGCGAAAATAGCTGTCATCCAGATATGTGTCAATGAGGAGAAGTGTTATTTGTTTCACATCTCTTCCATGTCAGGTACTGTACTTCCTCCCTTCTTAATAGTTAGGGCACGAGTTGCCCTCTGTTTCTTGTGATGAAGTTTGAACTTAAGCCTCGAGCAATAGCCGATCTTGCACACTACATTGGATAGTAATAATCCATCCTTCTCCCCTTTCCTGCCTATAATAAAGGGATTTATTCTCCGAGTATTGCCTATGTATGTCAAGGGGATCTTAGCCCAAGTCTTGTCCTGTGTGCTGGCATACAGCGTTTTAGGTTCTGAACAGGGCAAGAGAGTCTTACTTGAGGATTATTTTTTCTCTCTGGGAAAGGATATTTTAATTCCATTTAAAAAATTTTAATTCCCTGCTCATGTAATGAGCTTTCTGTTTAGTGTCAAAATAAACAACGGACCTAAGTTTAGCAGGCTGTGTTTCTTTTTAGTTTGGCTGCAATAACAAATACCCTCAAAAACGATGGCTGTCGTGCTGTTTGTTCCTAATAACTGCGTTTTGTGACATTGGTTTGCGGAAGGAATACTGGATACCTGGTGTGCTGCAGCTGTGGGGGGAGAAGGGGGTGTGCTCGACAGAGTCTGAATTCATTATGGATGTGAATCAAAGCTTCCAAATCGGGCAAATAGGAATAAGGGAAGGAGGCTGCAATTATAAAGCCTTTGGTTTGAATGTTAGATTGAAACTATGCCTGTGAGATGTCTCTGATTTCCCTGGGGTGTGCATGCTGAGGTATAATAGCGATAATTTTCATGTTGGTGTTCAATCCTTTGTCATTTGTAGCAAATGGGGTGGAAAATTTAATTGCTGGAGGCTATTCAATCCAGGAGGCAGAAAGGTACAAGTGCACAAAAGAAAAAGATTTGAGGCAAGGAAGCTGAGGGAGGAAGAGTCATGAAAAGCTGAAACGCTTTTGATTCTAAAAGTCAAGATGTTTGTGTGTTGATGCTGAGAAGGGTTGCATGTGGACTGCTGTGTGTTACAGCAGAAGATGGTGCTTCCTCCTGAATCGTTTCCTAAAATTTCTGTTCTTCCTAATGGGAGATGCGCTTTGAGTGAGATGTCAACCTTCTTGCAGGAACCACAGCCAATTTCTGCTTATGATGCGGAATATATTTGATCTACAGAAAAGTAGATGTTGGCAGAATTAGCCAGTTGGGTAAGACTTATCATTTTTGTTACAAAAAACGTAATGCTTCCTTCTGCAGGAGAAAGAGAGTGGAGAGTTCTTGGACTGTGTATAAAGGACAAAAATTACATATCATCATCAGGAGGATTTTTGATCGTTTTCTGTTTCTTAATCTTTTTTCCTCACAGACTTCTAAGAAAATATGGCCTATTTCTCAGATTGTAGCCTTGTTGTAGTCTTGAACTTGGACCTTTTTAGGTCATACAGTCACTTTTCTAGAAATAAGGTGGTAGAAATGGAGCATGAGTCCTCTACTGGGAAGTTCCTGTCCTTGAAGGCTTTCATGATGATTTTCTTAGGTGAAACTCACTTGTTCAGTAAGTCAGCTGCATATGTTGCAGGGTTTTATTCAGCTCAACTGTATTTATCTCCTCTGCGAGGATTTTCCGTATTGCGTTGTGGCTGAGGTGCTCTGGCAATGTTGTACTTTGTCTGCATCTTACAGCACCAGGCTACTGCAGTTGTGTGGTTTTTTAACTGTAATTTTCTAATGCTTTGAATTGGACCTGCAACTTCACAGTCTACGACACAGCTCATTGTGGCTGTAGTTGCAAAAGTGTCTGTATAACACGTCAATGGTAGCCATGAAAGCGTGGAGGTAGTTGTGTAAAAATAAAATCAGTGATGTTGAGTGATTGTTGAAGTATACAAATATGTGTTACAGTAGTGAAAGGTGAAATATGAAATCAGAACCAAGCCAGATAGTAAGTACTATGGGGCTGTGCAATACTGAGTGTTTGTAGGTACTAGAATTACACCTGAGACTAATTGAGGGTATCCAGCTGTGGGTTCCCAAAGGTATGTATTTAAATAAGATGCTCTGAATTTTAAATGGAAACAAACACAGAGGGGAGAAAAAGGCTGCTTTCCTTCAGGTGTGAAGTGTCTGTTCCTTCCTGTAGAAAACAAGATATGAAAGCTGCGTGGTTTTTTTCAGTCCTGTAAACTCAAAAATACCCTTTGATCCAGGATCGCTGTGCCATCAGTTCGGGATGAATCAAAATATAATACCGAGCATCTGTGTACATCCTTGAATGTTTTTTCTTACTTAAAAGACCTACTTGTCTGGGCTTGGCGGAGGAATTGGTTGGCGAATTCTGTTTTCCAGATGCTATTGTTGGACCAGCCCAGTGTTAGCACCGAGCGTGCCTCCATGGAATCTGTTTTCCCGGTGATTCCCCATGCTTACGGTTTAAACTGTTTACTGGGAATGTGCAATAGCAAAAACTGGGAAGGAATAGTGTGGAAAATAGTAAAATAATTGCATTCGGTTTCATGAGCATCCGATTCTGAGAGTTAAAATATCTTTTCCAGTTAGAGGTTGCCTTTTTGTTATGTTATTTAACAATCAGTAAGACAAATGAAACAAGGTTGTTCAGTTGTTTTACTTGATGTGTTTTCAGATGCAGAATGAATCTGTGTATTTCAAAGACGTCATTCCTGCTTGTCTGCAGATGATGCACTATAATCAACTGGTGTTTCCAGTCATTCCAGAGTACAGTCGCATAAACATAGCAACTTTGGGGGCTTTTCCTCTAAAAGCACAGGTTTTTGCAGATGGCCTTTATGATTTTGTCACTTCCATGAGACTTTCTAGCATCTTCCACTATTTAGTTTCTCATGTCTGGGCTTAATCTATTTTAGGTTTTCCCAAGGGACTCAAAAGACTGCTCGAAGATGAAACAATTAAAAAGGTTGGCGTAGGAATTGAGGGAGATCAATGGAAGCTGATGAGTGACTTTGAAATCAAACTGAAGAGCTTTGTGGAGCTGGCTGACGTTGCTAATGAGAAAGTAAAACTTAAAACCTTTTTGTTGCGGGAGGGAATCTCGTTTATTGTGCTATGCTAAAGGAGGCTTCCTTGTCTTCATAGGAGTTCAATTCTGATAGCAAATGTGTTCTGTAGAATAAACCATAGATGTATTGTAACTTGTTTAAAAAGAAATCTCAAAAGCCTGCAGAACTAAGTACTGTTGTTCAGTGAGCCGGTTCTTAGTGAGCATTTGTCCCCTTTCAGGTCTGTTCACCTTTTGCATTTACATTTTGAGTTCAGCTGCGGATGCGTTTTCTTGACTTAGGGATGGAAATTGCCAGATGGAGTCAAGTCAGGGTTGCACTGGCAATGGTGTATTTGTCCCAGCCGTGGCTGAACCTGTAAAAATAAGATGCAAGAAATGCTGCGGAGGCAGTGAAGGACCAATGCCTGTTTGAAGGGAGGCAGCCCTCCTGCCGTTGCTTGCTTGGTGCTGGAAGGAAGCATCAAGGTCCTCCTTGAAGTCCTCCATGCAGATGTGTTTGCCGCAGCTGTAGAAATATCTTTGTTTCCATGACTCTGAAGTTGGTGTCGCCTCTGCTCTCACGCGGGTGCAGTTTCCAGCACCTGGTGACCCATTGCTTAGAAGCAGGGTTGCATTTGGCACACCTTGAATTTCAGTTTAGCTGGATTTTGGTTAGATACCTATCGATGTAGGGAGATCGTGCTGTTTTATTAGGGAAGAGAGCAAAAGGTTCCTTACCTTTGCAATGATCCTACTATTCTTATTTCTAGCATGTCCCTTAAAGCTTTTCTGTCTTTATATATATATATGCAAGGCTTTTCCTTACTTGTATTTGGTCTCTCCATGCACTTCTCTTTCCTTCTGTGCTTTTTTTTGTTTGGTAGGATAACAGGACCAATTGTAGTCTCCTCGTGGAGGAGAGAGGTTGATGCCCAGAAATACTGCTCCTTATACCTTTCTCTCTTCTGTGCTTTATGTACCCCGTGTAATTAAATCACAGTGAGGGGGAGGAGAACGTGATGCATAATCAGCATTTGGGCAGTGCTCTCTATATGAGCCACCTTGAAGTCTCAGTTCCTAGTGGGTTGGAAGTTGTACAAATTAAACTGTTTTGCTCAAGCAATAGAAGGAGCTGGGTTTTTTTTCCAGACTTGGAGTTTCCTCAGTTCACCCCCTCCTTGTTTTTCATTCCAGCATCGGACTCCAGGATAACTTGTTATGAAGATAAGCAGTGTGATCTCTGATAGCAGCTTTAAAGTCTTCTGCTAAAGAGAAAACAAACCAAAAATAAACTTGAAAGTGAAGCTTGAGAGAACAAAGATTAGGGTTATATATAATGGCACAATGCGAGGGGGGAAGGCTGGGGAAACCTAAAAAAATAGGTAGTAGGGCTTTTCCTACCAGATTTAAGGGGATCAGCTGATAATAGCAGACTGCTGCTCGACAGTTCTGCATATTTTGTAAGTGCTGGCAAATCGGAATAGCAGAAGCTGTGCCTGTGGGTTCTGGATCCTTGGGGTCTGAAGCAAAGTTTCCCAAACTGGCTATTGAGACAATAGCATGTAGCAACTGTGATTGACAAATACGATTATGAAAGCAATGGAAAACAGCAGTGTGGTGGGGTGACTGCTCGAGACTTCTGAGGAACCGCTTCCCAGCACACTGAGTAGTGGTTAGCGTGGTCTGGAACTGCGCTCTTTGCCTTGCAAAAGATGAGGAAACACTTGCAGGCAGACTTGAATGTTCCTGTGTTTATATTAAATAAATTCCTGGTGTTTGATACTGAGTTTCTCTAATTGAAAGGCAAAAAATAGAAAAACCCTGGAGAAGAGAGGGGTTGCTGTTTAAGTCTATGGCTTTTATTTTATCAACCCGGAGACTACATTGTACAGTTATTTCCTATTTTTAGTAGTGTGACAACATCACCTCACATTGCGTGGTCTCATCTGGCCCTAACGCCATCTTTCCAGCTTGACAATGTAGGTATGTCCTCTAACAATACAGTTTCAGGACAGGAAAGTACAGCTTTCGAATGACCAAACTACCTTTTAATATGATGAGAGCAGAATTAGGCCTGGAAAACAGTTACTGCTTGGAGAAACTAGGTTTTTCTGATTAACGGAGAGCTCTTTGCTTCTAATGAGGGATTAAGTACACTTTGCTGCTTCTAGGAATACATTCTGCCAGGTCCAGTTGCTTTCCCCTTTAAACAAGTCCTCTGTTTCTTTTCTTTCGCCAGCTGAAGTGTAAGGAGACATGGAGTCTAAATGGTCTGGTAAAACACCTTTTTGGCAAGCAGCTTTTGAAGGATAAGTCTATCCGCTGTGGGAACTGGGAAGAGTTTCCGCTGAATGAGGAGCAAAAATTGTATGCGGCCACAGATGCCTACGTACGTACAAGAAGAGATCACCGTTCCACCCATATCAATAAATTCCTTCTCTATCTATTCTATCTTTAAATTTTAATGTGCTGTTAGCTGCTGTTTTTAATGCCTTTCTGCTACAGAACATAGTGAATGTAGGAAAACTCTGAGGTCCCCTGGATATGGGATGCTTAAAGGTGGAAATGCCACCAGGTAGGTTGCTGCCCAATTCCTTGTCCGTCTTAAGTTTTTAAACCTCAGTGTTGATCCAGAGCTTCATAGTATCTTCTCTGTTGAAGATGGTACTGCTTGTACCTGACTCGTAACCTGTCTTGTGGCCGAGATCACTTGAAGAGGATATCGTGGTGAACATTTTGTGTAGAAAATTGAATGTAGGTGGAAGAAACCCATTCCACAGCAGCCTTGAGGCTCCCATGAGCTCCTTCCTTCTTACTGTTTGGCGGTGTGGCAAGATTTGCCTTTTTGTTGAAGTCTGTTCACGAAGCAGAGCTGCTGGAAGTTCTGCCATGCTCTGAGTGTGCCAAGTAACACGGGCACCAGCAAGTATGCCTGAGGAGTGTCTGTTTGGACTCACTTCAAGTTGTCACCTCAGGGAAGTGAGTTTTGATGGAGCAACCAGGTGAATTTTATATCTGTATGGAATAAGCCTAAATTGTTGCAGCGTGATTATGCCACGTAGGTGTAACGTGGCTGATGTGTATTTAAGTACAATAATTGCTTATGGAAGTGAAGAGTGAGTAATTATTTTTCTGGTTCCCTTGTTTGCAGGTATTTACTGTAGCTTGTTAGCACTTTCGGATCTGTTTTCTGCTGGAGTTTCTGGTTATCTATCTTGAGCTGCTTATGAACCAAAATCCTGCAAAATAGAATATGTGAGATTAAATTAATAAGCAACTATAAAGGAATACGACCTTCTCCAGTGGCTAATACAGCAGAACCACAGTATGGATTACCAGGAAGAGGAATTTAGTTGCATATGAATTTTTGTAGCTCTGTGAAGGTCTCTGCTTTTTTACCGTTTTGAAAGAGCATAGTTTTCCTGCAGTTCTGTGAAGGGATTGACCAATATGCCGCTGGGTGCCGCTTCTTCCTGCGAGAAAATTCTTCTTATGGCAGCAAAATAAAATCCCCTCAGGCTTTTATTTCTGTGATGAGGTTAGGCAGAGGAAGGGAAGTGGGACAATGATCTCTGCTTTCTTTTCTGACTCAGGAAACATTGCATACTTTCTAGTGTAGTTAAATGTAAAACTGGAGGGTTTAGCAGCTGTTAAGACCCAAACTGGTAAGGAAATGAGCTCTTTTTTTGGTTCCTGGTGCAGCTGCTCTAACCAGCTTTTGCCAGTCAATGCCTCTTTCTAGCTATTCTCTGTTCACCTGGCCTGCCTTTTGGAGCCTCACAGGAACACACGAGGGAGTAACTTGTTTCTTTCTTTCCTCTTTAAGATGCTTTAGTTAACATATGTAGCCTAATTAGCACATTCCTGGCTTTAGGCTGCATTTTCCTCTTAGAACTTACTGTTTGTACCAAGGGAAATATTAAGCACGCAGAATCTGTCTTAGTAGGTTCATAGCTATTCTCATGGAGCACTACATAAAATCTGAATGAGGAGGAGCAGATGGTGAGACTGGGAGCGGAGTACTTGCAGCTCTCTAGTTGCAGCTACCTTGATAAGATAACCACGCTGGGATCTATCTAAGAGTATCCACTACAATGTGGATCTCAAGTCAGGAGCTGGCCTTTTGTGAAGCCGCCTGTGAAATGTAACCTGGTTGTGATGAACAGCGTAGTAAGGCAGAGCATCGACCGTTGTACGGCATGGGCCAAGAGCTCAGAATTTGATGTTCGCAATGTATTCATGCCATGGTTTGCTGAATTAATTCTTGGTTTTTTGTTTGGTCTCTAAGAAGTTGTTTCTCTGCAGAGCACTGATTTTTTCCTTTGTTTTGCAGGCTGGCTTCATCATTTATGAAAAACTGAAAAATATGAGTAACAGTGACCGGAGATTATTTTGTGTGAGAAAAGGTAAATCATACAGTCAAGCATAAGGAATTTATTAAATGTACAGTTGAACATTCTATTTCCCAACAGGTTTTTTTCATAGTATCTTTGTGTCAGGATTGTCTGGCTTCTTGGTGATTAGAGATGGCTTCTGGAGAGAGAGGGCTGTAAAGGCTCTTGGATGCCCTGGGTTACCATACTGTGTAACTGTTTTCCATAGTGATGTAGGAATGCGGTCTTGGTGTGTTGTTTATTTCTGCTATATACAGAGATAGTAAGAATTCCTGCTGTCATTCCAGTTTGTTTATGGAAACCCTTCAGTGAGTTAATTTCAATTCTGCTGATGCAAGGACAAAAATCTAGCGTATGAAGAAATAAGACCACAAAAAATAAAATGTTATGAAGTAACACTTTTCTTGAGGTGTATAAGTAGGACCCAAAGTTTTTAGAGCGGCTTAGCATGATGTACTTGATTAGAAAAGCGATTCTAAAGTCTTAGGGTTTGTTCAGTTCCGTGCTTCATAAGGAAAGTTAAGTATTGCATGTAGCTTATGGTTGGAAAAGAGGTGGGAGGGAGTTCGTTTCCTTTTTGTAGGGGCTGAATTTTACTTTTCTGTCCAAGACAGAAGTGGCAGTACTATGCCCTTAATACGAGGTGCAATATTTTGGCTTTGGTTCAGTCAGCGTATCTGTGTTAGGAGCTCTTTTCTGGAAGCTGGAGGGTATACTGGGGAAGGATCACTTAGTAATGATCCCGTTCTGTGTCCTCTTTCCCTGAGCATGTGTAGCAGGCCACTGGAAGAGATGGAATGCTGAGGTGCATGGAAGCTCAGCCTGATTCTGTGTACTTGGTTTTTAAGCAGCGGAAAAGGGTGTCTTATCAGCTGTAGATCTTGCAGAAATGCAGTTACTCAAATGGAATTTATTTGCGTAGAGATGTTAGACCTCAATTATTGTGAAATAACTCTGATGGCACTTCTTACAGGTGATATGTTGTCGGAGGGTGTGAAGGAGCGCCTGAATTCACTGGCTGAAGAGCTAATGGACCTGGCTTCTCACATACCTGACTCTTCTGGACAACTTGAAAATTTGCAGAGGTTAGAATTTTGTCAGCTTGTCTCTAAGATCAGTGTTTTGTTCTTGATCCCTGAGGTCCCACGTAACAAAATACATGTGTGTTAATAGCAGTCTGTTATCTGTGTGTGCTTTTCCAAGAAAAGAAAGCACAGTACACTTGATGGGAAAATATTGTCTTTATACATAGGAACATAGGTGTTCAGCGGTCTAATTGCAATGGGTTTGATACTGAACTTTGCTGAATCTGTTCCTTGCTGAAATGTACAGCAAGGCTTTCTTTGATAAATACTCAGGACTCTTGCATGACTAACTACTAGAAGTCTGGAGACTCGATACAAGCGTGGGGACAGTACCACAAACAGTGTTTTTAGAAAGCTTTTATAGTTTTTCTTCAGTGTAAAGAAATTTAATATTCTTCTCGCAGAAGTGGAATGCCGATTGCATATGAGTGACGGACCTTTATATCTCAAGTTTTGGACAAGCTCTCTCTGGAGAAACAGACTGCTTTAGAATCCTCAGTTCTGCTTGTGGCTAAGATGTATGTAGAAACTTCCTTTATCATTTTGGTTTAACTCTCTTGTTTTACCTTCTAGGGCAGCAGAAATACTAGCTGACATATCAGAGAATGTAAATGCCTTAAGAAGCACGCTGTTTGGTTCAGGTTCCCCTTCTGTACTGGAGAGGAGCTGTGGTGCAACTCAAAGGAATCTTGAAGCAGAGACAGCAAATATTGCAGCAAAAAAAGTGGAAATGCCTGAATTTGCTAAACAACTTGAAGGTGACTTCAACATCTGCTCTGATGCTACACTAGCTGGCCTCTGGGCGGGAGATGGTAATGAAGAAGAGGCAGAGAGAGGTAATGCTGTTGTAGAAGATGGGGCTGCGGCAGCCAGCTCTAAGGACAAAGCAGACAGAGATGACTTCATGTCACTAGACATCACTGAGCAAGAACTTGAGATGTTGGAACGTCAGGCTGCAAAAGAATTGGTCAGCAAAGCTGCATCTGAGGTAATGGGAAAAGCCCTCGTTGATCATGGACACTCAGCAAAGAGCAAGTGATCTCCTTAATTTCCCCCAAGATTTTAAGAAGTTCTGTTCCTGAGAGAATATTAAGATGGGCTGGAAGAAGGGCTCAGTCTGGAGAACATTTGGTAGACAAGCACTGAGCTGCTCTTCAGTCATGTGGTTGGAAGGATTAGTACTGAAAACAGAAGCTCTAGATAGTCTGATTTAGTTTTCCCCTTTCAGTTGCTAACAGGTTATCAAATATTTTTTTGCCGTATGGAGACAAATCCTGCACTTGAGCATCTCCAACTTGGTCATGAATAAGAAGCAGATCTTTTCCTAAGGGATCTGTAAATAGCAGTCTTTCTAGTAACTGCTGAATGTGGATTGATGCCTCTTAAATCAGCTTATAATTTCATTATGTTCCAAGGGTTTCACACATCTGGTGATACTACTGTTATTGTCTCTTAGTACAGGGCTTAGTCATGTTCTAATATTTCTTTCAGATATTTTTTAATGGGCAAGCTTCAGAGCTGAATGTTGAGCTTAGTTATTTTTGGTGAGAAGGAAAAGCATACAGAGAAATGAATACAAAGAAGAATCCAGAAGGTTGAAAGGTTGTGGGTAAAATAGAAATAATGTTGCTGATAAGAAAATAATTTTTTTCTTAGGAGGCATGCTCCACAGACAATGAACAGAATATTTCCTGTGTCATTGAAAGCGATGAAGAACTGGAAATGGAGATGATTAAAGTGAGTGCCTCGGGGTTTTAATCTTTATTTTTTTGATGATGATGCTTTTGGGTCCCAGTGGAGTGTAGTTGAGGGGAGGGGAATATGAAGCAGAACGGTGTTGCTTATAGAAGGTGGACAGCAGATAGATGAATGTGTGGATGCCTAAAGAGTTCTGTTTACTAGTGTTAGACTTCAATATCGCCTGTATCCTGCTGCATCTTTACTATACCAACTTGGACTTGATCCACCCACTTAATGCATTTGTGTAGCTTATAGTACATGAACTGATCTGCTTCAAGTGTCACGCATTCAAACCCTTGTCCAAGGGGCTGAGCTGACAGGGCAGTTAGTGTGCTGCAGGTGCTGCTAACCTGGGCTGTAGGTCAAATTGCTTTGTAGCCATGTTTTGCAGGCCTCTTTTAAAGTGTTTTTACTGGTGTAACTTTCCCTGAAAAGAAGGTTTATATCTTGAGAAGATTCAGATATTGAGTCTTATTTTCTTTACCATGGCTTTTTTCTTGATTCCCCCAGCAAGCGCTCTATGTATTTTGAGTCAAGTGACTGAACATTTCCCCCAGAGCAGTCACAAGTGTTTGCGTGCTCGTACACATGCGAAGGTTAAGTGTGTTGCTTACAGCTAAGTAGGAAGCAAGACTCCAAGGTCTGGGGAAAAAAGCTGAAGTTTCTTCTAGGGAAGGACCAGGGCTCTTCTGGACGGTTGAGTGCTGCATGCCAATCTTCCATGAATGCAACTTTGGTCAAAAAAGCTAACTCGTGTAGAAGGGGGTTTAGGTAGTGTTCCTCCCAGTACCACGTTTTGGAAACAGTGCGTGTACCATGACATTGTGATCCCATCTTTTCTGGCTGTTTTTTGTGACTAGCCTCCTAAGTTATTTAGCATTGAAACTTGTGCCTTAATCTAGTTGCAAGTAAAAAAAAAAATAACAAACAACACAAAACTAAAACCCAAAACCAACTGCTAACTGTTGGTTTTATAAAACCAAGAGATTTTGATGTCTTCAAAATCTGAAAGACCTTTTTGCAAAGCAGAAACAAAAGCTGTTGTAGGAGTAATGGCTCTTGGAATTTGAATGCTACTGAAAGTAGTTTGACCACTGTGCTTTTCTCTGTGCTGTGTACCAATAGATCTAAGCTATGCCTTAAGTACGTTATAACTCATGTGTCCCTATGTCATATTACCTCAGAGATGCGTTGTATCTGCCCTTTCATGCTCCGAAATAAATTCTCCTGATTTCTCAGTCTTTAGAAGGTGTAGATGACTCCAAAGCAGTTTTAACTGAAAGTGAGTCCAGTAAAGCCAGGAAAACTCCTGACACAGAATTGAACGTTACACCGGATGGTGATGAAGATGAAGGCATTGAGGAAGAAGAGGAGGAATGTTTGGGTATGTTTTAAATGATATTACATGATGAAATAAAAAAAATCCACTATCTATAGAAGCAGATGTGGAAGCACAGAGACATTTTGTGTTGGGTTTCTTAAAGCAGAAAGTTAAAGCTCATTTGGGTTTTGAAAGGAGTACTTGTGTGTGTGTCAAGATGAAAATTCAAAGGTGTCCTTGGCAAAACACAGTTGACTCCTGCCTCGATCAGTAGACGTTATGTATGTGTAATGGCAGTAAAACTGATCGAGGACGTGGAGGTCATGCAGAATTGAGGGGACTTCTTCAGAACAGAGCTGAGAGGAAGATCGTACCTCCAGTACATTGTCTTGTTCTGTTGTCCCACTACTGCTGCTCTGTGGTAGAATTGTTAGGGAATTCTGGCTTGGGGGTGATCTTGAACTAAAGCTTTGGGGCTGGCCCTGTGGAGGCAGATCAAATGGGGAAAAGAGGCTGAAATGTGAGGTGAAATACACCTCGGCTTGTTTGGACCGTCACTGTGTGAAAGCTTCCTTCCCTGGTTGTACAAGTTAGACTGCAGACCTTGTCACCGGCAGGAGCGGCATCAGCCAGGAGAAGAGCTGCTTGCTTCTTCCAAGCAGAATGTGGGCTGCTGGATGGGGACGGATGAGTCAATTTTTCCTTTGTTCAGTTCATTTCCCTGAACAATAGCCAGACAGGCTGTTACAGGGAACATGTGCTTACCCAACAGGCAAAAACTAGGTGGGCATGTCATGCTTTCTACTGCTGAATGTTAATTATAAATGTCAACAGAGATCGTGAATGTTTCTTCAGTGTTCACAGCAAGATCAGGATCCCCTTAAGTCATTTCTGGACCATGACTTAGCACCTTGCAGTGTCGGGTATTGGTTAGTGTAACTTCAGTAGGGTCTTTAAAGGCATGCCTGGTAGTAAAACACCTCTAGTACCTCATCTGAACGTTTTCCAAATAACACAGCTATGTATTACAATGCCTATTGCTTTACTACCTCATTAATCAAGCCATATGTTCTCCTCCTCATGCAGGGTCTCTGAGGAGCCTGTTTGCTTTTTTAATCCTTTATTCTAGCCTGTAAATACCTTCAGAGTTGGATGTCTTTCTTGGCACTGGAGTTGCCCAAATCCTAGGCCCTGGACATCACTAACCGTGAGCAGACTGTTGTCTGTCAAGACAGTGCTTTGTCTTTTTAAAATTAAATCACAGATGAGGGTTTTTTCTCCTCTTTCTCCCACTAAAGATCCATGGCTGCCAGTACCTAGTGAAAGCCACATCACATGTCTGAAGACTTACTTTGGGCATTCTTCTTTTAAACCGTAAGTATGTTTTCTGTTAAAATGTATGCTTTAGGGTTCACTTTATTTCCCTTCTTTCAACTCAGATGACTTTTTTATTACTACTTACTTTAAAAACCACTAACAAACTAGGACCTGTGCAAAATCCCTAGGAAAAGAAAAACAGGCTTTGCCCCAACAAGAGGTCAAAATAAATCTTCTGAAGTGTTAACTGCAATACTGTACTCTCACAGCAGAGGATGAGTTTCTCGACTCTTCTGATGGCATACCTCCTGTGATGGCAGCTTTATTGTATCACGTCTAGTTCAGGTGCTTTCAGCAGCGAGCAACAAACTGCACAGATGTTAGTCTCTGTATGATAAACTTCCTTAGTCTGGTTATCCTTTGTTATTTGGCTCTAATTAAGGAGGGGCAGGCTTCTATCTGTCTAGTGTGACGTAATCTCAGTGCAGCATGTGCTTATGTACTCGAGCATTGCTGTTAGAGTTCAATGGGAATGGGATGAAATCTTCCTGGACGACTGGTGGTGGAATGCTTTCTGTGCAAGACACAGCCCAAGAGCAACACTTGCCGGGGGGGGAAGCTGTTTTAATTAATTAAAATATTTGGTAAACTTTTGGCAACAAGAGCGGGGGGATTTTTTTAATTGATGGCAGTTATGTACACGTGCAAGGCCACAAAAGGATGAAAACCATTTGGCAAAACCAAGGTCCTGTTTATTGCATTGAAGATAACGGTAGTTTTCCCAGTGTTTGTGGATCAGTTATTAATGTATGGGAGACACAGTTTATTTAGTGATCTGTGAATGCATCGAATGTTGCTTGCCTTAGTCCTGGGAGAGATCCCCGCTGTAACACCGGTGGGACTGCCTGCAGCAGTTGGAGTGTTTGAGTGGTTGCAGCGTGCAAAGACAACACTCTCTAAGGCAGCCGGAAGGGTTTTGTGAATGTGAAATTCAACTGAATATGCAGTTTCAAAGATTTACAGAAATAAAATACTCCCCTTTGTTGAATTTAAAGGGTCCAGTGGAAAGTGATCAATTCTCTCTTAGAAGACAGAAGAGATAATCTTGTTGTCATGGCAACCGGTAAGTTACCTTTATGTCCTAAGAAGCAGTGTAAAATCTTTTCCTTTTTGGGGAGAGTAGGACTCAAACTTGGAGCTTGTCCATGTGGCTCGTCTGAGCAGGGGGCCCTGATAGAGACTGTGTAAGCCTGAGCCAGCTATGCTGGCTACTTCTTTTTTCTGTCCTAGCCGTTGTCACTGACCTTGGTGTAGAGAGGGGTATCGAATGGATGCTGACCATATATTTATTTTTCATCTTTGTTCCTCTACTAGCAGAATAAACATCACTTGTGGGTTTTTTTAGGGCTCAAGGTGGTGTTAGATTTGTCTTAAATAGCTGTATGTTACAACTGCATAGAAAGCGTGATGTTTTACTTCTGCCTTTTTTTCTTTAAGGCTATGGAAAAAGCTTGTGCTACCAGTTTCCTCCTGTTTACGCTGGAAATACAGCAATTGTCATTTCTCCTCTTATCTCCTTGATGGAGGACCAGGTGCTGCAGCTGACGTAAGTAACATGGTAGTAAGAAGCTGCTGCTGTATTGCCTGTGGAAACCCATGGATTCTGCTTGTGGCATTTCTTGCTGTTTAAGGTTGCAACTTTGTACGGCAAACTGTTTGTGTGCCAGCTGTAAAGCATATATCTCAAGGAGCACATGCGAACTGTGCAAATAGTCGAAGATCACTGGATTTGCCAATTACGTGAACTGCAGGCTGAATTTCAAAGGATCTGTGCTGGTGGGTGGTTCCTGAAGGTGGATCCTTCTCAAGTATTTCTGCATTCACAGGCCCTTTTTGTACGGACCAAATTGATGGAGGAGCTTCGCAGGCGGTTTCAGCCTGCGGGAGTTATGTTAAAATTTGGTAGGGCTTCCTTTGGTAATAAGTGAACAAGATAGAGCTGGAAGCTGTCGGCCATTCAGATCAAAGTTATGGCACAGACTTTCAAGACAGACAGTGTAGTAGGTCTCCTAACGCCTGGCCTCCTCACTTCTTAAAAGGTCTGATGGGGGAACTGGTGGTTGACACTGAATCGCTCTTACAGGGGCAGTTATAGGCATTGTTAGGACAAATCTCTTTGATTTTAATACCTGATAATCCTTTTCTATGTGTACTTGCTTTCTGTTATAACAGCTACTTGCTTCTAACACGTCTTCATTTCAACTGTGGGGATCGTGCTGAGTTGTCTAGTTCATTCCTGCCTTGTCCAACTTAGAAAGAACAGGTCTTTTGTGAAAGAGAGGATTTGAAGTTTTTTTGAAGTAAGGAACGTGAATTATTTGTGGTATTTTCTGCTGCACATCATGACTGTGTGCAGATGAATGGCTGGACAGCTTAAGCTGGCTCTACAGCAGCTCCTAGACTGAGTATTAGTCAGCAGGGTGTCTATATGTTTTCAGCTGCTTCTTTGGCTTTTATATTGTTTTCCTCAGTGGAAGTGGTTTATTCACTACCTTCTCAGTGGGTCATTCACTTTGAAGGCTGAGGAGACAGAATTTCTACAACCTAGTGCAATTCAGTAATTTGTCAGTCTGGGTGCAGTTCTGCCAAGGACTGAAACACAGAGGAACGAGGAGGGAGAAGTTATCGAAACAAAGGGCTGTAATTAAATGCAGTAAATCACCAAGTTAAGAGCACAGGGGTTACGGGGTCCTGAAGGAGGTCAAATATGAAGTGGCTGAGCTGCTAAGGGTCATTATTGAATCTGTCATTAAAAATAAGCCACGTGATGGAAAATCAGCAGATGTGGCACCAGTAGCTCGCAAAAGATGGAAAGGTGAGGCAAAAAATTGCGAGCTAGTAAGGCTTACATCCAAATGTGATGAACTGCATAGGATAAGATATACTTACCCTATCTTCTTCTTTTGGATGTTTTATTAGTAAACTTGGCTCTTGCGCAAGGAAAATGGTCTTTACTTTTGTGATTCCTTATCGCGCTAATCAAGCATGTGTGTTGTGGGGAACAGCCAGAGGGGAAGCGGAAGAGCATGTGGGTGGCAGGAATAGGCACTGACCACTTTTGCTATTTCAAAAGGTTTTTCCCCCACAAAGATCCTTGGAAGAAAGTAGCCTCTGACCTCGCAGCTTGAACTTCCTTTACGAAGTGCTGGCATAGGCTGAAAGCGAAGGCAGAAAGCATTGAGAGTAAATCTGTTTGACTGTGCTTCTTGTTTCTGCAGAATGTCAGGGATTCCAGCTTGCTTGCTTGGTTCGGCTCAGTCGAAAAACGTCAAAGAGTGCATCAAAGCGTAAGTGGGACTGCGCGTTCTGACGTAGGGGTATTTGAGAGGTAGGATGTCTCCCTGATCCGTCATTGCTGAAGCCTTTGATTCTGGCTCAGACCTGCAACCTGGCAGTCAGTGATATTGCTTGTATTCACCCAGGCTGAGCACGTGGGAGGCTGTAGCCACCCTCTTGTGCCCTCTGGCTGGGGAGATGGGGCTTGACTCAGCTTTACGTTGTGATTTTAGACATGATTTTACACAGGTCTTAGACCTATATTTGTCACCAAGTCATCACAACAATCCCTTCTTGTTCTCAAGGCTAGTAAATCTCTCTGCTGTTTTTCCTTTTCCTGTAACGCTGTGTACTGCCTTGCTTTCCTGCTGTTCTAGAATGCTTTCTATGGTCTTCACTTCCTTTTTCTTGTTCCCTATCCAGAAATCTGTACTTGTTCTCATTTACATCTTGTAGACAATCATGGTTTTGTTTTGGTTGGTTGAGTTGTCTGGGATTTTTCCTTCTGTGACAGTGTATTTTCTTGCTATTCCAGGGGTCAGTACAGAGTCATATATATGACTCCAGAGTTTTGTTCGGGGAACTTAGCGTTACTTCAGGATCTTGACCAAACTATTGGTAAGTTGGGGATAAGGTTGTGGATGAATTGGCAGCTTAAATTAATGATTAGGTCTAAATTTTTTTAGTGCTTGAACATTTTTCACGGGTTTCTAACCACTACTGAGCTCAGAGGCTAGTGTAGTGAGTGCCAATGAATGGTGTCTGAAGATTGTGTCATTGATGGGAAAAAAATATATATATAAGTAGTGTTTTTAGTGTGGTCTTGACATGTGAACGTTAGACAAGTTACTGGGAGCAGAGGTGCTAAAACACTGATCTTTAAATCACAGGAAAAGAAATGTATATTAGTATTTTAGCCTTTTAAGTATTCCAATATCTCTGATCTTTCTCAGAAGGTAACAATGAAATTGTGTTTTGAAACACTACAGTGCATCTTGAAAATTCTTTTCACCGAAGATGATGCAGCTGATTCATCTCTCATAGTAGGGTAAATTCAAGGCACCTAAAGTCCGAGAATTTTATTATTAAGGAACTGAGTTTCCAGTGCTGTAGGTAGGGAGAACTATCTAGGGAGAAGATGAGCCATCTGAATTTCTGGAGTCCCAAGAAGTTATATGCTTGGCCTCTTTGATGCTAGGGTGCTTTGAACATGCAGATCAGAATGGGATATCTGTGTTCAAGTTGAGTTTTTTCCTGATTCAGAAAATAGAAGGTTATTTTCCAGGGGTATCTTTAATCTCTCTCTCCTGATATTTTTCTGGACTTTCACTTATTTCTTCAGTGCAGACCTGAGACACTCAGGCTTTGTCTTACAATCCAGAAAATAAAACTAATGACATAGGTAATCAGTATTTGTGACTGTTACTAAGAATGTCTGGGAAGGGGGGTGTGGGAAAAGGTCCTGTCAGAGATAGCTCAAGATTTTGACCCATTGTGAGGGACGTTGGAGATTTGGAGCTTGGAGAAGGAAGAAGAGATGGTGGTGGGGGAGTCTATAAAAACTCTTAGGCCTTTTTACAAAAAAGAGGCCATTATAAAAATGGGCTTGGGCAATCGGCACAGCAGAAGGCATCCTAGAAACAAAAAATCTAAGCAGACTGCTGGTGCCTTGTCAGGGAAGCTTGAAATGGAGTGGAATGAGGTGTTTGTATGTTGTCACTTCCCATGTTGGTTTGTCTTGTTAATGTGTCCGCGCTGTGGTTCTGTGCCCACCAGGTATTACCCTCCTAGCTGTTGATGAAGCTCACTGCATTTCCGAGTGGGGCCATGACTTCAGATATTCCTTTAGAAGTTTAGGCTCATTAAAGAAGGCTCTCCCATTGGTGAGGTTTTGATATGCTTCATTTGGAATATGAGAGAAGGATACTATCTCATTTTATGAGTTTGAAATACCAGCCTTTTGACGTTGCTCTCTGGGTGTACTTACCATGCTGTTTTGGAATTTATGCAGTCCCTGTCAGTGACTGAGCTTTGTGGTTTTTTTTTTTCTAAAGGCTTAAATAAAGGATATTCTGAACCTGGACTACCAGAAACTTTTGAAAATTAAATTGGTCTGTTGAATTCCTATGCTGTGGAAGATGATGTCCCTAAGCTTCTGGTTTAATAATGAGGAATTATTTTTTTTTAACTGGCTGGCTGAGTGGCTCGTAAGAGCATGCAACTGATTTCTAGACACTCCTCAAGCATTTATTGCATAAGCTCAAAAATTTACACCTGAAGTTTACATGGTGGTCTTGGAAGTTTTGTCCTAAGTTCCCTAAATTTAGCTAACCACATCAGAAAATTACTGTAGACTCATTGAAGATGTAACTAAAGAAAACATGCATTCAAAATAAAACCCTATATTTCAACAGCGTTCTGTCCCTCTCTGCTCTCCTGAAGAGTGTAGACCAAAGGTCTAGAAGCTAAATATTAACTATATTTTTCAAATACCTGAGCTGATCCAGTGATCATAAACAGATTAAAGTGCCTGTTTACCTGCTACTTCACTTTTGAGTCATGAATTGGTTTTTTAGAAAAAAAAGCGAGAGGTATCAGACTTTGTTCTGCTTTTCATTGCAGGTTCCCATTGTTGCTTTAACCGCAACTGCAAGTCCATCGATTAGAGAAGACATAGTGCGTTGCCTGAACCTGAAGAATCCCCAGGTCACGTGTACTAGTTTTGACAGACCTAACCTGTACTTAGAAGTTGGTCAACAAAGTGGAAATATCCTTAGGGATTTAAAGCAGTTCCTTACTAGGAAAGGAAGGTAAGGATTTAAGCCTGTTTTTGTTGATTACTCAGATAAAATTTAGTATTGTGGAGTTTTGGTAGTGTGTACTAAGAATTGGTAGCAGTCTTCAACTCATTTGGTGAGGAGGAGCTTGGGCTTTCTCCACAGCTTGGCTCCGATGTCATGCTAGTCACTTGTGTCCTGTGTTGTTGTGCCCACCCCTCTCTCCCAATTTAAAAAAAGGCTTTTGAGGCAAGGAGTGATTGGATTCTTCCTGTTTTCATGTTGCTAACTTAAGGATCTTCGGGATCATTTGGTCCTCAGAGGACCTGCTGGTACTGTAGCTATTTGAATGATTATGATGGATTGGCTGGTGGGTAAGTTTCCAAACAGTGTTGTACAAAATGTGTGTGAGTCCGTGTTAAATCTGTGGTAAGATTATTTTTAATGAAGCTAATCGGAGCAGAAGAATTGCAGTCCTCTTCTGTTAGCAGACCCAGTGGTGTACCCATTCTGGCCCTGCTCTCCTCCCTGTCGCAAGCTACGATGTGTGCATTGACAACAATATAAATTATTTTCTCATCGCTCATTTGTACCTTGTTACGTAAATGTAGATGTTAAAAAAGTGACAACTATAAAAGCATGTTTCCTGATGACTTTAAGGAAATTGGGAGGCCTTACCCTGCTGCTTCTACAGAGACGAAAATCTTCTGTGTTTTTCAAAGTAACAGCACCAAATAACTCCCAAGTCCATTTATCCAAAGGACGGACAACTTGTGTATGAGTGGACCAGTTAAAATCTGTTTCAGTTTCTAAATCCCCAAGAAGGTGAACTGCTGGAAAAGCTATGTTGCCTTTTCAGCTAGGTTCAATCGGACTTTTTGCAGAAGGGTGGCATCTTCTGTGTCTTGACATGTCGCTATTATTTATAGCAGTTCTGCGTATGAGTTTGAAGGCCCCACTATCATCTACTGCCGTTCAAGAAAGGCGACCGAACAGGTTGTGTCTGAGCTGATTAAACTCAGCGTGGCCTGCGGTGCGTACCATGCAGGTATGGGAATCAAACAAAGGAGAGACATCCATCACCAGTTCATGAGGGATGAAATTCAGGTATGTAGGAAACAAAGTCCCCTTGGTCCTGTTTATAATTGCAGGGTTTCTGGTAGAGGAAAGAATTTGGGAATATCAGAGTGTGTTTCCCATTGACTGTGTCTCTAGTTCTGGGCAAAGAAATTGCTGGTCTGTGCTGACAGTGACAGGATTGCTGGCTTACGCTTCAAATTCCTTTTAAGTATTTGAAATGCACAGGGTCTAAGGAAAATGGTGGCAGCTGGAACAATATCATCATGAGTTCTGTGAGGTGCTTTCTTCCTCCTGCAGCCAAGCAGGCAGAGTTATCCTGGGACTTCTTCTGGTCGTCTTCACGATAGATTTGTGCCTTTTGTTTGATAATAACTGCTTGAAAACACTCTAGCATTTGCTGCAACAGATCATCGCTCTCTTGTTTATAATCCTATGCCCATGAATCTGACCAAAATCAGACTTAACAGTACTGCGGAAGTCAAGTGTGAGTCTGAAGCCATTGTAATTTAGGCTGAATTTTGAATCGGTAGCAAAAAGTTGTCACGAAGCATGTGAGCATTAATTAATCCAGGCATATTCTTCATGCTCATTTCTAAATGTTCAGCGTGTGGCTCCTGTTTTGTAGTGTGTTGTGGCTACAGTGGCATTCGGAATGGGCATCAATAAAGCAGACATCCGGATGGTTATTCATTACGGTGCCCCTAAGGAAATGGAATCCTATTACCAAGAAATTGGGAGAGCTGGTCGCGATGGGCTTCCTGCTTCTTGTCACGTCTTGTGGACTGTGACAGACTTGGCTTTTAACAGGTAAATGACTGAAGACAACTGCTTTGACATGGATAGCCAAAACACACCAAAAGAAAGAGGAGCAGGGTGGGTTTGGTTGGAAATGTGATTTATTTTTTAGAATGGTTCCAAGTCCTTTTCTGCATATACACAGTGTTAAAAGTGCTATACTTTTTCAAGAAGATAATCTGGAAGTGCAGTAATGTTAATGAGTTTGTCCTTGTTCTAGTTCTGCTTTCTGAAGATCCTTTGCAAGGCAGGCAGTGATAAAACCTGGTCACTTGTCCTGTAAATCATCTGACCTGGTCTTAGACCCATCTGACCTGGTCTTAGACCCATCTGACCTGGTCTTAGACCCATCTGACCTGGTCTTAGACCCATCTGACCTGGTCTTAGACCCATCTGACCTGGTCTTAGACCCATCTGACCTGGTCTTAGACCCATCTGACCTGGTCTTAGACCCATCTGACCTGGTCTTAGACCCATCTGACCTGGTCTTAGACCCATCATCACCCCTTAAGAGTGCTGATGGTGTGGAATTACTTTTCTCTCCACTATCTTGATGTCTAAATGGAGAAATACATTTTTTTTTCCTTGTGGGTGGGGGAGTCTTGGTTATAGAGGTCTCTAGTTAACTTTGTCCATAGCTGGTGTAGGACCACAGAACTGTGTGAACTCACTCATTTCAACTTGTGTCAGCAGACTGCCAGAGTCTGTGAAACCATATGCTTCCCTGCTCTTTTCTTTTCCAGGCAGGCCAAAACTTGCTTAGCTCAACTTTGAGCTGGTGTGGTGCAGCTGTGTTAACGTGGTGCCCGACACCTGTGGTATTGGCTTGTTTTCCATGCCATGTGGCACAGCGAGGGTGGTGCAGATGGTAGCTCAGGTTTGGCTCGGAGCACGGGCAGAGTGAGTGCTCCATGCACCCATCAAGTACTCTCAAGCTATTTTCTCAGTCGGATGCTTCCAGTGACTACCATAAAAGATATTAAATTAGGCAACAGGTAGATCTGTCCTGACATGCTGCCCCCAAATTTCGTACAAGAAGGGTGATGGTGTCTTAGCATATTTTCTCATCTGGCAGTGGCATTGATGAGAACTTGCCAGAGTTTACCTGGAAAACGTAGAGGTTATGGGGAAATTGCCCTCTCTCAATGCCCTTGGTTCCTTGCTCTGTGCCTTCTGACTTGGATTTCTGAAGCTTAGTAGCTTGTGGGGTTGGAAGAAACTCTGTCTCTCCTTCTGCCCTGTTTAGAATAATTGTCATATGTAGAGGAATATGAGTAAGGTGCTCTTCTGAGTCTGCCCTGTGCTATAAGGATCAAGATTGTGAAGAAACAGGCAGGCAGTTTGCATCTGGTTTTAGCAGGATTTTTTTTCTAGCTGTTCCTACTGAATTTGACTGAGACAGTTCTCTGGCATATTTAATTTGTTGTGGACAGGGGAATAGCGGTCAGTATTTAAGGCTCTTCATGTTTCCTTTTGACTGACAGACATCTTCTAAATGAGATACGCAATGACGAGTTCCGGATGTACAAACTGAAGATGTTGGCAAAAATAGAGAAGTACCTTATGTCAAGTAGCTGCAGGAGGAAGTGAGTATTGGCATCTATTTGATGCTCTATGTCATGGCAGTCAGCTTTGGTAAGAGCCATTGCACCTTGGTTACAACTGGAGGTTGTAACCAGCAGGCATCTTATACTCAATGTGTTCTGTAACTGTGTTTTACATTAAAAAGCAGTATCAAAAAAAATAGAGCCTTCAGCATACTTAGATGTATACACCAAGTGTTTCCTTACTTAAAAAAAAAATTCTTTAGAGGAATCAAGGCCAAATAATTGGCTCCTCAGTGAATTAATTAATGATGCTGATTTCAACTCTGTTTTCTGCAATAAATTTAATGTGTAAATTCTTGGTCTTTTATTACATTCCCTTGGGTAGAATCATCCTGTCTCATTTTGAAGACAAACAACTCCGAAAGGTTTCCTCCGGCATCATGGGCACAGAAGAATGCTGTGATAATTGCAGGTCCAGGTAAGCTTTCTTCCCTGAAGACTGATAAAGAGGTTACATTCTCGCAGGCTGACTTGCAAGGCAAATTATCTGAAAGAATTGACTTTTTATGCATCTGATGTTGCAGATGTTCAGCCTGAAGTTTATCTTGGAACAACTGTCTCTAACCTTCTCCTAAATAGCTGAGCAAGCCACGCAGCAGCTTGTAAGCTCGGCTGTGGGAAAGCCTGTAAACGAAGTACGGTCACAGTTCCTAAAAGGGTTTAGAGCAACACTCTTAGACTGTGAAATACACTTCTGTTCATCAGTTTGAGTCCTGTTAGGTAATTAATCCCAAAAGGAAACCCTTGCAAGCCGAGTGTGATACCATGTGTCTAAGGTTAAATTGCCAGAGTGTTGAGGGAGCTGTTCTCCTGTTACAGCCTGTGCTGACATATGTTCTTTATAGGACTGCTAATAATCTCGTAGATGTGCCGAAGGGAAGCCAGGGTGTCGGTAGTCACACGGGTATGAGCAGAAACACCTTCCTCAGGTTCTCCTGTGTGCACGTACACGCTTCTGAAGTTATAATAAAGGATTCCTTGTTCTTGCTGGTAGCCTGATGCTTCCTGATCAGAGACAAGATGTTATGCGGTGTTGCTTTCTGGAAAAATGTTATCAGCTCAGCTACGCTTCCTGTATGCTCAAGGATTAAGAAATCTTTGCCTGGCCTCTACTAGAAGTAAACAAGAAGAGAATTGGAGAGATCATAATGTCAATCTTGGCAGTCGTGTTGCTGTGCCAGTAAAGAGCCACACAGTGAATTTGTGTTGCACAACTGAAATCACTTGAAATAGATCGTTGTCCTTTTTCTCCTCCTTAAAAATGATTTGTGCCAATAACTTTCTGATGGGTTCTTCCAGCCAGTAATAAATGCATTAATGAACCCTAGAAAAATCTTCAATGGGGTTGCTCTTTCCTTCTGTTTTTTCCCCTTTATTTTTTTAAAAAACAAGACAAACTCTTTTGCTATTAGGTGCAATTAAAGATGTATTGTATGCCTAAACCAGTCCAAATATTCAAATAGTAAATTCAGAAGATGGTTTGGACGATGTTACTCTGTCACAGCAAGTACCATGAAGAACTGCTTATTGTTGGGTTGGGCAGCTGTCGTAACGGCAAGTGATTTTGAGTTTTGCTTGGTCTTGTGTTTTCAGTCCTAGTTCTTCACACAAACATGCTTAATTGTTTGTTTTCATGTAACTTGAAGTGTGTGTTTTATTTAGTTATCACTTGATAGACAATATTTGAAAGAAGGGGAGAGGGCTTGATTTGTATGTGTGTTAAACTTGGTTTTCTTTGCATTTCAGAGCCTCTTCTTTTGCGGTCTCCAGTGACTCAGAAGGTGGTTTACAGGACTTTGGGAAGCAAGCGTATCAGCTGCTGTCTGCAGTGAGTGCCCTGGAGGAGAAGTTTGGAACAAAAGTTCCCATTTTGTTTCTGCGAGGGTCTGTAAGTGATAGTAAAAATCCTTGTATGTGTTTTGAGAGTGGAGGGACTGTTACAGTGTCCCTCTTGACTGATACACCAAACAATATGTTGATATACATATAAATGTGTGTACACACACATGTATTTAGTACCTTATTCTTAGAGAGCTGGATACCTGTAGAGAGGTAGCCTTGGCTTTCTGAAGCTGCTCAGCAGCACTTGCCATGCACCAAACTAGATTGTTGTCCTCAAAGGCAACAGCCATAAAAATAGTGGACCTCCTAAGCATGTTGTACTTAACTTTGTGCATGTACAGTGAAGGAACAGCTTCTGCTTCCAAGCTCTTGCTATCTTAGTTCTGTTTTTCTTAACAATGCAACATTCAGCCCTCTATGGCCCAAGAGTTTAGCTTAGAAATAGTACCTGTTATTTGCCTTGTGTGGAGCTGTCCTGTATTTTGTGGGTTGTTTTGAGTTGGTTGTTGACACCTGTCTGTTAAACACGTGAAAGCCAGCCCAAGCGTTGGCAGAGATGCTAAAGCTCTTCCTGTAAGACTTGAGCTTTTGTTTTCTTTATGGTGAGTTCGGTGTTTTCGTAGAGACAGTTAAGTGGTTGGTTTTTATGAAGATGCGTGATTTCCGTTGTCCTGAAAGGAATGGCCTTTTCAGAAGGAAGAATAAACACATCTTTGCTTGGTTTATGTTTGAATGAAGCAAATGCTGGCTTGCATTCTAGCTTTGTACTGCTGGCTGAGTTGGAGTAGTGAGATGGGAAGCAGGATACTAGAATGAAGATAAATAATTTCTACATACCTTTAATTACAATGGTTTTTAAATGCTAGGCAAGAAACGCACAAGAAATAAAATAAGACAGAACAGAATCACTTATGTTTACAACATGGGAAAAAAAATCACCTGTAGTACTTGATAAAACTGGGTGAATTATGTCCCTCTTTTTTCCTTGTAATAAGGAAGTTAAGTTGCTAATTGTTCCACAAGTGTGTCTAGGGGAAAAAGATTCTGCTACAGATTTTAATGTAGCTTTGATTGTTCATTTATTAGACATTACTGGAAAGAGTGAAGATGATGCCAAATTTACACTGCAAATATGGAATAACCTTTTACTGCCTATGAGAGTTCCTTTTTCTGGGCTAAGAAAACTTAAAAAAAAAAGTCTTTATTGCATCCATGTTTACTCTAGAACGAATGTATGGAATAGTATCACTAAGTTTACATGCTCTATCTGTCTGAGGCTGACTGGTATGTTGCTTTAAAAGCTTATGTGTAGTTTATGGAGAATTAATGCTCTTTGGAAGTTAGTGGTATCTTTTTGCAAAGTCCAGGTGGCCTCCACCAGGGAGACCATGTTTCACTTAAAATTTGAAAGCTGAGTCAGACCCGGAAAGGGAACAATGTCCTCTGGGAAACTGAATTAGAGCTGCATTGACAGAAATATTATACTAATCCTCCTAAATGAAGAGTATGTGACTTGTAAGGCCTCCTTTTATCAGCAAACAGGGGAATTTGTAGCTATTTAAGCAATTATTTTATTGTTATTAGTAGTCTCGGTGACTGGTTGTGAGTGGCTTTTATTAGTACCTCTAGCATTTAATAATTTGTACGAAGTTGAAAGTGCTATTTTGGCTTATGTTGGTTGGTCCTATGCCAAGCTTCATGGATAATGCTTAGCCCAAACATGGACCCAAAATTTACTGGTTTGCATCTTATCTTTTTATAGTCATTTCCATTGTTGAATTTGTTCTCTAAGGCAAAACCATGCTCTGAAAATGTGCAGCCATTGGAGTCATTAAAGTAACTGGCATAACAGAAAGCTTAGGAATGTAGTCATGCTTTGAAGTAATGCGTGTTGGAAGTTGAATGAGGGCTGTCTAGAAGAGAGGACATGGGACTTGGTGCTTTCTCTTTGCCTGCTGAATAGGGAACTCATTGTGTTCACCATCAGGACTCTGCCCTGGTCCTACCCAGCAGCAAGCTGGGTCCCTCTTGCCTGCGGCTGGCTGCTCCAGCTTCCGTCCCCTGCTGCTAAAGGTCTGAAACAAGCCCCCCTCCCTGCTGTTCCTCTCGCTGGGTGTGTAGGATAGCAGCTCCTTGACTGTCTGAAATTCTCCAAATCGCTTCTTAGTGCGATCCCTGGAGATGGTACGGAGCTCCAGCAGGCCACTGTGTGCTGGCTGCTGCCTGTCCTGGATTTCTTTCACTTGGCTTCCTCTTTTCTTCTCCATCAGCCTGTTCTATTTTCCTTTATAAGGAAAGCTGCATTCCTGGGGATAGATGCTCTGTGTCCTTGCATGAAGGGGTTGTGGTAGAAGTAGTAACAGGCATCTGGAATACCTGTGTTAACAACCAGCCCTATAAATGGCAAGAGGTGAGCCTCGTGTTGCCCCCTGTTGTCCAAGATTATAACTGTTCATCACCCCCCTGCTGCTGTTGTCCCACCACCCCCTCCCATGGCATATCCTTACCTAAACGGCATTGCAGATATGTATATATACACATACACTCTCTGGAGGACATGATTGGTGTGTATACATGCACTTGTATATATGTAAAAAAAGGAAAAATTACTGGTTTGACCATGTAGTTTCCCCAGTGGAGATGGATTCGGCCAGTCTACAATAGCAGGATCTGAAGCCTGCCTTCCTGTTGATTTCATATTCTAGCAATAAATTAAAACTTCTTTCTGTCTGAGGCACTTTTAGCTACTAATGCTTGATCCCCTGTTACTTTGCTGTTTTGGAAAATTTCTCAACTTTTCAGGCTCATGCCAAGAGTTTCTCTTCTTCCAAAAGGGACTTTAGCCCCTTGCCATCCATTTGGGCCCTGAGTTCAGGCGGGGTGAGAACTGATCAGACAGGAGCTGATCAGCTTTTTTTGGTCTGAACCATTGATAAGAGATGAGTAAGTCAGCAGCAACTTAAAAGGAATCAAACAAAAACCACTTTGCCATGAAGGCCAGAGGAGGAAGAGTAGAGCAGACATCCGTAGTGAGTTTGCTTCTGGCTTTGTACCCCTGTCCTAGGATTTAAATAGGACTTGTCAATTTATTTTTACTTCTGCAGACTCTTTTTAATTAAAAACAGAAAGGGTAACTGCTTCTGTTTGAACTCATGCAATGTAAGATGGACCTGAACTGGGTGAATACAAGCTGCACTAGATGATATTCTTTGTTGCTGTGCATGGCTGGGTTGTTCCTGTAACCTCCTCCACATGTGAAGGGAGATGTTTTAACAGTTCTGTGATCTAAGCGTAGGTTCGTCTGGGGTCTTAATACAAAAGGAAGTCATGATCTTGTCACAGCCTTGGCAGAAAGCGTGGAGTGGATTAGATTAGTAGAGGTGAAACTGCTCTTCAGGTGACACGAACGAGGCAATACGCATGGTTTATGCTCTCACCGTTGAGGTGCTGTAGCTGTGGTTATTGTGAGGGGTACTATGTCAACTTTAATAAAATCTTTTGGTTTGTGACTTTTCTGTAAAGTTCTTGTGTGGAGAAATGTTCCTGAGGACATGCTCCTGGCAGCTCAGGCTTTTGGTTTGCTGGTTATATTGGAAGCTTTCTTCCACAAGGACAAGTCTGACCAATTCTTTCAATAATTTCAGACTTCTCAACGCTTGCCAGGCAAATACCGAAGACACCCTCTCTTCGGTAGTGGAAAAGACTGGCCGGAGAACTGGTGGAAATTGCTCTGCCAACAGCTGATAATGGAAGGATTTCTCAAAGAAGTCTCTGGGCATAGCAACTTTGCAACCACATGCGTGCTTACCCAGAAGGTACTTTTTGGTGTGAAACTGCCCATCAAAAGCTTTTCTTGAGTTATCTATAGCTAAGCCATATGTTTTTTCTTTTCTTATAGGGTAGAAATTGGCTGTTAAAAGCTGGATCTGCCTCAAATGCAAGTCTTCTGTTACAGTCCAGCGAAGACCTTAATCTGCAGAGACCTCCTAGAAGGTAATTACAGTACATGTGTTCTCTTGAGTGCTTTTTTATTAATTTAACATCAGGTCAGTTTCTGAAGCCTGCTTCTATAGATGGCTCGGTTGGACAGGATACTTCTGCACTTGACTTTTCTAGCCGAAATTTTCCCTTAGGCAGTATCATAATACAAAAAAGCCAGTGGGAATGCTTGGATAGACACCTCTCTTGGCTGCTGGTATAAAAGGTGGCCTGTGGTCTAGTTCTCTCGAGAGCGTGTGGCTTGCAGCTTAAATCTGACTGAATGAGGTCTTCAGTGGAGCTAATTGGACGGTCCTGTAGCTGGGATGGTTAGTGGGGAAGTATAGTTGAGAGAAACCACCAAAACTAGTCGGAAAACGTTCGTCTTCATCTATGATTCTGGGTAGCCTGGAAGCATGTTGTGGCAACGCATCCTCATGGAGAAAGTAATCAGCTAAAGACAAGAAATAGTAGAGGAAAATCCATCAAGACTTATGTTCTTTCTACTGCTGACGAGTTAAACCGTGAGACTTGAAATAGAGCAGCTAACAACTTGTCTTCCCAATTAGGCACTTGACCTACTTTTTCATAAAATTGAAGCTGAGAATGAAACACAACAGCCTTTATTGTAACAAGAACTGATTCAACACAAATGTGTAATAGTTTATCTGTCTCTATTTCTTTCTGTGAAATTTTAACTCTTTCAAGTCTTGGTGAGTATGTCTGCAAAAGGGGTGCTTTTTCAGTGGTGGTCAGGTATTTGCCATCAGAGTATACTGCTCTAAGAAAATACCATGTGAGGTTTTGCTTGTCATCTTTTGCTTCCGGTTCTATTTAATAAACAGTGTCATGTTGGTCTTCACAAACACTAATTCTGACCAACCCTTTTGAAGTGAAAGATAATGAATGGGAGGTTTGCACAGGTTCTGCTGTGACAAGAAAGAGTATTAGAATGGAGCTCTTCAGTGCTGGCCTTAAGAGCCTGTTCTGGTGTCTAAATTGTCTTAGTACTGCTAAAAAATAAGTAAACTGGGTAATGACAAAGTACCAATATGCCTATTGTCTTCCAACATTCTACTGTTGTGGCTATTTCAGCTACTGTCTACAGTTCTTGTAGAAGAAAAAAGCTTATTGTTAAACAGTAAGCAACAGCGGAAGCTGTATGCTTAGGGTAAACCAGAAAGTTGGTACTCATTTGTTTTCTCCAGCAATGGGATCTTTAAAAAGGAATCTTTCTCAAGTGTTGTCACAAAAATTCCATTTTTGTCACCAAAATCTTTGTTTCCTCCATAAGGCAAGGTTCTTGTTCCTTGTTTTAGTGTTAACAGGCTTTGAGGTCCTCAGTGTTTTTTCACGAAGAATGGTGATACTAATAATTAAAAAAAAAAAACAATAGGAACTTTTGATTTGCCAAAGATATCCCTGTACCAAGTTCAAATCAGTTTGCTTAGCAAAATGTTCATTTTTTCCTAAATGGCAGTGTCGCTGTACAAATCACTTGGTCTGATTTGATTAAGAGAGAATTCATTTTATTTCAGCGGTAGACCTTTATCTGTACTTGCAACGCAGCGCTCCCCAGACATGAAAGGAACAACGCAGTCACCAGTCAAGCAGGTCTGTAGGAGGACAACTCCTCTTGCACTCCCTGGTCCGTCCTTATTGGTATTAAATAATCTTGCAAGTGTATCATGGTGTCACAAATGAATTTCTTGCTGCTAACAGCAACTTCAGTGGAAAGACTGGTAAATCAGCATTTGTTTGTCTTGTTCTTCTGTTTTAATAGATGTCTCTGTATGATATGTTTTCATGTGACAGAAAAGGTAAAACTCTTCCAAGAAGCAATAACAGGCTTAACAGGTACAGTATTCTAAACTACAACAGAATCACCTAATTTTGACTGCGTTAACAGGGATACTGTTAGTAGGATGATCCTGAAAACCAGCATTCTCCTATGTGAAGTGATGGTAAAAATCTTGTGTATATATATAAAGACAACTGCTTAAAACTTGCTGTACACTGCATTATATTTCAAAACATTGAACTAACTACAACATTTAAAACAGGCTTTGCTGAATTTGACGAGTTGTGTACACTTGCACTGTCACAGGCAAAGCAAGCTTTATTAATTGCTGAAGTGCAAACTTTCTCACTGGTATTACTTCAAATTCAAGCAAGAAAAATAGAAAACGTTGATAAAAATGGATCAATAGCAGATTTATTTTGGATACTTTTACTGGGCCCATGGTTTTTAGTCTGTCTTTTATGTGATGGTTGCAACTGTGATGGGTTTTAACTTGTGATGATTTAAAGTAAGAAGTGGAGAATAGGTTTTTTCAGATTGCAAATATAATTCAGGCAAAAAAGTGACCAAGTTGTGACTCGCTCTTAAAGCTGGCAGAACTGAACGTATGCCTTGTGCAGGGGCTGTAAGTGAGCATGTAGGTTTCTGCCTTTCTACGTTAGTGTGGAGAAGACTGAAATCAAGTTGAGGCTCCCTCAGGTTAAAAGAAAGAAAAACAAGCTTTTGCAAAAAGCAGACCAAGTAATTTGTTTTCCTGGCTTGTGTGGTGCTTCAGATTAAACCCACTTTGCATTTCTGAGCAGTTCGATTCCTCCTTCAGGCAAGCAGCCTGATGCTGGCAGATGATGGGAAAATAGGATGTGTCGCTTGGGCTGAATAATTGCCACTGTAGCCATCTGAAGAAAAATCATTTTAGGGACCACTACAATCCGAAACAAGTGTTATTTCACACTTTGTTTAGGAAAGGATGCTAAGAGATACTGCAGTATAATCACAGCAGTCTAATTAGGGGTAGATGTCCCTAAGTGCACGAGCCCATGGACTGGTAGCTGTGGTGCTGCTCTCCAGGCAGATGTGCCTAGTGGTAACATCAGCTAATTCTGCTCACAGCACAGCAGCTGTGTCCTTGGCACTGAAGCTTTTGAAGTTGTTAGCTCTTTTTGGCCAGGATTAATGTTACCAGCTGTGGGGGAGAAATGTAGGGTGTTTCTTGTGGGATGGTGTCAGAATAATGCCATGAATGGACAAGTGCTTGTACAAACATGCTTTTGTTAACATTCTGGGAATCCAGCTGTTGGCAGGGGTATTGGTGTGTTTATGTGTGGGTTTCTTTATTGACAAAACTGCTGTTTCATCTCCTTGAGCTTTGTACAGTAAGAGGCTATTTTAAGTTACAGGACCAGCCCAGAGGAGTTGTGTTAGATTAGGGATGCTGCTGACTCTGCCCCCACCAGCTCGAGTCCTCTGTGAGTGCAGTGCTAGCATGGGGTGCCAGACCCTGGTCTGATGGTGCTGTCAGAGAGCACGCAAAATAAGTTGGGCTGCTGCTCTCCCACAGCCTTGTGCAAAGTTCCTGAATAAACTGACCTAACGCAGGGCTTTTTTCATGTTCTTCTTTGCTAGTATTGCAGAGCGCTCACCAGTGAAATCTCCTCTGAAGCCCCCAGAACCTGTTATCTCATCCCGGGAAAAAGAACTAGAGGTAAGCTTTTGGAAGAGGGAGATATCTGTGTAGTGCAGGCAACCTGCGGACCACAGTCGTCCTGTATTGGAGCGGCTGGCTTGGGCAGCTCTTAATGTTACAGAAATGTTTTGAATAGAAGTCTTAGAAGAGGATTTAAAAATGTTAAGATGGATTAAGGGATTGCAGGTTGTTTGTATATAATGGAAAGATGAGAGAAGTTATAACTCTTCCTCTCAAATTAATTATAGCTGTGTGAGTGCTCTAGAGCTGCTTCATGAGAATTTGGCTCTCTTGTTCACAGACTGCTCTGTATGGCAAGCTGCTGACTGCTAGACAGAAGGTAGCTAATGAGAAGGTAATTCCTCCAGCTGTCTTGGCAACCAATAAGATCCTGGTGGAGATGGCCCGAATAAGGTAAAGCCAGCGTGCGTACATGTTGTACAAACTGAGAAGGTTGCAAGCCAAGTCGCAAATCCCCTTTTTCTGCTTTTGTTGGAGAGTATGCCTCATTGGTAGAGGAGCAGCTCTCTTCCTGAGGATCTTCACTCGCTCTAATACCCTTGTAGACCACTGACTGGTTTAAGTTAGTTATTGACATCAGACTTGCTTCTTCATTCTAGTTGTCACTTAGGGGGTTTTTTAGTAATAACTTTGTCCTGGTATCCAAACCTCCTGTTAGGTTGACCAGTCAGAGGAGGAAGGTGTCTGTTTTCGGCTTGTCCTTACCTTTCCATCTGCTTCTCCCCGATGTGTTTTAATCATTTGAGTATGCCCTTATCCTGCTAAGGGTCAGCTATGGATCAGGAGCTGTCCCTTGCCTTGCAGGGGTAGCTCCGTAGTGTAAAAGAATAAGCACAATTTCATGTTGCTCTCAACTACTGAAAGGAGGGGGGAAAATTCTTCCTTTTT
Source organism: Theristicus caerulescens (assembly GCA_020745775.1). Classification (NCBI taxonomy): domain Eukaryota; kingdom Metazoa; phylum Chordata; class Aves; order Pelecaniformes; family Threskiornithidae; genus Theristicus; species Theristicus caerulescens. The sequence goes on along the minus strand of CM036563.1, from coordinate 81,691,528 downwards.
TTTTCCTCATGGTATGAGAGGGTATTGTGGGGCAGCTCCATTGGTGATGTGTCTGAAGTGCCTTCTCCAGCCACTAAAAGGCATTAGACAATACTACTTTTGGAAGGTGTACATTATTCCATGGAAGAGCTCTGGGCTTATGTGCTCTTGGGAGGTAAAAGCACAGAAAGATGCATGTGGTAAACTGATCCTCCAAAGTATTAACCAGCAAACTTAAAGCTTGATGACAGCAATAAATTCATGATTCAAAAGCGCAAACAGTCAACTTAATTAGTTGCAGAGATGAGAGTACTGTAATAACAGTTCCAAGTTTTGACTAATAGATCTGTAGTCCAAGCACGTGTCATTCACAGACACTTGATGTTTCAAAGCATTGGCATAGGATGTTTCCATGGCTTTTACTATTCATCCTAAACCAGGCCTACGAGTGTTGAGAATGTGAAGAGAATTGATGGTGTATCCGAAGCAAAATCCACCATGTTGGTCCCTCTCCTGGCTGAAATTAAGGACTTCTGCCAAGTGAATGGTTTGCAGGTATGACTTACTAAAGGGTCTGCTAATTTGCAAGAACCTTAAAGACATAATTTGGTCTGCAGCTGTCGGATTTCTCCATCAGACTTTGTCCTTGTCACAGCTTTTCCATCCAAGCATGGCAGGGAAACTTGTTAGCCTTGCGTACAAATAGGCCTCCCAAATCTGAATGTGCTCCTTCACAATGACATTGGGACCTGGCTGATGTTCCAGATTGGTGTGGTCATCCTGAAAGTCCAGGACATCCTAATAAATGTCACCCATCTGGCCAGGCTGAGTGTCCAATAGGGGCTGTATTACTGAGAGCTTGCAGCTAGTTACTGTGATTTGGGGCTGGAGGCCAAAGTACTAGTAAATATTCCTTCACCATGGCTTATTGATAGACTCAGTAGACTTGGAGGGCAGGGCTTTGCGTCCTCAAAGTTTCTCCTTAGGAGACGGCAGGAGAGCTGAGATTTCCAGCTGTTGGAAGTACTCCTCTTGGTTCTTCTATCACAGTTGATTTTCTTCTGTCTGAGACTTCCTGTAGAGTGGTTCCTCATCAGTCACTATGGCAAGAGACGCTGCTAGGGAGGGGCCATGGAACAGAGGATTAGAGGAACTACGAAGCGGTTTTGCTTTGGGGATCTTAATTTCTATGTCAATCTACAGTTAAAGGGATTTACCTAGTCTAGAAAGCAGGTAGAGCAGCAATACTACTTCACTGTAATGTTTGAGAAGAATCCGGAGTCGTCTTTCTGCTTCACAGACAACTATTATGATCTAGGAATGGGGACCAAAAGTATTCCTATTTTGTTTGGGTTTTTTCCCCCCCCAAGAAATGAGTGTAGACCAAAAGATTAAAACCAATGAAGGTGTTTCCCATACTAAGCAGCAGACTGAATACCTGAATTAGTTCTGATGGAGTAGTTTTATGCGTAATGAGCAACACCTAAGAAGTTCTGTTGACCTGGACACTGTTTTTCTGGTTGGTTTTTTTTGCAATTCCCTTGGACAATGCCATGCTTGTTTTATTAAGATGGGAGTATGTGGGTGTCCACCTGGATTCCTTCTTTGTTTACTTTTTTTGGTGGAACATGGACTTGGGGTGAAAACCAACCTCCATAGAGATGAATGAGTCCATTTATGTTGCTCTTTGAGAACTTCAGATAATGGGAGGGTGACCTATTGGTTGTCACTGGGATATACTTCTTCTAAATCCTCTTTATCTCACTTAGACCGACACATTCCCCACATCTGGATCCGAAGATGAGAAAGAAGCATCTCCCTGGAAGTGTACTAGAACCCTCTCTCCCTCAGAGCATGTCACCTATGTCCTCTTCCAAGAGAAGAATCTCTCTGTGGTAAGCTCTTCCCTGTGGTGGTCTCTTTCTTTTTCAAAACTAAGGGCGAGGATGCTTTGCCTAGAGGAGGGGGATTTGCAAGTTGTCTTAAATCCTCTGCCCAGTGCTGGGATGGGGTTGCTTTAAAACACTGAGGCAGTATCTTTCTTGGCAAATGGTGGCTCACCTAACTTACCTATATGGACCAGTAAAAGTATGAGAAACTGGGCTTGCTGTGAGGTGGGATACAGCTCCCTACTTGCTACAATGCCTGCACAGATTGGCAGGGCGTCAGGCAGAATTGTTGCTGTTAGCTCATTGACCTGTTTCAGTAGGATTATACAGTGTGCTTTTCTATTGCAGGTGTTAGTTCTGCCTCTTTCTGTATTTTTCTCTTCTCACAGTAGTAAGGGCATACAGGAAAAACTTGCTGATCCAGTGGCCTGCTGGAAAGGACACCAAGCATGGGGCTGTGTATAGGCATATCTTTAATAACCACTGGGATAAATTCCACTGACTCTGGTCTTGGTTTAGGTAGCAAATCCCTATTCCTTTGCCTGTGCCATATCCACGTGTAAGACGTGCGTGTCAAGAAACAGAGCTCGTGGAACATTCAAGGCAAAACTGAAGTCTAAGTGCTAAGTGTTATCGTGGCTTTCTAGCTCAGTTTTGGAAAGCTGTGTTTCCCATTACGAACAAAAGTTGAGGACAAGTTACCTGTCACATGTAACCTCTTGAAGTGCTACAGGGCATGTGGCTAAACTGGCATCACGCCATGTGCCCTGTGAAGTTGAGCCTCATGAGCTGCTTCGATATAGTTTTATTTATTGCTTTTTAATTTTACAGTAGGAAACGGAAGTTGCTTTGAGTTTTGGTTTGCCCCTCCCAGGAGTACGGGTAAACCTTGTCAGATAGTCACTAACTTAAGTGTACCTAAGGACTCGTTAACAAGAAAAAAATTGTATAATTATTAACAGGTAACTTGATGCTCTGTATCCACGAATCCTGACCGTTATATGCTCAGTATGCATATTGTCTGGGGAGAAGTCGGTGTCTGGGGAGAAGTCGGTAGAAGCTTGAAACCTTTTCTTTTGAGGAAGATAAATAACTTGTTTGAAATCTCTCCTTGAACAGTACAAGTTGAGGCAGATCAAGTTTGAGATGTTTTCTTTTCTTCAAGGCAAATATTTTAAGAGAAGAATTCATCTAACAGATATGAAAATGAGGGGGAATTTGTTTTGGCACTTTTATCCATGTTCTGCATAGATGTTAAGAATCAAATGGGCCCTGGAAGGTCAGGTCCATCACAGCTACTTAGCAGGAGACATCTGAAGCGTTGACACAGCAAGCTTAGGAAGTAGGAGCTGGGTTGATACTCTTAGCTGTGAGGCGAGAGCATCCGTTTCCTCTGTGGCAGAAATTGCTGGGATTCAGCTGCCACAGGGTGGAAAGGGGGTGGTAGGGAGCGTTGTGACACAAGGGACGTGAGCTGTAAGCAGGCTGTAGCGAGCCTTTGAGGTGGCCGCACAGCACCTGTCCTGTGTGGAACCTCTCTTCATCTGAAGTAAGTTCAGGCTGAGATGTTACACTCGAGCTGAGAAGTAGTAGCCTCAAGAGAAAAATGTTTTACAAGCCTGAAAAGAAATGAGACAAATATTAGGAGGAAATGAGAGAAATATTAGGAGTAACAAAGGGTTTTGGGGAGCTTTGCACTGCAATGTGCCAGTATCCCCGACTGCTTTTTCGGAATGGGAGGTTGCCAGGTTTGGAGCTTTCAGTTGTATTTCGGACACTTGTGCCATTTTAATTCCTTCTGCCTTTGTTTCCCTAGAGGACTATAAGTGAGACCAGATCTCTGCCTCTTTCTGAGGTTGGCACTCACCTGTTCCAGGCGATGAAAGCTGGCTACCCTGTCAACCTGGAGCGAGCAGGTTTGACTCCTGAAGTTCAACAGATCATTTCTGATGTTATCCGTAATCCTCCCATTGCCTCGGGTGAGCATCGCAGCCCTTACATGAAGCTTCTCATGACAGTGGCAGGCGGATAAAGGGAATGAAAAACTGACAGCTCAGCTGCTTGTTTAGGTAGAAGCCATCATTTCTGGAAGGCCTGTGGCAAGGCAGTGCATGGCGATGCCAGGGTCATTGGTTTCCTTTCAAAGTTATGTTGTAAAATAAGGCAATTGTGATTTGTTAAAGAGCAAAAGAGGGTAGCCCTTCACAAATCCTTTCACTCAATTGTATGGCTGTTGAAAAGATTCCGGCATCATTCTTAAGTCTGTATTTACTCAAGTGTTTTTGGGGGGAAAAAAAAAAATCAGCCTGGCAAAGTCTTCCTGTAAGTACTGGCATCTATGGAAAATATGCTGTGTAAGACCTGTAGAATTTCCCCAGTGCAACTTCTCTACAAGATGTTTACGATGAGGAGGCTGAGAAGTGCAGGAAAAGCATTTCTTCCTCTTAACGCTGTCATCTGGTGCCATGGGCCAGTTCAGAGGCTGAAGACAAGCATGTACTGACTTGTGGTTCTGAGACCAAGTGACCAAGTTCAGTCTTGCCCTACTAGTCTAACTTCTCAGGTTGGCAGAGTTTGCTGACTTGCTAGCTTCATTTCGCTTGTCCTTTTGTGGATCAATGCGTTTTTCAGGAGCAGATACAGGCTCAAACAGACTCTGCTTTCTTAAATTTAGTGCCATGCTGGAATGGAGAACTGGCATGGCGCTACATTTAAGAAAGCAGAGAGGCTGTTCAGCCTGAGCTGTCATAACCTTCTGCTCAAGAGAAAACGGTTGATAGGACATGCAAGTTAGAGGCAGGCGATTCTGATGTTTTAGACTAAATTTGAGGACAATAAGTTTGTGTGAGCATGAATGAGGTGGGGATTTAACCCATGAGCTCATGATCTGCTTTCCTATCAGTCAGACCCATATGTTGGGTTTTTTCTTCCATGCCTTAATCTATCCTATGCTTTAATGAGGGACAACTGATGTGTTTTACAACATAAGAAAAGTGAACAGGGGGGCAGAGGATTAAAAAACAATTAACATTGTATTCATATTTTTTCCAAGACACCACCAAAATTGAAGCAATTAGGAAACTTGTTCCTGCAAATATTGAACTGTATCTCATCAGGATGACTATTGCGTTATTGGAGAAAAAGGACAGAAATAAGTCTAAGGATGGCTCAGGTGTCAAAAGGATGTTGGTGTGGTCAGAAGGGCAGCAGGGAAAAACAGGAGCAGATCAAGCAAGCAAGGAAGATGCCTCGTGGAGTAAAGCAAAGGTTAGTAAGGGAAGGTATAAAACTGTTTTTGAGAAAACAATGTTTCCGCTTTGTAGGAGCAGACTAAAAGCTTTTTATGTTGTTGCTGTTTCTGGTAGTGCTTAGTGTCTCAACTTCACAATCGATCTTTCCCTTGGCTTTGAGTAGGACTGCCTCCCTCTCCTCCGAGAGCAATGCTCAGAGCAGAATCGGAGGTTCCCCTTGCAAAGCATTGACCTAAAAGAAGGCTGCCCCGGTGCAGCTGTGGTCTGTTCAACATGTCATTTGAGCTGATCTGCTCCTGTGTGGGACTGTCAGCTCATCTCATCTCTACTGTAATAAGTCCTGGGCATGCAGCCCAGGAAGATCAGGCACATCATGGTCCACCACTGTAAACCATCCCAACTGCAGCTTAATCCTGGCCTTGGAGAAGAGGGACGAACACTTTTTGCCATTATCCAGCCTGTCAGGACATGGATGCAAAAGGTTCCCTGTAAAATCCCAGATTTACAGTAGCTGGGGCAGTGGAGGAAAAAGCTGAAGTTCCAAGTTCTCCCCAGTATGAAAACCTTTGGCAAGCTGGATCCTTCACAGCCACAAAGTCCATGTTTTGCCCTTGCCTTGCTTCGGTGCATTGGTACCTGATCACCAACCTGATGTGGGAAAAGGGATTCTCCTATTGTGCAGAAAGCTCTAAGTTAGCAGAAAACTTGAGTGGGAAAAAGCCGGAGGCAATGCCTGCCAGAAATGTCTCGCAGTCTTTCATGGGTTCCTCTGTTGCTTGAAACTGCTGGGCCTAGCTGTGATAACAAAAGCGTCTATGGCATAAGTCTGACTCATCGGGGAGAAATCTTGGGAAATAAGGAGCTCCTTGTTGCTGTTTGCAAAAGGCCAGGCTACTCTTCTGAGCCCTTGGCTGGCCTCTCTGGGTCTCCCAAGTCCCAGTTCACACCTTGTACAAAAGGCCACCCTGGATGGAATGGTTCCAGGTGGGAATGGTAAAAAGAAATTCCAAACTCTAAACCCTTCTGCTGCCTGTGCTAGCGTTTCATGTCTGTTCCTTGCAGGGTTGGGGGTTGAGTTCTTGAACTCTGGCTCAAACAAATTTTCAAGCCTTGCTGCTTGGCCAAATGGATGGTTTCTTGCATCCCTGAGTGCTGTTTTGTTTCTACAATATCTGTGTCTGAGCCTTCTTTTTCTTGAAGTTGACCTCCTGGCAGTCCAATTGCGTGGGCTCTAATTACACTTTTTTCTGCTGCTGTTTGCTGCTGGAGCTCATAATGGGAATGACATGCTATTAGAAATCAAATTAATATCATATAACTGAGTAGACTGCAAATCCGAAAGTAAATAATCTTTATTTACTTCTCCTTCAGAAGATATCCTGGTTCTAATAATTCCCTGTAGCGAACAGCTTCTAAATCTGCTAATGAATGTTCTTGGATTTTAACAACCTTTACACTACTGCTGCTTTTACAGGGTAATTTGATCAATCCGACATTGAAGGAAGGAGCAGAAAAAACCCATCTGCAAGCGGTGCCTGTGGCTTCGGTAAACAGATGTTCTTACTCTAATAAAGCATGTGGTAGACTTGCCATTAGCGATGCTCTCGGTAACACCGAGATGCGTAGTTGATCCAAAAATCTCAGCTTGGCTGTTCCAACCTATGACCAGCAGGCATTATATAGAAATTAGAAGTTAATACCTCTGTGCCCACTGTGCCATTTTGAACTGATGCCTTTTCTGTAAAAATGCATTTGAAAACACAGCACTTGTGAGGCAGAAGCAAGGATTTCAAGTTCTCAGAGCCATGGGGATGGAGGAAGTACTCTCCACGAAAAAGAATGCCCAAGTGCGAGTTCCAGTTGCCTTGTGTTTGAAATGGATGCACTTCACTTGCTCAAACTTGATTGTGGTGAAATGGATAAGAAATAGCTAGTCATCTCACTAAGCAGAGGTGCTGGAACTCTGTTTATAATTGCAAACTCATTTAGTTAAAAAAAAAAAAACCAAAATGCAGCCTTTGCGTTGAATCTGGCTTGTGCAGACGTAAGCTTTAATGCTGTGACACACATAACAGCCTGCTTCTTTACTGTCATGTGGAAAGGCTGTACAGAGCGTGGATGACAGCCAGGCAGGGAGCAGAGGGGCAGCAGCCCGCCCGAAGCCCATCACGCTGGCCTCCTGGAACCAGCCTGCCCTCAGTCCCGATGAGGAGGAACTGTTTGCTGACTCCCAGCCCAAGGTGAGACTGCCTGTAGCTCTGTGCCGGGAGCAGAGCCCAGATCTGATGATTTGGGTGTTGATTTTTAACAAACCAGAATCCCACCTTCTGTCTGGCGGCTTTACTGTGCCTAAAACCCTGGCCTGGATTGCCAGCCAACTTCTCTTGTTAATATCTGTGATACAGTGACGACATACTGCTTTTATTGCCCTTGCTATGCCCAAATACACCTCTCTCACAGCATCAGTCTGCTGCAGAAACTTCTTTTGCCAGTACATCTTGTCAGCCATCTAGTGGCAGATGCTTCCAACACTTTGAGAGGATGTTTGGCTCCCTCTTCTCCTTCAGGTACAGGGTTGTGTGAGATTGTATCCTGACGACATTAAGGATTTTCGCACTGGTGTTTTTATGAACACAAGTCGTATGAGCACATGTAGTGTTTTTTCTAAAGGGAGCTCGTGTGGCTCTGCCCAGCACGACTTGCTGTACAGCTCGCTTCAGTTTGAAGCTTGGCTATTGATGTGAGTGCAAAACATGATGCAGACAAATCATTATTCATAGTCTGGTCAGTGTTAGGTAGGTAGAACTCCTAAATAGCACAGCAGCTGTCCTATTTGAAACACTAAACACATTATAATGTTATCTTTTGGATTGCTGGTGATAGCTTCAGAGAATTTCCAGAACATCAAGTTCCAAGTAAAGCCCCTTTTGTTGTGACACAGGAACAAAGCACGATCAGTGTAATGGTCTCTGCGCCCTTCCCGCTTCACCCAGGCTTGGGCAGGGAGGCCTGGTGTTGTGCGCACACCTCTTGCTGCAAGCACTGGAGCAGCCTCTCTCCTGGCTGTAGATGGGTCCTCCTGATGCGTTTCCCAAGGGCAGCTCGCCAGCAGGCTTGTCCATCTTGAGATGAACATATCAACAGAGATTGGCCTTCCATTATTTAAAAACTGATGGCTGAAGGATGAGCAGAAACCCATTTATCTCCTAGCTGTAAGCTTTTACAGGAGTTCGTGCCTTGTG